>CM069539.1:63112025-64401667 GCA_035773235.1 Eospalax fontanierii | reverse complement strand
CTTCTGAGATGCAACACAATCTCTTCACTGTGAGCCCATAACATCAAAAATAAATAATAAATTTCCAAAGTACACAAAATAAACATTCTTTTTCCAAAAGAGAAGAATAGGGATGGGGCAGAGAAAGGAAGACTGAAACTCAACAGGGCAAGCACCAAACCCTGCAGCTCTGTGTCTGGCATCTTGGGCTAGTGATGAAAATGTCTGGGCTCCAAAGGAATTTTTTGGTCCCACCTCTTCAGCCCTGCAGCCCGTACCACATGGATCCTCTCTCTTAGGGCAGGTCCACCACCTCAGAATTCCTCAGCCGACCTCCCATGGTCCTGGCATCCCCAGCATCCTGGGCTCTCAATTTTGACCTAAGCGTCACCTTCACAGTATTATGCAGTGAACCCTCATGGACTTCTTGCAAGGATTCCGACCCTGTCACACATTGTCCAGCCCCAGGAGCTTTCTGGAACCTGGGCCAAGCCTCTATGACCCCCTCACTCTTTCGTCTTTCATGCCTATAGAATCAGTAGCATGTGGATGTTGCTGGTAAGTTCTGCTGCCAGGTTGAGAAGCAGGCTTTCTGCCTTGATTCGCAGTTGCCGTGGCATCTGTCTGCCTAGGCAGTTGTCTTGCAGAAGGGAATCCTTCAGCTGCATTCTCAGTTCAGACTCTCCTTTCAAGTGGGTTTTTATTCTCACCCTCTAGGGCCTTCTGTGAGTGGGTTTTTTCCCTCAGGGCACCTCTCCTCTTGTCTACAAGTTTAAACATTCTCACACATCTTTCCATGACAAACTCGATATTTTCATGTCTTTTTGCTCTCCTGCAAGGTAGACCTGAATTAGGCCATTGAGCAGTCACAGTGTCGAGATCAATGCTGTGCTGTCATGAAATTTCTGACACCAAAGAAATAAATATGCTACTTTTTCTTTGGTGTGTGTATGATATGTGTATATGTATTTATGTGTGTGACTGCAGGCACAGGCAGGCCATGGTATGCTTGTGGGGGTCAGAAGACAACATAAGGTATTCTGCCTTCTGCCTTCCCTCTTGTTTGAGGCACTTCTGTATACACCAGGCTAGCTGACACATAAACTTCCGGGAATACTCCTGTCTCTGCCTCCCATCTCAGCATAGGAGCACTGGAATTACAGATGCACATTACTGCGTCTGCATTTTATGTCGATTCTGGGGGTCTGAACTCAGGTCACCCTTGTACAGCAAGCACTTTACCCACTGAGCCATCCCGCCAGCCTTTTCTTAAATACTTTTTAATTCAGTCTCATGCAAGATCTCGGGACGTGGTATGGTGCAGCTGGATTTTTTGCCAAAATGAAGCAAGAATAGCCTTTAGCCCAGTTCCTATTAGAATCCTTGTGTCCCTCTGAAACTCCATGAGCTGGGCCTCCACTGTTGGCGTTTCTCTAAGCATGTTTGTCTTCCAAACTCCACCAGAATGGCCCATTAAGCTCTGCTCACAGCACTCTAGGGATTTTCTATTCCAAAGTTCCAAATTCTTCCACATTTCTCTCCCACACCAGTTTGGAATGAGCCACATGTTCAGGTTTACCACAGCAACGGCCCCCTTCTCAGTACCAGTTTTTGTATTAGTTTCTTGATTACTATGACCAAATATCTGGCAAGACGCAACTTAAGAAAGAGTTTATCTTGGACTCCAGTTCAAGGGGATACAGCCCACCAAGGCGACAGGGGTAGGAGACCAGCTGGTCACGTTGCATCAACATCAGGGAGCCAAGATAGGCCTTTTAATTTTGTTAAAATACTTATAGCATAAACAGTCATTTTTGAATGACTATTTCAATGGCATCATGGATATTTACATTGTTGTGCAACTGTCATGATCCAGCTGCTGAACTTTCTCATTATCCCAACGGAAACTATCTGCATTAAATAAATCACCTCCCATTCCTCCCCAATCCTCAGCCCCTGGCATTCACCGTGCTACTTTCTGCCTCTAAGAATTCGACTATTCTCTGTATCTCAGGTAAGTGGAATTATATATTATTTGCCTCTAGGTTTCTGTCTTCTTTCATTTAGTATAGTGTCCTGGGACTTCATCCAGGTGGGAATGTGTTTTAGTATCATTCCTTTTTAGGGATTAACAATACTTCATTAAACATATATTCCACACTTTGTTTATTCATCCATCAATGGACACTTGTGTTGTTTGGACCTTTTTTGGGATATTGTGAATAATGCTTTGAACATTAGTGAACCAATATCTGTTCAAGTCCTTGTTTTTAGTTGGGTTGAGTATGTATCCAGAGGTGAAATTATTTGATCATATGGCATGTCTATGCTCGAATTTCTGAGCACTCCGTATGTTGTTTTCCATAGTGCTCGCACAGCCTTACATTCCCACCAGTGTGGCACAAGGGTCCATCTTTACACATCGTTGCCAAAACTTGTTTTCTGCTTTTAAAAATAATAACCTTCCAAATGGGTGTGAAGTTGTATCTTATGAAACATTGCTTTTTTTTGTTATTGCTGCTATTGTTTGGGGCAGATCTCCAACTATAGCCCAGACTCAACTATAGCAACTCACAGTGTAGCTCAGGCTGGCCTTGAATTTACAGTAATCTTCCTGCCTCAGACTTCCAAGTGCTAGGAGTACAGGTGTCAGCCACTGTGCCTGACTTGAAGCCTTGCTATTTGAGAACTGATTTGTTGATTTTGGTAATTTTTAAACACTCTTTTACTGAAACCTCAGAGATTGAGGAAAAAGTAGACCACAGCTGGGAATAGTGGTATACACATGTAATCCCAGCATGTGGAGCCTGAGGCAGGATGACTGTCATGAGTTCCAGGCCAGTCAGGGTTATAGAGTAAGACCAGATATAAAATAAATAAATAAAAATTAATAGATAAAAAATATTCAGCAGCGTGAGAACCAAGTGGAATTCCAGCATAGAACAGAGTGGTTGGCTTAAGACTCCTCAAGAAACTTCGGATTTTTTGATGTTTGAATCAGGGAAAGCCAGGAGAGGCACAAGCTAGAGCCATGCTTTTCTGCGGCTGGGGAGCAAATCCGGTGTGCCAATAGCAGTGACAGGACTTGTGAGATGGGGTGGAAGAACAATCCTGGTTTATTAGATTCCTACTCTAATTCCACATTCACTTGCTAATGAATTTTATCCCAGACTACATAAAGCACACTCTTGTCTGCTTGGCTCTTGCATTCCTTGTGGTCATTTAATCAGTGGGTGCTATGATTATGAATCACATATGCTTGGTCATCATGACTTAGTCCACATGGGCCCCTCATCCTGGAAGACTGAAAATCCAGCTCCCTGACCCTGTGGAGCTTGGAGCCAAGGTGCAGTCATTCCTTGCCTGGCTGGGAGCAGTGTGCCTAAACCCCGTGACTCCTGTGCTCTTCAGGGCTGTGCCTCACTGCCTCTCTAGGAGTCCTTTCTAAATGATGCGTCTATGGCTTCTTTGGGGTATTACCCAGTATGGACATGACATTTATTTTGATGTCTAGCTGAAGTCTCTATTAAAATGGAAACCATTCATCTCAGGATCAGGATTGGAAGGAGAGAATGATAACTTAGTAATTAAAAATTTTTATTTATTTTTATTTTATATGTATGAGTATTTTGCATGCATGCAGGTGCACTTGTGTGTACAATGCTACAGAAGCCAGAAAAGGATGTCAGATTCTGCGGAACTGGAATTAAGGACGAGTGTTAGCTGCCATGTGGGTGCTAGGAACCGAACTGGGGTCCTCTGTAAGAACAGTCAGTGATCTTCATCACTGAACCAGCTCTCCAGCCCTAATATTGTAATTTATCAACATTATGAGAAACAGATTCCACAAGTACACAAAGCTCGAATGCGGCGACTCAGGCCTGTGAACTGTCTTAGTCTGTTCTTTCAAAAAATGATTGTTATTATGTGTGTACATGGTGTGTGTGTGTGTGTGTGTACCCACTAGCCACAGCATGTATGTCAGAGGACAACTTGGTGAGTCAGTTCTCTCTTTTATGTGGGTTCTAGGGATGGAACTCAGGTCTTCACACTTGTGTGGCAAATGCTTTACTCACTGAGCCATCTCTCCACTCTTAGTTTTTCTTAGTTTGCTGGAACAGAATATCTTAGACATATAAACAACAGAAATTTATTGCTCACAATTCTGGAGGAAGGGAAGTCCAAGATGAGGCCACCAGCACACTCAGTCTGGTTAGGCTCGGCCTGACAGGTGGAGATTCGAATTACAGAACGGGATAGGACTTGCTCAGGCTGCTTCGGAGTGTGCACTAATCCTATTCCTGAGGGTTGAGCCTCATGACCTGATCAGCTCCCAAAGGGTCTACCTCTTAATATGATCTTGGTAGACATTATGTACCATCACGGATTTGGGGGACATCAGTATTCAGACCATGACTCAGGAAATAGACAGTGAGTAAAACAGAAGAGCGCCTTGTTTGGACCAGAGGGAAAGAGAAGGTCCAGGCAGGAACAGTCAGCACCATCGTGCACTGGAAAGATCTGCCAGCATCTCCAAAAGTCAAGAATAGTTATCACATCCCCACATTTGAGACTTTAGGTAAGAAATTTTCTGGACTGAACTGGGGAGAAGCACAGAATGAGGAAGCAGTGATGACGCGCATCGCCCTGGCTTGTTTCCAGTTGTAAAGGTGTGGTAGTCTACTTGGTGGAAGAGATTTATGTCCTCTTTGAGGCACAAGTCAATAGAGAAAGGGTGCTCACCTGCCGAGCATGAGCAAATGAAAGCTCTCCATTTCATGTGGTGGCTGAGTATCTGGTGGAGTAAAAATTTAAGTTATGTTAATTTTTTGCAAGTTATTTCATTGGTACTGATGTTGATTTTTTTTTAATTTTAAATTATTTTTATTTCATGTGTGTGAGTGTATTACCTGCATGCAACGCCCACAGAGGTCAGAAGAGGGTGTTGGATTGCCCCTGGAACTGGAGTTTTGGATGGCTGTTAGCAGTTATGTGGGTGCTGGGATTTGAACCCAGGTCCTCTGCAAGAGCAGCCAGCACTCTTAATGGCTGAGCCATGTCTCTAGCCTCACTGATGTTCATTTTAAGGGTGAAGTCTTCAGGCTTGGGAGCACATTTTGTTCCCTGGCCTATTCTGGAAGCAAGTGGCAGCTGTACCCTGGAGGAGTAGGGACCGATCTGAAGACACATCTTGGAATTCTCTGTCAGTTGTCAGTCACAGTGTACCAAGTCCTTTCTGTGAAACAGAAATGACATAAAACTTGACAGTGTAGAAAAATGTGGAGGATGTGTCCTGTTGAGAGAGAACAAACCCAGTGTGTGCACACACATCTGTATGTGTATACAATATCTCCAGTGTGAATTTAGTTCCCAGAGTAGCATTGTGACTCCAAAAGTAAGAGACACACTCAGGTCAAAGGACAGTACTCTGGAGAAAACATGGCAGTTCTTGAAGAATGTCTTATAATTGGAGAAAGATTCATAACCTTGAAAAGAAATTTCTGACTTTAAATGGGTTTACAGAAAAGTATTAAATTGAATTTGGCCTGAGGATGCCTCCATACTTGAGTCCTAATGGGGCAAACTACAGTCTACTTTAATACACAGACAATCCAAGAGCCCACTTAGTCAGTCACAGCTGCTGGCTTCAGTTTTACACATGTCACCAACTGACTGAAATACAGCAAAACATGAGACATAGCCAGTCAAATTCTCTGTTCAGAAGTGCTGCCGTGCTGTGTAGATCCATTCTGGCTGTCCTAGCTACGTTCTGTTGCTGTGGTAAAACACTGACCCAAAACAACTTGGGTCGGAAAGGGTCACTTCATCTTACATTTCAGGCACAGTTCATCTTTGAGGGAAATCAGGCAGGAGCTAAAGCACAGACCATGGATGAGCACTGCTCATTGGCTTGCTCCTCTGTCCTGTACTCAGTCTGCTTTCTTATACACCAGAGGACTGCCTGTCCAAGGTAACAGCTACCCACAATTCTTTAGGCTCGCCCTATCCCTCAACAATGAAGAAAATGCCTCACAGAGATGCTCACAGGCCAGTCAGATAAGGAAACACCCCAATTGAGGGTCCCTCTCCCAGGTGTGTCAGAGTGACAATGGAAGCTAACCATGACCCTAATTCTCAACATTTTCCTTCCTCAGTCAACCTCTCTTAAGGTTTTTTACCTTCTAACACAAGGAATCAGTAGATTTGGGGATTTAGAAGATCATGGTTCTCATAGAACTAACCATGAGAAGGGAAGTGAGGAGGATGATCACGAGCATTGTCCTGGGGCAACGGAGACTGTGGGCTCTGCTTCTGGAAGCCAAGCTCCATTCTTTGGAGCTGGCAAGCATGGCTTTGTGGAGATGCCAGCTCCTGAGGCCCATTTATAATCTTGCAGTCTCCGATCCCTGGGCGTGTCCACCTAGACCCAGGTGAGAGAGGCACACAGGCAGGTATGACTTGGATGCTGGTTATGTCTGTGTGCAACGAGGGAATTAAACTTCTGGAAAGTTCTGAATTTCTGACCTTCGTCTGGGTTGCCAACCAAAGTGCAGCTTTGCTGAGCTTTACCTTACGTTTCTTAGGTATCTTTTCCTGGAGAGAAGGAAATTACTCAAAGGTGACTTCTCTGGGTTGTGCTGTAGATGGTTAGATGCTCTTGGGACTAAGAGGAAGAAAGCAATAATAAGTAATTAATAAAGGAAGACGTTGTGGTCCGGGTAGAACTGAGGGTGGTCGTGGACGGCATGCCCACTTCTAAAATAGGGGATTAAAGAGGAAGAGCGTGGAATCAAGAACAAAATAATTTTGTTAATTATTATTATTCATCTATTTTTTTGTGGTGCTGTGGACTAAATCCAGGGCATTAAGGGAAGGGTTCTACATACCCAGCCTCATGCTGTTATGAATTTTTAAAATTACTGTGCACTTTTGAATGAGTGCATGTGTGTGCAAATGTGTGAAATTAATATGTGAGCACCCATGCTATGGTGTGTGTGCAGAGGTTAGAGGACAACTCTCTGGAGTCATTTCTCACCTTCGACCTTTACATGGGCTCAGGATATCGAACTCAGGTCTCCAGGCTTACATGGCAAAGAAACTTTTCCTGTTTAGCCATCTTACTACCAGTCCCGTTCTGTCTATCTATCATCTATCTATCATCTATCTATCTATCTATCTATCTATCTATCTATCTATCATCTATCTATCTATCTATCTATCTATCTATCATCTATCTCTCTATTATATTTAGGAAGGAAAGGCTTACTTTGGCTCACAGTTTGAGGGTGTGGTTCATCATAGTGGGCAAGCATAGCAGCAGGAGCTTGAGGTCCCTGGTCTCTTTGCATCTGCAGTCAGGAATCAGAGAGGTGAATGTTGGTGCCCAGATTGCTTTCTTTCATGTCATTTCTGAGCCACTAGGTCTTGCTCCATGTGAACTGGTCTCCATGGATCTTCCTGGGATCTGTGGCATTGCCTCATAATTTCTTGGCATGTCCTTCTGCTACTTCACTGGGTGCCTGTGTGTGTGTGTGTGTGTGTGTGTGTGTGTGTTTTCAGTATATGTGGGCACCTTTTGGACTTTGTGTCAGTTCTGTATCATACCCAGTTGGCCCTCACTTGGAAAGGTTTCTGAGGAGCTTACCATTCAGCTTGGAAATAAAGCTTGTCCAAGTCCCTGCGTGGCTTTGCACACTGCCCTCCCATAGGTTGTCCTGCTCCAAAGTGCCTGAGCACACTTGGAAAAGATAAACTCCTTCTTTGATGTCCAATTCTAATTTTTATTATTGTTTTATATATATATATACGTGTATATATATATATATATTGTTTTATTATAGTGCTTTCAGCTGCTCAAAAGAACAGTGTCTCTCTGCCTCTCCAGTAAGCTTGTTTAGGATATGTTTTGTGATGATGAGGTTATTTTTAACTATGATAATGGTATAGAGAAATCCAACATTAAAAAAAAAAGTCTGTGCCCAGGTGGGTGTAATTCTTAGAGCAGAGGGTCCTGGGGGCAGTGGCCTGCGGGGCCTAGTGTTCCGTATTGGTTCTGTTCAGAGCACAGATGCCAGCTTTCAGCTCCCAGGTGTGAGGCCTAGTGTCAGATTGCCCTCAGCTGTTCCTGAGCCAGACAGCCTCACAGACGACAGCCTGACTGCTGAGAACATCAATTCCCCAAGGCTGATGGTTTCCAAATGGCCAACAAGTTAAGCTTATGTTTCAAAGATCAGAAGCAGCCATGGGTATCGATAGTGGGAAGACTCAGACCACCGCCTTACAAAACCTTCTCCTAGTTGTTTGTCCTTGTGTATTTGATGCCTTAAGCCTACTGACTAAAGCCTGGATAGAAAACACATTGCCTCTGTCCCCCTGGACTTTGTCAAGGGCACTAGAGGACTGCTTTACAGGAGAAGCCTCAGGCTCTGTGTTGGAACTCACCTTTGGGCCGAGAGCAGAGAGGAGATGGGTGGTAAAAATAAGCCCCTCCTTTCAGCCCTGCATCTGAAGGCCTTGGAAACTGTAGCTGGCTGCTCCCGTGCCAAATTGGCTGGCTCTTCTTTCTGTCCCCTATAGAACCTGAGGGCTGGCTCTGGTATCATTCACTGCCTTTTCAGGTTTGTCCAGACCGTGGTACATGGAACTAACAGCGTCTGGTGGTCTCTCCTTAAATGGCTTACAAAGGGAGCAGTGTACAGGAAAGAAGAGGCATTGATAAATCATCTGCCTGTGGTGGGAAGGAGGCTGGTCTTCCTGACAGCAGGCTAACACCTGTGCGGGTTCTGTGTTGCTTCCTGTCCTTCCGAGAGCAGCTGGAAGGTCTGCTGGTCCTGTGGGCCTGGGTAGCCGCAGAGGGGTCTGTGTACTGCTGCAGGGCTGTGAGAACTGCAGCTGTGAGTCTGCGGTGTGCTGCTTAGAGAGAGGAGACGCAGCATTCTCTGTCTTTATTTTCTTTGTTTTTTGTAATTTCATTGACTGTAGTGGTAATCTGCAATCATCAAACCAGACTTCATCTTATTTTCTTTCAAAAAAGGTTATGAGGGAGCTATCGGGGTTGCAGATAGGGGAGGGAGTCTAAATATGACTAAGAGGCATGAAATGCACAAAAAATTCAATAAGATATATATTGAAAAAATAGAAAATAAAAATACAAAAGACTAAAAAATGTTACTACGATATTCTAAGTTGGTAGAACAGTATGAACCTCAAGATGTAAATGCTGGATGATTACAGTTTTTGTTTTTTCTTTTTTTTTGTCTTTTTTGAGACAGGGTCTCCCTGTAGCCCCAGCTAGCCTTGAACTCACTATGTAGACCAGGCTAGCCTTGAACTCACTGAGATCTGCCTGCCTCTGCCTCCTGAGTGCTAGGATTAAAGGCATGCACCACCATGCCTGGCTGGATAATTATGGCTTTTAAACAACGACATCAATGTCATTTGCTTTATTTTATTATAAATTATTTTCTCTCCTTTCCTTCTTCTCTCTCCCCCTCTTTGTGGTTCTGGGAATTGAACCCAGGGCCTCAAACACACTAGGCAAGCACTTTACCCCTGAGATGTATCCCCAACCTGTATTGGCACTGTCATTTGCTTTGTGTGCCTGGGAACACATAGATCCATTAACCACAGGGTCCTCTCAACCTTCAAGGTTCCAACTGTCGCGACCACCTCGTCCAGCAAGGAAGTCGCAACACCAACCAGACTCTTCTTTATGCAGTTTATTCAGGAACCTTGAACAACCTTCTGGCCTTTTAACTTTCTAACTTCTCTCTCTAACTTACTTCTCCTCCCGGGGAAAGCCCGCCACAGAGTTAAATCCCCTCCTGCCAGCCAACCCCAAACTACCACGTGGTGAAAGCAGATAGGCGCACACAGGCGGAAGCAGGGCCAGATCTCAGCCACAGCCAATTATGGAGCTGTTTGCTCCAGAGAGCACTCACCTTCGGGATGGTGGAAGGCGGAAGCAGGCGCCATCTTTAAGACGTGGCAATCTGCAGCTCTCTACATCCAACATTGTTGAAAAGTCTAAGTTCAACGTATCTTCGGATACTCAAGGAAATCTCATGACTATGAGCTCCTGTAAAATCAAAACCAAAGTTGCCTCCATGTGTCTTTGGGCCCTGTTGGCTCTGGCAGTCTCCTTTCCTAGCCATGGAAGAGCATGTTCTTGTTTCTTGGCAAAGCTGTCACCATTCGATTGGCATCAGATTCTGACTCGCACAAGTAACAGTGTTCACTGTTCTGAAGCTGTGGGATGCCAGGTTACTGAGTGTGCCTTTCTAAGCTGCTAGTAAAGTGTTTCTAGAAAAGAAAAGTTGCATTCTTCCAAACTACAAAGGAATGGAGTAAACATTCCCATTCAGGAATGAGGGCACAGGAGCGGAAGAGTGGACTAAGAAGACGGAAACTCAGCACGGCAAGCACCACATCCTATAGCTTCATTTCCGGCATCTGGGCTCTTGGTGGTATTGTATGGGCTCTGACTGCCTTGGGTAGCTCCACCCCTCTGCTTCTGCTACCTGTAGCACACGTGGCCTTTTCTTGGGCCAGGTCCATTTTGTGCCTGTAGCTTTCCTTGGTAGAGGGCCTACAGTCCTGGCTTCTCCAGCGTCCTGAGACCTCCACTGCAACTTAGACTTCTACCTTCCCAGTGTCACACAGTGACCTCTTGGGGTTTCTTTGCAAGTAATTTGATCCTGCCGTGTCCTGCCTGGCTTCTGTGGCTTTCTAGAATCTTGGTGCAAGCCACTATGAGCCTACAACTCTTACATTTTACAGGTCTGTGAAACCAGCATCATATGGGTGATTGAACTCTGCTGCTGATTCCAGATATAGTTTGGTTTTTCTTTAACTGAATTAATCTCTTTAATAACGCATTTTTTTCCTGTCCACTCTGCCCACAGTTTTATCTGCATTCACACTCCTTACCTTGCCAAATTGCATATTTTTACATCTTCTTTGTTAACTCAAGAAATAGCAGTGATGACAGTTGCAGGGTGTAGGGGAGAGAGATGGTTCAAGAGACAGGCGCTGAGGCAGATTTCTGATATAGCACAGGTTCTTTATTCACACGTGTCTCTATGAAGGGACCAGGCTCCCAAAGTGAGCTGGCAGGAAGGTGTGTGCCCACTGAGTACCTAGGAACAAAGAGAAGGACTTATTTTTATAATATTTCCCCAGGGGATGGGTGTGCCACTCCTACAGTCTGTTAGGGATTGGGGCTTGGGAGGTATGGTTAGGTCTTCTTTGTCATAGGTTTGTTTTGTCCTACTGTAGGCCTGTGTTTCAATCTTCTCAGAGAGGGCTGTCAGATCTAAAAGGGGATTGGCCTGATTTCTATGGGATGTGAGAACTGGCCTCTTGGACTGACCAGAGTCTTTAAGGGACAAACTCAGAATCTAGCATTTCTAAATTTAAAAGAAATGACTTATAGGACAGGAGGCTGGGGAAGATGGGCCCCATGGAACGGGGGCTGCTGACTCGGGTCTGGGTTCTTTGAGATGAACAGGGGCTGTGGATGTGGGGGGATTAAGTTGGGATCATCTCATGCTCCCCAGATGTTTGTCCATTTCTGGGTCATAGGCTGTATTCACACATTAAGAGGTGTTATTCCCATGCATCTAAGTGGCATGTTGGACAACATTCTGGATGTACTGGATCAACAAGCAAGATAGAGAGGCCTATGAACATGAGAATCAAAACAGTTATTTGAAGAATAACCTGATATAGGTCTGGAGACCCATGAAGAGCTTTGAAATTAATTTTTGAATTGAACTTGTTAGGAGGAAGTGGGACGAGCGGAGGAGTTAATGGCAGAAGAGGCGCTCCGAAGGGTATATTTTTGATATTTTAAGGTTGGTTATGGGAGGTCATGGGAAAGACATGAGAGAGTGAAGACAGGTCTTAAGAGAAGTGGATTATAGATGTCTCTAAAATTAATTTCATTAAGATGTTTTAGAACTGTCTAGATGAGGCTGAATACTCAGAAAGGCAGGTGGTTGGGAGAGAGAAATGCTTACCAGAGGCATTAAGGATCAAATCTCTGGATCATATGAATCGATTAAGATTTAGTGTAAATTTCTGGTTTCATCCTTTGTATTTGAAGTAACACTGTTATATGTACCTTTTTAAAATTAAAATAATTAAGCTTGGTATGGTAGTACATGCCTTTAATCCTAGTACTCAGGAGGCAGAAGCTGATGGAGCTCTGTGAGATCAAGCCAGCCTAATGTACATAGTGAGTTCCAGGCTATCTAGGACTACAGGGAGATCCTGTCTCCAAAAAAGGGCAGAAAAGCTGGTTGATTATTTTTTATATCCTGAAAGCAGCTTTTTTGAATGAGTCCATTTCATTTATATGAAAACTCAGGAAGAAGCACAAAACAGAATTATTATTAAAGGCAAGTTGGGAAGTGTGAAATTGTTTGTCAGCACACAGTGTTGGGCTGGTGCCTGGAAACTATGGGGTGAGCTGCGGGGAGCTGGGGCCAGTGGAGCAGTGCACATGCCCTGAGGCAAGAGGGCATGGGAAAGGGAGGACTTCCCATCGCAACCAGTGCCCTGGGATTCTGGTCTGCCTATTGGATTCAGATTCAGTCAGCCCAAAGGCAGCTGGTATTGGTCAAAGGTGTGCTGACCAGAGAAGACAGAAGCACCAGAGGGAGCACTGACAGCTTTGAAAAAATTATGTTTGCAGCAGCCATTTGAGGTGGAAGGGAATAACCAAACCTAGGGGGGCTTTCTAGGACTGTTCTAGTCCACAGTTCTGGCCACATTTCCCCAGACTTCTTGCAAACCAGTCCCAAAGGTCTAGCAGTCATTCGACTGTGCTTATCACAGCAGGCCCCGCCCCTCAGTACCAATTTTCTGTATTAGTTACTTTTCTTGTTGCTCTGACAAATTACCCATCAAAAGCAACATAAAGAAGGAAGGGTTTATTTTGGCTCATGGTTTGAAAGGTACAGTCCACCATGGCAGACACGCACAGCAGGAGGAGCACGAAGCAGCTGGTCACATGACACTCTACAATATGGGTTCTAGGGATCTAATTCAGACCATCAGACTCAGTGGCAGGTGCTTTTATCTACTGAGCCAGCTCCCCAGTCCATTATATCATTTTTGTGCTGACATTGGATAGGTAACTGAATACTTAATTAAGGTAAAAGTCAGCTTTCCCTTTAATTTACACAGCCTCCTTCCCTGAACAGGAGTTTTCATATTCTTTTCTACCATTCTGTCACTTGAGGAGTGACTAGATTCGTGATACAGGCAGGCGTCTCTGGGCCTCAGCATCTCGTCCTTTGGACGTTGTGGCATTGGAGTCCCTTTCTGTGGGTCTAGGGTTGGGGAAGAGGGAATAAATGAAAAGAGGGACATGTGCGTTGGGGGAAAAGGTGATTATTTTGCATCAACCACCCCTGTGGCTGTGAGTGGCTCTGACTCCCTGGGAGGTAGAAGAAGAGAAGTTCCAGAAAGTTCTTTTGCAGGGAGGCATGTGGCGGTGGATGGAGACTACTCAGTGAATCTTGGTTTGGACTGATGTTTCATTCAAACTTCCCCTTGAATTAATTCAGTTTATCCGTTTGTCTGTGGGAGCCTGGCCTATGTCTCCTGTGATTCTTCCCACCCCCGACCCCAGCTGGCAGTCTCAAACACATCGGACACTCCACAGTAATTATACACAGGCCTACAGACTGTATTGACCGACCATGGATATCTAGCTTCATGTTCTGACATCTCCCAAGAAAGGCAGAATTTTCTAATTGAAAATAATTCAGTCAACAAAAAACAAACGAGAGATTTCGAAAACACGGCTTACTTTAGGAGTATGCAGCAGACAAGATACAGACTCTTTGGAGAGTCTTCTGTTGTTGTCCACTTTCTTCCATCTCACGACACTTCGTTCGCTGGGTGCACAGCCACTTTGCTGTACAGGAGGTGGTGAGGACAGGCACACTGGCAGTTCATGTCTGACATGGCGGACGGCTCGGACTTTGGCATGCTCTCTTCCTTTCCCTTTGTCCCTTCCTCTCTCAGGGTTTAGCATTAATTCCGTGCCAGGCGTGGAGGTTTGAATGAGAATGGCCCCCACGGGCTACAAGTATTTGGACATTTTGCCCCCAGTTGGTGGCAGTGTTTTGGGAGGTCTTAGGAGGCGTGGTCACGCTGGAGGAGGCACCTCACTGGGGGCGGGCTTAGACAGTTCCTAAGCCTTGCTGGATCTGCAGTCACTCTCTGCTTCCTGTGCCTGCTTGAAGATGTGAGCACTCAGCTGCTGCGTCTACTCCAGCCACCTCTGCTGCTGTGCCTCCCCACCATGATGGACACTTGTCCCTTTGGAACCCTAAACTCTTCCTTTTATAAGTTCCCTTGGTCAGTGTTTCTACCACAGCAACAGAGAGGTCACTAACACAGAAACTGGTACCAGTAGTAGAGTTTTGGCTGTGAAAAACCTGACTATGTGGGTTTTTGGAGGAATGAAGAAGATTTTAGACATCTGGGCTAGAAAAGTGGCTGATTACTACAAGCAGACCTTCTCAGGCCATTCTAGTAGGAGCCTGGAAGAAAGTAGTTCAGAGAACAATGTAGTTCCAGAATAAAATTAGGGCTTAAACAGCAATTGGGAAATTTTAGCGAATAGTCTGGCACAGACTCCCACAGTCAAAAAACTTGCTTGAGGCTAAGTTGAAATGCAATGGACTAATTTCTTTGGGAGATGACATTTCAACTATCCTAATGTAGAAATGGTGGTATGGCTATTAATGGTGAATATTATTCAGACAGGGAAAAAGAACAAATGGGGCAGAAAGAAATACAGAATGTACAGTTTGGGTTGAAAAAGAGCACTAGGAAGATTAATGTTGGAGTCAAGGTATGTGCTCAAGGAGAGGGTTCCTTTGATAAGGTGATTAAAGTGATTAAGAAGAAGCCTTAAGATTTGCACTTAAACAACGGAGAGAGTGTGTCCAGGGCAAGACCACACCCAGTTTGGAACTATAAACTAAATAAACTCTTTTATAAGTTCCCTTGGTCAGTGTTTCCGTCACAGCAATAGAGAAGTAACTAATATATGAGACATTCAGCCCAGTTCACAAACACAAACAGGTACCATCTGATTTCATGTATAGCTGGACTTATGGGGAATGAGAGGAAAGAATTGCCACGTGGTGTGAGGTGTGCACAGCTGGTGACCTAGTGGGTAAGAACTCCTGAGGCTCAGAACCCTGAACTCCTGAATGTGGTCAAGAGTAATTGGGGCATCTGTGCATTTGTGAATGCATTAACAAGCTCTGAACTTTCCTTTCTCCATTTATGCAGGGTGGAGATGTCTGCCCAGAGGTTAATTCCTAACAGAACCTCCCTGCAGTCTGCATCTAATTCTGATTACACCTGGGAATATGAATACTATGAGATCGGGCCTGTTTCCTTTGAAGGACTGAAGGCTCATAAATGTAAGTCTTATATAACTCCCCAATGTGATCGTAATATATATTTGTATTAACCTGTCACTTCCTCTATTATGGCTTCTCATGGACAGCCTATCTTCTTACAGAACTGTCTTCCTTCTCTAAACACGAAAAAACCTTTCCACACAGGGATAAAAGACATAGGGCCTTGGTGATTCTGATTCATAAAGGACTTAAATGAGATCCACTTAGTTGTGGAATGTGAATCAGTGTCAATAGCAGAACTTCATTTTTAAAAAGGTATTAACTACTCCGGCTCCCCCACAGCATGAATGTTTGAATAACAAAAGAATGTGTGCAGAATAGGACTGGAGCTATTATGTGGAGAATCTTCTTTTGTAATACATAGTCAGTAGCATCATTTTATTAATTTTTTATTGAATTTTTGTGTATTTAATACAGAACATCTTAGTCATCTTTATACCCCTTTCCCATTGGTGCCCTCCCACAACCCCTCCCCAAACAGACATCCTGTCATTTGTGTTGAGGCCTATTGTGACAAGCTAGTGTCCCCTGATGTCCCTCAGTGCACACTCATCCACTGGGGTCTTGTCAGTCTCTCTATAAGATCAACTCTTCTGTACCCAGCAATAATCAGCTGCCAGTAATTCTTTGACTGAGATTGTGGCCTGCTGCCCATTTCCACAGTTCTGTGCTGGGTTTTTGTCTGCTTGAGTTTGCTTGGTCTTGTGCATGCTGACACCATTGCTGTATATGAGCAAGGTCCCAGGAGCTTGTGGGACTCGATTTCCATATGGTCACATACCTTTTCCCTGGCTCTTACAGTCATTTCACCCCCTCTTCTGAGTCCTTGGTAGATGGAGTTTAATATAGGAGTCCTGTCCAAGGACCCACACTCTTCAGACTCTTGTTTGCTATGCTTTGGGCATTTGTGTTCTTGGCCCTCTGTTCCATGAGGGAGCTTCATTGATGAGAACTGAGAGATACATTCTCTTTACCCCTTGTTCTGTGCTCCGTGAGCCTTAGGTGTACACATTCCATTGTAGATGTGTCATTTAGGGTTGGACATATCACAGATACTTATTCTCTGTCTGTGACCAGTTGTGGAACTCTGCAATAATCTCCATCTGTTGCAAAAAAATTCTTTGATGAGTGGTTTTATGAGCTTTCTATAAATATAAGGATCCATATTTTACATATAGTAAGAAATGACATTTGTCTAGGGATGTGACAGCCTGGGGTTTTTGCTAAGATCTATGACCTCTCCAGCCACATGTATTTAACTATGATTACAGTACCACACATGAGTTTCTTCCCACTAAGTGGGCTTTAAGTCCAATTACGTAGCTGTTCATTGTCCCCAAGATAAAAGTGCCACCACTCTACCAATGTTGTGTTCTGTGCTGGTCACTGATGTGGTCATTTGGTCTTGAAGCTGGTGCTGGACCGTTGATTGGTGTTCTTCCTTAGCAGCTTACATAATGCTCTCCAGAGCTGGCCTTCAGGGGAAGTGGCTTCCAGGTCAGTTCCAGCTCCATTGCTCCAAATCCTAAGTCTGAAGTATGTCCTGTCTTCAGCAATAGAGTCTTACTTTCAAGTTCCGGGAGGCAATCAAGAGCTGTCTGGGGAGTCTCTTGGACCACCCTGGCCAACAACTCAAAGGAAGTTTTCTTCTTTCTGGCACTGTTTTTTGTTATGTAGCCTCCAGCTGTGCACATGGATTCATGTAGAGATATTGTATGTGTAATCTGTTAATAGGTTTTTGGACTAATATGATTCCCTCTGGTTTTTTTATACTAGTTAGACATTATTTACCTCTCTTCTCTCTCTCTGTCTAACCCTCCCTCCACGCCTTCCCCATTTAAAGTGTCCCCATTTCCCCAATTTCTCCTTGATAATACCTGTCTTCTATGGCCCCATCTTTCTTGAGCCGCTTCTTTCCCTTTATCCCCATAGTTCCTTGTATAACCTCCCCCTCCTCCATTTAAACACCCCCTTTTATCTATCTCTCCCTTCACCTGTCTCCTACTATTCTTGTCTCTTAGGCTCCTTCTTTCCCTTTTCCTTCCTGGTTTCTGTTCATTTTCCTGGTTCCTGCAGTTACATCAGGATACACACTCACATTTAAGTGTTCGGTGCTGGGATCCACAAATGAGGGAGAACATATGTTGTTTGTTTTTCTGAGTCTGTGTTACTTCATTAGTGTAACAGTTTCCAGTTCTATCCATCTACTTGCACATTTCATGATTTTTGTCTTTCTTTACCACTGTGTAGAACTCTGTTGTGTTAAGGTCACATTTCGTTATTCACTCATCAGTTGTGAAACATTTAGGTTGCTTCCATTTCTTAGCTATTGTGAAAAGAGCAGCAATAAACATGGATGTACAAAAACCTCTGCAGTCGGATGAGTCTTTTGGGTGTATGACAAGGAGTGGTATAACTGGGCCATATGGTAGGTCCTTTTTAGGTTTTTAAAGAATTCTCCACACTGCTTTCCATAGGTGTTGCCTGAGTTAGTAGCATCAACGTCTCAAAAACATATAATTTCTTTATCATGCTTTTTCTTTGTATGAGTGCCTTGCCTGCATGTAGGTAAGTGTACCTTTGTCATACAGTGCTCACAGAGGTGAGAAGAGGATGTTAAATTCCCTTGGAACTGGAGTTATGAACAGGTGTTAGCCACCAAATGGGTGCTAGGAATTGAACTCCGGTTCTCTGGAAGAGCACCAAATATTCTTAACTGCTGATCCATCTTTCTAGTGGAGTAGCATCATTTAAAAAAACCATCTGGACTCCTGACCTGAGAGGTGCAGTATGTATATGGTCATAGTGATGGTCATTGCCAACTCTGTGGTATAAGTAGGCGTGAATTGCATGTCATTGTATCGAAGTGATTAGCTATGTACCAAAAAGCAAAGAAATGTAAATTCTGTGAAATAGTGACCTCTCCTCAAACCCAGTGCTTTCTGATTCCCTTGAAGCATCCTTATTTTGTAAAGCAGAGTTGCTATAATTGACAAGAATTGCCACCCACTCCCAGGTCCTTTCTGGGTCACCCCATTAATGTCCCTGCGATATCCAGTTGTTTCTAATTGAATATTTATAGTACTGCAATCATTTTAGACTCTTAACTGGTCCAAACTAAGTGACACATTGAGAAATGTGAGAGATCAGAATCACAGGCTCAAATGTAACCCATAAGTGCTTCCGTCCTTCTGCTGCTGGCCTCGTTTTTCGGCCTCTGTGGTTCCCTGCTCCTTCTGGCTGCTCCCATGTGCAGTGAGGAGGGCTCTCTCTTTCCCTCCCTTATGCAAAGTCACTAGCTAAATTAAAGATCTTTTATCTCTAAAGAAATAGTGCAATGTTTTCTCTCATCCCTCTGTTGATATCTGCTCAGTATTTACGGGGATGACGTGGAGGTGCATGAACCCATTAGGATAGGCTGTTGTTAATCACCTCATGAAGGCTCTCGTGGTCTGAGTATGAAATCACCTTCCTAAATAAATTCTCTAATCCTGTGTTCTCTGGGACAACCTGTAGATGAGGATACTTGCCTGTTATGAATTTTCGTGGAGTCAAAAAGACTGGGCAGAGTGCTGTATTGTTGCCTGTAACGGAATCCTTCCCTCAATGTTATGGCACGTGTCTCTTTTCTTCAGTTTAAGCTCTCTACAGTTAGATCCACTGCTTTAATTTTCATTGGCATGTTTCCATTACAAAGATCTACTGGAGCAGCTCTTTTTCTGAGTGTATTTTATTACACAAATGATTGTCATTTGAAAAAGTAACCCTTCAAAACCTAAGTAAAACTCGGATGCTTTGCATACTGAATTTACTTCTACATCGTTAATGAGAATGCTTTTAACCTCAAATCATGAAAATACAAAGATGCCCAGGTGAGAATACTCATTGTTCTGCTGTAAGAAATCTGATTAAAGTAGAGGCTGTTAGCATCAGGAACCTGACGGTACACGAGGCAGAGAGGAGAACGGAATACGACACCCCCACCCCACCATCAGAAGGTTCTGTACTCACAACGCCCCCTTTCCACGGGAATGTGAAAAGACCAAGTCAAGTGTTGGAAAGTGAGCCCTTCCTGTTAAAACGTAGTGACCCTGCTTCATGGAGCAACTCCTAAAACTAGTGTGGCAAATACAAGAGAATCAGAACACTCTCAGAGGAAGTGCTTCCTGAGGGCAGAATGACCATAATAATTAACTTCCCTTATCTGTACTACATTTGGCAACAGCAGATACATCCTTAGACAATGCTCTCTGCTTATAGAAACCAGGACTTCTGCTTTCAAAGTCCTTCATCTGAGAGACAAATTCAGATGGTTCTTGTGAATTCTCCTTGCCCTCAGGGAGGTTTTTGGTTTTTGTGTTTTGTTTTGTTTTTTAGTGCTGGGGATTGAACCCAGGGCCTTGAACATGCTAGGCAAATGCTCAGTGTTGAATTCAGTATATCAGAAGTGGACGGATGTCTGATATACATTTGACAATAAGAGAGTGAAACCTGTTCATCTCCTACTTCAACATGTTTACAGAGTGTCATTTGACACCAGTGATGCAAGAATATGCTGAAGAGACAAAACACTTCCTCTAACGGAGCTTGTATTTGTGCCTGGATTTCCTTGGCAGTGGGGAACAAACGCCTGCCTAGTCATGCAAAATGAGACACAGGTGACAGAAATGATTACACCTCCCAGCCTGGTGAGCCAGTGAGCTGACTGGGATCACTTACAGGACCGTGGGGGATCTGAAGGCAGCTGCATCATGCAGTGAAAGCTGCATCCTGGAGCTCCCTGCACAACTTGCAGGCCGCTCCACTGGAGTGTTCCTCTTACTCAGCTGCTTTTATTATCACTGGTATGTGTGTGTGTGTGTGTGTGTGTGTGTGTGTGTGTGTGTGTGCGCGTGCTACAAATACTGGAACTTTCTGAATTTCCCAGGTGGTGTAAATTCTTAACTCTGAATCTTCTGAGTCCCTCTCCAAGAATGAATGTTGCAATTTGGAGGAAGCAGCTGCACGATATTCTAGGGAGAGACAGTAGATTAGGTAAGCAGGCAAACTACATAGAATGTCAACAAAAAAGTACCATAAACTGGAAAAAGGTAATATAGAATATAAGGCACACACACACACACACACGCACGCATGCACGCACACACATACCATGGAAAGCCTTACTGAAAGTGAGAGATGTAGGGAAAAGGCCTAGAGGAATTGTGAGATTGAGCTGTATTTGAGAGAAAACATGATAACATGCTCTATGGACAGAGTAAAGTGGAATATGTAGGAGAAGAGGAGCTTTGCCTAGTGCCAGGGGAGTGAATTCAAAGTAGAACAGTAGGAGCCAAGTTCAGGATGTCAGGAGGAGCAGGACACAGGACTACGAGGGTCAGGCTAAGATCACTGCCCTTTTCAGGGAAGTCTGCTAAGTCTAGCTTCTGCCTTAGGTTTCTGTGGGACAGTGCAGCTGGGAATGATGTGGATAAGATTAGAAACAGTGAGGAACCCCTTGCCATCAACATTGGCGTACCAAGATGCGGGTAGTAGACTGGTGAGAAGTGCACAGTCTGGATGTTCATCAAGCTGGATTTCACCAGATTTGTCAGTGACTTGACAATGGCTTTAGTAACAGACAGAGCAGAGGCAACGAAGCTTTGAAGCTCTGTGACCAGTCATTGGCAGGATGGATTTGCCATTAACTGAGATGAGAAAGAGTAAGGCAGAGATGGATGTTAGCAAAGAACATCAGGAGCTCAGTTTGGGGCCTGTAAGATTAAGACATTGGATATCCAAGAGGACATGGGGAGGAAGGGGACGAAGGTGGGCCTTTGAGAGTCATCAGCATATCAATGGGTTTTGAGGCCAAGAGGCTGGTGAGTGGATGTTGTCAGGAAACTGATGATGCCCAAGGGTTGAGCTCAGGGCAAGAAGAAGATGTTAATTTTGCAGTCAGAGTGTTAAATATACATCATTGGCCTGGATGTAGTCACTAGTATATGTAAGTGCGAATTATGCAGAGCAAATTGTTGATCTTATTTCCTCACTTTAGAAAGCATGCTGTGTATGTATCTACAATGTCATTAAATAATGCTTTATGTCTAAGCACATTGAGTATTTGCTCCGATCACTAGGTTTTAAAGGCTCTAGTCACAGTCCCCATAGTCTCACACAGGCAAACTTTCATAGTGCAGGTTGGAAAATTTGGCATGACTCAGCAATTTTACCCCTGGCCCAGACCTGAGGCTTCACTGTGTGTAGAACCAGATCCTATGATCAACTCTCATCCTTGTACCCAGAAATATACATAGATAAATAAACATCTATGGCATGTGAAAATATTCCCATACTTCCTCAGTGAAAATTTTTGAGTCACCTAACCTACTTAAACATCCTGGCCATACACCATAGTGTAGAACATTTGCTTTCCCAGCAATGGACTGGTTCTCTGCGAGTGGTGGCTTACTGTCACAGCCCAACATTTAGACAGCATAGAATATCTAGTCTTGTAAGCCTGGGAAAAGATCAGACTCAAAATTTGAAATTTGGTTCCTCGTGGTTTCATGTTGCTTTCAAAATGTCCTAGCATAGAACAGGAACCATCCATATCTGTGACTATCATCCAGGACGGGAGTGAGGAAAGGCCTGTTCAGAGAAATACAAGATAAAAACGTCCTGGGTGCAAAGAAGGGAGAAAGCACACTATAGAGAAATCATCTGAGTCAGTGAAGGTGTCAAGGATGAACTTTGTAGGCCAGACTTTCATCAGCACCATGGTGGCAAATGTCGACCCAGCCAGGTAGAGATGAGAAAGCCTGTTCAGGTGTTAATGTGAGGAAGCTATGGCCAGAAGCTAAAGCAAGCACATAGAAGTGTCCCCTAGTCCTTTGGGGAAGAAATGAGATTTAAAGTCAAAGTAATTAGGAGGAAAAACGGTCATCCTAATGACAGAAGCTAGCACCTGCAGGATCTGTCTAAGGTGCTCAGTGTGTCTCAGTCTAGATGGAAACAAGGTAGGTCAGGCCTATTTTGTTTAGGCTTCCTTCCCAGAAGAGCAGGAGCATCCCAGCTGTGATAAGGGAGTTGGTTTGTACAGAGTAGTGCAGGGGACTAGCAGAAGGCAGCCATGCGGGTCAGGATTCCATCTATCTGTCCTTTGGCAAAAGTGACCTGAACCCTGAATCATTCTGATATGAAATGAAAACCCTGAACTGAGTTGATTGAATCAATTCATTTTTAACCTCTCTACAAAAACAGGGGATATTTTCTAATTCCATACAGCAAACTAGAAAATGGAAGGTCTACATGATTCTTGTGCCCCACCCCACTGTCATGTGGAAACTGAGAGCGCATAGGAGCTACATTTCTATTCCGAAGATCTCCAGAAATCTCAGACACCTGGAATGTGTAAGCTTTTGAATCCTGTCGAATACTAATCCCAGTCTTACCTGTCTTACAGATTCCATTGTGATTGGATTTTGGGTTGGTCTTGCAGTCTTCGTGATTTTCATGTTTTTTGTGCTGACTTTGCTGACGAAGACAGGCGCCCCACACCAGGAGTAAGTCTGGACTGCGCTTGAGTGCCTGATGTGCTTTACTGCATACAAGAAACAGGCACTAAATAAATGGGAACCAGTGCCAGGGCTG
Organism: Eospalax fontanierii; assembly: GCA_035773235.1. Lineage (NCBI taxonomy): Eukaryota > Metazoa > Chordata > Mammalia > Rodentia > Spalacidae > Eospalax > Eospalax fontanierii. Next base: position 64,378,604 of record CM069539.1, on the reverse strand, counting down.
TGGCTGCTCTGGAGGACGGGGAAGCAGGCAGGGTGTGGATGGATGGCTGCTGGATCCCTGTGCTGTGGGTGGGATTATGCTCTCTTCCTGGGTTTTTGCTTCTTGGTGCTCTTGTGAAGTCAGGCTCCTTGGCCCTTTTCTGCCATCTCATGCTGATCTGGACTAGATTTTTATATTGAAATCAGCTTGAATTTTCCTCTTATTCCATAAAGGATTTATATGGAAGAAATTATAAGCAAATGCTAACATGTCTACAGAGGTCGACCTGTCCTGCCCCGGCCCCAGCCTGGGAGCAGCTCTCCATGCTGGCGTCTCCATCTGTCTCTCTTGCCTGCTTTTCATTCCTAACTCCATACTTCAGCTAAAACAAATATCCCAGTTCGGTCCATCACTCAGTTTTCCCAAGACTTCAGGGGCTAGAGAAATCCTTTGAAGGTAAGCACTCTAAATGAGGGGTAAATGCCATGATGTTACAGGAGAACGGTTTTAATAGCCAACAAAACATTCCCTCCTTTGCTCTCTGTCCTTAGAAACAACCATACACACCTTTGCATTCATGTGTTATCCTAGCAAATCTTTTGTTGTGGTTTTGGTTTGGGGGTTTTGGAGACAGGGTCTTGACAAGGCTGGCCTCCGTTTCACAGAGATCTGCCTGTCTCTGCCTTCTGAAAGCTGGGATTAAATAATTAATTTCCCAGCTCAGGAAATCTGAACATATTGGTGTGGTTTGTAATAGTAAGAAAAGCTACGAGGCCTGGGGGATGGGGATACATTTCAGATTAAGGTACATTTTACAAATTGATCCTGGACTAGAAACACCCAGTTATCATCCTTTTTCTTAGACATGCAGGTGGGCATTTGCAGGTTATTGAGACAGAGCTTGTGTGACCCAGGAGGCAGATGACTTTATGGATGGAAACCGCGTAGCACAAAATGCAGTGTAACTTCCTGTGATGGTTAATTTTATATGTCAGCTTAGCTAAGCCATGATAAGTAGATATTTGACCAAACAGTACCCTAGATATTTTACACAGGTATTTTTTAGATGACATTAGCATTTAAATCTGCATACTTTGAGCCATGCAGATTGCCTTTCCGAAGGTGAGTGGGCCACATCCACTCAGCTGAACAAATATTGACACTCAAACAGGAATTCTTCCAACAGGCTGGAACTGCAGCTCCTGTGAACATCTCTCGCCTGCCCGCCTGCCAGGCTTGCTCTGCAGGGTTGGGATGAGCCAGTTCCTTAATGTAAATCTCTCTCTCTCTCTCTCTCTACACACACACACACACACACACACACACACACACACACACACACACACAGAGTTGGTTCTGTGGTTTCTCTGAAGAACCCTGTCTAGTCTACTTCCTTAAAGAATCATTCTGAGCAATGTGCAGTCACAGAGAAGGGTTCCCTGCAATCGTACAGGCATCTAACAGGTGAAGGAGAACCATTTTTACTGTCAGTGAGTAAAATAACAGATCACTCCTCAGGGCCACACTTTAAATGCTTCTTCACATATTCTGAGACAGTGTTAAGGCATGACACTGGGAATGATGTGTATCATTGGGCTAAACTGGTTTATGAGATGGTGATAACCCTGAGCTGTCAGTATAGTACAGTAGAGACCGAGTCTCCCTCAGTGATGTGGTTGCCAAGGTTGGTAAGGCTGTCTCCTTAGAGGTGCACAGTCCGCACTCCGCAGCCCCTTGAGTTGTGACAGGAGAACAGGTGGGGATTTCAGCCCTTCTGTCCTTCAGCCAGGAAGCAGTATATACCTCTTCCTCCCACAGTCCATTGGTCAGGACTAGCCATGGCCACCTGACCACCCAGGGTGGGGAAGAATAATTAGCTACCTATCTAGAAGAGAACCAGGTATCTGTGAGCAGGAGGAAAGGAGCATTTGGAGGGAAAGAACATGTTAAAAGCTGATCATCTTCATTAAAGGCTTGTAGGCCTAAAAAGCAGCTCTGATGGACATTGTTTTCCCAGGGAGTGTTTTCTGTGGTGTGTAGGGGAAAGGTCTTTTCTGGATGCTGTATGGACCCAAAAGGGCCATTTTGTTCCACTCCTCAGCTGAGATGCTATTTGCACTGAGTGCTGTCTTGGAGCATTACAGCCCATTAGCACGCATCTGCCAGAGAGAGAGAGAGAGAGAGAGAGAGAGAGAGATGGGAAAGTCTTGAATTCATTTTTACATTGAATATTTTGGACTTCATAAAAGATTATTAAGCCTGGCCCATCCACCACAAATAGCTTCCTTTTCTAACCTCTGCTAAGGGCCCTTCATCCTGCTCAGAGTCGTTTTCATTTAGGAGTGAATACAGGATTGCTCATGGCCTTGTAAAAGTAGGAAGGGCATTTTGCCTCAGCTTGTAATTCAGTCAGATTTAGTACTCATTAAAGGATGGGTGTGTGTGACCAGAGCTAGCAGCAGGAAAATGTCAGTGTTTGGAAATCACTGGTGCTGAAGACAGCTCAGGACTAGCTGGCAGAGTGCAGACATGGTGAGTGATGGCTACAGAAAGCCTGAGATCCCGGGATGCTGACCCCTGTTACCAGGTAGACATGCTGTTTGATGTATAGGGTTCAATCGATAAATCCTTGTTTGGGAGTTATCTTTAATTTCTCATCTATTAGGAGGTAGGACTCAGTACACAGCTGTGGCTTGCCCAGGACTGTGCTGAGAGGAATTTGAAGGTGCTAAGAGTTTTTCCTGCCCATATCACTTGACAGCTGCCTGCTAATCACTAAAACTGTTGCATAGAAGTGCTTTCACAGAAGGGTGTGCTTGGTTTTTCTGTTAGGCTGATTACATGATGCATAAAGCCCTCGGCACAGGCTGTGGCTCCAAAGGTGATGGCAATTCTCTCACAGAAGTAGGAGGCTTTTGCTTAGCTTGTCCATCTTTACAAGCCTGGTAGAAGTGACTGCTGGAAACAGTAAGTGCTCCTATTCATTGACTGGATGAGGATGGGCTTTAACAGGCAAAGGCTCTACCCAGACACAAGCTCTTCATTTGTAAACACACTTAGGAATCTTGGGGTAACTTGGAGCATAACTTGTGTTATCCTCTGTAGGTAGATGTGGGAAGGGGTTTATCTTCCTGACTTTATTAGTCATTCTGTCACAAAGAGACAAATCTGGGGGTGGCTGTACATCTCATCACAGTCAGGTTCAGGACAAATGTACAGATACAGTGCTCAGTATTTCACAGAGTTTTCATTGAGACCCAAGTCCTGTAGTACTCATCTGAGTAGAGGAATGAAGGACAGGCATGCAGTTCTGACAGACGGCAGAAAAGGATGACTTGTGCGAGAAATCAGGAAAAGATGGCAGGAGAGGGAAGGATGGACAGCCCCTGTTCCAAGATCAAAGGGGAGGGAGTGATTCACCTCCCCTTAGAACTTCTTGTGTCCTACAGATCTTCCCTGCAAGATGGAAGATTTTACCTCAGAGAAAATTGCTACACAACAGTGGCGGAGAGTTCAGAAGGGAGAGGTGTGAGAGGCAGAGTCAGGAAGATCAGGCAGAGCACCGCTGTTGAGATGAATGCAGGGGAGCAGGAGTGGGTGGAGGACACCGAGGAGAGTGAGGACAGTCACTGCCTGGGTTAGAGGCTGGATGGCCCCTGGTGGGAGACGCTCCATTCGAGGTGCTGAAAATTCCACAGGCTGAGCGAATATAAGGTGCAACCTATGGTGAGAAGAAGAATGCAAGTTTCAGAATGCTTTGGTCTGGCTGGGGAAGCTTAAGAGCTTGGAGCCAATAAGATAAATCCAAATTAAAATGCAAGAATACAAAATGTCAAAATTAAAGCATGAAGAAATGGGTTAAGGTGTCACTCAAAATAAAACAGGCATTGCGTCTCAGTCTTAAGACGGCACAGGAGGACTTCAGAGCATGGTAGTTATCTGAGTGGCAGGACACACAGTATAAACTGAGAATGAACCTGTCACAAATGAGGAGGCTTCCAGAGTTCTTAGGGATGATGTCTTCTGGGAAATATTCGTTGGCTGCTCTTCTCAGGATGGTACCAATAGCTAGCTCTCTCCTTCAAGGTTCCAGTCTTCGAAGTTTGTGACTTCTGGTTTCAGATATAATTTTAGTGAAGGTGGCGTCCAAGATGTCTGAACCTTGAAGTTTTCTATTTTTGCATTTATAGCTGGAGCTGTAGATGGATTGATTGGTTTTAATCTTCTTTAACTGCTGCGATGGAGGCTGTAAGCATTAGTTTTCTGTAGCATCCCCAAATTTGAGGGGTAGAAGCTGCAGCTAGCTCTAGTCGCTCTGTTATGGGAGCCTGTGGAGTGGTTCCCAGGCCATTACAGGTCACCTTTGATGAATCCTAGTGATAATGCAAGAAGAAGGTGTAGGATCCTCTGGAGCTGGAATCACGGGTGATTGTGAGCCACCTGGCATGGGTGCTGGGTGCTAGACCTGAAACAGAATCACTGGAAGAGTAGGAAGTGCTCTTACTGCTGAGCCATTTCTCTAGGCTGTAACTCAAGTTCTTGAGTATGAGTTTGGTAGATGATGATGCCACGTTGCAGCACTGGACATGCCTGCAAGAACATGTATTCCTTAAGTGCCATCCCCACGCACAAATGTCAAGAAGACACGCCCCTCCATGGCTTCTGAGCCCCTGCAACCCCCACTCCCAGCTGGCCAATTGTGGAAGGTGCGAAGTACCATATGGTCTGTGACTTCCATCTTGGGAAGAAGCTCCATGGCAGACTCCTGAGCTGGGCTTGGTGATGTGGGGAGCATTTGGGAGGCAGTCAAAGAAAAGTTGGTTTCCTTTAGCCAAGTATAATGGACTTCTGTATTACTGCCTCTGTAGTCTACACGGAGGGTCAGTCATCGCTCCATTCAGATTCATCTGCTTCTGACTTCAGGCCTTAGATGTACATGCCCTGGAATTCATGTTAAGCCCAGTAGGAGCTATAGAAGAGGCATCCTGCTAAATCGAAATTTGCTTTAGTTGCAGATCTCTTCAAGACTAATGTATTCATTAATTCATGCATACATGCATGCATGCATGCATTCAGCAAAAGCATTTACCCACTGCTGTCCTTGGCATTGGGGATGTAGGCAAGAAACACACAGTGCTTGCCCTCAAGAACTTACAGTCTTAAGAGGGGAAACATGACAGTGAAGTAAAGGAACAGGCAATGCACAGATGGAAAGAAACACCATGTTCATGCGGAACATTCTATTGCAGATTGGAAGAGTCTAAGATGGATCATAGATGACACAGAAGGGCCAAGAGAAGGAACGGCAGTACGTTCCAATTCCAGCAGCACCAACATGGCTTTTTGCCTAATAAGTTTGTGGATAATGATTATAAAACCTGCATTAAACATAGAAAACAAGAATTTTGTTTGCATAAACAAACAAAAATGGAAGAGCTTTGACTGTTAAAGAAATTGCTTGTTATAGTTTTATTTCTATTGCTGTGATAAGATACCCTGACAAAAAGCAGCTTTCGGAAGGAAGGATTTATTTGGCTTACAAGTCCAGCGTTGAGGGGAAGTTGGGGCAGGAAATAATAGCAGGTCTTCCTGTAAGGTCCAAAGTCCAAAGCAGAGAGACTAACTGCAGGCGTTCTGTTTGCTGTCGTGTAGCTGTCCTCCTCTTACGTATTTTGTGCCTTCCTGCCTAGGAAGTGGTGCTGCCCCCAGTGGACCGAGTCTTCCTACTCAGTCAACAAACAAGACAATTCCTCATAGACATACCCACAGGCCAGCATGATCTAGATCATTCTTCATTGAGATTCTTAGGGGATTCTAGGCTGTGTCAAGTTGGGCCTTCAAACTAACCAGCACACTGCTCTAACTTGGTAGTGGCTCCATGACTTTTTTGTGTGAAGTCTTCCAATCCATAGGCATGCTGTGTCCTTCCAGATAGCTTTTCTTCAGTCTCAATGTGCAGTGTCTAGGCTTTAAGCATACTTTATTTTATTAATTTTTTCACTAAGTATGAACTTCAGTATGAGTTCAAAGTCTTTTATATTAGAGAAAGATAAAACTAGATAAACTACAATAATAGAGTATAAATTATTTCTGGAGCTTTTCATGAATCTTTTCAGACCATGGGTAACTGAAACCTTCAGAAATGTAATTCAGATAATGATTATTGTACAGGTTCTTTAGTTAAAGAAAAAAGAGGATACTATACAGAGTGAATAACATTTGCCAGACTCTAAGTGTGCCAAGATGAACTGTTTTGAGGGAAAACCAGACATATCACACTGCTGTCATACCGAGAGACCACGAGGACACAGTGAGAGCTTGTAGGAGCACTACTCTGGCCTTCGAGGGAAGAGCCCAGGGAGGCCGCTCAGGGGATTTTAGTGTCTACTGCCGTTTGTCTCCCCTGGAGGGACAAAACTCTTGGCCCTTGGTCTCTTGGCCTTAGTTCTCTGGCAAGGATCTGCAGAGATGGGGCTTGGGGGGGCGGTCACTGCACACAGCTGGGCTTGAGTCTGCTGTTTTGCTGGCTGACCTCCTGCTCCCTTGATATCTGAAAACGCTATGGCTCTCAGCTCTCTTAATCAGTTTCTGAGTGCTTTAAGTCCCTCAGGCAACATCATAGCAATTTATTGGGTCATACGTTTCTAGCACATGATCTCCATTTTCAAACATCTTTTAATTCCCAGTAAAGTGACAATTATGAGTTAGGTCTTTTACTGAAAGACAAAGGAGACCTTAAATTTGCATTAAAACGCACCTCCAGAGTTTGTAGTGATTTGTTTCTGAACTCTAAATATGTAACATGCTGAACGCTGTACTCTTTATCTTCTAAACACATTTTTTTTAAAGTAAGCAATGAAATTTGTTAGACAGGCTTGTTAGTAATAGCACAGCACAGAAAATATTCAGGCTCCTGGGGAGACTTGCTTGCCTGCCATTTCCTAGGCGATTGTGCTAGGAGATGAATCTGCAGTAAGAGATCGTCTGCTGGCTTAACTGCACAGTGCCTTGGATTGCTGATTTCTGAAATCAGGCAGTTTTTTGTTTGCTTAGTTGGTTTGGTTTTGGAGTACTTGTAGCATGTTGGGGTATTCTTCAGCACCATATCTGTCTTCGGGACAGTCCAAGGGCTCTCCTCTGATGGTTTATGCCTTACAGTTCTATGTTCAGAAGTGATAGCTCTCATCAGTAGTGCTTGTCTGTATGCCCTTAAGGGATACCCAGTAGGTGCTTTGTAAAATATCCTGGCCTGCCTTACATGTAGAAAACCTTGAACCCATAGGCACACAAGCTGCAGTACCTGCAACGCTTTATTCTGTTTTCTTTCCAGCAATACCGAGTCCTCGGAGAAGAGATTCAGAATGAATAGCTTTGTGTCAGACTTTGGAAAACCACTGGAGCCAGATAAGGTGTTTTCTCGTCAGGGCAACGAGGAGTCCAGGTCTCTCTTCCACTGCTACATCAATGAAGTGGAACACTTGGACAGGGCCAAAGCTTGTCAGCAAACAACAGCCATCGACAGCGATGTCCAACTCCAGGAGGCCATCAGAAGCAGTGGGAGGCCAGAGGAGGAGCTGAACAGGTTCATGAAGTTTGACATCCCCAACTTTGTGAACACAGACCAGAACTCCTCCTTTGGAGAGGATGATCTTCTCATTTCAGAACCACCTGTTGTTCTAGAAAATAAGCCAGTTTCCCAGACCTCACGCAAGGACCTGGGCTGAGAAACATGCTTGTGTTTTTCTGAAGATGTAGTCTGTCTTTGTATCACAAGAAATCCCCACCCACTGAAGTATGAGAGAGAGAGAGAGAGAGAGAGAGAGAGAGAGAGAGAGAAAGTTATGTGTGAGAGAGGGAAAGAGTTGTGTGTGTGAATTGAGAGGGGGAGGGAGGGAATGTGGGAGAGAGTGAAGAGTGAATGAGAGAGAGAGAGAGAGAGAGAGAGAATAGCTGATTAATGTCTGCGGCTGTGACTGAGTTGTAGAGTTGGGGTTGAAGATGGCAACCTTTTCCGGAGGTTACCTTCCCCTTTTCAACCCATTTGGCAAGGTTTGTTTTTTGCATTAAAATGCATTTATGTTATCTCATCTTCCTTATTGAACATTCAGCCACTTACACAAGTGAGCGCTCCCAAGTGAGGCTTGAGTCGCTGCCTTTTGATCTAGTCTGTTGCTCCACGCTCTCCGCCTTTAACAAAGCTGCTTTACCTCCCTGGGCTGCCACATTTTTAAAGGTAAAGTGGTGTGTCTTGATTAGATGACCCATCCCAGCTCTCGTATCCTGTGAACTTGTCATGTTGCATCCAAACAAGCTAAAGCATACCTAAGAAGTATAAAATAGGACATTGCCTCCTAGCTGTCATCTCAGGTTCTCCTGATCTTGGTACCTTCCACTCAGCCCTTTTGGGAGTCACACTTTAGTTAAAGGGTCTTTATCATGACTCTCACACAACACTGTCGCCAGTGTTTCTGCAGAGTTATGCCAAAGCAGGTTACCTGAGAAACTCCAACCATCTGTGTTCAAAGCTGGGGCTAGCTCTGACCCTGGTGAGTACCAGCCTAAGGTATTTCACAGGTATTTTTGTCTTCAAGAACTGTAGGACAGGTTGTTGTCTGGCTGATTGGGTACTTCTGGGTGGGCTGTGTTGGTGTCTTTGTGGTCACGCTGCTGAACTCTCGGTTTGAGGATATATACTATTTGCCGAGCTGTCTGCTTCCTCGGAGGTGCTGGTCCTCTGGCTTGGAGCTAAGATGATCAGTGGTTTGCATATACCTCTGTAATAGGTGTTCAGGCCGATGTGTTAATGTGAGCAACATGGAGTTAACTTTACAAAGGAAGCAACCCCGCTTGCTGGTATTGGAAACAACTCGGTTTTGCACACAGTTAGCTGTATGCATGGCCAATCGCTAATCTCTGAGTGGCATTTCCATTATGCGTCTGTCTGCCACTTGTCTCGCTTAAGCTGCAAAATAAATGTATTTGATTGCACAGGATTTTTCTCTGGTTTTGTTTTAACACAATCAAACTTTCATTCCTTTAAAAGACCGCATCCTGTCTTCAGTGTCTTGATTTCCAAGTGTGTGTGCTGATTCTGTCATCTAAGAGAGCCTAGCAATCAGAGCCATGCACAAGTTTCATTTAGGAATTACTCCACCAAAATAAATTCCTTTTCTGTTTTTATAGAAAAATTTAAGTTCTTTTAATTTTATGTGTATACGTGTATTACCTGCATGCCTACCTGGGTCAGAAGAGGAGTTTGATTCCCTGGAACTGGAGTCACAGATGGTTGTTAGCCACCATGTAGGTGCTGGAAACTGAACTGGGGTCCTCTGCAAGAGCAGTCAGTGCTCTTAATCACTGAGCCATCTCTCCAGCCCCTACTGTCCTGTTTCTTTAAAGAAAGTATTATTCTTTAAGGTTCTAACCCAAAGCAGTAGAAAAAATGGAATAATTAGTATAATTAAAGTTGCTTCAACAAATTCTTACAAATAGTTATATGTTACTTTCATGAATATTTTATGCAAGAGAATAAGAACAAGAATGATCTTACTAACTTGCATTAGCATTATTCATTATTTTCTTAACTAATTATAAATCATAGGCTATTTCTTAATTATGTTTGAAAGGTACTTAAGAGATATCTTATTTAGAATTAGATTAGAGGACTCAGAATACTTAGGAGTAGGAAAAATGTTTGTGAGTATACGATAATTTAAATGTCAAGAACCATGAAGAAAGGGCTGGAGAGATGGCTTAGTGGTCAAGAGCACTGGGTTCTCTCACAGAGGACTGGCGTTTGGTTCCTAGTACCCACATGGCACCTAACATCCACCTATAACTCCAGTTCTAGGGTATCTGCACCCTCTTTCTGGCCTCTGTGGGCACTTCACACATGGGTGCACTTACATTCATGCAGGCAAAACACTCATATACATAAAATAAAAAGAAAAAGAGAAAAATAATAATGAAAAGCCCAAGGTTTTATGACCTCTTACAAATTGGCAGACCTCTCACAGTCTCTTGGATGCTTCCAGAAGATATAAGATTTCTTATGAGAGGCCAAGAACTTCATTACAGTCCAGTAACCTGCATGCACATCATGTACATATATGTTTCTGAGGTCATTTCTCATTGCTGTTATGACAAATCAGGGCAAGCTCTGGCTTAAGGCAACACAAATTAATGTTCTTTCCACTGTGAAATATAGAAGTCCCAAACCAATCTCAGACAGCAAAATATGGTATTAGAAGGGATGTGTTTCATCTAGGAAAGCTGTGGTTTGGACTTGAATGTCCTCCGAGGGCTCATGGGTTGAGGACTTGGTCCTCAGGGCAGCACTGTCCACAGACAGAGCTTCTGGGAAATGATTAGGTCAGGATGGCTCTGACCTCATTATTGGATTAATACATTGATGGGTTCATAATTTAATGGCTTAATTTTAGGAGGCAGAACCTGGTTGAAAGGAGTGGGTTCTTGGAAGTGTGCTTTAGAGAGGTACATCTTGTTGCTAGCCCTTCCTCTCTGTTTCCTGGCCACCGCGAGGTAAGCAGCATCTTCTACCATAAACTCTTGTTGCCATGATGTGTACTAAAGGATGGAGCCAAATGGCCATGAGCTGAAACCATTAACCTGAATAAATTTTCCCTTTTAAATTTCTTTCAGGTATTTTGCACTATGCAGGGATGCCAACCAACCCAGGAGACTCAGAAGAATCCATTGTCTTGCCTTTACCAGTTCCCAGACGTTCTCACACTCCTTGGATCAAGACCTCATTGTCACTGTGGCCTCTTTCACTTTGTCCCTGGCTGCCTCCCTCTTACAGCTTGATCACATCTGCCAAAATCCTTGTTGTCACGAAAGGTATATTTCTAGTTCACAGAGATTAGTATGTGGTCAGCCATTAGCCTTACCTGCCTTCCTTCAACCCTATGGGTTCCAGTTCATTCTACATGTAAAATGTATTCATATGATCTCAAAATGCTCCGAGGTCTCAGTCCATTACAATATCAACTCAAGGTCTAATATGTCATATGAATTTCATTATCTTAGCATCTGAGGCAGTGCTCAGTGAGTCCTGAGTAAAAGACAGCCCTCCTTCTGCAAACCTGTACAGCTAGAAAATATTTGCTTCTTCGGTGAAAATGCATCACCAGTCCCAACAGACTTCAAAATACAACAGAGACAATTCCACCAGGTTCCAAGGCAGAGAGAGAATCTTCTTTCTGTAGCTTGTGAGTCTATATTCTGAGCCTGAAACTGCTTTTGGAATAGTCCCTCCTTTTCCTTGGGTTGTAGAATGAATGTGATTTTAGCTTAGTAGTTTTACTAGTCTCTTTCTTCATGAAGGATCATCTTGTTCCCTCCATATCCTTTTCACTTCAATTTAGCAGTGTTACTGAAATAATGTTTTTCAAGGATTTACAGGTCATGGGGCATATCACAGATGGCTAATTTATTGCATATTGTTAGGAACTCTTAACAGATTTAGAGAAGTCTGGCGCACTGTTCCACCTCTCCAGTTTCTCTGTCTTTATTGATGCTATTGCAGTTTCAGGAATAATTGGATCAATACTCAAGTACCCAAACTCTGACTTAATAATAATTATTTGCAGCCTCATCTTACTGACATGCCCATTTTCATCATTGTTCTCGTGGGGGAACATCAGATCCTGAACGATATCAGTGATACCTGGCCACGGGGCAGCAGGGCCTAACTGTGACCCTTTTCTGGACCTTCTTGGTGAGCTGCTTCTGCTGTGCCCTTGCCCTGACCAGCCAGTAGTAGACAGACAAGTTCTTTTCTGGAGTTTTTGCCATGCTTTTCTCTATGGAGAAATTCGGCTCAGTGATGTGAAACATGGGCATGTGCTTAGCCTGCTGGTGGTGGAGCCGACACCATTCCATACTTACCAGAAACAAGTTCAGTGAGGTTGTCGGCATCACTGAGTGAGGAGAGAATCAGCCTTCCACCGTTCTCAGTGACTATGACCCTGTGACACTCAATGGGCGATGGTTTCTCCTGTGAGGTCACTTCGGGTTGCTTCTGTTTTGTTTGTTTTCCTTCCTTAGTCTTTCCTTCTCATTCCTTCTGATTTCCTCATAATTATGTCCTCATAATCTAATACTAATCTTTAGGAGAGCATCATGCTTGTTTCAAGGCTGGCTGACAGTTTGTTAGGAGATAAAAGTACTTTCAGAATTTTGTCCTAAAAAGAATGTTGGTTAATGGTTTGCCAAGTTTAAATACAGAGTTGCACACCTGTAGCACTCAGGAGGCTGAGGCAGGAGGGATGCCGGGAGTTCAAAGCCATCCAGAACTATATAACTAGACCTCATTTCAAGAATTCTTATAGAGGTAAAAATTTTACAGTGATTAACTTAAATGATTTTGTCACTCTAGCAGTCAATGTCTTAAGCCTGTGGCATTTTACAGTGATTTTCTTGTGGATTAATGAAAGTGTTAGGCAGCTAGTTAGTAATTAGCAGGAAGTTCTTCTAGGATGGACCTCTTCCTTCTAATCAGCACCAGAGCCCTGCCTCCGTGTCCCTGGTAGCACACTAATTTTGTCCGTGATGGTAAAGGAAGCGGGCACCACCACCCTCTTATGATTTGGAATAGTATATGGAAGGAGAAAGAATCACAATCACTTCTTAACTTGAAGTGTTGCAGGGATGTGGGTATTGTAAGAGCTGCGCTGAGGCCCATCAGGGAAGGCTAGTTCCTCCTGGCAAAGCATGCTTGTTTTTTATATACTTATACATAGTTTATTTCTTTATTTTTAACCTACCATTGTTCTACTTTGCTTTCACTTTCTGTGACAAAACATTCTGATAAATACCAACTTGGGGAGGGTTTATTTGACTCACATCTCCCAGGTCACAGCTCGTCACTGAGGGAGCTCAAGGTAGGAACTCCAGGCAGGGACCTGGAGGCAGGAGCTGAAGCACAGGCCATGGAGGAACGCTGCTTACTGGCTTGTTCCCCCTGCCTGAGCTCAGCCTGCTGTCTTATGTAAGACAGACCACCTACCCAGGGATGGCACCTCCCACAGTGGGCTGGGCCCTCCCACATCTCTCAACAATCAAGAAAATGCCCCACAGATGTGTCCACAGGCCAGTCCAATGGAAGCAATCAAGGTTCCCCCTTCCCAGGTGTGTCAAGTTGACACTAAAGCCATCCAGCACAGCCATGTCACATGATTTTTTTGGTCAAAAAACGGGACCGGAGTCATATCTCTGGTCTTGAATGAAAGCAGGACTTTCTGAATGATCAGGAAAGTTATTAGATTGCTGTCTAGTAGGAGGCTTTCTGGTAAAGAACAAAAACATACATTGTCTGCTCTCTTAATCCAAATGGGCTTGTCAGTCATCTGGACATGGAAAATGTCTCTCAAGAAACTGGTCAAAAACTTTAAAAACAAGCATGCTTTATCAGGAGGAAATAACCTTCCCTGATGGGCCTCAACAAAGCTCCACCTACATATGTAGATTAGTTTACAGTGGTCTCTCTTGCCACTGTCCCTTTGGACCTCATGGGAGTGTTTTTCTCCTCAATGACCCCTTTGGTCATTGCCTGCTCTCATGCTTTGACAGTGCCTCATATTAATCTGTAATAAACTCTGTCTTCTGCACTATGCCATACATCTCATCTGAATTCATTTGATGCCCACCCAACACAGGAACTGGACTGCCCCGGGAAGCCCAGAGTAAGTTCCTGGTAACAAGAAGATTGTATCATTGTCATCATCATCATCATCATCATCATCATCATCACTACTTTCACCAGCATGAGGAATCAATTCCTAGGGAATATCCTCGGGAACTAGAATCGATCACACAAGGGATGGGAACATATGTCTGTCTGTCTGTATACAATGAGAAACATAATGTTGACTATCCCATAGAGAAGTCTGTGATCATGAAAACTTGGTGTGGTTAAAAAAGAAGTAGGAAGAGTGAGCTGAACCTAAAGAAAGGCTAGCACAGACGCAAAGGTGGATTCTAGAGAGCATGCGCAGATTGCTGGATGGTTTGGAGGCGGGGGAATGCTGTAGACTGAATAAACCTCATTAAAACACTGAGATGCAATTAATATAAAGGCCGTTGAAAGGTCTTGGATGTGAGTTCTAGAGGGACCCTGAGATGGATTATTTGGAGTAAGATGTTTACTAGAAAAGTTATCAACACCATAGACAGACAGCAGCATAGTAGGGTCTCACAGGAGGGATCAGACTCCAGCACCACAGACGGCATGACGGCGGCTCCGAGAAGAGAGACCAGGGCGGACGTGGCAGAAGTGTGTTCTTCCTGAGGATGCGGGGGTGATTTCACTGCGCAAGTCTCTCTGACCCCTGTCAGGAAAGCGGGTAGGGAACAGGATGTGTGGCCACTAGTATCTCCTTTGATATAAACCCACTTCTCCACGTGAAAAGTCCTGGCATCTGGAACTCTGTGAGCTCGAGAGTCACAGATTCTCGGCAGGTGCCTGTCCTTACCGGCGAGAGGTGCTGCTGCGGGCACGACCGCCTGAGCAGCTGCGCGATTCTAACATGACATCCTTACAGCCTGGAGGTGGGAGGTGGGGACGGGAGAAGCATCCTGCATTATCAAGGTGGGCACAGTCTAATCAATGGGTAGGTCCTGAACAAGCGGGGAGCCTTTAGAGTCAGAGCGGCTATGACTGTGGAGGAGTCATATTTGCAGAGAGAGGTAAAGCTACTGGCCGTGAAGATGGAGGGAGAGAGGCACAGGCCAAGGAGCGCTAGAGGCGCTGGAGAGACAAGCACAATGTCCTACAGCTCCAAGAAAGAACACAACACAGCTGATTCCTTGATGTTAGCCCAATTAGAACTGTGACCTACAGAACTTCTGACTTCTTACAGAACCATAAGATCATACATTTGGGTTGTGTTAAGTCATTAAGTTTGTGATAATTTGTTATAGCAGCAATAGAAGACAATAGAGGCCACCGCATGGTTCAAGGGGTTCAAAGAGGCCTTACTAGAGGCAAACAGAAAGTGGTTAAGAGATGCAAAGAGACTCTGCAGGAGTTAGGTTGGAGTTGCCAGCTGTGGAGCCAAGAAGCAGGATTAACCTTGACATGAGCCTGGGGGTTGAGCTGAAGCTCTGTGTAGGATCTGGGAGGGTCATAGAGGCGAAGTGCAGAACTGGGTCCAGATGGACAGGTGGCAGTTTGAGTAGGTCCTGACTGCAGTGGGGACTGAACTGGACTGAAGCCCGGAGGACAGGTGGGAGTTCTCCGCCTGGGTGGTCAGGAAACAGGTTGGTGGGACATTTGCTTCTTGTGGTGTTCAGTGTCTTATTTATGGTGTCCTGGTGAGGGTGGGTCCTGCATTCTTTCTTTGTCTGGTGTACGTTATAATTTCTCTAGACTGGTTTTTCCTGGTGTGATTTTAATAGTTCTGAACCAGCGAGAACGTTCTGTTGGCTGCTATGACTCTGCTGTCCACTGTGATAACTATGTCCACTCTACTTTAGTGGCTGAGTCCCTCCCTGGTGCCTGTCATGCTAAGATTCATGACATTTGAGGTTTCCAACTGAATGGCTGTACCGGCTTCTGTAAGCTCTGGCCTACACAACTCTTCCAGAATGTTGATATTCTACCCAGAAATCGCTCTCTCCAAGTGCTGGTGAAAGGTATGTCTCCCGGCCCCTTGCAGTGTGAACAGGTTTCAAGTGACAAGTATATAGTAATGTTCCACTCTCCTTAAGCTTTTCTTAACCTTATACTTTGCTTTTGGATAAATCAAGCGTTTTCTTGGATAAACCAAGGGCATCTCCAATTTATATAAATCATCCATTTAAAAATATACTTTATCATTTTTATTTTATGCGTATGAGTGTACTGCCTGCAGGTATCCAAGTGCAGCTGTGTCGTGCAATGCCCATGGAGGTCAGAAGAAGATGTCGAATCCCCTAGAACTGGAGTTATGGATGGTTGTTAGTTACGGTGCTGGGGCTAGAACTTGGGTCCTCTGCAAGAGCAGCCAGTGCTCTTAACCACTGAGTCATCCCTCTAGCTCCAATCAGTCATTTTTAAAATTCATGTTTTAGCCACTGAACTGTTGGGAGCCCTTTTTAACCCACTGAGATGCAAACTTAAATGCAGAATATCTGTTTTTGTGGGTGAATATCAATATATTTGGTCTGACCTAACTTCTTATGTTCCCTGAACTGTCCTGGACCGTTAAGACCCAAACTTATATCAATTCCTTTGATTTGTACTTGTGTAAGTTAGAAAACACACACCTCCTTGTGGGTCACAGTTCATACCTCACTTCTGGAGGCCTGTTGGGACATAGGTCTAGATAGGCACAGAAGAAACCAGAGGTGGTAGTTGTTTGGAGGTGAAGCAGCATTTTCTTGTTCAGCACCTGCCTTAGGAGAGGCAGCTGATGTTTCAGGCAGTGCAGGGCTAATCCCTTGAGATGGTGAAAGGCTGGTACCACTAGGACTGAGGAAACCACTTCTGATGAAAAGGCTCATCAGACTGGGAATATAGCTCAGTTGATAGAGTTAAAGAGCTGTATAGGACTGGTCTTACAAAGGCAAGTAAAACCTTCAGTTAGAAACCTTAAATGTAATGAATTTAGCATGAGAGGGTCCAGGGCCATCAAAGGCAATGTGGATGTAGTTATCGTAGCTAGATAGTACTCTAGCATGCTCAAAGCCCTGGGTTCAACTCCCAGAACCTCATAAAGCCAACCTGGGATAGAAGAGGCCCTATCTTTAAAACAAAAACACCGAGGAGGCTGGATAGATGGTTTAGTGGTTAAGAACACCAGCTGCTCTTGTAGAGGACCTAGGTTCAATTCTGAGCACCCACATGGTGACCAACAGCCATCTGTAATTCCATGGGAATCTGACATCTTCTTTTGACTCCAAGGGCATTGCATGACACAGAGCACTTACATGCAGGCAATACATTCACACACATAAAATAAAAATAATAAATATAATTTTTAAAACACTAAGAAAACTTACAAAATAAAATGAAAATCTTCCCCAAAACAAAGCACTCTTTAGAAACCCACTTAAATGGCACACACCTGTACTGTACTGGGGAGCACTGAGGAGACTGATGCAGGGGGATTTCAAGTTTTTATTAAGCCTGGGCTCCATAGCAAGACTGTCTCAAAATGAAAAAGGACAGTTGTCTAATATGTACAAGGCTCTGGGATGGATCTGCAGTACTGTTACAAAGGAAGAAGAAAGCTCTGAAAGTTTAGGAGTTCGACATGCTCACCTTCATCAAAGCCTTGTCGCATCCTTCCGTCCCTAATTATACGGTCATATTCTTTATCAAGCAATGCCTTCATCCTCATCTCTATTTCTTAAAATTTGTGTATTTATTATTATTGCTGGTATTTTTATTATGTGTGTGTATATGTATGGGCATGTGTGTGCCAGGGCATGCATGTAGAGGTCAAAGATCAACTTTCAGAGTCCATTCTGGGGATCAAACCCAGGTGGTCACACTTGGGTTGCAAACATTTTTACCCACTGAGCCCTTACCATCCCCCATAGTTGTTATTTTAAAATCTTATTGTGTGTGTGCACGCACAGGTGTGTGCGCATGTTGGTGTGCAGATACGTATGTGTTCAAGTGTGCATGTATGTGGAGGCCAGAAGTCAACTTCAGGTGTTGTTTCTCAGAAAATGCCTGCCTTATTTCTTGAGACAGGGTCTCTCAGTGGCCGGAAGCTCATCCGACAGCTGAGGCTGGCTGGCCAGGGAGCCCTAGGGAATCTGCCCACCTTTGCCTCCCCGGGGCTGAGATTACAAGTGGGCACCACTGCATCAAGATTTTTTACATGAGCCCGGGGGATAGAATTTGGGTCTTCATGCTTGTGTGAAAAGCGCTTACTGACTGAACTATCTCCTCAGGGCTAATCCTCATTTATTTTTAATTAACAAATAATAATTGTAGATATCTGTTGGGTACACTGTGATGTTTATGTATATACGATGTAATGACTTACTCCAGTATCCCTCATCTCACCTTTTTAGTGTACTTGAGATTGAATTCAGATATATGTTAACCATACGTTAAATGCCTCACAGTAGCAGAATGTCCTCCACGTTCATTCTTGTAACAAACAGCACTATTTCCTTCTTTTTAAAGGCTTAATAGTGTCCCATTTTGTTTGCATGCTACATTTTCTGTAACCCATTTGTAACCTGACGTGTGGGACCTTCTGACTCGTTGACAGTGGAAATGAAAGCGAGCCATGAAGATGGTGAAGATTATAAGCTAAGTGTAGGTGGAAATAAGGCTTTGTAGATGAAATGGGATGTTAGGCTGGACCAGCGGCCAAAGGAGAGAGCAGAGTTTTCACTTCTTGGGCAGGATTTGGAGGAACAGGTTAGGGTCTGGTAGTTTTCCATTTGCCAGCTTTGAAAGATGTTTTCTCGGCCTGAATATTTTGGCCTTGAGGATGAGATCAGCCTATCCAGCAGTTATTGAGTCCTTCTCATTGGCCGCATTCAGTTTAAACATTCTCTCCTTATAAGGTTTTGCTGCTAAAGCTATTCAGAAAATGCACAAGAGGGGATGACTATCACATACACGTTGTTCTTAATGAGTACCAGGTTAAAAAGGCCCTGCCTACTTATTGTGTGATCTTGAGAAATTGAGTCTAATTTTGGAGACACAAAGGTGGAGAAACCCTAGCTTTATTGGTACAAATGGTTTTTGAGGCCGTTAAGGTTGCTTAGGAAGGTGAGGGAACAGTAAAGTCCATGTTTTTAAGTGAGAAGCTAGCTAAGGTCGAAAGCTCCTGCTTACTTAGGAGAGTAGAGGTTAGGCAAAAGCACACACACATATTTCATAGGTAACAGGCTTTGCATCTGCCCGGTCCCCATGGAAGACCTAATCTTATGTGTCCTTGCTGACTGACACTTTGTTGGATTCTATGTCTCAGCTTCTGTGACTAATACTGCAGTGCCCACAAAGGTACAGATGTCTATTCCACGCACTCACTTTGCTTTCTTTGGAGGGGTACTTTGGTGAGGTTACAGGGTCACAGGTTCGTTAAGTTACCTTTACAGTCACTGGGACTAAATATCTGAAAGGAACAAGGGAGGAGAGGGTTATTCTAGCTCATAATTTCAGGGGTTCCGTCTGGGATTGGATTGTACTCTTGGGCAGCACATGATGGCGGGAAGCTGCAGCAGAGGCTGTTCATTTCTTGATTGACATGAAGCGCTGTGTGAGCAGGGGCTTAGGGTCACACCCCCAGCGGCTTCCTTCCTTACTCCCTCCTGCTAGACCCACCTCCAAAGCTTCTGAAGGCCCCAGACAGCCCCACCAGCTGGAGACCAAGTGTTTAATAGCATCCTGTGCCGAGCATTTCATAGTCTCACCTTTTATTAAGACATAACCTTTGGCTGGGGTTAGGGAAGACTGGCGAGATGATGTAAGAGCACAGGCTGCTCTTACAGAAGACCTAGGTTCGATTACCAACACCACATGGTGGCTAACAACCATCTGTAACTCCAGTTTCAGAGGAATCAGACACCCTCTTCTAACCTCTGTGGGCACTGCATGACATGGGCGCATTTACATACATGCAAGGAATACACTCATATACATTTAAAAAGAAAGTCAATATTCCACCCATTTGGCTCTGAAGGCTCATGAGCTCATGGTCTCTTACAATGGAAGATGTATCTAGTCCCTCTCCAAGAGTCCCATACTAGTTAATTTTTTAATTGCTGTGACAAAAATAAAATAAAACTTGACAAAACAATTTAAGGTTGTATTTGGGCTCCCATTCTGATGATGCAGAATATCACTGCGGGGAAGGCATGGCGGCCAGAAGGTCACGTGACTGGTCACGCTGGAAGCAGAGAGCTGTGAGGGCTGATGCTCTGCTCAGTCTTTTAATTTTATGCAGCCTGGGATCAGAGCATACAGAATGCTGCTGTTCCCATTCAGGGTGGATTTTCTCCCCTCAGTTAAGTCTCTGTAGAAACGCCTTCACAGACACACCCAGAGGACTGCCTCCTAGGTCATTCGAAATCCTGCTAAACCAACAACCAGGATTAACCATCACAGTCCCCCAAAGTCTTAACAGTGCCAATATCGTTAAAATCTCTTGCTGGTGAGATAACCGATTCCCATGGTTTGTTGTCTGGCCTCCACAGATGCAGTGACATGTGCCCCCAATAAATTAATAAATGAAAGTCTTAAGACTAAAGTCCTCCGAGTCTCACATGAGACTTTGTAAAATAAAAACAAATTAAATGTCCCCAACATACGGTGGCATGGAGTAAACATTCTCTTTCCACACGAGGAAGGGAGGTATCTAAGGGAGAAGCGTGAGCACAGCAAGACGTTCAGTCCCGGAGCTCCATGACCAGCCTCTGGGGCGCGTGCTTGTAACGTGCATTGCAGTGGCTTTGCTGGGCTCAGCCCACACAGTGTCTCTCTCTTGGTCCAGCTGCACTTGTTACCTGCAGCTTTCCTCAGTAGATGATGTTTCACATTCTTGGTGTCTCCAGCATCTAGGGTCTCCATGGCAACTTAGGCTTCACGCTCGCGCTTCACACACTGCCTTCTCAGCGATGGTCTGTAAGGATTCTCACCTTTCTACACATTGTCCAGCCTTCTGAGCCGTCCTTTGGAATCTTGGGAGAAGCCTTCGTGACCCTGTAACTCCTACATTATGCATGCTTGAAAAGCCAGCAACGTGTGGATGACGCCACGGCCTGTGTCAGTATCTTGGGCCCCATGAACCACAGCAGCAATGGTCTCTGAGTGCCTGAACCCAGGAAAACACTTCCTTCGGCAGGGCTGTGTGAGCAGGGCATTCTAGCTGCTCTTCTCATGGGAAAAATCTTCCAATGTGTTTGTAATCTTACACCCTGGAGGCTGCTATGGGCAGGGGTGGGGTTTGGGGGGGTTTCTGCTCAATCTCTGAGATGCCTTTCTGGCATCTTCTACGCTATTCCAGCGTGAAGTGCTTGTCTTCTTAACTGCACTCATCTCTTTAGCACGCTCTTATTGCACATCTTCCGATTGGCTGCTTTTCTAGCTAGGCTACAGGTTTTCAAGTCCAGTTCTGCCTTTTTGCCCTTCTCACTGTAGACCTGGCTAAAAGCAGCCAGTGATAAGCATGCCACAGTCTGAATGCTGGGCTATCTTAAAACTTTCTTCACCAAATTAGTCAGTCACCTTTTGATCCAGTTTTCCACAAAGTTTAATACATAGTTAAATATGAATCAGTCTTTCTTTGCCAGAACATAACACAGCCTATAAGTCTAATTCCTAACAGAGTTCTTGTTCCCATCGGGGACCTTATGAGAAGTCTTTGCTGTCTGTATTTTTCTTGGTATTCCAGTCCTCTGAGATCCCACTAGAATTGCCAATTAAGCTCCACTTAAAATATTCTAGGACTTCTGCTGCCTATCTCTCCAAAATCTTCCACATGCCTCCCAAAAACTAACCCCAGAGGCCTAAGAACCACATAGTCAGGTTTAATCCTAACACTGACCTCACCTCTTTGGGACCAATTTTCTGTTTTGGTGGTTGCTGTAAACAAATGTCTGACCAACTTAGTTTAGGGAGTATTTGCTTTTGCTCATGGTTTCAGGCCATGCTTGCTTGGCCCCATGTGCTTGGGTCGAACATCACAGTGGTAGGGGCTGTGGCTGATGCTGTTCACGTTTTGCCTAAAAGCAGAGTGAAAGCTGAGGGGCGGGTCCCCGTCCCACCTCCAAAGTCACACGTCCAGCGCCCTCCTTCTTCCACCTAGGCCCACCTTCCCGTTTTTACAGCCGTCCAAAGCAGTCACCATCTGGAGGCCCAGTGTTCACACCATGAGCCTGTGATACTTGTATTTTTCTTAAGGAACTTCCTTAGTGTCTTCTATCATAGCTGTTGTTTCTCCACACCCTTCCCAACACCGACCTTTCATCTTTATGTGTGCCTGCATGCGTTCAGTGTGTGCTGCTGCAGTGTGTGCAGCTGTGCATGCATGCATGCATCTGGAGGCCAGAGCACAGCCTCAGGCTGCTCTGTAGGTATGCCGTCTCTGTCTCCACAGTGCTGGGATTATAAGCCCGAACCAACACACCTGGCTTTTTACCTGAATTCTAGGGATTGACCTGGGCTTCTAGGGCTTGCAAGGCTTATACTTTATGAGCTGGGCCATCTTATCATCTATTAAACAGATGAGAACTGATGTATCTCATTGTGTTTTTAATATGCATTTATTTGATGATTAGTGATGCTATTTCGTGCACTTGTTGGCCCCTTCTGTCTTTGTGAATTGAGTGCTTGTTCAGGTTCATGAATCATTTCTTTAAAATTAGGTTGCCGACTGACCACTGGACCGAGTGGATGTGTTACCAGCTTTCTGTGTTGCTATGATAGAATACACTAACAAAAAGCAATTTAAGAAAGGTTTATTTTGGTTCACTGTTTGAGGGTACAGTCCATCAAGGCAACAGGAGCTTGAAGCAGCTGGCCAAAGAATGCTCCTGCTCAGTGAGCTCTTCATGTAGACAGAACTCAAGCCTAAGGAATGGTGTCAGCACTGCTGGGATGAGTCTCCCCAGCTCAGTTAACCTAATCTCAGTGTGTCAGCAGAAGATAATGTAAGCTAAGCAATCCCCACAGGTGTGCCTAGACGCTTGTCTCTTGGGTGACTCCAGACCCTAGCAAGGTGGCTGTAGTAAGCACAGTAGATATTAGTTCCTTATTAGATGTCTTCTTAAGAATGTTTCTTTCTCAGTGAGGCAGGGCATTTGGCCCTCTAGGTCCAGAATGACTAAGGGGATGAAGCATGAACACTTAGGGAAACCAGAGTTTATTCGGGGTTACTTACAAAAGGAATTAATGGGGCAGAAGGGTGGCATTCACATAGAGAGGTCGCCTGCAGTTTGTTACATTCCCATCAGATTCGCCAGTGGACCTCTGCCAAGATGGCAACCCGCCATGCAAACCCTGTCTCCTTCCCAGAACTCCCTGCTCCTCTCGTAGGGAGGGTTGTAAGGTGGGTTGTAAGGTGGCTGACTCTTTTGGCTTCTTTCTCTGTCAGTCAAGCTCCTCAGAGCGTGTTATGCTGCAGCGGGTGTTTGTTGAGGTGGGAGTTTCCATTTTGCCAGAGGGAAGCTAATTTTACACTACAGATGTATTTCCTGTCTCCCCACCCTGAGTCTGTTTCTTAGTTCTGTTCCACTGCGGTGGTAGAGCTGTTTCTTCTGATGCATTTTATCTCTCTAGTTTTGTTTTTATTGCTTGTGCATTTGGAGTCATGATGAAAAAAGTCATTGCCTAGACCAATAATATAGAACTTTTTCCATCTTTAGTTGTTTGGGCTTCCTATCTGATTTTAATATACTTTTATAAATGGTATAAGACCCCTGTGTTATTCTTAGACATGTGGATATAGTTTGCCATATTGTTTTAGTTTGG
The DNA here is from genome assembly GCA_035773235.1 of Eospalax fontanierii. Taxonomy (NCBI): domain Eukaryota; kingdom Metazoa; phylum Chordata; class Mammalia; order Rodentia; family Spalacidae; genus Eospalax; species Eospalax fontanierii. The sequence continues at coordinate 64,355,182 of CM069539.1, read as the reverse complement.
TTTCTGTTATATAACTCTGAGCAAAACTAACTTGGGAAGGAAAGGGTTTATCCAGCTGACATTTCCATGCCACAGTCCATCACTGAGGGGAGCCAGGGCAGAAAGTAAAGCAGAGATGATGGAGGAGTGCTGTTTACTGGCTTGCTCAGCTGCATTTTTATGCAGCCCAGTCCCCCCTGTCCAGAAATGGCATTGCCCACAGTGTGATGGACCTTACGACATCAGACATCAGTTAAGAGTCCTTCTGCCCAGGTGACTCTAGTTTGTGTCAAGTTGGCCGAAAACTAAGCAGCACACTGATCCTGAAAAGAATTTCTTTTACTGAAAAGACTGACATTTTCCCGTTTGTGTTCCTGGCATCTTTCTGCAAATTGTCTATAAAGGCTGAGTTTCTGAACACTATTCTGCTTAACTGTTCAACATGCTTGTTTGTGTCTGTGCTAACAGTATACTGCTTTGGTAGCTACAGTTTAGTAGTATATTTTCATGTCAAGTAGTGTGATGCTTTCAACTTATTCTATTCTTTTCAAGCTTGCTTTGGTTATTAGGGGATTTTTCTGGCTCCATTCAAAGTTTTATTTGTTAAATTTTTTTAATTTATTATTTTATGTGTATGTGTGTCAATGCCTGCAAGTATATAAGTACACCCATACTGTGGTGTTGTGCCGTGCCTGAGGAGGACAGAAGAGGGTGCTGGATCTCAGAACTGGAGTTACAGAGGTTGTTAGTCACCATGTGAGTGCTGGGAACTGAATCCTGGTCCTCAGCAAGAACAGCCTCCTCTTAACTGCTGAGCCATCTCTCCAGCCCCTGGTTCCATTCAAATGTTTTATTTTGGGGGGGTGGCAGGAAAGGTACACCATCAGGGTAAGTCAAGGCAGGAACCTGGAGACAGGAATTGAAACACAGACTATGGAGGAGTGCTGCTTAACTGGCTTGCTCCCCTGACCAGGGCTCAGCCTGCTTTATTATGCAACCCAAGGCCAGCTGGGAGTGGTGCCGCCTGCAGTGGGCTGGGCCTCCCGTATCACTCAACAGTCAAGAAAATGCCTCACAGACTTTCCCACAGGCTAGTCTGACTGAAGAAATTCCCCAGTGGAGGGTCCCTCTTTCCATGGGTCAAGTTGTGTGGCAAGTTGTTAACGTGTCACCTTCCACTTCCAAGTGCGTCAAGTTGGCATCTAAAGCTATCCAGCACAGCACCTTCATCCTATGTACCTGGGAAAGGCCACTGTGGATCTGTCATAGGAATCTCACGGGGAAAACTGTCAGAGGAAGGGTGGTGTTTCCAAGCCTCACCATGATCTGCTTAATATTGAAGGCGAAGGACTACTGCTCTAAGAAATTGATCGATAGAGTCCTGCAGTTCAGGTTTTCTTCATTAAATTCAAAGGGCCTGGCAACCAGTGTGTAGCCCCCCGCAGCCAGACTCCCTTCCCACACAGTCCTCTCTGATGTCAACGTGGCCACTTTGTGCAGTGCGTGTTGGCTTCACTGCCAGGCTCACTGTGTTTCTCTCTTTTTTAGGCCTCTGAACTTGCAACTTTAATTGAAACAAGAGAGCTTGGTTGTAGGGTTACATACAGCCAAACCACTGAGGAAGGAATTAACACACACACTCATGCAGCCAAAGACTTCCAAATGCTCCTGGATGGCCAGACCAGTTACCAGAGCAAGAGTTCACTGTATCTCACAGTTCTCTGGGCTTAAGCTCCCATCTCCCTCAGCTCGTCTGTCAAGCCAGGAGAGTACAAGGAGGCCCTTTCATTCACAATAGCCTCAAAAAATATAGTATCCTGTAATGAACCTGACCAGAGACACTAAAGATCCCTACAATGAAAAATTTTAGATCTTTAAACAAAGAAACTGAGGAGGACACCAGAAGATGGAAGGACCTCTCGTGCTCATGGGTTAGAAGAATGAATATTGTGAAAATAACCATCCTACAAAAGCAGTATATAGATTCAATGCAATCTCAAAATCCCCATGACATTCTTCAAAGAATTTGAAAAGAACATCCTAAAATTCATATGGAAGTACATAAGACCCCAGATAGCCAAGGCAACTCTGAGCAAAAAGAGCAATGCAGAGCGGACTACTATACCAGATTTCGAACTATAATGCAGAGCTATAGTCATCAAAACATCATGGCGCTGGCATAAAAATAGACCTGTAGACCAACGAAATATAATTGAAGACTCAAACATGAGTACGTGCAATTTCAGCAACCTGATATTTGGCAAAGGAGCCAAGAAAACTCACTGGAGTAAGACAGCACGTTCAGCAAATGGTGCTTCTACCTATAAAAGAATGAAACTGGACCCTTATCTTTCACCTTGCACAAAAGTCTATTCCAAATGGATCAAAGACCTCAATGTAAAACCTGAAATTCTGAAACTCTTAGAATAAAACATTGGAGGTGACCTACAAGATATAGGTAAGGAAAGGACTTTCTAAACCAGACAACAGTTGCTCAGGAATTAAGGTCAATAATTAACAAGTGGGACCTCATTAAACTAAGAAGCTTCTGTACAGCAAAAGAAACAACCAAGGAAGTAAAGAGAGAACTCAGAGTAGGCAAAAATCTTCACCAGCGACACATTTGACAAATGTTTAACATCCAGAATATCAAAAGAACTCAAAGAACAAAGAATCAAGAAAACAAGTGACCCAATTAAAAGATGGGCTAAGGATCTGAGCAGAGTTCTCAAAAGAATAAAGATGACTAAGAAGCAACACAGCTTGTCTTCCATTTGTTTTCTGTGATTTCTTTCGTGAGGGGGTTGAACAGTTTTCAGTATATGGATCTTTCACCTGTGAGTAAATCTGTACATCGGGGTCTATAAGTGTTGGGTTGCTGTTGCTCTCATTTTAACCTTAGATACACACCTTTAAGGTTGGGAGTTCGACTTCCATTATTCAGACGATTCCACGTGGGGACTTGTTTTTCAGCAATTTTAGCCCTGTGGTTAGAGGAGTGAAGATTCGCCTGCTGGAAAGGTACAGGCAGCAACTCCTGATTCTCAGGCTTTGTAACTTGGTGTGAGCTATGCCACTAGCTTCCATTTGCAAAATGTGGATCATTGGGCTTTGCCTCCATACCAGCGCGAGCCAATTCCTATAAACCCCTCTCGTCTCTCGCTTGCCTATCCACGTATCTATCTCCTACTAGTTTTGCTGAGAGAACCCTGAATGACACAGGTGTGTCAAGTACTTGGCTGAGAATTCAAATTCCTGGGCTCATTTTCCTCTCATGCATTTCCCTGATGATTAGAGGAGCAACTATGTGTCCTCAAACTCCTGCTACATACTTGGCACACTGCCTGCCTTTTCTATGTAGAAGACCAATGCAGATACTTTGCATATCACCATATTCTCACTCTCTCAGGGGGTTTTTAGTAATTTTTAAGACCAATGCAGATATTTTGCATATCACCATATTCTCACTCTCTCAGGGGGTTTTTAGTAATTTTTAAGACTAATCACATTATAGATCATACTCCAGAAATCTCCAAATCAATCCAAGAAACTCATTTTCAAAATTGTTCCATTCATATACCAAAACATGTGTCATTCAGGGCTCACTGGACAGAACCAACTGGACAGATACTTGGATAGGCAAGAGAGAGACGAGAGGTGATTACAGGAACTGGCTCACGCTGGCGGAGGCGAAGCCCAATGATCCACATTCTGCAAATGGAAGCTAATGGCATAGCTCACACCAAGTTACAAGGCCTGAGAATCAGGAGAGTTGATGGTACACTGTCTAGTCAAGGGCAGGAGAAACTACAGGGACAGGGTGGGCGCAGAGCTGCTGGTCTCAGCTCTACAGTCTAGAGGCCCAATGACCTGTAGTCTTCAAGAACAGAAGACAGATGTTCCAGCTTCAAAAGAGAGTGAATTTACCTCTCTGCCTTCTTACTCTGGCTGGTCCCTCTTCAACCATTTGGATGGTGCCCTGCTAACTGTGGGAGGGTGGATTTTTCCTTCCTTAGGCACTGATTTAAATGCCAACTCTTTAGGAAACCACTTCAGGCAAAGAAATAGTATAGTTGGATATGGCTCAACCCAGTCTACACCTAAAATTAACCAACAGAGTAGAAGAAGACTAATAATTTCCACAGCCTAAATCTTCACGAAAGCTTTCCTCTTTAAAAATAGCCTGTGTCCATCTGAGTTCTCATCCTGGTCTCCCTAGGGCAGTGGCTAAGGAATGGGGCATGGTTCTGGGGTTTTTAGTTGTAACATATAACTCTGATTATACTTATAAATCAAATGTATGGAACTGAAGAGTTATGACATGTATAGCCTATTCCAGGACAGAATATAGACTCCTCATCAAAACAGGCTAGACCTTTCCTGTAAGCACTTACTTCCCTTTACTAGAAAGGGAATTTTAACGATTTCTTAAATTTTATGTGTACGAGTATTCTGCCAGCATGCATGTAAGTGCACCTGTGTCCTGTAATGCCTGTGGAGGTAAGAAGAGGGCACCAGAGTGACTGGAACTGGAGTTAAGAATAGTTATTGGCCGCCACATGGGTGCTGGGAATTGGACCAGGGTCCTCTGCAAGAGCATCTCCCTCCAGCCACCTTTCTAATATTTTAGAACCACCCTGGTGCTTGGAATGGACCACACACAGAATCAGTCAAAAGCACAAAGGGAGAGGATATATTCAAAGATAGGTTTACTGAGAAAGCACAAACCACATAAACAGTATGTCATTTGTATTGTTACTTAAAACATTTTCCATGAGAAATGTTGCAAACTATGTTTTTTTTTATTCCCCCTTAAGAAAAAGTACACTACAAAATGCTGGCATTAAGGCAGTAACTGCACTTTCTTATAGTTAGCAGCTGGCATACCTCCCAACTTCTGCTGACCATTTCCCTGAGACCTAGCTCACTTATCTGTTCTGAATTCTTTTACTTTGCAATGATTACCTTGGAACTCCATTTACTGGCAGCTGTACTTGAAATGTAGCTAGTTCAAACTGAGATGTGTTATAAACGTAAAATATATCCTAAATAATCAGTATAAAATGCAAGAAAATCAATTTTATAGTTTCTTTTTACATTTTAAACATGGCTAGCAAAAAGTTAAGGTTACCGATGCAGCTCTCCTCACACTGTCTAGCGATTCTAGGAACAGCTGTGTGCGCACACCCCGGTACGTGCCAGTGTGGTTCCTGCTTCTGTGTAGACGACCAGGGCAACCAACACAAGCATTCCACAAATTTCCAAGAAGAGTCTACACTCTGTCAAGGGGCTGTCAGACGGCATTGGGCTCTCTGACAGTTTGTTGAAAACAAACTGGCTACAGCTTTGACTCATCTTTTCTTTACATATTTCTGATTTGTTTTAAAAAAATGGGACTGTAAAATAAACTAGCTATTTTTATACATATATATATATATATATATATATATATATATATTCTAATGACACCTTATTTTCAACAGGAAAACCTTCTTACTTTCTGTTTATAATTCTAGACACACCCCAAACCAGGTCTATCATTTATTAGATACTGCCTAAAGCTATGGGGACATCAAACTGTGCTATTACTTGTGAAATGCATTTTTCACTTTATATCAGGTGCAAGAAGGAACCCAAAGAATTTATTATCTGTATAGAAGTTACAACTGCGATCTAAATGACTGAGGAAGCCCTAGAACTTGGCTGACAGATGATGAGACTGTTCAAAACCACAAGGTTCACATTCTTCCATCCGTTTCTATGAGGAGCTGCTTTTCTGTCACACAGAATATTAAGAAAATCCATGCAGTCGATAATGCAGCTGAGTATCTTTCCACTACAGCCTGCAACGTTACAACACACCGGCTGTCATACATCTTGCTAGTTACAGTCGTTCGACATCATGGAATCTGCCCCTAAATCATTTCAAATATAACTAGTTAATGATTCTTGGTAAAATACATCATGATCTATACATTTTTCCTTGTTGGTTAAAGACTATTTATTTTGACATGTCGTTTTGGTGCTGCTTGCTCCTGGCAGTACACTGGGACCTCATTTTTCAAAGGTTGTCCTGACAGTCCAACAATTTCATCTGTCCTCAGCCCTTTCAATGAGGTCACAGAAAACTGGTTTCTACTCGGACTCTGGAACATTCATTTTATCAGCAAAAGCAACTGGCACAACCACACCCTGTCGGTGCAGCTCCTGAAGAACATCTAAAATGGAGTCTAACTCTGCTCGGAACTTGTCCAGCTCCTGATTCTTTAACTGCGCAAGTCTTCTCCATTTCTCAATTTCTTTGCTTTGCTCAGTTTCCGCTACTTGGCGTGTTTGCTGTATTATCTGCAGATACAAACATTTCATGTTTCTGTTACAATTCACCGTGAAATGAAGAGCATTACACAGTCTTAAAGGACTAATGTGAGACAATACCAAGTAGTTTACTGGGGCTTCTCTGGGGCACTAAGTCAAGACAAAACCTTCTGTAGGCAAAAGGATTATGGAAATTCACCCTGTTTGTTATGTCTGTGCCACTCACAAGGCCACATGCTGAAGCCCTAACCTTTGCTAGAGTTATACTTGGAGTAAGGATCAGGTTAAATCAGGTCATGCTGATGAGGCCCTGATCTCATGGGATTAGTGTCCTCATAAGAAGAGACATGCATCATAGTGCTTTCTTGCTTCTTCTCAGCACCATATCAAGGAAAGTTCATGCAAAAAATCAACTTGCAAGCCAGGAGGACAGCCCTCACCAGATACCAAACCAATCAGAAGCTTGGACTTCTCATCTCTAGAGGTGTGAGAAAAGTATTGTTGTTCTGACCATCTAACCTCTTATATTTTTGTCCCAGCACTTTGATCAGAGCTGACTTTCAGCACCCAGGGAAGTCTTAAAAACCCATATTCTTTGACATTAAACATAGTAAAGGTATTACTAGTTATAACATATGTAATGACCATCTTTTAATATTAAATTTTATAAACATTTGTTGAAATGATTTGAACATGAAATACTGTTCCCAGGGTAAGATGTAAAACTTAATAGGCACCCATCAATAATTAAGGGCATGACTCAAGTTTTCTCTCTCTTAAAATATAAGAAATTGGGCTGGAGAGATGGCTCAGTAGTTAAGGGCATCGGCTGCTCTTGCAGAGGACCTGGGTTCAAATCCCATCACCCACATGGTGGCTAACAACCATCTTAACTCTTAGTTGTAGGGGATCTAATGCCCTCTTCTGACCTCCAGGGGCACTGCATGACATAGGTGCACTTACACATATGCATGCACTTCACCCGTAATACATATAAAAATAAAAGCGAAATCAATATAAAGCATCTGAGACTTTAAGTCTTATTCTCTTTTAAAAGCTGTAATTTTATTTTTAACAAGTTAAGAGGATAATGGGAACACTATGAAGTAGATTTTATAGGGTGTCGAAACCACAGCAAGTCAAAGCACTCTTTAGGAATGTACAGGACAAGCAAGCGTAGCCCTCTGCTTTACCTGTTGGAGCTCCTGCTCTCTTTGCTTGTGTCTGGTTTCCATCTGTGTAATTTTCCTTTCTAAGCTCAAGAAATGTTTCATTTCTGGTGTTCGGTTTTCTCTGGCTTCTTTCAACTCTTCTAAGAGTTTTGTAACCTAAAATCAAGTATGAATTGAAAAACTACAATCACAAAGAGGTAATTCTTTTCAAATACGTCATCTTGAAAATCAAGAATACTTGTGTAAGATTCCTGTAGGTTAGTGGCACCAGGGATTCTTCTAGAAATTATTAGTTCCCATTCTCTATATCAAGACATAAAGGCTGATTCTGCTGAGGCTACCTTACATTTGAATCGGTTCCACCTTCTTCCCACTCACACAAACCAGTCTTGTTATGAGGCTCAAAAAATGAGGATGGGCACTCTCTTTGGCTACAGGTAATTTTAGTAAAGTGATTACTTTTGGGATTAAAAAGTATATTTCAAACACCCAACACACTTTACAGTGTTCAATGAAATGCACAGAAAGAGCTCAGTGAATATTTATCCTCATCAATCCTCAGTTACCTTATTTGTAGTTCTCTTATGAGCCCTTAAACCACTTCACACACACAGACAATTTTGGTGTTTTGAAACAGGTGATGGCCTACTGATCGTTATGAAGACCAGACTGATCTGATAGAGATCTCCTGGCTCTCTGTCTCTTGACTGACTTTGGCCTGATAGAGATCACCTGCCTCTGCCTCTGGAGCGCTGGGACTGAAGTCAGGCAGCGCACTAGCACACCCAGCTGACTTCATAATCTCGTAATCGACTCCACAGATAAAGGTCTGCATGTGGGGAGAGAAGGGCAGGGAGGTCCTCCTTTGTTGGTTGCTCTCTGAGGATCTGGAGATGCAGACAGATCCTCACCTACTGTAGCACCTGTTTTCTCACTACAGAGAAAATGCTGCTATTTTTATAGCAGCTAGAGTAAAATGGAGGGGATCTAGGAGCTTTTATATTGGGTTTGGTGGAACAAACTGCATTTTCTTTATATTATATAATGAAGTAAAGATATACCATCAGGAATCAGACTTCACTAATTGCTACATCAAAGGCAATAATAAACAAGAAAATGAAGATAAATAAAATTAATGAATTCAATCATGAAATATAACAAAGGCACCCATTATCTAATAATGATAATCTTAACCAAATCATTGGGGAAGAAACTGAAAAGAAAAGCATATTAAATCAAGGCTACCTGAATATTCCAAATGAGAAACATCCCCAGTTTGTGGTAACATCAGTTACCACAGTAATCTGAGGCCTTAAACTGAGGTGGTTTGAAGAAAGCTTAGGGAGAGGCTTTATACAAACACACTGTAGTGATAGGCAGTGGGCATAAAAACCTTATATGCATTAAAATGATTAATAAAAATTATCTTGGGGAAAAATTCAGTCATGATCAATGAACTAAGAGCTGATAGGCACATAGTAATAAACAGAATGGACAAACAGCATTTCAGTTTCTGTGAATTTTTTTTTGGTATGCTAGAGAATGAATCCTTCTCTCAAGTACACTAGGGAAATCACTCTGCTCCACTGACTATTGCATCCCCAGGAATTCATAAACTTAAAAAACTTTCTTTTGATTTATTTTTATTTTACGTTGTTTTGCCAGCATTAAGTGAATCTGTGTGTACAGTGCCCACAGAGGCCTGGAGAGGGTGCCAGATCCCTTATAATTAGAGTTGGTTGTTACCCACCATGTGGATGTTGGGGACCAGAACCCAGGTCCTTGGCAAGAGCAGCCAGTGCCCTTAACCACTGAGTCATCTCTCCAGCTTTTTTATGGTTAGAAAATGTTTTTGGCATTATGTAACAGTCCAAGTTACTGTTATCTTGTGTAATACTATAGCCCATTCTGGATTGCAGCTCTAACTCATTTCTGGTCTTATCAAAGAAGCCATTCATCAAATGAATGAGAATTCAAATATGGCCAAGGACCAGTAGGTGGCAAGGAACTCATCAACACGTGGGCTGCAGGATTTCTAAGGCAGATGCCATTGAATGAATCTTAAAGGAGAAGTCTTAATGGACAAAACACAGGTATTAGTGCTAAATACTTAACAAATATAGTCTCGATGTATTAACTCTTACATTTGTTTGCTGTCTGACTCTCCAAACAAAATTAAGGTCCACAGAGCAGGGGTTTTTCATCTACTCTGTTCTCGGTATTTCTAGCACCTAGATTTTTCTAAATACTGACAGGTTCTAATGTTGCCATTTCTTTCTCTGTGTTGGGTAGTAATGAGCATAAGTTACTTCATATTTAGCATCGGTTTCTTCATCTATAAAGTGGCAAAATTAGTACCTACACTTTGGCCTGTGGTCAGAATCAAATAAATAGTCCACGTAAAACACCTAACATAATCCATACATGACCAAACAATAAATAACTTGTTTTTATTTTAAGTATTGTAAATGGTGTAAGAGAGCAGCTGATGAAGGTGCGCATGGACAGAAGGCATTCAGATACACTCTTAGAAGGCAGGCTTTGAGACTCATATGCATCCCCAAATCAAAGATGTGTGACTACATAATCTCCACATTCTTTGTCCCTTTTTTTGTACAAATGGGAAAAAGACGAAGCAAAATACATTTTGGGCAGTTGGATTACAGGTGATTTTACAACCTCCCATATATATTAGTAGAAAAAGAATATACTGAATCCACACTCAATAGGCATAAAAATAACACCACCAAGACTCAGTTACCTTAATAGTTTCATTTGACTAAAGTAAGAGAGTGCCTCACCCAGATCATGTCACCAGAGCAGGTGGACATGCTCTCCCACTACTGCATTCATGCTGCAGAAAGCACCTGGTACAGCCCAAAGTGACCTCCACAGCAGAGCCTTGACCACCCTTTTCCTCACTAGTAAGTAGATACTCTTACACACTATGCATTTCAGTTTAAGCAGAACCACAAAAAATTATGGCTATTTTCACTACTTTACAAACAGCACAGTCTATGTCTGTATACTGTAACTAGTGGCACAGTGTCCCTGGCTACTCTGTGGAAGGTGTGGATAGAGGCAGAGCACTGTTCCAGGCGGTCCAGAGTCTAAGCAGGCTGGCACTGAAGGAGCGATGTTGTCCCTTAAATGATCGTTCTTTCCTTTGCTGACAACACCTCAATACCATTCGTGTGTTTACGGGATGCTGAGGTAAATCTGATTCGATTTTAACCCATTACAGCTTTCTAGATTTCCACTGGAAGTGACTGGTTCAGGAGGTGGCATGTGGTTTCATTGTAATGTAGCAGAAACTACCAGGAAACAGACTATTTAAGCTGCTGGATTATTGTTCTGTCCCAGTGGCCAGGAGCATGCTGCATGAGCACCTTACTGCTGCCGAGATTAGATTCTATGACTTATGCGGGGCTACAGAGATGACTGGTTAAAATCACTGGCTGCTCTTGCAAAGGACCCAGGTTCCAGTCCCCAGCATCCACATGGTGGCTAACAACTGTCCTAACTCCAGTTCTGGGTGATCCAGCACTCTCTTCTGACCCCTGTGGTCAATGCATGACAGAGATGCACGTACATGCATGTGAGCAATACACTCATACACATAAAATTAAAAAAAAATTAAAATGGTTGGCTTATGATTGTGTGACTGTAAATGTTTGCTAACACTTGTCAGTGAGTCTTGGGTGGCAAGTGCTAGTTATGGCTGGATCTTCAGCCCCCAAAGGCCCATGTGTTAAAGGCTTGTTTCCCATCCTTTGGTACTACTGGAAAGTGGTATCTATTTTTAGATTTTTTCTATAATATTTGCACAATTTGACAGGGCAAATCATAATTCAGCACACCTGTACAATATCTAGTAAATCTGAGGATGGAGACTTTCATTTCTCCAAATGGTAATCATTTTCATGTGTTGCCAATTTCATGCTCTTTCCAGTCTCTTTGGAATATATCAGATTGTTTTAACGAGTAGCTACTCTGCAGTGACACAGAAAACCAGAACTAATTCCGCCCCTCTCGCTGTGCTTTTTGTGTGTGTGTGTGCTCTTTATTTAACCTCTGTCTTGTGTGTGTGCGCGCTCTTTATTTAACTTCTGTCCCTTTCCCCACTGTCCTTTCCAGTCTCTGATGATTATTATTTTATTCCATTCTGTGACAGCAACATTTTATTGTCAGAGACAATAACATGTAATTGTGTGTCTGGTTTTTCACTGTAACATAACTCCAGTTCTGACTATTTTGCTGCAATGACAACATTTCCATACTGGCCTCCTAACAAGTCTGGCAGTACTCATTGCAATTTCTTGGATTATACAAAAAAAGAATTGGAACAGTTTCTTTTATAAATGTTTAATAGAACTCAGCAAAGTCATCAACCCCTGGGTAGACTGGGTAGGTTATTAAAAAAAAAAGTTGACAGGAGGTAGGAGCAGAGGATAGACCTGAGAAGATTTTGGGGAGAAGGGGGATAGGAGAATGTGATAAAAATACATTGTATAAATATATGAAGTCCTCAAAGAATTAATAAAAATAGTATATTAAAAATTTACTGTGACAATATGATTCCTTAAAAGTTCCAGCAAAGCAGACTTAAAGAGCCAAGTTGATCTTTACTTAGTGCCTTTATATGATAAGCAATCCAAGTTTAAGCACAGAAAACATAAAAATAAGTTGACCTTATTTGTGATTATTTTTGACAGAATCAAAAGTTAGGTGGAGAGGAAAAGGGGGAGTAGAGATGCTGTCACAGTCCTGCAGATATCAGACTCGAGCCCTCTTCGCTGTGTTTACCTTCCATCTGGCCTGGGTCCTAAATTCCAGTTTTCTCTAATATCAGCCTGTAACTTACTAAACTATTATTTCCATTTTTTTTCTCATTAAAAGTAAACACAGCTCCTTTCAGCAGCCCTGGGGTAAAATGGCCTGATGGAAACCTCAGAGCGTTACTACAACTTCTGTGGACAACCTGTTCGCCTGGGGCTGTGGGTCCCACAAATATCCCTGGAGGCATGTAAGCAGCAAAGGGTGCTCTGAGGTATCATCCAAAGCATCTTACTGTGCTTCCCAGGCACAGAAAGGAAACGAGACGAGGCACTGCTGTTCCACAGAATGGGCCCATGGTAAAGACCAAGGCAAGGATCAATGAGACGTGGACAATGCTCTTCCATTTCCACTCGTCTCAGTCTGCTATGTCTCTATCGATCTCTTTCCAGCAACTTTCAATTACGATCCATGAAGCCCCCCCGCCTGGAGAGCTCTAAGCCCTGCTTTGAGTTCCACTGAGGGTCCCTGTATCATGTGCTGATCATGCTAATAAACTTGTTTTTCTCTTATTGATCTGTTATCTGTTGTAGAGTCCATCCTGAGAACTCATGAAGGTTGAAGGAAAACATTTCCTGGGGGCTGGATAGATGGCTCATCAGTTTAGAGCACTGACTGTTCCTGCAGAGGACTGACGTTCAGTTCCTAGGACCCATATGGTGTTCATATTTCCAGTTCCATATTTCTCTGGCCTCCACTGGCACTGAATGACATGATTGCACTTACATGCAGGCAAAACACTCACACACACACACACACACACACACACATACACAAAAGTAATATTAATTAAAAAACTAAAAAGCAAAAACCAAAAACTCCAAATAACCCTTCCCTGTGCCTCAGCACTCAACACAAGCAGGGCTTTGACTGTCCAATTCTGAGAAAATAATCAGATAAACATCTCCTCTGCCACTTTCCCGCCACTGATAACTCCACAACAGCAAATACAAACACAACAGTTTAATGATATCATCTGAGCTTCATGTGGGAAAGCAGATTTTTATATTGTTATTACTATTTTTCAATGTGTGATAAAAACTTATAGGTTACATTAGTGTATACATTTATTTGAAAAATTTATATATATAAGCCTGACTGTAACTGAAATTCCTAATAAAAAACTTACTTAGTTTGATATTTTGGTTGTTCTTACCTGTTTCTGTAGGATTTCCTCTTGAACTTGAGAAACTTTAAGATATTCTTGTTCTTCCTGAAGCTTACTGATTTCACTCTGGAAATGTTTTATAATTACCTAAGAGAATGTTACAAGTTTTGGGTTAAGAAGGCTCTCCCTTGAATACTTTGTAGAAACTCTGAGAAAGTCAATTCACAACTGAAAAGAATCTTTAAAAATAAATCTTTACAAAATCTAAGCTTTAGAAGTAGACAATATTATCTGTCCTTGTTAGTTTTTATTGTCAACCTGACATAACCAAGAGTCACTGGGAAGAGGATTCTCAACAGAGGTATTTCCCAGATCAGATTGACTTTACAGCCATACCTGTGGGGAACTCTAGAATGTTCATTGATGTAGGAGGGCCTAGCCCACTGTGGGTAGTGCTAGCCCTGGGCAGGAGAAACCTGGATGAGCACAAGTCAGAAAGAGCAAATCTGTAAGTAGCCTTGTTCCATCCACCTCTGCTTATGGGCCTGCTTGAGTTCCCACCCTGATTTCCCGACATGAAGGACTATGACATGGAAGTGGTGAGATAAACTGTTTCCTCCCCAAGTTGCTTTTGGTCAGAATGTCTTATCACAGCAACAGAAGTCAAAGGAGAAGATTATTTTTACACTCTGTGATTAGGTAGGATGACAGCTTTTTAAATTAAAGAGATATTAACTATCTGTGAAATAAATGTCACATTCATTATTTTAGATAAAGGAATTGAAATACATGAATAGCTATTTTTGTCCAACACTCAGGAATGTGTGGAAAGTTCAGCACTTTGCTACACTGTGCTCTCAACTTTTCTGATGATCAGGCCATGCTACTTCCACTCAATGCTATCTGTGCAACATCTCATTTATAATCCTGGGAAAACAGCTCACTTGTGTTACTATGGTATCAGGATGCTGTTCTTTCCACTTTTCCAGACTACCTGCAGAATTACCTCATACAATGCTAACAACTACCTTCTGATACTCTGCTGACAGCGTGAGAACACTGGGAAGCATCTGCAAGGCTAGACGGGCTATGACTTTGAAAAAAATACTTTAAATACTTTGGAAAACATAAGACATTTAAAATATTTTTCCCTACATTATTAGAACAAACCTCTGTTTTAGAACCATATGAAATTAAGTTGCCAACTTCATTACACTTCACCCCCTAAACACTTAAAACATAGCCCTCTTTATAACAGGAGTATTTCTCAAAAACTGCATGAATATTTTTCTATCTAGGAAAACTGTAATTTCTTAAATGATATTAAATAGTTGCTATTTTAATTTCTGGAATTAAGAATCTGTTCTAATTACAATGAGAGTTATGAGTGTGAAAGACGATGGGAAGAAAATTATTTCCTGAAGTTTCTCTCTTAAACTTGTTTTATTCAAGTTAAAACCTACAGAAAGGTTGAAGAGTAAAATGAACATTAACATATTCTTCAGCTTCATTTTTCTTTTTTTGTGTGGATATACTGCTTATAAGTTGTACATAGAAGTTAATTTTTAATGCTGGTTTACAACCTATCATCACAGATGGGCCACATGGTAGCTATTTCTGGAGATTTGAAGCAGACAGACTTAATACCCAAAAAGGAAAACACACTGCCCGAAGGAGAGGTGGAGTTGTCAGCATTCCCCAGCACAGTTGTCGGAAGACTGCATTTCCTGTGGGTGGGAGCCCTGTGTGTATCTCTGCTCACTACTTTATCCCAGTGTCTCACTGACTGCAGACTGGAGTCCTTATGTGTTCCATGAATGAGAGGCAGTGGGCCAGAAGAATGCCTGAGGATAGTCTCTTGTAATCTGAGACTAGGGGTGGAGGAAGGGAAGTCCTAGTCAGCTACATGTACACCTCAGCCATGTGTGACAACCTACAAAGACAAAGATCTGAGAAACGTACGGACAAGTCTTACATGTATTTCTGGAGTATAATTTTAAGGTAAAATGTTACCTATATGGCAATGGAGTATCCTCTCTCTTACTCTAAAAAAATTAAATCAATAGTAATTTTTCATGTGTATCATCAATCTGGAAAAAAGTTAAAATATATCTACATTAAATAATACTGTTAACAGTCTTAAAAATATACTATTAAAGTCTAAGAAAGACCATCTACCTCTTGAGTTGCTGCTCTTCGATACAGTTCAGCAAGTTTGGAAGAGGAGTTTTCTACTGCATTTTGGCAAAGGAGTTTCTCTACTTCTCTCTGATGAGATGCTTTGAGGGATGCAATGTGTGCTGCGGTGTCTTCCTTGACCCTACAAAGCAAATAAAGGGAGACAGCATGTAAAAGTGGCTTTTACACCTCTAACTCAGAGTTAGCTCCCAAAAGCAGCAGAAGCCTGGGAAGGAAAGAAGCAAAGGGAGAAAGAGCACTGACACCAACAATGCATGCTGGCTGCGTACTATGAGCTATGCGCTCCTCCAGTCCACTAGCTACTATTTACTAGATTTATAAGAGTAAAGGTTTAACAAAACTGATCTACAGGGGATCAGTAAACTTCAGAGCTACAGATCAGGTCTAGCTGAGCTGGAGTTTAAAATTTGGGTTGTCTACTATATTCCCACCCTGAGGCTACTTTCTCCAAGGGAATCTAAGACTCCAACATACCTGCTTGAATTTTAGGAAATGTTTAGACATTCAGTCTCTTAAGGTGCATTCAGATTTCTCCCTTGGGTTTTTATTTCATAACTGCAGCTGTCCTGTCCTCTTTGAAATCTTCAATGGCCTTTATTTAGGCAGCTCATCAATATTTAGCCATGAAAATGACTATAGGGATAGTTGCATATTGTGAGACTAAAACATTTTTATGGGAGTTTTCAAATGCAGAACGATTTGCATTTACTTAATCTGAATGCACGTGATAGACAATTCATTTGTCTCCATGAAAGAGAACATGTATTCACAGGCAATTAAGTAAATGGTGAAGTTATACATCACTGCTAAGTACTAATATAGTAATCTGCAAACAAGAGACAATTTTTTTTTCTCTCCTCCATGGAAGTGGTATGGTTAATGTTCTAGGAAAAGGATTAAAATTCCAAACACTCATAATACAACTCAATTATACCAAACAGCCTAAATCTGGGACTAGGGAGGTTCATAAGTATCAGAGAATCAAACTGACAATACTTGATCAACCAATAAGCACTTCAGATGTTCTTCCCATACTCTTCCTTCTCAGGCTGCTGTGGGCACAAAAAGGAAGCACAATCCTGTATCTATAAGGCAGGGTGTGCTTAATGCTTACGCAGGAGGTGTGGGTGGGAGCAGACAATTTCCTGGAATGCTCCAAGAAACGTTTTGTAGAAGAGGTAGAATTTGAAACAACTGAGCAAGAGGCATGAAGAGATATGGCAAGTTAGACATATGTATTAGTGTGAGCAGTGATGGGGATTCGAGATGCTAGGTAGAGAGATTTAGTCTTGATATTTAAAGAATTTGGGAGTTACTAGAGGGCACAATGACCAGAAGGATATGAAAATATTTAAAGAATATCCATTCTGTTTTATACCAAGATGACTTGAAGAGGTAGAAACAAAATTGACAGAGTTGGGAAAACTACAGTATGCTGTACTGTTTAGTACAGTAAAGAAGATGGTAAAACTGGGAAATTTATAGGCAGTGTACTGTGGACCATGAACTTGAGGACAAAGGACCTAAAGTAATCTGGTAATTGGAATTAATACTTAATAGTCATGGACAGAGATGAGGAACTTGAGAGGGGACTATTTATGGTTAGAAAAGAGAAAACTTGAGTAATTGGTGATTCTAAGGGGTATAGTCTAATAACAGTTGTAGTTTAATGTGTAAGACTGAGCCTTGAAAAGTGAATCTAGAAATGATTCACAGAAGACATAAAAACAGGTAATTTAGTCATAGAGAAAGAATAAACAGAAAGCTAAGAACTGAACTTTGGTAAAAGACTACAATTTGGGGGAGAGAAAGAAAGGGCCAGAAGTTAACAACAATGCTTTAGTCAGAGCTGCTAAGCCTTGGAGATAAAGGGGCAAACCAATTCCTGAAAGGCTGTATTATAAATACTATTATGGAAAATAAGGAGAGAATGTCATTGCAAGAAGTCATTATTGAGAGACCTGGTTGACAAGAGTGTCTCCACTTTGGAACTTGAAGCAGGAGAATCATGAGTTCAAGGTTAGTCTGAATTATTTATCAAGTTCCAGGTCAGCCTAGACTACAATGCAGGACTTGCCTTAAAAGCAGAAGCAGGGTGTTGAAAAGAACCTTTAAGAGGAGGTAAGGTGTAAATAAATGAGACTGCTTTTGAAAAACTTGCACTGAATGACAGAAAGTGGACTAGAACTTCGTTTGATCAGGGGAAAGAGTTCTAAGGTATCTGAATGACAGAAAGTGGACTAGAACTTTGTTTGATCAGGGGAAAGAGTTCTAAGGTATCAGAAAGCTTTGAGGAAACACAGCAGCTGGAGATTGTGTAGAGAGAGGAATATAAAACATGAAATCCTCAAAGCATGCATGGACCACAAGTACAGGTTGAAGAAGTACTTTTAAGAAGGCATTCTTCTCATCTTACACTGATGAATTATTCTAATACTGTTTTCTTACAGCAATCTGCCTATAGTAATCATAAGTGAGGATAGGTTCAGTTGGTCATTATGCTAACATCACTCAGGAACATGCACAAAGGCAAACCTGTCAGCCCGAGACACAAGAGGTTTCAGTTCATCAGAAACTGGTGCTCCATCAGGTAGAGGATCCTACACTCAAACAAATCTAGCTTCACAAAGAATCATATGCACACATACACACACATCTATCTATCTATCTATCCATCCATCCATCCATCCATTCATCCATCTATCCATCCGCCTATCTCTCTATATTTTTTAAGACTATGTCTCATGTATCCTAGGCTGGTCTGTAACGTAGTAGACAATGACCTTGGACTTCTGATCCTCCTGCTTCTACCTCAAGAGTGTGAGTGCTGGGACGACATGTATACACTCCATGCCCTATTTATGTGATGCTAGGGATCTCACTCAGGGCCTTATGCATGGTAGGAAGCTTTCTACCAATTGAATAATATCCCAGTCTAGGGCTATTTCTTAAAATCTAGATAGGAATTTGTTTCAAGGTCAAGCAATACAGAGAAAATAAGCCTGACAGTAAGAAAAATCTTTTGTGTTCTCATGTATTTATGAACAATTTAACTTTTTACCTTTTCATAGAGTTTTCAAAATGGGATACTGCTGTTTCAGATTCCATCTTCAGCTTATTTCTCTCTAAAACCAATTCCTGTAGCTCATTTTTCAACCTGTAGTTCTCTTGTAAAACCTCTGAAAGATGCGAATCAGTAAAAGTGTGGGGGTGGTACTGCTTGGCATCCAGGGTTCCAGAGAAGGTGTTTGTATTTCCTTTATTTGGGTGCAAAACCTCTTTCTTCGCCCTTTTGGCAGAAGTATCCTCTCTGCTCCTGGGGTTCTGACTAGACAGCATCATTCTCCTCTCCTGCTGAAGCCGCTCCACAGTTTTCGACAGGTCTTGTATCTCTCTTCCTTTTGCAGCCAGTTCTTCGTTAAGCCTTGCCAGCTTTGCTTTAGCATGTGCCTGCTCTACCTGCAGCTCTACAGACTGGAAATCTCGATCATCCTTGTCATTCTTCTTGTGTTCTAATTCAGCATTCTGTTGTTTAAGAGCATCTATTTCGGCTTCCAGTTTTTTTACAGTGAGTTGATGGGCTTCCTTAATGTCTTCAAGTTCTGTCTCCAGTGCTTTAACCCCGGAAGAGCTGTTAGTTTGGGTCTGTGGTGCTTCCTTCAATCTGTGGGCAAGTAGCTGCTGCTCCTGCTCCTCTAGTCGCTGCTCATACTGAATCTGAAGAAAGAATTCAGGGGGTGTCAAAACCCTGTTCAACATTTCATTAGTTGCCAGAAGCCTGCATTCACCTAACTGGCTCATCGTGTTCCTTTACTCAGACACACACTCTTATGTCTTCAATTTTCTTTTTGAGTCAAATGTTCTGAAGGGTATAACATCACATAATTGTAAATAATGCTTCATCTATAGATTAAACATGTGCTTATATAATACCTAAAATGTTTTAAATCTTACAGTAATTTTAAGAGTCAAGCATGGTAATACTGCTATTCAGAACTTGAAAGATAGAGGGAGGAGG
This sequence comes from Eospalax fontanierii, assembly GCA_035773235.1. Taxonomy (NCBI): domain Eukaryota; kingdom Metazoa; phylum Chordata; class Mammalia; order Rodentia; family Spalacidae; genus Eospalax; species Eospalax fontanierii. Next base: position 64,335,555 of record CM069539.1, on the reverse strand, counting down.
ATCAGGAGTTCAAGATCAGCTGGAGCAATATTGTAAGTTTGGGGTCAACCTGGGTTATAGGAGAACCTGTCTCAAAAAACTCCAAAAATGAAATAAAAAACTGAAGTTAACTAAAGTAACAATATTGATATTTTATTACTATTAAACCAATTAGGTTAATATTAACCTATGATGTATGCTTTTCCAAATAGGGTGTCGAACATATTCTTTGAGGATAAATAATAAAAGCAACTGGAGGTATTGCAGTGTTTGAGAAACAGCACATTTTCTTTTCTGTTTTGGGTTTGTTAGTCTTGAAGTAATTTTCTTGCTTCTACTTCCTGAGAACAGTACAGTTTAATACAGGGAATGACAGCTTAGAATATGTGTACTAGAGCTTTAATGCAAAATGAAATATAAAGAACAACAGTTCACTCTACAAAGTGAGGTGCCCATGTCTACTCATTTCTTGAGCTACAACTTCATACCAGGTACTCTGCTTGTTTCTAAAAGACCGTCTGTCTTTTCTTTTCATAGTTAAAGGTTAAGGGAGGAAAGGAACATGGTACAGAGGGCTGGAGCAGTGCTGCCTGGAGGCTTGCAGAAGGCAGGAAAACGGCATGGAGATAGCACATTGAAGTTTGGTCTTGAAGGATGAGGAAAGCTCAGAGTGAGGAGATGTCGGGGAATCTAGGAGTAGAAGGAGGACACGCTGACTGTTTAGTGCGAACGGAAAATCAGAAATGACGGGAGGATGGGCAGGAGTGGGGAGCGGTAGGGAGCTATAAAAAAGGAAAATTTATGTGGGTAGATTTATACACATAAAATAGGTTGAGGGTTAGAATTCATACTTGAGAGTCCCCATTTTGTCAATGAAATATTAATAGTAATTATAACCATTCAGTAAGTGTCCGTATGGTAATATGTCTGTACCTAGGTACATATGAAACTAGGATGACACTCAATTCTCCTAATATTCTATAGTTAGGGATTAACTGATTAAAATATTCATTGAGTATCTACTCTTGGTCAGGCATCTTGCTCAAGGATGGACTACATGGTAAGACAAGAACATTCCCAGTCATTAGAGTTCAGAATCCAGAAGGGAAGAGAGGCCAGAATGACTGCTGTTGAAATGACTAAATGGTAAATGCCATGAAGGAGAGGAAAATGGGGCTGAGAGCATCTGTAGAGAGAAGTCACCTACCACAGAATCTAGGGCAATACTTTCCCTGAGAACTGAGGGACAGAACGCTTTCATTGTGGGAAGGGTAAGGACAACAGAGCCTACAAGTTTCTGAAGCAAGGAAACAGGAGAAACAGGCCAGAACAGTCAGATGGACGTGGCCTGGTTGAATGCTGGACAGCAGGGAACAGCTGGTCATTTGTGGATATATGGAAGCTGCTCAAGGGGAAACAACAAAGACGGAGAGACAGAGGGCTGGGCTGTAGCTCAATGGTAGAGCATGTAATTAGCACACACAGGCCCTCAGTCTAACCCCAGAACCACCACTTAGAAAAGGTGTGTTCAACTGTATATAAAGGATAGATGTATCAAAATATGATTTTAGTTTTAGGGTCGAGAGCTAAAAGTGAATGCAAAATGGATGTGTAGACTAGTCAGAAGGTGACTGCAACAACAACACAGGCCATTTAAAAATGAACGAATATAGTGCGGTGGCATTTGAGGAAAGAAATGATGGCACCGAAAGATACCCGGAGTAAGGGAGAGTGACGGGAAGTACTTTGTTATTTCCTTCACATACTCTGAAAAGAAAGCTCAGAGCAGTTAGGTAACTAGCACAGTCATGAAGAAACTGAGTCAAGACTGAAATTTAGTCTGACTCCAAGACTTGAGTTTTATACTCTGCTAACATCTGCATATGGGCAAGGTCTGATAAAAGTTGAACAGGCAAGAATGGGGGCAGGAGGAACCCGATGGAGTGAGTGATGAGGAAAATGTAAGATGGAACTAATCAGAGTTGGATGCAATATGCTTATAAACTAGCACTGAAGAAATTTATCTTCAGTGGATAAACCTGCACTGAGGAATGACTGGGGACACTAACTTGACGCAACAAGCCTTAACACAGATGACAGAGTATATGGATTCCAGTTGGGAGGTTATGGAAGGGTGACAATGGAGAAGGGGGCATAAAGATGATTAAGATTGATGGAAATGCTTTGTACGAACCACACAAAGATTCAATAAAAAAACAAAATCAAAACCAAAACCAAACCAAACAAAAAACCCTGTCACTGTACTGGTTAGTTTTTGTCAATCTGATATAAACAGGCAAGTCACCTGGGAAGAGGGAACCTCAAAGAAACTTCCTCTACTGGACTGGCCTGTGGCCACGTCTGCAAGACATTTTCTTAACTGACAACTGAAGGAGGACCCGGCCCACTGCAGACTGTGTTCCCTTGCCAGGTGGACCTGGGTTGTACAAGAAAGGCAACTGAAAAAGCCAAAGGAAACAAGTAAGCAGTAAGCAGTGTTCCTCAATGGTCTCTGCTTTAGGTCTTGCCTCCAAGTTCCTGCCTTGGTATCCCTTGATGATGGATTATGAATCATAAGCCAAGGCCCTTTCCTTACAAGGCTTAGAGTTTTACCAATAGCATCAGAAAGAAAACTAGAATAGTAACTGATATGCCATGTGCTGTTTCATCTTTGGTCTTTTTTGACACATTTTGATTCATCTCTGTTTTGCAGAGGAATGGAAAATTCAGGAGTAGGAAATTTCTGGGAGAGAATGCTCTTCTATAACTTTGTCCTCCCTACAAAACAGGCACTTCAGCCTCATCTCCTCACCTATAACTAGAAGAATTTCAGTGAATGCATTTTAAACAATAGCAATTTATTCTCTCATTTTCTTCTGACATATATCAGAGGTATTTTAAACTGTTTTCTTCTGATTAAATTTCCACTAACTCTAATTCTGAGAGCAGTGTAAAATGATTATCCTATGCTGATTATTCTGTCGGAAATAGGTAGTCACTAGGGAGCTCAAGAAGACAGGACAGACCTATGCTTCTTTTGCACTGAATGACACTGGTAGTCAAGGATACTCAGGGTTGTTTGTTAAAATGAGATCAAGGAAGGCCCTGTCCTCATCCTCCATCTCTGCACACCATTGCTATGGTGAGCTTGTACTTACCTTCATTTTCTGAAACTGCTGTTCCATGGCACGAAGGCTTTTCTTTGCTTCTTCGTCTTTGCCCTCCAGATCAGCTTCTAGTTTTTTTATTCTTTTTTCCATGAACTCCACTGTATTTCCATCTACTGTGTCACCAGCTGCCGAGGCTGCCAATATTAAAGTAGGTAAAGAGTTGGGGTATCTTCTCTTCAGAATTCTTTCCATTTCTTTAACCTGTTAAAACATTAGTTTATAATTATATGCAAAAGTTAAGTATTTTAATGTGTAAACATAGATGATACTTTATCAATCATGTCAAGGATGTTTACAGCATGCTCCATGTTGAATCAAAGGCACAAAAGTACAGTCATTTCCAAAGTTTATCTGATTTTAAAACCTTCTAAAACCTAACTTCTGGTTAATTTACAAAAATCTCTCAGAGTCACCCAAAGCACACCCTCACCCTCTCTGTTCCATTAGTAGTAGCCAGTCTTCTAGGGTATAAAGCTCTTCTCCCTCCTTTTGCCCACAGACCCCTTCATATGATGGCGTTTCTACTACTGACTGAAAATTTACTTACATTCACAAATGCCTGCAAACTTACTGCAACAGAATAGGGTTTCCTAAGTACTTGTCTTTGCCTACAACAACCTAGTTTTCACTGCCCAGGAAGCTTAATTTAAAATGATCTTTTTAAAAAGTCTTCATAAAAAAATAAACATTTTTTCATTCAGTCTATAAAACAATTATTTCATGAACTTTCTTTAAGAAAGAATGTACCAAGTGCACAGAAATTGCAACTTTGAATTACATGTGCCTGTGTCTATATGCATACTTTAAAAAAGGGATTATGCTTGAGATATGCTTGAAAAATACATATATATGTATATGTATATATTAAAGCATGACATTCTTTGTTTAAAGTTTCTTAGCTGCTCTTCTGGAGGACCAGGGTTCAATTCCCAGCACTCATATGGTGGCTAACAACTGTCTATAACTCCAGTTCCAGGGGATTCAACACCCTGTTCTGACCTCCATGAGCTTGTACAACACAGGTGCATGTACATACATGCAAGCAATACACTCATATACATAAAATAAAAATAATATATATTAAAAATAAAGCTTCCTAGTCTATGAGCACACAATAATGCATACCCGAGAGGCAGTGTAGTTGCAATGGTTAGGAGCATGTCTGCTTAGATTCTGCTACCTGCTTTAGGTCCTTGGGTCCCTTAATCCAGACCTCTTGCTTCATAGGTAAAAGGAGAACACCAATAACATCATACAAGTGAAGATTGACTTGCATCTTGATAAGCCTTTGTGGAGTGCCCAGCATATATATAGTGAGGACTGGGACTAATAAATGCTGGCTTTTATTATGATTTTTGCAAAAAGCAAGAAGATAAACCCATTGTGTTGGTTAGTTTTTGTCAACCTGACACAAAGCTACACATATCTGGGAACAAGAAATCTCAACTGAGGAATTCCTCCATCAGACTGGCCTGTAGGCATGACTGTAAACATGTAAACATGTAAGGAATGTAAACATTCCTTAATTGCTAATTGATGCATAAGGACCCAGTCCAATGTGGACAGTGACATCCTTAGACAGGTGGGCCTGGGATGTATAAAAAAAGCCACAGGGACAAGTGAGTAAGCAGCATTCCTCCGTGGTCTCTGCTTCAGTTCCTGCTTCTAGGTTCCTGCCTTGGCTTTCCAAGATGATGGACTGTGACCTTTAAGATGAAATGGGCTCTTTCCTCCCCAAGATGCTTTTGATCATGGTGTTTCTGATAGCAACAGAAAACTAACTAGAACTATTACTTTTCTTAATTACTACTACAGCTCAAAATCCTTCCTGCAGACCACATAGCTCATACTAGGCATTTTAGGATTATACTATTTGCAAAGACAACAGTATTTCTACTCCTAAAAGCTTTCTGCATACTCAGGATATACTTTTAACTGATATATATCAAGATACAGATATTAATAACTTATTTTACCTAGACAACTCTCAGAACTTTGTTCCCTCTAGTATTAACAATCTAGTTACCTGAGAGAACTATTAAGCATTAGGAGAGATATACATGCATATACATGCCACATAAATTAAAAAGAGAACTGGATTTAAAAACCAATTTAACATAATTTTATGAACTATTTTAAAATTTAAAAAATATTGTAAAGCTAATTTTGGCATCTTCAAATATATACTACATTTTTAGGGGAAAATTTGATTCTATGTATTATTTCTCTAATTTTTGCATTAAAATTTTACTCTTTGATAATAATACCAGTATGACCGGCATACAAAGTAAATTAAAAAATAGTCTCATTAACAATTGAATAATGAACTAGTACTTTAAATAAAAGCATGACTAGACACACTATAAAATTTTCCTTATAAAATATATCCAATTAACCCTATCCTGTCTTATGTTCTATTTAGAAAATATATTTTATTTACAATTAATCTATTTTAGAAAATGTTCTCAAATGATTCTAACTAACACGTGATATACTCTGATTATAAAGTAGACATTCAGGTCCAAATCATTAGGCTAGAAATGTTATAAAGACAGAATAAGTCAGAAAAGTACATGCAGCAACTCAACTATCAAATGATAAACAGTATTTTAGAAATATATAATCTAAGACAGATGTGAAGTCAATAATGTTTTAATGAAAGAGTGTTACTTGTATAATACACTATTTCTGGTCAATATGGAGCATGATTGAGGAGAGGGAAGGGAGAGAGGGACGGAAGGAGGGAGGGAGAAAAGTGGAGGTAGGAATGAGAATATGTTGTCATGTGCCCACTCATAGAGGCCAGAGGCTAACCCTGGGTGTAGTTCCTTAGGAAATGTCTACCGTGTTCTGGGAGACAGTCTTTCACTGAAACCTGGGACGAGCAGAATGGGCTAGGCTGGGTGTTCAGGGAGCCCCAGAGCTCCCCTGGTCGGCCCCTGTGTACCATACCCGCATACCCGGCTTTCTACTAAATGCTGAGGACTGAACTCAGCTCTTCATGCTGGCACAGCAAGCATTTTAACAATGAATCACCTCCCCAGCCCTACACAATTTGAAGTCTTTAATGTTCATGTTAGCACATTATTTCTTACTGTCGTAATTCAATTTGACATGCTTAAAGGTAATCTAGCGGATTGGTTCCCATGGTCTTTTTCCTTTCCCAGTGGTGGATCGCTGCTTCTATATTGGTTAACTTAAACCTTAAGTACTGAAGAAAATCCAAAACCCAAGCAGAATCCTGGATTACACTCACTTTAGAATATTTTTAGTTCTTCAAATCACTTTTGTCATAGTCTTTTCTTGGCTCTTCAACCAAACTATTAAGTTTGACCTTTGAATACCAGAAAAGGACCTGTCAAAGGAACGAAGTTGAATTTTTGCCTAGTTTTCCATCTTATAAAACCAGTGATGACCTCACAATTCTGGATTTGTGATGGAATAATGGTTATGTGTTAAGTATTAGGGAGTGATTACAGAATCATGTTCACTCATGAACAAGACTAGGATTTCCAGTTTTAATATTAAACTATGAATATAACTGCTGCATAGACTATCTTAAAAATAGAAGAAAAATTGTCCTTCCCCAAATCTATCTTAATAAAAATATTTTCATTTTACAAAGCCTTGTAATTTTAATAAAAATCTTCCTGCCACACCGACCATGGAGTGAATACTTTAATGGTAAACAGTAAGGAAGAGCTCAAGATGATGACCAGCTTACTGGAAGGCTGACTGTTCTGCTTACAGAGTATTTTGTAACTTTCTCCAGCTTACTGGGAGGATGACTATTCTGCTTACAGAGTGTTCTGAAATTTTTCCTGTTATCAACATGTTCCTAATTCAAGGATCTTTTTTCCTATACTCCTCTCTCATCTATCTTTGTCAGAATAAAGACTCATTCTTTTTCTTTAAAAACAAAAATAGAAAAAAAAGAAAAAAAAAGATCTTGCTGTGTTGTCCAAACTTGCTCTGAACTCTTGGGTTCAACTGTTGATCCTGCTTTAACTTCCTGAGTAGCTGAACTATAGGCATATGTTTCTGTCCTTGCCTGAGGAAGAGGAATACTAACTTTACACGTAGAGCTTCCAATTTCTGCAGAATGCCTTCCTAGATAGTTAAGAGAGCTGGAAGAGAAAATCTCTCTCTCTTCTCATCAAGAGGCCTCCATCTCAAAGCAAGGAACAATATTAGTCTAAAATTCCTTATAAAGCCATGGACTGCTGGGCATAGTGGTGGTGCACACCTTTAATCCCAGCACTGGGGAGGCAGAGGGATGGGATCTCTGTGACATCAAGGCCAGCCTAGTCTATAAAGCGAGTTCCTTGCTAGCTGTCTCAAAAAACTTTAAAAAAAAAAAAAAGCAGCCACAAACTATACAAATCAGTAATCTGATGATCATTTTATTGACGTGACTTTAAAACAAGATTTCCTAAATAATTATATCTCGTGAGACCCAGAATCAAAAACCTCAGTAAGAACTTATCCCTAACACATACCTGTCGCTCCAAATCCTGAATTTTTTTGGCGTCAATAGCTCTTTCCTTTGAGCGTAACTTCTGCTGAGTAGATGGACTCCCAGATTCCGCTTTCAGTTTCACAATCTGTGAATAAAGAGAGAACACGGTAAGAAGTTTATTTATGACAGAAAAGCACCACAGGTTAAAGGGACGGGAGGGTGCATAATGTTAATTCCTCAGCAGACACTGTCTGATCTCTCCCTTTGTTCAAAGTCCTTTCAAGGTACATCACAGAGCTGCTGAAGATAGGCAAAATAAAACAAACTGGGTCCCTGCTTTTATAGAAGGAGATGGTTGATAAGCTAACAAAATAAACCAGTAAGTAAAGAAAATTACTTCAGAGAGGACAGTTGCTATTAGCAAAACAAAATGGAGTGAAAGACCAGGAACAAAGAGCTGAGGGGATGGACTGGCACTGCCCAGTCAGGAAAGGCTCTCTGGGAGTTGAAATTTGAGCTAAGACTTTAAGGACAAGGCGTGCTGCAAAGGAAAAACCAAGGTCAAGTCAAAAGAGTTGATACATTCAATAGCTAGAGGAGCTCTGTGGGGCAGGAGAGTGCACTCAACTCACGCTGCCAAAGAGGTCAGGCCAGGGAGACTGATAGGCTATGATGGAGCCAGCATTTATCTACAATCAAATCTAAAAGACTGTTCATCTAAACCCAATCCCAAACAAGCTACTTAAATTCACAGACTTTTAAGAGTAAGGAGTTTGGGGCTAGGGATACAACTCACTGGGAGAGCATGCACAGGACCCTGGGTTCAATCCCCAGTTCTGGGAGAAAAAGTAAGAGAACAATGACACAAAGTTATGTAGAACTGGTAATGAGGACAAGAGAGTCCATCCACAAATGTACTCAAATAGGATCCATTACCTCAAGTTTCAGCTTCTCAATTTCTTCATTTGCCTCTTTCAGACGCACTGTGTCTCTATCTAGAAGGTCCTGATTTTCAGCATACCATTGTAATCTTTTTTGAAGACGACAGATTTCTTGTTTATGTGTTTCTTCTAAAATTTTTATTTCATATAATTTTTCACCTACAAGGTAAAGTAAAGCAACTCAATGACTTGACAGCAATTTTTCAAAACAGAAATAAAATTCCAAGATTCTGAACAAAAAGCAATGCCTATCAGATGAAAGCAAAATTAAAAACAAGAGGCATAAAATAAGTGATGTATACATCACACTGTCTAGTTTAGTGTTTAGTAATGGAAACAAGATACTATGTTCATACTCCAAATCTCTAACTTCACAGCTAGGATAGCAATCAAGAAATGCTTGATAAATCCACTGTTTCCCACTAACATACTATTTAAGTAAAGTTGTTTCCATGGGAAAAATAAGGAGATTCCAGAAAAAAGGAATGCCTATAACTACATTAAAGAAGAGCAATGGCAAACATTTATGAGTGTATTATTTAGTTACAACAAATTTATATGAAAAGTTTTCAAACTTAAAAAAAAATTTCTTTCAAAAATCTCACCAACAGTTAGGAATGGATTTCTTTGCACATATCTGACGCTGAAGCTGAAGGCATCTTAGATGGGGGACTGTAACTCTGGCAAGCATTCCCCCGTCTTTCCAGCCCTGTGCTGTTCTGTTACCTGAAGCACCCACCCTGCACTGCTGAAGGCACATACTGGAGCCCCTCCCTCTATTCCTCACTTTCAACTTACTATCTGGGAAGGTCCTTATCAGACACCATGCTTTTCTGAAATGCTTATTTAGTGTGTGTTTTCACTTTTCTTTATATTAAAATTCTGTGCAGTCTCCCTGTGTTTTTCCTGGGGGGACTGTGTGGTGTTTATCTTTCTATTCTTTATAATATACTGCAGTGTTATATGTTCATGTGGCAAATACTTAAAAGTATATGTTTCAGACCCTGCCTTCAGGAAGTTCACAGTCAATTCAGATCATAGGTATATACACAACCAAAAATAAAAAGCTATGAACTTGGGCAGAGGACCCAGGTTCGAATTCCTGCATCCACATGCGGCAAACAACCATCTGTAACTCCAGTTCCAGGGGATCCAACACCTGCTTCTGGCTTCCTGGGGCACTGCATGACATGGGTGCACGTACATACATGCAGGCATAACACTCACACATATAAAATAAAGTTAAAAACAGCTATGAACTCAAACTAATCCTTGATTCTTTCCTGATGTAATTATTTCTGTTAAAAATAAAAAAGTGTACATCATTTCCTAACCGAATTAAAAAGTTTCTAAGATTATAAGATACTTCAAGGATCAGCATTTTAATTATACCATTCAATTTATATTACTTGATAAGGGTCTGGAGAACCTTAATTCAGGACTAGAATAATTAAAGAATAAAGGTAAACTGTTTCAGCTCTGTGCTTACCTGTGGTATAAGCAATCTGATCTCTGGCTTGGTCTCTCTCTTTCTTCACTTTTTCCAAGTCTACTTCAAGAGCTTGCTTGTCTTGCTTTAGTCTTCTGATGTCTTCCAACAGACTGTTCTTTTCCTTCTTGATATTTGAAGCAATACAAAAGTAGGTTACTTCCAAACACAGCAAATAAACCATGAGATACTCTCTCCTTCACTCAACCTAGCAAAAATAATGCTGTGAAACAGTTTCCTAAATTTCAGGCTTGATATTAATACTAAAAGAGACAGAGGGTGCCCAATCCCTGACCTACCAGTGGATTCCCAGAGTTTATTAGTATTAGTTCTGATCATCTCAGCATCACATTAAAGATTTTCCAATCTATAATCCTAACTTATTCTATTTACAAAGCACACTGGTACTCAGTAATGCCCTTGGCCTGGCCTGCTGTGATACCCTTAAACCAAGTATTCTAGTTTTCTACTCTTATTCCCTATAGCCTAACGGATTATAAGAGTCGGTTAACACTCCTCCACATGAAACTCTCAGATGGTTCTTTTCTTGGGGTTAACCCAAGTCCTTAACCATGAACTTCAGTATGATATAACCCAGCCCTGACTGTGAATGACCATAACTACTACAAATCTGTCTCCTACTCCATGCTAGCTAAGGAAACCTCCCTGTTGTTCTCTGAATATACTCACCCCTAAAATGCTTTCTACCTCAGAGGGGGCTCAGTCCCTTCTGCCCTCAGGTAGCTTGCTCCTTTATTTTATCAGGATTTCTGCTCAAAAGGCCCAGGAAGACCTTGCCTGCCCAGTGTCTCTGAAAGAGCAAGTTTTCCCTTGGTCTCCAAGTAGTGCTGTGTTTTCACCTCTCAGCACTTGTCACTGATATTTTATCTGTTTATATGAAAGCAGAATTTTATTTTGATAACTCTGATAATTACATAAAAGGGTTTGGGATATTAACATAAAAGCTAAATTAATTTTCAAATACCTTACACTCCACGCTACTGTTGAAGAGCTGTGTCTCACTCCCCTGGTTGACAAAAATCATACCTACTCTTCAATGTTTGGTTCCTATTCAGCTAAGGTACTCCCGATAACCCTCTCTTCTCTGCTCACACAAGCTTCCTGCACCTCTGTCACTCTGTTATAGAACACTGATCTGTGTTCATGTTCCTTCTCTTTATTTTTTGTTCTGTAGAGATGACAACTGCAGATTATAGTTACCAACTTACTTTATCATGTACTCAATAAATGCATATTAAACAGAATTCACAACTGCTGCACAAATTCCCAGACTCACAGAAGTACATTTGGTAACTAGACTACAAATTCTGTATCCTACCATCTTACAATTTAAAATTTAGTCCTTAAGAAAATAAATGTATTCATAAAGCATTGCATAATTTGGTTTTGGTTAACACCTCAGATTTAACTGCTTCATTTCATTATTTAGTCTGTGTAATCTATGGATGTCTTTTCAAAAGAAATGAGTTTCAAGTTTTGAACACCAAAGTACCTTTTTGCAAATGCCATTAGTTTAATTACTTCAGTTGACTTAGAAATGCTGTCCAGTAGTACCTATTTCAATACAAGATTTTAGAATTTGAAGTACCTTTAAACATGCTGAGTTTGTTCACACAATCAATACTTAAATGGATGTCTACTCTAGGCCCACCGAGTTTCAGGGACAGAGACCGCCCACCTTTAAGAAAGCCAGTCTGCCTGGTGTCAGTACTGTGGGTGAGGAGTTTGTGGGGCAGGTCAGCTGCGCACACATTTTGAGAGGTCTCTGCCTCCTTCTCTGGCTTAATCTCCTGCCACTCTTTTCTCTTCTCACTTCTACCTCCTGAAAAGTAACATTCCTGATCCAGGCCTTTCCCCAGGTGAAACTTTATCTTTGAAGGTCCTCATTGCTTCTCTTTGGCTCAGAGAGAGCTACCTCATCTACACTATCAAACGCTGCCTCATTTCTCCCTGGCCTCTCCTAACAATCTATTTCAATTTGTTTTCAAAATATTTCTGTTGTTTATCGTCTGTCTTCTTCACTTGACATCCCTGCCTGTTCAGTAAGACCTGTGTCTTTGTCATTGCCTAATGCATTTCCAATGCACAGAGGAGTGTCTGGTTTCTTCTAGACACAGCGGAGGTTATTACTGATTCAGGACCACTGTTTAAGATTTTCTTTTTCTTTTTTTTGTAGCACACTCCAGTCAAATGCTAAAATGCAAATGAAGGCAAAAATACTACTTACGATGAACCAATAGGAAGGCATGTGTACTGACCACAGGAGCCATTTCCCCTTCCTCAACCAGGGATCAAACTGAGACTTTAGAACAGCTTTCACGAGAGGCCCAGTCTCTTATGAAGGTTGGTAGATTAATTTTTCTTCCCTCACTAAAAGATGTATCCTTGAACTTTTTCTGTTTATACTGTGAAAGTTTCTCATGCAAGGTCAAATTGTCCTGTCAGATATAGACAAGACAGAGTCAGGAAACAATGAAGTGGGCAGGCTCATGCTGGCTTGTTTGAGGCAAGTAGGTGTGCTGGTTAGCTGCAGTTGTCAACTTGATGCACCTGGGAAGAAGAAACCTAACTGGGGAATTTCCTCTATTGGGATGGCCGGTGGCCATGTCTGTGAGGAATTTTCTAGATGATAGAGTGATGCGGGAAGGACCAGCTCATTGTGGTTGTACCATTCCTGAACAGGTGGTCCTGGGTTGTGTAAGAAACAGACTGAACTTAGGCCAAAAGAACAAGTCAGTAAACCACATTCCTCCACGATCTCTGCTTCAGCTTCTGCCTCCAGGCTTCTGCTTGAAATCCTGCCCTGGCTTTCCTTGATAAAGGACTATAGTATAAGTTGAAATAAACTCTTTTCTCCCCACATTGGTTTGGGTCGTGGTGTTTACTACAGCAATAGAAAGCAAACTAGGACAGAACTTAGTACCAAGATCATGGGTTATTGATGTGAAAACCTGATGATGCTGTTTTGGGGGAGGATTGTGGAAGTTCTGCATTTGGCCTGGAAGAGTCATTGAGTTCTTGGAGCTTAGTGAACTATTCTGTGGGAGTTTGAAATATGATGCTGAAAGGGTTCAGACAATGCTGGTCTGGCTTGCGAAATTCAGAGGGAAGGGAAAGGGTCGCTCACGTTATATATTGAATTAAGAATTTGTGGAAACAAAATCTTTGTTTTACTGGGATAACTTATGCTGGTCAGCTGGGCTAAAGAATCAGCTGATTATTAACAGACAGCATCACTGAGGTGAAAGCCTGGGGGAGTATTTCCTCAGGTTCAGCACACAGAAGCTGTGGTCCAGAGGAGGGCAAGACTACATCTCTAGCTGGAAGCTGTATTTGGTAATGTGTAAGTCTCTCACATGTATACTGGTTTGAAGGCATGTAGGGTCATGAAGAGCAACTGAAGCTTGGCATCCTGAGAGGCCAGGAGAGGCCATTGTTGAAAGTGCACTCTCAGTTGTAGTAAAAACCCCAGGTTTGAAGGTGACATGAAGAGAATCTGAGATAATAAGACCATGGGGATATGAAATGAAAAGGGTTTGGTTAAATAGTGATGCTTGTTTGTCAGGCTGACAAGGGGAGGCTGAACAGCAACAGCTGTCAACTTGCCATACCTGGGAAAAGGGAGCTTGAGCCAGGGAAACACTTCTATCTGAATGGCCTGTGGCCATGTCTGTGAGGCAGTTTCTTGACTGCTGAATGATATGGGAGGGCTCAGCCCACTGTGGGTGGTACCACTCCTGGGTAGGTGATCTTGGGTTGTGTTAAGAAAGCAGTCTGAGCACAGGCCTGAGGGGCATGTCAGTAAGCAGCATTCCTCCATGGTCCTTGCTTGAGTTCATGCCTCCAAATTCTTGCCCTGAGCTCCTGGTCTGGCTCCCTGCTAAGATGAACTGTAAGCTATAAAGTAAAATAGACCTTGTCCTCTCCAAGTTGTTTTGCTCAGTGTTTTATCATAGTAATAAAAAGTATAGAGGACAATATGGTTTTAAGGTCTTTGTATAAAATCCAAGAGAAATTCCTTCACCTTCTATATGTACCTTACTTTTATAAGCCTTACCCATGGCCACATATTTTTGTCACAAAGACTATTTTTAATGTTTACGACAGATAAGATCTCCTCAACAGAACAGTTTTGAAGCTAACTTCTACCAAAGGTCTGTAAGACAAATGAATTTTGTATCCAAGTAGTTTAACTGAATTTCTCCCATTTGCCCTTAAAATTTTCCTCTTCCTTAACCTCTCTTAATATTCTTGCCCTATAGGCCACTGCAATGCTCACCAACTTCCAAATAAATGTAACTAATCATTAGAGAATCTTTCTCTAGTTTGTTGAGTTTGACACTTTGCTGTTAAATCTTTATTTGGTCTTGTTCTATAGAACTGGTAGCCTGAATGGAAGTAGATATTTTTATCCATTTATTATTTTTACTGTTTTTCGACACAGGGTCTCAAATGGCACAGGTTGGCTTTAAAATTGTTACACAGCCTACGCTGACTTTGAAATTCTATTTATATATTTATTTATTTTTAGCCAGGGTCTCACTGTGTAGCCCTAGTTGGCCTGGAACTCATTACATACACCAGGCTGGCCTCAAACCCACAGAGATCAGCCTGCCTTTCTCTGCCTCCCAAGTGCTAGGATTGAAGCTATGTACTACCACATAGCAACTTTGAATTTCTTAACATCCTAACTTTCCTCTCACTGGGATTAAAGGCATGAGTATTCCAGCTTAATTCCTCTATTTCTGGTCCCTAGAGAGTTCCTTTACTGTGTTGAGAGCTTATTCACTTACAAGATCCAGTATTTTTTAATGTTTCAAATTTTCTAATAATTTCAAAACTGAAAATAAAACTTCACCAAGAAACAGGTTTTGAATAAGTTACTGCTATGTCTAAACCTATGTTTTCCTAAACCTTCATAAAATAAGTCAAGACTAATTTAATTTGGTAACTGATGAGGGAGCAGTATGTCCAATTATTCTTCATTCTTCCTATCTGTCTACCATTTCTATCTCTAATAATCTCTCTCTCTCTCTCTCTCTCTCTCTTTCTCTCTTTCTCTCTCTCACACACACATATACACACACACCTCTGAAGAAAGTTCACTAATAGATACATATGTGAAATTGCATTTTATATACTATAAAACCTATTAAATATCAGCTATCACACTATGGGTTGTTTAGAATGCTCTGGTAACGTAATGGCACAGTAATTTCTTATCAAAATAGCATGCAATTGAAAGTTTTTCTGAGTCATAATAATCTGAGTTAGACTGGAAAGGCTTTTTAGTTAGTGCCATGGTTCCTAATGGGAGAGGTGGGAAGAAGCAACCAGCCTCCCATCTAGGGTGTTCATAACATGGCAGAGAGATTCTGATTGTTACAATGACTGGGCAGGTTATGAAAATGGAAGTCCTGGAGACAAAGACATGAAAATAATAATATATGGAATACTTCCACTTAAAATAGATTTCACCCAATTCTAAAACATCTCCTGTTGATAAATACAGCTTTACAAAATCCTAGGCCATGTTCTTATAAAGAAAACAGTTACGGAGCAGCCTTGTATTCACCTTTATCTTAGGTATCTGGGACACAAATATTTGTAACACATGGTCTCTGCTGTCAGGAAGTGAACTGAACACTTGGGAGACAGGTAAAAAGCTGCTTCCTTTTTATGTAACAATTACCTCCAAAATGTTTTACTATTTTAGCATATACTATATGCACTACAATAAAGAATTCGATCTTTTAGAAGACTTACTTTTTATTTTGTGTGTGTGTGTGTGTGTGTGTGTGTGTGTGTGCGTGTGTGTGTTTATGCTCAAATGAATGCAGGTGCCTTTGGAGACCGGAGATGTTGGAGCCCATGGAGCTGGAGTTAGAGGTAGTCATGGGTTCCCTGACATGAGTACTAGGAACGGAACGTGCGTCCTTTGCAAGAGAAGTATATGTGCTTAACTGTTGGGTTATCACTCCAGCTCCAGGAATTTGTTTGAAATAAATTATACAATGTTCCCCAAATGCAATGCCTCTGATGTGTTCCACGTCTGATGAGAGGCTGGACTGCATTAAATGAGCGTTTCTCTACATTAAGCTCTCAGAAATACCAAATGCTAATGGTAGATATTTCTTAGTTTTAAAATAGCATATTTCAGAATACAACCTACTCATATATGTATTATAAAACTTTTTTTTACACAGATTGGAATTTTTAGAATTTTTCCAATCCCAGTAGTTAAAATCCTTATGCAGCTTACCTGTGCTGCCCGTAGTTCTGCTAACAGATCTGTAAAACTCTGGTTTCTAGTGGGCTCTGCATCTTCAACTACCTGAGACAGGGAACGATTTTTGTTCATCTGTTCTCTGTTTTTGAAAAAAAAAAAATCGTTGTTTTAAAATAGGTATTTTTTTTAATACAAAATATCCTAACGAACTAGAACAATATAAATCACTAAAGATAAAAAAATCTTTATGGGGCTGGAGAGATGGTTCAGTGATTAAGAGCACTGGCTGTTCTTACAGAGGACCAGAGTTCAATTCCCAGAACCCAGATGGTGGCTAACAAATGTCTATAACTCTGGTTCCAGAGGATCTGATGCCCTCTTCTGACCTCCGCAGGCACTGCATGACAACAATGCACTTAACGTTCATGAGAAAATAAACTCATACACAAAAGAAAAAAAATATTTAAAAAATCCTTATTAACATGCTAAAAGAGTAGACTTAAGGAAAATGCTTATTTTTCATTCTAAAAGAATAGAAATATTAGGATTTTTGGTTTAAATGAAATTTTAAAAAGTTTTCTTTAAATTCTCAGAGAAAAGGAAAAGGGTTGTAGAAAAATGCACTGGCTGCACTGTGCTTGTCCGGAGGAGCTGGCACACTCCTTTTCTGTCTTCTGCACTTCATGATAAACACAAATAGCAACTGTATACATGGAAACAAACAAAACCAAATGCTATTTGGACCTTACTCAATTTTTATATTTTTCCAAGAGCCACTGTACAAAGTACTTAGAAATCTATACAGGACAATCTAGCCCTGATGCTTTAAGTACATTATTTTATTATGAAAGTTCATTTAGTTTGGGATTCTAGAGTTCTTTCTAAAAGCCAGGTGGTAAAGATGTGTTTGCTTTATTTTAATTTAAATTATTTTATGTGAATGAATGCTTTGAATGCATGTATGTAAATGCACCACGTGCATATAATGCCCATGGAGCTCAGAAGAGGGCGTAAGATCCGCTGGCACTGGAGTTATGGATGGTTGTCAGCTGCTATGTGGGAGCTGGGAACTGAACCCAGGTCCTCTCCAAAAGCAGCATATGCTTAACTGTTGAGCCATCTCTCTAGTCCTGATACCTTAAAATTTATTTTTATTTATCTAATTTTGAGACAGGGTCAAATGTAGTTTCTAAGCTGGTCTCTATGTAGTTGAGAATGACTATGAACTTCTAATCCTCCTGCCTCCACCTCCAGAGTTCTGGAATTACAGGCATGTGCCATAAGGCATACTTATGTGGTGTTGGGGATTGAACCCAGTGCCTCATGCATGCTAGACAAGTACTCTATCAACTAAGTTCTAGTTAAATAAACATTTAAAAAATAAACATTATGGAAGTATCTGAAAAAGATCTAAATGTTTTCAAGCATCAGATCATCACATCAGCTCTTGGTTAACACTGACCAGGAGAGGAAGGGGCAATTAAACACACACACACAGAGGTGTTTTCTGCTTACTAGTATGTATAGCTGCTACCTCTAACTACCTAATGGTGTATCTTTTTCTATTTTACGTGAAAGATTAGTATAGATTAATGACTATACTTTTTATGTCCTAGGTCATCTAAAAGAACAGGAGCCTGTCAATATTTACTGTGTATTTACGGTGACATTCCTGGTCAAGGAAACTTCTGATAATATCATCAGAGATTGGACATCAATGTGAAATGATGTACTAACAGTAGTTATTTCCTAAAACAGACAATGCCCTACTTTGTCCATGTTTGTAGGTTTGGCATTTATACTTACTATATTAAGGTAATGGCCCAGCGACGTTAGAATCTGACATGTGAGTCAGCAGACTCTGGTGCTCTAGTGCTCTCTGTGGCAGCATGTCAGAGGGTAACACATCAGAGGTATTTTCTCTGGAGAAATGCCCTCTGCCTAATCATGACCCTTGACCTGAAGGATATCCCTTGTCCCTTCCAGGTACATTCCAGTCAGGGGCTGAGGTTGTTCCCTTGCTCAGGTAGGAACAGACTTTGATGCAGTCTATTCACCAGAGCTCCCTGGCGACACTGGGGAGTTCCAGTAGTGGCCATATCCTACTTCCCCTCCCTTCTCCTCCTCTTTTTTCGGCCTATATTATAATTACTCTGTTTCTAAAGAACCTGATCTAAGGACAACATAATACTGGCACAGTATCACATCAGTATCACATCATTCTTTAGGAAATAGTTAAGCATCTTGGAATTATTGACTAACAAAGATAAACACTTTAATTTCAATTTCCTGAACATGATGTCAAACTCAAATATGTGTATGTTGAGAATACTAAAGAATATACTAGTTATCCAGTATTAAAAGACAAATCTGAATAGATAGTATAAAACTTATTAGACTGCAAATCAGTATACAAATGAAAATAGATAAATATAAAATGTACTTACTATTTCTAAGAAAAAACAAATGTATTAATAAGACAACAGAATGATACAGTTCTGTATGCTAAATGTTAAAAATTTCACAAGAACATACTTTAGAGAGGCTAACTCGCTGAATAAATTCTGATTTTCTTTAAACATTCGCTCCTCATTTTTCTTATTTTGTTCTTGGAGATCTTTTACTTGATTATACAATCTTTCATTTTCCTTTTTAAAAACAGAAAAATGAATTTTAGTTAAAAGTTCATAATTCTTACGTAACATAAAAATGTAATGTAAATAGATAAATGGCTTCAGTATACAAAATCTTCTTCAAACAGGTTCTATTAGCTTAGAAGACAAGTTGTTATCAAAAAACAATTCTTTTTGAAATGCTTGCTTGAAAAATAGTTCTAAAATTTCCCCAAGTAAAGAGCCAATGTCAGTACTGCATTTCACAAGGGTAAATGTGAACAGGACAGCAGCTGCTGGAGTCAGTACATCCTATTACCTATATGTGCTAGGGATGGGGAAGCCCAGTAGGACCTCTTCTGTTTTAGCCTGAGAAGGGAAAATCAGAAAGATTCCAGGAGCCTGGCTTTCAATAGTGAGGTAATTAGACAAATGAGTCTGTGATCAGCCACTCTGGCTTACCGACATGTTTATGTTAAGAACCTGGAGAAAACCGAGCTTTTGAGGATGTAACAAAATGTGAATAGTGCCTGGCAGAAGAAACTTGTAAATTTGATACTGTCTTCCGGGAAAACAGGTGACAGAGTTAAGGGTCTGTGAAATCCTAAATCTTCCTCTCTGCAGGACAAGATCAGAGATGGCAGCTGGAGAATGTGAAGGCTCTCACCTGGGGCCATGCCCTGAAAAACCATTTAGAGCACCCAGACTGCCAATACTTTCTCTCAGTCTTCTCAGGGTGACAAGTCGCTCAGAACCCCAATGACAGTTGTAAAAGAGAAGAATGTAAGGACAGGGGAAGATAAGAGGAGAGGAATAAGATAAAAATAGAGGCAGAAAAAGAGGAGAAAGTCTTATAGCTGTCCAGGCTGTTAATGCCTGCCCTTATAAACAAACAGAACTCCACATTAAAAAAAAAAAAAGCTTTGGGGTGTTAGCAATTGGCTTCAGATTAGTATTTCTGAATAAAATAGCAAAATTAGCCAAGATCTACTGAAAACATTGATGATATCTAAGAAAAACAGATTAGTTTCTAAGGTGGCTGAAGAACTGCCAAACCTGCTGATAGCCTTGAAGAAGTGTCTCTTGTTCTTCTATCTCTTTTTGTATTTGCTTCAGTTTTTCTCCAGTAATGGGGTCAGATGTTTCTCCAAACTGTAGCCATCTTTGATTTCTGCTTGTTTCTTCAAAGCTACTTAACTTTAAGAAAATGCAGAAATTATTCTATATGTAGAGGAAAATGAAGTGAGAAGTGAAAATAGAGGCAGTGTTCAGAACAGCACCAGGGTGCTCTGGTCAAATAAGGAACCCAGAAGTCCTGTGCGAACACTGTGTCTAGACCTTCTACAGCAGTTCTTGCTAAAACTGATTTCTTTGAAGGTCCTAATGAGCTAAATGACCTTATTTTTAAAAGGACAGCTAACAAAAGAAAATCACCAAATGAGTCAATTTAGCTTCCCCCATGGGTTCATGTTACTCTCCCATAGGGATGCACTCTCCAGAACCATGTTCATATTGCATGTCAAACACATCAAGTTGGACAGCTCAGGAACCAGAGCAATAACAAATGCAGCAGGGCACTGTGTATGGTTCAGTAAGTGTAAAGGAAGGACAGGGTGATGTGCTTTATTACCTTGGCTTGAAGAATGTAATTTTCTTGATTTAATTTGAAGAGTTCTTTTTCCTGTTGTCTCTTTAGGTTTTCCAATGTATGTTCCAGTTCCTTCTCTTTTTCCAAGAATATGACTTTAATTTGCTCAGTTAGGGCCTCTGCACTCCTCCATTCTTCCTCTGCTTCCTGAGCTCTTTTAAATATATCCAGTTCTGTCTTTTTGTTCCCAGCACAGTGTCCCGAAGACTCCTTTCAAGAAGCAGCCGCAGTTCATTATAGTGGTTGTGCATTTAAGACTAGAACACAGGCAGTTAGAGCGCCAAAACCAAAAATGACACGCTTAATACTGTTCTAGAAAATCAGTAAATGATTAAAGTATTACTCTAGAAGGAAAGAAATCTCATGCTTATAGTTCATCAAATTCACTGGTATTTTCTTCCATGAGTCCAGGAGTATGCGATGATCACACATTTTATTTATATTTAGCTTTAACATGATTTTAGAACATAAAACTGTAAGTAAGAATAAAAAATTTAATACCTACAGTCTGAAACGGAACAAAAGAATCCCCTGTGGGGTGCTCAGACTTCTTAGGTGTAGCCAGGCAACTTTCACTTTGGGAAGCTGGTTTACTCAAAGCTGCAGGTCTGATGAGTTTTGTTCCAGATAATATTTCTAAAGATTGCAAACAGTATAAGAAAGCATCACAAATGTAAGTTGGATGTGCATTCGGTACCATGGAGCAATAAATATGAAAAGAACAGCAATGTGAAGATAAAATGGAGATTGCTGAAGAGGCTGATGTACGACACCTCAACACTGCCATTTCATGGTGCTCACTGAACTCCCAACAGTCACAACTTCTGATTTTAGTTTCACTGAATGCATATAATGATGAATCGGAGCTAAGTAAATGTGAGAAAACTGAAGCAGGGGAACTTTTGGCTTTCTTACTTTAAAATAAATTATTCTTTAAGATGTTCACAGCTATAAGTAAGACTTTCTATATGATGACTCTGAAAGGGGAGCTGGTAGCCATGAATTATCTTAGATTCATTGTTCCTTCAGCACACTTTATACACACTGTGTGTGACAAGATATCAGAGTATTGATGGAACAATGTACACTGTAGAGGCTGTTGCAAAGGCTAATTTCAAAAGATTAATTATATTGCCATAATAGTACCATATAGCCAATCAGGAAAGAATATGACTAATGTATATTCTGTTCTAATTTCCTATTTTTACAGTAACTTCTATTTCCAAAGAGTGGAAGTAATTCTGAGGCCAATCTACTATTCAGATAGCAGTAAGCAATGTGTAGAGGACACATGTAGATGGACTCTTTAAAGTCTGTATTCAAAAATTATAAGCCCTGAACACTCCATAAACATTGTAAAATCACTTGAGAGATAAATGAGTAACTTTGAATTTTGTATTTTTAAAATGACTTCTTCAAAATGCTGTTTAAAACAGTTTTGAAATGAAAAAAAATTAAAATATTTGGAAAACACAGAAAAGCCAAAAGAAAGAATTCACCAATTCCTCACAGAAATATTCATTTTTACCTTTTTAAATAGGTGTACCAAAGTTTTCCTTTCTCGTTATCATTATTTAGAGTGTTTCATGTAGGTTTCTAAAGAAGCTTTTAAAGCATTCATAAAATAACCCAAATGACTGGTGAGTCATTACTATGACCAAGGAATAGGCATGTTCCACTAGCGCATGACTTTCTAGGACCAGAGAGCTAAAGACAGTTTTATGCTCATAACTCTAGTCTGCTGAATTTGACGTTTGTTTGTTTGAGACAGGGTCTCCCTGTAGCCCCAGCTGGCCTGGAACTAGCTATGTATATCAGGCTGGTCTTGCTCTGCCTCCTGAGTACTGGTGCCAGGCATCATTCTTAAACACAACATTTTGTCTACTTTTCCATGTCTACTTGTCTCCATCTTTCCATCCATCCACTCATTTCTGTTGAGACATTCATAGTGAATAGATTCATCAGTATATCAGTATTTATTGTTTTTTTTTCTTTCATATATTTTTTGAATTTTAAATAATCAAGTGTTTTTTCATAAAAATATTATTAGTTTTAAAACAAAAACATAAGCATTAAGAACCAAAGAAAAGTTAATCTAGAATAAAAAGGAACCTCCTGCATGACAGGTCTCCTAGTTGCTAATTTCCACTTCTTCTTCTTAACAAATATCTAATTCTGTTCTGGGAGGTCATGTGCTTACACATACTTGGCCCTTCAGACTATATACAAATGGGGAGTGGACTTAAAGTCACATGTTCCAATTAAAAGAAAGAGGCAAAAGTTTCCTACACAAGGGTCTCAGGAAAGTGATTACTGATTAAGATGCTGAGGATCTGACTGTCCTGCCATCATTATAGTGCAAGGACAGAACAGAGTAGCCATCTTCTAAGAGTAGAGACAGAGGAAGGCAGAGGGCTGAAGAGAGAGCTCTGTAATTAAGAACATGTACTGTTCTTGCAGAAAACCTGAATTTGGTTTCCAGCACCCAGACTAAGCAGCTCACTATCACCCATAATTCCAGCTTGAGAGGGACTCAGATTTGGTCTCATATGTATGTAGCCACATGCAGACATATCCATATAATTTAAAATAATTAAAGCGTATCTTTAGGAGAGATGGCTCAACGGTTAAGAGCACTAACTGCTCTTGCAGAGTATGTGGGTTCAACTCCCAGCATCTATATGGTGGCTAACAACCTTCCATAACTTTAGTTCCAGAGCATTCAACACCCTCTTCTGGCCACTATGGACGATGCAGACACACAGTGCACTGACATACATGTAGGTAAAACACATACACGTAAAATTAACCCATCATTCACTTGATTCTTTCTCAATCTCTGACATTCAGTGACTTCTACACATTCAGCAGACCCTTGTAACATCTTCGTTTTTGGTTCTTTAACAATCCCTCTCACTTGGCTACTCACTCCCACGAGCACGGTCTAGGTTCACATGACCAATAATGCAAATGTCATCTCAGACTTAGGAATCTCTTGGATGGCTATTTTACACCTCTTGTTTCCCATCCTCACTACTGTATAATGGCACTGCTTTTGATTTCTGAGAATACTGAAAAAGAAGAAAGCATCCTCATTCTCTCCGCTCTACATTTATCTATTTTACTCTCTTCCTCTCTGCCTCCACATTTCCTGGAACTCAGAGCTGTCCATGGTTCTAGATCTGTCAGTGCTTCTGTATACCATTACAGTTCTTCTAACTCAAGGACACTGCCCTGCCAGTTATTCCCTCTACAATATAATATATTGTCCACTTCTTTTTTTTTTCCAACTAAATCTTTCTTAACAGCATACCAAGAACAAAGTCAAAAGGTTTTTAAATATTTTATTTACTTTTATTTGTATGAGTTTTTTGCCTGTGTGCATGTATGCAGGTACACCACATGCTCGCAAAGGCAAGGGGGCACTAGAACCCCTGGAACTGGAGTTTTGGATGGCTGTTAGCTGCATTGTGGGTGCTGGGACTCAAACTCAGGTCCTCTGCAAGAGAAGCCTGTGCTGTTAACTACTGAGCTATCTTGCTAGCCTCCAGTTTACTTATTATGTGTGCCTACATGAAGGCCAGTGGACAACTTTGTGGCCACTCTCTCCTTCACCTTTACATGGCTTCTAGAGATCAAACTCAGGTTTCTAGGCTTGAATGGCAGGCACCTTTACCCACTGAGCCATCTCACTAACCCCCAAAGTATCTTTTCACTCCATATTCCAAGTCAACTTCTGCTCCAATTTTGTGGTTGTCTTTTACAGGAACTCGACTGCAGGATTTCTATTACTTGAAGTACTAATTCCATTCAGTCTACCCTCGCCTACTCACATTCAGTTTGCTCTGTCCAGTCAGCTCTCCTTTACTGATCTTCTCCTTTACTGATGAGCATTTGCTTGCTAAAACAAGCCATTTCTCAGCTATGTTTTCTTTCCTATCAGCAGCCAATGACAGAACAGATCCTCTGGAAGACACAATTCTCCTTGACTCAGGATTCAGGATTCCATGCTGTCAGGGTTCCTCCCGCCTCACTCTGCCTGATTTAAAGACCCTTCTTATTCTGCCTAATCTCCTAAAGTTAGTCACCTCCACTAGTCTTTGTCAGTATCTCTCCAATGGCATCATGAGCCTAAACTTCCTCCTGAACTCCTGACTTGATATGGAACTGCCTCCTTGTTATCTCTATTTGTTTGTTAACTAGACATCTCAAAGTCATCATCTCCAAAATTAAACTGGTCTTCCTCCTAGGTTCCAAATTTAACTCTGTCTTCTTCATTCCAGGGAGTGGTAGCTCCATTCTTTTAGTTGTTCAGGCCAAAAACTTTCGGGACCCAAAAACTTGTTTTTCATATTTTTGGCTCTACCTTTAAACATATCCTTGTCTAACCACTTTTCAGTCTTCACTGTCACTATTCCAGGTCAAAAGCTGTAAATGGAATCCTCCAAGAAAGGAATGAAGAGAATACACCTACCCCTTTTCCTAGCTTGGTTCGAAGGGGGAATGGATCTCACGGTTTTGCTTTTCATAAAGTCCTTTGAAGTTTTCTTTTCAAGAGCAGAAAAAGTCTTGAGTGGTGAACTGGGTTTGCCATAGCCTGAGCTCCTAACTGATGTATACAATCCACTCTGCATTTTTCTTTTAAGCAGAGGAGGTGCACTTTTGGCCTTCTTGTACGGCACCTGTTTACCAGCCACAATGTCCTCTTCTCCAAAACTGAGCTGAGATCTGAAAGTCTGCACACAACAAACTCTTTAGTATATGAATGAATTCAACTACTACTGCTAATGCAGATTTAACAGATGGCAAAATTATGAGTAGCAAATGTTCGTGAAAGGTAAACTACCAAAGCAAAGAATTATAGTGTTTTGAGGCATACCTTTGGTTATCATTAATTCAAATTAATAAAGCAATTAAGCTTGCCAGAAAAAAAGGTGAGTGACAAACAGAATAAACAGAAGACATCAAGGAAGAACACACTTTGAAATGACAATTGAAATCTTATCTTTCCTTTATTTGGACTTAAGATGCTCTAAATATTACTTGTGATGACTAGTGCTGTCACTCTAACAGAGCCTCTGTGGGAGATGGGCCTGGGCATATGCCTGTGGGGGATGACCTTGACAGCAGTGAGAAGACTGGACTAGGATCCTGACAACATAAACAGAAGGGAGCTGGGCACGGCTGGCATTCCCTTCTTGGTTAGTCTGACGGCTTCTGCTACGCTGACTTAACTACCATGCTTGGCTGCATCTTGATCTGGAGCTAAATAAACCCCCTTCTCCTAAGTTGTGTTTTTCAGAATATTTTATCACATTATCAAAAAATGTAGTATCCTGCCTCATTCCACAAAGAACTGGAGCTGTTTTATAGCAAATACATAACTCAAAATTAGAAAGTAAAAACAGAATATTGAAACATGGAAACTATAAACAGAAAGGAAAACAATAGAAAAAGGAATAATGAAATACAAGTTCTATCACAGCTGCTAATAACATTCCTATAAAATTCCAACTCACGTACCCTACAAACCATGAGAAGGGCTGAACAATGAGCACAATAAAGATGAAGAAACTTAAAAGTTCTTAAGCTATCTAAATCCTAAATTAGTTACTAAGAGAAAAGGTAAGAGAGAAAAAAAAACCAAAATACAAAAATCTTTGAAAAGAAAGTTGATTTACAGTTGTATTTTTAATTTGGAGGCTGGAAGTTTTGGTAATAAGTCTCAGCAATGACATGTAGGATCTATAGAGTTTTTAGTATCTCATCAGTCCCACTAGTTTAAGAAGCATATACTCACAATACAGACTCTTTATAATTTCATTTTTCAATAGAGCAAATCAACATAGGTTATAAAGACTTACTTTATTAGTTTTGTATTCCTGAGGTAATAATGAAGGGTTTACAGCTATTTTCTTCCTCAAAATATCAAGGTACATTTTATCCATATGTTCTTCTGTAGCAGTTCCTGTTGGACAGCTAGTTTCCACACTCTCATTTGCTGTCTTTTGTGAAACCATAACCATCTTATTTTTGCTGGAACATTGGTTCACATATCTTGGGTTTGGAGACATGACATTTGCATTCATCTCATGGGATGAAGAGCTCCCATATTCACCTTCTTTACTGTCAGCCACTTTCTTAGAGCTATGAAATAAAACATAACACAGAGTAAATTGTATGTAGTATAATTCCCCAAGTTCCTCAGTTATATGTCCATGTTGTAACTATTCAAATTAAGTTACTATATCAAACACATTATTTACAATTCTAGTTAGCCTAGGATACTCACAGATGGAGCCACTTACTAGTTCTTGCCTTTAAATTTGAGAGCTAGGATGATAGGAAAGTGACCTGGGTTACTAACTTGGTCAGGTTTTAGGTGGCAGGGCCCTGAGGGCAGAGGCTAGAGAGGTGCAATTATGTTTTAGTGTAAACCATTTGCTAATCTGTCACCCACAACAGCATATAAGGCAGACCAAACCTGGAGAAGACAAAATGTTATTAAGTACTGGCTATCATTGGCCACTTTCAACAAGACATTACAAAAAACAAAATAAATTAAGTGCAGGACAAAATGGGCTCTTTTCTACACAGCTGAAAGGAACAAGACTTAGAAATTCAAAGACCACTGGGTTGACTTTGTGTCTAGATATCAGCAAAAAGATACCTTGGAAAAATGGTATGAGAAACAAAATTTCATTAGACTCCTCAGCGGAAAAGAGTGGCTTAATATCTTGCAAAGGCCATACATCAAAGTACGTCTTCTTTAAATTTTAGGTTACTGTTACCACAAGGCAAAAGAATCAAACAGCTCAAGGAGACTGTCTAGCAAAAAAACTCTGAATTTGGTTACTGGCACCTAGAGGTGACTAGAGCCAAACAGATCTGAAGGCTACTAAAGACCAACAATACTATTTAAAAGTAAAGCCAAACAAAACAACCTCCACAGCCAGAAGACTGGATCCCCAAATGTGGCATGCCCTCCTCGTAAAACCCACCTTGGCTTAGTCTAAGACAGATCCTCTAAGGAACATAAACAGAGGTTCTCCAGAGCAATATACTTACAAGATAGTTCTTCTGTAAGAGTAGATCAGTGTAATCTGGGCAATCTTATTACTGAAGGTAGGGGTCTTCACAAGGTCCTTCTAGTGCTTTCAAAGTGGCAGCACTGACTCCTATCTTCTGCCCACTTTCCTTTTCTGAATGGGAGTACTTACGGGGAGCTCCTTCATTTTACGTTGGGATGTGGTAAGGAAGTACCTGACTTTTAATTCATCCACTGGTAGGCAAAGAGAAGTCATACCCAAACATGGTGGGGAGGACTGTGCTTCACCTGGAAATGCTGGTCTTTCAGATGAAGGCAACTCTGAGAGGGACTTCCTATAAATCTAGAATGGACTAGTTCCTAGGAGGGTACTAATTAGATACTACCACACTCATTTGCATTTCCTTCTAGGCACACCCTAAAATCACATTTTCCAGCTCTCCTGGATGGGTTAGCTGGAATTGCTGGCTCTGCCTGACAGGATGCAAGCTAAGGTGACATGCTACTTCTGTGCTGAGGCAGTTAAGAAGAGAACCCTTCCTTTCCTCCTTTACTGGCTGGACAGTTGATGTCACACCGTAGATCTATAGCTGATGATGACAGAAGCTCTGGTCACTAAATGCCCATGTTGAGTAGAAGAGCCCACCCCAATCTCACTGACCCACAGGTGACCAACAAACAATAGTCTGATGGTACATGGCTAGTAGGTCTTAACGGTTCGTGATTACAGCAGCTAAAATTACTTAATGGACAGTTTACTCAAGATCATATTACTGTTACCTTTGCAATTATTCTTACATCTTTCTTGGATGTATGTTTATTATTTTTTCTTGGGACTGGAGAGAGGGCACACCAGTTAAGAGCACTGGCTGCTCTTGCATAAGACTTATTTCCCTTCGCACAATGTTCTCAAGGTTCCATTAGGATGACTAGCAGAAAGTAAGAGTTGCTGATGAAGATGGAAATGTGAGAACTCTGTATACTAGGGGTGGAAACGTAAAACTGTACTGCTGTTGTGGAAAATATTGTAGCAATTCATCAAAATAAGCAAATCCAGAATTCCTATGTGATTCAGCAATTCCATAGGGATATACCAAATGGACTGAAAACAGGTGTGACACTTGAGCAGCTACTGGTTTTCAGCTTTGAAGAAACATATAAAAATTGTTTTTCAATTCATACTGTTAAAATCTTTTTACATAGAAGAGCAAAGACAAAAGATGTGTAAGAAAATTCTTTAGTAATATTTATATACCCTCAAAACATGATGAATGAGTGGTCTTGTCTTACCAAGGATCTGTGTGAGAATACGTTGGGGAGATTCAAG
Source organism: Eospalax fontanierii (assembly GCA_035773235.1). Taxonomy (NCBI): domain Eukaryota; kingdom Metazoa; phylum Chordata; class Mammalia; order Rodentia; family Spalacidae; genus Eospalax; species Eospalax fontanierii. The sequence goes on along the minus strand of CM069539.1, from coordinate 64,306,632 downwards.
TGTGGAGAATCTACTATAAACATCACTGAGTCACTTCCTCTCAACTAGTGCCAAGTGTGGAAACAAGGCCAAGAAACCACACACAGATCTGCATGATGAGAACATAGTACAAAAAGGGACTCAAGATGCATCTGTTAGAAACACAAACCAGCAAGTGACTGGATAATTTCACAAAAATATTCCATGGAATCAAAGATTGGACAATGTGGTGGTTAAGTACTGGGATAGACTGTGTTCTCTGATTAGAGTTGTATGAGCTTGGAAAATTATTATAAACTTACCCCTCAACTTTCTTGTCTATGAAATAGGGAAAATAATGGCTATATCCATGGAATTGTTGATGGGTTGAAATAAATAACATACATAAACATCTGGTTCTTGTAAGATTTCCACTACTAAATTTGGTTTAATTCAGATTCATCATATGAGTACCAAGTCAGAAGGTTTTTGTTCTATATGTTATAAGATCATGAAAGAGGGATATGATACTGTAAACACTACATAAAAACGAAGCTGTCTCCAACCTGGCTATGTGACCGCTGCTTTGTGTTGACGAATGACAGTGGCTGCCACACTGCAACTACACAGTACTGGAGCCGGAGTGTGTCCATGAATCCCATTTCTCTCATGACCATGGAACCCACCATGTGAGATGATGGCTAGTCTGCGACTAAGTCAAAACTGATTCATAAAAGAGAACAATCATGATTCATATAAAAATACAATGTATTTTCTCCTCATTGTGAATCAACTGTTCCTGCGTTTTCTAAAGCTGAGGAACGTCCTCTTTTCAGAGAAATCTTTAGGACTATAATGGCACCAACTTTCTTATTTTTTTTCTTTTAGTACTAGAAGAATTCTTATAAACTGAAAACAAATGTAAAAAAAGGATAGCAACGGCTCAAGAGTAGACAAATGCAAAATAGTATTTTTCATTAATTATTCTATAGTAACGAATCTACAGAACATTATAAATGTTTCCATGGACAATGGGGCTGGAGAGATGGCTCAGTGGTTAAGAGCACTGGCTACTCTTGCAGAAGACCCAGGTTCTGTTTCCAGCACCCACAATAGAGGCTAACAACCATCTATAACTCCAGTTCCAGGGGATCTGACAGCCTCTTCTGACCTCTACAGGTACTCCATGGGTACACTTAACATGCATTCAGGGAATACACTCACACACATGAAGTAAAAATAGTAAAATATTTTTTAAAAAGTTTCCAGGAACAAAACAAGAAGCAAGCTAGTGAACAAAACTCATCTAATAATGGACCTGCACAAAACATCCCTCAAACCTACCTGACAGGCTGTAACTCAAAACCACTGACCCCATGGGGATCTATTCTGATAGGTTTCATCAGCTCCTCTACTGTAGGCAGATCTGTGTGGGAGAGAAATTAAATCCGAAATCAAGCATGCTACCTAAATTGCTTAATTTACACATTCTACCTAAGTCACACTTTTCTCAAATTGATAACGCTTTACAAAATGGCATGTTCAATAAATGGAGTCTGCATCCCAAGCTTCTACAGGGAGCCTCTTCTTGAGTCTATCAAATGCATCTCAAACACCTATACCCACACCTCACACACATCTGCTAGATATTCTGTTGATCTGAAAATATTATTTTTTATTAAAAGCATTAGTACACATAAGTACATATATTAAGTTTGGTGCTTAATTAATTTGGTCAAAGCATATTAGGAGAACTGAAATTTTATTCTGCATTCATTTAGCTTTGATTTAGAGTTAATCCAATGATTCTTGGATTTCATTTGAACAAGTCTTCTAAGCGAAAAGGAAACTGTTACTATAGCAAACTGTATACAAAATATACTACAGTGGACAGTACTTAAAGAAGGCCTCAAATAACTTAAAATTCTATCTATCCATCTGATAAAACTGTCAGCCTTTACCAGATTCAGTGGTAGAGATGTTTTTTGAAGACTCTTCGTTTTCTTGACTGTGATGTTGTACTGAGCACTTGTTGTTTTCTACTGTGTTATTCTCAATTTTTGTTTCCTCTGTATCTCCCAGAGAATGAGCTACGTGACAATAAGCCAGATGTAGAGCTTCAATGTCACCACTGCTTTGTCCATAAGAAACACCTGCTGAGATAAATATAATTCCTAGGTATCACTGGGCAGTATGCACATGAGAAATATTAGCTATTATCCGTTAGTCTCCTAGGAATGATTAACAAGGCTGCAGGACAATGCCAATAATATAAAAGTCGTGTCAAATAGAAACCTGGGTGGTTACCACTACCAACTTCACTCCGCTGTGTGCTACCATCTCATAGTCTTCTAACAGTTAGACTACCAACATACTTCTCCAACTTTGCAAACCACTACGTGTTCCTATCTTGTTAAAGTTGTGAAAACCCAAACTACCATTCTACATGGTCCCTGTATACTTGAAGACAGCAGCTCTCACCTTTCTGCTCCAACTGTTCCCTGCCACGCTTCCCCTACCATGATGAACTCTAATCCCTCGGAACCACATGTCAAAGAAACTTTTCCTTCTCTAAGTGGCCTTGGTCATGGTGTTTATTCACAGCAACAGAAAAGTTAATAATACATTTCCAAATCTACATATATATCCTTATCTCTTCTTTGAGTATCAAACTGTCTAATAGACATTTACACTGTCTTGTTAAGTAAATAATACAAAATATTCCCAACTAAATTGAGTATCTCCTCACCAAATCTTGTTCTGTTACGAGATAGGATGCTATCTTTAGCTAACAATATCACTACTTACTCAATCACCCAAAACAGAAACCCTGAGGTCACCCTTTACTCTTTTCATCTTTCAACAGCTCAAAAATTTCAAGAAAAAACTCCTCTCCCTTTATCCCCATAGTTCCTTGTAAAACCCTCCCTTCCCCTCCATTTAGATGCCCCTTCCTTTTATCTGTTTCTCCCTTAGGAACACCTGTCTCCTATTCTTCTCTCTTAGGTTCCTTCTTCTGATTCTGTGTTATTTCACTTAGCATAAGTTTCTAGTTCTATCTGTTTATCTGAAAATTTCATGATTTTGTCTTTATTCAGCACTGAGTAGAACCCCACTGTATTAATGTACCACATTTTCATTTTCATTATCCACTCATTGGGTGAGGGACACAGGCTGCTTCTGTCACTTAGCTATTGTGAAAAGAGCAGCCACAAGCACGGATGAACAAGTGTCTCTGCAGGAGGATGAGTTGTTTGGGTGTATGGAAGGGAGCGGCATACCAGGTAAAAAGGCAGATTTATTTTTAGATCTTTAAGAGTTCTCCACACTGCTCTCTGTAGGGGTTCCGTTGAGTTTTCAACCCCACCAGCAGTGTCATCCTTTCCACACATCCTCTCCAGCATTTGGTATCATTTGTTCTCTTGATCATATCCAGTCTGACTTCAGTAAGATGAAACTTAAAGTGGTTTTAATATTAATTTCTCTAATTACTAAGGATGTTGAACACTTTTTAAGATGTTTCTCGGCCATCTTTATTTCTTCTTTTGAGAACCCTGCTCAGAACCCTAGCCTATCTTTTAATTGGGTCACTTGTTTTCTTGACTCTGTTTTTTGACTTATTTATATATTCTCTATGTTAACCCTCTGTCAGATGTGTCACTGGTGAAGATTTCTGCCCACTCTATGGGGTTTCGCTTCACTTCTTTGGTTGTTTCTTTTGATGTACAGACACTTTTTTAGTTTAATGAAATCCCACTTGCTGATTATTTACCTTAATTCCTGAGCAACTGCTGACTGATTTAGAAAGCCCTTTCCTACACCTATCTGTTGGAAGTTACTGCCAATGTTTTCTTCTAACAATTTCAGAGTTTTAGGTTTCACATTGAGGTCCTTGATCCATTTGGAGTTTTGTGCAAGGTGAATGATAAGGGTCTAGTTTCATTCTTCTACAGGTGGCGATCTAGTTTTGCTACCACCATTTGCTCAGGATACTGTCTTTTCCTTCAGTGAGTGTTCTTGGCCCCTTGTCAAATACGAGGTGGCTGAAACCACATGTACTCATGTTGGGTCCTCAATCATGTTCACTGATCTACAGGTCTATTTTTGTGCCAGTGCCATGCTGTTTTTGACTATAACTTTGAAATATGGTATAGAAATTGCTCCAGCATTGCCCTTTGTGCTCAGGGTTGCTTTGACTATCTATGGTCTTTTGTGCTTCCACATGAATTTTGGGATGGAGGCGCTCAAGAGAGTTGGGACCATAGGAGACTGGTATTATCAAGGGCCAAATGGGGACAACGGGGACACTTTAAATGGAGAAGTCATGGAGGGAAAGTTAGACAAGGAGATAGAGAAAGGAGCGTAAATAATATTCAACTAGTATAAAAAACCAGAGGGAGTCATATTAGTCCAACAAGCTAATGACAAATTCCACATACAACATCACTACATGAGCCCATGTGCAGAGCTGAAGGCTACATAACAAGAAACAGTCCCAGACAGGAGAGACCTTCCTTTGAGTTGTTGGCCAGGGTGGTCCAAAAGACTCCCAAAATTATAGGGGATATAGCCAGAGCCCTTGATTGCCTCTTAGAACTTGAAGGTAAGACCCTATTGCGGAAGACAGAACATATTTCAGACACAGGATTTGGAGCAATGGAGATGGAACTGACCTGGAAGCCACTTCTCCTGAAGGCCAGCTCTCATAGCTCTGGAGAGCACTATACAAGCTGCTAAGGGAGAACATCAATTGATGGTCCAACACTAGCTTCAGGACCAATTAAGCACATCAATGATTGGCGGAGCACATGGCATTGGAAGAGTAGGGGCACCTTTATCTCAGAGGGAATCAACCTAATGGGATTAAAAGCCCACTCAATGGGAAGAAACTCATGTGTGGTACTGTTTATCTATCCAAATATTCACGACTGGAAAGGTCACAGATCTTAATGGAAATTCCAAGACTGTCATAACCCTAGACTATCTAATTTCTTACTATGTACAAAATATGTATCCTTACATTTACAGACAAATATCCCAGTCATCACTCATCAAAGAAGCTTCTTTCATACCAGACAGGGACTATTACAGAGTTCCACAACTGGTCTCACACAGATAATGTTTGTGAATTGCCCAAGCCTAAGTGGCACTCTATAACTCAGGCTCATGAAACATGGAAAAGGGGTGAAGAGGACACTAATGAAGCTCTCAGTACTCATTAATGAAGCTCCTCATGCCATAGAGGGACGGGAACATAAAAGGTCACAAATGGCCAAAGCATAGAGATTAAGACTCTGATAATGTCCTTGGACAGGACTCCCATATTATACTTCATCCACCCAGGTCTAAGGGACCATTTTGGAAGAAGGGGGAGAAAGATTGTAAGAGCCAGGGGGAAAGTGCATGACCATACGGAAATAGAGTCCTACAAGATCCTGGAGCTCTGCTCACATGAATCTAGAGCTGTGGTGAACGCATGCACAAGACACACGCAAACTCAAGCTGGCAAAAAGTCATGTTAGAACCGGGGAAATGAGCAGCAGACCCCAATCTTAGATGAAGAAATATTGCAAGTGGTTACTGCTGGATGTGGGAGAACTGATCTTCCTACAGTGAGGGACTCTGGGCAGGCTGACTAGACCTCAGTAGATGAACTTGCAGTGAGGAATGTCTGGGAACACTAACTTGACACAACAGTCCTTAACACAGAGGACAGTGTGTGGATTCCAGTGGGGGAGGGGCAGCGAAGACTGACTTGAGATGCTCAACATGAATACACAAAAATTCAATAAAAAATTCAAGAAAAAGAATTCAGAGAAAACTATTGACAATAATGATCTTATCTTTTTATGACTACTTTCTCAATCATTTTATAATTTTTATTTCTAACAATGAATTTTCAAAACTAAGGAATATGCCACAGAAGGGAAAACATAAAGAGATGATAACCAGTCTCATCTGACACTCATAGTTAAAAGTTAAAAATAAAACAGTACATATAAGCTCATGTTCTTCTATATACACCATAAAATACACAGTGTACAACTCTCGAGAGGCTATTTTCAACTCTAACATTAGAGGAGCTGAAGGCCACATATAGGTGTTCTGTAGATGCCTTTCTAGACAATGCTTCTGGTCACCAACACTATTTGGAACACACAAACTAAATAATAAATATGCTTAAATAAAGTAAAACCTTACAAGTGGAGGATACTACAGAACAGAATTAACAACAGTTAAAGGGCAGAGACTTTTAAGACTAGACATGGGAAAAGGTCTGTTCCCTGTTGGGTCTTTTCTGTGAAGGTGAATCTATTCTTTCCCCTTAAACCAGAGTCACACTCAGGGGGTCATGACTGAAGGAAAGAATTTGTATGAAAAAAAAAAGGCACGAAGTGGTTTCTTTTTGCTATAAATTTACTAGGACACTGGATGGCCAGTGAGTATGCCTTACGGAGACTTCAAGGCTATGTAAACAGCACAGCAGTGCTGAGTGTTCATTCCAATCTATGTGTATAATCTATAATGCATCAGAAAGGGGAGCTCCAGGCTTAAGGTGACAAAAGATCAAATGTGAATAAAATAAGCCAAATGTTAGGAGCTACAGGAACTGGGTTCTTCAGAAAGGGAGAAGGGAAAGATCCTTTGTCCTTACTTGGGTTATAACTCAAGGCATACTGAAAATCATTCCACAGTCACACAAATGAATTTATTCATCTGCCTTTCACGTAGAAAAAGAGAGGACTCTGTTCAGTTACTTTATACAAGTCCAGCGCTCCCTATATTCAACATAGAAAGTTGTCAAGTGTCAAATCCTATTTTGCATAGGAAGCTCTCCTAGTATCATGGAGCAATAGTGTCATCTTCTAACCATTCCAGTTATGCATCTGATATACAATGTGGCACCTGCTTGGAAGACAACAAAAATAAGTAAAAGGCCTAATCTAGGCTGATGTCAGGAAAGTCTCACTTTGATATTTACCGACCTCTTCAAGAAAGCGGCACAACAAATTTCATGGTATTAATGAAAGATCATTTTTGCATATTGTCCTGTTGGGTAGCATATTTCTCCAAAATAAAAACTTCCATCTTGGAGGGAAACTGAGTCAACAGCAGAATGCTCTAAATTTAGAAAGGTAAACAAGATTTCTAAAGAGATGTAAACAAAAGGATGTTCTAAATTTAGGGTTAAACAACAGGATGTTTTAAACAACAGTATGTTGTAAACAACAGGTAAAGAAAGTTAAACAGCAGGCTGTTTTAAGGGGCAGGTAAAACAGTTAATCCTTCAGGGAAGTTTTTAAGCTAGAAGTCAGGATCTCAATAGCTTCAAGATGTCTTTGAAACTGACCAGGTTCCACAGGGCCCTCCCTCCTCAAACATATATAAGCCCTAAGAACTGCTCAGAGATCTTTCAGACCAGCCAAGTGCCCTTGAAGAAGAAAGAACAACTGAGTTACATAGAAGAAAGTGAGAGCAGCTGGGTTGCCTGTATGAGGTCAAACTAACCGAGCTGCCTGGAAAGGACACTCTCCAGCCTGTGGAGCTGCCTGCATGTTGTGCAGTGTGCTCCAGGCTTCCTGCTTTCATGAACTGTCATGCACGCTGGGGTGATACAGCTGTCTTTGAGTCATTTCTGTTCCTGTAAGTAACCCCTCACCCACTCTCCTGTAAGTAACTCCAATAAAACAGTGGTTCTTCAAGTTGGATTTGGGGGCTCTTCTTACTTTGGTCTGTGGCTGGTTCCCTATCTGGGTGAGTAAACATTTGTTCACTTCTCCCCAGGAGTAGTCCCACTCAGGAATTCCCTATACAGACTACTTGTTACTAGCAGAAACCTGACAAAACAAACACCCACTCAACTTTTCAGTTTTTATATCAAATTCTCACTCACTTGGAAGGCTTTCAAATGCACATTGGACATACTAGGAAAATTCAACACCCCACAGACAAGAACTGTTTATACTACATCCCTTTAGGTTCTTAAAAACATTTTTTTTGATTGATTGGTTTTTTATGCACATGAGTGTTTTGCCTGATATGTTAAGTGCACCTGTGCTATGCAATGCCCAAAGAGGACAGAAGAGGGCATCAGATTCCTTGGAACCAGAGTTACAGACGGCTATTAGCTGCCATATGAGTGTGGGAACAGGGCCCAGGTCCTCTGCAAGAGCAGCCAGTGCTCTTAACCAGAGTCATCTCTTCTGCACCCCACCCCAACACCTTCATATTCCTTATTATAACTTGAACTATTAACAGAAAATTAAAACCAATAATGATAATAGCAGATATACAATGGCCACATACTGCTTACTGAATTCTTTTAAATTAAAAAGTGTATTTATTATCATTTGTGTGTGGGCATGAATGTATATGTGTGCCACAGCCAGTGCCTACACAAGTTTAAGAGGTCAATTCTGTGGAGACAGTTCTCTTCTTCCACCTTTACATGTACTTTGAATTCAGGTCATTAGGCTTGCACAGCAAGTACTTTTACCTCCCCACCTTCATCCATCTCACTGTGTCCTGCTGACTGAATATTAACAATGCACTAGGCTATATCTGTATCAGCTGACCATTACAAGGCCTCATTTTATAAAGGAGGAAATGGGCTTAAAAACTAAATTAGTAGTCAGATGACAATCTCTGGAAGTCAAATATTTCCTTCTACCACAGGAGTCCGAGGGATCAAAGTCATGTCCTCAGACTTGGCAGCAAGCACCTTTTACCTAGTAAGACATTTTGCCAGCCCCAGGACTGGGTCCTGTCATGTAGTACAGGCTTTCCTCTAAATTACTGTCCTTATGCCTCAGTCTACTAAGTGCTGGATTACAGGTATTTATCACCACATCCAGGTCTTTTGACTTTTTATTATTTATATTGAAGACCAAAGGATAAGAAATAATAAGGAAGCAATGACTCTTCGAAGATGCTGACTAGAAGTAAGAGATATGACAAGATAATGTGGCTTGAGTCTTTTTCTGTGTTTTGATCTGATGATTATATGGGTGTGTTAGTATTTAAAAATTCATAAAGCTAGGAGCCAGTGAGATGGTTCAGTTGGTTAAAAGCTCTTGCTATAGAAGCCTGATAATCTGAGTTCAATTCGAAGAACCTACCATGGAAATAGAAAACAAGACTCCCAAAAGTTGTTCTCTAGCCTCCTCATATGTGCTGTGGCACACCTGCACCCACAAGCATAAACATATACAATAAAAATACATAAATAAAAATCATCAAGCATAAGACAAATAAGCTTTTCTGTGTGTGTATTATACTTCAACAATAAAATAATTAGTATACATAAAATGGATGCAGATGCTTAGACTTGGTTATTGCTTTCTACTGCTCTTTTTGTCCCAGTGCCTCAGTTTACTTGACTGATACTAGTAAGATTCCCGAAACTGCAAAGCAAGATGACTAAAAAGTTTCCATTTGCAACTACCAATATGGAAAATCAAGGATATTTATATTATATATCAAAACAATATGCTTATTAATACAACTTATTTTTATTTAAGATGTTAATTGACAATAATGGTTCTACCGCTTTTAAACATTTGAAAAGGCATTAACTATCTCAAAGATTTTTACAAGCTTTATGAAAAAAAGTTCAGAATTTAAGGGTGTGATGTAGCCTTTTCTTGAGGGGGAGCTAACATAAAGTACAACTGAAACTCATGTCCCAATTCTCCTACACATGGCAAATATAGCAGAACTGTCTGAAGGGCACAGAAACTGGCCAGTACTTAGCTACAGTGCTACACTCTGTGTAGACAGGATCTGCACTCACAGCATTTACTAGGTATTTATTTAAAACTACAGAGCCAAGTGTGATGGCACACACCTTTAGTCCCTGTACTCGGCAGGCAGAGGCAGGCAGAGATATCTGTGAGATCAAGGCCAGTGGTCTACATAGTGAGTTCCAGGCCAGCTAGGGCTACAGGGAGACCCTGTCTCAAAAAAAAAAATCCCTAAAAATAAAAAGAAAGAAAATTACGCTTGGTATAGTCTATTTAATGTTAAGTGTCACCATTAGCAAGTTCTAATCACTTAAATTTTTAAGAATAGTAGAAAAAACATGACTGAATGTCTTTAACACCTACATATTACTTTGTGCATTTTCCTAGAAATGAAGCCAGTCACAAAGTACTGTATTTAGAGAAGAGATGATTTTCAAATAACTCTACCTGTTACTGTCAATGCACTGTCAATCATTTCTGGGAGGGCCTTTGCTTGAGCTGTGGCTTTGTCCTGTTCACCAAGGTTGACTTCTTCAACGGAGTCCAAAGAGTCGAGCAACACAACTAAAAGATCATAAAAGAAACATGACAGAAATGTAGAAAAATCTGTGGGAGTTTTGGGCCAGTAAAACTAGTCACATGCAATGCCTAAAAACAAATATTTACATATATAAATGATACTAATATGTAATCTTACATATACGTGTACACACACATATACAAAAGCATGATTTTCGTGTTGGATACAAGATACATGAGGTTAACATCAACACATACATCAATGATTATATACAGGTCTAATATACATTTACATGAAAGGTAAAATGCCTGAAAAAATAACAAAAAGGAAATATTCTCAAACATAACTGGATGGACTCAAGATAGGATAAGATACTGAGAAAAACTATGAAATTTAATTTCTTAGAGATATTTAAAAATAAAGACATTTTATTCAAAATTACTTAGACAAAATTTTAAATAAACTAGTTCCTTGTCAACTAATATTTACCGTTAGCCAGCATGCCAGTTTTCTCTTCTTCCTAAATTGAAAAAAGAAAATTACCTGTTTTGAAAGCAAAGCTACATCAAACAACCACAAAATGGACAGTTACACATTTGAAAGGCAAGAGCTATGAGAAGATGTGGAGCTGTGCACTAGTTCCTTCACCACAGCTCTGCAAGAACTCCTGTATATCTCTTTGGAAGCTCAGTCATTACCAAAACTGTTTTAGGCCTTAAGCTGCTTTGTTTCAAGTATCCAGAGGCTACTAGCTCATCTACTTTGCTAAAAACTTATTTTTTATTGTTGTTTGTTTATCTAAAACACCAAAGTAACAGGGCTGCTTCACATATGAGACTGAAATTATAACATTATCAATCAATTCTTCCTCATTGTTCAAAATCAATTACCAAATATACATCCAATTCACTATTTCTTGTACAATTTGAAAAACATACTTTCAGGTAGGCAGGCTGTCAAATGGCAGGATAGAGAAGCTCTTCATTATTATGGTTTCAATTAGCAACCCCTTGATTACTCATCTGGTCAGGCAGGATGCAGGGCTCCCTAAAATAAGAGCTTTACTTTCTTCCTATCTTGATTCTTACTCAGCTCTCAGGAAGGCTTCAATGTTTTATACAGAGTCTATTGTCTTAATGTACATACAGCACCAACATGGCTTTGATTGACTTACTGAATTGTTCATAAAATTTTCAAAAAAATACCACTAAATTTCTAAAGATACTCATGAAGTCATGTTAAACTTCATGTTATTTCTAAAATCATCTTGCTTCTTCCAAAACGAATGATACATAAACACTCAAGAAGAAGAACTAATTTTTAAAAAGTGTTTCTATCTGGAGAATCTATGGTTCAAACACCTCATCTATATGTTCAAATCACCTCATCCAATCACAGTCAAAATAGAATGTGTCCAGATCAAGATCAAGATAACAAACAGTAATTAGCCTATTAGTTACTATTTTACAACTTCAATGACAAATTATAATACACAGATGATAGAACTGCCCTAAACAGCTCTGCTTATGAACTGGGAAATGACAGAACTAGAGCAGAGCAGGACAGAATGTGAGCAGAGTAATGTAATTCCTTATCTAAACCACATGGGCTTGAGACAGCAACGCTGCAAGAAGACTATTCATATTTCACAAGGACAAGTCCTACAAAAAAAGGCCTAAGTTAATAGACCAGTTTAAAAATTAGTGTTAAAATCTAACTGTCTTCCATTTCTAAAGCTTACTGTAAGGAAATTATCTAGCAAAAGTCACTATTTCTCAGATCAACTGTCATGACTACTTGCTTTAAGATTTACAAGGAAACCCTGAGTTTAGAAAATGCTTTAAGTGAGATGTGCAAGTTTACAATGAGCAAGGCTTTGAAGAACTCAGTATTTCAAGCTTTTCTGACAGCAAGTCAGAAAGCTGATGAAAGTTGCCATAGAAGTATCAAATGTGTAACTGACATGTACCCTATTTGAGTACATTTTTTTACCTTTTCTGATGCAGAGTTTTCCTTGGGATGGCTGTCTCTATCTTTAGTAATCAAAGGTGCATCGACATCTTCTGCATCTTCAAAATCATCACTGTAATTTTCTGAAGGAAATAATTTTTAAAAGTATTAAGGACCAGTATCCAAAACATCAAATTTCAAGAAAGAACTTCCAAAGAAAGTCTCCATAAGAATTCATTCACTGAGATCATAATATGAAAATATCTTTGAAGATTATTTTTTGCAAAAGATGAATGAGTTCAACATAAAATGAAAATTATTTTATGTTTATGTTATTTGTTGTGCTTCTACAGTTATGAAATTTTAATCTTTTCTGACATGTCTCTTATCTAGATGTTGGTCCTACAAGAACTTTGCTCTTTTCCAGTTCATGATACTTCCCCGTATAAAGTCTGTACATTTCATTTCAGTGGTATGCAGCAGAAGAAAAAGGTGTCTCAAAACTGACTGATGTCATCAGTCTATTTATGGGAAGGGGTGGACAAAGGTTATTTGGCCAAGATCTCGCCATCAATTTTTAAGTTGTAAATAGCTTTTAAATCAAAAGTTTGCCTGAGATTAGAGGGCTGACAAGGAGGAAGGAGGCGCAGGTGTGTGAGTGCAGAGGCAGTGTCTAAAGACAGGGTGATTGCTGCACAGCATGACGGGGAGCCAGGCCTAGGCCCTTCTTTGTGCCACTACTCAGTGACAGAATGATGGCCCATCACTGAAGTTCCCGGCCTTACTTTTCTCAACTGTAGAGATGAGAATAGTGTTTATGTGAAAAGATTTCTGAGAATATTTGGAGCCAGTGTTTGATTAGCACCTGACTTAATATGCGCAATATAAATGTCAAGTATTGTAACAGCAATTACTGTTAGTATTATAGTTAGTTTTGTTTAATCTGAACTAAAAATTAATGAAGCCAAATATTATTCTGTGCCCTCCATCCTCATTTTGCAGTGTATGAATGAACTAGGGCCTTGTGCATGCTAGATAAGTACTCTAACCCTTCTTCTGAATGGAAAAACAGCAGAGTATTCCAAATCATAATTTGTTTTTATTTAGTAATCAAAAAACTATAGGAAAATACTACCTACAACACAGGAATGATCAGCCTCCTTTTCAGACTCTGCCACGAATAAAGTCAGTGTGAAGAATGAAGGAAATATCATTGGCAGACACAAGAAACAAAGGGAAGGAAGACAGTATGTCAGACACAAAGTGAACCGAGCTCACATAAGCATGAAAGAACAAGCCAAACTGTGGTGATCTCGTGTGAGAAACATCAGAGTGAACACTTGTCTCCCACCCTGCTCTGTCCAACAAGGAGAGCGTTAACCTGCAGTGCTCTAACCGTTCTGGCAGGAGGATGTGAAAATTCAGTGTTCTCCACTCTTGTAACTTCAAATAGATCACATGTCTTTGAAAACAGAATTTTGAAAATATATGTTTGAAAAATGTTATATATTATGAACAGAAAACATTCTTTAATTCAGATAAAGTAAACCAGATTCAATGTAAAAGATTTAAAAGCTTCTTTTTGGAGATATTCTTCAACCTCTAATGGCAAGTTTAGCTGTAAACTTTGAATATAATACAATCTGAAAGACCACCTCTATTCTGCTAGAACTAAAGGACTGGATTTAACTTCCACTGTAAACAATTAGACAAAATATATGAAATAACTATTTTTAGACACTGAACAACTGACAGGAAAGAATGTAATTCCTAAGAAAATACAGGCAAGTGGTGAGCCCCCATTGCTGAAGGCATGTACACTGTGCCGTGGATGGTAGTGGAGGGCACATTTTCACTGGGTTGAGAAGACACAGTCTAGGCAATCAGAAGGTGCAGGGCAATAATAAGAGGCATTTATGGCCTATGTAGAGATATTCCAGAAGAAATCTGCACAGGTGGGGGTGATGTGCCCTGGCCCGCTGGCCTCAGTAGAGCACGAGTCCTCAGAAACCTGGGGTGAAAGAGACAAGAGGGAACAGGGAAGGAAAACGGAGGACCGACAAGACAATCTCCTGATCAAATCAGCCAATCTTTCTTCTTTTAGGTGGTATATATAACTTGGAGGAGTCAGGCACCCATACAGGAATATGGTGATTAACAGAGACAAAGGCCTATCATAAGGTTATGAATATCAGAAGACATTAGGAAATGAGGCAGGGGCTAAGTGGGGCATGGACTAAGGTTGCTAGGATACAAATCACAGGAAGAACCAGGAGCTGAGGCCATGTGTATCCAAGGGCAACTACAGGTAGGGGGACTTGTTTGCTAGACAATAAGAGGCACTCAAGAGACTCCAGCCCAACCTAATTGGTGTCAACAGGTGTCAGGATGTTTTGCACTGAGTCACAAGTCACTTGTTCAGAAGGGCAAGACAGAGGTCACTTGGTCTCCAACAGTGATGGTCCTTCTAGGTTCTGATCAGACACTAAGCCCTTGTACAGGTGCACCAAGAACTGGGAAACCACAGGCTAGACAATCCCCGGGTGACACAGGGCAGAGAGATATTTATCACTAAGCTGTGTGAGTAGAAGGTCCTCAATCAGGGACCTTTACAAGAAACCTCAGAGAGGACAACACCAACAAGGACCTTGTACCTACAAAAAGGTCAAGTTGTAGGATTAACCATTTGCCCGAACAAGGCCCAACTTTTCTTTGCTGTTGTTTTGCATTTTTTGATACAGAGTTTCCTAGCAGCCCCCAGCTGACCTAGAACCTGCAATGGAGACCAGGCTGGCCTCACTCTAACAGAGATTTGAGTGCCTCTGCTTCCTGAGCTCCAGGCTAGCAAGGACTGCACAGTGAGACCTGTCTTAAAAAAAAAAAAAAAAGTCAGAAGATGGAGAAAATTTCTGCTGCCCAGGTCTGCACTTCAGGTCTTTGTTCTGGCCTCTGATTCCCAGTCCTGGGAATCTCTTCTCCCCGCTCTACTGGTCAGTCCCCATAAACGAAGTAGCAGAGCAGTTCCCAGTAACTGGTATTTTAACAGGGACACTGCATTCCATCTGCTCAGAGCGCCTCCAAGACATGCTGTATGCTTTCAGTATCGTTCTTAGCAATGTCTGTATTAGAAGTCATACTATTGTTTTAAATATCATAAATTTGAAAACCAATGAAATTACCTGGAAGTTCCTTATGTTTCAATTCATTCTCATGCTCATCTTCAGCAAGTTCTGCATTAGCTTGATAACTGGAAACATTTAAAATATAATATTACATGTTAGTACATTTTCAAACATGTTGCATTATATATTTAAAATTTTCTAAAATTCTCAAGTATCCTTGCTCTATACAAAGCTAAAAATTGGGGAGATATAAGGAAAATGTTGGAAATAAAAGTCTTAAGGACTAAAACTAATTTATCTGCCTCAGTAATCAAAGGAAAATGCAATTTTTCTTAGGACCTAAGTGTGTGCATTAACACATATACATAATATTCCATGAACCAGGCATGCTTTCTTCACTACAGTTGGGAATGAATCACAAACTGTGAAAACTATGTAATGTTTCAGGAAGGTCAAAACCCAGAATAAAACCCCACAAAGAAGATGAGCACACATATGCTAAAAAGTTATTAAACCCTAAACAGAAACTGAATGGGGACCTTAAATGGAGAAAAACTTGGCAAGGGGAGTAAGAAGCTTGAGTACATTTTAACTAAATTGGATGTATCAGCTCACAACAAGCTTTTGTCTAAACCAAGAAATGAGTTCTAGTTTTTCCAGTCCATTAATTGTGTCTTCAGTGAGATACTCAGCATATCTAAGAGTCTCTAAGACTGTAGTAATAGTACTCAACAGCTAACATCGTATACTCAAGGCCATCTTGTTGTCTGACTAGCCTATTCTAGAATGAAATACCAAGAGTTAAGAGTATTTTAAAGAAAAAGCTACAGAATATTGGAAAGGAGCAAAACTGAGGCCAATAAACTTATGCATTCTTAATTTATGCTGCCACAGCTGGGAATGGCAATCAGCCCTAAATATCCCTGAACACTCTTTCTGGGTATGCCAGTAAAACACAGGACCCTAATCATTCTTTCCCAAGCCATTTCTCAGGGTAGTATTTGAAGTAAGCAATCATGAGGCATGACATAATGTTTCTAGCCAAAGAGTAGGCCTATTCCATTTACTATAAAATCAAGATTTTTCTAAGCACAAATGTACTTGCCATGTAATTGTAATCTACTTGTGTGTAGAAACCCATCACAAATTCCCTTACTTTGTCACTGTAGGACTCATGGAAAACCAATCAAACAAACATGATATGCAGGTACTGGTGTAGTTGTGAGAAATAAAGTCTTGTTTCTTACTGAGGAAATTAAATTTATTGTCAGTATCTACGAAACTGGAAACCTGTATGTACACTAAGTTTCAGAAACCTACACAGCTCATGCTAGGACACAGACTACCTTACCTGCTATCATCTAAGACTAGGTTCTCTAATTAACCAGAAGTTATGACTTTCCCAACTCTTTTGATTCTACTTTTGTGTTCTTATGAAATCCTAAATAAGATCACAATCTGATTTGCACTTATAAGAAGAAACAATCACGTGGACAGCTAAACTAAGGAAATTAAACACCTCAGAAAAGTCTAGGGAATGGAACTGGTTTATGGTGCTTTAGAGTGGCCAGTTCAGGGGCTAAAGAGATGGCTCAGTGGTTAAGAACACTTGCTGCTCTTGTAGAGGACTGAGGTTCAATTCCTAGTATTGACACCAGGCAGTTCACAACCATCTGTAACTCCAGCACCAGGGGATTTGATGCCCTCTTCTGACATCTATAAGCACCAGACACTCTCATGGTGCACATACATATATGCAGGAAAAGGTCATATGTATGAATAAAAATCTTAACAAACAAAAGACGGGTCAGCTCAGTCAACTAGGATTTCTAGGATGAATGAGGTTTAAAACCAGCTTGTCTTTGCTTCCTAGTTCTTAATGCCCTTTCTGCTCCCTACCCCCTGCTGAGTTTCTAACAGTAATTCAGACTTTTTATTTAACCCTTATCTGTAGAAAGAGCATTTCTTTCCAATCTGAGGTAGAATGGGGATTCAAGTACAAATGAACTTATTTTGTCCATATATTATATTAAAATACATGACTATAATAAACACAGAATACAGTTCAAAAGGTAAGATTTGGGAAAAGGAGATGGGTTAGTAAGTAAAGTGCTTCCCAGGTAAGCATGATGATCTGAGTTAATATCCCTAGAAAGAAGATAAAAAGCCAAGTGTGCTGGCACCTGCCTATAATCCCAGCAGGGAGTTGGAGACAAGCAGATCCCTGGAGTTTGCTGGATATCCAAACTAGCCAAACTGGCAATCTCCAGGTTTATTGAGGGACACCGACTTAGAAACTATTGTGGAGAGTGATTGAGAAAGATATCTGACCTCAATATCTGGCCTCCACATGCAACTGCCATGTACATGGGCACACACACAAATAAGAAAACAAATTAAAGGTAAGATTTAACATTGTCTGTTATAAAGTTACCTACTACAATCTATGCATCTATTTAAAAAATATAGAAAAGCACATACATTAGTTAATATTTGTATATACTTTACCTATGTAAAGCTTTAAATTGTGTGGAGTCATCAGAATCCAATTCTTTATTTAATTTGGAATAATCAACAGACGATGTCAAACCTTTCTCAAGCCTGGCAAAAAACTCTTCTTTCTCTTCCTGTTCTTCCAATGTGTCCAATCCCGATCCAAGGACACTATGATTTAGCTCAGGAACCACTAAGTCTGACAGAGAGAACAAACAAATTGCTACCATGCAGAATTTTAATACAAATTAACTGAATTGATGATACATTTATTGTCATTATGTAGGAATTACTCATCTACCCAATGGAACAGTATGCAAGCTTTTGCTTTAATGTGTCTCTAGAGTCATAATTTGAATGATCTGGAATGACATCACATAATCTGTCTACATGCCTCAGTAGTGGAAGCTGCAGGGTAATTATGGGATACCCTTTATAAAAAACAAAAAACTCAGAATGTGAGTACACTGATTAACCACCTTCTGTTTCACATCCCTCCTTTTCTTACCGTTTGCTTCTAAGCTGTCAACACTTAAAATAGAGGTTCCACTGCTCTTAAGAAGCTGAAGTCTTTCAGCTGACTCCTCTTCTGTTTCCATAACAGGCTGAGAACTCTTCTTTGTTTTCAAATAACTTACATTTGTTCCAAGCAGTCCTAGGAATAGGACTTTATGAGTTGGCATTCATGTTCAGGGAGCTGTTTTGATCACTATGCCAATGCAGTAATAGTTCTATTAATCTGTTCACAAGAGTTACAAGATAATCTGCCTTACTAAATAAAATTAGAATTTGTAATCTGGAATTCACAAAAGAAAAATTGTAATTCTATTTGAATACAGTATACTTTATTAAACAGAATATTCAAAAATTTGCATTAGACTTCTGTACTCAAGAGTTTTTGCTACTTGCCTGGTGGCACTTTTGGAAATAGACTGTGGATTGAATGAACAAAATGCAAGAGGGTTCAAGGACAATTATAAGGGCCAGACAAGATACTTTGTTAGGGTAAATATTATTTCAAGAAAATAGATGGAAATATTGGAAGGTTCTGAGGTCGTTATTTCTAAAACACTGGGAGAATGTCTTATACCAGTATACAAGGTGAGGGGAATCATCACAATCTCTTACAACATTTTTGAATGTGACATTTTCAGTAAAGTTAATATATACTGGACATATTAAAAGTGTTTCATTAGGATTAGATGATATTAAGGAGTCATTATAGATACTTCTTGGATACAGTCTATTTGTAAAGAGAGTTCTTATTTAATGATACTGTGAAGTATCTATGGACAGAAGTGATATGGTGCTTGAAATTCTTTGTCTGTTTTGGTCAGTAAAATTCAGTGCAAGTTGTTTTGGGGGTAAGACTGTCCAGGAGTTCTTAATTATCCTAGTGAGACGGGTATGGAGGTGAGAAGGTCCGTGGTTATACGATGCAGGTAAAAGGAGCACAAGGTGACAGGTCAGAGACTGAAGTGGGTGGCAACTTTAAGCTACTGGCTTTCATGAGTGATGCGAGATGCTAGAGAATGATGAGGGATGATGATATGATGACAAAATTTTGGTGAAAGGTAGTCAGGTGGTCAAGGAACTCAACACTTAGATTATTAGAGAGGTTAGCTAAGTTACTACTGAAATCAGTTCAGAACATGCAGTATTGAAAACTGAAGCTGAAACAGGAGCTAAAATCTTTGAGGTACCAGGAATAACCTGGGTATCAGTAGACAACTGCAACAAGAATGGATGGATTTGATGACATGCTGCATAAGGAACTGAATGGGAAGAAGGGTGGAAGGGAGATGAGGGAGAAAGAGACTGACCTCTGGAGAAGGTTGCTAGAGAGGCTCTACACGGAAGAGTTAACTGTGGATGGAATCTCCAGTTTTGAAGAGTGTGTGTGTGTATATATACATACATATATATGTATATATAAGCGTGTATATATATACATACATATATATGAAGAGTTATAACAAGACTTGAAAATTTAAGAATTTTTCTGTAAGAAGTAGAGACAAAATCATAACATGTGCAGGGAAATGGACGGAACTATAAACTGTTATGCTAAGCGAAATAACAAAGAATCAGAAAAACAAACGATGTATGTTTTCTCTCATTTATGGGTCCTAGCCCCAAATCCTTATAAGTGAGAATGTATCCTGATGTAACTGCAGGAACCAGAAAAATGGAAAGCAATCAGGGAGGGAAAGGGAAAGAAGAAACCTAAGATCGAAAAATAATAGGAGACAGATAAAAGGGGTGGGTACTTAAATGGAAGTGGGGAGGGAGGTTTACATAAGAACTATGGGAATGAAGGGAAAGAGGGAGCTCAAGAGGTGGGACCTTAGGAGACTGATATTATGAAGAGAGAAATGGGGACAAGGGGACCCTTTAAATGGGGAAGGCATGGAAGGAAGGTGAAAGAGAGAGAGAATGAATAAATAATGCCGAGCTATGTAAAACACTAGAGGGAATCATATTAATTCAACAACATAATGACAAATTACACATACAATATCTCTACATGAGCTCATGTGCATAGATGAGAGCTACATTACGAGAAACAGTTCCAGACCGAAGAGACCTTCCTTTGAGTTGATGGGTGGTCCAGGGTAGTCCAAGAGACTCCCAAAATTACACATGATATTGTCACAGTCCTTAACTGCTTCTCAGAACTTGAAGGTAAGACACTATTGCTGAAGACAGGACATACTTTGGAGACCGGATTTGGAGCCATGGAGCTGGAGGTCACTTTTCCTGAAGGCTAGCACTCATAGCTCTGGAGAGCACTATACAAGCAGCCAAGGCAGAATACCAATCGATGGTCCAACACTAGCTTCATGATCACACAACTACATTGATGACTGGCACAGCATTCAACACTGCAGTAGTGACACTTTTATCTTAGGGCCAATCAATGGCTACCTAATTGGTCTTAAAGCCTACTCAATGGGAGGAAACTCATGTGTGGTACTGTAATCATAGCCAAATACACATGGCTGAAGAGGTCATAAATCTTAGAGAGATCCCCAAGGCTGTCACATCCCTAGGCTAACCTAACTTCTTACTAAAAGCAAAATATGTATCCTTACATTTACAGTACAGTATCCCAATCACCACTCATCAAAGAAGTTTCTTTTGCACCAGACCAGAGATTAATACAAAACACAGCTGGCCACACACAGACATTGTCTATGAACTGCCATGCTTAAGAGGCAGATGTACAATGCAACCTCTATACCCAAGGCTCACACAATCTAGAACAAGGGGTAAAGAAGTCACTAATGAATCTCTCAACCCTCACTAATGAAGCTCCCTTATGCAGCAAAGGTCACAAATGGCTAAATCATGGAGATTAGGAATCTTCAGAATGTGGGTTCCTGGACAGGGTACTTACATTAAATTTCACGCACCCAGAGCTCAGGGACCTTGAGGAAGAGGGGATGGAAAGACTGTAAGAGCCAAAGAGGAGATGCATGGTCATATGGAAATAGAATCCTACAAGCTCCTGGGACCCTGCTCATATGAACCTACAGGAATGGTTTTGGCATGCTCAAGATCCATGCAAACTCAAGCAGACAAAAATCCAGTATGGATCTGGGAAAATGGACCCCAACCTTTGCTTAAGAAATATTGGCAACTGATGAGGATGAGCTAGTCTTCCTAAAGTGGGGGCCTTTGGGTAGGATGACTAGACCTCAGTGGATGAACCTGCATTGAGGTCATCTGAGGACAGTAACTTGATACAATAGACCTTAACACAGATGACACAAATGTATGGATGCCAGCTGAGGTGGGAGTATGGGGAGGTGCCCATAGGGAAAGAGGTATAAAGATGATCAAGATTGACTGAGATGTTCTGTATGAAACATACAGTGACTCAATGAAAAAATTCTTTTTTCTAAAAAGAATAGAGAACATAATGTTGGCAGGAGAACGAGTAAGAGGGAGTGAAGACAAAGGAAAGGATCTAAATATAATCATCTCAGACTGTATGAAAATTTTCAAGGAATCAATAAAAATTCTAAAAAAGGAAGAAACATTTCTGTTAAGATGTGAAGGAAGGCTAAGAAATAGCTATGTGAATTAGGAAAAGATACTAACAGACAAAGAATAGCCTGTCAAAGGCTTAATGGTGGGAGCAGGCCATAAGAGGATGCATATCACCGAGGTTGAATGCAAAAGTAGAACTAAAGACAGGAAGAGGCACGCCTGATGCAGGAAGTCCACCCTACTCCATGACCGTCCTCATGGGCCAGGGTTGGAATTTTGTTCTTTAGTCCCAAACACTGAGGTTATGCAATGTCAATCATGTCTTGGTCTTTTGGCAAAGATCAAGTATATACAATATCAAACTTCCCTCCTCTACAGGGAATACTAATAGCCTGTCTTCTGCTTTGTGGGTTCCACATCTCTCCATTCAAACAACAGAAAGTGAAAAATACTGGAGGGGTACTGAATATACATGGGTATTTGGGATCCCTGTGTATCTGCTGTAAAAACACGATATACAGAAAAGGTAAATTACAATATGTAATGCAAGCATTAAGATTACAAACAATATCACTGTATGCTAGAGAAAGCTTAACAAGAGGTGACAAATTTCAACTTGAATTTCTTAATTAGAGTACATCTGGAAAGGGTTCCAGAGTCAATTTATTTTAAGGCTTTGGATGAATAATGGTTTTACTAGATTAGACAGCAGTTTCCACACAGCTATAGAAAGTCAATAGATACACCACAGACACTAGAGATGGCTAAGTACAACCTTCAGCTGGTGTGCTGCTGCAGTAACTCCAGGGTCTCACTCTGGCTCAAAATCTGGGCTCAAGACATTTGACTAAGACCAACAGCTTACCAAAGACAACACAACAAAAACTCAAGGCCAACTTAGTTTTTATACTGAACAGTATTATCAGCTAGAGGCTTACATAACTCACTAGGCATAACACATTATTTAGCCTCATGGCAATTGAAAAAAAAAACAATAACAGAATTTGCTCAGTTTTTGTGTTTAATGTAACTACTCAAGACTGATAACATATTTTTCTTAAGACTGCAGTCTCTCAGAAGCTTGATGACAGGAATCAAGTCTTGTCTTAGTGCCTACTAAGCAGAATGTAATGTGAACTCAGTGTTTGTGATTGAGCAAGGCACCAGGTTATACTCTGGGTAGAGAAACTCTCTTGATTGTAGTGAACTCTCTAAATTTCCTTCTTGCTTTTCTTTCCTTGCTTCTTTTACTAAGTGAACCTATTCTGGATTGACACGTTCTTCAAATCAATACTTTTAGTTTAGTTACATGCATGTGCTTCTGTTCTAGGAACTATTCTTTCCCCTTAGGAGGAATTTGTGTATTTCAGCTCTGACTTCTTTTTTTCCTAGAAAAAGAAGGCTTCGATGCTAATTAATTCCTAAATCTTTGGCAATAATCTTCAGATTACTTTATCCTATAATGTCTTCTTGAGCACTAAAAATGAATTTAGAAAAGTATTCTTTACATGCATATTTCAGCATTGCTATCTAGTTTGGAGAATTAAGAAAAAAATCATGTTAAAGTTTTCACTGAGGAATTTCCTTAATGTATTGCGGTACTAAGAGGAAGTGTATTAACTACAATCTATGATACTATTCATTTATTAAATATACTCTTACTGGGAGTGAAAAGACATGGGGAAAGAAGTGTTTCCTTCCCACACAAACTTCTCAATTATGGGAGAGATATAGGCTCCACAAGATGTGGAAGTGCCCTCGTGGTATGGTGTTCTAATCTCAAAGGAGAAAATAACCATGTCAACAAGGAGTGGCTGTCTGAAGTGATGATGTCAAGCCTCACTGGAAAGGGAAGATGAAATGAAGGCCTATCACAGCAAAGACGCACGGGGCAAGCAAGGTGTAGAGGCTGGGACCCAAAGGTGGTGCTTCCAGGAAACAGAATAGCTGAGCACAGCGGGATCACAGGAGCTAGACTTTGAAGAATTCAGAATCAATCTCATGTGTGTGGCGGGGGGCAGGGAAGAGACTGGACGATAAAAGCAGTTAAATCTTCCTAGATAGGAGAAACATAAATTCTGTTATTCCACCAAATTGTGCTTAATAATGATCTGCAAACTGCAAACACATTAGTTGGAGTTCTTTACAGATGTGGCAGTATTACATGTAATAAGTACATATCCTATATAATGTGACTTAGTGTAAGTCATAGATGGCACCACATATGGCACATACCTATTATATCTAAAGGTTTAAAGTCATTTGTAAAGACATGATTAGGAACATCCTGGAAAATGTAATGTTGGTGAAGATTATTGTGTTTATTACTTTTATGGCAGTAATGTTGCTTCTTTTATCTTCTTTTATTAATAAACTGTGATGTCAAATCTACATATTTGATAATGCAATAGCATTAACACAGGGCAAGATTATTTTATTAAACCACTTTAAATCAATGTATAACATTATATATGATGATAGGTAAATGATCTATAAATTATCTCCTTATGTTAAACATACAAATGCTCTCAATGTAAAATAATGCTAAAAGCATTCTAAATTATATAATATGTAACAAAGTGAAGTAGTAATGTAGAAATTAACTCAAACATCAGAACTGCACCCTATTAGTTTTATTTTCTTTGTATTTTAATACTATAGTAACAAAGTCTAGAATTAAGAGTCCTGACTGCCCTCTTGTGGCCAAATGATTCAAAACAAAAAATTAGCAAGGTTTACCATCATCTTCTGTTATCCACCAAGGTACGTTATCCTTCTTCATTTCTTTTGTAGATTGTCTTGGTGTTTTGTTTGAATTTTCAAAAGACTCATCTGAAAGCTGAATTATATATAAATTATTAAACTTTAGAATACATTGCATATTACAAAATTCAAGACATATTACAAATATTTTTCCATTAGTTCTCAGTTCAGTTATGACATGAACAATATTGTAAAAGACTAAAGTATAAATTCCTGTCTCTGAACATAGGTGGCCAAACTTAAAAAACAAGCATGTTTTGGAACACTGATCTCATCTCTAAAATTAAACAACTACAAGAATAACAAAGTAAGAAAATACGATCAATATACTTGTTCAGAAAAGAAAACAAAGAATCTAATACTAAATATCCTGGAAATTCTCTAGGCTCTAAGAACGGGTAATAGTTGAGTAAGGTTGTGTGTAATAACCAAAAGAACAGGGAGTTCTGTCACAGAGAAGACTGGTTTTGGTGGATGGGGAGGACGACGCTGCTGACCAGCGCAACACTCTGTCCCGATGATTAACTGGTGCGTACTTGTCCTTTTCACCTTTTAGGTCCGAATTTTACTGCAACCGTACATCCTGTTCCCTAACTCCAACTCCCCCACCCCTTTCAGCCGGTAAGGAGCAAAGCCACCCTTCTTTCTCTCACTCCATCTACTGAATCTCTTGACCTATGACTTCAGCAGCAACTCTTCTGCTGGGTTCCTCTTCAGTTCTGTGGCCTCTCACACACTGGTTAACAGGGACTCTCAGTCCATTCCTTTAACATGACTCTCCATTCTTTTCGAGTCTCATTCTACCCACTCTTTTGGGGGAAGAAATCATGTTTCTTGCATACCTGCCTGATGTCAGGCTATCTCAACCTTTACTGATGACAAAACGAAGTTCAGGGGTGAAACAGATTGCCTAAGTGACAACTGTTAAAAAGTGACACCAAGTGGGATTCAAACTAACTTGGGCTCTGAATAAAGCTTGTTTCCTTTCCATTATTCTATGTCATCACGCAATTAGGATACCGGCACTTGGGTGACCTTTTTAAACTTCCAAGATGACAACATACAGATATTTCCATCTGCCAAACAGAAAACTGTATCAATGATTGAAGGGAATGTCCAGTTATTAAATGTTCAAAAAGAACTTACTATCTTCATTGACAACCAGGCAGGAAATGCAGGAGAGAAGAAAAATAAAACGAAAAAAAATCTTTCTTTGTTTCAGTTAGAAATTCTGTTAGTTCTATCACTTTCCATTTAGTCTCCAAACCTCACTCCTGCACTGAAACACCAGCGCCCCCCCCCCACCATTTGTCTATAACAGAGGTACTGAACCCCTGATCATTCAGAGCTGTGGCAAACATCAGAAGGACAAATGATGAGTGCACATCCCTCTTTCTATTTGGTAGGTGGTCTGACTTTCAGAATCTTCTACAGTGCTTTGCAAGTTACTTGTTATCAACCAAGAACAAACGTGTGACCCTCAGAGAGTAGCAATATTAAGAACAATATGGAACAGTAGAGCCCTAATAAAAAAAAATACCTGTTGATGGGAATAAAAATAGTACAGCTGCTCTAGAAAGCAGAGCCTAAGACCCAACAAGAGAAATTAAAATATATATCCACATCAAAACTTGCACATCATTATTCACAGCAGTATTATCCATAGCTTTCCAATGTGGAGAGATCCCAAATGTCCACCAACAGAAAGATGAATAAACGAGAGGGAATGTGTTGATGGTTATATTTTAGTTATGAAAGAACTTAAGGATGACTCTTATGAGACAAACTTGCAACATTTTTAGAAAACATGAACTTACCTCTTTCATAAACTGCTCAAATTCTTCATCAAACTCTTCTTTGCGATAGTGAGCCATAGTCAGTAATTTTCCCTTGCCAAGGCAAACATTCTAGACATATTTACTGCACTGGAAACACTAAATAACAAAAGACAAAAAAACTTTTGAGTAAATCCATTACACCGTGAAAACAATCCTACTTAAACTTCAGAAATCTCACCATCACTTAGTATGAATACACACCTATGACAAGTAAGTTAGGGGATTCATCAGAGCAAACCCACTTGGAAAAGCAGCTTGTCAAGTTTCCCTTTTACTCAAAGCTCATTTCATTTTCATCCAGTTGTTTAGAGGTGGGTTCCAAGATATTTCCAACTTTATATATATTGTCTGTGTTAACACTTTGAAAAGCAGATCTTTACAAAGAATCTTTAAAAAATAATTATGTTAGGAAGTTTTATTTTTGGAAAGCACAGCATATTTCGTGCAGCTTGACTCTGTCAGTTAATTTACCAATCTAAATGAAGTTTTGCAGAAGTGGGGATGTTTTCCCAGGTACAAATAAACCAGCGAATTTATAAGACACAGACAGAATACAATATAAAAGTTAGTGTTGCCTATCTGAAATCCCTACAATTCAAGAGGCAGCGACAGGAGGATTTTAAGTTGAGGCCAGCTTGGGCTACATTGGGCGTTCCAGGCTAACCTGAGCTACAACAGTGAGAACCTGTCTCAAAACACCAAAACAAAACAAAAAAACTTATAAGTTTAACAGGGTGTAGAAATAACTATGAATTGTTTCTTTTGAAAGAAAAGCTAGCAGGTTAACAAAAACAATGCCCTGAACACCGTCAGTGGGCTCCAGCAAGTTGAGCTCAAAACTCAACCCTCAACCCGCAAGGAGCCCACCTTCAGGTCAGTGCCAGGCTTCCGCATCACTAATGGGGACAGCGAAATCTGGCTTCTCTTTTGCTGGGAGCCGGAGCCGGAAGACCCGGGTGTCTAATACCTTCCCCACCAGCAGAGCAATATCTCTTCATTTGCATTTTGGACCTTGGCGGGTGGAGGGTTAGGATACAGTCGGGGGGCGGGGACCGAACCTCGGGAAAGGGCCCGAGTCCAGGGCCGTCCAAGCTCCCGGAAGCGTGGACTGAGAGCTGGCGCCAAGACAAAGGCGTTTGCCGCGGAGTCCCGGGAGGAGCGGACTAGCGGGGAGACGAAGGCCCAGGCCACGCCTGAGGCACAGCCTGGCCACCGCGCCCACCACCCAGGTACCTGCGCCGTGGAGCCCGCGCTCGCCCGGGGAGGCCCGGCAGACCAACTGTTGTCACGGTAACAGGCCTCAGCAGGCGGGCTCCGAAGACACGTGACCCGGGCACTCTCGTGACCGTAGGTGCAGCGGGAAGGTTTCGAGACTCGGGGTGTCTGGGCAGGCAAAGACTGACAACTGCCGCGCGGCAGGACGCGGTGGCCAATAAGAAGCCTGGCCCTGGCAGCTGCGCTTACTTCCCGCTTTCCCTCCACTCCCCTAAAGCTGGGCACCCAGCCGGCCGCGGAGACCCTGACGCATGCGCAGTGCGAAGGCAACGCATGAGTTCCTGGGAGTTGTAGTTTAATTTTCCTAGTGCTAATACTTCCACTTTGGGTGGCTCCTCTTTCTGCCTTTCCCATCCTTATTATTCGAACGCTGTTTTCCAAGATGAAGGCTTAAAATTAATATATTAGGTTGCGTTTACATAACAAGCTATGTGTAGATGTTGTGAGAGAAGCACAAACCCATGAGAAAGAATTCAGACGTTGGGCTATGAGATTTCCACCACCTAGTGGACAAGTAATTGAAAATACAAGCTCCAAGATTCTCACTAAAACATCCACACTCTGCACAGCATCTCCGGTTCCTTCTACTTTTCAACCTCCATTGTGTAATCAATCTCTCTCTACCAGTTTCACACGCTGAAATCTCAGAGGATATCATTTAGAATAGTGAAAGTAAAATTGACAAACGGTTGAGAGTTTTGCCTATGGTTGACTTAATTCCTTACCTCGTCTCTAACCTGAACTTTTCATTCAACAATGTATATAACTGTTCCCCATAAAGATACAAATAATAAGAGACATTTTAGATTATCATTTATTGAATACTTAATGGGAGATTTACGTGCAGTACTTAACATAATTCTTAAAATTTACAAGTCAATTTAATTCAGTTCCTATTTTGCTTCCAGTACATACCGAATGGACAGATCAATACATTCTCTTCCCTATAGACTTTGATAGAGTAGAACAGACAGACAAGTAGCCCAGACAATTGCTATGGGAATGCAGTGGAAAAATTACTGTGACACTTAACGTACCACAAGCTGAGAAAGTTTGAGAACTTTTCCACCCAAGGCACAAATTATGGTCTAATGTCAGTCTTACTTGATATATAGTTATTTTTGTAAATTCACGATCACCACCAACTGAGTATTCAGTGCTAGTTATTTTGCTCTTTGTACCAGTAAGTTCTGCGCCTCTGTATACCAGGACTATTTTCTCTCCCCTTCACCTCGCCCAAATTCTAGAATGAGCAACCTTTGCCATTTTGTTGTAACTTTCCTAATTTTATCACTGAAACTCCCGTCACAGGAACATGCAAACCCAAGGATTTGGTTCACCTACTCTATTCCTTTCTCCCTTTACTGTTCCTTCCCTTGACATCACACATTCATTATGAACAGATACCCTTGTCTTACCTTTCCTTAAAAGTAGATCCAAGGGGCTGGAGAGATGGCTCAGCAGTTAAGAGCACTGGCTGCTCTTGCAGAAGACTGGGAATGGAGTCCTAGCCCCCACGTGGGGTCCGAAGCCCTATTCTGTCTTCCTCAGGCACTGCACTACACGGGTACTTACATACGTGCAAGCATAACACTCATACACATAATAAATAAATAAATAAATAAATAAATAAAAATAAATCCAAGGAGGCTATAATTTCTCCATTCTTTATGCACTAAATCTATAAGCAGTGTCTGGATTTGGAAACATCCTAATCTGAGTTATCTGTTTCAATATACCTTCTGTTAAAGATCCATCCTCCAATATGTGATCTGGAGCTATTTACTCATTCTTCTTACTGATCTTAAGAGTTTTACTGGTTATTTCTTTTTCTCACTCTAGCTGTCTGTAGGAGTTAAACACACCCTGTGATGCTCCATCTGAAATACCATTATCAAAATACCTTATTCTGTATTCTCATGAGGAGCTGCTCTCTCTCTCTTGGCCAGTGTATTCTCGGGAATCATTTCCACTTCACCCCTTTTGTCCAACTTCCTAAGCCAGCTTTCACTCATGTCCAGCTACTGACACAGTTTTTGATAGTATCATGGTGTCTCCTATATTGGTGCTAGGTTAAAGAAAAAGGCATCCAAGATCTCACCTTCTGTGATCTCACAACACTACTTGATAGAGTTGTACATTTTCTTTGGGGGGGGGGTTTCTTCCAATTTTATGGACTCTCCTAAAATTTCAACATTTTTTCCTCTGTTTATTCTGACATCTAAGTGTGAGAATTTTAAAAAAAAATTTTTTTTGAGGCTGGGTCTCCCTGTAACCCTAGTTAGCTTGTACCTCACTATGTAGACCAGACTGGCTTCCATCACCATACCCAGTGTGAATGTTAGATTTTTAGAAAAAAATTCTTTTGAGGCAGGGTCTCCCTGTAGCCCCAACTGGCTGGAAACCTCTATATAGACAAAACTGGCCTCCAGCTCACAGAACTCCTGAGGCCTGTCCCTGCCTCCCAAGTGATAGGATTTAAATGCATCCACCATCATGCCTAGCTAAATATTAGAATTTCCTAAGGGTCAAATCTGGATTACTTTATCATCTTATCATATCTTTTACATACTTGTCATAGAAATATGACCCTCTTGGTTTTAAATTTCATTTGGCTCCTTATATCTCTCAAATATATACCTCTTGTTCTAAACTTTCTTTTGAGCTCTAGTGTTCTATATACAAATTACCTATATATAAATCATAAATAGTCACATGATATTCCCAGAATCACCTCTATCTAATGCAATGAAAAGCTTGGCTATTTTTGCATGTGTGTGTCATGTACATGTGGTATGTGTTTGCATGCTCACATGTATGTGGGTGTTTCTGTGCATACAAGCATGTGGAGGTCAGAGGATGTCGGGTATCTTCCTCCATTGCTCTCCCCCTCATACACTGAGGCAGGGCCTCTCACTTGAACCCAAACCCAGAGCTAGCTGTGATTCCCTGTGTCTTCCTTGAGTGCTGGGATTACAGGCAGACTGTCATATCCACGCAGCTTTTACATGGTTGATGGGCATCTGAACTCTGAACCTCATGCTTGTAAGGGAAGCATTTTACCCACTGAGCCATCTCCCCAGCCCCAGAAACCTGACTTTTATGCTTTCTTCTCACCCTGATTTCTGTTTCTTCTAATCTTTCCTATCACAGTATGTGGTACCTCAACAGTATGCAACCACTCGACAGAAATCTTGGAGTTTCACCTTCCCATATAACGTACTTGTCAACCCCATCTTCATGTCTGCTTACTCCTTTACATCTTAAACGCTGATGTCTTGACCCCTGAGACTTTCTCTTGCCTGAACTGTTTCAACATTCCCCGACTTCTACATTTTTTCTCTCATTGTCTATATAATTTAAAAATATTATTTGAAAATGTAAACCAGGTTATTTCATTGTTTAAAATCCTTCAATAATTTCTCATTGAAAGTACACTAAAATTTTAATATCTATGAGGCTTTAAATGATACATTTGGTATGACCTAGCAATGTAGCCTTATCTCACCTATACTCACTAAAGATGACAGAATTATTTGTGGCTCAGTATAGCATTTAGTCCTTTCTGCTTTATAGAGGTTATAATTACAGCTTTGGTATAAAGTGTGGCTGTTTCTGTGCCTACAAGAGTGATCATAGCTACTCTAGGGCTCAAGTGTACTGAATTTTAGTCTACAACTCAGTAATTATTTTGGTATTTAGTTGAATTATTATACTTTTTTGAGGGGGGGTAATTTTTCTGAGACAAGGTCTCCTTGTAGCTCTAGCTAGCCTGGAACTCACCATGTAGACCAGGAAGGCTTCCAACTCACAGAGATGATCCACCTGCCTCTGCCTCCCAATTATTGGAATTAAAGGCATGTGCCACCATGCCTGGCCCATTATGCTTTTTTTTTTTTAAAAAAGAAGAATACTATTTGGTTTATTTGTTTTGCTTTTAGAAATTTGTGCTGGCAATTGTCCCATATATTTTTATGCTACTCAATTGTCCTGACAACATTTTGAAGTAAGTGGAATTATTATCTATGTCTTACAGAATTAAAAACTTAAAGAATAAATTACTGAAGTTTATATAAACAAAGAATAGGAGATCCAAAATCCCAGCTCTAACCTATTGACTATAGGATCCCTGATTCTAAATACATAATACTAACTCTTAGTAAATTATATATATATATACATATATATATATATATATTTCATAAAATGTTATGAAATGGCAAAGTGGGTTATGTTAGTAATTACTATTTTGGATAGAATCAAAGATTCCTACATTGATTGTTATTTGTAACTGTTACAATTTTGGGAATTCCTGGACTGCTTGTTTGTCTAGTTCTCAGGTGAGGTCTTGGGAAATAGAATACACCTACTAGGTACATTTATTTCATTTTCTAACAGCAACAGTACAGTCTCATCTCTGTCAGCATCAGCAGCATGGTAGCTGCAGAGATCTGTGGCGTCAAAGGGATATAGCCCCAGGGTGTTCTGGGATTGAATTAAGGAGATGAACAGGGGCAGAGTCAGTTATACAATAGTTCAATTTAAGAAAATTCTGCTTCTTTACCTCTTTTTCAGATGTGGGGATTCTCTGTACTCTTGTAGGTAATAAGAAAGAGACAACACATTGTGTGATTCTGGTCATAGGAAAATTAAATTTAAAGACCATGCAATGCTGTTTTTGTTTGTTATTGTTACTATTTACTTTTCTTCATGTGTCCATATCCTGATTGTTTTTGTCTTAATTACTTAAATTTTTCCCAATTCTTTTGCATGTAAAGTCTAATGTTCAAAGTTTTAGCTGATGTTATAATTTTCCTAAGAAAAACAAGAATAATTATTCATAATAGAATTTTGGGAAATTATGCAGTAATCTTTATGAGGATTTGAATGTTTCTGAAACACAGACAGATGCTCTTTCCCTAGGCTACACAGGGTTGCCAGTTTACAATTAGATCATGACATGGATGGTGATTCAGTAATCAAAAATTTAAAAATAATTCTCCAACAATTCTGTAAACAGCCACTGGGGATGTCAGTAATCATAACAGTTTGACTACACTTCTAAATAAGATAATGAGCAACATGATTTAATATTCATTATGCAAATGAAAAGTCACAAAATTTGATAAGTTGGGCTTCACCAATTAAAAGATATTTAACGAAAGATTTTGTAGGAAGATGAAAAGATAAGCTACATACTAAGAGAAAATATTTGAGTATTAGAACATACAGAGAACTGACAAAGCTCAATAGATAAAAATATATAATTAGAAAATGGAGAAAAAGCAGAAACAGACATTTTATAAGAGGACAAGAGAATGAGCAATCAGCACATGGAGAGGCTGCATTTCTTCAGTTCAAAGCAAAAATTAGTCTTTGATTAGTATTCATAAGTGTTTACCTGTCTTTCTGAAAAGTCTGATACAGTAATGAAAAACTAAAGAGAAAATAATTTAGCTTATTTTAAAACATCTGATATAAATTCATGATGTTCCTGAGCTAAAAGTCCTATTAAAGTAACGAGTAAGACACCTGACTTGTTGCTCAGAACTGTCACCTTTCTAAAAGCTACACGATTGCTCTCTGTGGTCTCCAGTCAATATTTTCTGAAGACAAGCAGGTAATACCTGTGTACGAATACAATGATATTCTCACTCTTGGTCTATGCAGATGTGAGGCAATCAGAGATTTCAGTCTTGTGCCCTGGTGAGTTGCTTCCCCTCCCATCTGCATTAGTAAGCTTCTTGAAAATTAGGTCTCCCTGATATCCATTAGCCTCAGAACCTTTCATCTAGGGAAAAGGAGTATAATTTATAAAACAAGTAAGGGGGAGCATAGGGATGGCTCCGTAAGTAAAGGTTTGTGCAAGCATGAAGTCCTATTTGGATCCCCAGAACCTATAAAAAAAAGCCAGGCACGGTGGTGTGCAGTTGGAAAGACAGAGCTAGAAGACAGAGACAGGAGGATTATGGGGACTCACTAGCCAGCCAGTCTAGCAAATTGGTAAGCTCCAAGCTTAATGAGAGACTGTCTCAGAAAATAACTTGGAGAGTGATAGAGGAAAGCACTTGATTTGGACATCTGCCTTCCTCAGGCACATGCCCCCACCACATGCATAGAACACACACACACACACACACACACACAAATTGCTGCTCTCTTTGGGATGGAGGTGAGGATGGTTCTGATCCCCCTGTCTTTGCCTTTTTGTTGACCTCTGAGGGCTTTCCTTCGATTCCAACTGCTGCCTAAACACTGTCTTGGGTGAAGGTACTCAATTCAAATGGTCACTTTATAGATTGGTATGTTAATATAATTTTAAATTCCATGTATAATATATACATATATATGTGTGTGTGTGTGCGTGTGCGTGTGTGTGCGTATATAAGTGTGATTCAGAACCAGTTGTGCATAGCACTGCCCGTAGGACACATTTTCATGTTGGCTTTTCTTCCTCTCAATCTCTTTATGATACTTGACAACCATACCAAAATAATTATAAATAGGTTACTTTTATTCAGATTTGTGCCTCAAGTTCTACTTGGGAAAAAAAGATAGCATTATAACATTATAATAGAGTTAGCCATAGAGAGCAGTGTTAGGAAGAGATTTGGGAACAGAGTGGCTCACTATTCAGATGTCAATGAGGACACTGCTGCTGATGGGTAATGCGCCAGCAGCATGCAATTTTGAATTCTTGCATGAGGTTAGTTGAGTGGATACACAGGTGGAGGGTGAAATGCTGACTCATGCACTCACTAACATGCTCTTGAATGGTAATGTGGTGATGGTAGCTATAGGATCGTCATATGGCTAGTTAAGTACCTTGAAATAAGGAAGTGACCATCCTAGGTCAGCCACAATCAACTTAAGGAACATCATGAAAACCAAGGTCTCTACTGACATTTGAGGGCATTGTTTCCTGAGGTTGAGGAGATATGGTTAAAGTACAGCCCAGGATTAACTTGTAAGATGGGCGTGGCTACAAAGGAGATTGAAGACATGGCCTCTTTGGGTGTCCTAAGTAGGAACCTTCACAGATAATGATGAACCCTCCAATCTGCAACATTTGGGAATACTGAACTCTCAGATTTCCCTGAATTATTCACAATGTCCCATTCTCCTTGCTAAAGGAAACCATCCTTTGCCAACCAGGAGACCTTGAAAGGACCTAGAGAGTCTTATATGGGAAAGCGCACAAATGACGCATGTCCTTCTCCAGGTCTGTCATCCCCCTCATCCATTATCTCCAGCAAGGTCTTAAAACACCTGATAAATGAAAAATAATTCCCCCTCCAGCAGGAAATGTATTTGGGGAATTGCAGGTCCTAAGTTACAAATCAAGGGAACATCTGTAGTGCATGTTGAGTGTTTTGACCAGTGGGGGAAATATGATAGGGTGGATCGAGAAGGAGTCACTGACAAATCCAATAAGGTGGATCGAGGATTCATTGGCACAGGCATACTCAGAGCTCAGAGTTCCATGTCCTAGTAAAGACATTGGAGATGGCCTTAACATTCTGCCAAGGTATTTCTTTGAAACCTGTAATGTGATAATGCCAATAGGAAAATGAGACAGAGATGCTGAAGTTACTTTGGCCCTATAATTAAGAATATCACATAAAAGATCACAAGGACAGTGAATGGCAGCATGACAGAGCAGGAGGGGGACAATAGCCAAGTAAATTTGTCTTTGGTATCTAGAGCTATCACCTAACTGTGTTCCCCAGGTGAGCCCAAAAGGAATTCTTTTTAAGGAGGTGAAAAAGAATTTACTAGTAAGGATAGTGTCATTATTTAAAAAAATTGGCAATGTCAAAATTTTTAACAGAAGATGCTTCTATGGAACTCCTGTCCTAAGTTTAGTAAAGTTTGGGATTCCTGGATGGCAGAGTCCTAGCCAGATTGTTCTGGCTGTAATTACCGAATCAGGCAAAAGTTTATCAGAGAATTCAGGCTACTTTGACCTGCAGAAATCTGCAGAAATTATTAATAAATCATGCTGTTTTGAAGAATGAGATAGCTAGTGATTACTGGCGCGTGTGTATGTGTGTGTGTGTGTGTGTGTGTGTGTGTGTGTGTGTGTGTGCGCGCGCGCGCCCAAACACACGCCAAAAAGAGAATACTAACACAAGATCACAATGAAAAATCCAGGTCCTGTATAAGTTCACAGATCAGATGTCATTGATTAAAGGGAAGATGAGTGGCTATGAGTGAGGACTAATATCACAAGATCTGTCTTCCACTAGGAGCCTAGCCTATGGTCACTTACTAGGATGACATGAAGAAAGAATAAGTTAGACCTTTTGAGGACTGTTGGACAAGGCAAATGAACTGACACTTAGTATAACGACAAAGGCTGGGTGTGGTGGTACATATCCTTAATCCCAGCACTTGGGAGGGAGAGGTAGGCAGATCTCTGTGAGATCAAAGCCAGTCTGGGCTACGTAATAAGTTCAAGGCCAGTTGGGGCTGCAGGGAGATTCTCTTTCAAATGAAA
The DNA here is from genome assembly GCA_035773235.1 of Eospalax fontanierii. Lineage (NCBI taxonomy): Eukaryota > Metazoa > Chordata > Mammalia > Rodentia > Spalacidae > Eospalax > Eospalax fontanierii. The sequence continues at coordinate 64,270,474 of CM069539.1, read as the reverse complement.
CAAAACAAAAATGCAAGGACAAGAAAAGCCACATTTAGTGAGAGTGGGACATTGTGGAGGTTGGGTAAAAAGTAGAGCTCAAGCCAAAGTACAAATGTGTTTCATAAAGGCCCCAATGGGACTGAGGTTCATTTTGTGGTCCTATCCTTAGCCCTCCTGTGAGTAACTGGCATGTTTAAAATTCCCAAGTGTACTCTTTGCCTGGGAAAACCTTTTGGATTCTGAGTCTGTGGAGCCAGTATGTTAGGAAGGACTGAATAGATGCTATGGAAAGGGCCCCATCACAATGCAAGTGAAGTGTTTCTGTGTCAGGTGATGGTGCTGAATAGGCAGTTCCAGTAACTGTAACCTGATAAGCACAAAGCAGCCCCAGAGGACAGTCTGCCTCTCCCTAGCAGGCAACCTCAGAGCATCAGAGGTGCTGGCCAAAGATGAGGGAAATTAGAGAGGGTAAGGGAAAAAGACGATGGTGGTCACTGAGGCCTTATAACCAGCTGCAGCAGAGGAGTCTATAGCTAACTGCATAAACTCTCCTGTGGAGAATGTGGCTGACCACCTCCTTGAAGTGGACTCTGCTAGGTTGAACTTAATGAGTAGAAAAGTGGACCCAGGAACTGCAAGGGCCTAGCTTGTATCAGATATCACTTTGCATATCATTTTAAAATCTCAGCCCCATAGCCCACTGCAATCTTTGCTGTAACAGCCAAGTGTCACAAACTTTGACCAGCTTTCTTTACGCGTAACTGGAAAATGCTTTACTTCTAGCAAGGATGTGAGTCTCTTTTCCTGATCTTTTCTGACACTGAGCGTGGGATGCCATAACTGCCTCGCTCATGGTAGTCAACAAGTAGTCACGATGCAGTGGTCAGAGTGCCCAGGACACCTTCACCCCAGGTGAGTGGCTCTTCCTGCCCCAGGCATTTCATCAAGCCTTTGCAGAGACATGTGATTACAGCAAAGATAGGCGCAGTGGCTACTGTAACTAGACAACACATTTCTGTCTCAGCTGTTCCTTCCTGGTTTGACTCCTCTCTTTCATGATTCCTGTTCTCTAGAATCATAGTCCTAGATAAATCAAATGTAAGGGAGTCTTTTGGAGAGAAACATAAGCCTAGGTAGTAGTTTTATTAGCTAAATTGAAATAATAAACTCAAGTAGTTCAGATCTTAATTCCATATGCAATTACGTTTCATTATTTATGCATACAGCAGTATAGGCAGAATTATTATTTTATAAATCAAAGTAATTGTATATATTTGAGAGCTGTGGCCATAGTAGGTTTCATAAGCTGCTGAATCACTGAAATCATCATGTTATTACATACAGGCTGTAAAGGAGATTCCTCCACACTTTAAAAGTGGCATAAAACTGTCCAACATTACTTCCATATCATTGAATAATTGGAACTACTACATTCTTAAAATAGATGCGTAAGAGATTAAGGGAAAGGTTTCTTTCTACCAAGGTAAGCGGGACTGGAGGGACTTCTGTTGTTGGTGTTTTCAATGTCAGTTTACATTTTCACCATCAGAGGTCATAAAAGACCAATCCAGAGCAGAAAGTCTGAATTTTGTAGCAAAAAACTGAAGCTCAAAATTGGAACTACAACTTACTAGAATGCTTGTTTAAAAAATAAAATCCCTAGTAATCCAATTAATATCATTTGTTGTGAATGAAGACATTTTTTTTAATGAATAGGATTATCTGGCGGGTTGTAAGAATATCAACTGTTCTTTGACTGCATGCACTCACTTCTTATTTTAAAAAGAAAACTTAAAATGCAGATTATTAATGACCACTTGGAAATACAAATATAACACTTAATTTCAGTGCTCATAGCAAGCCTATAGTGGACAAACATATTCTTGAAACAGGAAGCAAATAAACAAAGTTAACACTTTGACATATCTTGGAATATATTTCTTTGTAAACACAGCGGTAAATGTATCTCAAATTTTTCACTGGACAAACATAATGAAAAATATAATATCTTATTTATAATGTATTTTAAATACCTACTATTAACAGGCATTTTGGTTAGGTTGACGGCAATATGTATTGATTTAAAGCTTTTCTTGCTCTAGATAAATTATTGGAAATGTAAAAGCCCAATAAACAAAATAATTTGTGCTTATGTTTTAAAAAGCATAAGTTCATTTATTATTGCTGCTCTTTGTACAATAATTAAAAACCCTATGTGATGATTATTAGTATAGTTTGTTGAGACTTCAAAGATACTGTGGTGGATGGAGAGACCCACAGAGAGTCAAATGCTGTGTGATTCCACTTTTATGAAGTTCACGGAGTGGTGACATCATAAACACAGACCAAAATGGTGGTTATTGGGGGATAGGATGCAGAAAATGTAGAGTTGTTATTAAAGAGTATAGAGTTTCAGCTTTGTGTTATTAAAATATTTCTGGAGATTTATTGCATGGTTGTGTAAATGTACTTAGTATTCTTAAACTGCAATCTTAAAATGGTTAAGATGGCAAACATTATTTTATGTGTGTATTTTACTACATTAAAATACATATTGTGGCTCATGAGTTGACTGTCAGAACCCTTTCCCTGAAATGGTAGAGCTGTTTCTGGTTCGTGTGATCTGTTCATGTTGGCAATGAACAGTGCTAGTTCTTCTTATCTAAGCTCTGCCTACCCCAAGGAAGCAATGGGCATAGAAATCACTGAAGGCTAGGGTCTGGCTGAGAGAATTATATGTGATCTAGAGAAATATTTAGAATTGAAACATGAGATTATTCTAAATCCATCAGGGATTCAGCAGCTAGAAAACCATATCCACATAATGTTTTGACATCCAAAGGAATTAAAACAGGAAAAACTGAACAATACTGTGTAGATAGCAAAGTGTTAAAGACAATAGTCTTGGTGAAGCACATCTCATGGTGTATGTGGCAGCAATGATTTGATAGCATTTATCATTACCATTATTATGGGCGACACCTTTCTTTTAATAAGGGATCTAGAAGATTTCACTGTTTGTGTCTTTGTGTCTTCAAGTCCCAGGAAGCATCACAGATATCAAAAAAATAAAGCCTTAATAATAATTGAGGGACAGCCTGGGACTCTAAGGAAGGGAATTCTTTTTTATGGATTATTTGGTTAAACTGTCAAAACTTTGTCTTTATGAACATCTGTATGATTATTTCTCTTCTCAGTTTGGCTCTATTTCTTGAGTCAGTTCTGTCTTCCTGGGCTTGTTGCTACTCCAATCCAAGGTGAAAATGCCTGGCAGTGCCTAGAACTGAGAATTTTTGGCTGGAGATTTTAACATTTTAATTTATTCTCTTTTCTTGCTAGTACTAACTATTCTATCCTAAAGTCTGCGAGTTTTGGATCTGTATGGCTCACACCTACTTGATTTATTAGTGTGTATAGGTCCATCAATTTTGACACGAAACATGTTATTTAGACAGGAAAACAGATTCTTCTACTTACACAAATATTGATGCATTTTGCTGACCGAAAAAGATTTCACTTTTTTTGTAGTGATCAATTATAACAAGAAAAATATAAATATACAATTGATATGGATTGGGAGAAAATTTGGATTTTTTTCAAGAAGGCTTTGAAAAACTCCTTCACCCAGAAAGTCAAAACACACATATGTTTTCTAGTCACCATATAAATCTCATTGATGAAAAACAAGGTTTCTTTGAAAGAATAAGAAAATGTAAAGAGACTGTTTCTACAATCCCAGCAAACCTTTCATCAGCGATTCTAACAAGTTCCAAAATGAATTTCATCTCCATCCTTCCCTTATTTGCCCTCAGCAGGAGGTTTTAATGAGCAAAGGAGTGGTGAGAGTCAAAGGAAGGAAAATCCTGAATAACCCATCCGTTGCCTTATTTCACATGGGATAGTCGAGAATCCTCAGAGCCATAGTAGCTCTGTAGCCATGGCCTGTGGAAGGCTCCATTTCACTGTGAGAAGGCTTCAGAAGGAGCCACAGAATGATTCAGGGCCCCAGGAAATAGACCAGTCAACAAAGTATTTGCCTCGCAGGGGCAAGGACATGAGTTCAAGCCCCACCCTAGCACACATGTAAAAATCAGGTGTGTTGGTATGTGCTTATGATCCCAGTGCTGAGAAGGCTGAGAAAGGAGGATCCCCAGAGCTTACTGGCCAACTAGCCCAGCCAAACCAGTGATCCCATGTCCCAGTAAGTGACCCTGTCCCAAAGAATAATGTTCATGAAGCATGATATCTAAAGTTGGTCTCTGGCTTCCACACACATGTGCACCCACATGCACTCAGACACATGTGAACATACACAAATAAAAACAAATTAAGAGAACAGTTCAGTTTGGGGTCATTCTACACCCACATCCCCAGTCTTTAGTAACTTTCTAACACTCTAAGTTGTAAGCAACATTTCATTGCCTATAGCTCAGATAGGAAAAGTACTTATTTTTTCAAAATTTTATTTCTGTATCTGTTTAAAATAGCCTCTGTTTTTTCATTTTTCTTATCAGATCATACACTCTTCTAGGGTAGGCACTGTGTTATTAATTTTTGTATCTCACCAATGTTCTGAAAAGGAGGAGATTAAGAAAATTGTCCACTTCATTGTCTGTTGGTCTAAGATTATGAAAATTGTCCACTTCATGGTCTGTTGGTCTAATTTGAGTAAGGATGGCTGTTGATAATGCCCTTCAGGCTAAGTTCCTCATATCTTTGAAGAAGCTCTATCCCAGTTTTCTCGTAAGAGAATATAACTTGAATTAAAGCCAATTCTTTAGCAGTTTCATTTTCTTCCTCTCATTATAACAATGCACAGTTAGACAAGGTTCCTGACTCGAAAAGCTATTTGCAAATGGAGGATTAAGTGGGAGCATCTGAGACCCCCAGGCCCCGCCTGCGCTGTGGAACTCCACCCTGGTGGATCACTCCTCAGGGGCAGACTGGCAGGGTGGCAGCTCAACACCTGTTTAAGGCCTGAATAGCACAACCAGCATAGTAAGAATCTGAGTTTGCCTTACATTTTTAGTAATGCAACTTTAGGTAGAGGTTAGGGCTTCTGATTCCCTCTCCTTTTTCTCCTCAAGGAAGAGAAATGTCAATGCTTTATTTTTCTTCTAAAAGAGAATAAAATCCTTGAGATTCTGATCTCCATATTTAGAAGAGCTTTCTGAATCTTGAAAATTTTGATTCTATTTAGCTATAAACAGAGTTTTATGTAAAAATGTGTAACAAGAAGTGAGGAGTAATTAAAATCATATATTAACATTACAAATTTGAACCCTAGTGTCTGAAACATGCTTCTTTGTATAGCTCTAAGAAGCCAATAGCAGATTCTGAAGGAAGGCCTCTCGAGGGAGGGTGCCAGCCTTAGTTTAGCTATGGACGCAGACCGAATTTTATAGAGCTTGGGAATGTCACCATCATGAATGCGGTTGTTTGAACCTAAACATCTCATGGGTTTGTGCTGGTACCAGCAGTATGACAGACAAGCCAGTGGTGATGTGGGCCGTCAGAGAGGATTAAGTGGGAAAGTCTGAGAATTCCCAGTCCTGCTAGCTGTGGAGCCCAGCCTCGTGGGTCATGTGAGTGGGGGCAAGTTGGCAGGAGCTCACAGGAAATAGACTGCAAGCCAACTAGGAGCAGGCTACTGGGAAAAGTAGCCTCTGAACATTAGAAGATTGTATAGTTTTGGCTCAGATCAACAGCCTTGTAAGGCCTGGATAATACAACCAGTATACCGTATTAAGTTTTTAGTGATAGCAACTTTTCAAGTAAATAGAGCCATTTTTCTCTTTTGAAAAGTTACCCAGTCTTTAATGGAATGAAATCTTAGAATATGACCGAATTTCTAATATTAAATTTAGAACTGTAATTCAAATTTTGTCAAATATACATATATGCACGTGGAAAAATGCCTGAGGCATAATACATCAAGACTGTCAGAGCTGGGAGACCATATTTGTTTTATACTTCATCATCTTTTTAGTTATCTCTATAACTAACATGCAACCTTGTATGAAGCTTGAACAATGAAAACAATTAGACTACTATATGAATCACCAGTACGTAGATAACCCTTGACTACAATTTGTTATTTTTATTTGAGATTTATTTTGAAGGAATAAATTGAGATAAAATTAATAAAAATAGATAAATATTAAACTTTTATAATCATTTCCACTTAAATACACTTATTTTTAGAATATTATATTATTTTTAAATTGTATGTATATGTGTGCGACTATGTGTGGGTTTGTGCATAGGTGCCCACGGAGTCCAGAAGAGGGTGTCAGATCCCCTAGAGCTGCCTAACATGTGTTAGGAGCCGAACTCCAGTCCTTTGGAAGAGTAGTACACTGTCCTAACTACCGAGCCATATCCGAAGCCCCATCAACACACTTAATCAGAAGAAAGATCAATAAAAATTTTCTGAGAATTTACCAATAGACCTGTGCTCGTTTATGACTGTTCAACAGATGGCTCCTGAACATGAGGGCTTTGTATTTTAAAAGTTCAGAAAAGGGAATTTTAGCAAATTTATGAGGTTATTTTAGGACACATAACAGCAGAGTTAAGTTATTTATGTTTGTAATAAAGATTTCATATTGTGGAAAGGATCTTAAGTAATAGCACCCTATAATAAAATAAAGGTTGAGATGAGAGCAGTAGATACAGACTGAGGATTGTAACAAAATTCCTGTTTCTACTGATTTTTATCTAGGTCATTGTGAATCAAAATATTTATTCTTTAAGCTGGAAACTTGAGAAATATTTTAATTTTTGGTGTGTTGGGCCCCTGAATGTGCTAAAGCAATAATATAATTTAATAGTTTCATAGAAATACTGTTCATACCTGAATCAGCAGAACATATTTGTGGAGAGTGAAGAAGGACTGTATGAAAAGTAAAGTTACTAGAACTGTCTGTACAAAAATACTATAATGAATGTCTAGGCCTGGAAACCAGCACACCGATGTGAACTGTAATTTGTACAACAAAGAAGGGTGTGTGTGTGTGAAAAGTGAGCTACCAGAGGATCTTAAAAAATAGAATAATTGCATTTCCCCCTGAGTGTAGGAGTATGCATTGTTCATACGAACTTCCGATTTCAGCTGTTGGTATCATTTCTCCTCCAGTGTTAGCTATTTCAGTTAAGTTTCTTTTCAGCATGTTTGGAATGTTCAGGTAGAATAAGTAGCAAGCTCAGCATTTCTCAGATGCCTGGAAGGATCCCAGAGATAGTGACCATTCACAGTTCTGTTAGGTGAAGAATCTCACCCCTAAGAACAATCAGTGGAGCTGATGGTGGCACATCCCTGCCAGCACTTGGGAGGTAAAACAAGAGGATAATGAATCTGAGACCAGACTGGGCTACACAGCAAGTTCCAGGCCAACCTGGGCTATAGAGTAACACTGTGTCTCCAAAACTCAAACACCACCAAGATAAAAAAAATTGCCCATAAGACCAATGAACATAATTTGCAAATGCTGGCTGATACCTCTTGCTTAATATCAGCAATACAAAATATATGTAACCATTTGTCCATTATTGGTCAAAAAGTTAATATCTATCATGTAGTTTATTATCTTTAGAAACCTGAGAATCATATACATGTTGAAAATAATTGAATGTTCATGTTAGAGTGGTACTGTAAAATGTTATTTTGAAGACTATACAATTTTAGCTCATTTCACTGTAAATTATGGGTAAATACAATAGGCTATTATCTTCATAACAGAAGGTCAGTTGAGGAGGGGCGATATAAACCTCAGTGTGCATGAGCTCCAGCCAGTAGAGCTCAAGTACTTTGGAAATGGTTTTAAACGTTATCTGTGAGATGTTGGGAACTTTTCACAAGGTTGCTGCACTACCTGGCTCATAACTATGGGAGGCAGTAAGACAGTTGCACAGCTTTGGTGTGTGTATGCCAGTCATGCTAGGCCAAAGCTAGCGCTGTAATAAATGCAGGACTGAGAACAGAGTGGAGAAGTGCTGTCTAAGAGGCAGAGGGACAATGTTCTTGCCAGGAACACCTCCCAACTTGTGCCGGCCTTGTGAACTATCAGACCGACAAAAGGAAGATGATGCCTTGGCTAGTGACCACTGAGATCTGTGGCTTTGGTGTTCACTACAGAATCCAAAGTATTTTCCAGAAGACAGCCGTAAAAATTACTCACCAAATATTATTGAGGGCCTATTTTGCTCCAAACACTGTGCTCAGCCATGAAGGCAAAGAATGACACATAATTCCCACCAAGAGTAACTCACCGCGGAGAGGGGTAACGTGTAGACATGACCCAGAATGACCACTGCTATAAAATACGAGTGCTGTGGCCAAAACCAAAAGAGGTACCAGGTGCACCCAGAGGTACCAATCGGTGTTTCACAGCGGAGGCAAGGTTAGACCAGGGATGGGGAGGTGCAATTTTTACAAAATAGAGGCTACCTTTCCATGTTTGAAGGGGCAACAGGAGGATGTTTACTCTGGAGAAAACCGCAAAGCTGTGTAGCTGAAGCAATGGTTATGCGGCTGCTAAACAGTGTGCACCTTCCATGTTCAGCTTCCGCCTCTTGTTTTTGTAACTCCCGAGCATCCTTTCTAGGCAACGAGTGGACCAGTAGCTGGCGCTGCCAGTTGAAAAGGGCAAAGGAGGCAGAAAAAACACAATGAGGAATCTTCTGGTGCCCGCTGCATCATAGGGTTGCAGTCTTCGGGACTGTGATGATGACCACAGAATGTCTAGAGGGCGCAGCAACTCCGGTAACAACGCACAGGATCTTTGTTTTGTGGTGGCGGAATGGTGCCTGCAGGGTCTGCTTTGGGCTGTGTTTTTTTTTTGTTGTTGTTGTTGTTGCTGCTTATTTTTCTGGTGAAAAAATATATATTTATTAATATATATATATAAATAAATATAAATTATAATTATATATAATATATCTTGTCATAATTTTTTTCTGTATTCAGCAATACTTCTTGCAGTTCTGGGTATGGTGGTACATGCCTTTAATCCCAGCACTCAGGATGCAGAAGCAAGTGGATCTCTGTGAGACTGAGGCCAACCTGGGCTGCTTAGCCTGTTCCAGCCCAGCTGGGGCTAAATGAAGGTCCTGTCTCAAAAAGGCCAAAAAATCATGTCTGAATCAATAGGTGTTCGTGTTTAGTTGAAAAGGTCAGAGTAGAATGTGAAAGGTCTCATATGCCTCGCTATTTTTTTTCTCATATTAAAGCCTTTAAGATAGAGGAATCATATAATAATATTTTGTGCTTTCTTTACTTCCACTATTTGTATAATAGGTTGGTCAGGAAGAGGAAAATGTTGACAAGGGTCACACATAGGAGGTTTCTGTGATGGTCAGGCAAGAAACAATGATGGTTTTAAGAGAATGGGGTCTTGAGAAAGAGAGAGAGAGAGAGATCATTGATGATATCCCAAAGAAGCTGAATTGGTCTTGGTGACCTACAGGGTTGCCTATAGCGAGAAGCTGATGAAACCCCTAAGATCTCTTGCTTGAATAAATACATGGATAGGTGGATGGATGGAGGGATGAGTGGTGGTACATCCATTAAGTAATGCAGGGACATTTTAGATCTATTGAGTTATTAAATTGAATATGTGGTTGAAGATTTTCAGAATTTAGGAAGATGTGCATAACTGAATTTTAGCTTTGGATGGCTGTTAGCCATCCTGTGGGTGCTGGGATTTGAACCCAGGTCCTCTGCAAGAGCAGTTGGTGCCCTTAACTGTATAGCCCAAAGCATACTTGAACACTTCTCTCTGCTTGTGGCCACTACACTTTAAATGGACTCATTCTGCAGATCTAGAGGTGAATAGATACTATAGCATTCCTTCCCTCTCACCCTGCTATAAAACAAAAGTAAACAGAGTCAAATAAACACGTTTCTAAATGTGTGTGTGTGCGTGCATGCATGCACATGTGTGTGCACATGCGTGTGTGAGCAGAGGACATCCAAATTATGAGTATGCAGCAGAGGGTACCCTGGCAAACATGAACACAGTCTAAAAACCCTTGCACTGTTGTCAAGAAAACAGCTTCTCTCTCTTACCAGAACAGGGTTGAATTCTTATTTATAATAGTGTGGCTTGGGTTTTAAGACCTTACATCCTGATCAGGAATTTATCTATGAAACGAGAATAACAGTTATATTTATCATGCTGGGTTGTTAAAATATAATAGAGTATATAATTAAGAAAAATGTCTATCTATTTTCTTTTTTAGACATTTCATTTTATTAGTTTTAATTATGTGTTTCTGTATGGGGGTGTGCACTTGAGTGCAGTGCTGGAGTCAGGCTGCTGTGAGCAGCCCAGCATGGGTGCTGGGAATTGAGTTCAGTGGAAGTGCAGTACATGCTCTCAGTCCCTGAGCAGCTCTCCAGCTCCCTGATCTATTTTCTTTAAAAAGTGTTTTTATTTTTATTTTTATGTGTATACATGTTTGGCCTTCATGTATGTGCTGTGCAGTGCCCATGGAGGCCAGAAGAGGTCATCAGATTCCCTTGAACTGGAGTTAGCTGCCACATGAGTGCTGGGAATCGAACCTGGGTCCTCTGCAATAGTTGGTGCCCTTAACCACTGAGTCATCACTCTAGCTCTTCATCTATTTTCTTTTTTATAAAAAATTATTTTTATTTTCAATGTATAAGAGTATTGCCTGAATGTTTGTGACTGCACCCATTGTGCAATACCCAGGGAGGTCAGAAGAGGGTGCCAGATTCTCCTGGAACTGGAGTTACAAATGGTTGTCAGTCACCATGTGGGTGCTGGGAATTGAACCCAGGTCCTTTGCAAGAGCAGTCAGTGCTCTTAACTGCTGAGGCATCTCCCCAGCCTTATATTTTCTTAAATCTTTAAAATGGTTCTAACTTACTACATGACTTTTGAAGTGTCTTTTCATTTTCTCCCTTTTGCTTTGACCATTAAAAGTCATCTGTGCATGTGTGTAGATTTTTAAAAAAACAATTTTTCACAGAACACAAAATAGAGTGGTTTTGAATGTGTGAAATTGTTTAATATGTTTAGGAAATGATTTCCTTTTATTATGGTGATAAAGTATTTCAAATATTTTGTGCAAACAAGAGCCTATTTCAGAGACTTGAGCTGCATAAACTATTAACAAAATATACATAACATTCTGTGAGCAAAAGCTTGTGCTTTTTAATCCCCAAACACATGGCATGGTTGAGATACATTTCTATGCTTTTTATTTTATACTTTAACAGATATTTTATTTATCATTTTTATTTTATGTCTATGAGTATATTGCTTGCATGTATGTAAGTGCACCTGTGTTGTGCAATGCCTGCAGAGGGCAGAAGAGGGTGTTGGAACCCCTGGAACTGGAGTTATGGACAGTTTTTAGCTGCTGTCGGGGATCCTCTGTAAGAGTAGGCAAGTGCTCTTAACCTCTGAACCATCTCTCCAACCCAATTTTTGCACTTTAAAAACATTTTTTTAAGCAAAACAAGCTTTTGGAATGAAAATAAATACTAAGATTACTGTAATGGGAAAGAGAATGGAGATATTGGTGGATTTTCTTTATAAATTAAGATCTTTATGGCCCTTTCTTCCCATATGTCCTTCTCTTTATCTCACTTCATGTCAAACTCTAAAGTTCTTCAAAGAGACTTCCTGCTCCTCCCTAATCTATTCAGCCTTTCTTCTTTTAAAGCAAAATTCTTCCTGGAGTGACTATACAGTAACAGAGGGCTTCAGTTTTGCAGGAGGGCTTCAGGCTTCTATTTCACTTGTTGCAGTGCTTTCGGATGGAAAGCTGTATTAGAGAAGGCAAGTGAAACACTGCCAAGGCTAACCAGAAGCTTCGCACGGTTTTCAAATTTCTCACTGAAAAGACCACTGGAATCGAGGCCATCCCTATCTTGCCTGTTCACACAGTCATTCCCTCATGGTTTGCGAGCGTTTTCTGATGCACATTGTATGCTCGTAGGTCTTGGAGGAGGCTAGGACTGTAATAGAGCCCATTGCACCCCAGGGAAGCTTAAAAATGGCCCAAATTAGAAAATGTTTTCAGAACTCCGTAGAATACACAGAATCTTTACTGATTTTGTGATTCAGTGTGGGGAAATAATATCCTTTTTATTCCTTTGCACTGACAGTTTTACTCACTGTTCTTCAGCTTAAGTCAATATTATTAATCCAATTTATTATTGGAGCTTAGCTTAGATTTGGAGAAATACTTGGTTTACCAAGGTCGATGGTCAACCCCAAAATTTATATGTTCTCTCTCTGTGTGTGTGTGTGTGTGTGTGTGTGTGTGTGTGTGTGGTGTTGCATAGTCTATATCTTATAATTTACACTGACTTTTAAAATTTCCACATTGCATGTAAATGCTTTCCCATTATAATGGTGCTTGTTAAGTATTATCCTAGAGTCTTTTATCTATTTTATTGCTTAGTTTTGTGAAACAGAATTATCACTGTCAACATCACAAAGAAAGCAGTTCCAACAAAGCTTGTTTGTCCCTTTTAATTCTGTATGAAACTCTTAACCTTTACAAAAAGATAGGAATATGGCTAAATATTTATTTTCATAATATCTAGTTTCACATATTTGTAAGCTCAGAACTGAAATTCTATATCTCCTCTGATGTGAAAACAAAGTAAGTGGCATAAACTCCTTTTTTTTGAACTTTTTCCCCTGACTTAGTCTTTAATTTTTATGGCTCTAAAAAATAAAATGTGAAAATTCAAAGCCAGATATATTATTTTATCTTTCGTGTATGACAGATGTTCCCTCGCCATGTTTCATGGGCATAATTCTATTTTTAGAGAATATAGAGATGGAAAGTCCAGCCAGCAGGCTCATGTAAAGAAGACTACTTGTCTTGATTAGCAAATCCTTCATAATGAGTCTTAGAGACATGCACTGTTCAAGTGTCTCTGTGAGAGTCTACATTGAATAGCAAAAGAATTAACATGAGACTAAAATGTAGAAAGTGGCTCTAGAGTACAGATGGCAAAAGTGACTCTTCAGACAGAACACTTTCTGTTAGTGCCATTTAAGACTGACTAGGTTTTTTTTTTGCGGGGGGGGGGGGGAGGTTAGCTCATATTTGGGAACACTTTGTCTGCCGAGCTTGATGACCCAACTGAAAGGTCAGCATGATCCGGGAGCAATTTTATTTTGAAGAAGGTCATGGAAACGTAAGTGCTAATATGGAGTCTTTTAGAAGATTTGTTTTTATTTATGTGTATGTGTATGTGTATATGCTTATGTGAATGTACGCCAATGTGGGTGAGGGTGCCCATCTAGGCCAGGGTGCTGAATTCCCTGGAGCTAGAGTTAGAGGCAGTTGTGAGCCACCTGGGAATTAAACTCTGGTTTGGGTCCTCTGGAAGAGCAAGAAGGGCTCTTAACCAATGAGCCATTTTCCCAGCTCCTAATATGGATATTTTTAATGGAAGAAAATAGTACAAAAAACCATATCACATATGGATGTGGCATAGATGAGGCTCTAGCCATCCAAACTGAGAGGAGAAACAAGATTGCTTTAATTGTTGCACAGAACGGAGATTGCCTCTCTTTTGGTTAAGCTTGGTCCTGTTTCTCGATGATGCTGACAGATAGAGCAGCTTTGCCTTTCAGATTTCCACTCCGTTATTTTTAGTTCTTCTGAAGCCTGGGAAATGAGAAATATAACCTCCTTCAAAAGTCCAAGCGGGCCAACGATAGCAGGGCCTCTGAATCTGATTAGATAAAACAACAAAGAAGTTCTGTTGGGGCAGAGTCGGGAAGAGCCAAGGTGGGTGGCAATCTGCTTAACTCAGGGGAAATGGAGCCTCAAAGAATTCAAAAGTGGGTGAAAAAAATAACATAAGCAATAGACAACTTTCCCACATCTCAGATCACTCTCCAAATACAGCTAGAAAAATTTTCCCCACACTAAACTTTTTTTTAATTCCTGAAGTATAATAAACAGTGTGTGAATGTATGTTTATCCTCAGCATCACACTGAGAGAAATCCCCTCTCAGGCAGCGTCTGTGCTCTATATTAACCAGTTTCATGTCTCTTGTGAGCTTAGGCAGTGAAGTGGGACACACTTTGTTATAAAAATGGTTATTGAAAATTTCCCACTATGATACTGGAGTAACTTACTGCAGGTTTCTCCCTCAGTTATTAAAGTGGAAGAGACTCATGACAATAGATACAGGGGCAAACTACACCCTCACCACTCCCAGACTGTTAAAAAATGAAGTTTATTCTAGTTCAGCCACTTGATTTTTGAAACCAGTAAAATAACTGGCAGAGCCTAACCGGGAAGGTGTGTGCTGGTGGTTCATTGGCAGCTGTGGACAGTGGCTTTTGCTGGAACTTCAATAAGTGACAGGATGCATCACCAGCATCATCACATTGTAAAAGAAAACAAATAAAGTGGCTCCAGGTACTGAAACACAAGACAGTGGACACCAGGTGCCTTCAGTTCTTTGGAAGTCTCCAGAATAGCCTTTATTTCAGCCTCACTGTTTAAAATGTGGGGATTGTCTTACATTTCATGTTCATTTGATAACTTGAAAATCACTCCAAACTGACAACGTCCATGTTAAGATTGTGGCAGAACTACAGAGAGGCGAAACATCAAGGGACATTTATTTGTTTCTTAGGTCTGAGTCAAGCCAGCCCTTCTAAGCTTCCCTCCTATTTTCTTTCTGAGATTTTCAACTTCTCTCTTTTCTTAACAACACCGCAGTCCTTCTTCAACCTCTCTGGAGTTGCTGAGAATCACAGTGACAGATATGAGAAAGGATTTCAATGGAGGCATCAGGGTGTTCTTGGGCCCGGAATTCTGCAGTCTGCAGCAATGGTTGCAGGCATCCGGGTCATACAGGAGTGAACGAGGGTCAGCCTCAGCCTATGTCTCAGTACATCTGACTCTATCAGATTCCACTTGTGGGTGCAGCCAGTTTTTGTGCAGAGTCCAAGTTCTGTAAGAGCTGAGGGTGCTGTGGACACCCAGAACTGATGAAGGATCCTTTCACTTTCAATACAGCAAACCTCTGCTAGGCTGAGGGGCAGAGGCATAGGCCCTTCCTGGTTTTCTGCCATTGGACTGACCCAAGCTGGTTTACATAGCATTCTCTGGAGCCTCCCTGTGTGATGTCAGGTGGGGAGGGGACCTGGCACTTGCTTGTTAGTACCACTGTCCTCTGTCAACCTATCCTTGAGGCCAGACATGGAAATCAGATGGTCCCATTGGACAGTCACCTATGGCTTTTTGCTTCTTAAAATGTACTTAAAGACACTGGGAACGACTGGTATGAAAATACTAGACATTTTATATCAACTCTTAGAGTTTTTTCCCCTGAGGGAAAATGACTTGACAAGACTTGTGTATCTGTCCTGTGAGATAAATAATACTGGCTGTGTGAGTGATTATCCAGAAGTGTCTCTGTGGTTGACAGTCTCTTTGAAGTACCATCATGTACTGCTGGAAAGAGTAACTATTTGCACTGAGTCCTGATTTCCTAATTTAAAACATCTATTTAAAACAGAAGACACAGAATTCATTTTAAACATTATAATACATTTTTAATTAAAACTTATGATGAACGCATTAAAATTGATTATGAGGCTGTCTACCAACCCAAAGTATGATAGAAAAACCACAGATTTCTACTGCTACATTTCCCTGTATTCAAGATTAGAAATCATTGCTTTTAGGGAGAACTTTCAAGTTTATGAATTTTTTTACACACACTATCTGTTTGTTCCCTTAAGGAGCTTGGGATAGACCATTTCTTTACAAGTTTTAGTTTTAACTTCCATTAGTCTAGGCTTGGACTTTTGATATAGGGCACAGACTGGAAGGTGGCTTCTCTCAAGAACAGGAGACCAGCCTGACCCCATGGAGAAGAGGGAAGTGCAGACGTGTTTCCCAAAGTCCTCGTATCATTAGATAGAACTCCTAAAGTCACCATATGGTGCTCAGACTTTTTTGTTTAAAGGGTCAGGGACTCATCATCAGAGGATTCTGAAGTGGAGGAGACAGTCTGTTAGTGCCCTGGGAGCCAGAGCAGCTGAGTATTTGAAGTCAGGCAGCCACCCACATAGTGCCAAATTCACCACTGTGGATGTGACTGTGCAAGCGCCGAGGCAGAGTGCAAAGAATATGACACCTGTCCTTCTGTTGATTCCTCTTCTTTCAGCGTCTTTCCCACTAATCACCTCTTAACCACAATCAGTTCAAGAAATAAACATGGGTAGAGACAAGTTTCTGACCGAGCGCTCTAAGCCTCTCTCCAAAGTGTGCCTTGAAGGTAATACCCAGATTAAGCCCTCAAACCAGGACGTTTTCTTTGTTGTTGCAAGCTTTTTCAAAGGGTGCATTTCCTAAACGTGGTAAGAAACTAAAATGCTTAATGAGAAATATGAATTTTCTTGAGTGTTTATCGGGTTTGGTTGGAATCTTGATTAGCGTTTTGGGGAATATTATCACTGTAGGAAACTCTCAAAGTTTTTTGTTCTGACTTAGAAACCCATTTAAATGGTATTGTGGGATATTCCTATTTAAGGGATGTTAAAAGGCACGTGGAAAGGGGGTTATTTATTTAAAAAAGACTTTTGCAATCTGACAATGTTTTGATTCTGGTAGGGTGAATACATTTCCTTGAAAATTCATATGAGAAAATTGAGTCTTTAAGACTTCAGGATTGTACTCTATTATAGTTGTTATTGCAGAGTTGGTAAGGAGTTCTGGTAAGTACACAGCAAATACAATAGTTGAATTATCTTTGGGTTTGGATTACATGTGTGGGGTTGTGTTTTGGATGGGGCTCTCTGGAATAGCAACACTCCATCAGAAACACAGTGGCACACCTGTACTCCAAATGGCTGAATAAGGCAAAACATATGGCATCAAAACGCTGGCAATCCTACCAAAAAAGAAAAGGAAAGAGAAAGAACTCCAAGCTGCAGCAGTGATAAAGAGCATGAAGTCAATGATGGAGCATTTTACCTATGCTGTGCGTGAAATGATTTATCCCTTATTTAACCCCTACCCACGAGCCATGTTTGCTCTGCCAAATGTTGACACGAACATCACATGCACAGTGTGTGAGAAGTTGCTAAAACAGATATTCTAACCTAAGGAGTAAATTATCATTACCGATTGCACAGTAAGAAACAACTGCTGTTTATATTTCCAAAGGTTCTAAAATGCCACAAAGAAGGTAACATGATGGCATGGAATGGAATCTTCAGTGGTAACTGATAATATCATATAAATAGATGTTCTTATATTAAAGGAGGAAGGCATAAATTAATATTTAATATCAAAAGGGTAAATATAGATCATTGCTTTCATATGAAACAACCGTACTTTTCTAGTCTGATGAATTCTTTCTTAAAAATTTATGTGTATGAGTGTTTTGGCTGCATGTATCTAAGTGCACCACATGTGTGCAATGCCCACAGAGGCCAGAGGAGAGCATTGGATTCCCCTGAAACTGGAGTTATGGATGGTTGTTAGCCACCATGTGGGTGCTGGGAACTGCTGGGTCTTCAGCAAGGGCAGCCAGTGCTTTTAATTGCTGAGTCATTTCTCTAGCCCAGTCTGATGAATTCTTAACTAGACCTTTTAAAGTGGCATGTTAACACTGTCAATTTGATTGAGGTTTCACATAGCTTATTTTCTATGGATATAATTTTAAAAACATTATCATAAGGACTATTCTTGTACAGTTGTCTTTGTTTACTTGGTTGTAAGACATCACTTTTTCATGTAAATAAACATAAGTAGCCATCGCATAAACAGGTCTTTTGACAGAGAAAAGCCTTTTTCCTCCAAAAGATTGATTATTTTTTGCGACTGAGTCTTTTTTCACCAAGAAAAAGAAAGTGTGCATTCGCTGAGACTTGTTTTCTCTTCCTTTCAGTCATATGCGCACATTCATCTTGATTTGTTCCTTACATAGATAACATGACAGCATGCAGCCCCTGGTGATATTCCTGAATCTTTGTCCTCACAAAAAATGCCTCACAGAGAGCTGCAGAGGATCTGAGTCAGCAGCTTTCAGCCCATGCTGGCTGTGCGACACCTGACTGCAGCCCAGGCAGCCAGAGCTGTTCCTGTGAGCGAGTGAGTTAGGAGGAAAAGTGACACCAGAATTTAGGAACTGCTTTCCAGTGACTGTGCACACATTGCCCAATCTCATGCAAAAGAGCATAATTTGACATCAAATACTTACTTTTGACTTTGTGGAGGTATCACAAGGGAAATTCTTATATAAAATGAAAACTGTTTTCTTCTGTTAGGTACTGGGGAGGCGCACACAGGGCGTGATTTGGAAGTTTGGTGGCACATGGCCTGTATTGAGAAACATGAGGCTGGTAACTGAGAGCTGGGGAAAATCATGTGAATTAAAGGAAATAAAAAAGAGCCAAGTTATGTGAATCCTGAGGGCTCGTTGCACCTGGAATCACTTTTATGGCAGGGTTTTCTCCTCCTTAAGGGAACTTGTTACAGGATGAAAGTTGCTGTTTAGAGTAAAATATCACACAAATCTCTCGTTTGGTGACCGGCTGCACTCCCTTTTTCCTAGGTGAGATTTCAAGAAGTATCTGAATATGTTTTGACTGAGAATACCAGATTTTTCTGTTCTATACCATTGATCCCAAACTGATAAACTTTCCTCATGTAACTTTAGATTTCATGGAATCTGTATAATTCAGCCTATATATGTATTCTTAGAAAATGTGTGGATTTGACATATCCTGCACTTTGAAGATGTAGACATTGTACAAAAAGATTTAGGTCGTTTTAAAAGAGATGATTTTGAGTACACTAAACACTCTTTTAAAAAAATTTCTTTGTGCGTTTATGTGCCATTTATTTATTTATGTACGTAGGTATTTGTTTATTTAGTGTGTAGGTGTGCACGTGTAGCACTGCACGTCTGTAGAGGTCACAGGACCAGTTGTGGAAGTCAGTTCTCTCTTTCTACCATATGCATTCTGGGAATCAAACTCAAGTTGTCCGATTTGGTGGAAAACATCCTTATCCAATGATTTGTCTCTCTGACCCCATGAACCTAAACATTAGTAATTTGAATGTAAGATAGTTAAACAAAAATTGGTTTACCCTTATCCTATGATTAGGAAGAAAACGAAAAGGAATCAGTATTTCTATTTTTGAGCCTCTATTTTACTACAATATTTTGCTTTGTGTTTTCTGTAGCCCTTTACTGGATGTCCATAAGTATCTTATAAGAAAAAACATTTTGGTTTTTATAGATGAGGAAGAGAGTGACAGATGGCAGAGCTCTTGACGTTGGTACTAGACCTCTTTCCTGTACTATTCTATTATTTTACTGAGTATTTGTAATATCTTACAAGTTAGGTGTAGATATCCCGTTTTGTATATATGAAGGTCCTACAGGCTCAGAGACTCAGAAATTCATCCAAAGTTATGCAGCTGAGATTTGGTAGGAACAGAATGCAATCTAAGACTAAATGATCCTCAAAGTCCTTATGCTTTCTCTATTGTGAGAGATACACTTTTGCCATGATGTTGAGTCAGTGCCTTTAGAGAGGACATCCTGGAAGCGAGGAGCTGGAAAGAGCCTGAGGCTGAGACCATGGCCCTGCAGTGGGGTGGAGGGGGACTCGTCTGCCCTGACCTGTAGTCTGTACACATGGTTTGAATTGGTCTCCCTACCCATGCTGCAAGGTCAGTGCTCGGAGTGACCGAGAGTTCAAAGTTGTGTGCTTCCCAGAGTGGACACGCATCTTCAGACAGGCTCTCTGTGGAAATCCCGCTGGGATGTCCACATAACACACATACTTGTAATACTTCGCGATGCCTCAGGCTACAAGGGTGCTTTGTAGTGAGAGCCTAGTTCATTTCAGAATCCCATCTGGTCTTTGGTGGAACACACTAGAGAAAGTGAACTGTAGATTAACCCCCAAGCTAGAAAATATTTTCATGGTTCCCGTTTCCATAAGGTCACAGAGTGTGTGAGAATAGAGCACCTCACAGGAAGTAGTGTTTTGTACTCTCAGATACTCTTTTCTCTAGTTCTGACTTCATCTCTTCAGGTCTGGTTACAGAGACAAATCTACAAATAAGGACAAGTACAAAGAACATCGCACAGTCCTTGTGAAACAAAATTTCATCAACTGTCTATTAAATGAAATATTTCTATATTATAGACTTCCTATCAATGTGTGGGGTTATCATTCTCATATGTAATAAATGTGCCATTAAAAGTACTCTCATATTGTTTTGTAAATCCAAATACATATCGCCCATAAGGGCTCTCAACAGCTTGTGTCATTTTCCAAATTCATGAGTACAGGATGGTTTTTATCCCCGGTTCTTTCTTAGGAGGAAAGACATCATCTCCTTAATTGAGTGCTTTTCTTACAAAGTAATGTAACTTCATTTGCATGTTGAGTCCAGTAAAGGTACAAGAGTTAAGTATTGTGAACCTGAAGCCATAGTGACAGAGGATCATTCATGAACGTGCCTTGGCCAACCAAAATCCTTTAGGGGAGAAGTGCTTAAGCTTGCTTCTGCAGTGCATCAGTAGACTTCAGTAGGTCCATTAATCACAGAAACTGACCACAGATATTTGTGTCTGCTAATTGTAGGAGAAATGAACCTTTCATCAGAATCTGTGATTTCCAAATAGAGATGGTCAAAAGATGTGAGGACATTCCTCGAGTGTCACCTTCTTCCTCTCAGCACAGTAATAAAAGAAACACATGTACAAACTCACTTTAAAATGCTTCCCTTATGATTAATTCTATTATTTTTGTCCTTGGGGATGTTGTGCATTAACATGGACATGGCCTCTTTCTTTTGATGCGCAAAGATTAACATGACAAACTTCTGAGGATCCACTTGTCTCCGGCTTCCTAGAGCTGGGGTTACAGACATGTGCCATCATGCCTGACTTTAACTTGGGTGCTAGGAATTTGAACTCAGGTCCACATGCAGGCACTTTACCACAGCCCCATCATATTAATCATCAGAATTAGCTTAGTAAAATATGTGGCCGGGGACTGTTCTGCCATTTGAAAACAGACATTTGTGTTCTGATACCAAAGTTAGGTCCAACTTTGGATTCTGTTTTAAGATTAACTTCTAGAAGATGCTGTTTGTTTCTCATTCCCAAGATCTTTAGTCACTCTGCCTCTGATACTTGGTAACTGAGAATACTTCAGAAATTCTCAACTCCAGCAGAAGACGCTTAATAGGACTGATGAGGCAATGGAACTGTTGGCCCTTTAATGAAACAGACACTTCCTTGGGTGACTTAAAAATATAAATCAGCAAACCCCAACATACATCATGTCCAGGCACAATGGAAAAGTTCTTTCTCACTAATTTGTCAGTAATGGGAGGCTCACAAGATATAGTTACATTGCCTTAATTTTGTAAGGTCAGGTTTCCTCAATTTTAATATATTTAAAGAAAACCCAGTATAGATGGTTTCTATGCCTTTGTGCAGGCAGTTGCTAATGATTATTGATTCTTTGACTGTGCAGGACAAATCTGGCCCATTTTCTGGAGCACGTGTTTTAATGAAGTATTTAGGAGAAATACTATTTTTATTAAGGTAAAATCAGTTACATTATAGATTTTCATTTGAAATGTGTATGAATTTGAAAGCTTAATGGCTAAGACTTAAGCAAAATTGTTTTGCTTTTGGTAATTTCTTCATTTGTACTACTTACTCTTCTTAAGATGGACATTCCACAGAAAAGTAACAACAGAGGAAACTCTGGGATGCAGATACAAAGTGACATTATTTTGTGCAGATCGCATAGTAATGAGGCAAAGACAGTAAGTGTGAGCTTTCATGGAAAAAAGAAAGTGGGGAATGAATTCCTGAAAATTTGAGGACCCGCTGAAAGTATTCATTGAATAGGTAAATCGGCTACTGGCTTGTTGACCAGGACTGTCCTAGACTCTGGATATATAATGATGAGTTGAGTTTCAGGAGCTTGAGAGGGAGGGATGATTTGATAGATGGAATTCCAATACTCTGTGGTCAGTGCTTAGAGAGTGTAAGGCACAAACGGAATACAAAGTGACAATTCTGATGACTAAAACAAACCCCCCACACTATGAATGTGCACAAGATGATGCCAATATGTGCATGGCTCTTTGTGATATCCCAGCATTTTCACACACACAAATGCTTTGGTAGTTCCCTAGATTTGCAGAAGAACAGATTATCTTAAATAACAGAAGGGATTTTCTCAATATCATTTTCTGAGGTCCAAGGTCTGTTCTTTGTAAATCCACCATGATTCCCATGACATCATCTCCCTTTCATGCAGCTTAACTATGATGCTACTGGATGCTAATGATGCCATTAAAAAAATGGGAGAATCTTGGTGTTTTTATTTTACTTAAAAACATTAAACATTCAATTATTTGGAATAGAAACGAAACCTTTCATTTTCTGACACCTCTGTAATGCATGCACAGTTACCTTGGCTAGTAGATTTTTCCAGTATTAAAGGTTGATGAATCCCAATCAATGCTTACTCTGTCTGACAAGTAGAATTTGTTTTTTTGAAATACTTTAAAAAAATCCTTTTCATGGCTAAAGGTTAGAGCCTGTCTCGTTGATTTCCCTTAAAAATATGTTTTCCAACTTGTGCTTTCTGTGTTATTAAAACAAATAAAAACATTCTTAAGAGCCCTGGGTAAACTTTTTCCTTTAGATAAGTGCTGTGCTACTAGAACATATGACATCATG
Organism: Eospalax fontanierii; assembly: GCA_035773235.1. Taxonomy (NCBI): domain Eukaryota; kingdom Metazoa; phylum Chordata; class Mammalia; order Rodentia; family Spalacidae; genus Eospalax; species Eospalax fontanierii. The sequence continues at coordinate 64,247,738 of CM069539.1, read as the reverse complement.
CTTGGCTCAAGTCTGGAAACGAAACAGTATAAAAGATGACAGGTTCTAGTAGCCACGTCATAACAGGGGATGAAGTTTAAAACAAGACAGGCAAAATAAAGTTTGAGGAAATTGACTATTTTTTAAATTGCACATTTATCATGACAGTTCGGGGTTAATGTCTGGAACCAGGATGAGGATGAATGAGGTAATATTTGCACATGTTGTGGATAAGATAACCAAGGGGATGGGGAACGCATTTCCAGGCTAATGTGCAGCTCAGATTGTATGCTGGGTGGCTAGAAACTGCTGCGTGATAGGATAACACAGCCTTCCAAGTGTGCTGTGGATGGAGTGAGAGCAGTCACAGCAGATGTGAGATGTGAAAGTTTCTGAATGGGGCAAGAAGAGAGTCAGTGGGGAAGGGAGCAGGCTGGAGCCTGCCAAGATAAAGATTTGGGAAGCCAGAATGGGAGGTAAACTACCGAACTCCCCCAGAAGAGACAGGAGAAGGGCTGGGCAATTAAAACTTCACTGAAACATGGAACTGGATGATGGCACCAGGTCAGTGAGGGTCATGTGTAATCAGGGCAGGACAAGAGCTTGCCACACTGGCTTCCATTCCTCAGCGCCCATATGTTCTCACCAACAGAAAAACATCCAGAAGTCTCCCATAGACAGACTTTTGTTTTATTCTGTGGCTTTGAGGAAGGGGAACTAAAGCATCATGTGAGATGTGTTGACTGAAACACACCATTAATTTCATGTCTCCTTTGTAAAAAGCACTTTTAAAGCATGCCAAGGCATTTTAAGTGTTTCAATAACACGCTTTTGTTAGAATGGAGAAATGCGGGTCCATTTTCATGATATCACTGAAAATATCATGGTAATTTACATGGCTGCACTGAATCCTATATTGTATGGCAGTGAGGCTTGTTCAGAGTTTATAGCAACTCTGTGTTTGTCCCTGAACCACAGAGATCAGAATCACTATGATTTTCAGTCCTCTCTATGGTCTGAAGTCTTGGTTGCCAGGGGACTTAAGTTTTATAGAGGGCCTCCATTTTTGAAGCTCTTTTCTTCCTATCAAACAGATCCCAGATTTACAAGCTTTGAGGTCTTAGAAGGAAAGAAAAAGAAAACATGTTTGTTTCTCTTTAACTGGTGTAGGCTTCCAGATGGGATTGGAAGTTATTATTGGATGAGAAGAAACACGTGTGTATGTCTCAGTCTTGAGCTTGGGCCTGCAAAATTGGCAAATAGCTCTTTTTGAATATCTAAACAAATAAACAGAGCATTTCAAGGACTTGCTGACACTCCATCTTATTTTTCTCAAATTTTGCCAGATGCAAACACCAAGAGCCAATTATTTGATTGTCTGTTCAGTTCAGAATCTCTTTAGAGAAGCAGGTGAGAGTGCTGTGTCTGCTGTTAATGTGCTGATAGACGTACGATTCCATGGCTGCTTATATGCCTGCTAGACCACTTTCACATCAACACCATATTAAGTTTCTGGTATTCAAGGCCTGGCCTTGAAGTAGGACCTCTAAGGTGCAAGGACGGTTAAGAGAGTTTTTTCTACAGTAGTATAGAGACATTGACAACTGTGTCTACCACATTTCAAGTCTTATCACTAAGAGAAATAGTGCAGGAGGCACAGGTGGAGAGATAAACATGGTCTTTGCTGTCCCAAGAAACATCAAATTCGGGCCCTGCCTTTTCCTGATATACAGTACATCCTTGAACTCTTGGTTTTCATATGTGAATAGTAAATTGATAGTTACTCTGTAGGGATATTGGTGACTATAAATAGGATTCTACATGAAACGTATCCAGCATTGTTCCCAAGACATAAAAGGCGTTTGAAAAATATTGATTCCCTCTGACATAAACAAAATCAATAAAGGATCCACACCCGAAGGAATATAGGCATGGTCTTCGAGAGAAGTGTTGAAAAGACATACAAGGCTTGGCCCTGGTGACTAGAGGATTTTTGTTGAGGGAGACAGGGTGACAGAAACAGAAGGAAGGAGTTCGGTGTGGGCAAGATCATGAATTCAGTTTCATCTCACTGGATATGTACGTCAGAGAGTTTCACGTGGGAATGGGCTCAGATACAGGTCTAGTAGGGTGGGTTTCTAGAGGAAGGTGATGTGAGAAGTAAAAAAAGTCTGTAAGCAAATGTTCCAGTGTGGCTAGTGTGGCCAGTGTGGCCCAGGGAAACATCGACCTGTAGTAGTTTATTCATTTTCATCGGGTGACAGGAGTATGTCAGGTCATGAGGCTGGTTAGGACCATTTTAGTGTCTTCAAGGTCCGTCCTGGTATGATGAGGCAGGGAGAAGGCTCCCTTAGGCCCAGAGTCCGAGGGCTCAGTCAGCCCCTACAAAGAGAGAGCTTAGTGTAAGAATAAATACGGAGTAAACATGGACGAGCGACAAAAGGTGAATAGAATAAAAGACAAATTGAAATAGGAGAAGGGAGTAAAGAGAAGCAGGAGAGGGTTGTAGGAGTGTTTGAGTTCATTCACCAGAAGGGATGAGGAACTTAGCCACCGGACAATTAGATTAACGCTTCCTTTCTTTTGCCCTTTACCCTGAAGCCTTCCCCCCATGCACTACCATTAATAAATAATGGCTGAAGAGGATGGTGACGATGTGTGCTCTTCTATTAATCCAGGCCGTTCTCCATTTATGAATGGATACGGTTCCAGAAATCTGTTGCAAGTCGGTTGTTTGGTGATTGGAATGTATTTTTCCTTTGAGACAATGTAACATTCAGTGGTTAAATTCTCAAAGTACTTCACAAAAGGCTATTTAATCCACAGTGTGTCAGAATTATAGTGTTAATGTACTGCAGAATAGTAATTCCTTATAGACATATTATATACTTCATGATGGTTTGCAAAGTGCTTTTACATACAGTTTGAAAAATGGAACATCTCTGCATAATATTTTTTCCATGGAAAAAGTGTGTTCCAAGTTATAACTGCAAAGGCCAGTTACACATCCTCCACCCACTCTGGCCTCAGTGAAAACACTTGGCTTGCAGCGAGGAGAGGCTCCCATGTTGCTCATCCCAGAGGCTGTCACTTCAGGGAAATGACTGCCAGGGGAGCAGCAGTGAACTAACACAGAGAGCGCAGGCCAGCGCAGGGGGGCGCCGGTGGGCTGGCCCATCACAGGCCTCACCATCAGAAGGGTCATTTGAATGTCAATTCTGCTGCCTGCCAGCTGGTAACCTTGATCATGTCTCCCCTTATGCTGAAGGAGGGCAGGCAGTGATACCTCCCTCACAGGTGCTCTCTGGTGTTTGGGATGACATTACTATGAAGATACATGTTACACAGTACATTAGAGAGAATACTCAAAACCTTCTCCATAGCCTCTTCCTCACCTACCCACCACTCAGCCCTCAACAGGAATGGAACCAAGGACAGGCTGTGTATTAGCACAGTAACTGGTGGTCCCCCAGTGACTCAGTTGACATGCAGCATGGAAGTGCAGTGCATGCTCACACTCAAAGTGCAGTTCTTGCTCACACTCATGTGAAATCCTCCAGCCAAACTTTGTCTGGAGGAGTTCCCAGGATGCAGACTCTGCCTGTGTTCACATCCTGCCATCAGGCTGGTGGATAAATAGGGAACGTGTTGTTATAGAATTGACTGAGTGGGGAAGGTTTTTATGGGTCAGGACTAGAGGGCTCTGGGCACTTTTACTTATAGGTCATTTTCTAGCATCATGTGACCACATCAGACTTCAAGTAACTGCAAAGTGTAGGTTTGCTGCTGTCTAGGAGGAAAAGGAAGTAGTTTTAACAGCTAGTAAGTAGTGCCTTTTGACCCTGTTAAGTAACTGCTTGCTGCTACAAATGATCCTGTAGAGTCTCTTCACCCAAAACATGTTTATAACAATGCCGAACTCAGTAACATAACCACTTCAGCTACTTTAATATGCCACTTGCTACTATCTGAAGATACAGTCACTTTTCAGGTTTTTTTTCCTTTGAATTATTTAAAAAACATTCAAGCTCTGGATGTTCAATTCCACTGTGGTGGAATGCTGTCCTCCGACCACAGCAGCCATTATCACTGTGACTATTCATGAGACACCTTCAAGATCCGGCCTGTTGACATTTCCTTAAAGAAGGTATGGGTGGGGAGGGAGGACTCTCACCTGAGGTCTCAGCTGCCCATTCCTATAGCTCCCTGATATCTATATGTGATTCTGCATCAGTTGCATGTGTTTTTGTGGTCTTGGGAGGTGGTAAGAATATGTAGACAGTGGGAAGTTAACTGAAAGGGGAACTTCATTAATGTAGCTCAGGGAAGTCATTCATCATTCATGCTGGGGTGAGACCCTCCAGTGGAACAGCTGCTTTGGGGCCAACCATGTGCCTATAAGTAACCCCTCCCTCCTACTGTATAAGTAAGCTACATAAACTCACTAGTTAGCCAAGTCGGAATTTGGTGGACTCATATCTTGGTCTGTTATTGGTGCTCTATCTGGGGTTAGTAGACATTTGTTCTCATCTCCCCTGAAAAGGTTCATGCAGCACCTGCCCATGGATGTGTGGGTAGTGCTAGTTATCTACATGCTGTCTTTCCCTGATTGACATTGGAAAAGGGTCTAGAAATGAATGCATTTGAGAATCTAATCACTTCACTAGGTCAAAGATTTCTAAATCTCTCCTATATTCCAAGGTTTTTGGGACAAGATACATATGCCAAGGAATTCCACCACTGAACCTTGGCGATGACTCAGAAAGGTGAATAAGCAAGTGGAGCCCAGGATGTGATGGTTTCTCAGAGCAGTATGGGCTGAGGAGAGCAGGAAAGCCAGAAAGCCGGCAGGAGTAGAGATGGAGGGAGGGACAGAGCTCAAAGGATCTTGGGTATCGAGGGGCTTGGCCAGCCTCTGGAGCTGACTTCACCCTGGTGCACAAGCCCAGTGAGCCTGCAGAAATGTCATCTATTGATTCAAGAATCATGCCGGTTTATTTTTAAAAATGGCTTTTCAAAACATTTCTGTGTGGCCTTACTCTACTAAATTCTGTTAGTACAATTTGTTTAGAATTTTGATGTATGTGTGTGTGTGTGTGTGTGTGTGTGTGTGTGTGTATGTGTGTGTGTGTTGTACTTTCTGGGCATGCAAACACTTTTCGGATTACTCGGCATGGAAGGCCTCTATATCAGAGCCAGTGAGTGAGAGTTATAGATCATCTTCCTTGCATCCCCTAAGCTTGTAAAGCTATTTGTTTTTATAGAAGCAAAGTCTCTCAAAAAGTCAACTTCAAGTACAACTTAAATAACTCCATGGAAAATTTGGGAGCACTGTGATATGAATGCTTGTGTAGCAGTCAACATTTACTTATTGCTTCTCAGAAAGTTGCTCAAAAACAACAGTGTATTTCTGGATAAACTTTATATACTTCAATTTGTTAAAAATATGTAGTCAAAAGAACATTAACTTGAAGAGACAAAACAATTCCTGTTAAATGTTTATCACCAAACAGTTCCAACAAAGCAACAGGGAACTGATCATAACCCTGAAGAGTTATAACCTCTTCAGAGTTATAATCTTATATTATGAAGATATTAAAAGACTTTATTGATATCTGACAAACAACAGACAATGGATAAGTCATATGGATTCCTCCTTTTTTATTGATTTGTATTTCATGTGTAGAGTGTTTTGTTTGCATATATTTAAGTGTACCCATGTGTGAAAAGCCCAAAGAGGTCAGAAGAGCGTGTCAGATCCCCTGGAACTGGAGTTACAGATTGGCTGTTAGCCACCATGTGGGCACTGGGAACCTATGTCCTCTACAATAGCAACCAGTGCTCTTAACTGCCAAGCCACCTCTCTAGTCCAGATTCTTATTTCTTTATCTTACATTTCCTCCAAGGGCTAGACTCTCTTATATCTTTCCATAGGATGTGTTTTTATGGGTTCTTTTCTCTGTGTTGCAAGGTTGCATGTTGTGAATAGCTCAGGGTCTCTGGGCCTGGGCTGAGCAAGGCTGAGAGTAAATGTTTGGATATAAAACTAGAATATTTGGGAAGATGAGTTCTAGCAAATGGGACGGAATTATACACAGCTTTTAATGGTTATTAAACAAATGCTGAGTAAATCTAGGAAGAGGTCAGACACCACATCAGTCTTTATGTCCTGCTGCGCATATAGAACATTTCTGTGATACTGTACAGAAATTCTTTCAAATGAATATTGCTCAGATATCTTCCTCATGGTGTAGAAGGTTTCCTGGTGATGCCCAATAAAACTGACATGACGGATTCATGTGGGTTCCTGAAAAGCTGATGGTGGGAGGAAGGAGTTGGGGGTTGGGGTGGGGAAGTGCTTTACATTAGTGAGCAAATGCTAAATCAGAAAAGAACATCACAGTAACTTAAAATAATCTGACATTTCCCACAACAATCTAAAATATAAACTAATTTACTTTATAGTTTACAAAACATAAATGGATTAGAAAATATTTCCATGACTAATATAAGATCAAAAGTTCACTTTTATAACTTAAGTTTTACCTAATAATTCTATTTATTTTGATCACATATAAATTGATCACATAATGATAATTGTAAGAGGCATCATCTTCTAGGTACAAGAATATCAGGTAAACAATGTGTGTGTATTCGCCACAATTTGGCTCATATTATAACAGGCCTTTCAACTTGGTGCTGTTTTAAATTAAAACATCAAGCCAGTTTATACATCTGGCCTTACTTGGTGGTTTTCTAACTTGCCAATGTTATACCTTAAATGTACTTATATTAATCATACTTCAAAATAGCCACATCATTAAATAATTGTTTTTTTGGAAAAAAAAAAGTTCTTAGAAACGGTATGCATACCCGTTTCAGTTTTTGTTGCCAAATGGTGGGCTGGGTGGGGATGAGAGGCAGAGAAAACCAAATCTGCATTTGGGGCACCAGCTCACTCCAGGAGTGCTTCTTGTGAGTTTCTGGCCACTGCCAAAAGGAAGATGGCGCACACAGCCACACTGTCACACTCTCCTGCCAGCTGCAAACCTCATCACAGTTCCTGTGAAGTGCATTTCCACAGATCGGGTTTCTGCCAGGGAAGACTTTAACAATCTCCTACTCCGCTTTCAACCGACAATTAGTATTAGCAAATGGTCCAGGCCACTGCCTGGATTACAGATGAATTCTATTCAAAAGAGACAAACTTTTACTCAAACCAGACCCACATGCTGAACACTTGAGTTCCCCTGTTAGGTATAATGAAGTTGAGACAGTTTCTATCTTTCATTTAAATAGAAAAAAAATCACTCATACTTGGAATCCAGTTGGCTGTTTTCCCCCGGCTGGGTTAGCCATCTGGTAAGGGGTTTTTTGGAATACTTATGCTCAGCCAGAAGTTGGGGTAGGGGGATCATTACCCTTTTGTCCTTTTGTGCCTTAGTCTTTTAATGTGGTCAACCTTTTTGAAAAAAATGTTTTCAGAGTAGGATTTTTTCTTCCTTTCTTTTGGATAACACATATGGCAAGTAAGTTAAATTCATAATACACTTTACAGTCAAAATTTGCTTTCTCCTAGTGTGGCTGAGAAAAGCATTTGATTGAAGTCACTGACTTGTGGGAAAACAATGAAGATTCAGATTTGCTTCTCTGGATGGGTGACATACCTGTGGATATTTGATATTGCTGTTTTCCAGGTTAAGGTGTCTTTCAAGGCAAGAGGAGGTCTGTTTCCTTTCCTGTGTTTTCAGAGGATTGGCATTGCCCATTGCCAGCATGATAACAGGTCTTCCCAATTCTTCTCTATTATTAAAAATGTGGTCTTGATGGCAACTGTGGATCCACTCACTCTTACGGTTGTTTTCTTCACAAGTACAAGCTGATTATATCAGTTAGCAAAGAAACCTTTCTTTAATAACTATTTCATTGTAATAATTATGTCCATACATTTCCTCTGACTCCAGAAAAATCATTGATCAATCATGTGGATGTCAGGAATTGAAGGTAACTTAAAAGATCATTTGTTTCACCTATAAGGTACATTTCAGAGAAATAAGATGATTTTTTTCAAGCCCAATCAGGTTAGATTGAAGAGAGTATAAGAATCAAAATATACTTTCTGACTTTAAGAATTTTAATCACTTTCCCATGTTGTAATATAGATATATTGACTCATTGAGCAATTTTTTTGTATGATAGGAACAGTTTGCAAGAAACTATGAATGTTCACAAAATGCTCGTTATGAAACATCGTGGATCCCAGTTAGGATCTTACTGTTAGTTTAAAGATCTGCCCTTCTAAGCTATCAAGCATAGAAATATGTATGTAAATTATATATATATATATATATATATATATATATATATATATATGAGGATTTGAGGATTTTTATTGCTATTTTACAAGTGTGTCCAGAAGAAAATATTTCAAATACATTTAGACATTGAAATGTTAAATGAAATATCAATGAGTTTGATATTTCCCTCAAGAAGAAGGAAGAAAAGCTTAAATGATGTGTCAGTTTGGCTCAGCTGAAATGCAGTTTCTATGATTCTCTTTCTTGTGTGAGCCACAGGGAGGTTCTCTCCATCTGGGATACTTGCAGTGATGTTTTTGTATCTTACACAGATGACTGTTTACTTCCTGCCCCTCTCCATTGTCTTGAAGCAGAAGTTGGGCCTGAAACTGTTCTGCCTTCTCCAGGATCCTCTTTCAGCTTCTCCCATACTTTGGCCTGCTGTGCCTGCGCAGCTGTGATGGAGAGCCATGGTGTCTGCAGGCACTTTATTAGGCTTCTACTGCCACTAGAACGCTATTGCAATCATAAGCCTTGAAGCAGTTTCCCATATTACGGTCCACTGGGTTAGACGTTTGATATGCATCTCATTGGGACCAAATCAAGCTGTCTGCAAACCCACCTTCAGTTCTAAAATGGGATCCGTTTATTTTCTTCTTCCAGCCACTCTTTGGCACAAGATTCCCTTATTCTTCCTTCAGTGTTAGCTAAGACTAGTAGATCTTTCTCATAGCTCATGGCTCTGACACTCCCTCTTGTGCCACAGAAACCAGGGTACACTTCCTATTTATGGACAGCTGATTTCAACCAAAATCAAGTCATACTAAAAAAAGGTTCAGGCTATGGTCTGGGATTACATATGATTTCTATCCAAATGGACAAATTTTACTCAAATCAGACCCACATGCTGAACCATGCTGAACATGAGTTCTCTCTTAAGTGTAATGAGGTTGATACAATTTCTATCTTTCATGCAAATAAAAATCACTTTCACATGTGAAATCAAACTGGGTGTTTCCGGTTCAACCTAATTTTTTAATTTCTGATAGGTACATGTAGAATATATTCAGATGTTTCAGGGATTGGTCATCTTTGGGGGTTGTTATTCTACTTATTATACTACTTTTGTAATCAAGGTCAGAGTCAACAAACACTTACATGGACATCGGTCATGTTTGAGGATGCTAGCTTGTCCCTGTGGTTGGGTTATTCTTGGTCCTTTCCACTATTATCTGTTGTCCTTTCCTGACTGTCCATCTTTTGCACTTCAAGATTCAGCATCAGATGTAAGCAGCAGCTCTACAAAGACAGTCTCATCACCGCCCACGGCCCCTTAGGTTTGAGGCCCTGTGACAAACATCTATGAATCTGCCTATCTATCTATCCATCCATCCATCCATTCCTCTGTCTATCCATTCCTCTATCTATCATTTATCTATCTATCAATCTATCATCAATCTACTTACCTACCTTCTATTCTCATTCTCTGTCTCTTGCTCTCTCTTTCATATCATACATATCATCTACCCAACACCTAGTGGTTCATTTTCGATGCTTGAGCCCTGAGACAGTGCACAATACTCTTGAGGTGACTCTAGGTGGAAGGGACACAAACTTATATAATCACAGCTATTGGAAGTTAGAGTGACATCGGCATGAGATTTATGTTCAGATTCTCTTGGCGGTGGGGCCCTCGATCCCTCCCCACTACGTCGCTTCTGTCCATACTGTCTTGGTCGGAATGAGTCACATGGACACACCTAATTTCTAGGAGGCAGGATTTCTAAGAAGTGTGATTTGTGTTCTCTAGAAAAGAAAGGAGAAGCTGATGGTGATGAATGGTACTAATGTGTACCATGCAAGAAATAGGAGAGAGATTTGTAGAAAGGATGGTCATGAGGGACACGAACTGGAAGATAAAAAGCATGGGTGCAAAAATGAGCTTTGCTCATTTTTCTCCTCTTTCAGCCTTAGTAAATGGCAGGCTGCCAAGTTATCAACTTGTATTTTGTCCTTTGTTCCTTCTGATGAGGCAAGCCCATGATGGCAACATTTTTGCTATAGAAAATAAATTGGGATATTTTTATAGACATATTTCTTATGATTTTCTTTTCTAAAGTCTAGGCTACAATCTAGAAACTATAAGGGATATTATATGATTAAACATTTTAAATATTATAGCATTACTCATAGGCAAGTGGTGCGTTCTTTTATGTACATGCATTAGATAAACACATAATCATGGGGAATGAATTTAAACAACTTTGCGTGTGGAAACATCGCCAACTGTTTTTCATTAAGCAATGAAATTCTTCATGAAAGGTGGGATTTAAGGCTCCTTTGTAATAGATTAAGGAAAAAAAATAAACTACACTGAGAATCTTCAGGAAACAGGAAGATCGTTTCCTCTTCCCACCTTCCTCCTCTCATCTGCAAGTGGAATGCAGGGGTAGTTAGGCAAGTACAATCAAACCATGAAGGCAGCTTGGAAAATACAGTAGTGTATGTGTAGTCAAACATTCCTATATGTAATTGGTAGAGACAGGTCTTCCCATGTGAAGTGCACAGAGAAACACTGGTAGTTACTCAGGATTGCCTGGAAATTTGGCAGCCTGGAGAAATTCTCAAGTTTGGTGGATGCCCATTATTTGCTTATTGGAATGAACATGTCCAATTTATCTTCGCATCTAACTCAGCATTTGCTGATCAGCTGGTGTGCTGATGTGGCTGCCAGAAGGCCAGTCCCTCCAAGAGTCCTTGCTTAACCCCCCACATCCTGGCCCTGGCCCACTGGCACACTGGCTCCTTTTTGTGCCTCAGAAGGAGAGTGTAAACTAAGTTGGCTCCACATACAAGGGCACATTCTTGGACGGTGGCTGTCTAGACCATTTCCTTCATACAGAGAAGGCTCAAGGGTCTTTTTATAGAACAATTACTGGAGCATTAAACTGAGCAGTGGCTTCTTCAGCAGACTCCTTTCCCTGTTCTGACTGTGTGCAAGTCTGGTCTTCTTCACAGATCAGCATAGTGCTTAACCTGCCTGTCCATATTAGTATGAAGTGCATTCTCTGGCAGAGAACTCTTTATTGCTCACCTGCTCTCTCTCTGTAAAGGAGCCAAGTAACGCCATTCCCATGTGTCCTTTTTCCTACCCTCAAAAAGAGAAAATTATAGAAAGGAAAGCATACCTAATTAGCTATAATAGCAAAGTATCTCTTAAGAGTAGTTGAGAAATCATGAATAACAGGAGGAGCACACACTAGGCTTATGCTAAGTAGAATTCTAAGATAATGCATGCCTGAAATTAGCGCTCAATTGTAAAAATGTTTTCTATTCACTACACTTAGCAATGAGTCTCATGGTGGCATTTTCATACACAAACATAATATATTTCCATCATAGTTTCCCTCATTAGCCTCTCTTTCCCCTTTTCTGTGGATTCCTTTCCTCTTCCCAGCTGTAGGGTTCCTTTTAGGTCTGGTTTGGGAAAGCCTATCATCCCACATTTTTCTCCTATTACTTTTAGGATTTCCTTTGCTTAGATTGTTACACCAGTGACAACTTGTGTAGATCTTAAGATGGGTGTTGCCCCCACTTTTCTCAACATCTTTCATTTAATCCTCTTCTTATAAGACACCTTTACCAAATTCACCTTCCTGGCAACACATGGATCTGCTTCTGATGCCTTCACTTTATGAGTGCTATGCTGTTTCAGTGACTACAGTTTTGGATTGTATTTGATACTTAGCATATCAAATAAAAAATAACTTGCCTACTCCTGTAGTAATGAGCCTGGGATCAAGTTGTCCTATTTATTAAAAAATCCAACTTGGTTCTAATCCAAATCTAATTATGCCCTATTTATTTATCTGGGACAATTGCCTATTTTGTATCACTAAATCCCTCTTTGTACAAACATGGTCTCTATCACTCTTCCTTTATGTAATTCCACTTTCCCCAGTTGTTACAATCAGCTTTAATCGCAGTGAAGGAAGAGCTGAAACAAAAGGCAAACCAAAGCAAACGCTTCCAAGGTTTTTGAATTTAGCCAAATCCCGTATCTTTTGGTGATTCTTGTTCTAGAAGATGTCAAATTGTCAATGCACTAGTTTGAAAAATGAAAACAATAATATCATTAGTTTGGCCACTTGAATATTCAGTCTCAGGGTTCTTTTATTACAGAATATCAGTCAATAACTGCTTGTTAGTAATTGTTGACCGGCATTTCCAGGCCTTTCACTTTCCGTTCCCAGTTCACAGTACTTCTTGTGGTCAGTAGGGGGTGCCGCAGAAGCAACAGATCCTCTTAACCAACATTGAATTCTAACAGATTTTGAGCCTCGGAAGTATTGGTTTATAAATTATCAGCTGCAGTTCTCACACATTCTAACAGTCTCACATCTGTGGGCATTTTATGAAGAAGTAGAGTAACGGGAGAGGGTGCGATCTTCAGAGTGTCTTGTAACCTAAGAAGGCCTGTATTATAAACGCACGGAAAGGACTACATCAAGTTGTGTTTGGGCTAACAGGGTAGGGCCTCTGCTTTTAGGGTTTATTCCTTTGAGCCCCGGTGCCAGAAGGCTGTTTTGTGGGCTGCCAGTTTCCTGATCTCAGTCTTTTAAGGGTAACGGTTTTAAAGGAGGACTTCAAATAAGGGAGGCGAGTTCTGGAGAGCAAGAAGGTGGGGGTTGTGGAAGGAAACTCGTCCCGCTGCCGACAATCCTAGGGCAAAAATCCACCCTACTTTCTGGCTTTGGAGAAGTTTCCTTCGCTGCTGATGGCGCTGCTGTTCAGAAACATCGCCCTCTGCATCCCGCCCCTCCACCAGTCTGCGCTTCTTATGCTCCTGAACTATCAGGGCAAACATTTCATTGTATGCTAGTCACCTAGAACCTACGTTCTGTAGCATGAGGGAGGAGTTGCCCTTGTGTTTGCCTAACAGGTTTGGATATATTGTAGCAAAATTATTACTTGTTCAATAAAGAGGAAAGAAAGAAGGAAGAAAGGCAGGGAAAAAGGAAAGGAGCGAGGGAGGAAGAGAGGAAGGAAGAGAGGGAGCAAAAAAAGTTACCACAGAGATATTTTGAGGTAAGTTAATTTGTCTGTAAACCCAGAAACTGGAACAGTAACAAAGTTCACATAGCACTTTACCCAGTAAAGTACAGTACAGTAACAACAAAAAGCAGTTTGTTTCTAATAAAGTTAGCAGCAGTATTTGCAATAGTAAATCTATAATATAGCCATTACCAACCACATGGAGAAGGAAAGAAAGACTATTTGATATTTATCTGGATTCCAAAATTTAGTTGCATAAGTTTAAAGGATCCCTAAAATAGCAAGGTTCTATATGGAAACCTGACAATGAAACTTCTTACTTTGTGCAAGCAATACACATTCATAAAAATTACTTCTGAAGGTAGACTTTGTTTACAGTTTTACTAACTTATAATTCTACTGAAATTTAGATACTACACTGTTAACTTAAAATTTCACCTGTAGCTTTACCAAAACAGAATTTTTCTTACCTTTTCTGCTCCCTTGTGACATTACCAAAGCATCAGATATTTATCTTTAAAACATTTTATTTATTATTTTTATTTTTCATAAGTACAAGTGTTATGCCTGCATGTAAGTGCGCCTATATCATGCAATGCCCAGGGAAGCCAGAAGAGGGCATCAAATCCTTTGGAACTGGGGTTACAGATGGTTGTTAGCCGCCAGCCGCCATGTGGGTCCTTGGAATCAAACCCAGGTCCTCTGCAAGAACAGCCAGTGCTCTTAACTGCTGAGTCATCTCTTTAGCTCCTAGGTATTTCTTAAGGGATGGTCAAAGTGTCAATATTCATGTTTGGTCCTACTAACTTTATCTTCAAACAACTGCAAAATAAGTTACCTTGGGAGTCGCCATTCCTCTTGATAGTTCATTATTCAATAATCTTGTCTATAGGAATTGTTCTTGGAAAATCTATGAGTAGGCCAGGTGAAACAGTGCTGTGCCGAGCACAACTTTTTAAGATGTTCCTTCTCAACAGTTATATTTAAAGTGCCAGGGAGATGGCTCAGTATCTAAAATGCTTGCTGTGCAAGCCTGACTATCTGAATTTGATCTCCTGAACTCACATTAAAAAGCCAGGAGCTGTGACATGCATCTGTAATCTTAGCACTTAAGTAAGAAAGGAAGCAGAGACAAGAGAATCATCTGGAAGCTTGAATATACAACCCAGGAGTATGCAGTATAGAGAGACCCTGCCTTTTACAGTACAAGATGACAACAGACTCCTAAAGACTGTCCTCTGACCTCTACAGGCACACTGTAGCATACATGCACTCCTCAACCCCCAACACCCTACAGTTTTACAGTGTCATATTTATTAATTTTCTTAAAATAGTATTATTTTTCCTATATAATACTGGATCTCTGAGTGTATGTCCATAATCAATTAAAAGTGTGAAAATCTGTGTCAGTGATGAATACTGACACTGTAGCCAAGATAGAAAAACAGATTTTCCAATGTTTAAAAAGACTTTTGTTATTTTAAATTATGTATGATTATGTGTGTCTGTGTGTGGGTATGTGCATATGGGTGCAGGTGCCTAAGGAGGCAGCATCCCATGGCATTACAGGTAGCCATGAGTCATTGGACGTGGGTGCTGGGAGCTGAGCTAACTCCTGTCCTCTCCAAGAGTACTTTAACCTCTGAGCCACTCCACCAATCCATATTGTTTTACGTCCTGAAGCAATGTAAAAGCCACTTTAAAATGATCCACATGGTTGCTGATTTCCCGAGCACCTTTGATTTCATTTAGCATGTTTTAAAACAAATATGAGAGTCACTGGGCATTTAAAGGAAGCTGATGAGAAATCAGGGTTGTTGGAAGTAAATGACTTTTTAAGGATCATAAATTTAAGGATGGGCTTTCTTTTCTTTTTTCCCGCACTAAGTTCAAGTACAATGTACAGGTTCACTATGCTTCTTAAGTGCTGGTTTGATACATGTTGTTATATTAATGTGCTATGATGTGTTATTCACATTCAAGTGGAATAGTGTATTCAAATTAAATGCACTCTGTCTTTCTGTGTCTAGAATGATGCAATGACCACAAATCAGGAAGGCAAAATCTAATTTACAAAAGGATAAAACTTATTCAACATCTGTTTTGGAGGTAAAACTTGCTGTGGAGTCTCCCTTTTAGGTTTAAGATTCCAGCGATATCATTTGAAGTTGGAGAATCTCAGACATGGAACTTTTCTAAGTTTCAGTTTTCTCTGGAATATTCCATAAGATAATTACAGTAACTATTTTTAAGGTTGCCAGAAGGATTAAATGTGGTAATTCATAAAAATCAACTGACACATTGTCTACCATGTGGTGGGAACTCTCAGTAAGTGGTGCCTAATGTATTTCCACTACAGTGCTAGGCCCATGGAGTAACAGAAAAGCTGTTTAAGATGCTATGTTTTTTGATAGGCACAATATTCTATCTATTATATTAAAACCTAGACTCTATGCAAGAGGTCAGGACACGGTTTCTTTAAAATATTTCTGTTTGTAAAATGCATTTTCCAGGTAGATATATAAATTATATTTGAAATAGGGTATTCTTATATTTTATTGATCACTTTGTATTGTAAAATAAAACATGCACACAGAAAACTACATAAACAAACACCGAGTTCAATACAGTCTTATGAGGCAGACAGCTGGATAACCACGAGTCATTAACACTTTTTGATTTATTTATTTGTATTTTATGTGTATGAGTGTTTTGCCTGCATGTATGTGAGTGCACCCCTGTTGTGCAGTGCCCATGGATGCCAGAAGAGTCTGTTGGAGCTCCTGGAACTGGAGTTATAACTGGCACTTCCACCAGTCATTTTTAAAAAGAGCAATTGGCTGCCTCTTTGAAAAGAATTCCAGGATCTTTCACAGTCATAGAGCCACCCTCTGTCCAAAACCACTGTGATCTGAGATGCATAGTGAGAGCTTCTGTCCCCAAGTGAGCTTCCTAGGTCCTAGTGAGTTCAGTCCTGCCCAGTAAAAGCACTTCTAGTATATCATCTAGGCCTCTCTTAATCTACAAGTCTGGCAGCTATCCTTTTCTTTTTCCTCACGATACATCTATGAAGAACCCAGATCATATTATTAGTGTTACATATTAGTATAGTTAGTTCCTAAAGGCAGCAGTAGAAAAGGGATTGTGTTGTTTTTCTTATCACATCAATAGTCATTATGGTCCGTGATGCCTTTTCATTAAATCTGAGTTCCGTGACTAGCAGGGCTTTTAATGCTGCCCCACATTTGAAATTCAGTGTCCTTTCAGCTGTTGGAAGCGTCTTCTCTAGTAGATTCCAAGAGGAGAATGCTGAGAATGATGTTCTCTGTGCTCTTGATGCTGACAACCATAGGTCTGTGGCATTTATACATGTTACTTGCTTCCCTTGAGTACCTTAAATGTGTTAGCTCATTTTGGACAGATAATGAGTTACTCTCTGAAAGAAAGAAGGAATCCTGTCACATGTGACAACATGGGTGAACTTGGAGGACATTTATATGAAATGATAAGCCAGGCACAGAATGATGTGTGCTGTCACTCTAGAAGCAGAGATAGGCTGCAGGCTGGAGTGGGAACTGGGATGTGACGACTAAGAGGGTAAGTTCAGGAGCTCCACCTTACAGCATGGAGTTCACAGTGGGACCGTGTAACTAGGTATCACATTAGCAAACTGCTAAGACTGTAAGTTTCAATGGTCACACTACAGAAAATATATGTTAGGTAATGAGTACACATCAAAACACCTTGCTTACCCCATAAATACATATAATTCCTACTTTTTAATTAAAAATATTTTATTATTTTTGTTGTATAAGTGTATTGCCTGGATGTGTAGAAGTGTACCCGTGTTGTGTAGTGTCCTGAGAGGTCAAAAGGAGGTGTCGGATTCCACTGGAACTACAATTGCAAACAGTTGTCAGCCACCATGTAGGTGCTCAGAATTGAACCTGGGTCTTTGAAAGAGTAGCCAGAGCTCTTAACTGTGGAACCTTTTCTCCCGCCAATTTTTCCTGTTTTTAAAAGTCCATTAGTTTTACTAAATTATGTTTCAAAATTGTTTGTATCAGCAGTCTCAGATATGTGTGCTCTATGTTTCAGGATTTTAGGAACATTTTATTGAATTATATTGTTTATAGTTGGGGTTTTTGTCCTTTATCTCTTTGAAGAACTTTGGAACTATCGTCAATAGATGCTACCTTCTCTCTTTTTCCCGTATCGCTTTTTAGGTCTGTCTCTCTCCCGTCGCTTTCCCGCCCTCCCATCTCCTCCTTATCCTCCTTTCTGCCACCTGCCTGTTCTCTGTTCTCCTCCTGCCCTCTCTCCTCCCCTCCTCTGCATTATGGATCAAACTCAGGGCTTTATTCCCACTAGGCAAGCCCTCCATCACCAAGCTGTACCCACAACCATCACCAAGCTGTACCCACAACTGCTGTTTACTTTTAGAAGCTAAGGTAAAATATACAGAGCATAAGAAATGTTATTTAACTGCTTTAAGTGTACAGCCCAGAGACCTTAAGCGCATTCATGATGGTGTGTCATCATACAAGTGCCCATCACCAAATTCTTTCATCTTCCCAAACTGAAATATGGTGCTATTAAAGTCGGGAGGGTGTTAGAGTGGTGATGGAGGCAGAGGAGGGGCGGGGTCTGTATGATCAAAATACATTGCGTAAAAATTTTAAAGATTGGCTGGAGAGATGGCCCAGAGGCTGAAAGCACTGGCTACTGTTGCAGAGGATCCAGGTTTGATTCCCGGTATCTACAAGGCAGCTAATAACCATGAGTAAGAAGTATTTATACACCTGCCGACTCTGATTAACTGATTAATGAGAGCAGCTCCATGGTGGAATTCTCCGGCATTTCAGGGCTAAGCACGTACTAACCTACCACGGCTCCTTAGTTGTAAGGAGAGAAACCCCATGCTAAAAAATGGGAAGCAGGTGACAGTGTCTCAGGAGATGTTGACAAATGTCCTGTTAAAGTGTAGTGAAACATCTAAAAACAAAATGACGTAAGTTGTGAATAATGTATTTCACAAGAAATATTTCAAATAGTTAGGACTACATTCCAAGTTGTGAGATTAACTTTGAATGAACCTTTATGCATTCATGCTAATCTAATATTTGAAGTATTAATTACAATTTTTTGTCGTATGATCATAAAATCAAGTTCCTAGTGATCACCTAAAGTTTAGCTTACATTGCTATCGCCCATGGTGAGCCATCAAAGCTCATATAGGATTTTTAGGCTGAAATTATTTTTCTAGCAAAAGGAAAGGATTATTTTTTTTTCTGGTTTAGCTATGTTCTACCTTGTTCACCTCAAACATATTATGAATTGCTGGACCAGACTTAAGGCTATGGAACATAACCAAATTAGATGATCCAAATAAGAAACAGCTCAGGATGTTAATTAATATTGTTTCAAACTGCATCTTCAGAGAGAGTTGCTTAAAGGAAATAACAAACAAACCTCTCAAGCCAAAGCCCTACATAGACAATTATGCAGAATTGAAATTAGAAATGGTGGCAACATAAACTAATGACATAGCCCAGTGTGTTGACTCTACTTGTATGTCAAAAAACATCCTTTGTTTGTAAGCTGTATATATACCAAATAACCTATACAAGGCTTTTGAGCACTCTAGGATGTAGATTCCTCATCTTTAGAGTGGGCATTGGGTTAGAGAGTCTCTACAGTTTTTCACCGGTGTTTGGGTGTATGTATGTTTTATGTGCTCCTATGGGTGTGGGTGCACATGTATGTGTGTGTGTGTGTGTGTGTGTGTGTGTGTATGTGTGTGTGTGTGTGTCTGTGTGCATGTGGAAGCCAGAGGTCAGTTTCAGGGGTTGTTCCTCAGGCACTGTCACCTTATTTTTGGAAGACATCTTCTCATTGGACTAGAGCTGCTGAGCAGGTTAGGCTGGGTGGCCAGCCAGTCCCAGGGATCTCCCTGTGTCTGTCTCCCCAATGCTGGGATCACAAGCATGCGACCATGCCTGACTTTGGGTATGGACTTGGGATACATCTCAGGTCCCCGTGTACAGCAAGCACTTTACTGTCTGAGTTAGATGACCAGTCATTTTTGGTTTTTGAGTCATAATCTTAAATTATATTCTATAGTTAACATATGGCATCTCTTTTCTCTCTGATTCTTCACTACTCGATCTCAGCAGTACGTATTTAATGAATGAGGAAACCAGGGTCCTTCTCACCAGCTTGTACTACAGGAATGAAGCTAATTTGTTTCTTATCTGTGGGAGCAAGTGTCATGACACTTGCATATTTGAGTGTGAACAGGTGGTCAGAGATGTTCTCATGAACACTGTTCCTGAAGGCGAGGCAGCCTGAGAGATCTGAACTAGGTGGCGTAGTGTTCCCCTCTGGTCTTTCCTCTCTACAGTGTTCGTTAATTATATTAAAGTGGTTTTCATTTATTTCATACTTATATAGCTGGTGTGTTGAATTATTCCCTTGTTAAACAACTGTCTTAAGTGATTAAGTCATTAATAGGATTTCTGGAAGTGTTTATACTATTTAAATAGTTTTCAAACACTAAAATTATTGCACTTTCGTGTGGATAATAATGAACACAGACAAGATAATATCACTGGTACATGTTCCCCAAATGGTATTTACTGGTAATTTATTACATTAAAAAACTAAATCTCATTTAAAAGTTTAAATTAATTCATTCAAATATATTCTCTTGAAACCAATCTACAGTGTAGACTTTTCACTATTGCAACTTGTCCTTCTGTCTAGGAACTGAAATCTTGGGGAAATGGACATATTTTCCAAGGACAAAAGTTGCAGACCTTATGGACAGACTATTTGGGTCATTAGAATAAAAATTTATATGTAGTGGAATTGGTCATTGTTTGAAGAGCAATATTTTATTTTATAGCTATTGCTTCTTTAGATGTGACCTCATCCTTAACATGACCTGTTGATTCTTGTTTTCCTCTTCTGTGAAAACCTATAAAGGGGTTTAATTTAGGTAACTGTTTGTTTTACAAGAAATTGAACATTTGGAACCCTTGTTTTCTTAAATTGGATCTGAAAAACATTTCACAGACGTAACAGATGGAGAAAGAGTGTCAGGGAAGGCAATTATATGTTTTTAAATTCCCATGATGCACATAGACAGAGTGGTTTGATAGTCTCAAAAAGAAAATCATATTATAAAATATTTTTTGCACAAAATAATTTTATAATATTATTTGACTCTAAAACTAATGATTATGCTGCAAACAGAGAAGTATATCTGCTTATTATAAGACATTGTCTATAACTTAATTTTAGTATATGCAGCATGTAACCATTGCATTGAATTGCAGTTACATATCTCCAATAAAATATTATAATGAAAATCATATGCAGATGGCAATCGCTTTGTATTCCAAATGACAAGCTGTTTATGTGTTACTTCTGCGGGGCAGTGTGCTTGCTTATAAATTGGGGGGATGCTACCCTTTGAGAAGGTGGATCAAAAGATAGCCAACTGTGGAGCAGTTTGGAGCTCTGAAGTCTGCGTGAGAGGGAATTTCAACTGTAACTGAGGGGACCTGGTTCTGTCCTGGTTCTGCAGAGTGATTTGAAACTGTGTTTCAGTGTTCTGGGCTTGGCAAACCCAAAGTGTGTTTTGCTGAGCACTTTTTTCTTCATTTTAAGCCCATGTGTGTTATAAAGGAAATTTAATCCGTATGCTTTTGATTCCTTTACACTTAACTCATCAAAATGTTTTGTACGAGCTATTTGATGTCCAAGAAGTCTTTGAGTCTTTTTATAACTTTTAAAAGCTTTTTACCCCCTTAGAAACAGGAAGTTGTGTTTTATTAAGTATAAAAAATTAGAAGCTAAACTTAGAAGCCTTCAAACCCATGATAAATATTAAAATTAATAACATTAATAAAGCAAACACTATGTGCTTGGCTATAAGCATTTCCCAGAGCTGAGTTTATTATTTCAATCACCACGTAAGACAGGTGATGTTACTATTGCTACATATAGAGTGGTTACTTGTGCAGAGTTCCTACACTTTGTGAGGTGAAGCTGGGATTTGAAAATAGTCAGTCTGCAAACCTTCAAGCTCTAGACCTCCCTGCCTGTTTCCACAGTGCTAGCCTGCAAACTTAGAACTTTAGATTTTATTTCAAAGCAGTTATAGACTAACAGTGTAGTAGGTTCCTAGATTACTATGCTTTTTAATTTAAAAATTTTATGTATATTTTTATTGAATTTTTGTACATTTCTTATAACAGGTTTTAGTCAGATTGAGACCCCCTCCTGTGTCTGCCCTCTCATACCTCGCCACTGGATTTCAAGGATTCTGTCACACATGTTGAGGCCTTTTGTACCCAGATGTCCCTCAGTACAAGTTTATTCACTGGAATCTGTTCACCCAATCTAGAGTGTCTCCCTTAAAGAAGATCTGCTCTCCCACACCCAGCAGGAATCAGTTGCCAATAGTTCCATGGCTAGAATTGGGGCCTGGTTTTCTTCTAAGCCCTCTAAACAAGTTGAAGATTCATCATATTTTGTGAAAATTAATTTTCTTTTCAACATTGTGAGACCATCCAGCAAACGTGAAACAGCCTGCAGAAAAATACAAATCAGAGTTACACTGAGATCCCATCTCACCCCGGACAGAATGGCAACCATTAAAAAAGCAAACAATAAGAAATGTTGGTGAGGGTGAAGACAAAACGGAACCCGTATGCTCGTGGGAAGATAAGCTTTCCCAGACACTCTGGAAGTCAGAGCTGAGCTTTCTCAAAACTAACAATAGGTCTGCCATATGATCCACTGTACCACTCCTGGTTTATTTACCCAAAGGACTTTAAGTCAGCCAATCATAGAGATACTTGCTCATCAGTGTTTACTGCTGCCCTATTCACAATAGCCAATCGTTGAACTAACCTAGGTGTCCAGCGACAGAAGGATGAAAGAAGAAAATGTGGCAAATATACAAAGAACAAACATGTCGTCTGCAGGAAAATGAATGCAACTAGAGATAATTATTTTAAGTAAATTTAGCCAGCCTCAGAAAAACTGGTACTGTGTGTTTTCTCTCACATGCCTCCTCGATTTTATGCAGGTAACACAAAATCATGTATGTATATATGACATGAAAGTAGGCGTGAAACTGTTCAAGGGACAACAGGAACTGACGGGAGAGGGAAGAGCAGGAGAGAGAAGGGAGGGATCATGGGGAATGTGCTCTATAACATATCCTTGTATGACAAAATAAGATCGTTTAAAAATTATGTTTCCAACAGGAAAAAAAATGAAAAGATTTAACGTCTAGAAAGTTCTAAAGTTCTTATATAAGTTTTAAAATACCTTAGGCTTCCAGGTGTAATGGCAGGTGCCTTTAATCCCAGCTGTGGTGGAGCTGAAGCAAGTGAACCTCTGTGAGATGGGTGCCAGCCTGGTCTACATAATGAGTTCCAGGTAGGCTAGGACTAAGGACTAGGGAGACCCTGTCAACAAAACAAACAAAACAAAAACACAGTATGCTGAAATACAAGCTTAAAGTGTTAAACACTGTATATTACCTTTAAGGAAAGATCAAACATACTAGTACTTTTCTTTGGTTAAAAGTAAAGACATGTTACAGTAAATTTAAAGAAAAATCAATCAATATGTTGAAAAAAGACACACGTCTTTAATCTTTCCATTAAATACCTCTGACTATCCAGAATGTTCTCATTTCACATGATTTTTCTGGTCCCATCAAATAAGCCCTTCTTGACTTTGAGAAAATTTTATTCAAATGTTAAGGAATTAAGAAAAATGAACTTCCTTTGAAGAAATAAAAGGAAGCCGCTGAGCCATGCATATTTCAACCATTGTATGATCTTATTTGAAAGATTACTTTCTTTTCCAGACTCACTGTAGATTTTTATGTGTATTTATCTGTGTGTGTGTGTGTGTGTGTGTGTGTGTGCTGCCAGTGATTCATTTCAGGGCCTCACACATGCTATGCAGAGGCTCTAACACTGAGGTATACCCCCAGCCCTTCATTTGTTTTAGAAACTGTTTCTGCAAGTTATTTCTGTGTTCCTTCCTCAACTTTGGCAGAGTTAGGCTTGTCAACTGACAGGTCAGCCAGTTGTTAGAAGCAGAGAGAAAGCGGCTGTGAATGTAAAATGGGAAGAGAAAGTCTTTACAAAGACATACAGAGAACTTGAATCTTGACTTGGCTTAATAACTGTAAGCTCTTCTCTCACTCTTGATATAAATTTCCCCATTAGTGCCAGAGTAATTAATTCTTGTCATTCTCAGCCATATCTTTAATGAACAGCTCTTCCCCTGAACTTTCTATTGGCAAAAGAAACAAATGACAAAAGCAGTTGGTTTCTAGCAAGGCTATCAAACAAGGGATTGACTCTTAAAGCTAACACCTTACTTTGGATTCCTTGTTATTTTCTCTCCTTAACAAGATCTGAGCACGAATTTTTATTTTATTTTATTTTATTTATTGATTGAGGTAGGGTCTCCCTGTAGTCCCAACTGGCCTGGAACTTACTATGTACACCAAGTTGGCCCTCATCTTATAGAGATCTTCCTGCCTCTGCCTCTCCCAATACCCATTTACATAGGCTGAAACTAAGACTGATGTCACCATTATCATGATGGCCGGAGACACTTTGAAATTGGTGGTGAGGGTTCAATTCATGTGATTTGCCACAACATTTTAATTCTGTGGCTAATTCATACAGGCTCACTTCTAAACTTTGGGGTTCTGTTTTCTTCAGAGTGGGTGAGGTCAAAGGTATGAAGTCCCCCACTCTCTCCTGTTTGTCTTGATACTGACATACTTCCTCCTCCTTTCTAGAAAGCAAGGGTTGGGGGCAGGGATAGGTAAGTGTATCAGTATTGTTCAGAAGGTGACTTCTCTCTAGTTAGGTCCAAGAGCACTGATTACTGGGGCATGCTTCTAATACTTGAAGTGAAGAGCCACTTCAGAATTGCTGAGTAGATTCCCAGTCCATCTCACTCCCATTGAAAACAGCATAATCCATCCTGCACTGACTCAAATACAGCCATATTTGAAAATGAAGAATAAAACCAAGCAAAGCCAGATTTAGTATATAAGTGGCCAAAAATGAGGGCTGTGATATCACATAGATGATCTGGGAGGACGAACTCAAGCTAATGAAAGAAGACAACCCATTCTTACAAGTTAAAATGATGACACCCAAGTTTACGGATTTCTTTTATCATTTTCTGGCTTGGATGTAAATTAAGTTGAGAGACATTTACTGTGTGAGGGTGCATTTATGAGAAAAGTATATATATATATATATGTGTGTGTGTGTATGTGTGTGTCTTAGAGAAATATTCTGATACACAGTCTAAACTGGATTAATCATGACTGAAACACCCGATACTCATTGGAGAAGTCACTCAATGAGTGAAGATAACCTATAGGGAAGTGGAGATTTCATCGTGGTGCAGCTATCGTCTTGATCTTAAGGCTCCAGTGGAAGCCCATGAAATATTTTAAATTTGCGCAAAGGAAAAATATGATTTTCTTATTCATTTCCTAAGGAAATTGTTTCCTTCCACCTCTGTTTCTTTTTCTCCTTTTCCTTCTTTCCTCTTCTTCCTTCTCTTCCTTCTTCTCCTCTTGCAAGGCAATCTATTCTTCACAATTGTCAGTTACAATCACGAATCTGGCTGACTCCGAAAGCCTAAAGCACAGTCAGCAAGTGTGTGCACACAATGGCAGGAATGAAGGACTTCGACGTAAAAGTTCTTCCTAATGAACTCTCTTTCACCCAAACAGGAGAACAAAATTTAAAAACACGGGGCAACTGTGCCCAGGAGCCAGAATGGAGGAGAAATTTAGAAAAGGAAAAGGAGGTCCTGGCTTGTGACAGACCTGTTAAGGAGCTGGGAAAGAGCTTCGTGATTTGAGCTTTAGTTCACCAATCATGAGTTGGGTCTCACCTCCTCTAAGCCTGCTCTTCTCTTTGGGCAGGATTGTGACTTTTCCTAGTATCACTTCAGTTCAAGGAACTTAGGAAGTTTTTTTGTTCAGAAACTGGATGGGAGGAGGTCAAGGCAAATAAATTTTAGACTGTATATAGGAAAATCACCTCACAGTGACGCTGAATCTGAGAGAAGGGCTCTTCAAATATCACTTGTTTCCTACAGTTCCTTCAGTGGTCTGGGCCTTTTACAGACCTTCAGTCCTCACCTTAGCCAAAGTGTACCCGGCTCAGGAGTAGGAGACAGGATAGGAATGGAGAAACGCAGAGAGCAGAGTGAAGGCCTAAATGTTTTCTCAGTGCTCTTAGTAAACAACTGTGCCTGGGAAAATGGCTTCTTGCCTGGGCAGAGGCATGGCAGGGTGGGGCCCCAGTGAGGGAGAGACTCCAAGTAGAGACAGACACACAGATGCTGTTAGTCTAGAGGTGCTGTACCCCATGTCCTGAGCTGTTGCAAAGGTAGGGGAAAATAAAAGAAGTCAAAACAGTAAGTATTTTTTGTGTTAAGAAGTATGTGTTAAATTCCGTACCAAGCATCAAAAAATGTGGTGACTTAGTCATTACAACTCAACAGAAATATTTTAATTCCCATTCCATAGATTTCTGCACTTAGTAAAACCTCTAGATTTCTAAAATATATTCTGATTTTGTTAGCATCCTTCTGTTACTGTAGTAAGTACCCAAGGCAATCAGTTTACAAAGAGAAAACTCTATCTTGGCTCACAGTTTTGGAAGTTCTAATCCATGAATGATGATTGGCCCAGTTGCTTTTGAATCTGGCATATTATGCCAAGAGCCTATGATGGAGCAAACCTGCTCACCCCCAGGACAAAAAGTGAAAAAGAGGGTGGAACTGGGGTTCAAAGGCCCTCTTCCCAGTGACCTGAAGACTGCTTCCTAAAGGCTCCGTAGTCTCCCTTTGCCTTTGAGCTCTTCTTGGCTTTTCACATCAGCTCCCCGGTGCCACAGGCTGCAGATAGTCTTCAGTCTTTGGAGATACACTCAGATTCTAACCACAGCACTAGTAATGAGACTCAGAGAATTTAAGAGCATTCTCTGATTTTAAAGTCTGGTTCAAGTACAGCCTACAAAGAAGCAATTCACTACAGAAAAATTCTCCTCAATGAGGAGGTTATCAGTAAAGCAGAATGAATGTTATTGAAAAGAGAGACTGACTACCTAGGGAGCAAAATGAATCAATAGGAAGGCAGAGCTCCGGATCTTTAGGAGGGGTTCAGCTGACAGGCTGGCATGCGCAACCCTCAGTAAGCAGCTTTTAGATGTCTCAGGAGAGCTACGAATGTGATCCAAGACAAAAATCATAAACATACTCAAAACATTATGAGATCTAACTTGATTGTAAGGCTTTTTAGTGAGAACTTTATGGATAAGAATATTCTGCCACAACAGCCAAAGATTCGACACTCCTGATAGAACCTCAAAGCATGTTGCAGTGGGTAGTTCTGTCATGTTGCAGTAGATGCATTCACTAGGCACAGAAAGACCCAACTAAAAGAGAATGCATGAAATGCACAGAACATTGAAGTAAGTTACAATGCAGGGAGAAATAAAGAGAAAGAGATGGTGTGCCCTGACACACGGGGTTGGAACCGCTGGGTGGAAGGCTCTCGTTACTAACCTGAAGCACGCAGCACTCCCGCGCCCTTGTCTTCCCGCAGTATGAGCCTCCTGTGCTGGCCTGTGGTGACATGGCCGGGAACTGAGCAAAGAGACATATGCTAGAAGCTTCCTGGAACCCTCTGACATTTGATCCTTTGCAAAGATGCAGGGAAAGCGTCCACGGCCATTGTTAATTACTGAGTAGCCACTGCTTGATCTGTATGCTTCAGGCAGAATAAGCAAATGATGATCAGTTGGCGTGAGTACCTGATTAAATCCACTGAGGTATAATTGACATAAAATAAATGGCATGTATTTAAAGTGTATTGTTTGATGCTTTTGACCTATACAGAACCGTAACCATCAAGATGATGAGCATACCAATTATCCTCAAACTGTCTCCTGAGTCCTTGTGTCATGCATCTTTCCTGTCTTATCTAGCATGCTTCTTGGGGGATCTGTTTGCTGTAATTGTAGACCAGTTCATGTCTTCTGTAATTTGTTAACGAACATGCAGAAAGTATTTTATTTGGCCTTACTTAAATCAATCATTGTGCAGAGGTGTATCCTTGCTGCTGTGTTAGTGTTAGGCTGTTTATCATTGAACAGATCTTCATTATATAAATATATCAAAATGTGCTTGTTCATTTGCTTGCTGTGATATTTGGATGATTTCTAGTTTGGGGCTATTCTAAAATAAAGCTGCTATGAACACTTGTGTGAATTCTCTTCTGCCTTTTAGAACAGGATAAATCCTTCATCTGGTAAATACCTAGGAAACAAATGACTGGTTCATACAGTATGCACATGGTTAATGTCTGAAGAAATTGACAACTGTTTTCCAAAGTGCTGGTGCCATTTGTCTTCCCAGCAGCCATGTGTGAGAGTGCCAGTTATTATATATTTTGTGAGCGGTTGGTATAGTCAGTCTTAACTCTGTCTTCAGTGTAAGTTTAGTGGCAGCTCTTGTAGCTTTAAATCTTCATTTCCCTAATGTCTAGTGAATGTCTTTTGTTTTTGGAGTAACGTCACTGGTAAAAATGTGTTTGAAATTTTCATCTATTTTTGTAGTTTGTTTTATTATGTGATAAGAGGTCTTTTTAGTCTTGAAGTCCTTTGTTATGTTTTCTCTAGTGCACAGTTTGCTTTTTAGCTTTGTCACGGTGTCTTATCTTCAGGTAAAGCTGTATGAGTCACTCAAGCTGCAGCAAAAGAACCTTGTGACAGCACTTTCCTCCTTTTCCACCTTTGTGCCTTGCCACACATTTTATTTCCATATGTTGTAATGAGGTTTTACAATAATTAATAATCTATTAATTATTTTTGTTTTCAAGATTCAGTTATCAGGCTGGGCTTAGTGGTACATTTCTTGCATCTTAGCACGAGGGAAGCAGGAGAAGGCAGATCTCTCTGAGTTCTAAGACAGGGCTGCACAACGACAACGAGACCCCATCTCAAAATGAGCAAACGAACAAGCAAACAGACAGAAAAGAGTTGCTCATCTTTTAAAGAAATTTTGAAAATCAGGAAGGCTTTTACACCATGCTCACCACTGCCAGGCTTCTTCACTCCTTTGTGCCAACCCAGTTTTTAACTTGGTATCAATTTCTTTGTCCATGAAGGACTTCATTTGAGGTGCATGTGCCCGCCTATGTGTGTGTGTGTGTGTGTGTGTGTGTGTGTGCGCGTGTGCATGCATGGGTGCACATATGTGCATTTAAGGTTTACTCGTGAATGTTACCATTTTTGCACATCTGGAAAAGTATTATATTTTATTCCTGAAAGACTTTTTTGCTGTGTCTGGAATTCCAGGCTGATAAAGATGTTGCTCACCTATTCTCTGACTTGCACATATTCCTCGGTACCGGACATGCCTTTTTTTCTCTGTATATTTTAAAGGTGTTCTCTGTGGTTAGTTAAGCAATGTAAGATGTGCTTGGTATGATTTTCTTCATTGCTCATAGGCTTGGAGTTCATTGTGCTTTTTTTTTATTTTGGTTATTTGAAGGTTGAAAAATTAGGAATATATGTTTAGAAATACCATTTGTCTTCTGCTCTCATTTTTGGGGGGAACTCCAGTTACATGTATCTCAAGCTTCCCCACAGTTCATTGACACTTTTCCTATTCATTTGTTTATGTATTCATGCATTCACTTTTTAATTTTTGTGGATAGTTTCTGTTTTTCTCTGTCTTCAAGTTCACCAACCTTTTCTTCTAGTGTAGTTTATCTGATGTAGCTCTCCTCTGGTCTTTTTTGTTTCCAAATTTGTTATTTTCCAGGTCTTATTGTATTTATGTTTCCTTGAAATATAGACTATGTTTATAATGTTTAATATCTCTGTAATTTGTGAGTCTATTACTTTTTCGTTTGTATGTGTGACTTTTGTGGGAGTATGTATATGTGCTGTGTATGCCTGTGCATGCATGTGGGTGGGAGGCCAGAGGATGGCCTTATGTGTCATCCTCAGAAATGCCTTCCACTTCTCTTTGTGATAGGGTCTTATTGGCCTGGACGTCACCAACCAGGCTAGGCCAGCCGATCAGTGAGCTATGGGGACCCTCCTGTCTCTGCATCTACAGTGCTAGAGTTATAAGTGGGTGCTACCTCACCCAGATGTTTATATGTGTGTGTTGGGGATCAAATTCAGGTCCTTGTGCTTGTGAAGCAAGCACTTTACTAGCCAGCTGTCTCCCGACTCCTTAATTTATGACTCTGTTTCTAATGAGCGATTGAGTCTTCTTTGGGCATTGACTCACACTCCTTAGCTTCTTTGTATATCTTGTACATTTTTATTACATGCTTGATTTTGTGAATGTTTCTTTGGGGTACTTGGTATTTCTCCAGTTTTAAAAAAATATTATTCATTCAAGAATTTCATAGAACGTATTTTGATAATATTCAGAGTCCCTCAATAGACCCTCACCTACTACCCCTGGCTTCATGTCCTCTGTATTATTTGCCTTTGTTAAAGGTCTATGGAGTCGAGTCTGTGTTCTCCAAATACTCTTGTGTGCAGGTCTTTCCCTTCAAGTCCAGTCAACCTATCAGGAGTCACACCAGTAAGAAAAACTGACTCTCCCTCTCCCAGCAGCTATCAATTGCCAATAGGTCCTGGGCTAGGACTAGAGCTTCTTGTCTACCTCCCCGAAACCATATTTTTTCTGGCTTAGGCCTGCACAGGTCTTGTGCATGCTGTCACAAATGCTGTGGGTTCATATGTGCAGCTACCCTGTGGTGTCCAGACAACACAATTTACTGGAATTCATCACCACCTCTGGCCTTTACAATCTTTCTGTCCCTTCCTCTGCAATGATCCTTGAGCCTTGGGAGGAGAGTGTCATGTAGGTGTCCCATTTAGTGCCAAGAAGTTCACAGCCTCTTATTCTCTGTACATTGTGGGCCTCTGTGTTAGTTGCCCATTTAAAAAAAAAACCTCTTAATCTTTGTTTTAGTATGACATTAAATTACTTGGAAATAGGTTGATTCATTCAAGGCATTGCATAAACTTTAAATAGTCAAAAATAGCAGTGGCTCTAAAGTTTTACTCACTACTTCTGAGTATTCTAAGTCCTTGAGGAATGGGTTGTTTTGAATGAATAATGGCACACAAATTTGTCCCAGCTCTTTGTGAGCTCTGAGTATTGTTATACTCTTCTTTCCTGTGGGGTTTTCTTCAGCATCAGATGGTTTCCTCACAAACATGCTGATGGTAAGTATTCAGGTGAACAGTTTGAGGGCTCCATGTAGAAGCCCAGTTCCTTCTCTGCAGCAGTCTCCTCTCCATGAAGCTTTCTCCTCCCTGGGAAGCTGTCTGCTCTACAGAAGCCATCTCTTCTACACAATGTCATCTCCAGCCTGATAGTCTACCATCCAAATTCTAGCTTCCTTCCTCCTCCAGTTCTCAGATCTGTTTCTTCAACACAGGGAGACAGATGACTCTGAGTTCTGTGGGTTTTTTGTTATGTCACCTGGAAGCAACAAACTTCATAATGAACAAGGAATCAGAATCAGACAGAGGACTGAGAAAAGAGTGGAGCCACTAGTGCAAAAGTTAGCCCAGACCAAAGGCTATCTCTGCCCACCTAGCAAAGCTTTTTCCAATAAACTCTCATCTCAGGTTCATTTTCTTTTCCCAAACACTGATGCCCTGCAGCATCTATTGGTGTCTGAAAACTATCAATTCTTATTTTTGTTCAGTTTTATTGTTTGAAGACGGAGATGTCTGGTCCTTCATTTTGACTAGAGCAATATTTCCTCATTAGTATTTGAACTTGTTTGCCTCTTCTGTCCTTTCCTATCTGTTTATAACATGTATATGCTACACTTCATGACTAATACCTCAAAAGAGATTGCTTACTAGCTAGACGCATATACTCACATTAGACAGCACAATGATTTAAATATTTACTTATTACACATGGACTACATAACAATTTTAGGAAAAACAGAAAATGGGCAAAAGGAAGAAAGTAAATATCATCACTAAACTTGACTTGGTGACAGCAGTCTGTAATATTAGCAGTACTCAGGAGGTCTAGGTAGGAAGATTGTGATATCAAGGTCAGCCTAGTCTATACAATGAGACTGTCTCAAAAAATGACAAAACAAACCCATCATTGTTTTTAACATTGAGGTTACTATTTTGCTGTTGAAATTTATAGATACATTGACATATATAGCAGAAGAAAGTTACTTAGAAGGAAAAAATTCTCAGGTCTGAGACTGAAGAGATATCTTAGTTAGTAAAAAGCTGGTGTGCAAGCATGTGGACTTGAGTTTGATTCCCATAGTCTATGGTAGTGCATGCTTATAATCACAGACCTGGAGAGTAGAAAGGGGTGGATTCCTGGTCCCCATTGTCCAGCCAGCCTAACCTATTTGACAATCTTCAAGCTGAATGAGAGATACTGTCTCAAAAAAAAGTGGAAGGTTCCTGAGGAATGATGCTCAAGACTGAGCTCTGATCTCTCCATGCATGTGCACACATGTGCATGTGCACACATGTGCATGTGCATACATGCACGAAACAGACATCAGACCTCACATTGCATTTTGGGAAGGACAGTATCATCTGTACCACCCCAAACATGAGATCCTTTTATTGGGAGATATCATAATACTTCTTACTGGGCTCTCTTGGTTGATAAAGATGAGCTATTCTGGACATGAAACAGGCAAGTAGGTGTGAAAAAAGAGTACTAAATTGTTCTCTCAAAAAATGTAAAGAATACACAACTTTACAAGAGCTTCCCTGAAGCATTGAATTAGGACACAGAAAAGGGAAGGGTCACTAAACAAAAGAAGACCCTAAAAATGGTAATCAATAGAAGCTCAAGGAAAGAAATTTCCTGTAGCTAAGAATGACTTCATGATTTTCCTTAATAATTTTTAGAATATGTATCAAATATTAAATTATAAGCCATTGTTTATGATGTGTTAAAAAACCCAAAGCATGCAGCGTACTTATGTATTTTGTGCTTTGTGGGAAGGTGTTTGGTCATCTATCAGGTGCTTACTGGGTGTCTATATGCCAGGCACTTTCCTGGGTGCATGGGACAGAACCAGGATTCCTATCCTTAGGGTTTGTATTTGAACAGACATTAAATAATGAATAGGGAAATTAACAAATAGGTATATTTTTACTGTTTTAAAAAGTAATGAAGGGGTTGGAGGGATGGCTCAGCAGTTAAGAGCACTGGCTGCTATTGCAGAGGACTCAAGTTTGGTTCCCAGCACTCAAAAGGCATCTCACAGCCATCTGCAACTTCAGTTCCAGGGATCTGATACCCTCTTCTGGTTTCTTCAGGCATTGCACGCATGTGGTTCACTTACATGCGTGCAGGCAAAACACTCAAACATAAAATAAGTAAGTTTTCATAAAAGTGAAAGGGGCTACTGCAAAATAGAAGAAATACAGAGGGGAACTGTATGTGGACAGCTTGGGATGACGGTGACAAGTTACATGGAGTGGTCAAGATGAGTAAGCATTTGAAGATGAGGAGCTAATGGCTCTCAGGGGGAAAGCAATCCCAGCAGAGGGAGACACCACTGCAAAGGTCAGTAGTTAGAAGCTGCCTTTCATGTTAAGGACCAGTAAAAGAGGCCCAGTTAGTGCTTTGCTGCTCATAGCAAGGAACAGAAAGTAGACATGTATATTCAGTATGGCGTCACTTGTTAAATCCATAAAGTTTAAGGGGAAAAAGCATTTGGATATTGGAACAACAGTATGTAATCAAGATGCTATTTGTGTGACTATAACAGTCTGCCCA
Organism: Eospalax fontanierii; assembly: GCA_035773235.1. Taxonomy (NCBI): domain Eukaryota; kingdom Metazoa; phylum Chordata; class Mammalia; order Rodentia; family Spalacidae; genus Eospalax; species Eospalax fontanierii. The sequence goes on along the minus strand of CM069539.1, from coordinate 64,214,514 downwards.
TTGTAAAGCAGTAAAGATAGTGTAAATAACAGTAACATATATCTTATATTTTATGTATTTGATTTGTAATTGACAAGTGGCTAATGTTGGAATTGTTTAGATCTAAGCCTCCGTCTACCTGATTAGTGTCTAATTTTGACATTTTGGTTCTGTTTTTTTTTCTCTTGGGAAGTAGGTAACCTTTCCCATTCCAGCATTGTCAAATAATAGACATCAACTACCTCTAACCCTGGGGTATGTTTCATGAATGAGTACTTCAAATCCCAACTGGGATAGGAAAATTGTATGTCTCAAGTGTATGTGATGCCTATATACCAATGTTTCTCATCAAGAAGTATTCACTTAGGTTTATTTATTTAGGTTTCTGGGACAGGGTTTCCCTGTAACCCCAGATCACCTGGAACCCGTTATGCAGGCCAGGCTAGCCTCAGTCTCACAGAGAGCTACCTGCCTCTGCCACCCAAGTGCTGACATTCAAGGCATGTACCACCATGCCCAGCATAAGAAGTTGAATTCTCATCTTTAGGAACACTTGTTACCAAAATGCAACACGTCCAGTGGATGTTTTGCTTATATGGGAAGTGGGTAAGAGGAGGCGAGGGGAGAGAGGGAGAAAGAGAGAGAGAATGACGTTGCTTGAAGCCCTGTTTAGTCATGTTTGGGATTAGCACCACCATCACATTTGATTTTGATTTCTTCTAAGCTAATAACTTCCTTTTATTGCATTAAGTCAGTTACTTGCAACCCTAAAGCGCATGTTGCTCAAGAACTTTTACCTTCTCCAAACTTTCCCCTATATATTTCTCTGAGTCCCCAAATTGTTCTAAGTGGCTCCAGAATTGTCCTGCACCATCTCTCTTGGTTGCTACATTCCTGTCACGGGCCCAGATGAGACTTTCTTGTTGTCAACATGAGATAAGCCTGAAATGAGCTAGCCGGAGTACCCTTGTCTTTGAAGAATGGGGTCCTTAGCACAGGCCGAGGAAAGCACTGTGTTTTCATTTAGACATCCCAAAGCAAATCTCAAAGCACAAGATTTTACCAAGTAGAAATGGGATCACCTCTCTGTGAGCACATTCGCTCATCTTTGGGGCATCTAAGCCAAGCCCTTTACCTGGGACCCCTTTGGCCTTTTCCTTCAGGCTCCATTTTTAGACAAGGTTCTTTACTCATATAAGTGTCCTTGGGGACTGCCCCCTCTCCCTCTCCCATGGTTGCTGTTTCTCATATGGTCTTTGCCAGTTCTGCATATCCACATGATTCTAACTCTATATGTCAGAACAGATAATCAGGAGTTGGGTAGGATGAAGTTCCAATGCTGAGGTTGAATAGCATTGGATAGATCAGCCCACTGGTCTGATCATTGTTTATAGTCAGTTCTACAAAGTAGATTCTTAAGAAAACAAAAACATTCAGTGAACTGGTGACTAAGCAAGATTCCTCACAAAATAAGTGTGAGAATGACTTTTGCAATATGGACATACTCTGGAAAGATGAATTTTACTTAACCTTGAAACCCAAAGTTAATCTTATCTTATCTTGTTTGTAATGGAAACATGCCTCCTAGGTTTTGAGCTACTCTGGAAACTTAAAACATATAGCTTATGATTCTTCTTGAACGTGCCCCAGAACAATGTATGAATCTCATTCTCTCTCTCTCTCTCTCCCCGCTTTCTTTCTGTCTGTATCTCTGTGTGTATGCATATTTTGCATATCAAGCAAGCAAACAGAGATTATTTGAGGGAATACAGGGATACAACAGATTATTCCATTTATGGTGCAATCAACAGGTGGGATTAAAGTGATAATGTCTATTTCTGGTTATGTGTGTATGTCAGAGTGGGCCAAAGGGACAAAGTCCTCTTATAGGATAAGGGTCTGCTTCTAATTCCCCATTTCATGCTGGATATACTGTGTCAATAAAAGAGAGAGGAAGGCCTTTGTTTGAGGGCACAGTTCTGAGAGAATTCTGAAGGAACGGGTCCTCAGAGAAGTTTAGATCCCCTCTTGGCTAAGATTCAGACTCTCTTTATTTAAGCATAGCTGTAACATGCCATCAGGTAGTACCACCCTAAGAAGCATGAAGCAAGTTTGAAAAGCATATTTATCCTCTGTCCTGGACCAGACACCATGATAAAAGTTTTGAAAAGGTTTATTTTTATTTTATTTTAGTGTTCATGTAAGTGCTCATAGACATAGGAAGGAGTGTGGAATCTTGTGAAACTGGGGTTACAGGCATTTGTGAGCCACCTGATGTGGGTGCTGTGATCTGAACCCTCATCCTCTGATAGAGCAGGAAGTGCTGCATGCATCTCTCTGACTGAAGGAACTTTTAAATTAAGAAATGATTTGAGTTGGGATGGAGTTATACAATGTACTTACCAAATTTGCAAGTGAAATTTGCAATGATTAAATGAAATCCTTGGCAAATCTTTGAGGCTGCCCCAAATTTTACATCTGTGAGGTCAAGTTCAGGGTTGTATGTCATTTGTGGGCAGGGAAAGTAGCTCTGGAGAGTGGTTAGTGGATCAGATATGTGCAGGAAAGGTTTGGTGTGAAAACTGTGGTGGCGCCTCCATCTCTTAATTTAGTTTGCATGATTAGACTTCAAGACACACATTTAATTTGGAAGATTAAAATTCTTAAGAGTTCTAAAAGATCTGCTTGTGTTTTTTTTTTTTTTTTTTTTTTTTCCACAAATTTAGAAGACTGTGCTTTTGAATTGCTGGATAAAGGCAAAACCTTAGAACCAGTTTGTAAACCTCAAACACCTGAAATCTCTCCATATACTTGGAACTCTTCTAGGAAGCAAACTAGCTTCAGAATGTGAGACTGTACCTTCTGGATCTATTCTTTGAGTTTTAAACAGTTTCTTTCTTCTCTCTAGCTCATTCTTTGTGGATTTTTGAAGAGTCCCTTTTCTCTGCAGTGAGTCTGATACTACCATGTGTGAAGTTTTCAAGCTCAGTGCTGGCTCTGTCATAACTTGACGAGCCACCCACTTCTGTCATGCAGCTAACTCAGCAATGATGGATCCCAGCATCTATGGGAAGTCTCTTCCTCCTCTTCTTAATTCTGTCTCTTGCTGACACCCCAAAACATGCTGAAATTCCAAAGGAATGCAAAGGAAAAAATGAGACATCAACATAAAAAGATTTTTCTATACATGTTTTTCTTTTCCAACACCATTGAATTGGACATGATTTCTGAGTCACTAAGTGCACTGTTTGGCACAGTATTTGGAAAAATAGCCAGTGTTTCATCAGCCATCTCAACAGCCAAGAGAGCTGTTTCTTGCCACTGATGGCACATGGCAGGAGCATGGGGCTGAGTGTCGGGAACTTCAGTGTTGTTGTTGGAGTTTAATCCATACCATTTGGATCCTTGCAGTCACTTTGTGTTGAAGTAATGGGAAGAACTGAAATAGAACCATTCATCAGTACATATCAAACTCCTGATTGAAAAGTGTGTCCCGTAGATGAAGTATGACCACTCTTGTAAAGATTTATGAATTTTAAAACCTCCCCAAATTTTACCAATCCATTTTAATTAATTAATTAATTAATCTTAGGTAGAGTCTCATTAAGGCCAGGCTAGTCTGAACTTGCTGTATAGCTGAGGCTAGTCTTGAACTTCTGATCCTTTTCTTGCCTTCATATCCTGAGTTCTGGGATTACAGGATTTTTGGCCATGTTCAGTTTATGTGGTTCTGCTGTGGATCAAACCTAGGGCTTTATACATGCTCAACAGACATTATGCCAATCAGCATGATTTATTATTATTATTATTTTCAAATTTTTGAGATAGGGGTCCCACTATGATGCCCAGGCTGGCCTCAAATTCCAGGACTCAAAGGATCCTCTTGCCTCAGCCTCTCAAGTACTGGGATGATAATGGCAAACCACCACCTCTGGCTACTGATTCTTTTATTATAGAAGTTCTATTTAAAAAGCAGAGCACCAAGAAAAAAATGGAAACAGTGCAGTCAATGAAAAATCTTTTCTAGTTCTTCGAATGGCAGCATGGGAAGGGAGAACACCTTTGACCTGGGGACATTCTTTGCTTTCTTTGTGGAAATTTCCACATAATTACCATAAACTGCTACTGCTTCGTGCAACTTTCATTAATTTCAGTATCTAAACAATTACTCCTCCCTTTGGTCTCTTTTTCTATCCACCAAAATCTACACATAAGGCTTCTTTTCTCTTTTAGTCAAACCTTCTTTTCTAGCTATGTACCAAGTCAAAATGTTTCTTTCAACACAGAAGAGCCCTTCCAAGGAGGGGAAATGCCCTTTCAATAGAATGTAGAGTTAAATCCTTGCTATTTTAAAAAAACTTTGTTTGAATATTAAGCTCTCATTTTTTCCAATCAGTAAAGTCCTGGGCCTCTTTTAAAGGTGAATTTGTGGGCAACTGAGGCTTGTACACATCATGAGCTGTCATCCAGTTCTTCCTACTCAATTCCATGGAGATATTACATATCCCTGTGGGTGCAACTGCTCATGCAGTTTGGGTGTGCCTCAGAGTCTTTTTCGATAGCATGATGGCATGCTGCAGACAGTTGAGTCCCCACCACAGATGCCACACAGATGGCATCTCATTTGCTACCATCAGCTCGTGTCCTTGGTCAGCCTGAGCGGTCCTGTCTCAGGTTGCAAACAGGGAATCCCCCTCCTTGAAAGAACTTCTTGACTTCCTGAACCTTTGGAATCAAAGAAGCAGCTGGCATTAGAGATTCTGAGGACGAATATCTGAGGAAATAATTTTCAACCAGAGAGAATTTCAGCTCCACATCCTGAGGCACGGACACCCAGCAAGGCAGTCCATTACATGCTGGCAGTGGACTGCTGTAGCTTGCATTAAACTGGTATCAGGCATGTTTTGTTTGTTTTTAGATCTCTTTCTTTTATTGATGTGTATTCATCGTACATAGTGTGGGGTGTCATATAAACAATTTGAAATGTCTCATGTATTTTGATCTCTTATTCTCTCCCTTTAGTTTTCCTTCTCTGTTAAGGCCATGTATATGTGGCCTTATGTGTTTATTGTAAAGAATTCCAGGAGCCACAAATGAGAGGCGGCGTGACGCCTGGCCTTCTGCATCTGACTCATCTCCCTCAGTCTGCCCATTCATTACCCAGCAAACGATGGAACTCCGTTCTTCCTTATGGTTTCACGAATCTCCACTGTGCATATGCACTGCCTTTGCCTCATCTCATCTGTGGACGCACACCTAGGCTGGTTCCCAAACTTGGCTGTTGTGAATAAATACAAATGTGCACGGGTCTCTGTGGTATGCTGACTTAGAGTCCTTCTAGATACATAGCCAGAAATAACATAGCTGGGTCGTGCAGTAGTTTAATGAGGAACAGCATATTGGTTTCTGTAGTGGTCTACCCTCCCACCAGTAGCGATGGTTACTGTTTCCTCACATCCACCCCACATTTGTTATTCCTTGTTTTCCTAATGATATGGCTTTTTCAGAAGGTGTTAGTTATTCCTCCCCATTCTCTTGTTTCTCTCATGCTCTCTTATCCCTCACACAGTTTAACTCTTTCTGTTCCATTATTCTCCCTTCCCCTCTTGTATCGCTGCATTCTATTTACCCTCCCTTGAAAGCAGCACCCTCTTCTGTCCTTCGAGAGCACTGCATGACATGGGCACATTTACACATACGCAGGCATAACACTCATACACACACAAAATAATTACATAAATAATTTAAAAAATGTGCAATATTCTCATCCACCTGATAAATGCAAATTAAAACTACTTCAAGGGGCTGGAGAGGCTGATCGTGGTTAAGAGAGGGTACTGCTCTTACAAAGAACCCAAGTTCAGTTCCCAGCACCTACATAAGACAGCTCACAATCATCTGTAACTTCAGTTTCAGGGACCTAACACTCTTTTCTGGACTCCGTAGGCATCTGCACTTACTTGCATGTGCACATACTCACATACACATACACACATATACAAATAGTTGCAATTAAATAATTTTTAAAGCTCTTAAAACCACTCAAAGATTCCATCTGACTCAAGTTAGAAAAGCTATCATTAAGAAAACAAAGAGTAACAAATGCTAAGAGTTAAGGTATTATATTGAATAGGAATGGAGAAAATGAACAACCTTTCATTGTTCCTGGTTTTAATTGAAATCCTTTAAGTTTCCCCCTGTTTAGCATGATGTTGGCTGAATATTTATTATGTTGAGATATAGTCCATGTAACCATGTAACGTAGACTCTCTACAACTTTTATTCTGAAGAGATGTTGGATTTTGTCAAAGGTATTATCTACATCTAATGAGATTATTATGTGGTTTCTGCTATTGAGTCTGTTTATGTGGCAGAATTTTGTTGATTGATTTTCTTATTGTTAAATTATTCCTGCATCTTTGGAATGAAGCAAACTTGATTATGGTCATGGTGGATGATATTTTGATGATCTTTTGAATCCAGTTTTCAAGTTTTTGGTTTCTTTCTTTTTTTTCTTTGGCAAGGTCTCCCTGTAGCTCCAGCTGGTCTGGGACTCACTATGTAGACCAAGCTGGTCTCAATCTCACAGAGATCCACCTCCCCACTTCCTGAGTGCTAGGAATAGAGGCAATCACTACCATGCCTGGGTATTGGTTTGCAAGTTTTTCATTGAGAAGTGTTTGCATCTGTGTTAATCATAAAGACTGGGCTATAATTTTTTGTTGGTTCTTTGTCTGGTTTTGGTATTGGGATAATATTGACTTCATTAAAAAATTTGGAAGTGTTCTGTCCTTTTTTATTTTATGGAATAACTTGAAGAGTATTGGTGTTAGTTCTTTGAAAGTCTGGTAGAATTCTATGCTATATGCATCTGGTCCTCAGGTTTTTTAGATGGAACTTTTGAATTACTGCTTCTATCTCATTGGTTGATATGGGTCTATTTAAATTTTTATATCATCTTGATTTAACTTTGGTAGATCATATATATAGAAAATCCTCATTTAGATTCTCCCATTTAGGGGAATATGGATTTTTGTCATTATTATTCCCTGAGTTTCCTCAGTGTCTTCTGTAATGTTTGACTTTTCAGCTCTGATTTTATTAATTTGGACACTCTCTTCTTTTTGGTTAATTTGACTAAAAGGTTGTTAACCTTGTTAATCTATTGAAAGAGCTAACTCTCCATTTATCTCCACAAATCTCCATGATTTTTGCATTATTTTTATTTCCAGATCAATTTCAGCTCTGATGTGGATGATTTCTTCCTCTCTACTGTTTTAGGGTATGGTTTGTTCTTGTTTTTCCAAGGTCTTCAGGTCCATCATTAAGTTACTAATGAGATGTCTCTAATTTTCTGATGTAGGCACTTGGTGCTATAAATTCTCCCCTTAGGACCTCCTTCATTATGTCCCATAGGTTTGGATATGTTGTGCTTTCATTTTCATTCTATTCTATGAATCTTGAAGTTGCCTTCTTGATTTCTTCCTTGACCGACTTTTCATTCAGTAGTGTGTGGCTAGTTTTCATGAGTTTGTATACTTTCTGTAGTTGCCAATCCTCTTAATATCCAGCTTTATTCCTTGCATTCAGATAGAATATCCTTAATTCAAGTTTCCTATAATTGTTGAGACTTTCTTTGTGTCCTTATATATGACCAATTTTGTGAAAGTTCTATGGACTGCTGAGAAGAAAGTGTATTATTTAATATTTGGGTGGAATGTTCTGTAGATGTCTGCTAGAGCCACTTGATTTATACTTTAACTCCAGAGCCTCCCTGTTTAATTTTTACCTGGATGACCAGTCTATTGGTAAGAGTGGGTATTGATATCACCCACTATCACTGTGTTGGAGTCAATCCATAATTTTAGCTCTAATAGCATTTCTTTTATTATATCAAGTGCCCCATGTTTGGTACATACATGTTTTTGCACCCTTTTACGCTAAGGTTCTGTCTGTTATTAATGGTGAGGTGTATTTTTTGGAGGCAGCAAAAGTTGGATCCTGTTTTCTAATCCAACCTGTTAGTCTGTATCATTTTTTCTTGGAGAATTGAGATGTTAATATTGAGAGCTATTATTGAATAATGTTTATTTGTGTTATTTTGTGGTTATGGTGTTGTTTTCCTAGACATCTTTTGGTTACCTGTTCTGGAATTGTTTATTTAATGTGTTTTCTTGTGTATGTTTAATCTTCTCTTCAAGACTGAAATATTCCTTCTAGTATCTTCTGTAGAGTGAGAAAAATAATCTTTATATAAGTATGTACTCAATTTGGTAGCCTCAGGAAGGGTTGAAGTACTTTGTGTGAGATCATTTTTCTGTACCCTAGCATACTGAAGAGTATTAACAGTGCAATCAGAAATTTTATTCTTCGAGTGTCTCAGTGTTTCAAGGATTTAGTTCAAATATATAAAGGGAAACACTAAATTGTGTCCATGTTGAGTACCAATGAGCTCCAAGAACTTTCCAAACTTTACTAATTATACTAATTGGAGCATGTCTCTAATTTGAAAGTGACCTGTCCTCAGGGTACTCTCACCTTATCATCCAGTCTAGAGTGTGTTTCTGTTGTACTCAGCCATGGTACTTCCTGTCTTTGTTTTCTTGCTATGGCAACTCTATGGCAACTGCAGAGGTTGTCTGTTTAACATCTGGCTCTACCCCTGCATTGACTACATGAAGGCAGGATTCTCTCTGTTTTATCATTATATCTAACATACAGTAGGTGTGCTACAACGGAAGAGTCTATTGTATAAATCAATCAATAAAGCATTTTGAGGTAAGTATATCAATAAAGGTTGAAAACATACATAAAAAACTTAAAATACTTCTAAAGGGCATAAAAAAGTATAAAGAAATGTAAAGTCATACCATGTTCTTAGGTAGTGCATCTTGATTACCATAAAAAGTCTATACATATGAAATTGTTTTATGTATTTAATTTGTTCCTGAAACTTGAAAAAGTGACCCTGTTATTCAAATGAAAACATAACCAATAGGCTATGTATTATGACACATACTTAGAATCCTATTACATGAGAGGCAGAAGCAGGAGGGTCATGAATTTTATGTCCACCCGGGGGAATATGACTGGTTCAAGGTCAGCCTTGGTAACAAAAAAGACTCCCATCTCAAAAAGTGAGACACCCCCAACAAATTAAAACAAAACAAAACTCCAAAGAAGACACACACACACACAGAGCTAGAAAAAGTTTAAAAATAAGGGTAGTTTATTTATTTCCAGATAACATAGTGTATTACTAAAGTTTAAATTTTAATTAAACTATGTTGCTAGCAAATAGACAAGCAAAAAGACCAAGAGAATAGACAGAACCGTCTAAATCGCCTCTGCCTCTTACTGAGCTGCTCATGAAATGATATTGGGATGTCAGGCCAGCCATCTACCAGACACGAAAATTGAAGCCATACCTTATGGTATACACTGTGAACACCAAAATGCATCAGCATGTAAGTGTAAAGCTGAAAGCGTAAAAGTAATGGAAGACAACAAATTCCCTTGCTGTCTTAGAGTAGGGAAGACCTTGGTGACTATGACCTAAGACCCGGAAGTCATGAGAAAGATTCCTACACAAAGGAAAAAGGAAAATTATAGATCGCTAATATGCAAAACAAAGCAACTACTTTAAAAACTAAAAGATAAGCCGAAAATTGGAAAAAAAAATACAATTCTGATGACAGGGGGAAAAAGATGCTTCCTGTATATATTACACATGCGCTCCAGGGCTCACATCTACCTGGCTGAGCTAGTCATCACCCATCCCCTTGTTTGCCATCATCCCACTTCAGGACTAGGTTTCTTTCTGATGCCAGAAGACTCCCTTCTAGCCTGCCTGGAACCATCCCATAGCTCCAATAAAAAAATCGAAAGTGAGACCCTGAGGCATAGACCAACTAACCATTCATAAGTGATCAGAAGGCAATCAAGCTACAACAACAATGAAAACAGAACCAAACCTCAACTCAACAAAGACAAGCTAGAATTTCATATCATACGTGGAACCAACAAAACAAGCTCATAGGCCCAGGTCACAGCTCAAAAAGACAAATAAAAGGAAAAACCAAGAAAATATGTTCACATCAAATTCCACCAGTCCTTTAAAGTATTCTACAATGAGAACTACCCAGAAGAACCCCAGGACACAGAGCTTAAAAGAATAATCAAAAACATAATCAAAGAATTTAAGTTTTATTTATTATTTTTAAAATATTTTATTTATTATTTTTTATTTTAATATGTGTATGAGTGTATTGCCTGCATGTATATAAGTGCACCTGTGCCATGCAACACCCATGGAGGTCAGAAGAGGGTGCTGAATCCCCTGGACCTGGAGTTACAGATGGTTGTTAGCTGCCATGTGGGTCTGTGGAACTGAACCTGAGTTCTCTGCGAGGCCGGCCAGTGCTCTTAACCACGTAGCCATTTCTCCAGCCCTGAACTCAAGGATTTTAAAGAACATACAAACAACTCAAGGATGATAAGAATAAAGTTCTGACTAAAATTCAAGAAAATACAAATACATGACTGAATGAAATGACAAAGTCTATTCAGGATGTAAAAAATGAATTCACTAAAGAGAAAGAAATATTAAAGAAATTCAAGGTGAAATGAAGACGGAATTGAAAAACTCAGCAAGCCAATTTAAAATGACAAAAGAAAGTCTTACCACAGAATGAATGGAATGGACAACAGAATATTAAGACCAGAAGATAAAGTTGGAGAATTAGACTGCTCAAGCAAAGAATATAAAAACAATGAAAAATGTCACAGAAATGAATTATTCAGGACATGTGAGACACCATTAAAAAAACAAATTTACATATTATAGGTTTAGAGGAAGGAGAAGAATCGCAGGTCAATGGCACTGACCAGATCTTGAATAGGATTATAGAAGAAAACTTCCCTAAGTTAAGGAGGGACATACTTATACAGATACCAGAAGCACACAGAAAGCCGAATAGACAGGACCAGATCAGAAACTACTCACAGCAGATCACAGTAAAAGTACTAACTGTACAGAACAAGGAGAGGGTACTGAAAGCTGCAGGAAAAAGACAAGTTATGTATAAAGGAAAATCCATCAGCATTACAGCTGACTTCTTAATGCAAACTATAAAATCCAGAAGATCCTGGCAAAGTATTCTACATTCTAAATGACCATAGATGCAACCCAGAATACTTATCCCATCAACACTGTTTAGCATAATTGAAGGGGAAAGAAAAATCTTCCATGATATAACTGAAAGAATTCATGTCTATCAAATCGGCCCTACAGAGAATACTTAAAACAATAGAAAAGATTGAAGAAAGGAAGACTATACCCAAGAGGCTACAGAAAGAAAATAAATGAAGGTATAATTATGGAAAACTAAAATTGAACTAAGAGCACAGAGGATAAAGTGACACTAATCAATATGTATCTTTCAATAATAACTTTAAATGTCAATGGTTTCAACTCCCAATATAAGACACAGACTAGCTGAATGGGTTAAGAAAAAAATTCCATCTTTTTGTTATCTACAAGAAACTCATCTGACCCTCAAGGATAGTCATTACTTTAGGGTGAAGGAATGGGGGAAAATGTATTCCAAGTAAATGGCAGAAGAAATTAGCAGCTGTCACAATTCTAATATCTGAAAAAACAGACCAAATTAAAATTAGTCAGAAGAGATAAGCAATCGCTTCATTCTAATCCCGGGACCAAAAAGATAGATATGAACATTTAGGCACCAATCTATGATATACCCAATTTCATAAAAAGAGTACTGTCAAGTTGATTAGCACCAACTCAGTAATAGTAGGTGACTTTAATACCCCACAATCACCAATAGACAAGTCAACTGAACAAAGAATTAACAGATAAACATCTGAATTAAATGATATCACATATGAAATGGATGTAACAGACATCTACAGAATATTCCACTCAAGCACCAAAGAATATACATTCTATTCAACAGCCCCTAGAAACTTCTCTAAAATACACCATGTACTGGGGCACAAAACAAACAAAATACATAAAATTGAAATAATTCAATGTATTCTGTTGGATTGCAATGCAATAAGACTTAAAATCAATAAGTAAAGAAGCTCTCATAACTACATGAACTCATGAAGATTAAGCAGCAGATTCCTGAACGATGAGGAGACTAACAACTTAGACAGAGGACACCTACGGAAACTGGAACACTAATCCAAAGCCTCCTGACTAAAAAAGGCCAGGTGCAGATGGAAGAACAGCAGAATTTTACCAGACCTTCAAAGAAGATATATAGCCAATACTATTTAAATTATTTATAAAGACAACAACAGAGGGAGAAACTCAAACTCTTTTTATGATACCATCAGCATTCTAATACCAAAACCAGATAAAGACACAAGAAAAAGAAAACTATAGATCTATATTGCTAATGAACATAGATGTAAAAATTCTCAACAAAATACTTGCAAGTCACATACAGATGCACATCAAAAATATCTTCTACCATGATTGAGTTGGATTTATTTCAGAGATGAAGGAATGGTTCATTATACGTAAGTAAATAATATAATAAATCATATAAATGGACTTAAAGACAAAAAAATCACATGATCCCTTTCATCTTAATAGATAGATAAAAGACTTTTTACAAAATCCAGAATGCATTCATGACAAAAGTACTAGAACGAATTGGACTGGTGGGAACATACCTCCACATAATTAAGGAGTATAGAATAAACCCACAACCAACATCATTCTAAATGGATCAAAAATGCAACTTAACCCATTCCTCTTAAAATTAGGAACAAGACAAAACTGTCCACTATCTTCACGCCTTTTCAATATGGTACTTGAAACTCTAGCTAGAGCAATAAGAGAAGAGAAGGAATTTAAAGGGTACTAGTTGGAAAAGAAGTCAAACTGTCCCTACTTTTAGGTGATATGATATTATACATAAGAGATCCCAAAAATTCAACCAGAAAACTAGAAATGTTCAACACTTTCAGTAAAGTGGGAGGCTACAAAATTAATTTATAAAAGTCACCATCTTTTTATGTAAAAATAACAAGTAATCAGAGAAAAAGATCATGGAAACACTCCCTTTCACTGTAGCCTCAAAAATATTTGGCAATAAACCTAACCAAAGTCATTAAAGATCTCTATAATGAAAACTTTAAATCTTTGAAGAAAGAGATTGTGAAGGACACAAGGAAATAGAAAAACCTTCCATACTTAGGGGTTGGTAGAATTAATATTGTGAAAATGACCATCCTATCAAAGGCAATCTAGTCAATGTAATCCCAACCAGAATCCCTGTAACATTCTTTACAGAAATAGAAAAACCCATCCTTAAATTCATATAGAATCACAAAATACCCCAGACAGCCAAAGCAATCCTGAGCACAATGAGTAATGCTGGGAAAGTTACCGTAGCAGATCTTCAGTGATATCACACAGACACGGTCACATACGGAACATGGTATTGGCACAAAACAGATAGGTGGATCAATGGAACAAGACAGAAGATGCAAACCTGAGTGCGTGCAGTTTTAGTCACCTGATATTTAACAAAGGTACTAAGATCATACACTGGAGGAAAGACAACATCTTCAACAAATGGTGTTGAGAATACGGGATCTCCCCGTGTAGAAGAAAGAAATTAGATCCAAATCTATCACCCTTCACAGAAGTCAAGTCCAAATGGATAAAAGACCTCAATGTGAAACAGGAAACTCTGAAAGTGTCAGAAGAAAGCATAGGCAGAACCCATCAATACACAGGTGCAGGAAAGGACTTTCTAACAGACTTCTGTTGCTCAAAGTCAACAGTTGATAATTGGGACCTCATTAAGCTAAGAAGCTTTTATACAGCAAAAGAAATCACCAACTGAGTGAAGAAAAAGCCCACAGTGTAGTAAAAAAGTCTTTACCACGCATACATCTGACAGAGGATTAATATCCAGAATAAAGAAAGAACTCAAAAATCAAGGAAGCAAGAAATTAAACGACAGAGTTTAAAAATGGGCTATGGGTCTAAACAAAAAAGCTCTCAAAAGATGAAATAAAAATAATTAAGAAATGCCATTAAAAGTTTTCAAAATCTTTAGTAATTAGAGAAATGCAAATTAAAACTACTTTAAGATTTCATCTAACCCAGTCGGAATGGCTAATATCAAGAGCAATGACACCAAATGCTGGAGAGGATGTGGGAAAGGGGAATGCTCATTCGCTGCTGGTGGGATTGCAAACTCATGCAACCACTGTGGAAGTAAGTGTGGAGAACTCATAAAAACTGAAAGTAAATCAACCACATGATCTGGTTATTCACTCATTGACATACACCCAAAGGATTCAATATCTTACTGCAGAGAGACTTGCTCAGTCATGTTTGTTGCTGCTCCTTTCACAATAGCTAAGAAATGGAAATAACCTTAATGTCCCTCAACTGACGAGTGGATAATGAAAATGTGATACATTTATGCAACGGAGTTCTAATCAGTGGTAAAGAAAGACATGTAAAATATGGAACTAGAAACTGTTATGCTAAGTGAAGTAATATAGACTCAGAAAAACAAGTGATATATAGCCTCTGTCTTTGTGGTTCCTTATATGTGAGTATGCATATTGATGTAACCACAGGAGCCAGGAAAATGTAAAGGAATCCTGTGAGTAAAGGGGAAGAAGGCGCTAAAGAGAGGGGAAGGTAGGGGGCTGGTATGGAGGAAATGGAGAAAATGGGGGATGCTTGACTTGAAGAGGACTATGCAGGGGTGGGGGGAGAAATAATGCTAAAGTGGAATGAAAAGCCGGAGGGAAATATATTAGATCAAAAGTTTACTAAAAAATGTACTCTATCTATCTATCATCTATCTATCTATCTATCTATCTATATCTATCTATCTATCTATCTATCTAATGAATGAGTCTATGTGTATAACTGAAGGATATATAACAAAAAAATAGACAATGACAAGTGGGGGAAGCCGCCCTTCGAGTTATTCAGAGTGGTCCAAGAAACTCCCCAAATAACACAGACTATTGCCACAGCCGTTGATTACTTCGTGAACAGGACGTACTTCAGAGACCAGATTTAGAATGATGGGATTGGAACTGACCTGGAAGACTCTTCCCTGAAGATTAGCTCTCATACTTTCAGAGAATACTATGCAAACTGCTAAGAGAGAAAGTCAATCAATGGTCCAGCTCAATTCTAAACCTTAATAACCACAACAATGACCATCCCAGCAAATAATCTCTGCTGGTGCAGTAATGCCTCTTTTATATTGGGGGATAGACCAACAGCTGTCTAATTGGACTTAATGCCCGCTCAATGGAAGGGAACTTATGTATGTTACTGTTAGCATAGCCAGATACACATGACTGTAGTGGTCATAGATCCTAGAGAACAACTTCCTTTTGTCACGTCACTAGACCAACATAATTTCTTTCTGTATTCTAAATACAAATCCTTATTTTTATTGACAAGTGTAACTCTTACCAGTCATCAAAGAAGCTTCTTTTTGCAGGAGATGGAGACTATTACACGTTTTCACAATTGGTCAAAAGCAGTGAATAAGTGTCTATGAGATTCCCGACTCTAAGTGACATATCTACAATGCATTCTCTATATTTAAGGCTCAGGGAACATAGTGGAGCAGGAGATAGAAAGAATATTAATGGATCTCTCAACTGTCACCAGCAAAGCATCCCCATGCAGTACACAGTAGTTAACCCCCCAAACCACAACAGCCAAAGTGTATAGAGTAAGACTGCAGTGTGCTTATCCTTGAATAGGACACCTATTCCAAACCTCTGCCACCCAAGGCTCAGGGACCATTGTCCAAGAGGAGGCGGGAGTAGTTGATGACCACAAGAAAACAAGATTTTCCAGATATCTGGGTGTCATGTGAACTTGCAGCAATGTTAGCAGCATGCACAAGATCTATGAAAGTTCAAGCCAGACAAAATCCCAGCACAGAAGTGGGGAAGGACTTATGAAGCCTAAACCTTAGCCAGGGAACGATGGGCAGCCAGGAACTACTGGGAGAAGGACAGGTTGTTCTCTAAGTGTGTGACACTGGATGGTCTCCAGTGGATGGATGCATGCCAAAGGGCATTTGGGTACAGAATCTTGACTCTCTAGGCCTTAATACATATGACAGAGTACATGGAATCTGGCAGGAGGCTATTAGATATGATAAAGTATAAAGTCTATTAGATATGATAAAGTCTAAATATGATAAAGTATATCATATGAACTTCACAAAATTCAGCAAAAGAAGAAAAAGGAAATAAAAATAAACATGAAAAAAATCACATGTATGCACATTATAAAATAACATGAAAATACAAAGGCATGCACCTAGGTTTAGTGACTTAATGTCTATTTAAGGTGAAATATTAAAAAAATTAGAGTTCATGCATATAAGGAAATATTCTAGTGTAAGAAAAAGAATGACATCTGTCTCCCATATACTGAAGAAAGAAAGACCTTTGCAAGTGGAGAGTCTGGAAAAAGGAAGCCAGGTGTTAAACTGACTGTTGAATATAAAAAAAGGTTTTAGGTAGGCATGCAGGCATATATGTATATCCACACATATGTACACTTATATGATATTATATGTATATCTACATGTATACTTTATATATGTAAAGCATTTCTCAGGGTACATAAGACAATTCCCCAGGGGTTCCTGTTAGGTGGAATTGAGAGTAGGATAACAAACTCTTCATCTTATGATCTTATTATTTTACTTTTGAAAGATGCTAAGATAACACAAATTTAATAAATTAGACAAATATATTCATTTTCAGAAGAAGGGAGAATTACATTATCTAGAAAGGCAACAATAAACACTGTGAAATTAATTTCTATGGATTAAAATAAAATTGCACTAAAAGGAGAACAAGGATAGTGTCATAATGTGTTATGTTGTTTTTCTTTTAGGGTAGCTTAAGTTGACTTTTTCAAATAAGAGAGGGTGCAGACAAATCAATAGACATGTATGTTTGTGATAATCATTGGTGTTTAACCTTGGTTTATCAAGCATGACTAGAGGTTCTTTTAAACTGGGAATGAATGCGTCCTCAAATGTAGGCTTGTTTCAGGCCTATCAAATGCCTTTCCCTCATTGTTAACTGGGGTCTTATGCTGCTGAAAAAAAATATTAAAAGCATTCTGGTTATAGTACCATACATGGTTCTCCTATTGAGTAGGTACTGTAAACATAGCCAAGTATACATGTCATAGATTATAGAGAAGAACCTATTATTGTCACTTTCATTGACCTATGGAATTTCTTACTATATTCTAAATATATATCCTTATATTTGCACTCATTAAAGAAGCTTCTTGCAACAAATAGAAACTATTATAAAGTTTTACAATTGCTCGAAATGCAAAGAATATATGACCATGAGATACCACCTAAGTGATACATCTACAATGTAACCTCTGTATAGGACTTCGGGGGACATTGTGGGGGATGCATAAAGACTGTAGGGTCCAGAAGAACAAGACACCTGCCACTAGTTAATGAACTCTAAATATGATAGGGAAACCACACCTATGAAATCCTCCCAGTACGGTAGCCTAACAAGTTCTGCAAAATGACAAAACCACTTCACATAGCAATCTGGATGGTATAAATTTCATGGGGTCCCACTTCAAGAGGAAGAGCTACAGGCAATCAGTGGATGCTGAGTGGTGGGGAGAGTCAGCTTTCCCAGGGACGAGCTCCCTGAGAGGCCATCTAGTATGATGTGGACAGCCCTAAACACATGTACACATGAGCTCCACTAAGTGGACATATATATGAGAAGGAGGAGTTGGAGGGGGACTGGGACGGGTGGAAATTATGCAAATACAATACTTACGTATGAAAATCTAAAAACTAACAAAAATATTCTGGCTTTCTATACATCAAGAAAGAAATCTTAAATCCAAATATGGGAAAAAGTAAAGTTCTCACTGTAAGTCAAGCTACTGACAGTAATCTTGCTCACATCAAGTGTAAAGTTTATCACTGCAGTTACACAATATCACTTTGAAAGGATTTATTTATTTCCTGTGTACACTCATGTGTGTGCCTGAATATGTGTGTGTGTGTGTGTGTGTGTGTGTGTGTGTATGCACGTGAATGGGTGCACGATGTATGTTCAGATGCCTGCAGAGGCTAGAAAATGGTGTCTGACCCAGACAAGTGGATGTGGATGCTGGAAACAGAACAGCAAGTGCTTTTAACTGTTGAGCCATTTCTCCAGCCCCATAATGTCACTTTAAACAACAGAAGAGCTATAGTGCAGGGAACAAATCTCTCTTCTTATGCACTATGATGGGCCCATATTCTCCAAGAGCATCCCTTGTATTTATTTGAAACCAAACAGCAATTTCCTTGATAGTCTGTGTATAATTGAGGTCCTGATGAAATCCATATGGCTTACATTCAACTGAAATGATGCTGATTGACAGGAAAAGGTTTTCAATAACTGGCAAGAAAAAGAGCTCATTGTGGAGTGTCGAAGTTTCTCCCCAGATTAGGGGGCTGAGGAAAATGTCGAGCTCTTACCTTTTTACTAGTCATTCCCAGCTCCTGTGCTCCTTTGACATCAGTGGCTGGATCATTTTTCTGCCCTCACCTTGCCAGGAAATCTTGCCAGAATTATCGTGCTCCTCATCATCTCTTGGAAGGGCCATGGAGAACTGAGGAATCGGATGTAGAAAGGGACCAGGGAGTGGAGGAGGGCGGGGGGGTTGCAGGAGTGAGCAGAGCAGGCTTCTGAGGTTCCGCTTAATCACTTCTGGCTTTGGAGTAGAGTCCCTTAAGGCCATCTCACATCTTTTTCTTTTTTCCTTTAATATCTTTAATAACAATTTCCAGGAGATGATTTAAACTGGTCTTGCTAGTTAGATATATTTTCAGTTAGATTCACTTTTTGAAAGAATAAGTCCCTGTTTGTGACTCAATTCATTATTCCTCCTCATCAGTGGTCACTGTGAGCCAGACTCATCCTGTTCACTCTCTGAATTACGGATGACCACACTTGGCTCTGACTCAGTCCACTGACACACATAGATTTGAACAACTCTTTATTATTCTGAAATATGTGTGTATGTATCTATGTACTCATATTTATTTTAGCTTTGGTGTCAATTTTTCTCTGTCAGAACAAAACCCACATGAACATAGGAGAATTGTTTGTCTTCCTCACCTCTGCATAACCCCATTCTTGGGAAAGTCTTGTGCACCGTAGGTTTTCAATAAATACTGTGGAAAGATGAATTTGAGCTCAAACCTCATTTCTCTCACTTAGAACTTTCAGACCATCTTCCCAGCAGTGGGATTACAGATATATCACCATCCTTGTTTCTGTGTAGGTTCTGAGGATCCAACTCAGAGTCTCCTGTTTACACCATGCAAGCACTTTGCCCAGTGATGCATAGCCCTAGCCCTCTAATTCTACATCATTATTTCAACTCCACTGAACTTCTCTGTTGCGTTTTTAAAATTTGTTTGTTTGTTTGGAGACAGTCTTACCCTTTGGCCCAGGCCAGTTTCATTCTCTGTTTCCCTATCTCAGCCTTCCAGGATGCTGGAATCATAGGGATGTGCTGGGTTTTCTATTGACTTTTTAATTCTAACACTTAGAATTTTATCTCCTTGAAGTTTGAGTACTCTATATAATCTGGTCATTTCAAAAGCCTTTTTCCATACTTGTATTTTAGAACTTCCACACTTCCACTTGCACTGTTAAACATATAAAATGTGTTGAATTGATATGTTTTCTGTGATACAATAGCTGATAGTGTTTGTGGGGACTATTGATCGTTGCTTTGTGGCTCATTTCCTTGTATGTATTAGAAAATTATTGAATTCTGATTCCCAATTCCTTGTGGATTCATTTGAAGATGGAGTTTTTTCAGCAATGATCTATATTTGACTTGTTCATCGTGTGACTATACTACTAACTTGGAATTACTTTAAATTATATTCTGGGTGTAAAGTTCCCTATATATTTGAGGTAGAACAAATTTGGGCTATATCCCATGTAAACAAACTTGCTATTATAAAATGTCCAATTTCTCTCCTTTCTTAGCACCAGTTCGTGAGACACTTTCCCATACTGCCTCTTAAGAAATAGGACAAAGATGATCAATTCTTAGAGCTCTATAGCTTGAACTGTGTAGCTCATTACAGTGAGTGAGCCCTAGTTTTTGTGTCTTTCCTTGAAAACTGAAGCTCCTATTAACTTGCGACCAGTTTTCAAATGCGAGCTGTTCTTAGTTCTTGGCTAATCCACCTTTCCCTTCTTATTACATCCTTACCAAGTGATGGATAACGGTGAGATGTGAATTAACACTTACTTTGCATTTTAAATTGCTAGCAGAAGGATCTGCCAGAATGTCTCCTCAGCATCTGTAGTCAGACGTTCTAGGATATGTTTTTCAGAAAGGGTGCTCCCAGTAGCCTGTGCTGTCTGGAATTTGGGGCAATTCCTAGCACATCTTTGGATTATTGTCACGAATGTGTTGTTGCTGTTGCTTTATTGTGTTGGCTTATTCTGCTACTTACCAGATGTGAAAGAGAACTTCTTAATTTCTTAAGAAGTTAAATGCATGCCTTATTTTGTTAAATAGTTTGAAGTGTGCTGTGCTACAGTATATTAAATTATAGTAATTACATTACATAAATATGGGGCGGGAGATAGCTTAGAAATATGCATGGTTGAACTGAGATATCTTGTAGTACCAGAAAGAAAATGCTCAGAAAAGAAAAATGAACCATGGTGGGAATGTCAAACCAAAACAGGAACCAGCCGAAATGCTTCCACCAGCCAAAGCTGAAAGACAGGAGAGGCAATGTTAATAAGGTAGTGTTATAATCCAAAGTACAAACTAAATATACATCCACAATAATGAATAACCATGATTGACGGGCTGAAAAGATGGTTCAGCAGTTCAGAGTACTGGCTGCTCTGGCAGAAGACCCGTGTTTGCTTCCCAAATGGTGGCTAACAACCATCCATAAATCCAGCTTCAGAGGGATCCCCAAAACCTCCTCTGATCTCAGTGAGCACTGCATGCATGTAGTGCACTTACATATAAACAGGCAAAACACTCATACACATAAAATACAAATAAATAGTCTTTAAAGAAATGATTGTATAAATTGATGAAGCCCAAGAATTCCAGATAATTCTAAGTAATTTACATAAATCCTTCTCCCTCAAGGACATGGAGGGAAGCTCCCCACTCCTCAGGTATGACCCGTAGGTAGCAGCTTCTTTTTGAAGAGGTGTCAAAGTCTGGGAAGGGGGTAACTTCACAGTGAAGACATTCCCTCACAGGGGATCGAAGCTCACTTCAGCAATGTATGTACCCTGAATGCCATGTAACAAGAAGGATATTTTGACTCTGTGGCTTTTCTCCCTCAAATCTATCATCCTACTAACATTGTGAGGAACATATGAAATAATTCAGAATAAGAGATTTCCTGCTTAAAGAAGTGCCAAGGTCATCAGAAACAATGAACGTCTGAAAAACCATCCCAGGCAAGAGTTGCCTCGGGAAATGTAATGGCTAATGTACTGTGGGGTCCTGCTGGGGTCCCAAAACAGGAACCGAATATTAGATAAAGACCTAGAAATGGGAATAAAGTATTGACTTTAATTAATAACTAATAATGTATCAATATTGACTCATTAATCATAATAAACATGCTATACTATTATGATGATGATGTAGGAGCTGAAAGTGTCATATATGTTAACTCTCTGCATTGTCTTCATAATCTTCTGTAGGTCTATGACTGTTATAAAATACAATATTAATTCTAAAAAAGAAAAGCAAAAATAATCATTAGCTGGATAACTTAGACTTATAGTTGATGGCTTTTAACAAGTCAATCAAATGAATATATTTTATTTCTTCTATGGAGACAAAAGTGCAATATTATATGCAAGTTCCCTTTAATTTCCAACACGTGGAAGCAAAAAGTCAGAATTAAAAGAAATTCATGTAAGAAGAAATTTTTTTTTTTACTTATATCAGGGTCCTCGCCTTCCTTCCAAAGAGCATGGTGACGAGTCTCCTGTCACTCAAACGGGAGAATGATGCAATGCTGCATGCGCATCGGTAGTGACACTGAGTCTCCTGTCACTCAAACGGGTGAATGACGCAATGCTGCATGCGCATCGGCAGTGACACTGAGTCTCCTGTCACTCAAACGGGTGAATGATGCAATGCTGCATGCGCATCGGCAGGCAGCTAAAGTGGCACCTGACTACAAGTCATGGAGTTTTTAAAACATTTAAAGAGTACTGGAATCTTCATACCGATCCTATAATAAAGGCTCTGTAACAAAACATCATAAACTGGGTGGCTTAGTAAAATGAATTCGCTGCTCACAGTTCGGGATGTTGAGAAGATCAGGATCACAGTCCTTCAGATTCAGTGATTGGCATGGGCTTGCTTACTGGTTCACACAAGATGCCTTCCCATGGTGTACTTCCATACTGGAAGGGGTTTGGGACCTTGGTTTCTTTTATGATGCCAAGTCCATTTGTGAGGGCCCATGCTTGCAATGTACTCGTCTGTCAACCTCCTACCCTTAATATAATCCTTGGAGGTTAGGACTTCAAGGTACGAAGTTTGGGGACACACACACTTAAACCATGGGAGGTAGATATTTAATGCCAATTTTAAAGAAAAAGAAAAATTAATAACAGAGAGGTTGGTGACCTACCCAAGATTCTCCTGCTAATAACTAATGAAGTTATACTCCAAACTCAAGTCTGTCCAATAATGAAATTCCTTCATACAGTGGTGACTAATTTCATATCCACCATTTACCAACTCTGTACTTTGGAAAAGCAAAGACTTTCTCTGGGTTCGTGGTGAATTTGGGGGAATTTGGAGTAGATGATTTTTTAATCCCTTTCAGTTCTCATGTATTTAATTTGAGGAACTATCATTAATTTTTTTTTATATATAGAATATAAGAGTAAACGACTTGGAGCACTGATTGGTAGAAACCCCAGAGACAATGAACCAAATTGGAGAAAATAATTTTATGCATATTAGAACTGTCTAGTATTCTAAAGCAAAATCTTAGTGGAGCCCAAGTGGTTGAAATTAGGTTTTTATAACATTGCTTCTGGACTGAAATCAGGGTGTTTGGGGGCAAGATTCTCAGACTTATTCCCCAACTATTGGCAGCAAGCTGATGTATAAAGAGAGAGAGAGATTTTGCCTTCAGGTTCAGGGATCCTTCATACTAGAAAGGAGGCAAGTGACTATGAAGCTCTATCAGGGAAGACATTCTTGCTGGGCAGCTGGGAGAATGGGGGATTGTGGGGAGAAGAGAGTGCTCTCCATTCCAAAGTCTACTCTGCCTCAAAAGAAGATAGAAATCTGCATTGACTGAGGCACGCCTATGTCCCCAGTTTCTTGACACTATCTAAACATCTTTTTAA
This sequence comes from Eospalax fontanierii, assembly GCA_035773235.1. Taxonomy (NCBI): domain Eukaryota; kingdom Metazoa; phylum Chordata; class Mammalia; order Rodentia; family Spalacidae; genus Eospalax; species Eospalax fontanierii. Next base: position 64,191,063 of record CM069539.1, on the reverse strand, counting down.
ACTCCTTGTCAAATGGTGTAAAGCAGGTCCTTGTTGAACAGGAGATCTGTAGTTGATGTGGTGAGTCCTGATCCATATAGGTGATCTCTTTCTTAATGTTAGCTCTGTTCCTCCTACACTGAGCGACAAGAAGATCAGCAATTTATCTACTGTTCCAAAGCCTTTGAAATCGACCAGAGAAGGATTCTTTAAGTTATCTTCCTGTTTGTTCCCAGAGCCTGAATTTATCCTTGATGGCATTTCCATTTCCAGCTATGTTTTCCCAGGATCTAACAAAGTTATGCAGATATCTTTTAGCTGATATTTTATAATGGAACAAACCTCTAAAATGAAATCACCTGGGCTCTAAGTCATCATCCCAAATTTTTCAGGTCTTCAATTTTGTACTTGCTCAGTAAGAGACTATGCCCTCCGTTCTTGCAGATAAATTCACCTTTTCTACAAAAGCAAATGAAGATATGAAGTGGTCCCTTTGTCTCTGTCACTTTGAATGAAGGCTCATCTCTTCCCATCTGGACACTGAGTGCTAGAGCTCTGGAGCCTCCGTTCTGTGCCCCGGTCTCTCAGGATACACTTTCTCCCTAGGCAATGTCCCTTATATCAGGATTCAAATTCCGATGTGAATACAGCTGTGAGTTGCAAATTTATTTCTCAAGCGGACGCCTCTGATCAGGGCTCCTGTCTTGTCTTGTATATTGGACTACTTGTAATATCTACTTCAACATCACAAAGTTCCTCAGAGCCAAGATTGAATTTATGATTTTGTTCCAAGGTCCCTCTCTGAGCATTGTTACTTGTCACAATGAATTACACCTGCTCCCATCCATTCAATTGCTTGACTCAGAACCAAGGAGTAATCTTGGACACCTTCCAGCTATTATCAAGTCCAGTCTACTATCGCTTCTTTAAAATCGTTAACATCATCAATTTTCCTTTTTTAACACCCTGCTCCAAATTCTTTGGTGGGGGGTGGAGTGCAGTGAGCTTTATTGATGGTTTTCAAGAGAGTAGGGCCTGAAGGGCCATGCTACAGATTTCAGTGAGTCAGGGCATTATGAAGTCAGGGCATTGATGGGAAGATCTTAAACAGGGAAAGTGACAAATCAGATTTAATTCTGAAAAACTTTACTCACAAACATGACAGATCAGGGATGTAAAAAGAAAAGAAGCAACAGGATAGGTCCAGCGACCACTGAGTCAGCACTGAGAGAAAAGAATCTGGAACACCTCTCTGTTCCTCCCTTTTCTGGAGACAGCCACTTCTCATTATCCATCCATCTGTTGACAGTCATTTGAGTTTGTTCCATTTCCTGGATATTACGAATTGTGCAGTAATAGAACATAGTTGTGCAGCTATCTCTGAGATATACTGACTTGGAGTCTCGGAGTATATACCCAATGGTTCTATAGATAGGTTGATGGTAGTTCTACGTTCAGGTTTCTTTAATATTTTATTTTTTATTATTTTATGTGTATGAGTGTATTGCCTACATGTCCATAAGTGCACCTGAGTCATGCAATGCCCGTGGAGGTCAGAAGAGGGCATCAGATCCCCTGGAACTATAGTTATAGACAGTTGTTTGCCTCCATGTGGGTGCTAGGAATCGAAACCTGGTCCTTTGTGAGAGCAGCAAGTGTTTTTGACTGCTGAGCCATCTCTCCGGCCCTATTTTCAGTTTTTGGAGCAAACATCATTTATGCAGTGGCTGCCCTGGTTCCCAGTGAGTGAGGACTGCTCTCTCCCCAAACCCTCATCAGCACTCTCTGATGTTTGTTTCTTGATGATAGATGGGATGGGATGGAATCTGAAAGCAGATTAAATTTGCACTTTCCTGATAGCCAAAGATATTGAACATATTTTCACATTTCTTTAGCCATGTGTTTTTCTACTTCTGAGAACTGTCTATTCGGTTCATTAGCCCATTTTATCAATTAGATTATTCATTTTTTAAATGTTTAAGTTTTGGGCATCCTAGATGTTAATTCTGTGTCTGATGAATAATTGGCAAAGCATTTCTCCCATTCAGCATTCTCTTCTCCAGTGATTGCCTCTTTTGTTGTTCAGAAGTTTTGAAATCCCACTTATCAATTCCTGTACTATTGGAGTCCCTTTTGGAATGTCCTTGTCTTTGTCTATATCTTAAGATGTTTTACCTATGTTTTCCTTGAGCAGTTATCAAATTTTAGGTCTTACATTAAGATCTCTTATAGTTGGTTTTTATAAGGGTGAGAGATATTTACACAAAATCTCGTGAAGCATGTAAAAAGCTGACTGACCCTACAGGACAGGAAGAAAGTCTGAGCCTGAGTGTCACCCTCAGTTCAGCTTTAAGCAACTTCTCTCTCAAGGTGGTGCTGGGATGTTCTCCTCGGGTCATATGGCATTAACAAAACTGGATTCTTGTCTCTGCCGATTCATCCACGGGGAGAATTGGTGTCTCCTCATCATCCACAACAACATTTGAGATTTGTGAGGATTATGAGCTTGTCCTGAGACTGGAAATGACTGGCCTTCATCGGGTTTACATTTTGGAAGTGGCTTTTATCCCTGACCCTACCCCAGCTCCCAACTGCACAGGCAAAACTTTGCTAGGCTTTCTTCTCTGCATCCCTACCTCTTATTTAAAGGCATGTTTGTCCTTCTTTCATGGATATCTGAAGCTCCTCCTCTCTTTCTTTGCTTGGAATAGAGAATATATTTTATTATTCTTTTTTATTTACTGGCTCACATAGAGACAGCTTGTAGTCCATTATCTTATCAGAAGTTAGGTTCTCTTTCCATCACACCAGAAATATCCCAGGATTCTTTGCTATGTTGATTTTCACCTCTTTTCTTTCCCATGGTCCCAGCAGAGGCTTAAACAATTTAAATCATTTCTTAAGAGCTCTGTTTTCTCACCAACATGGACAGCTCAAGTCTGGTGTGCAAATTATCAGAGTATTTTCCTTTCCTTTCAGATCCATCATGGGCCTGCTATAGTACTTCTTCAGGTTCATTTTAATGGAGTCCACAGTGATAAATGGGAAGCTAAAAAGGTTGCCTCGGTTTCCTCTTTTGGATGTAGAATGGCTTCAGTACAAATGACTAATCTCTCACCAGTTTGGGGGTTGGGGCACTAGGACACCAGGAGCCTGTGGACAATAGGATGAATTCAAGAGCCACCAAATAGTATTGATGTATGAAACACTTGACAGAAGTACTTAAAGTTCTCAAACTTCATCATGATACTCTGAACTGGTAGTAGACTTTAAATAGTCCGTGTGCCATCCCTTTGGCATTCAAATCCTGATGATCTACCAGCCTACTGCCTTCACCATAGTTGAACCATCTCAGCCACCAGGAGCCAAAGGCAACCGCTGAAGCCATTATCTGAAGTCAAATATGTCTGTGTTGCTGCAGCTATCTGTATTATATGAATGCATTTTTATTTTCTCATTAGAAATTTGACTTCCAAAATGCTAGTTCCTTAATCCATACTCAATGTGCTCCATGTAACAAGCTAATGGATTAAGATAGAAGGTGATAGGACCTTCTATTCTCTGGAGTTTGGGCATATGGAGGACACACACAGAAGAAGAGAAAAATTAATAGAGATCTTGTTAAAATTTACATGAGCCCAGTTATTGCCAAAAATGACCGTAAAGGTTTTTCTTTAGCTGAGACATCAACTGGATACTTAGTTTCACTGCTCTTCTCCTTTGGAAGTGTGGAATAACCTAAAACCAATAAAAGCAGAAAGAACAGAGGCCATTTATTTGGAGCTTGTTATAGCAAAGAAGTTGTCCGATGTCATGTTCATTTTTGTAAAACCCAAAGGAAAGCTTGCGCTGGGAAAAGCGAGGCTCTAAGTGTGCCCTGATTGACAGCTGTTTAGAGTGAGGGAGGTGCAGGGACACAGGCTGGCTTGATTCTGGGCGTTTGAGGGGTGTGGTAAGGTCATCTACTTGGCTTTCTCTAGGTTTAAAATGCAAATGGGGCCCAACTTAGAGAAGCTGCACCCTGGCCATTTGGGACCAGTTTTTTCAGCGTTTGCTATTTGGCTTCCTGGATTCTTCCCAGGGCTAGTTGTCTGATTTTCTTCAGGTCTGACTTATAGCAGGCCGCCTGGCTACTCGCGACTCATTAAGACAAGAGGTTTCTGGTCAGGCTTGCTGGTTGTGGGCAGAGTTCTATTTTTAAGTATAGCCTGGTCATTGTCCATTTGTACAGTCAGTCTCTCAGAAGTAGGAAAATTTCTGTTGAGGGTTTTGTCCTAAGTCATCAATTAAAACAATATGCAAACCACAGACTGAATTCAAATTAAAGCACTTACAGAGTACACAGAGGATTTCTATGAGAAACAACATTCTTCATGAAAACATTGATGTATTCATTTCTAGTACATGTTGGCTAGATGAAGAAGCTGTCACCTGCCACAAATATGCAAGTGTGTTTATCAAAGAGAGGTAGTGAGAGACCAAAATACAGAGAGAGGTTGAAAGCTGTATGACTTGACTCATCAGAACTGTGATGTGTGGTTTGGATATGAATGGTCCCCCTCCCTGAGATGGCTCATGTACTGAAAACATAGCTCCCAGTTGATGGTGATACTTCGGGAGGTTGAGCCTTGCCTGAGGAAGTAGGTCAAGGGAGATGTTCTCTTTGGACCTTGTTCTGGCCCTGTCTGTGTCCTCTCTACTTTCTGACCGCCATAATGTGCACAGCCTCTCCACATTTTCCTCTTCTGTGCTGTTTTGTCTCACTCATTATAGACCCAGAAATTAAATTATGTCTTTTTTTCCCGCTTCTAAGTTGTTTATGTTGTGTGTTTTGTTATAGCATTGACTAATGACTGACTAGTAGTGTGTCATCATTGGAGGCAAACTTGGAGCTGCCTCTGCTGATTCTGCCTTTGAAACAGGTTTTATGGCTTCAGGTAACATTCCACAGTGCTGCTCTAGGGAAACATCTTAGCCTCTGGTTGATTGTGTGTCTGGTCATTCTGTTGATGGGCTGCCTTTAGCAGAGCTGTGCCCTGGTTAACCTTCATTGTGACCGATTTTAGAGTCTGACCTCAGTCTCATTTGGCCAATGGCAGGGAAAATGAAAAGTATTTTGGGAGACCAGCCAATATCTGTATATAACACCAATGAAAAATTCCCGCCCCCCCATATCCACTCTAATTTGCCTGCTTTACCTGGGTGTTAATTGCTTCCTGGCCTTACCCCACAAAATGAACCTTTAAATTTCATATCCTGCTCACTTAGAAGTCCAGCGTTTAACCCTTTCTGGCATCCGGAAGTGGACATAGTTTCATTTGCTTCTTGAGCTTTCTTAAAGACAGTTCAATTAACCTCTGAGCAGTAGATTTGACAATTTTGACTTTGCATCCAGCCATTTCCTTGAATTTCTTCCTCTGTTGGGCTCTTGGTGGTGAGATCAAGACATTATCATTGTAATTCATTTATTTCCTAAATCAAACCAAGTATGTGAACTTATATAGGAGTCTTTCATGGTTTTAAATTTTTTTTAAGAGCTAATTTTTAAAGGAACTGGTTTGTAAAGGAAAGATTATTTTTCCTTTTGTTAATATGCACATTATATCTTACAAGTTTACCTTGCATGTAATTTCCATTTATCCGTGCTTCTCCCTATAAAATGCCTGTGTAGCTTGAGAAGAAAATACTAAGTAGGCAAATGGGTCCAAAGGCCTTTGGACCACCCTTCTACATGACTGTTTGTTCCCCCAGAGCATTTTGAAATAGCTCTACTGCCCTTCCCTGTACTTAATGAGACCTGTGGGCAAACACATGATTCAGTGGAAACTAAGAGACAGAGTTTAAATACGCTCTGATGACAGCTGGCTTACTTGTGAGAACTGTTGCAAAAGAAGTTTGCTAATGGCTCAAGCAGATGGACAGAGGAAGAAAGCTGAGAGCTAGAATGTGTGAGAGGCCAAAGGTCAAGGTGAATGAGCCTAGTGGTTTCCTGAGGTCTGTGGGTGTTTCATGCGGCGGCTGAGATGGGGATTGATTTTAATCTGATGCGTTTTTCTAAACTTTAAGTGGGTTCATTCAACCAAGGGAGCCAGGAAGGACAAGGGAATAAAAACGTCCAGGCTGTTCATTTAGTTCTCAATTAAATTCTGAGTTTTAACTTCAAAGATAATCCAGCATTTACTTCTTAATCACAGGCATTTAATACCTTTTTTATGGATAAACTCATGATGGTTTATTTAACAAATATTTTTCCCTTAACAAAACATGATCTCTTAAGGCTTATTAATATTAACAAAGTTTGTATACTATAACCTTGTGCTCTTTTTAAAAGAAACTTACAAATGAGTTTATGTTTGCTGCTGTGACAGGAGAATTCCAAAACAGTTTAAATTCATTGCATAAAGAACAACTACCACTGGGTTCTTTCTAGAAAATCCTGCCTTCTAAAGACTTGCTGAGATTTAGGTTGCAAATCCAGTGCTATTTTTCTATTTCTTCTGATTTTGTAACTCTTATATCTTTCAGTTTTAATCACGTTTTATTGAAACCCAGGCATTAACTAACTTTTAGTTTGACAATCAAGCCCTTTAAAGGAGGTCATAAATTTGAAAGGAAGATTGTTTTTGTTCCAGAAAAGAGATTATTTTGAAAGCTAAAATATATGTGCCACTTATGGAAAGAAACAAAGTAATGCCTTTTTGCAAAAGGCATATTCACCAGTTCTCTGGTTAAGGGAAGGCAGCAGGGCCCAGGGAGAAGTGGAGAAGGCCCCCTGCAGCTGCCGGGGCCACACCTTTCTCCAGAGGGCACACCGCTTGCACAGACTGCGACCTTGGGTCCTTTATTTACTTACTTAGAAGTAAAACTTAAATGCTATGAAACCCTCACTTTAAGAGTGTATAAAACATTAACATAGCAACTAGCTGCACTGTTCATCAGCTTGATTTCAAAACCCTTTCAGATTGAAACTCATTTATGAATCATAAAAAATGGCCAGGATTGGCCATTACTTCCAATCACAATTAGCAGATCTTTCTTTGCAGTTTTTACGCGTACACTGAGGGGCTGATGTGTTGCCTTTCGGGAACGGTTCAGCTGATCAGTTGTACTTTAGAAAGGAGTGGGCAAATCAGAGTGAGGTGACTGTATTTGGTTTTAATCAAGCACCTCGAAAACTGGAAGTAACACCCTTCCGTGACGGGTTGATCTTTATTTTCTTTCTTTAAACTTTTTTATACTTCGGTCTCTGGTGATCTATAAGGTATGGGCTTCTGAAGTTATAATTCATTATTAAACAATTTATTTAGATGATGGGGAGGGACCCCAAAGAAACCAGAGAAACAAAAATGTCACAGCTGTGGAAGGAAAGAATAACACATATTTATTTCTTTTTCATCAGCCTCTCAGTAAAAATCGTTGTTTGGGAATTGTTTTCTTAAAATTTGTATTTCATAAGTAAGAGAAATAGAGGAAAACATGCTAGTTCCAGAATCAGTGGAGTTCCTTTCACAAACCACTTTTTTGAACAGAGGCAAAGAAGATTTAAGGAAGGAACTAGGAAACCAAGGGGGAGAAAAGTGTCAAGGAACATTACTTGATGATGCAAATGGTGTATTATAACATAATTTGAATACAGTTCACTATATAACGCATAGCATATCCTTTAAACCACTATCCAGTTATTGCAGATGGATTTGCTTACAGTTTTAGACTTTTAACATTATTTGCGAGGCTATGCTGAGAACACTTCCCCTTCAGTGTGGCATGGACAAGGAGGACAGAACTGGTAGAGAAGTTGCAGCACAGATGTGACACAGGAGGTTCTGCTGCTCACGGTGCTGTCATGTGAGTGAACTTCTCTTCCAGTCTTCCTCTATTCATACAATTCAGAAGATGCCTAACTTATGGGGTTGCTGTAGGATTTTTGTTTCTTTTTAAAATGAGCATATATTTAAATTAGTGTATATTATACAAAATAATGGGTTTCATTATGCATTTTCATGGATGTTTATTAATGTATTTTGCTAATATTTCCCTACTCCATTATCTCCCCTCCCCTCCCTCCTTCCATCCACTGATTTCCTTCTTGTCCCAAATTATTCCTTTTCTTCTTCTGATTTTATATCATATATATATATATATATACATATATATATATATATATATATGCTTGTTTGAATGCATATTTACTGTTTGACTTCATGATGATAACCCCTCTCACTTGGATGAGATAAGTCAAAGGAGTTTTGATTTCTACCTCCTTGATGGCTAAGGATGTTGAACACTTTTTCATGTATTTGTTGATCATTTGTTTTTCTTTTGAGGAGTGTCCACTTACCTTCCTGTTTACTGACTAGATTATATGGGAGAGGTAATGTTTATTTTTTTTTAATTTCTTCTATATTCTATATATTAATCCCTTGTCAGGTATGTACTGGCAGAGGTGTTTTCCTCATTCTGTAGGCCCTCTCCTCTGTGAATTGTTTCCTTTGCTGTGCACAGGCTTTTAACAGCCCATTTGTCAGTTCTTACAATGATTTCCTGAACTATTGGAGTTCTTTTTATATTTTTTTTCAGGAAACACTTGCCTTTTCAATATATTGAAATGCTTCTGCTTGTATTTTCCCCTAGAAGTTTCCATGTTTCAGGTTTTACATTAAGTAAGAGGTAAAGGTCCGTTTCCTTCCTCTCCATGTGGCTACCCAGGTTTTCAGCACTATTTGTGAAGAGGCTGTCTTTCTCTAATGTATGTCTTTGGCATCTTTGTCAAAAATCAAGTATTTCTAGCAATATAGATTTATTATTGGATTCTCTATTCAGTTTAATGATCTACACCTCTAGTTTTATGCCAATATAATTGTTTTGGCACTATGACTCAGTAGTAGAGTTTGAAATCAGGAAAGGTGATCCTTCTAGCACTGCCCCTTACCCTCCCCCTCCCCCCAACTCCTCCCATCCCGACTCCTCCCATCCTGACCCCTCCCACCCCATCCCCAGATTGCTTTTGGCTATACCAGGATCTTTTGTATTTCCATAGGGATTTAATTTTTTTTCTACATCTGTGAAGAATGTGTGCAGGTTTTAAGTGAAGTTATTTTCATAAAGCTGCAATCTCTGTTCCACAAATACACATTTCCATTTTTAAATCACCAAAGAAGCATTTATTCTGCATTATGCACACAGAATATTCCACACATTTTTCTTGTTTGTAATAAAATCAAAGCCCAACAGAAATAAACAATGATAAGGTAAATTCTCTGATCAGTAGTGTTTGGCACAGAAGGACCTGGAACACAGATTAGACAGGAGGTAGCTTAGCTCTGGGTCTGCTTGGTTTTAGATCTTAGATTGCTAGTCACAGAGTATTCCATGGAAAGAGATGCTCTATAGCAAAAAGAAGAGTTGTAGGTTAGTAGTGATGTGAAAGATCAAGAAATAAGGGTATAGTGGACCTGGCATTATAACTCTGATATATCTATAATGAAGCTTGTTTGAAAATATCAGTAAAAACATTATAAATGCTTTAGCCCTGAAACATGGATAAAAATTATATTAGATAAAAGATGGGTAATGTCCAGAGGGCCAGAACATCTGTCTATCTTAGTGCAGCCTCCATAATGCAGTTGTATGCTGCTTTTTATACTTGCCAAGTTGTGATATGATTAAAAAGCTGTAGATCTGAGTATTCAATACAAAGTCTCCTTACTGTAAGTGGCCACCATTGGTTCTACCATTTCCAGCATGGTTGTACCACCTCAGCATGGCTCCTGCTCTGCTGCAGCAGGGAGTGTACGGGGCGGGGGACTTTTCTGCACCAGGGCCCACTCTCAAGCCATACCATGCCTGGCTCCCAGGGAGATGTGAGTATATGCCACTTGTCCACACCATACATACTTGTGAATGCCAGTGGACTTTTAATTTTTACAACGTGGCTTTTGTGACTGTCTAATTTCTTTGAAACTACTCCCTTAGTGAGTAGACAAGTGTAACTTTCATTTCAGCTGTTTCCAAGAAAGACATAGTAAAATATTTTAGACAAGTTAAGCAGGAGAACTTATCTAGAAGTTATTCAAAAACTGAATAGTCACCAGTGTTCCATCACTGAGATTACGTGGTGTTGAGCAGACGATGAGTTTATGCTGACAGTTCTGTAAACTGGAAAAACACAAGAAATCAACAAAAAACTAAAGAATGACTCCTTTATTCTGCACAGGGGCTGGGTGGTTTGTGTTTGAGATTGTTCACTCATGTTTGGCCTCTGAGCAGGGGAGAGGTGGTGAGGGGACCCTGAGGACTAGGGCACCCAGGCACATACTTTCTGTAGGTTGTTCTATAGTGTGGCCTCTATTGTCCCTGAGCTGAACAATAACTTCTGGCCTGCCTCCAGTGGCAATGCAAGCATAAAATTCTGCATTTCGTTAATCCAGAAAAGAAAAATGGGTTTTTGAGTACTGAGGAGTCTTTCTCAGTTCTTGGGGAGTTTAACTTGGGAAGCTAGGAAGATGGGTGGTCAGGTCATCACAGCCACCCTTAGCCACTGCCTGATGAGTTTGCAGACTCAGGTCCAAGAAGAATAAGGGGAGGCACATAGGAAGTAAAGCAGAGTGGATGTAAATTCATTGAGGGAAAGTGGGGCACAGGGCAGCTCCCGAGAGTGGGGGGGGCGCTCCAAGGGAGGAGTATTCCAGTGTTGGCTGGCCAGGTGGGCTTTTATGCATCTTGTCGTGAGCATTGTTGGAGGCTTAGGCAATCTTTATTGGTTTTGGTCCACTTTTTAACATCTCACAGTCAAGCCAGTAAGTACTCCACTTGCCTTTATGCATGTTCTTTGGGCTAGGCCAGAGTTACCTATCTGAAGTGGTTTGAATGAGAATGTCCTCCACAGACTCTAAGTATTTGGACATTTTGTTCCCAGTGGTGGCAGTTTTGGGAGATCTTAGTAGGTGTGGCCATGCTGAAGGAAGCACGTCACTGGGGTGGCTTAGAGAGTTCTGAAGTCTTGCCAGATCTCCAGTCACTCTCTGCTTCTTGTGCCTGCTTGCAGATGTGAACGCTTAGCTTCCACATCCCTCTGGCCTCGTCCTGCCATGATGGACTCTTGTGCCCTCTTGGTCAGTGTTTCTGTCACAGCAACAGAAAAGTAACCAATACACTGTCCATTCAGCGGAGAGCGCTGTGTGACTACATTATGATTAACAATGGGCTTCACACTTATTGCCTGAGGGAATTTTAGCTACGACCTCAAAACCGTCCCAAGATGACTGCAATTTATAAAATGCATCTTGTAAACCAGCTCATAGATGCAAATACATGTATTTTGGTCTAGATTTTTAAAATAACTACTGTTCATGGCATTTCCTGGGAGATTATTACTTCTTAAGAAGATGATGGCTCAGCAGTTAAAAGCACTGGCTACTCTTGCAGAGGATCCAGGTTCTGTTTCTAGTACCTGCATGGTGGCTGACAACTGTCCATAACTCCAGTTCCAGGGGACCCAACACCTTGTGGCCTCCAGGGGCATTGCATATATGAATGCACTTACGTAAATGCAGGCAAATAAACTCATACAGGAAAAGTAAATAAATAAATTAATTTTAAAACAGCCAGCAGAATTTACTTCTTTGTTACAATTAAGGTGAGAAATGTGTAGAAGAGGACCATGGAGACTTCCTTATGATTTACACCAACTGTCTCCCTTGGCTTTGGGCTTTGGCTTTGGTCAGGTTAAATGTTGCATTTACTAAAAGAAAGAAGTAGATCACATATAACATTATTTTAACAATAACTTTAAAGAAACTTAAAACTTTAAAATTATTTTTAAAAGTGTGCTGAGCACATTCATTGAGCTGAGCATTCAAAAAATGTAAAAAAAGAAAGAAATTAACTGAACAAGCAAACCACACTGAAGCTTTTATTTTTGTTGTTTCTTTTGTTGTCATGCAGATTTGTGCTTGTGTGATGATTTACATTTGTAGTTTTACTTCCAGACTGCTGTTAATATAAGTATCTCTATGAGGTGTTCCCACAGAAAACAACCATATCCTCAAAAACATTTAGACCCAAAATTTCTTGACTCAGTCATCCGGAGTGGGTCTCTAAAGTCATGATTTTATTTATTTATTTATTTATTTATTTTTGGTATTTTTGAGACGGTCTTTCCCTGAGCCCCAGCTGACCTGGAACTCATTATGTGGACCAGGCTGGCTTTGAACTTACAGAGATCCACCAGCCTCTGCCTCCCAAATGCTGGGATTAAAGGCATGTGCCACCACATACTGCTAAAGTCAGGATTTTAAACATATTTCCAGTGATTTATACATACTTGTCTTGGAAATTATGCATAGAGAGTTTTCCAAAGTAGGTGGCTGAACTGGTTGGTTTTATTGTCAGCTTGGTACAACCTAGAGTCTTCTAAGAAAGGGGAACCTTAGTTGAGGAGTTCCCTCAATTAGACTGGCCCATGGGCATATCTATAGGGGCATTTTCTGGGCTGCTAACTGATGTTGGAGGGCCCAGCTCACTATGGGTGATGTCATCTCTGGGCTGTATAAAAAGTTAGCTGAATGTGAGCCTAGAACAAGGCTGTAAGCAACATTCCCTATGGGGTTTTGCTTCAAATCCTTGCCTTTCTGGGGTTCCTGCCCTGATTTCCTTCAAAGATGGACCTGTAAGGTGAAATAAACCCTTTTCTCCCTGCGTTGCTTATGGTCATGGTGTTTATCACAGTAACAGAAGCCAAACTAGAATAGTGGCATTTGGGGATCTAGGTGAAACAGGAAACAACTCTCTGCAGTTACAACAGGTCAGCGTCCCCTTTACCCAGAACTTCAGATCTACAGTGCCCTGAGGATGCTTGGGTCGAGCTCTGACAAATGTGGATGGATTTTCATCCCTGGTTCTTCTGTTTCTTAGCTATGAGACTTGGGGCAAGCTTTTAATTCTGAGCCTTGGCTGTGCTTGTCTTAACTGATTTATGAGTTAATTGCATCTGCTTGGTACCTGTGATGGCTAATTTTCATTGTCAACGGATTTAGAATCATGGAAACACACCTCCAGGTGTATCTATGAGGATGTTTCCAGAATGGTTTAGCTAAGGTGGGAAGACAAACTGAACTAGGTAACATCATCACGTGAGCTGGGGTCCTAGAGTGAATAAAAAGGAGAAAGTAAGCTGAGTAGCCATTCATCTTTCTCTGCTTCCTGAGAAACATAATTTAGATGTGATGTGACTAGCTGACTTGTGTTCCTGCTGCCATACCTTCTCTGCCATGATGGACTGTGTCTTCTCAGACTGTGAGCCAAAATAAAAGCTCTCCTTCCTTCAGTCGCTTCTTTGCAGGAACATGGTGACAGCAGCAAGAAAAGTAGCTCATATAGTACAGTTAGAATACTTGAGAAAAAAATCCCACCCCATTCAAAGCTGGGAACACGGTAAAAGCTTTGCTTATGTTTTATTCAGAGTAAAAGCCAGAGGTCGTGTCCCTATAGATGGTGGTCCTGAGCTTGTCTGTGACTGGTTTGTTCATGTCACACACTGGCCTCTCTACTGTGCTTCAGCATCTCCTGCTCCAGCTTGTCAGCTGCTGTCCTCTCTGCAGGACACTCCCTGAGCTTCCTTCCTGGCCTGAAGCAAATCTGTTCAGGGAGGCCATCCCCCATCTTCTTGATTTAAGTTGAAGTTTCTCCTTTGACTTTCTAGCCCCCTGTCCCATGCATGTGATCATCTTCTGTACTGCATTTTAGTTATTTAGTTGTTTATTCTCTGTCTCTTACCCATCAGACTCCAGGAGGGCAGACCCTTTTGTCTGTTTTGTGATTACGTCCTAATTTGTAATAGCAACAGCAGTGTCTTCAGACAATTGGTGTTTGGTAAGGGTTTAGAGGAGAAATCATCATGAACTATGGCAAGTCAACCCCTCTGGGCAGGGGAGCATCTTTACGAGGCTACAGAACTTCCAGTCCAGTTGTGTATCTGGTTTTGTTTTCAGATTCTCCTGGGTCTTAAACTTAAGCATTGTTTGAGGTAAACAAATTTTCCAGTGTCCTCTTGAATAACCCAGTCTCCAAAGGGATATTTAGAAATGGAATGACACAGGGTGGGTTTAGATACCACTTCCTTCCACACCTTCCTATCTGGATCCACTCTTCAAAGCTCATGTGGTACTCAATCTCTCTTTAGAGTAAAGGGAATTGAACAAAGTGTGAAAGTTCAAATTCAGAGATATCTAGAGGTTTGATGTTTAAAGATCAATGGTGTGTGCTTGGTGATCTTGATTCACACCTCTGTCTCACTAGCAAAATTTCTATAGTTTTAGCTAAGATCTACCCGAGTGAACTTTTAAGTTTTCTTTAAATCCACACAGGGAGAAAATTCTCATGTGTTCTCACACTCATGCTCTGTGTTGAAAACAAAGGTTCACAACTTCCTTGCCTGTATTGTGCTGGTGGAAGGGATCTGTCTCTCTTCATCTGCAGAAAGGGGAACTTAGAGAACTACACCAATCTTCTCATTCCCCTACTGAAAAAAAAGTGTTATAAAAAATACTAAACTAAAGCTAAGAATTATCATTTATGACAGAAATGTCAATTTTGTGATTAAAAAAAAAAGTCATCTTAACCAGATGCTCCTGGTCTTGGCTGACTAATCCAATTGCTCTCTCAACAGCTGCAAGCCCTTTGTGGGACCCCACACCTCCTCCCACGTGCAGTCTCTATCAGTTGGAGCCCAATTGATGCCTGCTGTAGCCACTAAACCCTAGGCAAATAAAATAGCAGGGGTGGATCATGAACTGCTCAGGCAGTAAAAACAGCCCTGTCTGCCTGTAAGAGCACCACAATTGTACTTTCAAATGCTTTGAGAAAGCTGAGCCTATAATTTGGAGGATAATTTCATTTGGGACACTCTAGGATATTGGTGAAAAGGGAAGAGAACTCAAATATGGAAGGCTCATAGCTACAGAACATGCAAAACTAGACTAAATGTATTTAGCATAATCCTCATATACTCTATACACACTGAAAGTCATTTTACAGATGAAGAAATCAAGGCTCAGAGAAATTATCCCAAATTACATACACAGTCATCAGAAGAATAGATTTGTATCCATGAATGATTGATACCAAGTTTGCCCTAATATTTACATAGAAGCTGGTGTGCTCTTTTGCCCAACATAAAATCCAAGGAATATAATTAACATGCTTGCCCACACCATAATCCCTTCTTCTGAGTGTTTCCAAATGCCTCTAAATCATGAAATCCAAATAACTGTTACCATTGAACATATTCATGGGGGGAAGGAGAGATGGCTCAGTGGCTAAGAGTGCATATTACTCTCCCACAAAACCTGGTTTCGGATCCTACTGTCTACACGATGGCTCATAACCACCTGTAACTCCAGTTCTAGAAGATCTGATACCCTCTTCATAGCCCTTAGTGGGCTCCTGTACACATATGATGCAGTTATAATCACGCAGGCAAACACACATACATGTAAAATAGATACACATTCATGATGAGGAGTCAAACTTTACCTACTGTCATGAAACTATATTGAGAGCAACTTGCTGGGTAGTCAACAGACTGGGGCTCAGTCACTGGTTATAGGATGGGCTCTTTAAGCTAGCCCAAAAGATTCAGATTCAAGCCTTAAAATAAGGGCACATCATTGTTTTAAAAATGTTGACCCTCAATAACAAGTAACTTTTATATGCAACATCTTGTTGCACTGGGTCAGAACTTGACTATAGTTTTGCTTTAGAAGCAGTCTTAGAGTTAATACACATGATGGTTAAAAGCAAGAGATTTGGAGCTTGAATTTTCCTGGCTGAAATCCTTGGTACCAGCATTACTAGCTGTGTGATCTTAGACTGTGTACTCTCTTCCCATGCCCGAGTTTCCTAAAATTTTAACAAAATGATTCAACTGGCATTGTGATAGTAGGTCCGGGCAATGCATGAAATCATACGTTTCAAATGCTTAGAATTATGCCATTGAGTAAGAATTTAAGTATGAGCTATGATTATGTATCACAATGCAAATTTTCTTAGTAAAGGTTCCTTTATTTATGATTCTAGTGAATTTTTTATTATTGAATTTTTGTGAATTTCACACAATGTTTTTGACCATATTTGGGCTTCCCCTATCTTCACCCCATCTCGATACTCTGTGAAATTTCATATATTCTAACATATATGTATATACATCTATACTTATGTTTATGTTTACATTTATATTTATATGAAGGCCTATCACATCAGACCCCTGTCCCTAAATGCCCACTGGTGTGGGTCCATCCACCAGAATCTAGTCAAGCTATAATGTCATACCCCCTCTCTCAGAAGCCACTGGTTGCCAGCAGTTCCTGATATCACTGTAAAGCGTGGGTTCTGTCCTATGATGCAGACCCAAAGTTTAATCAGGAAGTGATTGGTTCCTCCCATAGCATTTGTATCACTGGAGCATCAGTGGGCATGCTTACCAGGCCAGTTGTTACAGCACAAAGGATTCATTGCATGACAATGACTCTAATGAGATTTGCCCCAAACTGTTTACCTGAGTTCAGTTACTCAGCATACTTGCTATAACTGGGGGTGGAGAGTTTCTTCCTTTTACTAATTTCAAATATAGTCTTTTAAAAAATTTTTATTATTTTTACTTTATGTGTTTGAGTGTATTGCCTGCATGTAGGTAAGGAATTATGGATGGTTGCTGCCATGTGGGTGCTAGAAACTGAACCCCGGTTCTCTGCAAGATCAGTCAGTGCTCTTAACTGCCGAGCCATCTCTCCAGCCCCAAATTTAAGAAATTGTGTTTACATTTTCATGTAAAGATCATATTGAATTTCTCACACAGCAATTTGATGAATGCACAGTCTACAAGATTGACTCTAAGGGGCTAACATCTCATGCATATGTGGGCTAGGCTATATTTTTTTAAAAAGGCAGTTGTATTACTCTATAGTCATACCTTGTAAGGAGTTCTATCTTTGATTTATCTCATGAGATTTCTAATTGTTTGTGATTTCAAGAACATATTGAGATCTTGCCAAGATGCCATGTGCTTGCTCTGAATCAAGCAGGATCTCTGCAGAGGAGAAACCAGTCAGCAAAAAACCCAAGTCTGAGTCTAGTCCTTACATTGGATACTAGGTGAAGGAAACCAACAATCTTTTACCAATTACCTTTTTTTATTGGCTTACATTCAACAAGACTTACAGTTCTGAGAAACTAACTTCAACTTCCTTCAGACTTAGTTTAGCTTATACACAGGTGAAAGAATCAGGCAGACAGAAGGTGATGGTCTTTCACAATCAGTTGAATTAATGGCATTGGTGGGGTTTTGTTTTTTAGTTTGGGTTTTTTGTTTGTTTAAAATAAGGTCTTACTATATGTATCACTGGTTGGCTTGGTACTCACTTTGTAGGCAAGGATAACCTCAAACCCCTAGCAATCCTCCTTGTAGATAGTTTCTTGCCAAATTAGAATAAGTAAAAACAAAACACCTAACAATAAAGAATAAATTCTGTTAGCAGAACTTCAGGTCTAGAGACAGACCACAGACAATAAAGCATGCAGGTAAAGACAGAGGAGTCCCCTTGGGTATGTGGGGTGTACACCTGTGGACAGTTGCTTGGTGGAGAGCTCAAGGGATGTGTACAAATGCATCCTTGGGTGATATAAGCATTTCCACAAATGAGGTTTTAAGAAAGCTTGTGTGATTTTAGGAACTCTAGTTTACATGTTAGAAAACAAAAACCCAAAAATTACCGTTCTCTGTAATTGAATAAGAAAAAAAAAAAACAAATATTGCTGGGCATAGTAGCACACTCCTTTAATATCAGCACTTGGGAGGCAGTGGCAGGCAGATCTTTGTGAGGCTGAGGCCAGCCTGGTTTACACAGCAAGTTCTAGGCCAGCTGGGGCTACAGGGAGACCCTGTCTCAAAAAGACCAAAAGAAAAGACTATTGAGATATTTTTATTTTTGTTTGGAAGCTGTGGGTTTCAAGAGTCCATGAGGGTGCTCTGCACCCCCATTTCTCACTCGCTTTGTTTTGCCTTCAGACAGAATTATAACCAGGAAAGAACACTGATTTCAGAGACTTTTCCTTTCATTCCACATGAGGACCATGATGATGCCTGTGAGGTTGTATAGAGAGGCCATACAAAAGTTTTCTAGCAGTGTGGTAAAATCCGCTTGTTAAAATAAGTGGACATCTTTTAGCATGAGTAACAGGAATGACCAGCCCCCAAAGGAAATTGTGTCTTAGACTTTATGCAAAGGGTTTTCCAAAGTAATACTATTAAAAGAATGATTTTGTTCTGCTTCTCTTTAAATAATGAAACTGTAAAAACATGTCCTCATCATCATATGTAATGTCTTCCATTAGAGCCTTATTTTCTTGTCAATATTTTTTTGCCAGAGACTAATCTTTTGATGTGACAGAGGCTTCAAATTAAATCACAGACAGTGGTTTCCATTTTCTTACTTTGACATGACACCTACATTTCTGGCTTTAAGGTGATTGCCAAGAAAATATTTCTCTCAACTGGCTATTTGAAGTGTCATGGTGGACCTGTATCCCTGATTAACATTCACCTTGTAGTGCATCTGAAGTAGGCCTCTTTTTGTTTAAAAAGTAAAACAGGTTAGCTGTTTTCCTTTACTGCTAGAAGAATTAAAAATTAAAAATGTTAAGTCAAGTCAGATTGTGAGTCCGACTGACTGTATAAATCTGTGGCCTTCTGTCTCCCCCTTCCCTGACATGAAAGGAATGTGAGAGGGTTCCTGTTTACACCATAACAGCAGGTCAGCCATGTACAACTCTACACACTCTCTGAACTGAATTCTTCCAAACCTCAGACCTGGCCAGCAGGTTTCTCCCAGACGATTTTCATTTTCATAACATTCACATCCAATAAACTGCACAAAACATAGTGTGAGTGAAAAAAGGGGACAGGAAATGGCTCTGCTGCACAGTTATTACATCCCATTGCTGTGGGTTGCTTGTTATGAGTTTTAACTATGTAAATATGACGTCTATGACATCAGAATTTAATCTTAAAGCTTCTATGTGGGAGATAGAGTGTGACTTTATTGGTTGGGGCTAAAATCAACTGAGTGTTGACAGGTTTCAAAAGTCACTGAGTAGAGCCTTTAAAGAAAAGGCTCAGACTGATAAGCTGTTCTTTGATTGACAACTTCAGGCCTGACTGCCACTATTGAAAACAGTTGGGTGAAAGTTTTGTGGGGAAAAAAAGTGTTATTTCATAAGAAGCTATACTGGGAAACACAGAAAGATTTATAAGCTGATAGAGCACAAACCCCAAAGAAAAACAGGTGTGAGGGTCAGAAAATCTGGAAAGTGGGAGAAAGAATGTTGTCTACGAATGATTTAATTAATATTGTAAAAAGACTTTTCCAAAAGAATGCTGACTCAGGCAGAAAAAGAAAACACTTCTTTCCAGTAACTTTGAGTTTCAGCAAATTGTCTGTCAATAGCTTGTGGTGAAGAAGTCTAGGAGAAGATGGGGAGAGAGGAAAGGATAGAGGATTTCAATGGAAGTAAATGTAGCAGGGAAGATTATGTTCTTTTTATCATTGTTCTCATAGAGCAGAACCAGCTCTCGCACTGTAAAACACTTTATGGAAACAGTAAAATCAATGCATTCTAAGGTAGCTGTCATTGGTTGATTGAAATGTTATGATTTTCATACATGCCATATCTTATCAAATATTACCCATAAGGAAGGATTCAGTTCCTGCTGTGCCAATGATCCCACTATGTGCATCATAAACTTTTATGGTTTGTTATGGAATGTCACTTGGCCATGTCTCTTTGAGTATTGCATCATCAGATCCAAATGGGAAACATATTCTAATGTGCAAAGTGTTAAAGAAACTCAACACCCTAGGGGTAAATGAAGCTGCTGTGCTTTATCTGCTGAATGAGAATAATTATGAATTTGGTCTTCATTTCCTGACATGAGCAAGCAAAAACCTCTTTGGAAACTTTAAACCTACAAGTCGAGCCTCTGGTAGTTCCCTCATCTAGCTCATCGATGTCATATATTAAGACCACTAGGAGATTACATCTGGGGAATGCTCACTTTTTCAACTTCCTTAATGGTTTTTACAGAAAACTCATGGTGTAATTGCACCAGCCAGGGCCAGCTCATAGTCTGCAGATCATCTGTCACTTTAATACATTGTTAGAAAATACATTTGCTTTTTTCTTGATTGTAAAGTTGATCAACAGTTTTGGATTTTAATTCATAGAGCATTTGTTGAGAACTAGGTTCTCTGTCATTGTTATGAAGTTATAAACAACGTTTATGTGTCTATAAGGTCAGAGGACTCAGAGATGTTTTCACAGTCATCTTTGTAGGAAAAAAAATTCCAGGAACTATATATATACCCCCTTCTTCCATAAATTAAATGTATGAACAGTAAGTTTTAGTATATTCAACCAAGAAAGTTTTACTTGTAGGGAAACTTGCTTTATTCAAATCTACAAGTATCAGGAAGTAGTGAGGATAAAATTAGGGAACAATATTTTGAGTTTTCAATGCAGTCATCGTTCATAAAATCCATTCCTGTGTAAATACTCCAGAACATTCTAGAATTCACAGAAGTTCTGGGAAAAGTAGGACAACTTGACTGTTTGTCCATCTGAGACTTTTATAAAGTCAGTGGCAAGGCTTGCTCAGAGCAGGAATTTACCATGCTCTCAGCCACCATGGATTCCTCTAACTGGAAGAAATTTAGCAATGGAAAGAAAGTTTTATACAAAAATCCCTCCTGATCCTTTTAAATCATCTCCTCTGACCTTGAAGAGAAACCACACATGCGGTTGAAAGTCGCTTAGACTCTGATAAAATTCAGCATGTAGAAAGTCAGAGTTAGATACTTACTAAATACCAAATAAAGCAATCAGGACAAGAAGCCATTTTAGGTGATGTGTGAAACACAACACAACACACACACACACACACACACACACACACACACACACAAAATGAAAGCAGGTACATGGAATGAAACCAGAATCCAAATTTGTCATATACTTCTAAGCAAGAACATCATGGAAGGGAAAGAAGAAAAGTAACAGGAGAGGTGGGAGAAGCCCAGGGGTCATTCTTTGACATGAAGGGTGTCCTTCAGTGCTAATGACACTAGTGTCTGAGTGAAATCTTCACAAGTCGTTGTCAACCCTTTTCTAAAACAGTGTTCAGAATTTTCTCACCTAGCTTCCAAGAAGAGAAAAGTCCCTTTCTTGAATGATCATCATGGCATATTGTTTGAGGCTGGCTGGAATGTACTTTCAGGAGCTCAAACCCATTGTTACCTTTACTCAGTGCTGACCTCTCCTCAGCCTGCTTACTGTGAGTTAGCTTGATCTCTAGACCTGGAAGGTGTTCGAGGGAGCTGGTAGGCATGCTCAGCTACCTCATCACTAGCTGTAGGCTCGGAGAAGAAAACCCAAGTTGGTCAGAAAGATGAGGAAAATGAACTGATCCTTAGCAATGCCTCAGATACTACACCAGGTACTCTAACCTCATTCACATCTGAACCCGTGGCTTTGGATATGCTTACCTTCCATTGACAGAGGAAACCGGTGTGAACACTGCAGACTGTAGGGGCTCAAACTGACTCTGCCTGCAGAGCTTCTGCAGTGTCCAAGCACTCCAAAGACACTCTTTTTGGATTTCCGAATGTTCATTTGATAGAGGCTCTTTAAAAATGAAAAGAAATCCCTTTCCTCTCAGGTAACCATTTGGGACAACTGTTCAGTTACAATACAATATAAATATAAATCGTTTGAGCATCATACAGCAAGATCAGATTAAAAGATTCAGGTGAACAAGAAGTGTGTGTGGAAAGTAAGGCAGGTGGCCGCAGAAATCCAAAGGTACGTTTAGGATGGTGGACTCTCAGTGGGTTGGAGCAAGGTTTGCCGATCCAACTGATTGTCGAGAACATAGCATGCGTTATGTCTGGGCAGCAGGCTTTTTATTTTAAAAAACATGGCCAGGGTCATATGGGCATAGTCCCTTCTAAACCCTTAATTGAAGGGTGCTCCTTGTTTTCCAACAGCAGCAGTTACCATTTTGGCTGAAGGTATGATCTTTGGAAAGGAGTAATACCACATGATAAAACTGGAGCTGACAACTGGAAGCAGCCCCATCAGTCTTGATGCTGGGAGCCAGAGCCATGTGACCTTTACACACATGGTTACTTAACCAGAAAACCAATGAATGATTTGCTAGTTCAATGAACTTGTGGGAAAGAGGACATGGGGAGAGCGGGATGAAATCAGGGGCATAAAGAATATTGATGTATTGGAAGAATAAGATTTTTGATGCAGTTGAATCTAGTGTAAATGGGAGAGAGTGGTAATAACAAACCAAAGATATGATAAAGTACCTAAGATGTATTTCTCTCAACCTTGTCAGATGTGACAGAGTCAGAGCTCCAATCTTCTGGGTGTCTGTAAAGAAAGACAAACTGGTGAGGGACATGCTCACAACTCTGTGTGGAAGCACAGGTTAAACTGTGCAAGAAACTTCATGTGTAACATCTCATTTAATGCTTGTACAACCTGACGCATTGCATATACAATTATTTTCCTTATTGGATTTATGTGGAAATTTGGGCTGTAAAAGGCCATAACTTCCCAGAGTGAAAGCCACTATTTAGATGCTTAGAACCCAGAATTAGAATGGGTTCTATTGGACTCAAGAGCTGATGACTGCCACCATAGATGCTGCTGCTTCTCACTAAGCTATTCTGTGAGTAGATTCATTTATCTGAGCCTCAGTATTCTCTACTGTAGCAATGATGCTACCATAGTCTTCAAATACAGACTTTCATATATAACAAAAATATCGTTTTTTTATTGTACGTGTATGAAAGTACTGCCTGCATGTATATAAGTGCACCCATGTCGTGCAATGCCTATGGAGGTCAGAAGAGGGCATCGGACTCCCCTGGAACTGGAGTTACAGATGGTTGTCAGCCACCATGTGGGTGCTGGGAACTGAACCAGGGTCCCCTGCAAGAGCAGTCAGTGCTCTTAACCACTGAACCATCTCTCTAGTCCCATAACAAATACATAATAAAAAAAATGTATGTGTGTTATCCTTGTCTTGTTTTCAAAGCAGAGCAGTTGGTTTTTAGAACTTGAGACTACCCAGAACATTACTTTTCTACATCAATAGTTAAATGTCCTTGTTATGGTTAAGGTAGTCACACATGGAGTAGCCATTGAAATTAAACATGTGTGTGCATGTGCGTATGTATGTGTTTGTGTATGCATGTGTATGTGTGTGTGTTCCCATGTGCATGTACCTGTGAGCACATGCATATGATGATGGCAGCGTCACATGGCTGAAGTGAATACTGGGAGACTGACCGAGGTGGGAAGCAGTATGAAACACCAAATCAAAGGCAAAACATCAATTGTGCTCTGTGCCATGTAAATCACAGAGGCAGCAGGTGCTATGGCTGTGGTTTTAATTGTGAAAAGGGAGGAAAGGAGCCACCTTAGAAATAGTGGGGGAATCTATTATAAATAGAAAGGAATTCTCATTTTAAAATTATTATTTTTCTTTTATGTGTATAAATGTTTTGCCTACGTGCATGTGAGGGCACCTCTGTCATGCAAAGCCCACAGAGATCAGAAGAGGGTATTGGATCCCCTGGAACTAAAGTTACAGACAGCTGTTATCTGCCATGTGGGTGCTGGGAGTCAAATGTGGATCCTCTCCAAGAGCAGTTGGTACTCTTAACCACTGAGCCATCTCTCCAGCCCCAAGAAAAGAGTTTTAAATGGTAAGATAATTAAAAATTTTACTGTTCAATGTAACTATGAAAATAGGATTATTTTTTTTAAATCTACCTAAGAAAATCTTGATGAATTCACCAACCAATTTTCCTCGATCCTCTAATCTTGCAAAACTGGTACATGGTTATTCTGACATTTTTTTCTCCAAGTTTTGCAAAAAGATTAAACTTTATTCCACAGTGAAGACTAATACATTTCCATGTAGACTCCTTATGTAGCTTTAATGTTCTTTCAGTGTAGGGTCTGTGGCAGAGAAAATTCACTTTCCTTTTGTGTGATTGAAAGATTGTAACAATCTCCTGCTTCCAAATTTACAATCAGATCAAAATGGCATTTTATTTGCCCATCTGGAGATCACCAAACAGGAAAGCTTGCTGGTGTGGCGGCCATCTGTTCTGAATGGAGACACACATGGAAACTTAATCCTTGGACTTCTTTCTCAGCTTTCTCTTTTGCTCGCCTGAGTGGAAGGCAATTTGCACCAGTTGCTTGAGATGCAATCCGTAGACAGGGACAGGGTGCTGGCTTTTTATGTCACGAACACTAGCATTTGCCACTCTGTGAATATCTTTCTGCCAAGATCTAAAGGGAAAAAGTTTGGGCACTGCTTTTCCTTAACAGGGTGACTCCAAGTGAAGGTAAAATTCGGAGCTCCCTTGTCAGACTGGCTGACTGGACCGTGTTTAGGACAGGGCAAGAGTCTTTGGAAGTGCACTGCTTTGTCCCCCTAAGCAATTCTCTAAGTCCATATATGTAGACTTATATAGAACAAAGTCATTCTGACTCAGTGTGTTTCATTGTAATTTTACACTTTTATCTTCCTATCTTTCCATTTCAAGTTGGATAAAATCTTTTGGGTTAAATGTGTTTTGAAATAGTATGACATACACAAATGAGTCACAGAGACTGAGCTTCTCTGAGACGCTTTGGATGAAGATAAACGTTTTTAGATTTGAGTTGATTTCTCCTACTTAGCTAATTCAGGTACAATTTTATGTCCATAAATACCACAGGCAGTGTGTTAACCAGACTGTCTGGGTACAGAGCCCCAGTGCACAGCTGTGAGCGAGGAGGCCTGGATCCTTGTTCACAGGTCGTCTCTTTCATACTCTCTTATGGCCCCACCAGGGATGTTAGTGCCTGACAATTTTTAAGATTTTTTTAAAATTTCCTCCCTTTCTAATTGACTTTTTGTGAACTTCATACAATATATTTTGGTCGTGTTTAGATGCCCTTCTAACCACACACCTCTTACCACCCTCTGCCAAGTTCATGAACTCGGTTATGCATACATTAAGTTCTAAAGAGTCGAATTTGTATTCCCAGATGTCTTCATTTGTGGGCTCATCCTCTGGAGCCTGGCTAACCTGCCAAGAGTCACATCCTTGAAAGAGAACATCCCATTGGCTTCCAATAGTCCCTCAGGTAGGGCTGGCCCCTCTACCATGATGATCCCTGAGCCTTGCGAGGCAGATGTTGGATATAGGTGTTCTGTTCAGGACTAAGGACTCTACAAACATGAGGTGTAGAACAAACAAGGAGGAATCAAGCTGGTGCTGACCTCCAAGTTTCATCTGTATGGCTAGGTTTCAGAGGGCTGGAAGGTGCTATGCATACTACTGGAAGATAAAACTAATCACAACTTTTCCCAGCTATGAATCCTGCAAGCTACAAACAGAACCAGCCTGGCAAGATATGCCCACTGGTGTACTAATGGCACAAATGTCAGAGTAACCAACCACTTTCTAAATGTATTTGAGGTCCACAGCACAAGATGGAGCCCATGCCTGACATTGGTATCAGGCCTTAAAACCTGAGGCTAGGCAGGCCACCAGCCATAGCAGAACCTAATATTATTATTCTGCTAAATAGATAAAGTATTAAATGGACTCCTAATGACTTACTGTTATACCCATAGATTAATTCATCTCTCAACACTCACCAGAGAAGCTTCCTCATGCAGGTAATTAACAGAGAACCACAATTGACCAATGTGCCATGAAGAAGAGACTGTTTGTTGCTTTTAGGATCCTATATCATCCTGACCTGTTTTCTCACTTTTTTATCCTCTTCCTCTCTTGTGCTCACTTCTTTTGGTTGCTCTTAAAAAATACAGTTTGGGAGCTGGAGAGATGGCTCATCATTTAAGAGCACTGACTGCTCTTGCAGAGACTTGGGTTCAGTTTCCAGCACTCACATGGTGGCTAGCAGTCATCCATAACTCAAGTTCTAGAGGCTCTAACACCCTCTTCTGGCCTCTATGTGGTGCATTTACTTACACATAGGCAAAACACTTACATACATAAAATAAAAAACAAATAAATTGAAAAAAAAACACAGCTTGGGAGAAAAGGAAGTCAGGTTAAACAAATCAGTGAAAGAAGCCAACATTTTTTTATTTCTCTTTTGGAGTTGTAAGAATATATTTATTTAAACTCTGCTGGAACAAAAGAATGTCTTCTTTTCAGGAATTCTAGAAATTCACAAAAGAAACACCACAGCAAAAGTGGAGCACAGATACACATCCACTTGTTCCAGGTTTTCTGTAGAAAATAGGGCATGCATTATGTCATGGGAGTTGTTCCCGCAAGGGGCCCACAAGGCAACGTTTTCTGCAAGGAGCAAAATCTGTTTGATACAATTCTGAGAAGCACACTTGGCAGACTGGACCAAAAGATCTCTCTAGAGTCCTTTGTTATCAGTCCCCCGGCCCTAGACCACCATGCAGCCAGGCTCCTGGAGCCCTCTGGTTAACCTTCCTGTAGACTGGAGGCCTGGGCACACTCCTCTTAGAATACAGCACTCCCCGTGTCCCTAGGCATGCAATGCCTCTGGAAGTCAGAAGAGGGTGCTGGATTCCCGTGGAACTGGAGTTACTGACAGTTGTTAGCTGCCACATGGACCCAGGGAATTGAACCTGGGTCTTCTGCAAGAGCAACCTGTGCTCTTAATCACTGAGCCATCTCTCCAACCCCTAGAATGCTAACTTTTAACATCACGTTTTACTAATATCTTGCCATGTAATTGCATAAGAAGTCCTTTCTGACTGTCCAAGCATCCTCCTGATACCCTTGGGCATGAGTGATGTGGGATGTGTAGCTGCTCTGTTTCCTAACGGCTGTTCAAGGGAGCCCTTAGCCCACTGACCTTTCAGGGGATAAAGTCTTGCTTTGCTTAGTAATTCAGATGATGACCAACACCAGTAGGATGTTAGTCATGGTAATAGGGATATTCAGGTATAATAAATCTTCAAAAGGGGCAGGAATCTCTTAAACACAGGCATATTATGGTGAAAAGTTGGACTGGTTCTTATTTCAAAGCCCCTAGCTGAAATAAACAAACCAATAAAATGAAATGGGCAGCTGGACTCTGCCATATTCAGTGGAGACCAAGCTTGGGGAGAGGATGGCCTTGCTAATTCCTCTCTTAATCCCTGTCTCCTAGCACAGCCAGCATGCCATCACACTGTCAGTGCTTGTTGAATGAATGCAAGCCATATTCTAGTACTAGCAGGATGAGATTGCCTTAAAATGCACACACTGCTTAGTCTAGGTAAGGAACAGTCCCAGTGAGGCTTTGATGTAGCTGTTATTTCCATTTTAAAAAAAGTTTAGATTCATTTATTTTTATTTTATGCATGTGAGTTCTGTGCTTTCATGTATGTCTATGTACCACTTGTATGCCTGGTGTTTGCGGAGGCCAGAAGACAGCATTGCGTATCCTGGAACTGGAGTTATGGATGATTGTGAGGCGCCATGTGCTGCTGGGAACCGAACCTAGGTCTTCTGCAAGAGCCACCTCTCCAGCCCTGATGTTACACCTGTTAAGGTGACATCGTAAGTGCATGGTAAGTGAATGTGCTCACCGATTTCCCCAATGCAGCTCCTGCCTTTATTGACCTAGAAGTAACTCTCATGTCGGGCAGCATGCTGACTGAAGACTGAGGGAAGTGGAACATCTTCTTTGGGCATTGCCAAAAACAAGGCTCCAGAGAAACCAGAATCTGTTGTCTTTCTTCCTGTGTCTGGCTGTCTAGAAAACCCCAAAGCCTTGACCCTGAGCATTAGCTCTGACCAGGTGCAGACTTGTTCTTTCATTCCCATTAAAATCCACAAAAGGGACTCCTAATGTGCTCCAGAAATTGTATAGATATAAGGTGAATTTACACATCTGGAGGGCTTCTCATGAATGAGAAAAGTGGACGGTTACCTGGCAACCCTGAACAAGTGCAAGTTAATCCATTTTTATTTGGTGTTAGGAGGGAGGGCCAAGTCTTCCACCTTACTGGGACAGAAGGAAAACTGACGATGGCATAGAGGAGTTTGGTGATTTTGTTTAATTTTAATTTTGCCTTTGTGCTGATGTTAGGCGGTTATCCCACTGCACAAAACTGCAGTGGGGTGAGTCAGCTAGACTTTATTTAGAGCAATTGTTCCAGCTCATGAATCCTTACGTTTTGCTATTACTGAGGCAGCCCAGCGGTCCTGTGTCCTAGACTTAAGTGTGTGAAGATCAAGTTCTGAGTTAAATCATTCTTGCGATGGCTAGAATGAAGGCAGAACTTCATGGGAGTAAAGCTGTGACTCTTGAACTGTACTGGTTCATACCTGCTGTGGTGGTCTCATGGTGGCCTGACTTTTATCTGAAGGTAACTTAAACCAACGTGTTAGCAATACAGTGATATTTGTCTTAATTCAATAAAAAATCTTTAAAAAATTCAGTTGCATTTTTTGCTACAACAGGTTTTTGTTACAATGGAGAAAAAATAGTTCTGCTTGATTTCTAACAAAGACAAATCACAGGCATCCCTAACATCGCTGCTAAATATGTTAGCTGAGAGTGGATGTCATTAACACCTTTATGCTAATACATTTTCAGTTTGAAAAATTATTTCTTTATTTATATGTGTATGAGTACTTTACTGCGTGTGTGTAAGTGCATCACTTCTGTGTACTGCCTACAGAGGCCAGAAGACGACGCCAGATCCCCTGGAACTGGAGTTACAGATGATTGTGAGCTGCCATGTTGGTGGGGAACTGAATTCAGGTCTCTGTAAGAGCAGTCAGTGCTCTTAACTGCTGAGCCACATTTCCAGCCCCAAACATCATCATAAGGGTTTCTTTCTTTAAAAAAGTTTTTACAAAATGGTTTATTAGTCATTTTTTTAATTTATGCATATGTGTGCGTGCCTGCATGAGTTTACATGCACCACATGAGTTTACATGCACCACATGAGTTTACATGCACCACATGAGTTTACATGCACCACATTTACATGTGTGCAGATGCCCACAGAGGTCAGGAGACTTTGGATCTCCTGAAACTCAAGTTACAGACACTTGAGAGTGACCTAATGTGGCTTGGACCATTGAGTCATCTTTCTAGCTCCATTTTCTGTTTTCAAAAGCAGCTAAAGCATTTGTAACTGCAGCGAACTCTGGGACACCTCCATATTGTGCTTGGAGTTTCTCTGTTAGTGGTATAATGTAAAGTTCTAGATTGAGTGGTGGATGCGCTGGGTTCTCTTAACAGCTGTGACTCAAACCATTCCAAGTCTCAGAGTAAAACCAGTGAATTATCATCTACGATAAGCACAAAATCCCTACCAGGTTCCAAGGTTGTGACTCCATGATTATGATTAAACTGATATTAGGAAGTAAGTTTTTCCCTGAAGTATCAGAATTAAGCACATGCATATGTGTTCTGAGAGTCTTTTTTGTTCAAATGTTTTCTTTTTGGTAATAAAAAAAATTCCATTGGTGTTTTGTACTTATTGGAGTTGGCCTGAAGGTCCTTAACCTGTGACTTGATTCTTCTTTTCTACTTTAGAACTCTACTTGGCTTGGTATTTTGATTTAAAAAAAAAATCACCTAATAAGTTTTGCCTCTGTACCTGCCTTTCACAGCTCAAGAGTTAGACCTGTCAATTGAGACAGGACATATGGAAACATCATGCTTTCAAATGACCTGAATATAGTTGTCATGGCTACAGTTTTTTTCCCACCAGAATAACGAAGCATTTAACATAATATCTCTAATCCTTCTATTGTTATCATGGTTTAAAAACAAGGGTGCTTGTTTCCAGATGTCTCGCTCAGCCATACCCAGGAACACATGGGGATATTTTGTAGTGGCTGATGGAGTGGTTTGAGGAATAATAAAAAACAGATGGGCATAGATTAACTCTCTCTTTCCAGTCCAGGTTTCTCTATGGAGCCTGGTCATAGAGATTTTCTTTCTCAGGTTTGTATCACTAGGCCAGTCACAAACTTGGCAGTGAATCAGAAGAAACCATTGGGTTGGTTCAGTCGCTTCACCTGTGAGGTGACATTATCCTATGACTGCCTGGTTTGGGGAAGTAGTTGGTTGAGAAATGTCTGGCCAGAAATCTGAGTAATGAACTCTGACCAGCCATTCAACTGTTCAATAATTACAAGGACAGTTAGTATTCACAAAATCCTCTAGGCAAATTTCCACTGCTTCCTAATTCTGATTCAAATTCCATGTCTTTGGTGGTCTCCTTTTATGGTGAACTAGAGTGGCCTGTATAAGAGCATTTTGGTATGTGTGTAAGGTCTAAAGACAAATCAAATGAATTTCTTCACCTTATTTCTTTGGGTCCATGTTTTGAACTTGACCTTCTGCATTTTTTTACTCTGTTTATGAGAAGAGAACTGAAAGAGGTTCTTTCTATAGTGGCATCCTCCGGCATCCTTTCCGTGGACATCACTGTTCTGGTCCATTCTCTGAGGAAGGGAAAGGTCTTTTTTCATGAGGGAACTGGCTCCAAGATTGTATTCCATTATTGGCTTGGTAGACATGCTTTAGTTGGGTTTCTGAGACTGAACTGACAATGGAGATTCTTACCAAGTATTTAATTAATGGGGTACTTTAAAAAGAAGAGGAGAGGTCCAAGAAGAAGCAAGAAGTTTGTTTAATATGAAACAGCTTCATCTCATCATGGGTCCATGGGGATCCATGGATCACAAAGTACACCACAGTGATGTCTTCAGTATAAGGCAGAGGGCTGATCTGGTCGCTAGTATTTCAAGCTGTCACTGGCCACTGACTATCCCTCAAGGAGGCAGGAGACCTTTTTATTACTGTATAGTCAGTAATAACTAACAAGGGGTGGTTATGCACCTTTGTTTCCACTGATCACAGCAGCCACACCAGGGCCCAGCACCAGCCATACTTCACTGTATATCAAGAGCTCCCACTATGGATGGGAAGAGACAGCAGCAAGAGATGTAGTTTACTACAGTAACGTCAGAGGAAAGTTGACTTAAATTTTTCACTGGTTTTACCCAAAGCTCCACTCTATAGTAGAATGTTCTCAACATATGCTCAAAGCTTCCCCTGGGAGAGCTTGTGGAAGCGGGAAGTTTACTAACTATACCATGGGGTTAGACAGCATGTTGGGCTTTTAGAAGCAAAGGCTTCTGCATAGGGTCTCTAGCAACACAGAACAATATAGCATACTTTGGTGGTTCTCATTAGTTTGATACCTGTTGTTCTCGTTGTTTTCTGGTTTATTGAGACTGGGTCTTGTTATGTAGACCAGGCTAGCCTGAAACTCACTATGTAGACAGTAGGCTGACCTCACATTTGCAGCAATCCTCCTGCCTCTACCTCCCAGGTCTCAGGTTGGTTTTTGTTGTTGTTGTTTAACTAGAGTAGTGAGGTCTCTGAGACTTGTCTGCTTACATTTAGTTACATCACCTTTGGTCTGTTGATAAATTTTGGAAGCTTTCTTCTCTCCTTTGCAGTGTGACTCCAATAAATGACTTTTTAAAAAGAAGCAGTGACTGAAGTGTGTTACTTCAGACTTCCTCTTTCACAGATTTTCATGTGTTATCTCAGTAATATTTGGGAAATTGGAGAGCTTACCTATTAGTCTACAGAATTTTTATAATGAGTTTCTGCTTAAAAATTAGATTTCTAAAGCCCCCCAATTTAATAACCTCTTCAAATTATATAACTAATTTTTTCCGAAGAGGTGAAAGACTGCAGGAACCTAAATGCTGCCCTTGACTTTAATTCGCCCGCTGCTGTTCACTAGACTCTTGCTACTCCAGTATTCTTTCCCTATCAGTGATGAATGGAGCTTTTGATATTGTTACTCAGAGTCCTCTTAGGAAGAAGAGAGATTTCGAGACCCTGTTTACAATGAAGGAGTACTCCTGTTCTTCCTAATTTTTCTGTCAAAGAAGGAATTATGATCAGTTGTTTGGATAAGAGAAAAATGCTTCTCCCATGTTCACCAGTGGTGGGGTATTGGGAGAAAGGGGAACTCCAAGTAACTCTGTGTATAGATCCGTGGCTGTTAAATTAAATGTAGCCCACACTAGCGATTATATTAGCATATAGACTGTTCACTGAATGGAAGTCTATGACTGTGTGTGTGTGAGAGAGCGGGGTGGGGGGAAGAGACAGAGAGAGAGGGTCTCTCTGTAGCTCCAGCTAGCCTGGAGCTCACTATTAGACAAGGCTGGCCTGGCTCTTACTTATATGGGCAGTTTCATCCCCAGCCCGTTGAGTAACTGGCGGTGGTGTTGAAACCTTTAATGAGTGGAGTGTAGTAGAAAGCAATGAAGTCACTGGATGTTGTCTACCAGGGGTTCCAGCTGTTGACTAGCAGGGCTAGGTCCCTCGGGGGCAGGGTAAGGAGGCACAGAGTCAACGTCACAGACTCTGGGAGAAAGTGGAGCCACGATCTCATTTAATCTTAGAGACCCACCTGCCTCTGCCTCCAGAGTTCTGGGATTAAAGGCATGCCCAATCATGCCTAGCTAAGACTATTTTTTAAACTGAGTTATTAACTCATAAATTAGTATATTTGTCATTGAAAATGTCTTGAACCAAAGAATTTTATCCTAAGTAATATGAACAAACCTCAAATAATGACTAAATTATGGATAAATGTCATATTATTCCATATTTTTTAAAAAATAAAGATTTTTAAATAGCACTTTAAAAAATCTCCACAGCCTATGCTGACAAAAACAATATTTTCAGATCTTAAAAATGGGAAGTGAAGTGAGATGGTCTCTTCCAAAGGAGCCCATGATTAGAGACCCTTCCTTTAATGTTTATAATGGTATTATTCAAAGACCCTTGACTCCTATATTAAACCTATGCCACCCAGAGCTCAGGGACCATTGCAGAAGAGGGGGTGAATTGACTGCGAGAGCCAAGGGTGGCCACTGACCACAAGGAAATAGAATTTTCCAGGCAGCTGGGAACTTGCTCACATGAACTTAGAGCAATAGTACCAACATGCACAAGACCCAGGCAACCTCAAATCAGACAAAAGTTCAGCATAGAACTGGGGAATGGGCAAAAACCTCAGCCTTAGCTCAGGAACTATTGGCAGCTGATCACTGCTGGGTGAGGGAGAGTTGATCTTATTAAATAGGTTGACCAGACTTCAGTGGATGAACTCACACTGAGGGACTTCTAGGTACATAAACTTGAGTCGATAGGCCTTAACATGTATGACAGAATACATGAAATCTGGTGGGGGGAGTTGCAAATAGTTGAGGGGGTCTACATATGATTAAGATGTATTGTATGAAATGCACAAAAATTCAATAACAATAAGATAAAACATGGAACTATAAAAAAGAAAAGAAAATATACTTGCAACCACCATATCATGCATGGTCTCAGAGGACCTTTTCTAGGCAGAGTTCTTTTCATCTTATTTGGAGAGCCAGATTATAATAGAAAATATCTAGCATTGTCTTGGTTCTGTTAAACAGTATCTCTAAAAATTGGCTACATATGAATGTAGAATTCACATTAAAGTAGAAAGGCAGCATTTTGCTTGCTATGCATTTTTCACTCCCTATCTCATATGGAATGTTGATGGTTACTTTCAGTCTTTTACTATCATTAGTTTTATGAGGAATAGGTGGGGTTAGGGCAAGGGACTGAATCTCACACATTTTTGTAATGATAACAGGATGGCCAAGTGTTCATCTCACCCTATTGTAGTAGAGAAATGAATTAAAATAAAATACTATGTGATTTATAGGAAAAATACAAAAATAATAAATAAAAAAATTTTGAAAAGAGTGAGTAGGTTACTACTCCAATGGAGGCATGCAATGGAGACTTAAGATGGCATGGAGAGTGACTTCTGAAGCATAGTGCAATGGACTGGCTTAAACCAAGGGAAGAGCAAACTTGAAATGAACAAGTGAACAACAGTTCTAGAGAATTAGCATTCATTCAGAAACCCTGATATTTTAAACCCTGCAGAATCTTAAAGCCATGGTACACTGAGAGAAACAAGCCAACCACTAACTTCAGGGCTACCCAATTTCTGAATAGATTGCTATAAGTCTCCTAGCAAAGAATATGGTGCTTTTTCAAATATATAAATAATTGCTTCAATACCTACTGATGAATATAAGATATCTGGTTTTAAATAATAAACTTACAAGGCATTTGAAACAGTAAGAAGAAGGAGAAACACCTCAAAGAATAAGAGCTCATAATGAATGCCACCGATATTAAAGCTTTTCATCAGAGAGCTTAAAAGAAATTAAATAATATTTGATAAAGTATGCTAAAATCTTAGTGGAAATTCTGGAAAATATGAAAAACCTGCTGGTGAATTTCAGCAGAGAAACAGAAACAATAAGAAGGAATCAAGTGGGGAGACTAGGAGTGATAAAAATCAGGTATGCTATGAAACATGCCTTTGTAACATAGTAATAACATGAGTAGACAGCACAGCCAAAGAAGAGATTCACAAACTGCAGGACAGTTCAAAAGAAGTCTCCTGAGCTAAGATACAGAGAAGGTGAATATAACAAGATGCAGTGGATAGAATCCAATACCAAAATAAATATTTTAGGGAACAAGGGTTAAGCATTTTCCAGGAAAAGTGAGATGTATTTCATTTTCTATTTCTGTTTAGTGACCAATTAAAAAAATTTAACATCTTAAACCAACATGAAGTTAACATCTTACAGATCTAGACATATTTGTGGAGCCATTATTTATTCTATCACATGTGCCAAAAGATCAAAAGAGCTCTGAGAGCTCGGAGAATATTAAGTTTGGTCAAATAACAGTCGCAACAGGAAATCCACAACACTTAGATTCATGTAATAGAAACAGCTAAACCCAAAGATAATGGGAAAATAAGTTAAAAGTAACTAGAAAAGCAAAAAGTAACAAAGCCTATAAGGAGAAACACCTCAGAGAAATCCAGCAGTCTACATGTCAGAAATGATGCCAGGTGGAAACAATGGAAAGCCATCGCTCTGCATGGAGAGAAGAGCTGCTGACCCAGAAGTCTGTACCAGCACATTTTTCTTTCAAAAAAATGAAAGGAAAAAGAAATTTTCAGACACAAACAAAAATGAAGAGAGAATTAATTGCCAGGGGACTTGCACTAAGTAAAAGGAAAAGTGAAAAGAAATTATATATGTAGAAGCAACATGATACCTGACAGTCATCTGAATCTACACCAAGCCATGAACTGAGATGAATTTGGATTACATGTTCTAAGAAATAAATGTGCAAAGCAAAATCAAGAGAGCATCCACGCATGTGTATATGTGTGTAAAAAAACTATGACAATAGTTCTTAAGAAAGGAAAAAGGAATTCAGAGTATAAGATTGAAAGGTCTTCACACTGCTCAGTTAGTATACTTTTGAAGGTAAAATCTTACTGATTCAAGTGTAGACCAAATCACAAATAAAGTGCATTAGTTCGCAGGTGCAGTCACAAAATTTCAACTTCTGATATATCTTCCTCTCGCTGAGTATGCATCTCATTCCTTCCTAAGTTTTGACTTATATTTTCTCTTATTTTTTGGCACAATGACAAATCTGTCTCCCCAAATTTCAGCTGATATTAGGGTTTAAAGCCACACAGATCCTTAAAAAGGCCCACAGACCGTTTTGAGAGGTTAAGAAGCAATTGATCTCTCAAAAAATTAAACATGGTAACCTCATGTGAATTATAAGAATCTCTAAGAGAGCCAGTTCTGAACTTTTGGAGACTCTTATGATGAAATTTTAAGATTCCACAGTCAGTGAATTGAAAGATTGGTGATATTTGTGAGAAAGGAGGGTTTGGGGGTAGTTTAGAGTGAGGTAGTATTATAGTTTCGATTTCAAATGTCCCACAAAGGCCCTTATATGGGCAGTTTCATCCCCAGCCCGTTGAGTAACTGGCAGTGGTGTTGAAACCTTTAATGAGTGGAGTGTAGTAGAAAGCAATGAAGTCACTGGATGTTGTCTACCAGGGGTGCCAGGTGTTGACTAGCAGGGCTAGGTCCCTCGGGGGCAGGGTAAGGAGGCACAGAGTCAACGTCACAGACTCTGGGAGAAAGTGGAGCCACGATCTCATTTAATCTTAGAAAGTAACAGGATTTATACTTTTGTCAGGCTTAGGGGAGGTCTTCATCTAGTCATTTGACGTGCTTCATTCTGGTAGGTCCTGAACACCTGATGATCTGAAGTTCATTGCTCTCATTGGTCCTAGACGGCTGCTAGCCTGGGAGCTACCCAGGTTCGATCCCAGGAAGTGTTCACTCCACACATATGCTCAATATCAGTTCTAGCTTATTCTAGGCCAGCAGGCCGGGAGCCTACCTGACCTTGCCAGAATCATCCTACATATCCACCCTTTTTTATGTTTTTTGGACAAGGTTAAGTGGGTTGCTCCACCTCGGGGAAGCCCAGCATTTGAGACTGTGCCTGTCTTAGGTGGGTTCCTCAAGCACTGAGTTTTACCTGTCATTGGCATACGAATGTTGGTATTGGTACCTTGGCATTCGTATCCTGTCTTAGGTCACCCAGGCTAGAGGAATCCTTACCCGTCTCTGGCCACCAGCCCTTAGAAGGGTCTTACCCCAGTACACTCATCTGGGTGGTAGGATGCTAGATAGTATTATGTTGTATTTACAGAAACCATGCGCACATCACTTCCTTGGGAGGGCCATGCTCAGGGCGTTGGAGAGCCATCAGGACCTGAAGAGCTGTTTTGTTGATAGCAGGTTGCCGGGATCGATACTGCAACAAACACTTAAAGAGAATAAATAAAGCGATACATATACCTCCCAAGATGGCATAAGTGGTGATCCAAAAGAGGTCAAAGAGGGTTTTAATATTACTCCAGATTTTGGATAAAAGGAGTTATCAAATTGGATTGGGTCTACCTTAGTCATATTTAGATGGGATATGTGTTGACTGAGGAGGACAGAATAATTTAGAAACTGTTCTGACCAGTGGCCTGTAATATATTGAGCCAGTGTAGCCCTTTGTTGAGACGCATTATTTACTTGGTATGGCGGGAGCAGAAGGATTTAAATAGGGGGTCGCATGCCAAGAGTGTCATCTGTCTAAGTATTTGAG
Source organism: Eospalax fontanierii (assembly GCA_035773235.1). Lineage (NCBI taxonomy): Eukaryota > Metazoa > Chordata > Mammalia > Rodentia > Spalacidae > Eospalax > Eospalax fontanierii. The sequence continues at coordinate 64,153,860 of CM069539.1, read as the reverse complement.
TTTCCTCAGCAAGGAGGTCCAGTTGTTGTTGAAGGATATGGACTGCCTGATAAAGATGCTGATTAAGGAGTTCCTGTGTACGCAAAGCCTCAGCTGAGCAGGACACAACCTCATTCAATGCCTTAGTTGTGGTAATTGTTTGAGTCAGAGCCACATACAGCTTGACTAATCCTTAGGTATTAATATGGGAGGCAGGGGCAATAAAGCCCAAAGGTTGGCAGTCTGGGTGTTGAGAAGAATGGACATTAAGAGAAGGGAATAAATACGTCACCCAAACGTGACCTTAGCAGCTCCTTGAGCTATGGACAGACATACATTTCTTGAGGGCACCAATATTGGTATAGTAGCATCCTGCTGAAAGACACAAGAAAGCATATCCTCGACCCCGCCCGGGTCAAAAGGGGAGCAGGCAGTTGCCTATCCTGTGTTAAGGGGTCCCTCCATCTGACTAAGATGGTGTTTCCCGAGGCAAAAAGGGCCAGTGTTTATATGCTGGGCTAGCCCCTTGTCATAAGCGGGGCCACTGTCTGTCTTAAGAGCTTGTGGAACCCCCATAATTAACATTGCTGATTTTAACATTTTTATAGCATTGGAGGCTTTTTCACCTGACATTGCTAAGGCACAGATAAAGCCAGAGTAAGTGTCCATTATTACATGTCCCTGTGCTAATTCCAATCGAGATAAACCTATGAGATACGTGGCCTTATCTGCTAAATCATTCCCTAAAGCCAAAGGACCTGGAAGTCTAGTATGCCCTACAAAACAGGGCTGAGAACGGGCATGTAAATACTTTTGTATTTATAGCATGAGATAACAATAACTTTTGTTGAAATTAATTCATCTCCCCCGTAATTTTCAATAGTACAATATATTTTACTCGGAGGCTGTTTTGCTCTTTTGTTCATCAAAGTCCTAAAAAACACCTTGAAATAACAGGCCAGACTCCGAGGTGGGAGGGCCCATCCCAACCCCAGAGTCATCTTTTTAATAAGCTCAAACAGCACATGATGATCTATGAGTATTATTTATTTAAAGAGGCATTTGTTTCTCTTTAGGATTTAATTCAGTGGTTTGCATTGCACAGGAGAGCTGGTAAGTTTAGTCATTATTAACACGAATTAAAGTATCTATAACTCGAAAATAGAAGATTTATTATTAAAATATTATTTTACTTAATAGTTTTTTAACTTTATAAAGCCATGGGTGTTTGGTGAGCACCCAAGATCAAGCAAGACTAGGCTGACAGGAGTTTTTGCCTTTCCATTGTCAGACCTAAGATCCTCTCTGGCTATACTTGATGTGTGACCAGAGGCATCTGAGAGGGAAATATTCTATTTTAGGGAAACGGGATTTGGATCACAATGCAAAAAGGCAGGACTTAAAACCAGTGAAGGCCGAATCTCACACCTCCCACCTAAGTAGGCTATTCCGCCTTATCTTCCATTGCTGTAGTTATAGCCTGATAGTAGCTTGTTTCTTGTAAGGTTTGTAAGTCCATTGGAGGACTGCAAATTTACATGAGCTTTTTAAGTTTAGCCATCACAAAACGTCAGCTCACTTTGTATTTCACTAGTCTTAGAGGCCTAAGGGTAGAAAAACCTTTTTAAATTTACTTTAGAAACTGAGAAATATATTATGTAAAACAATGTAAGATTTTAAATAATTACTTTTAGAAATCAGTAAATATATAAAGATGTTAAAATTCAAAATAATTTCCTTTAAAAAAACAGATAAAGACGTTATATAAACAAATTAGAATTTAAAATAGTTTCCTGTAAAAACCAGTTAATGTATAAAACAATGTAAAAATAATCATTCTAAAAAACTGGTAAATACCATATCAAAAGTTAGAATTCAAAATAATTTTCACTAGAAATAGATCAAAATGATATTAAAATGCCAATATTTTCCTTTTAATTTGACATAAAAATATATTAACCTTGTTACAAAAGACTGTGTGAGAATTTCTTGTTATTCTAGGATTCCATCAAGAATCTAAAAATGAAAACCAAAGCAAAAACATAAATTGCAAAAGATTAGGACATATGATTAAATTTTATGGGTCAGGGAATTTCCAGGTTATCATGATCTAGAACCAGTAAATTCCCGAGTGTGGCCATTTTGAATTATGCCATGTGGTTGGATTAAGATGGCGGCAGGGTCAAGCAGGTCAAAGCCATTTTGAAAACTTTTGTCCAAGATGGGGGCAAAGTCATGTGACTGTCACCATATCGATGATGTCATCATCCAATGGATGCACCATATGGTGCCCTCTAGGTAAGGTCTCCAGCCATGATGGTGACTAAGCATATGGATAAAGCTGAACCCCAGGATAAGATTCAGCCCTTTCCCCACCAGGGACAGGACCCTGTGGGACAGGACACAACTGTGGGTAAGGAAAGATCAGCTGTGCTTGCATTATTTACATGCTATACCATGGCATAGGTGGGAATAGAACTCACAACCTTAAATATGCTGGGCAAGCACTCTAACAGTGAGCTAGTTTCCCAGCTCAGCAAAATGAGAAGTGAAAAAGGAATCCTATTCAGTAATTGTTGTGGAAAGCATGTACCATCACACCTGAATTTTATGTGAGTTCAGGGGATTGGAACTCAGGTGCTCATGTTTGTGCACCAAGCTCACTCTCTTAGTTACCTTTTTTCTGTGATAAAATATCCTGATTAAAGCAACTTAAGGGGTGTTTGTGTTTGCTCAGAGTTCCAGAGGGATATGGTCCATCGTGGCCAGAAGGCGTGACAACAGGGAGGGAGGGCACAGAGGCCGGTTCAGGAAGCCGGCTGGTCACCTTGAATTCACACTCAGGAAGCATAGGGTGAACAGGAAATTGGGTCCAGGATAGAAAGCCTCAGGGCCTGCCACCAGCAACCTCCCTCCTCTAGCAAGCCTCCTCTGGTGAATGTTCTATAACCTTCCCAAACAGTGCATGAGACTATGGGGGAACATTGTACTTTCAAATTGCAAAACCCACTGAGCCATCTCCCCCGCCCATTTTCTGGTACAGGGTTTCACTCTCTCCCAGGCTGGTCTTGAACTGGTAGCAGTCCTCCTGCCCAGGTTCCCAAACTTTGCGATTGTAGACATCTGCCACCGTGGTCAGCTCCATTCTCTCCACCTTCTTCTACTTGTTTTTCCCGTTGACTTAATTGCTACTTCTTCCCCATTTTACAGGCAGCATCGAAGCTTGTAAACCCCAGATGCGGCATTCCTGTGGTGTTCACCAAATCCCTTTAGATCTGCTAATCATTAGATCACAGTGTGACTCATGATCTGCATATATTCCTTGCAAAAACAGTTGCTTGTTGGAGTGTTAGCTATTTGCACTGGGTCTGAAGTTAGCAGCCTTTGAGTTGTGACTCCACTACTTACTGCCTTGGTGTTCCTCATTTTATGAATGGGAATAAAATTAATAAAATAAAATTAACGAACTTATCAGGATGTTTGGGGATCAAAGTGATACATGTAAAATAGTTGGCTAGTCTTTGGACCAAAGCAAACTTCAGTAGATGAGCGCTTTTAGTGAGTCCGGAATTATTTTAGGCTTTGTAGTGGCTGCAGGTTCACACCTCTGAGAGGATCTAGCATGTGAAATGTTCCCTTATGATTTAACTTACAAATGATATAAAACAGAAACTTTCATCATGCTTGCATATTAGCCCCGCTAACTGAGCTACCATGATGTAATCCTGGCAAACCACTTGGGTTTGTCAAAAAGAATAATCCAGGAGTTTTGTTATGTGGTCCTATTAAGCTTTAGGGTAGTGTAAAGCCCAAAGAGATCTCAGAATATTTTCCTGGTGTCTTAATGCTACTGCTCAATATTAGCTGGCTGTTCTGAGTTTATCTGAGTCAATTCTATATGGGCAACACTCTGATCTGAGATGGTGCTAGTAAGTAATCTCAGATAACAAAATGCTTAAATGGAGCCCAGCCTGACTTTCATCCTTTTCTGTGAGACGGGGTTGTCATGGACATCCTGAGGTTTTTGATAGGTTTTGATTCAATTCTATTATGAAAACTGCACATTAATATTCTAAAAAATCCATTGTTTTGTGTTTCTGTGTGTATTGATTTATTGTTTGTTTAATTATAAACCTAAACTACACATTCTTCAGCTGTAAGGCTGATACTTAGCTGACAGTTTCTTTGGTCCTTGCCTCTGGACTCCATCATTGGACCTACAGCAATTTCTTTTGGAGCTCGAGGACAACTCTGTGCAGATGAGGATGTCCCGTTCCCAGAAAAGTCAGGGTATCACTGAGATGTGACTTTATCAACTAGACTCTCTTTCAGTTTCATCACTAGCTAGCTGAACTTGAACAAGGTATTTTTATTCCTTAATAAAATGTCTTCCTCGCTTCAAAATTGCAAAAAAGTTAGCTAATCTCATTAATGACTCCAAATGTATCATCTCTCTTCTGAAAAGGTGGCCTCTCCTGGGACATGTTAATGTACTTTAGAAGTAACAGATTCAAAGAATAATTGCTTCTGTATTTTCACAGTGTAGGTGCAATGCCCACTTTACCTACAAAGGAACTGGTTTTAGAGAGATTAAGCACCTTGCTCAAGACAGGTAACTTGGAATAAGTAGAGCCAGGTCAAACCTCCAGGCCAGCTTTTCTAAGTCGTACTCTTAACTGCTTATGAATTTTGCATGGATTTGGATCCAGGTCACCTTTTGTTCCTGGTAAGCTTTGCTACTCAACATTGTAGCTTATCCCTTTCTTGATGAGAAGCTATGTTATTTATGTACAGTCAAATGTGTAATAACATTATACAGCAATACATGACTCTTGAGAGTATTTTTCAGCACCATCACCAATGTCCTTACCCTAGTCTTGGAAACTTCAGAATGGTTCAATTAGTGGCAGTGGTCTTGTAGAGGGAATTTGAGAAAAAAATTCCCTGTGCCTTGTCAAAAAACACATTGACAGAGCAGGAACAGGAAAAGCTTATCATTAAAGTTTCAATTTGCAAGTTCAGAAAAAAAATGCTGCTTTGGAATTCATAAAGCACAGAGAAGTTGTGTTATGATATTAACAAGGCTTAGGGAGCAGCAAAATGAGCTAGATCGAGGACAATTAAGACTCCATGCTAGTTGCCAGTTGGAGAGCATAAATAAAATACTGTGGAAAAGGCACCTGGAAAAGTGAACTGGAGATTTCATTTGAGTTATGAGATGAGCTATAAAGATAAAAATTGATTGGGATAGGAGTGTAATTAATTATAACTAAAAAAATATACAGACAAAAAACAAATCTGAGGGATCCTCCATGTCCCGATATGGGGTAGGGACAATGTAGGTAGCTTAGCCATCAAGGTTCAGTGAGTTGGACGCCTGGGAGACTGTGGACCCAGGTATGAGGCTGAAGGATGGAAAGTCAGTCAGAGGGACCAAGGGACCTCTTTGGCTGAAAAGACTGATAGACACAGGTGGGTATAATGGGATGGGATTCAAACTGCAGAGAAAGATGGAGCAGGCCAGGGAACTCGTAACTTTGAGCCTAGGAGATGAGAAAAGACTTGGTTATTAGAGAGGATAACTTAAAACAATAACATAAAAATGTTCAGTTTATACAAGCACTTAATAGTTAATGTGTGTCATGTATATCTCAGGACCACGCAGGATACTCTATGTGAATGGCTCCACTTGATCTTTGCAACAAAACATGAGAATATATTATCAGTATTTCAGTCTTACACATGAAGGAGTGGAGCCATAGAGAGGTTCTACAATGTGAAAGCAGGTGCTCCCAGCTGGCTGCTTCACCACACACAGGTTGCAATGAGGTCTGTGCAGAAACTATGTGAGCTGACTCATGGTACATTCTGGCACTGGCTTCTTGTATGTGGGTAGAAAAGGTTCCCAATTCTGGTGATGGAATGGGTTTAATGGTTTTATGGGTCTGAAGGATTAGCTAGGGGATCTCAGGGACTCAGAAACCTTGCTATTCTGAGGGTTTCCAACTTGTGTCAGACCTGCCTTTTACCCATTCTTTTGGTAAAAATAAATGTGTACCTTTCAGTTTGCACATGTTGGTTTGGTTAAAACAAGTTTCACTTGGGTTAGTTTTGGGGTCAGAAGGCAGATGCAAAATATCTTAAAATTTCAGTCAAATATTAGCAACAGATGCTATTTAATATCTTTAAATGTTCTAAACAACTTATTTACAACATATTTATTCTTTTATCAAAATAGTCCTGTGAGATTTGGATACACCTGATCAACTTGTTTTAAAATGAAGAATTTAGTGATGGGGAATTTGGAACTTATATATACCCATTTCCTGAGCTATAAACTGTAATTCAAGATAAATCAAGCATTGAATATTTATTTCTATCACATTTCCCTCAAGATCATCATAAAAGTATGTTGCTTTTAAATCTTTATTATCTAAAGGTACATACTTTTCCCCTTCCTAGAATAGTCTGTATCTGTTGTAACATCTGATTCTGTTTGGAGAGCATTTACTTTTCCAACTAAAATGTTCTGAAACATACTCACTCAGTTTTTTAAGTACTTAGTTATAAATATGGGACATGGTCAAGTTACCTAAGTAATAAGACAGGGAAAAATCTAATCAGCATATGCACCCTATTTCCAAGTGTCAAATAGCTGTTTTATATAGTCTTTGTTACAATCACTGCCATTTGCCAGCATTGCTTTATAACACCTTAGAAGGCTTGCCTGTTTCCAAGAATGGTATTATAAATTTGTTTCTTTGTCCTACTCTCATTATAACAAGAAGAGGTCAATGGTCTAAAGGGTAGTTTCATATTATGAGAGGGATAAAAACTAAAATCAATAAATCTCCAGATCATAAATGTTGCTACAGTCTGGCAAGGTTGGGAAAATTATGAGTAGAGCCTCATGATGTCTGGGTAGTGTAGCTTGTAAATTTCTATGTACATATGTTATGTGGCCATGGGTAACATGTCTGCTGGGCCCTTCATAGAATTTGCTCGCAAATGTGGTGAAATTTTGTGCAGTATTTCTTCTGAGATTAGTGGGAAAATATTAGTAGAATACTTTTAGCATATAAAATGACAATATGATCATTTACTGAGAAAACCCTTTTAACATTTTTAACATTAGCATTTCCATTTGGCTTAATGACTTTAATCAGGAAACTCAAATAGGAAGTCATTTATTTGCCCTGTTCAATAAATTAGGAATCTTGTGATAATATTGGCAAAGCTTTTGTCTGTGTTTAAATGTTCACACTGAGTAGTGATAATTCTCATAAACCGATATGAGACATTATCAGGAGTATAACAGAACATTCAGTTGAAAACAAAATGAAATAAATTATTTTGTAGTCTAGTCTGAACTTTTGACAATGTTGCTTAGTGGTTAAATACAAGGATGCTAAAACCAGATTGTACATGTCCAATTCCTGTCTCTGTCATATAAGGCCTAAAGGCTGTGTGATCATAGTCTCAATTCCTAACCTTTGAGAGCCTCATTTTCTTTTTTTTCTAATAGATTATTTATTCTTTTTATTCTGTGTGTATGAGTGTATTGTGTTGCCTGCATGCACGTGCACCCATGTCATGCAATGCCCACAAAGGTCAGAAGACAGTGTCATTTTCCCCTGGAACTGGAGTTAAAAACAGCTGTTAGCCACCATGTGAGTTCTGGGAATCGAACCCAGATCCTTTGCAAGAGCAGCCAGTGCTGTTAATCGCTGAGCCATCTCTCCAGCCCCCATTGGGGCCTTATTTTCTTTATTTTCAATGGGAGATTATAGAAGTTATTACTGAGGGAACTGTTGTGAAGATGAATTTTTAAAAATGTAACATATATATAGTGAGCACATTATAATTCTATTTTACTTATACAGAAACCTTTGTAAGTAACTCGAAAAACCAACAAAATAATGGGTGTTAAATGTGTGATCTTAATTTAAGGAGAGCAAGAGCACTAATAATAGTAGTGTCAAGAATGTGGGAGCTTTCTATGAATAAATAAAGAATATGCTCTGGGTATCTTTCTAGATCTGAAGCCTATCATAGTAAGCAAAACAGATAACACACATCTATATAAGAAATATGCAGAGTAAGGGATTAAGGATGCAGAAGACTTGTAAATTGAGATCAGGAAAGTCTTCCAGGAGTAGAATTGCTACCTAATGGTATCAGTTTCCAGGTTTGTTATATGCTTCCCCAACCAAGTCTTCTGCTATCCAACAGCAACGAGAACAGTAACACAGTGGAAAAAGCACAGTGTGGCGTGGAAGAAGAACTGGAGGCCAAGACGGCTGTAAATGAGAAGAGGCATCGGTTCTTCTCCACCGAGCGTTTTCTGTCATAGAGCTGTGGAAGAGAGGAATGACAGAACCACAGAGTTTTAGGAACCAGATTGGAAGTGCTGCAGATGCACACTGCAGCTTGGAATTCAACAGGACAATCAACCCACTGTTCAGCACTCAGTTGAGAATTAAGGACACCGCTTCCTGCCAAAGTGCTCTTGACAGGCAATGTTGAGAGAACTCACTTCCACTAACTGAGGCTCATGATGAAGGAGTTTATTGACCTTACCTTGTTGTCAACAGATTAGATAAAGCAAGTAAGAATGGGGCTTCAATGGATAGTAGACTCATAGCACTAAAAAGGCACTGCCAGTGAGAGCTAAAGAAAAATAGCAAAATGTAAAAAGAATAAGACTTCCCAAAGCACAGCTGTGGAGGAGCTTTGGATGTAATATTGACTTTCTCAACAGCATATCAACCACTAGTCAAATGACTGAGTGAGAATTTCAAAAGTACATTTAGATGTGGTCATTTTTTTTTTGCCCTCAATAGGCCAATGCACTGGACCATAAGGGAAGTAACGCTCATCCAGTCTTAAATCAGGTCACTTGAATTTCAAATACAGGAGGCTTTTGGGTGATGATGAAAAAGGTCATCTACAACACCTATCATTTAATTGGAATTGTTGCAAACATTGTTACAAATACCTCAATATTGTCTGGAAGGACATCTGCCTAGAGTGTGACAACTTCTGAAACTGCTGAATTCACTTTTCAACAAGTTCCCTACATCTTCCACCTGCTTTGGTCGCCACCATACCATGGGGGCTTACCGATTTCCTATCTGATGGGCCTTAGTCACCAACCCCTCAGATATTGCAGATATTATTTATTTTAATGTATTTATTAATTTTATGTGTACGAGTGCATTGCTTGCATGTATATAAGTGCACCCATGTCCTGCAGTGCCGGAGGAGGTCAGAAGAGAGTATCAGATCCCCTGGAACCGGAGTTACCAGCAGTTGTTAGTCACCATGTGGGTGCTGAGAACTAAACCCAGGTCCCCTGTAAGAGCAGCCAGTGCCCTCGACTGCCTCCCTCTGACTTGTCAGCATCATCTATTAGATGATGGGCCCCAGAACTTATAGATAGCAACTCTACCCTTCCTCCTAGGGCAGTGATCAGTTTTGCAGAGTACTGGAGATATACAGCCTGTGAATCTTGTAAGTAGAACAAATCATCTATGATCATGTAGGAGCCCAGAAAAATTGAAAGATTCCTAGAAAACTTCATCATATTAATTACGATGGACTTTACTGGTGTAGTGTTAACAAGAACCTTTCGCTTTCCCAAAAATATATGAAGAACATTACCTCCTCCGTATGTCATCATCTGTATGTTCCTAAACGTGATGAAACCTGTTAAACCTTGACTGTGGCCACTGAAGCAGAGTGAGCAGGTGAACTGAGGCGGTCGTGGCACAGCTGGTGTCTGCTTTGATAGAATGTGCAAGGCCCGTTCAATGCCGTTGCAGCAGGCTTTATGCGGGAACCCGGTATCAGAAGGCAGAAGTCTAGAAAGGCAGGGTTGGGGGTTTGGGGATCTGGAGACAGGGAGGGGACCTGGTGCACGGGCAATTCTGGTACTATGTGGATAAGTCAGCTAGTAGATCAAAATTAGGTAACAGCTGATGGATGAGCAGAGTTTCTGGTCAAACAGTTGGGCAGGTCTCTCTCTTCTGAGCAGCCCCACATTTGTGCTTTTGAAGGCTGCAGTTTTGTTTTTTTTTTTTTTCTGTGAGACGATGTTGGAAAGTGGGAACAGGCAGACAACATTGCATGGGGACTTTTAGGAAGATTATCCATTTTCATAAATTATTCTCAAATTGCTCTCCCCATTTTAAAGAGTAAAGAGTCTCTTGAGAATGTATTTGATCATCAAAACATTTTTCCTGATGCTTTGTGTTTAGAATGAATAAAAGTGGATGGGAAATTGATTAAGGCTGACAGTTCACTGTGAACTTCAATGTATTGCAAACTGAGCTGGCAAAATGCTCTTTAACAGGATGGAGGAATGGGACAACAGAGCTAGCGTAGCTTGTCACTGCTCCATGGCAGCCCTCATGGGAGGGGCTTTGTCAGAACCTCTTTGTTATGTGCTCTGTGCTCTTTGATGGTTTTCTTTCTTAGCTTTGGGCTTCAGGAACATATTCAAGATATAACTTTATAACATCTGCTCTGGGGTTTCAAAACCACAAAGCAAAGCACGTTTAATGATTCAAAGTTCACAGCTTTATCAACAGCAACAACTGTTCACCAGCAGAGTCAACATGCCGTCACCACATGCTATTGACGTGGCTGTGAGTGAGATGATCCTTACCACATTCACAAGGTACTGACACCAAAGATCTATTTTCAAGCACTAATTAATGAATCCTCTCTGGACCAGTGTGAAGAAATGCTGTGGCACTTTTGTTGGGTGGTTCTGAAGGCAGGCGGGTTAAATGACCGCTGATTCTCCACTCCCCACCCTTGTTATCTTTTGGTTCCTCCATTGCCTCTGCTTCATGTGCTTCCTGAGGCTAAGCGTATTTAATGTCTAAAGAAAAAAGAAAGAACATGCAATATGCCATTGGAAACAGCCTTTCTGAAATGCATATTAGCTATCCAATGAGCTACTCTGTGGAAGATTTGTTAAGTAATCCTTGGCTTAATGCATGTGTTTCCTTGGTGATTAATAACCAATGCTACTGTGTTAAAGGCTTGTATGTGATTAATAACCAATGCTACTGTGTTAAAGGGTCTTTATGTGGGTGATGTTGGGAATGCCGAAGAAGAACAGAGTTCCAAGTAAGAAACTGGGAGTATAAAGAAAGGTGAGGTAGAAGATGATTACTTGAAATGTCAGGCACCTCCCTTCTCAGTTAATGCAAGTAAATAGTAGTTCCTTGGAAAGCATGAAAGCCTGGTATAGTGGGGAGCTTTGAAGTTTACTATGGATTCTAATAACTAACTTCATGGTTCCATTACATCCCTCTGTTTCCTCTTCCTCATTTGTAAGAAAAGGAGGTCTTATTCTTTTTTTCTATAAGAATTTTTCCCCCAAAGTCACTGAAAATATCTTTTTAAAATTTTTGCCATAGTCTAGTATGAACTTTAGTCTCTCATGGAAGCTGGTGATACTTCATGGCTTAAAACAAAAAGAACTATTTAAAGTGAAGTCATAATAGATCTTCTTTTAAATTAAAGAACAAAGGCATGCTGGGAGAGCACAGCTCTGGTATTTCTGGTAGTGACTGTCAGTCCAGAGTACGGTCTTCATTGTTTACAATCCTAGACTGTCACTTAGGGCCCTTTTCAGGAACATACTGAAAGCTGCAGATCTTACAGAGTGGCTGGGCACAGGCTCAGGGGTTTATAAGGTGGCCTCTAAGCCAGAACAGCAGCTTTACCAGGGTTTTCTCCTGGCAGAGTCTGAGAGGGAGGCCCATCTTTGGGTCTTGGGGGTGGGGAGGAAATCAGACAGCATGGGGTCTATTTTATAATGGAAATGTTTAGTAGGTAGGAGCCCCAATGGTTCACTAATGATAACTTGCTCTTTGAGTCACACTCTGGAGCCAGGCCCCTTTTGCCTAAGTGTGCACCACTGTCAATCTCCCCTTCAGAGCTTTCATAGTGATCAATCTTTGTTGATCTCCATATTCTCCCTTTTGCTTGTAAATCCCCGTAATGAAGTCTTAGTCTCATTCTGACTATGGTCTAGAAGAAAGTGTGTCTTTCTTAAAGTCTTTTTTCATTAGTTAATATTCTTTATCTCTTTCATTATATTGTTTTATGGTTAATTCTCAGATGGCAACCCTTCCTCCCTTTCTTAATGCTGACATCTTTCTGGTGGGCCGGGCCTGCTGTAACACATGAGCATCATCTGTGCGGGTTTCCGAAGGAATATAGCTACCGAACATCTAGGAGCCCCAGTAAGTTTCTTACTTATCTTGTGTTTAAAGCTGTTAGTGAATGTAAAGGACTTTGCTTCGATCCTGACACATCATAGTTCACCAATGTGAAACTCAAAATAGAAACCAAAATAAAAGTACAAATAAGTAAACAAGACCTACCAGCAGGGTGTTAAGTGTTAAATACATTTTTTTTTTTTGGCCCAGCTATGTTAAACTGTTATCAAGGAGAACAGCAAACAAGACATTTTCTGAGCATCAGTTGTTTCATCATCTAACATACTGCAGTGAACTATCCCAAGAAACAAATGAAAACACATTAAAGTGATTTATCATTCAATGCTTTCTAAAGCTATCGTATGGTTATTAAATTGGTTGTAGTCATTCTAAGTCTTTGCTACTCAAAAGGCATAAATATTGCCTGCAATAGTAGCTAAAATGTCAATAGTGCCAGAAAGGGGTCAATGAAGAGAGAAGTTGAGCTGTGTCAGTCCATTCCATTGCTGAACAAGCAGGACCATCAGGGGCCTATGGACTGTCGACTGGAATATCAAATGGATGCCGAGACTGGAGTGGGTATTTCTGGTAAACTCTCAACAGTGGGGTGAACACAAGTGAACTATTTGTGTGTGGGCGGCCTTGTTATTATTACACTGTGATGGATGTGGCTGTTAAACATTTAGGTAAAAAACGATTTGCAGCTTTCAGTGCCACGGGGAGCAGCTTTCTCTCTGTCCTTACCCAGTCAAGTGATACAAAGCAAACTTGGCTGCTGAATAAGTTCATGTAATTGTTCCCTGGAGGGGCGAAATGCACAGGAAGAAGGTCTTTTGTGTACAAGTGCCCATTTACGAAAATACAATGGAAAATGAACACATCTGTGGGTGGACGCTTACCTGCAATTATCTTTAGGTGAAATTTCCAAATGTTGAACGTAATGAAAATTCCCTGGATAGAGAAATGTCCCTGGTTAGCCTCAGAAGCTACTTGTTACTTTCTAAATGTTCTTACCAGGAGGCCCGAGCAAAGGGAAACTCCTTTTATGAAAATATTACGTGCAACACACAGGGCTGGTTGATGGGTCTGTTGCAGGCAGTAATTCCTTCAGAGGGCCTTGTGATTTTTTGAGGGAGGGCATTTTACTTCCTCACCTGTCTAAGCCCTTCACAGGCATGTGTTAGATTAGGCGGAATGCTCTATGTCAGTCTCCAAAACTGGAATTAATTGGTGAGGGAGACAGTTTCAGGTGGACAATTAGGATTTTCTTTCTCCAGAGAGGTGTTAAATATTTCACACTACACATTACACATATATCATGCTTTACAACCCCTCATTAGCCCACACAATAAGCCAGAGGACAGCGCCAAGCTCTTAACCTCTCGTGATAGTTGGGAACTAAATATGAAAAATATTGCCCTTGGCTCTACTCTGTGTTGTAGGTAGAAGCAGACTCAAGAGTTGTTTCACTCACAAAGCTAGAGCACATGCTGAGACAATGAAGTCACAGCGAGCTGGCTCCGTAGCCCTACCAACTCCCTAGAAAGTGCTGTGGGCGGCTGGCGCAGTCACCGCCAGAGCTGACCTGCCTGTGATAGTTCCAGAGAGCATGTATCTCTCCTGCTGTCCGAGGCCTGGCTCTTCACACTGGATAATGAGGTTCTGGGCTCATCTTGAGTTTTGCCGTTGCTGGCCCTATCGTTGGGGACCTTTGGGGCTCTCTTTGTAGTCTCTCCTCTGTGCTCTTTTCCACATACTGGCTCATCATCTGTACCTACCTTCCTTCTGCATCATCCTGACCCAAAATCGGCTTCCTCGACCTCTCACTACTCCTTAGAGTTTTTGGAGACCAATTCCCACAAATGAAACCTCTTTTACGTCAGTTTCTCTCATTTAATTATCACTACAGTCTGAAAAAATGGAAGGAACTTCAAATAAAGCACTACACATGCCCACAAAAGACCAGCTAAATGCACAGTGAAGCTATGCTTATATTTGGTATAAAAATGCAGTGGAGTAGTTTACATTATCATCATAATAGAAAAAACATGAAAAGGAATGTTGATTAAGCTCTGAGGTGGAAAGACACAAATGCCGACTTGGACAGTTATTTGTGATCCTGATTCTTATACACCTATAGAGGAATGGAGCATTTGAAAGGAGAATGTAGAGGATTTGGTTGGTGGGATCACTGGAACTTCAAAATAGAAAATGTTTCTGTAAAGCTCTCACATTCCTTTCATAATCATCTTCAGCTTTGACCCAGCCTCTGATTTATTTCTTCTTCCCAAAGTATTGGTATGCCTAATGGCACGACTTTCTCTAACTTGAGACTGAGACCACTCTCTTTCGGTTTATAATTTGGAAGAGTTGTAAGTCTTTTCTGAGCAAAGGTATTAGAGAAAGTTTTTTTAAATGTATGAATAGACTTTCTAATCAGTTTCCATTGTTCTAATAATTGAGGCTAAAATTCTTGAAGAGCATTTACCAAATTTAAAAGTTGACTAAAACAGAAAGAAAATTTGCCTCTCTTCATGTCCCTCTGTTCCAGCTGGGAAACTGTGTGCTCTTTAAGTGGGAAACCTAGAAACAGGAAGGCCAGCAGGCCACTCTCTAAGTAAGTAACATGTTTTAGAAATTTCACTTTTATGTTTTATCTTCTCTTTACTGTTTAAAATAAATATTGCACTTTAGGGCAGTTAGAAGACTTTCTAAGACTGAACCGACGCCCTGCTTTCTTCAGGAAGCGTGGGACAGATGCTTCTGAAAGAGTCTGCTGTGCTGTTTTTTGCTGTTCTTTCCAGCTAGCCTTCTCTGAGTCTGCAGTTTGGCCTCTGGAAGTCTGCATGGCCCGCCCCGGGTTTCTGTCCAGTGTCTCGGGGATCACAGCAGGCTGTTTTGCACGGGTCCTCACTTCCTCCAGGTCTGGGTCTCCTTCCCCTCAGGCTGGGGATTCAGCGTTGGACACAGAGTCTGGTGTGGCACTTGGAGCTGCTTCTCTGTAAGCTGAAGCTAGGAGTGAGGCCAAAGAACAGGCGGTTTTAGGCCCTGTTCAGGCTTGTGTTGACTCCGAGACTGCAGGAGTGGACCATGCCTTATGTCCAGGGCCTCAATACCACAGCTAAACCTGCCGAGCTGAAAATGGAAAGGTCCAGCATCTCACACAGGTTATTAAAGATTCTGCTTGCTTTTTACAGTGGTCTGTTAACAGCTCTAATGTCTTTAACATGTGCAGCCTATTGACTTTTAAGTAACATTTTATTGAAGTAACTGCCGTGCTTATTAGCCCGTAAGATTTACGCTTCATTTTCAGTCCTGGATGTGAAGAAGGGGGCAGCCTTGCCAGAAGTGGTGAGCTGGGAGCAGAGATAAGAGATGCCATTGGGAACATGTGGGATACAGTAGAAAGGAGAGAGAGAGAGAGAGAGAGAGAGAGAGAGAGAGAGAGAGAGAGAAGGGGGGGCTCAGGATTCAAGGTGAGCTGGAGGCTCACGGAGTAAGAATCATATCTTCATTAACAGTACTGAAATTTGGAAGCAAAATGCTTGCAGATGTGACCAGTGGGAATGCCTTCTATTTTGTAGCTGACCTATTTTGGTGGGTTAGATGGACGGTTAATTTCAAGGAGTGCAAAATTTCATATAAACAAACAGAGAGAAGTGTCAGGACTGTGTCCAAAATGTAGTATGCTGTTACCTAGGCGTTTCAGAAAATTCAAATTTGCCCATTGGTATTTTCTCACTGTTGTTAGCTTTTGAAAACACAAAGAATAATACCACTGTATGTGTAGATTGTTGTGTACAAAATCAGCCTATATACAAAGTTCTTTCTAAAAGCCCGGAGCAGGAAGAAGGTAGGGCCACTTGACCCTGAGGGCTTTGGGTTGATCATGTAGTGAAATGTAGACTACAAAAGAAAACCTTAGTGCACTTAAAATAAGATTTTATGTTAAATGCATTAGAAATTGGTAAGCTGAAGATCAGCATACATTTAAAATTTTTCCTTATTACTAAGGAAGTGGTTTCACACAGATGTGAGTTTAATAGGAGAGGCTCCTCACACTGCACACTCGTTGACTCAGTGTGATGAGGGAGGTAATGAAATCTCCCAGGTCTTTACTGAAGAACAGAAAACAAGAAACCATTATAAGGACAGGTGCGAACAGGATTTTCACCACTATCTAACATTTTATGACCCATTGCAAACTTAGTGTCTCTCACCTCGGTTTTCAAGTTGTGAATTAGAAATCAGCTCAAGAACTTGGGCACAGGCTATGACTTTCTCAGAACTTTCCAGGACCAGAGATGTATCATTCTTGCACATTTACCGTAAAAAGCCGAAACACAAATAATAGCCCATGATTAGCCTTGGGCTGGTGCTAACGCTCTGAGAACTGTCTCTGTGTCTGTCTCTTCCCCTCTGGAGCAATTCCATCAGCCATGATTGAACTGATAGAAGAGATCTGTCTGTCACAGCCCCAGGCTTAAATTACCAGCTTTTCAGGCCTATGGAGACTTTGAGAAATGTACTAATATATTCACAACAGGAGGAAAGTGCCAACAGAAACAGATGCTGAATTGATTCCCAAACAGGAGGACAGAAGATGTGTAGGAGACCACACACAACTCAGCCACATTGCATGTGTGTGTGGGGGGAGTTGGAAGAATTGGGGGGTTGGGGGTCTGGGGAGGGTGCTGCGACAGACAGTTGTTTCCTTTCCCCACCTACCAGCAGGCCAGGAGCCTCAGTGCAGGCACTAGACTGCTCCTGCCACTTAATTAAAATTTGCACTTAGCTCAGCAGCTCAGAATCTATGTTGGTAAAAAGTATGTTTCGTCCCACATAGTTCTGCCTCCAAGGGATGTTTCCTTCAGGGAAAAGGGGTGGGGGCGGGTGGGGAACGGTAGGGAAGCAACGGAACAGTGTGCAAACGAGCCCAGCCTGCGTTCTGAAATTACGCACTAGTGTGTGCGTCCTCTGTGTGTAAATTGCAGATGCAGCTCTCAAATTGTTTTAACTTTTAATTTTGGAGCAGTCTTTTCTAAATTGTGCAAATATTATTTGAGACAACAAAGCTCTAAAGCAAAGCTCAGATAACCCGTCCATTGTCAAAGCCTGGGCAGTCAATACAAATTTAATAAAATTAGTTTCTAGTCTGCTGGTTTCTGGAAATAGAATCTTTTAACAGAGATTGTTAAACCACCAAGGCTGACATTAACTGAATTTCTTTTAAATATTCAGATTATTTTCCCTGAAAAGCCTTGATCATAACCAGAGCAAACACAGTGAAGTGCTCCTTAAATGAATAAATACAGTCCCCAACCTAGCTGGCGAGTGGAAAATCTGACTGTCATAGACACAAAAGAAAAAGGTAAAGTACTTAAAACATCTGTGGTGTTCTGTTTAACTGATTAATTGAAGATATGTGCCATGTGAAAACAATTGATGAAAGGCTAAAAATGATTGTTGGTTATAAATTTCAAACATTCTAGAACCTCTATTAGGATTCTTTTCAGCCTTTGTTAAACGCTTGGGTCCCAACACCTTTAATAAAACCAAGGTGACAGACCATGAAAATATTTACTTCAGAATTACAAGCAAATCTGATACTATTGTTGAAAGATGCCCCAGGGCACGTGTCTGAGTGTTCACAGAAGGGTGACAGAGGTGTGCAGTAGCTCAGCATCCTGCCCTGGAAACGAACGAGCCTCAGAACTCTGCCGGGCTTTGATATTCATACTGTGCAGAGCAGGGGAAGGGGAATGTTATCCAAAGGTGAATTTATTTTCTCACGTTAGGTTTGCTTTCTGATTTTAAGTAAAATGTGGTTTCCTGAATTTGTGCCTGTACATCATGAAGGAGGCTGAAATATAACTGTGAGATTAAATTTCATAGCACATTTCATCCACCACCTAGCAGACCCAGAATGCAAACAGGCACCTTCACAGCTGACTTAAATGCTGATTTTTAATAACATCCCCCCTTTCAGACTTCCAAAGAGTGTATTTTACAAAAAAAAAACAATAGGAAGTAGTTTTGCAACCCCCTAGATGGGAGTAAAGGAATAGTGAGGCTTCCATCATTCAGGGCCTGTCAGATTTCCACTCAGCAATGCAGTATTATCTCAGAAAAGAATGGCTCCCTCTCATGTCCGTGAGCACGTTCTCCCTTTTAACTGGATAAAATTAGATTTTAAAGAGTTTTAAAATCTCTTTTAGAAAATACTCAGAACAGTATTTTTAATGATGTTGTAAGCAGTATTTATCCGAACTCATTCTTCAGAGATTTCTCAAAGCATGATTACTTTAGAGTGGGGAACCCAGGTTCAATGTTGACAAAGTGAAAACAGAATTGCTGCATAGGGAAAATTGAAGCTCCTAGAAAAAGCTTACTGGGTTTCCCACTGCATCAAGTGAGTCCAGAAAGAATTTTGTTCTCACAGGACAAGGAATGCTTTTTTTTTCTTATTTTGGCAAAACTTAGTAAATTTGTGTAATGAAGGTTATAATTGAAAAAGAAATGAGTTATTTGCAAATAGAAATGTCATCTGCCCCAAAAAAGACATGAAATTAGAGGTAGACGGGAGGGGAGGGTGGGGGAGCAGGAGTGAGAAGGGGACAGAGAATGGGTGAATGGGACCAAAATGCATTATGCATATGTACAAAAATGTCATAATGAAACCCATGATGTGTAATTAATACATGCCAATAGAAATGTTTAAAAACATACAAAAGAAAGAAATAAAAGCTGTTTTTTACAGTGATGCTTATTTTTAAACTTTAAAAAAAATCAATTAAAATACGGCAACTTGTTCGTAATTTGACGTCTCCTACGGAGATGTGTGCCACTGTACATTCATGGCTCCTTTCTCCCTTGCTGTATCACACTGTTTGAAAGCATTTCCTGGAATTTCGTTCCTTAAATGTTATATGTGCAATTTAAAGTTTTAATGTCAAGTAATGAGATTAGGACAATTCCATTTAAAAAGGCTAACTTTATTAACAATATTATATACCAACAAAAATCCATGAAAATTTGGCAACATTGTAAGCAAATACTTAATTTTCCATAAAAAATCATGTTATATGTTTGTTGCTATTTATAGCTACAGTCAAAACCTATTCTTTATCTTCTGGTGTACATATCATTTTAAATCCATTTGTGTGGGTCTCTGTGAAACCATGTTGTTCACTGTATGTAATAGCAAATAAATCCATTAAATTTATCTCACAATTCTTATCTGTTGGTTTTAAGTTCACCATCAAAGAGAATGATTTGGAGTAGTAGAAGAAATACTCATAATAAATTTGGTACATAAGCCACCAGAATATTGCCAGGTCTTTTTCAAACAACTTTATTTGCACCCTTAAGCATACTAAGACAATAGCAAGAGTTTCTTTAGAGACAGGTTCTACAAAGACCCAGTGACTGTAGACTGCCAGGTGGCCTTTTTCACTTAAAAGCCCAGTGCATAATTTTAAAAAGACATAAGATACTAGTTCTGTGAGCATGAAGACCCGAGTTCAACCCTTAGAACCAAAATTTTAAAAAGCTGGGCATGATGGCATGTGCTAATAATGCTGACATAAGGGAGGTGGAGAGGGGCAGCTTCCTCGGGGATGCTGGTGGAGCTAGTCTAGCCTAACTTGAAAATTCCAGATGAAATAAATGAGAGACCTATCTCAAAAAAAAAAGGTGAGTGGCACCCGAGGAACAATACTCAATACACATACACACACGTTACACTAAAAAGTATCAAAAAGTACACTGGATTCATTCGCCCTATTATAGTTATTATTTGTTTGTTTGTTTATTTGTATGTGTCTGTGTGTAGTATATATGTGAGTGTATGTTATGTGTGTGTGTAGGTGTGTTTGTGTGTGCCTGTGGAGTCTGGAAGTCTCTGTGGGGTGTCTTACACTATTGATCGCCACTTTGTTTTTTGAGACAGGGTCTCTCCCTTAGCCCCATGTGTAACACTGAGCTCATCTTCTGACACGAATCTAAACTCAGGTTCCCATGCTTGTATGGCAGGTAATTTATCAATCGAGCCATCTCCCCAGCCTTGCTTGCTTCTAAATTACACAGGCTTATGACTTTGGCACTAACCATCACAAACAGTCACAATGTAGATCTGACACCAATATGCACAGAGTCCAGGGTGGATCTCATCCATTAGTTTGAAGTCCTGACTGAACTTTAGATTCACTGTCCATCTTTGAAATCCGAATACACACCATGCTGCACAGACCAGTAAAGTCAGCTCTCTGAAGACAGAGCACCAGGGTCTGTTTGCTTTCAAGCTCCTCATGTGATTGTAGTATGTAGACAAAGTCAGGAGCTGCTGAACCTGGGTGCAGTTGGAGGCTTGTCCACAGAGGCTCTGGGATTTCTGAATTAAATCAGAACTTTGAGTCTTACCTGTTTAATGGACCAAATTTTTGGAGGGTGTGGGGGAATGAGACCCTAATAGAATTTGCTTTTTGTCAGCTTACCTATATGAATCAGTTTGCTTGAATTAATCACTCTTGCCCAGCAACGCTGTCTGCTTTACCTATCTCTTGATAGCTAGAGGAGTGGGAATTGACATGAAAATTTAAAGTTGGACTTGAGAAACTTAATGGGCAAATCAAGTTCCAATCTCAGTGATCTTGTTTATCAAGAGGACTTCCTAGGTGGACTCAGTGTGGACATAAACAACATTGGTCCCCAAACCTAAATTAAGCTAACGCCTTCAGTGGTGTTGGGGAAAATGCATTGCTGGAAAAGTTCTTTTCAGAAGTTCCTAAGCGCATTTTACTAATAGAAACACCATATTGTCTTTTGCCAGAGGCCTCAGGGTGTTGTCTGGAGTAAGTCAGGTTTGCTGGGGTGGACTGGGCTGTTCAAAATGTTAATAAACTCTATTTAAGTTATTTTCTTTCAAAGTTGGTTCATATGCTGCCCTTCTCCTAGGTTATTGGTTTTCTTTAACAGTGAAATGCTAGAAGAAATTTGGGGAGGAAACTTGGCATTGCATCACCTGCCTTGGGAAGCCAGACTACGTCACCGCCATCGAGCATGGAAACCTGAGTCCCTGCTGGAGTGCTCGAATGTTCAAAGTGCTTCAGATTTCTACCTGGTTTGGCTATTAACAGTCATCAGATGCAGATCTTCAGGAATTCCTAGCAGTGATCTTATTTTGTCCCCTTTGAGAGGAGGACCCCAGAAACCAACCTAAGTCTATATTACATATGGTTAAGACTACATAGTCGGTATGGCAGACCACAGTGCATGTCCCACAATTACTTGCTTTCAAATATGGGCTTAGATCAAAAGAATAATTCTAGCATGTAGGGATTATTCTGTTTTGAGCTATGTGTTGAAGTAGCACAAGGATGGGGCTCATGCCTTGAAATCACACAGCATAGCTGTGCATCTTCTCTTTGTCTACAGCAGCCTACAGTCCTGGACAGGCATTTTCAGAGTCTCCTTAGAAGGCCGTGGTTGTTATCAGTCTGCACACACCCTGCCGTCTACAATTTCAGAATCTCACAGGATAAACTGGAGTTAGGAAGACTTCAAAGCCTGCTTGAGTATCAGACGTGGATCCTGGGAAACTTGAATCTTTGCCAGGAGAGAGAGGTAGGCGTACATGGCCTCTGTGAAATTTCTACCCTTAGGGAGATGGGCTTCTTCTAAAGGTCACCATATAAAAACATGTGAAATCATTCAGTTTATACTCACAAAGATAGTTAAATTATATTTTAAAAAACAACAAAAAGGAAATGAATATCACAGAAGTCAGGGTGGGAAGGGAGGAAACATCATGAAGGGACAGCGGGGGCCTCTGAAGTTCAGCAAGGTTTAATATCTTTCTCTGTGTTTATTATTCTTTACACAGTAAATATTTTGTAAATTCTTCATGGTTGCTATATTCTATAATTTGTGAAAAAGTATAGCATTGTTAAACTGGGTTACAAAGGATGGGAAAGCTGATTCTCTTCCAGTTGTTTCAAATGGCCTTTTACTTTGACATGTGCTCATTTGTGTATATGTCAGCTGTTAAGCAATTACATAAACATGCATTGTCTTTAAGTTGAACAGTTTTCACACTCCACCTTTAAAAATCGAGGGATGTGCCCTCGGCTGCCCAGGGAGAGAAGACAGCAAGGCTGCTTATTGACAGCTGGTGTCACCATCATACTACTGACAGGGAGAACCCCTGATGCATGGGGACAGAGGCCGTCAGTCCGGTAGACAGCCGCAGTCACTGCAAGAGGGTTGGACGATTGAAGAGAAGTCCTTTAACCTGCTGCTCTGTGCAGTTTTCCTAGTGCTTTCCTTAGGAAGCTTTCCATTATTTGGACTTTCCTTCATGGAATTTATATCCCCCCGCCAACCAATTGGGGTTTTCACCCCAATTATACCTGCAAAAGCCATTTGTTAAGTTGGTGGGAAGATCTTTGCCAGGAAGGGAGTGGGTTGTGAGTCCAGAAACTCTGGACCCGGCTCTGAGTCCTCTCGTTCTGATTCCTTTCCCGAAGAGATGCCTGGGCCAGAGCTTTTCCCCTGTGGTGTGTGGTGTGTGGTGTGTGGGAGTCTGGAGAACTTACTAATATTGAAATGGTAACAATAACATTTTGTTAATGCACATAGCCTTAGAGTTACTGTGATTAACACATTTCTGTCCTCCTACAGTGGATACAGACATGACAAGTAGAATTTCAATGACATTATTCCGTGTTACCTAAAAATAATTTTGGAAAGAACGCTATGAAGATAATGAATGGTCTTGCACTTTTAGAATAGTCATTACTGGGGGTGGGGGAGCTGTTTAAAAAAAAGGCAAAAGAAAACCCCAAGAACCTGTCTTTAATCCACACAAGATTTTAATTGCCTTTTCACGGTGTGTTTCATTTGCTTTTGTCCTTAATTTTCTAATCTTGTTCTATATTGTTCCCAGTTTTCTGATTTTCTAAATATAATGACCTACACATTCAAATTGGACCTCTCAAAAAAGTTGGTTTCTGTTTTTGTTTATTAGTTTTGTCAGTTATTCAACCTCATGATCTTTTGCAAAATAATGATTTGGAAACTGCGTCGTGATGGTGGGCACTAAAACTGATCACTGAACTGGAATTTTGCAGCCCTAGGGCGGCTCACAAGGCTTTCTTTGTTGTGGCAGGATTATTTGCTCAAATCTCCACACATCTTTTGCTCTCTGGGGGAAGGGGCTAGTTCTTTAAGTCAGGGTGGAAAGGACTCAAACGGACTTCTAAAGTCCGCAATCGCTCCTGCAGAAAGTGAAACTGGTGCGGGTTGGTGATGTTTGAAGTGGGCACAGAGGACGACGCGTCTTCGCTGGCACTGACGGGGAGGTCCTGCGGAAGCCCCGAGGTGCGCTTCGCTCGGCCTGCCATGGGGTGGCGCTCCAAGGCCCGAATTCGCCATCGCGGCGGCCCGCGGGAAAGAAGCAATCCGGTTCCGCGCTTCCCCGCTGTGCATGCAAAATATTTACATTAAAAACCCACCGACCGTCAGCGCTGATGAAAATAAAGAAATTGGAAGTCCGTTGGATACTTGCATTCTGAGCTGTCTAAAGTATGTTTATACAGGTGATAGAAATAACAGTTTGGGATTAAAGTAATAGCAGAACTGTCGTATTTTCAGAGGTAGAATGGAAAATTTTCCTGAAATCTATTTCAGTAGATTACAAAAAGTTTGTATGTATTTGAACTCTGAGAGATCCATTTTAACTTGTAATACACCACGGTACACAAAGCAGCCTTAAAATCCAATGGCCCAAAGAGATGATTGAAGGAGGTTAGTGTATTTCTTTTAGGATAAAAGGGGGACAAGCATTTCAGGCTAGCATCTTTGTTTTACTTTAGTGTCTTGGAAGACGCCCTGTGAAAAGCATTTTTAAAATGCAAACTATTGTAATAAACTAAAAATTAAACTCCATTCCCGTAATAATTTCAATCATTTTTGTTGTTTAATGGGGCAGATGTAGCAATCACCTTTACAAGGGAAGAGGCTTGGGGAACACAAGGACGGAAAGCAACACATCCGATTCAGTTTGCCAGGTTTCGATACAACAGCGTTCTGACAACATCCAGCGTCTTCCATAACTAGAGAAATTCGTCCTCAGTGTTGGGACGGGACTCGGCCAGTTCTCTCCCTCTCACTTTGCTGAGGTGTCACATCACCGGCTTTCGTCCAAATCACTAAGAGCTCTTTGACAACCTATTCGATCTCACTGTCATAACTGCTTCAGTAATTTGCTCACTAATAACCATGCAGATTATTTTCTGTATGCTATAACGGTTTAACACCTATTATAAATAAAATTGTTATGGAAGTCTTTATGCATCTGTTTTGTCAGACAACTATTTAAGCTTCCAAAGAAAGTTTTATTTTAATGTAAAAGCATTTGAGCTGACACTAACTTAAAAGTTTTCTTAGAAAGAAATCATTCTTTATGCAGAAATAGAAAATACATGCATATATAAAATTGATTGGCTACAGCCAAGTGGTTTTTTTCCTTGGTCAGATTTTAAAGTCCCTAAAAATAGTAAACTCAGATCAACTCTACTTGGATTAATTTTTAATTTCTGGGAATACATTATTTAATTCTAGAACTATTCATTAATAGTTCAATATCAATAAATTGAGATACTAAATTTAATGTTTAAATATTGATATACTGTTATTTTCTGCAGAAATATTTTCCTGTTAAAAGGAAACCAGAAGACACTCTTGTGTTCCCTGATCTTAAGAAAGGTACCTTTATTTTTGAGACCATGTACTTGATATCATTCATTGAAAATGAGTTCCCCATGCAAAGACTGTTAAATAAGATGGTATTTGTCTACAGTTTCAAAATAATGAATAACATTCAGAGTGTGATGTGTTACACTTGAACACAGAGTTAAGCAAGGGTGTCTGCTTCCCCATTCTCTTTGTATAAGTGAGTGTGAGCTTTTTCCTAGAATATCAAATGTGTTCTTTTTCCTTTCACATTCTGTTATACACTGTAGACATGTTTTCCTAGTGAAGACTTTACCTTTTTTTTTAAAGTGTCAGTGAGAAAGTAAAAGACAATTTTTATAATATAAAGTTGAATTCTTCCCTGTACGACATTCAAACTGAAAAAATACAGTTTAAAGCATATGTTACAAAATCTTACAACTATTTTCACTGAAGCAAAGGTGATGTTGCTTAAATAACTTTTAAAGCATTGGGATGCCAACTCGGAAAATCAGAATATTAGGTTCACACATCGAAAGATGTATTCCCTAATGGAGCCACGTTAAAGTGTTCCTCACTAAAGATTGCAGGGTTGTTTAAGGGACAACTCTGCATCGGAATAATGAAGACGGGAAGCTAAGCCCTAAGGGCTTCCTTTCACTATCATTACTAAATGCAAACATGCAAAGAGAAATTACCCACACTTCTTAGCCAGTGACACTATGAAACCATAATGCTTTTGCACAGTGTCCAGGCCGAGCTGGAGTCGGGGCGGCTGCTTTCTGGACTGATCAGGGTGGGGGAGTGAGGGGAAGCTAGTTTCTCTCTCTTTCCATCTGTGGATGTCCATCATTTGGGGACAATGACCACCATATTTTCTTAACCCAATATGGACAGAGAACGTGTTTGGATTGGATTGTGTGACATCCCTCTGTATCCAACAGGACCAAGAGGGGAGGACAGGCTTGACTTTGTCACCGTGGCTTTAATGCGTTCAGCTGCTACCACGCTTTGCTGATTGCAATCACTTGTTTTATGGTTTCATTTCCAGCTGCTGCATTGTCTTCTAGGTTTATTTTTCATAGCCTGTGACTCAAAGATCTAAGGAAGAAGAGTTGGACCAGGATCCATGTCTTGAGCACCCCTACTTTTTTTTCTAATGGATAAGAAGGGATTTAAGATTTGGACACAGTCCTCAGAATCCTGTCTGAAGAATTGTGCTTTTCTATAGTGCAAGGAGAGAGCCAACTAGGAACATGTTCACAGGTTCCTTCAATTGATAGAGGAATTGAGAAATGACCTTAAGGAAATATACATAAATTTTAAATCAGAAAGTTCTTTACTTCATTTATCATTAAAACATTTCCTGTCTGAGACAGCAAAACAGTAGCATTCTTGGTATTTGGGGGTTTCTAGATTCCTGAGTAAAGTGTTTGTTCTAAATCTGTTCTGAAACTTCCTCAGTAAAGGGTCAGTGTGTTCAGCTCTGTGCACTGTGCAGCTTTTAGGAGGTAAGAGTGGATTCAGTGTCTCTACAAGTATCTTGACTCCCATTTTAAATTCAGTTTATTGCAGGGGACGAACATGTCAGGTTTCCTTGCCAGTTCAGTCCTCCAGAGCATCTGGCCTGGAAAACGACTTGGTTGGAATTGTAGAGTACCAGATCTTCATCTCCCCTGTGTGGCAGTGGCTCCCTCAGTCCTACTGAGGCCCTTTCAAGCCCGTGTGTGGTGGGGGCGGTGGCCTGCCTGTAAATCATAAGAACCCAGTTTCTTAATTCTGTGTGGGGAAGTTTCACTGTCCGCTGTCACCACAGCTGTCAGCAGGATGTCTCAAACATCCTAATTGTCACCAGGGATTGGATTGTTCCCTAACTAATTGTTTAGATCAGCAAGCCTACATCCATCATCTACAAAGCACAGGCAGCTGTGAGCATGCTGTAATTTAGATTGTGCTCCCATCCCAGCTCTAAGCACAACTGTTTGGATGACCAAGGGTCAGAAGATCAAAAGACCTACCTGTATGTGGAACTCAAGTATGAACTTCAGAGTGAGGACCCTGTGGGTATCCCACTTTACTGAGAACCTAGAAAAGGTTCCATTTCATGGTTTGCAGTATGCACAGAACTAACTCAGGAGTAAACAGCCAGGGCTGCCACCCAAGTCCACTCTTGGGTTTGCCCTTGCATGGGCTCTGGGGTGTTTATCACCACACAAATGTGCTGAATATTTCTTGGGGTTCCCAAGCATTTCTTCAGTTAAAGTAGGCACATGTGAGTGGCAGTGGCAGAGGGAAAGTCATATATGCAATATATTCATATTAGTACCGAGCTGCTCTTCACAGAGGTTGGGCTTTAGTAAGCTTTCCAAAAAACTAGTTGGTACATTATTGAAAACCATGGATCTGTTTCCTGAAGTCCTCTGCATAGTTTGCCATTCGCTAAAGAAATTATTTCAAACCTTTAAGAGCCAAGCAAGAGTTTTCAGACCTCAGAAATGTTATCCATTTACAAGGAGCTATCACTACAATCCCATAGTTCTTATTTCAAAGCACTTTCAAGAGAGCTAATGAATTGATGTAAACCATTTTAAAGTTTTTTTTAAATTATTTTTATTTTATGTGTATGAGTGTTTTGTCTGCATGTGTAAATGAACCTGTGTGTGCAATGTTGACCGAACCCAGAAGAGGGTATCAAATCCCCTGGAACTTGAACTGGAGTTATGGAAAGGTACCAACTATCCAGTGGGTGCTGGGACCTGAAAACTGCAAGAGCAGCTGCCATGTGAAGCCACTGAGTCATCTCTCCAGACCAAGTCTGAAGTTTTAAGAAGAAATAAAGCAACTAGAACTTCTGAGAAGTGCACTCGAGAGGAGGAAAACAAGACTGTGGTAAGTGACATCAGCAAAAGCACCCTGTCCTAAAGCGAAACGAACTGGTCCTCACCAGGCTTTCAGCAAAGCAGAGCAGGAACTTTAAAAGAGGAGACAGAACACAGTCCACACACTCCTTCATTCAGATTTTGAACGGACACTTTTTATTTATTTTTATTTTTTTATTAAAACCCTACTTATTTTGTTTAGGCTAATCCCACTTGCTTAGACATAGAAAAGTTGTGTGCCTATTAATACTTCCTAGAACCAGAGTCAATGAAACAGACTGAGAAAACAGAAACATGAGATTGTAAGCACAGAATAAGAATAGCCCGTGGTGACCTCCCTCATCTAGTTACGGGACATTCTTTAAGCGTTTCAGCGCATCAACCCATGCTATCATCACAACCTGATGATTACAACCATCATTTCCAGTTGGTGGGAAAACTGACTTCTGGGGAGGTGGATAGATTTACACAGATCACGGATTGTGCAGGAGAGAAAGCACAATGAGTTAGGCAACTTTGGGAAAAGACTTTTAGAGGATATGTGCTTTGAGATGGGAATTTAAGGCAAGCAGAGGGCGGGATCCACGGGGGGGGGGAGGAGAAGAGAAAGTAGAGGGGCTTCCGGGGACACCAGGGAGCTCCCATAAGCGACTTCAGTCATGGTCTAGCCTCTAGCACTAAGCCACTTGATTTTATTGCTTGATCAATTATACAACTGAAGGAACTGAAGTTTGTAGGCTCCTTTCTGCCCCATCTCTGCAGCTCCTGATACCTTTAAAAGCATTTTCTTTTCTAATGATGAAAGCATTGTATTTGTTATAGAAAAATATGAAAAGTATAAAACACATGTGCACAAAGGAAAAGAAAAAAAAACAACAAAAAAAAATCTCAGACTTTAAAAAAGCAGAAACTTACCTCACACTGCACCCAGGGCTTAACCATTCCCATCCATCTTCTTTCAGAGACAAAGTGAATAGAATTTATTTACTGAACAGATCTGCTGTTTTTAGCAAATGAATGATTTCCCTTTTTGATGGTATTTCTTCATTACAGTTTCATGCAAATAGACTCATTAAATCAAAGTCAGTCTCTCTCTCTCTCTCTCTCTCTCTCTCTCTCTCTCTCTCTCTCTTTCTCTCCTCCCTTCTTCTCTGTCTCTACTTCCAGACATGATTTACCAGATCTAAGGGACTGGATCCGTACCAAGGAGCCAATGCAACTTGCTCCCACTGGCCCCCAGTAGTTGATGATGTTTCCACTTGCCCTTAAGAGGGAGTCAAC
Organism: Eospalax fontanierii; assembly: GCA_035773235.1. Lineage (NCBI taxonomy): Eukaryota > Metazoa > Chordata > Mammalia > Rodentia > Spalacidae > Eospalax > Eospalax fontanierii. The sequence goes on along the minus strand of CM069539.1, from coordinate 64,124,750 downwards.
TTAAAGCAGGTTTTAAAGCAGGTTTTAGAAGTTAACTTAAAAACTGTGAGCAATCTGGTAAGTAAAAATAGTGTCCATTGTCCTAATTTAGAATTTGTTGGTTTCTAAGAAAACTGGGATGCTCTTTGTTCATCGGCCGCTTTGTAAATTGTTCTCTCTTTTGTTAACTATTTTTCTGCAGTGTTAATCTTTTAATATTATCTCGAAATCACATCTTTATATAAAGATATTAACATCCCCATATGTGGTGAATATTGTCCATGATTTTAATTCATGGATTTAAGAAAATGGATAAGGGAGACGTTTGCATGGACGTTTTAGTGCCTCTGCAGTGCTTTCTGTTTTATTCCTTACGACTTATATATTTTTAGGCCTATTGGAGCTTTATTTTTCATTTTGAGAATTTGTTTTTTATTTCATGTGTTTTTTATTTCATGAGTGTTATTCCTGCATGCGTGTGAGTGCACTCGTATCATGCAACTCCCACTGAGGTCAGAAGAGGGCATCAGATCCCCTGCAACTGAACTTACACCATTGTTAGCTGCCATGTGGGTGCTGGGATTCAAACCCAGGTTTTCTGTGAAAACAGTCAGTGCTCTTAACCACTGAGCCATCTCTCCAGCCCTGAGACTTAAAGTCCTCTATTAAGAAAAATATGTAAATATTTCTTTACATTTTTTACACTTATTATTTTGTTTATTATCATTGCTATTACTGTTATGGTTTTTAGAGATAGGGTATCTCTCTGTACAGATTGGCCTGGGACTCATTCTGTAGCTCAGGCTAGCCCGACACTAGCAGCAATCCTCTTGTCACAGCCTCCCAACTGCTAGATTCCAGTTTTAACTTCCTGATTCATTTGACACTTATTTCACCAAGAGATGTTAGGGGTGATAGTCAACCTTTTTTTCTGAAGGGCTGACCAGTTGTCTCTGTGCCACTTTTGGAATAATGTTAGTTGTAACGATGGAGCACAGCAGACCTGGCCTGTAATGAATTTCCGTATCTCACAGCATCTATTCCAGACCTCTCCCTCCTCTCTCGCTGGCATCTGCATGCCTTACCCACCCTGGTCAGTGTTCCTTAACACACTGCAATGCCAGTCTACCTCAATGCTTTTTTTTCTCTTTTGCTTTTGACACTTTTAAAATCTTTTATTGAATTTGATTTTTAAAATGCTATATTAGCATATATTTCTGACAACAAATCATTTACAGCATGATATATATACAATCACACTTCTCTTTCCAGCCTGTGTGAAAAATAAAGCCATCTTTGCACTTTGGTCAATATTAAACTAAATCATAATAATAAATTATTGTAAAGAAATGTTTCTAGGGACTGGAGAGAGATGGCTCAGTGATTCAGGGTACTGGTTGCTCTTGCAGAAGACTCGGATTCAAATCCCAGCACCCACATTGTGGCTAACAACCATCCATAACTCCAGTTTAAGGGAATCTGACACCCTTTTCTGTCCTCTGCAGGCATTGAATGACACAGGTACACTTACACACATGCAGGCAATACATTCATACACATAAAATAAAAAATGCTTGAATGACTAAATAAAAAGGAATCTTTCTAGGAGCTGGAGATATGACTTAACAATTAAAAATACTGGCTACTCTTTCAGAGGACCAGAGGTCAGTTCCCAGTACCCACACTGGGTGGCCCACAACTGCCTATCTCCTGGGGGATCTGCTGTAGGGGATCTGACACCCTCTGCTGGTCTCCTTAGGCATCCATATTCATGTACACATACATAAACACACGCGCACACACACGCAGACATGCACGCACGCACATAAATTTAGAAAAAGAGTTTATCAAGTGTATGGCATTGTTCTAAACTCTCTACCTGAATGGTTTTGTTTTCAAACAACAAACATAAGGTAGAGGTCATTATCAGCAATAGACAGATGAGTAAATTAAGTCAGTGATAGTTTAGCTAATTTATCCAAGTCACACAGTAAGTGGTAGACAGGACTCAAACCCACACGAGGTCACTCAGGTCTAAGAGCCTGGGTTCTAATTTATTCTTTGTCTCTTTCTTCTTTCTCCCCTTCCTCCTGACTCTCTTTCCTTCCCACTACACTTATTTCTCTGCGACCTATCTTCTTTCACTACAAGTGCAGCGGATGCTTTCTGTGTCGGCCCAGCCCGTCAGGTAGATGCCTAGTGTCCTCCAGTGTGGTGCCCCTGCTTCAACAATTCTGCTTCTGCGGCGGACAGACCTACAGGCTCTCTTGTTTCCTGGACGATACAGAACACTTCAATCAGCATTTCTGTGCACACTTCTTTTCCTGCTGGTCACCGTTTCAGGCAGTTCTCAGAAGTGATGTTGCTGGATCTAAGGGCATGTGTGATTTTGTTCATTCATTCCCAAGTTAATTTCACAATGGCTATATTAAGGAAATCCCCACAGATAACACTTTCCCATAAGTCTATCTTGCATGATTCCTTATGGAAGTCCTACCTGTGCCCAGCAATGTTCTAAAGACTAGGATGGGGTGCTCACAGAAGACTTATCTCTTGTTCTTGAAGGGTGACAGCTCTAACTCACACTAGGCACCACTCTCTTTCTCTCTTCCCCCAAGTCAAACATCAGAACACAACAGAGAGAACACCAGAGAAAACCAAGTTGAAAACATCTTTCATTCCACTCTGCCTTCAGCACCTCTGCCCACATAAGCCCCTCCATAGGCAGAACCCCTATTCGGAGAGTCCTCTGCAGATCACTAGAACTCGGACTTTACTAGCCTCTAGGAATGACTTTCCAAGTAAAGGATAGGTGTTTCTTTGTTTCCTGCCTTTTCTTTCAAGCCCCACCCAGGAAGATGTTTTTAATAATGAAAGCACCAAACAAGAAGTATGGGCCATGGTTTCTACATTAGTTTCTTTCCTTTGCCATAAAGAAACACTTGAGGATGGATAGCCTTTTAAAGGAGGTTTGTTTAGCACATAGTTGGAGGACTGAGGACATAGCAAGGCACCAGCTTGGCTCTGTTGAGGACCACAGGATGACAGCACAGGAAAAGGTGCACTTCGAGAGGGGCTGGTCATATGACTAGAAGCGGCCAAGGAGGCCAGGGACTGGCCAGGCCTGCTCCTTTATAACAACCTTCTCAGGACAACTAACTACAGTCCTTTAAGAACTACCTTAATCCTTTCTAAGAGTTCCTCAAATGAACTAAGGACTAGGTGACCTAGGTCCCACATCTCAAAGGTTGCTCCACCATTCAACCTTGCCACACTGGGAAGCCAGTTTTCAACACCAAACCTTTGGAAGACAAAACACATCCAAATAATAGTCAGCAGGTATAATGTGTGTGTGTGTGTGTGTGTGTGTGTGTGGTGTTTGTAGCATGGGTGTGTGTATGTGTGCCTGCGGTTCATGTGCACGTGTGTACTTATGAAGAACAGAGGTTAGCTTTGGGTCCTCCTTAATGACTACCCACCATTACTTTGGGGACAAGGTCTCTCACCGAGCCTAAAGCTCATTGATTTGGCCAGTCTGGCCATCAGTGATCTTCAGGGATCTGCCTGTCTTTGGTCTCCAACCCCCAACACACACAAAAAGGCTAAGGTTATAAGCACTCTCTCTCAAGCCTGTCTTTTCAGCAGAGGCTGTAGGTATCTATACTCAAATCCTCAAGCTTGCTGGGCAGGCACTTTATTGAGAACCAACTCCCGGTCCAGGAAACATCATTTTTTAAAGTTCTTTCTCACTGTACGAAGGTATCACTCACAATGGTACTATGAGCAAGTATAGACTGGGATTTAAATGGGCCACTCTGCCTCCAGAATCTCAGAGAACTATATTCATTCTGACTTGGCTAAAGGTGCAATTAACTCATAATTAAACTATACTATTTACTTAAGATCTTGTAAAATAAGTAGCATTGACCTTCTAAGCCCTTCTCTGTTTTCCTCGCGTGCCCAAGGGAGGCAAGTGCACTAACTTTGCACTACACTCCCCACAGGTATTCCTCTCTCTCTCTGTTGTTTGTTTTTGAGACATGGTCTGGTACTGTAGCCCCAGTTGGTCTTGAATGTGCAGTGATCAATCCTCCTATCTCAGCCTCCCAAGTATAGGAATTACAGGCAGGAATGTCGTGCTCGGGTAGGTTTCACCTTTTAAGAAGAGGGTTGGACATTTTTCCTTATGTGGTTTTGGTGGAAGTTGAGGTGGAAGAACACTTTCCCTATGAAGAATGGTGTGTGAAGATGGACATGTCTGAATAGATGGTACGGGTCCTGTAAGACCCACATCAGAGGTTACTGCTCCTGCAAAGCCTTTGTGTGTGCTGTGACTCCTCCCTTTATTTGGGGCCTTAACACAAGCATTAATGTTCCTCATTTTGCCTCTGTTCAATCCTTCATTAGCTATTTTGAGATGGAGATGTTTCTCAATTTTCTCTGACCTCAAAACCTGCCGTAGACTTAGTGCACAGTGAATGCAACAAACGGTTTTTGAAGGAGTGGCAGCTGGGTGGAAAGCTGAGGGAGTGGCGGGCAGTAGCAGGATGAATGGCCATTGCTTTTCCTAAGCTTCCTATGGCCTTAACCTTGAGGCTGTCCAAGTCCATGACTGGACTCCATCGGGTTATTACATCACACCAAAGAACAGAGGGGTGAGCTCAACACCCAATGCACTTACCACACCTGTGTGGTTAGCTCACCCGGGGCGGCTTTCACTGCCCTGTGAGCCAGGAGCTTCATCATGTCTATCCTGCCTGAGACTCAATAGCCCTGCATTCAGGGTTCCCCCAGAGTCATTTGGTTGAGACTCGTCAATGCTTTTTGAAGTGAGGAGATTTCTCTAAGCACTGTTGATTGGAAGAGTAAGTCTTGAAAAATAGGTAGCCTTGAAAGAAATGTTTACATAGGGGGTAACTTTTGTTACCATCCAATACTGGGGGCAGCTCGCTGAGGTGTTCACGAAAATCTGAAGACTGTCCATGTGTCCTCCATACTTCTGAATATTTCTGTCTGAATTGTTTCCTCTTCATCCCCAGAAAGGCAGTGCTGCTCACTGGTTAAGACCATGAGTTCTTCAGCCAAACTGCTGGCTTATCTCCCAGCTGAACATCTGAGGAAAGGCGTCTCCCTCAGCTAGCCAGGGTTCATAGTTTCAGGGGGGGTTACACCACATGGGATGAGGCATATAAGGTGTTATAGACCATGTAAACTTAGTGGAAGTTATATTCATTAAATAAGTGCACCTACCACCAGTTGCCTTCTCACTCCTCATACAGACCTCCTTCAAAGTTTTGAGTCTTAGTCGTTACTAGCTGTAAATCTCTTGAGGACAAGGACTATGCTTTGTTATTATTTGACTTCCATCCTGGGGCTTACAGTAGGATTCTATGCATAGTAGGTGCTCAATGAACGTTTACTACATAATATAAAAAGCACTACCATCTAAGAAGGAACTCACAATCCCATTGTTTCCTGTTCTCAGTTTGGAAGGACAGAGTCTGAAAGATTCTATAAAGTTATTATGTAAAGTTACTATATGAAGTTTAGTATTAGGTTGTTTTTAAAGAGCTAGCTGGTATAGTAATTCCTTTATTTGGATAGTCCACGAACTGTAGACACCTTTAAATAGTCTGACCTGTTTAGTTAAGGCTCCAGTTTTGAGACTACTGCAGAATCCAGTGGGCTTGAAAGATCAACAACACTTGGTTACTTAAACTACGGTATGGGTTGAAGGAAAGAAAGCTTCGTAAGTTGAGAGAAAGTTCTCTGAAGTTTCCGAGGCATGAAACAACATATCTCATCATTGTGATGATATGGTTTTACTTCAAGTTGGTGGTGTCAGTGAGTCTGATCATGTTACATTATCAAGGTGACTGAGATGTAGCTCAGCGGAAGAGCTCCTACAAAGCACGTGTGAGTCCCTGGCTCTCGAAAAACTCAGAGAAAAATAAAACCAAAGTTATATTCTGGAATAATAGCTAGAGTTAGAACAAGCTCTTTTGTTATGTGGGTACATGTGTGTGACCATGAAGAGGCCAAACTTTGTGTGCTGTTCCTCAGGTGCCATCCACCAGGGACATGGTCTCTCACTGGCCTGGAATTTCCCAAGTTCTCCAAGCTTCCAAGCTTGTCATGCAGCCCTGGGTATTCATCTATCTCTGCCCCCCCCCCCCAGCTCTGGAATTGCAGGCATGTGCCACTGTACCTGGCTTTTTAAAAACCTAGGTTCTGGGATTGAACTCAATTCCTTATGCTTTACAAGGCAATTTCCTTGCTGACTGAGCTGTCTTTCAGCCCCTAGAATGGAGTTGTATACTGTGTAGTCCAGTCAGTGTTTTAATAACTAAAATTAGTCTAAATAAAGACCTGTAAGTCCAATACCGCTGTCTGCACATCTGGGGCAGCACATTAGCAGCAGCATTTCAGTAAAGGATTGCTTTTGGCTAGCAGGTTTGTCTCACTGCTCAAACCCTCTGGTCATAAAAGAATAAGTGAAAGAAGTATTACTTTTGATATAAACAGTTGTGTCTTCCTTGGTAGAGGATATCAAGGATGCATGAACAGCCTGGATACATCGACATTGCTGATGATTGTCGGCTCCAGTCCGCTCTGGCTGCAGAGTTTGGGCATTTCTTCTTTTTTTCCACCCAGTGAGCTCCGGACGTAAGCCAGAGGCTGTCTTCTTGGGGCGGTCGTCAACTTTTGCAGTTTCTCTTTAATGCTAAGTCCTACAAGCTGTTGGGAATAAATACCCATGCCTGATTCCTGGCATGAGAACACCCTTTCATTCACCAAATATTCAGTTTCACTTTTACCATTAGCAGACTTCTTTGTGAGTGAAAAGGTAGCTTCCTGTCTCCCGGATTTCAGCTGTGGCCCAGCTGTGTTTATTAAACAGAGACTTCATATTGTCTGCCCTTTTGTTGTCTGTCCCATCGCTTTCCCATCTGGCTTTTTGCCCCATGTCCTAGTGAACATATCCATATTTTTCCTGACAGTAGATTTTTTTTTATATCTTTCCTTGATGATCGCAGTTAACATTCCTTTAAAAGCTTACATTTCACCTCGGTTCCCTTGTTCACATTTCAACTATGTGAAATTGGGTGATTTGAAACAATTTTAGCAGCTTCTCACTCAAATATAATCCATTACGACCTGCGATGGTTTTGAATTCTTGGCAACCACTTCCCATGCCTGGAATCATCCTGCAAAGGAAGAGTCGTTAAGAATTACAGGCGGGGAGCGGTGCCTTCAAGGACAAAGAGGGCACATTTACTTCAAGAAGAATAAATGGAATTTTGCAGTCACTTGCCAAGATTTCCCTACCTCCCCAGGTGGACAGAAGATGGGGTGCAGGAAACACCCCTAACCACCAGGTGGGGTGCAGGAAACACTCACTACTCAGGAGGAACAGAGCCCAGGACATTCCTGGGTTGGACATTCTTTTCCTAATGAATACAACAATATTAAGACTTCATTTTTTCTGTCACTGTTAGTAATATTTACAATTCTGTTTCATTTCAAGCTTTCCAAATTCTGTCTAAGTCAAATTCTGTCTTTGCTCACTACCCTGAAAATCAAGTTCATTATAGGTGAGGAAAGAGCTTTGATTTATACCTGAACTAAATGGCTTGCACAAAACATTCCATAGGCTCTTAAAAATACATGTTAACCTCTAACTTTTCACAATTAATATTTCCTGATGGAGCTAGCTGTGATTGCTCTATTCCTGTTCACTAAGGAGGCTGAGAAAGGAAGACTGTGAGTCTGAGGCTAGCCTGAGCTATATTAGCAAGATACTGTTTCAGATAAGGACATTTTAAAATCAAAACTGCCACTAATTTGCAAAAAAAAAAAATTGTATGAACAAATCTTTTCTAAAAGAAAAGAAATATAACTTTTGCTTTTATTTTTACAAATTAACAAATCATGTAACATCATAACTGTCTTTGGTGTAATACGGTGGTTGGGACTAAGGACAAATGTCCTGGGTTCAGATCCTCCCTCTACCACTTAGTTGATTTAGGACAGTTATTCCACTTATCTACTTATCTGAGCTCATGTTCCTTTTCCGAACATAACAGTATCCACTCTTGGCTCTAAGAGCTATGCATGACACCTCATTTTCTGAAGTTGTTAGTTGCAGTTACAGCATCTGTCCACCTGGGGCTGGGGTCACAGGGGTCAGTGGCCATTGGGTGTATATGTTGACCAAGGCAAACACATGCCCTTTCCTGATCCAAGGAGCATTTTCTGAACACTAACTGCACAGTAAAGGAGGGAGACAGCCTGTGCAGACATTAAACTCAAGCTTCCTGAGTGATGGCAAAGAAATAAGAAAAGCAAGAGACAGAGGAAGTCGAAATTGTGTCATGTGTCCTTTGAAGAAACAAAAATGTCCTTGTGAAAAATGTCCTTGTGAAGAGAAAGAGGGAGGTGGGGGAGGGCTTAGTCCAGGATGAAACTTGTTTGAATGCGCTCCTCTGGCTTAGGCTCTCTGAGGTCCCTGCCCTGTTCACAGCCCTCAGCACCATCCTGTGGTGAAGAGCTCCCACTGCCTCCGCCTTCCTGAGCACTGGAGGAAGGTCTCATGTCTGGGGAGAGGCGGGGCTGGCAGCCTGTACAGGTGCCAACAGGGGATCACAGTGGGCTTCAGCTTAGGTTTCCACCTGTTCATTGTGCTACAGCTTCCGTACTTGTTGAGCCTCAGACTCCTCACATGTACAGTGCATCTACATGTGTGTAATTAGGAACCTCTGTCAGGTCTTTCCAACCTGTGGCTCATGGGCCCTATCTGTCCCAGGATCGCTGAATGCAGCCCACCATACTTACAGATGCACACACACACTCATGTCTCTTGCAGCAGAATGCCGTGTTCCACTTGGGGACACAGCATCAGATGTGGCCTCTCAAATTTGGAGCCTAACTGTGAGCCAAAGTGAACTGTTCTTTAAAACTCGCCTCACCCACTCTGTCCTCTGGGTGGAAGAGTGGACTGAAGTAATTTCTTTCTCACCTTGCTAGCCTTGGGGAAGCAGGAAGGCCCACTCTTCATGTCTACCTTCAGGGTCTGCTCTCCCTCACAGGCAGCTCCTGCACAGCTGCAGTTAAGCTTTGTGATTCCATGGTGTTCAGTTCACAGAGGGCTGGAGCTCACAGTGTTCTGTTTTCTAACACTAGGGAGCATTCGTGGCCCATGGTTCATAGGCTGGATTCGGATAGGTCGGTCCAGTGGCTTAGTGACACCAGTGGGAAGATGGATCACCGTTCTCAGTCTGTCATTCCTTATTGCTTTCTTGAGAGGAACAGGCTGTCCAGGGGGCTGGGGGGGCCCTACTTCTCGCTGTCATCCTCCTCCTATAGGTCAGGTCCTTCTTCACAGGGTCTCAAAGAGTCCGGGACTTCCCTATGACCTGTCCTTATCATGATTTATCATAAGGATGTTGTTTCTTGTCAGTTTCACTCACCAAAATCTCGGCTTCTTGAGGACAAACTGTATTTATTTGTCTTTATCTTCAGAATGTGGTGCAGTGCCTGGCACGTGTGAAATCCTCAAGAAATGTTTAAATGGTGACTTAATGAGTGCACACAGCTGACTCCAAAAGGTTGTGCTTTTGTTCACACCTCAGAGCAGCAAGCTGGTGAGCTGAACTGCTGGCCAGGTCTAGGGTACATGGGTGAACTGAACTGAACTGAACTGATGCCTGGAGCCTGAGGTGAGCCCCAGCGCTGTGAAAAGCCCAGTGGACTTGGACAGGCTTTGCTGATTCTTGTCTTCAGAGACACTCATGCATCTGAGCTAAAGCTTGAGGATAGTCCTGTCAGGGCTCCCAGAACTAACGGGAGGATGCAGAGCAGAGGATGGGCGTCCAGGCTTTCAAGTCCCTCACTGCCTTCAGGGGAAGAGGAGGACTCAGAGGGCCTCTTTCCTAGGTCTTTGGAGAAACCCGTGGTCCCAAGGGGATCACAGGTCTAGAGGGAGAGTCTCCACATAGGAGCCGAGTGCGGGTTTCAGTTTCAAATGGTCTTTCCACCCAGTTGTTTCTCCCATTATCGTCACTGCCAATGACCGAGGCTGGGGCAAAGCAGTTTAGTAAATACTGCCCAACAAGCCCAGCAAGGCTGTCTTTGAGAAGATGCACGTATGTGTGCTGCACTGACTGGGGCACTTTCTGTCCAGCAGTTATTTCTGTCTATTTACGCACAAAGATTCATTAAATTCATGCTGCTTTGTGCCAAAATAGGTGCTAGAGAATCTTGGACTGATGGTTTGCAGCGGCAGCCCTCGAGACAGTCGCTGGTCAGCCGGCGGGAACCAAGAAACTGCAGTGGAAGAGGAGATACCAATGTCCTGGGCACACGCCTGCTGTTTGGAGAAACCATGGAAGGAGCAAAACCGCAGTGAACCTGAGGGGTGCGCAGGAATTAGAAGGCGATCAGGAGGTGTTTCAGGAGGGGGAGCATGTGAAGCTCTGGAGGACAAGCGTCGGTGTGTTACTGGGATGGGGCATCTTTTCCCAAGGGGGATGGGAATTAGGAGAGCTGCAGGAGCCAGGCAGCAGTCACTGAAGAAATCAGAGCATCCTCGCAAAAATGCGTCCCTGGAGCGGACTATCGAAAGGTGAAGAGATGAGCGCAAAAGATGATGGCAGATGGTGCGAGACCAGAATAGCACAATAGTTACAAGTACTGCCTTCAGAGCCAGGCACCTCAAATCTAATCTCAGCTTTGCCACAGCTAACTGTGTGGCCTTGGGCAGGTAGCATAACCTCTCTGTGTCTTGGTTTCTTCATCTGTAAGGTGAAGTCGATCAGTTAGTATGCACTTCTGATTGTTGAGGATCAAATAAGTTACTGGGCAGAAACGGTCAGAATCAGTCTTGACATGTAAAAGTCTACAGAATAATCTACAACTTGGTGTGTGCGTTCTATGTGTTCATGTTTGTGTGTGTGTGCATGTGTGCACATGTATGTGCATGCATTTGGAAGCTCAGGGACAACTTTGAGTGTCACACCTCAACCCCTGTTCACCTTATTTTTTGAGATAAGGCCTTTCACTGGCCTGGGGCTATCTGTAGGCTTTCTCTAGGCAGCCAGCCCCAGGGGGCTATGTCTGACTCTGTAGTGATGGGACGATAAGTGAATGACACCATGCTTGGCTTTTTGGGTTCTGGGGATCAAATTCAGGTCTTCAAGGCAAGCTCTTTACTGATGGAACTAGTTCTTCAGCCCACCCATTACCACTTACATTATAGGAAGTGTTTGTTTTTGTTTTTTTTTTTTTAAGAAGTTGAGTTCAGTTTTAGATACTTGCTATCAAGAATCATTTAGAGTAACACAGTAGGCAATTGGTGGATATGTTTGCCCACAGTTCTGGGGAAAATCTTGGCTGGAGATAGTAAACAAATTTGAATATAAATAAGCCTTATTAAAAATAAAAGGGCGGTGGCACAGACCTTTAATCACAGCACTGTGGAGGCCAAGGGGGCAGGTCTCTGTAAGACTGAGGCCAGCCTGGTCAGTAGTTTTATAATCCAAACAAGCTCATAGAGTCATGTGCTCTTATGACCTGGGTCCTTGACCTTGATCCCTCAGAACCTCAACCTGTCCTCCATCCAATACAGTGAATGGATATAGGTGTGCTTACATTAGCAAATCAAAGTGCTGACTGCAAAGCATTGCCTATGTAAGATATTTTACTGTGTGTAGGAGATATTTTAGGCCTTGGGATCAAAGGGAAAGAATCCCCAAGGGGAGATCCAAACTTGTAGTTTCTCCATGAGGCTGGAGAAATAGTTTTGAATAAAAGTATGAATGAGGCCGAGCTCAGGAGCACAGTTGCAGGAGACATCCAGAGGAATGGATAACCTTCAAGCTTGGGACAACTGTTAAAATTAAAGGTGAGTCAGGCTGTTTATTCAGGTAATGTCGGCATAGTAATGCCACAATCTACATAGCGAGCTCCAGGCCACCTGGGGGTTCAGAGAACTCCTGTCTCCAAAAACAAGGAGGGGAAGATGAATATAGTTCATTAGGTAATTCAAGGAGAGGAAGGAGAGCAGGGTATTCGTGGAGCAGTGACTCTTCTTAGATTCCTGAGCATCCCTGTGGAGGGTTTGGGATAGGCAGACACCATCCTCACCAAGGACGCCTGCTTCTTTCCCCTGCTGCGAGAATCATTTTCTTTCTAAGGGGCTTGGAAATTTCATGGTGGACACATTCTAAACTTCAGTCTTGATACTGAAAGGGTTTCTGCAGGAGAGTTACTCTGTTACTCTAGTGTTCCCTCTCTCTTTCTTACACACACACACACACACACACACACACACACACACACACACACATACCATGCAAGCATGTGGACCTGAGATTGGATACCCAGAACCCATATAAAAAGAACAAGTATTCCTGTAACTCCAGTACAGATCCCTGAAGCTCGCTGGTCAGACAATCTAGCTAAATCAATGAACTTCAGGTTCAGTAAGACCCTATCTCAAAAAATAAGGGTGGAGAGGGACTGAGGAAAGGCACTGGACAGTGACTTCTGCCCTCTACACATATATATGCACACACATGTATACACTCACACTAACAAGTAAACCCCCTTCACTCCTAAACCCCAAAGGTAAGAACATTATACAGAGTTCCTTTGGAGGGAGAAGTGAGTCATTCAAGTAATTTTTCAAGCACTCTGCCTTTAAAGGTCTTGAAGCTGGTACAGGAGAGACAACAATGGCTACTGCATATCACACAGGCCTCTGTGATGCTTATAGTACCAAGGTACTAAGGACTCTACCTTGAATCTTTCTGACTTGAAGAAAAGCCATTTTCTTTCTCACCAGCATACCCAAAGAAACCATTAGGAAGCAACAGTGCCTGGACTCTTGAGGAAACATGTAGCTGAGAGCGTCTTAAGTGTTAAGTATCCAGATTGGAGCAGGTCAGCTGGGCCACTGAGGCCCCCATGTCTTCATAGCACAACTCTCTGCAAATAAACAAAGCTTTGAGTTCATGGGGGAAATGCAGCTTGTGCAGCACTTAGGGCTCCTCAAAGGGCCTCTGTTCCTTCTCCACACTAAGGCATTTCATGAGGAGACCGAGATTATTTTATTGCCCCAGGATGCCAGGACATTTTCCTTTGGTTTCCTCAGATCTCTGGGATAAAAGTGGGATGGTAAGGGGAAGAATTCCCTTTGCTGTCTTAGGTTTCTGTTCTCCAGGAAAATATGTTATGTTTTCTAAGATCAGATACTCTACCGTTTATTTTTAGCTTTGGTGACTGTGTTATTTTACAGCCCCCCCCCATCCAGTCCCCATTTTTTCAAAGGAATCTATCCCTTCTGCTCTTTCCTGTTTGGGAACGTTTCACGGGACTCCACTTTGGGCTAAAATGCAGGCAGAATGCAGGTAGCCTCTTTCAGACCCAGTAGACTTAACGATGGCATGACTCACCACCAGCAGGAACAGAGATCCAGGTATTTCCTACTAAAAAGTAAAGAATTGGGTACACATTTTAGTACAGTCTTCATGTTTCTGAGGTGTGGACTGGATAGATAAATGTAACCTCACTTGACAGCTAATGACAGAGTCTTCCCTGGTCCTTTAGCCAACGTCCCCCTTACTTGGGCCACTTATATTTTTGCTTAGTTTTACTTCTTAATACTCACTGCCTAGTGTAGTCTCTTTCTCTTTCTATTGCTCTCTCTCTCTCTCTCGCTCTCTCTCACACACACACACATTAGACCTATCTTAAAATTTACTATTCGATTTTATTTCTGTGGTACATCTGGTCCTAAAAGACCAGGTATAGTTTATATTTACGGAAAACTGATTTTTAAAACCTTAAAGTAGTTCTCAAAACTATTATACCGTTTTAAAAGTTCTCAGTTTGAGTAACTGTGGCTCACTTTTCTATAAAATGCTTCATCCATTCAATAATCAGTGAGAAGGAACAACACTGACCCACACACTCTTAATACTCAAGGTAGAGGGAGAGAAGGTAGTCTCTCTCTCTCTCTCTTCCTCCTTCCCTCCCTCCCTCTCTCCCTCCCTCCCCCCTTACTCCTTAGGGAGTACTAATGTGATACCACTTGAACTTGGTTCTTAGTACTTTTTATATTGCTTTCCATATATATTTTTTAACTCTGAAGAAGCATCTGTTTTGAAAACTGTCTATTTGCTGTTTTCCAAAGTATATCAACATTTGGCAAAAATAAGGATCCAAACCTTTTTACAATGCAAAATTCCAAATTTGCAAGGTCTCCAAAATAGAAAAGCAATACATAATAATGTTGCTACTTTGAATCTGTTTGGAAAGAAGATAAGGATACAAGTAAGAAGTTTAAATGAAATCAAAGATCCACGCCACACACGTTAGTTGTGGTTCCGTCCCAGAGTGTCATGGCGCGCTCACTAATCCTTCCACACTCTCCAGCATCTTCTTCCCATGTTGTCACGTGCTCCTTGCCTCTCCACCTGCTCTGTGAGTACCCCTTTACTGTGGAAATCTGTGTGATGTTCTTCAGAAAACTGAGAATAGGCTTACCATATGAGCCAGGTAAAACATAGCTGGCATGTACCCAAAGGGATCTAAGCATAGTGCAGAGATGTCATCACACTCATGTTTATTGCAACGCTATTCCCAATAGACAAGCCATGGGACCAACCTAGGTGTCCACCAGTAGATAAATCAGTAAAGGAAATGTGGTATAAATAAACAATGGAATATTGGTCAATCACACAAAAGAATGAGGGGCTGGAGAGATGGCTCGGTGATTAAGAGCACTGGCTGCTCTTGCAGATGACTCAGCACCCGCATGGTGGCTAACAACCATCTGTGACTCCAGTTCCAGGTGATCTGACACCCTCTCCTGACCCCTGTGGGCACTGTACAACATGGGTGCACTTTCAGGCAATACATTCATACACACAAAATAAAAGTAATAAATAAAAAATATATTTTTAAAAATATGAGATTCTCATTTGTAGAATAAAATGGAACCAGACATCATCATATCAACACATTTCCTCTCATGTGTGAAATATAGATTTAAAAACAAAATGTAGGAAGTGTTACACGGGGTGGGGAGTGGAAGAGCAGGGCAGAGGAGGGACTGTGGGGAGGGATAACTGTCACTGAAGGCCTTGAGACAAAGCCCTATCGAAGCCTACATCTGTAGAAGCTTCTTAAAGTGTGTGTATATATACATTATAAAAAGAGATTTACAGGATTTACCTTATGATGTGGCCATTGCTCCTATTAGACACTGGAGGCTAGGAAAGCTAAAGTCCAATGCCAGAGATGGACTTCCTCTTTTGAAGCTGTTGACCAGGGATCCCATAGACCCTCAAGCAATACTGGCCATTGCCCCTGTGAGCTACAACAACAAACAACTGGCCTGGCAAGTGACTCGAATATTATGGGGGTTACTAACCACTTTCTGATCTGATTTAAGGCCATTTTCATAAGATGGTGTTCATACCTGGCATTGACATCAGGCCTAGAAAACTGTGGCTACACAGATCGCAGGCCACAGATATTTTATTTATTATTTTATTTTATGTGTATGCGTGTATTACTGCATATATGTGAGTGTACCAGTGTTGTACATGCCTGAGGAAGTCAGAAGAGAGCGCCTGATCTCCTGGAACTGGATTTAGGGATGGTTGTTACTTGCCATGTGTGTGCTGGTTCTTCTGGAAGAACAGCCAGTGCTCTCACCCGCTAAGCCTTCTCTCTAGCCCCAGAAACCATGAGTATTCTACTAAATAGATATGTATTAAACTAACTCCTAATGACTTTTTGCTACATCCACAGATTAATGCATCTCTCAACTCTCAGCAGAGAAGCTTCCTTATGCAGCAGATAGACAGTGACTAACTCAGAGACCCACAATTGGCCAAGGTGTAAAGATTGCAGAGTTCTTATCCCTGAATAGGATACCTATATCAAACTTCTGTTTCCCCAGGATCAGGACTCATTATTGGAGAGGGGGTGGAAAGATTGGTAAGAGCAAGAGGTGACGAGCGACCATAGAGACACAATTTTCCAGACATCTGGGAAATTATTCAGAAGAATTCAGCAGTGGTGACAGCATGCACAAGTCCTCATAAGCTCAAGTCAGACAGAATCTCAGCACGGATGTGGGGAGGTGGATAAGAAACTCCAACCCTTCCTGAGGAACTGTTGGCAACGGATGGCTACCAGGAGTGGGAGGGTCAGTCTCATTTAAAGGTGAAACTCTTGGTAGGTTGACCAGCCTCCAGGAGATGGCATTTGGGGATACAAGTTTGATTCTATTGGATTCTACATGAAATTTGGCAGGGGTAAAAAGGGAGGGAGTGCAGATGGGGGAGAAGAGCGAGTTCAATCAAAATATATTGTATAAAATCTGGAAAAATTCAATAAAAAGTAAGATGTAAAGGCAGAAGGAGGTGTTCAGGGAAGGGGAGCCGATGAGTGACGTGGCGGTGAACATCCCACGCATGTGTGCAAATACCCCACGAGTCCTGTTATTTTCTACAGATAATATAGGCTAATAAAAAGGGTTTGAATACTATAATATGGTGCTGGCAAGATGACACAGTTGGTAAGGGCACTCATTGCTCAGCCTGATGACCTAAAGTGAATCTCCAGAACCCCTGTGGTAGACAGAACCAAACTGACCCCAGCAAGTTGTCCTCTGACCTCTACATGCACCTTGGTGCACACACACATACATGCACACACACACACACAGACACAGACACACACACACACACACACACACACACACAGGATAATAGATGATATAATTGTTCCCAAGCTCTCCTGGTACTCTACGGCAACTTTCAGGTTTGATGTCAGACTTGTTTTCATGTCAAAACTAAATTGTCCGTGATCTGAACTTTTGCTTTTCTTTTTGAATGCTCGCTTGTTTTTTGGTGTTCTTTGACTGCCCCATTCCAGAAATTACACTGGGGCTTCATTCCTTTTAATCTTGTTTCCACTAGGTCCCACTACATGTGCAATATTATTTATAGGTTTTCTAAAGTGCTTACAATCTCTTGCAGTGCTAGAAACTCAATATATGTATACTTGTTTCATATGAAACTAGGTTAAAAAAAATTAAAACACATTTTTGCACTTTGGGTTTGAGGCTGTCACTATTCTTGTCTTATGGAAGTTTCATTTCTGAAGGACGTGGTACAGGAAAACTCTTGACAGACGTTCTACTATAAACTCACCTTTCAGGAACAGGAGTAGAGCAGAGATCGAGGAAAGCAGGAGGCCTACTTTGTTGGCAAGAAATGTGAATGAATCTCGGCATTCTCCAAGATATCAAAAGCACTGTGAAAACCAACTTCCGGGGTTGGGAGAGTTTCCATGCACTTCTGACTTGCTATTTAAAAATAATACTTTTGAAAAGCATCTGCCCAAACAGTACTTTTCCTCCAGAAATTCTGTATGTAAACTTTCCAGGGACTTTGAAATGGAAAATACTTCCATAAAGCATTTTCTTTATGTGTGTGGTGAGTGGAGGAAGAGATTTCAGGAAAAAAAGTCTCTTAAAAGTTCCACAAAACCATCTTCAAATGGTAGTTCCCTGTGTGCCTGACATTAAAGCTTTATCCCCTGCTTATTTGCTTTGATGAAATGACCCTAATCACAGTGCAACATTTATCTCATTGTTTGTTTGGAGAATTAAGTCCAGAAGAAAAGTCAGAGCAGGTCACTGAGCTGGTGATTACAGTGTGCCAGAGACAGAGACGTCTACGGCCTAGAGCTTGCATTTTCTAAAGGAGTTGGTAACATATATATGTACCTCACAGTGGGAAAGTTAAATATTTTAGTAGTAACTTTATTATTTAATTTCAATACATGAAGAGAGCATTTAAACAAGCATATGTGTATGCATATGTATGAATACACCCCCCCACTCCCCACCCCCACAGATGTGCACGCTCCTCCTACCCCTGCCAGACTCACCTATGGTCTGGAAGGATATGCGTTTCATCAGGTTGTGGAATTAAGCCTAACCTTACCTTCTCATGTTAGGCATTTACTCTGACATATGTTTTTCTCTCCCTTCCAACTTTGTTGGTTCTTTTTTTATTCCATTTTTATAGGACAGCTTTGACTCTGTACTAAACCATGCCACTAACACGTTACTTAATCTAACTGGCACATTGTAAAATTTTACACATGCGCTCATCCAGATAATTACACAATTAATTTTCACTTAGTTCAGCTGAAATGGGGTTAATGAAATTTCCACTGGTGTACTGTTACGTCCAGGGGCCAAGGGTCAGTTTCCTGTTTGGATAAGGGTGAGTTTAAAGAGGATTTCTGACAGTCTTCTTACTTCAACTGGTTCTAAAAACATTGCAATGGAATTTCAATTTACAGCTCAGTTCAATGAAAGGAGCAGATGTCAGGAGTGTGCCACCAGCGTGCAAGAGCCACATCCACACAGGTGTGCAAAGGAACCCATCAACTCTTGCTTAAAGTCTTGTCCTTTTGCTTTCTTTTCTGCAGTGAAAAACTGTGTGACAGATGTTTGGAATTCATCTTTTCCTTAAGACTGAAACATCGACTTGGCTGTGATATTAAAGCAAAGTTTAGAGTTCCCATCCTTCCATTCCAGAAGAGAACGGCAGAGTCCTTTCATTGTTCTTGAGTTTTGATGTAACTTCAAACTATAGTCTGAAATTTCTTTATTCCTCTATCTAGGTTCTCCTACTGGTAAAAGTTGACAAGTTTTACTTTGGAATTAAGTAGATCTTAGTATTTCCTTGACAGCTTTGCGGTAGTTTCAAGGTTTAAATGCCTCACTGAGGCTGGTGAGATGACTCAGTGGGTAAAGGCACTTCCTGCCAACCCAATGTCCTGATTTGGATTCTTGAGACCCACATGGTTTAGAGAACAGACTTCTGCAAGTTTTCCTCTGATCTCCACATGCACACCCACCATGGCCAGTGCATTATCCCCGCCCCATAAAGAAATAAACTGTTTTTAAAAAGTTTTATCATTAACATAGTATTGTATAAGTAGCAGTGAAAGATGTCCAACCACAAAGTGATAGATTCTTGAGGAATTCATTTTCTTTACAATATATCAACTAATCCTTCTAAGTCTACATGGGTTTAAAAAAAACAATTGGGTTCTAACATGCATCAACTTCTGTTAAATTGAATGCATGTAAAATGCTCTTTGTCAGGTGGGTGATAAAATGGCCTGGCCAGAGCCATATGTGTTAATTAATAAAGCCTCACTGGGTGTTCTGTTTCGATGTCAGCTCCTGTCCAGGTTAATGTAAGGGTGGATAAATGCTTTTAAAATTCAACCCAAAGGCTCTGAATATATACATATAAAGGACAGGCTCAGATATTTACTCAAATAGCTGACCAACTCCTGAAGAGAACCTCAGTTTTAAAATACACAACGCACATCATAAATCAGATATGTGTTACTTTCCTTTAGTGAATTGTAAAACTCACATGTAAAAATTCAAGAAAAAGATTTTATATTATAGTGGCATAT
Source organism: Eospalax fontanierii (assembly GCA_035773235.1). Lineage (NCBI taxonomy): Eukaryota > Metazoa > Chordata > Mammalia > Rodentia > Spalacidae > Eospalax > Eospalax fontanierii. The sequence continues at coordinate 64,105,247 of CM069539.1, read as the reverse complement.
TAATTCCATATTTTTAAATGAATAATTTCTCATTAAATGAACGCATCGTAGGCAGATAAAAAATAATTTAGGGAAAAGTCTGGTGCACCTAGGCAAAGTGTAATCAGCATTTCTCCCTTGTTGGCAGTAAGTATCTGGATTCTGTGCCTACTGTGATCCACCAGGCACACTTTGCTTCCGGTCTTTGGCCTGAGTCCTCCCTGTGCCTGGAAGCTTCGTTCTGCAGACAGCTTCAAGATGAGGCACCTCACTTTTCCCAAGTGTTCCCCCAAATCTGCCATTTCATTCAAGTCTTCCCGAGTTCCCTGCAAGGAAGTCACAAGTCACAGACCCCCAAGCTTCAAGGTTCTATCTCTTCCAGGCCTCCTCCTCCTTGATCAACCTTTCTTTCTTCCTACCACGTCCCATATTCAGACACAATGTAAGATTTACATGCTGATTATACAGCCATTGTTTATTCTCCCACAAGGGAAAGCCCACTCCACAGAGGCAGAGGTCTTTGCTTTGCTACTGTCTGACCTCAGACATCTACAGTGGCCTCTAAGGGGCACTCGATGAATACTTGTTCAACAAATGGAAGCTCTTAAAGACTGCTGAGCTCTTTCACTGCTTGCTGCAGTCACAGAAAGAGTCAGAACAGATCAGAGAGGCACTTTCTTTATAATGGAGTGGGGGAGTACCAGGCAGTCATTCTGTTTTTATGGGCTACAGATATAGAGCATTCTAGAAAGACTAGTGGTTTGACCATGAGCAATAACTTCAAAAACCTATAGTATAACAAACCACCTTTCTGTATGTGGCTAACTAAATCCCCACATTGACAGCACACAAATATATTTGATTAATTTATTCATGTTCTTGAACCAAGTAGTAAATTTTTCTTGAGTTCACAGCTTTCTTTCTCTTATTTTTGCAAACATTCAGGGGAATTAACTGCATCTTTAACATGTGTTTATGTTAGAACAAACAGTATACATGCAGCAGTTATACATCTTCTGTCTGAGACAGACTTGGGGAAAGGCATTTCAGCATAAATGATTAAGCAGATACAACATACTTCCATATGTTTACAAAAAGTATCATATCTTGGCTTAGTATGGTGCACACAGAAACAGAGTGAACACATTTCTGGAAACAGTAGGATTTCATGCCTTTCTTCTTTAGGGGAGGGAATTTTTTTTTTCCCCATGAGTGATCTTGAACCACCCATAGGATCTGTGTAATGCTTAGGCTCCTGGTGAACAGGGTTACAGGCTGGGCACGAGATGTGGCCATCAAAGGAGAAGTTACTGAATAGTGAGGTGATTCTGTTACGTTTTCATTTGGGTTAAGGAAATTTTTATGCTAATCTCTTTTTCTAGATATACAAAAATACAAATGGGTCACAGTTCATACTTTTAAAATAAGAAAAAGTGTGGCTTCTTATAAATTCTTCCTGATTTTTCATATTGTTTTTATTGAACTTAAATTGTGTAACATCAATGTGAAATAAAATTAAAAAGGAAATCGACGGTTTGACAGCTGAGCTCCATGTCTCACTGTCACTCATGCTTCTGTGCTTTGTATTTCATTGTAATGGCATTCTTCTAGGAAAGCTCAAGTCAAGAGTGAGTTTGGCCAGTTCCACAGTGAGGAAGTTCAGAGGCAAATAAAAGCCGTTTCCTCCATTAGACCATGATGCTTTGCACTGCTGCTGTGACGACTAGCACTTTTCTCCCTCTGTTAACTATATCCTACGAGATGCACACATTTACTGCATTCGTTCTTTATTCCATTCACAAAGTAAGTCCAGCAAAATTCAGTCTTCACATATTGCCTAGATCTTAATTTATAGACAGCAAGATCTTTCCAGGAAGTTTTCAACGGTTTGGCGACCCTCTCTTTCCCAATTAGTGTCTTGTACACCAACTTCCTATGCTTCATTTGGACTCTTCTCCATGCTGTATGTCTGAGTATCTAGGGACTTCATGTTGAGGTCAGGCTGTGCCCTGCACTATGTTAATCCTTATTGTTTAGAACAGTTTTTTTCAGACTGTGCCTTGCCCTGAGACACTCCATTTTACAAGCAACTTTTGACCCCATTTTGAGGATGGAGGATGACTTTGTACCTGGGTGGACACATTAAGCACCACCCATGTGGCACAGGCTGATAAGTTTTATTTCTGAGAGTAGAAATGGTGTTCTTAGTATATTAAAGTCATATCAGGAAAACCAGGCCCTATAACTTATTGGACACACCAGACCAAGGGAAGGGTATAACTCCTTCACCTAGATCCGATAAAAAGGTGGACAGCTGGTACTGCAATGACAGGCATTGTAATTTGAATGAGAAATGACTCCCTGAAGTTCATGTATTTGCACACTTGGTCTCCAGTTGCTGGCACTGTTTGGAGAGGCTATAGAACCTTTAGGATATAGAACCTTGCTGGAGGAAGTGTGTCACTGTGGGTGGACTTTGAGGTTTTATAGCCTCATCCCATTTTCTGTTCCCTCTGTGTCCTGTGTGCAGTTGAAATGCAAGATCTCAGTTTACTTCTCCAGCTACATGCCTGTTTATTGCCATGGCATCCCTGCATTATGGACTCTAGCACACTGGAACCATAAGCCAAAATAAACTTTCCTCCTTGTCACTTTTTGTCGTGGTAGTTTATCTCAGCAAGAGAAGAGAAATTGTACCAATAAAGAAGTTGGTACCAGGCGTGGGCTGTTGTAAAGACTCTGACCATGTCAGTTTTCTTGAAGAATGTGGAGGATTTAGAAAGTCTGGACTAGAGAGGCAAATGAGTGCTGTAAGCAGAGATTACTGTGTCATTCTAATGTAAGCCTGTAAGACAGTAGTGGTGAAAGTAATGTGGCCACTGGAGATGCAGCTCATGTGGTTTCAGAGGGAAGCAAGGACTTTATGAGCAATGGGACTAGAAGCCATTTGTGAGATATTTTGGCAAAGAATCTGGCTACATTCTGCACATGTCCTGAGAATTTGCATAAGGCTAAATTGGAAGACAAAGACTAATTTCTTTGGCAGAGAAAATTTCAAGAGAGTATAAGGTTGAGTCTGTGGAATAGTTATTATTGGTTACTCTTATGCAGGTTTACAATGAAAAGGAGCAAATAAGGGAAAAAAGAAAAGAAAGAGGCTATGATTGTTAAAGGGACTGGTCCCATTAGAAAGGCCTCCTGCTTTGCATTGGAAAGACAGAAAGGACACCCTGAGTGCAAGAGTCTAGTTAAGGTCCCAATTTGTGAAATGTGAAGGCCTAGAAGGTTTTCTGCACCTAGAAAGCATACGAAAGCTGCTGCTGATGTGGTCCAAGAGGTCCAGGGTCCATCTCTGGCTGGCAACCAAACTTAACACTGCTAGTCACAAGGTACTAACTTTGGAGGCATAGAAGATGGAAGAGTTTGGGGGTTGCAGAGTCCACAAAAAGCTATAGTGGTCAGGTAATGTGCCATGGGGCTAAAATTCTTTCAAATAGGCTGTGAGAGACTATTGTGTAAAGTTTTAAAAGTGAAGGTTGGATTGCAGTGATGAGTCCAGGATACTGGAGATGCTAGAACCATGGAACATCTGTTAAGGAACTGTGTGTGGGTAGTGGAACAGCTCAAGAGATAAGATGTGTGTCTTAGGCAGGAAGGTTGGAGGAGTGGGGCCATATAAGCCCTTTGCAAATAAATCCCCAGACACCAGACATGGAGCTATAGGATTTGGTATTTTTCCTACTGGATTCTGATTTTGTTTTGGTTCAATATTTCCTCACTATGCCTCTGTTCCACCCTTTGGAATGGGAATATATATTCTGAATACATGTTGGAAGTGTGTGCCTTATCTTTGATTTTTGTTATTGTTTCTGTTCATTTGAATCGAGTCCTTCCCTTTTGTCCTTCAGTGTAACTCGGCTCTGCAGTTCTGTTCCATCCTGAGACCTGGTGGAGGCAGCAGGACCTCTCCACAGGCCTCCAGCTGGGTAGGTATCTCACCCCCACAAGACACTTTGCATTTCTATTAGTTTAGCAGTTCTGGCTTCTCATGTCTCTTTGAAACTCCTTACCTCCTTAACCTTTGCAGTCATTCTGTAATAGATAGATGATAGATAGGTGATAGGTAGATAGATAGATAGATAGATAGATAGATAGAGTAGACTTGCTGTGTGATGTGTAAGTAAGCTATGATCTGATAGTTAATAGTAGTTATTAGGATTGGAATAAAATAAGCAACATTTGCTTTGTCCAGAGTTATTAAGGAAAGTGGAAGTTTCTAGCAAGTTGCTGCCATTAAAATCCCCTGGATTTACTATTAATTCAACAAATTCTGAAACTTTGAAAAGGCATGAATATGTCGGTTTATGTTTCTGACATAGTATGCTCATGACAATTTCCAACAGAATATTTGGAACATCACTGAAAATTTCCATGTTGGGCACCGGGTTCCTCTTTGTTAGGACTATACCATACTCTTAATAAAAATCAGTCTGCTGAATATAATCATATCTAGGTTTTTTTCTCTCTCTTTTTTTCTCTTCAGGACATGAAAACATTAATTAAGTTGAGTTTCCTTATTTCAAACAAAGATGACAAACAATTTTTAATGAATCACACAGTGCCTGGAAATCATCAAAGGTATCAGGTACACAAAAGGGTCTCAGAACATCTGCTACTTTGCAATAAGTTCAGTAGTGCCCTCCAAAATTCATGCTGCCTGGAACCTGTTTATAATCTTGTTGGAAAGTAGGGACATTGACAATGTAATTAGTTACGTAAAGATCAAGAAGAAATCATTCTGGATTAGAGTAAGTCCTAGATCCAGTGACAGTGTCTTATAAGATATAAAAAATGGACACACAAGTGAAGCAAACATGGAAACAGGTTGGAGCAATCCATCTGCAAGTTAGAGGACATCAGGAATTGCCTAGGTCCACCAGAAGCCATGGGACACATGAGGCAGTGTCTCCTTGCATGCCTTTGGATGGAGCCAATCCTTCTGAGACCTTGTTTACAAACATCCTGCCTCTTTAACTGTAAGAGAGAAAATCTGTGTTGTTTGAAGTGGTGTTGTGGTCATTTGCTATAGTGTCTACAAGAATCAAATGCCATGTGCTGCTCCCCTGTTCATCTTCCTCCTGGTACCTGAGCCACTAACATCGTTTCTCTTCTTAATTAGTTTCTATCCCACTGGTACTCCTGTTGTAATCTTGTCTCTGTGTTTAAAAACACAGAGGGGGCTGGAGAGATGACTCAGCAGTTAAGAGCACTGGCTGCTCTTGAAGAGATCCCGGGTTCAGTTCTCAGCTCCCACATGGCAGCTAACAACCATCTACAACTCCAGTTTCAAGGAATCTGACACTCTCTTCTGACCTCCATAGGCACTGTATAACAGGGGTGCACTTACATACATACAGGTAATACACTCATACATATAAAATAAAAATAGTAAATACAATATTAAGAAATAAAAAGATGGGTGAAAGAGCCCATCTAGAGAATGGTGACAAGTGTGGACCTGCAAGAAAACTTAGTGAGACTCAAGGAATGCCTGTATGTTTGGCAAAATCATTGTGGTTTGAAAGCAGAAACCACAAATTTATGTTATGATTTAGTTAACATGTACTGAAACAAAATTTTAAATAGTAAAGCAACATAGAAATGTTGGTTATGGTTATTACTGATCCCAAATGTCATATCAGGGCTTGCAAAAGAAAACCTTTGCAGCGAGAGAACACAGGCCTTCCCAAGAATCCTTTAGGGTCTTTAGCAATGACTCTGGCTTGCTGTCTAGCAGAGCTACTTTATTTATGGCCCATTATTTGAGTTTTCTTCGTGGTCGACCCTGAAGCCACTACAACTTTTGTTTGTCTAAAGGTAGACGTATTATAACTGGGTACTACACCTTCATTAATTGGATTTTGCATCTATCTATCTATCTATCTATCTATCTATCTATCTATATCTAATTTGTTTATTCAAAACAGGGTCTCCGTGTAGCTCCAGTCGACCTGGAACTTGCTATGTAGATCAAACTGGCCTCAGTTTCACAGTGCTCTGCCTGCCTCTATCTCTTAAGAACTGGGATAAAGGCATGCGCCACCACACCAGTTAGGCTTTTGTTTTTCCTATATTTTAATCTAAGCTAATTCACTATTCTTTTTGTCTTAGGCTGTTTGATACATTGGATAGGTTTGAAATGGCCATTGTTTTAGACATTCTTACATAATATCCTCATTTCTATACATTTTCAGATAGTCTTTTTTTTTTGGCTGGCTTTTAGCACTTGAACACTTGAAATTCAGGATGTTCTATGCTTTGTTCCCTAATTCTCCAAATTAGTGACTTTATCAGGCTTTGTGACTTTTGCCTAAGTAAAAACCTCTACAATTAGATGCAAATCAATTCTTTATGACAAGTTATAAAAATTGGAGGAAATAAATCAATTTTATGTTTGTTTAAGTATACACATTTTTTGATCTCAGTCTGTCTAAATGCCCAGCCTTCTTTTTTAGCCTTGACATTTAACTTATTCTATCAATCAAATTTTGAATAGAAATCCTCAATAGGAGACTTCCCGAGTCTTGGTAATAATTAACCTCCAAGGGACCAGTATTCTTGCTCTTGAGGAAGAAAATCTTCGAAAACTCTTTTCTATCACTCTTCTATAAAAAGGAGGTCTTTCACATTTCAAATATTAGTTTTTTCTGCTTCGACACATGGCAAATTAATTTGGCTTTTATAAGGAGGTGGAATGTTTCAAATCGAAATTAACACCTTTGGCTTTACTCTGTGCGAGGACCTGCTCATTATTCTCGACCCACTTAATGGCTCTGCTAGTCTATGACCAAAATAGTTAATGTAATCTGACATTTATGACTTCCACATAATATCAACTGCTAAAGTTTGAAAAAAGGTTTCTATTCAGGAAAAAAAAAAAACCCTCAAACTAATAAGCATGCACTCAATATTAAAATCGGGTCAGAGATCCTTTCCACTTTCATTACATATAATTTATGCCACTTGAATGTAGTTTAATAAGGTCGTAAAAGTGCCAGTTGTGGTATCTCATAATACTTTTTATAAACTGGTTTTACAGTCTCCCCTTTGTTCCAAAGTTCAAAGTGACAATTGAAAGGCACAGGTTGCTTAGGGGTTCTTGAAGTTTCTCCTGAAAAACTGGATGGTCAATCCATAAATTAAACACATATATGAAATATGGTTTTATAAAAATTTATGTAGTGTCTACTTATAGATAGGAAGAAAATATGTAATTTACTTAATGTAAATTTTTATATGTAAAGCCATTTTCCAAAATTTTGGAAATTACTGAAAGATATTACTTTCTTCTGGGAACATTTAGATTGATATTTTTTCAATTAAGAGGAAAAAACAAAATTTAAGAAAAGTTAGCTCTATGTTTTTCCCCTGGTCCTACACTTCTGTAAAGACGAAATTAAAAGTTGCCAACACTTCCTCCTCATTTGGTCACCTTCGAACAATACTCAAAACTGTTCTCACAATGGTACCATTGTCAACTTTGATGACTTCATTCACTTGCTGACCACTGCCTTACTTCCTGACTGAGGTAAATAGGGCCTTGCAAGCACTTCCCTGAAGTCATTTCAGAGGAGATAAATTAAATAATGACTGCAATGTAATATTGTGATCATGCTAAAATATTTCCTTCAAGCTTCAACTTTGAGCACAAGTTTCCAATAATATATAATTTTTCATTTGCTAGCTCAAACTTTTGGTTTTATTAAATTCTACAGCTGTACTCAGTATTTATGCATTTGGTGCCCAACCTTGATGTGTTATAATAACACAGAGCTAAGGCTTCTATATAAGAATTCAGAAAGTTTAAAAAATCATGGATATTCAACAGGATATGCTGAGAACACCAAGGGAACAAAAACATGAACAAGGCACTTTATTTTATGAGCCAATATGGAAACTGATGTTTACGCTGCTTGCTCATAGATTTATTTCTATTATCAGTTAAAATAATTAGATCGTTCCGTCTCATTTTGTTTTGTCTTTTAACAGAGTCTCCCTACTTGCCTAGAGCTCACAGAGATCTGCCTGCAATAAAACTCCCGAGGGCTGGGATCAAAGGGGTGCTCCACCATGCACAGCATGTTAAGATAATTAGGAAGACCATTGCAAAAAGTTCTTAGAGTTCTATCACTTTATACAGATTTTAGTGGAATTCATAATTGTGAATATGCAGTAATTCCTTAGAACTTATCTCATTCTCCTAACAACAGTAACAATAACAATGAAAGAACACAGTATTTGTATTGCTTTTGTTAGGGAGGAAAATAAGAATTACTGGCACATACCTAGGCTCATATAGTCTTATATTTACAAGTTGCATGATCTTGGGTTATCACTTAAACTCTTTGGGTTCGTACCTTCTGACCTGTGAATGAGCATATGACATTCCGAAACATTAAAACCAAGATTGAATGAAAAATAGAATAAACGATCACATCATAATTAGAAACATGCATGTGACATATTAAGCAATGGAGGAAGTTTACATCTATATTCTGGAGTATTCCATAGACATTCGAGCTTCTGTCAGACACTACTGCCTATTGAAGATGTCAATGTTGAGGCACACCTGGACTCTTAGAGCAAAGGATACCAGGACATTAGCAGAATTTGGAGACAATAATGAAGAATACTTGGCTGAGAAAGAGAGGTGACAACCGGTGAAAAAGTGGTTCTTGGGTAGGATAAAGTAATAAACAGCATATGTGACTGGGTGAATCTCAAAGAATCGATCATTCTGTTCATGCAGCTATACTAAACTCTCACAGTCATTACCCTTCAGTTAGCATCTAAGACACAGTCCTAATTTCATGGCAATACTGCTCTTGAAGGTGAAGGACAAGAACATACTATTACTCATTTCATGTAACTTTTGGTTGGAAAAAAATCTTTGGACTTAGGATAGTCAGGTAGCCTCCTGGAGGCGAGTATAGAAAGGAAGCTTGTAAATTTTCATGAGCAAACACACTGTGTTATTAGATGAAGAAGGTGCTAGGTATGTGGATCATGTACCGTGTGTAAAATATGAACCCTTTGCTATACTTGAAAATGGAATGACTGAAAAGGAAGCTTCACTTTAGTTTTAAGCAATTTTATACTACTCAAATATGGCTTTCTACCATGATTTCTGTACTTGAAGCCATCATGTACTCAGTGCTTTATTTTTCATTTTAATTCTCCCCATTCCTCTTCCCCTGGCTCTTCTGATCTAGAGAGATGGGGGTCTGGCATTGAGTCTACCCAAGGCCACTCTATGGTGTGTTGCAACCATCATAGCTTCAGAAATTCTTCTGCATCTATGCCCAGCATTGCATCACCAAGCTGAATTACTTGGCATCATTCTCAGAATGGCTTTGAGAAGTTATACTCAGAGGCAGAAGGCCATTTAACTGAAACCCAACCACGGCAACAAATCTGTAGTAGATCCAGGTATTTTGGAGGCTCACACTGCCTTGTTAGAATGCTACTAGAAGGAAAGCCCTGTGGTGACCAATGAAATATCTTCAGGCTGCTTTCCATCAGAACTCATAGTTGTTGCAACTTCTTCACAGAGTCAGAAGCCTCTAGACACACAATGAGCTACCAAGCAATCTGTATGAAAATCCTCATCCTTGGTCTGTGATCTAGGAAGGTCACAGTGCTTAGGTTGTTCCTTCAGTCATTCTGTGGTTCTCGTAGAAAGACAAGTTAGGACTGTAGGTGGTAAATACTAAAGGCAAGAGTTCTGAGGAAGAATCAAGAGCTCATCCTGGAGGGTGAAAACTTGGCAGAAGTAGATTCATTTCTGTTTGCCACCCAGAGCTTTCTCTGCTCCATTGTCTGAGAACCCTGTGTGCACCTGGCTCAAAGCGGAAGAGTGAAGAAATGGGGCTCTGGTAGGGTTTTAATTGAAAGAATTTAAAAGACTGAGGAGTGAGAAAGAAAAATAGGTGCTTGAGGGAAACCCTACTGCGACCCATGTAATTCAGTCAAAGTTTGGAGAGCAGTAGCACCAAATTTAGGACAACTCCAAGCTTTGACTCTTGCCAAACAATTTTTGGAACCTGATAGTTAACCTGGAGGAGCTTTAATTTTCCTGTGCAATAGATGAATGGTCCATCAGTTATTGCGAACTACATAGACACATCTTAGGCACCTAGTAGGATAGTTGACACAGAATGAATTTTAATATCTTGCAAACATTTTTACCTCAGAAAGCAATTAGAGGTTCTCATGTGGTAAATAAAGGGGGCGCCCCTCCAGCAACTGCTCTAAGCCTCCACCCCCACCCCGGCCCCCGGCTCGCAGCCTTCTATTCCAGCCACCCTGGTCAAGTCCCTTTAATCATGAAAGTATTTATTGTCTGTATCTTTCAAAACTAAGTCCAATATAGTTTTTGAACCCCAAGTACTGTCAGAGCTTTTCAAACCAAACATTTTCATGCAGCTAGTAAGGACTTGGATCTTGTGACAATCAAAAACAAAATAGAAAAGGAAAAAAAAATGAAAGCAAAGAAAAAAGGAAAGCAAAAAAAATGGAGAAGTTATTTTCAATCATGAGAAAATTACATAGATAAGTTATCTATTCTGGTTTTATTCCCTACAGAAAATATTGATACAATGCATCTTGTAAGATAACAGTTATCTTTAAAAGATTTCCAATTATTTGAAGTCAAACTGAATGTAGGCAGGAAAAAAAGATGTTATCTAAAATATCTGAGCTTGAACTTGAGTAGCAATCCAGAGCACAAAGCACACAATGACTTGGAATAAGACTCATAAAATTTTCCAGTTGATCATCCCTTAAAGATAAATGAACATTTATTTATATCTGTTGGTGCTATGACTAACTATAAAAAGATCCACTTAATTTGAAATGTTTATAGGCAATTCTTTGTTTATGGTCCATTGTAGCAAAAAGAGATCTCATGTCTTAATACATGGCTAAGTGCTGAAAGGCCCTCAGTGGTTATCTTGAAGCAACAAAAGGTCTCTTGTCCAGTCAAAGACTACAAAGGTGTCTTCACTGAATGACAGCAAATGATCCGTATTTAAGTATAATTTCCTCCTATACTTTTTTTATATTAAACCACTTTAAACATTCATGCCTAGGAAAACGAATTTCTTTGGGCTTCAAAGGTCGAGGACTAGTAGCAGATGTGGCGAATGTTATTAAAGATGGCCAACCTCCCTCCTCTCTCCATACGTGATGCCCCTGCTTTCAAGAGGTGGGGACATTCCCTGTGCATCTGCACTGGCCTTCACTGGCACAATGTATTACTGAATGTATGTAAGTGTACCTGTGTCATGCAGTGCATGTGGAGGCCAGAAGAGGGGTTCAGATCCCTGGAACTGGACTGTTCCTAGCTACTATGTGGAAGATGGGAACCAAATCCAGGTCCTCTGGGAGCAGCCAATGCTTTTAACCACGGAGTCATCGCTCCAACCCTTGTTTGTTTAAAGCACCAATTTTTATGAGATTTGTTTGGCGGCAAATGAACAATGAATTCATCTCATTGTCAGGATCTAAGAAAGGATATTCTCTGGAAACTGAGCTTTGTAAATTGTGGTTTTTATTGGAATAATTCTAACAGTATCAATTATGAATAATCCAGAGTCATTTCCCACAGGAAAAGTTATGATAGCTTCCTCCTCCTCCTCTTCCTCCTCTTCATCCTCCTCTTCCCGCTTCTTGTTCTTCTTCTTGTCTTAATAAGAGTTGAGTCACATTACTATATTTTCCTATAACAATTTCTTGTGACTGAAACTGTCAGCCTGGTGCATCACAGCATAGCCATGCCAACACCTAGGGAGCGGGACAACACCTTTCAGTGGATTTGTTAGAGGAGCTTGGCAAAGATTTCAAACCATTGACAGAAAGCAGGCTCTGGCAGTAAACAATACTAAGGACTCTACTATGCCAGCATTTAGAATATTTTATACAGCAGAGAAAGAATTCAGGGCAGGCGAGGGACCCTAAGAGCTGGAACAGAGATTGTGATAGCAATGAGGAGAAGAAGCTTGACAGCTCTGAGGTGATGGGGAGTGATGTGAGTGGATAAACAACTGGTGGAGTGCTAGTATTCCCAGCATTTGGGAGGCAGAGGAAGAATTACAAGTTCAGGGCCAGCCTGAATACATAGGCTATAGGGTGAGACCTCACCTTAAATATGCAACAACAACAACAAAATAAAATTAAAGAAGAAAGGATGTAGAAGGCATTCTGTGTTAGTTTTCTATTGCAACGACAAAATACCTAAGAAAGTCAAGTTGACGGGTGAAAGATGTATGTGGGCTCAGTGTCAAAGTCTGCTCTTCATGGTCAGTGGGCTCCACTGCATTGGGCCTGTGGTAAGGAAGAGCTTCATGGGTGAAAGGAAATGATGGAGGAAAACTAGGTGTCTCATAGAACCCAGAAATGGGGGAGGGAGGGAGAGAGAGAGAGAGAGAGAGAGAGAGAGAGAGAGAGAGAGAGAGAGAGAGAGAAAAGAAAGGAGGAGGAAGAAGGAAGAAGAGGAGAAGGAGGAGTGGAGGGAGAAGGGGAGGAGGAGGAGAAGAAGAAAAAGGAGGAGGGGGAAGCAGCATTATCAAGGCCATTATCCAAGGACAACTCCCTCAACTAGGTCCCAGCCCTAAAGTCTCCCGTAATGGCACATACTGGCAACCAAGCCTTTAGCACATGATCTTGAGGAACATTTGGGTCTAAACTATACCAGATTCAAATATCCAAATATAAAAGGGATGCAGCGTAGGCTGCTCTTTTCTGTAGGGTTACTAGTTGGCCTTTAGTAAACTCTCTTTTATGTATAAGGACAATTCGTTTTCCTCAATCATACCCTGAATTCTAAGAACTACAACCACAAAGAAGTTGGGAACAGAATAAAAGTTCCCAGAGGTGGAGGAAGGAAGGAAGAAGGAGAGACTGATCAATAACCACAAAGTTACAATTAGATAAAATTATTAAGTTGCTGTTCTTGGGCTGAAGAGATGGTTCAGTGCTTAAGAGCACTGGATGCTCTTGAAGAAGAACCCAGATTCGGTTCCCAGTGCAACATGGTGGCTGACAACCTTCAAAGAGTGCAGTTCCAGGAGTCTGATGCCTTCTTCTGACCTCCACGGGCACAGCACGACTTCATGCATGCAGGCAAAACACTCAGATAAAAAAAATTTTTTAATTTTTTTAAGAATTTAAAAATATTAAGGTGGTGTTCGTTTGGACAGTAAGGTGTGACTGTGGTCAACACTATTAATCAATTATTTCTGAATGTCTGAAAGAGGGGAGTTTGAGTGTCCTCAGAGATATTATTTTGAGAATATATGTTTAATATGTTTGAGTACATGTTTAATAGAGAAGTAGAGTACTGATATTTATAAAAATAATTATTAGGAAAAAATGACGGAACCAGAATTTCAGTTGGAGGATAAACAAACTATACCCAAGGCAAGTTGATGTTCAAAGTAGCACCAAAGAGCCGTGCTCAGCTTTGCTACTGAAGCCTGAAAGGCCCTGAATGTGTGACACTGAGGCTTATTTATTGCTCTGGCAGCGAGCCTAAACGTTTCTTTCTTTTTTTAAATTGAATTTTTGAGTAGGTAGCAGACCTGCACAGCAGGAGCATGCTGGGCCCATAAATTTGAATCTTTGCAAATTTCATACAATATATTTTGATTGTATTTAGATCTTCCCCTATCCGCTCTCCCCTTCCTACTGCCTGCCCTTCTAGTGTTCTAGTAAGCACACACACACACACACACACACATACACATCTATCTATCTATCTATCTATCTATCTATCTATCTATCTATCTATCATCTATCTATCTATATCTATCTATCTCTATATAAAGGCCTATAGTGTCGAATTTGTGTCCTTAATGTCCTTCGATGTGGCCTATCCATGGAAGCCTGGTTAGTCTACTGAGAGTCTCACCCTTAAAAGAGCTGAGTCTCCCCTCCCAGAAGCCATCTGTTTCCAAGGGTTGCTCAGGTAGGGTTGGGGTTTCTTACCTCCTTCTCATGTCTATGCTTAGATTGTCTTCAGCTTATGAGGTACTTGTGCTGCCACCTGGAAAACTCTGTTTTATTGTGGTTATCTGGCCCCTCTGGCTCTAACAATCTTTCTGTCCCCTCTTCTGCAAAGATCCCTGAGCCTTGGGAGGCAGAAGTTTGATATAGGTGTCCTATTCAGGAATAAACACTCTGCAGTCTCTTATTCTCTGCATGCTGGCCAGTTGTGGGTCTCTGTGTTAATCACTGTGTGCTGCATAAGGAAACTTCTCTGCTGAGAGTTGAGAGATGTATTTTTCTATGGATATAACAATAAATCATTAGAAGTCAGTTTAATACTTTATCTACTTATCAGATAATAGTATTAGGCTTTCTCTTATGGTCCGTGACCTATCTAGCCATAGATTCCTAGACATAATATCAATGTCAGGCCTCCATCTTATGAAGCGGACCTTAATTGAGTTAGAAAAGGGTTGGTTACTCCAATCGCATTTGTATCATTATTGTAAGGATGGGCTCATCTTGCCAGGCCAGCTGTTGTTGAAGTATACAGCAGTCACAGCTGGGTAAGGTTAAGCATATCTTTTTCTTTCCATAGCATGCCTAGTACCTTCCAGCACTGTGAAAACTAGTCAATAGAGATGAAGCTTTGCAGTCATTACCAGCTTGGTTTCTCTTTGTTTTTCCTATGGCTCATGTATGTAGTGTCTTTAGCAAGATGGTCTTATCATCATGTTCTGGTAGGTAATCCAAAGCAGGGATATTGTTTGAAAGTCTATAATTGTTCTACAACTCAAGAGAGGGAGAGTCTATCCCTGGCTTTGGGCTTTTACTTTGCCAGCTTATGGTATCTAGTATGGGCAATGTCCCCTTGTTATAAGGTAACTCCTTTTATAATATATGTATATTCTTTAAGAAGCTTCTGTAGGATTTGATTTCCATATGACTTTTTCTAAAGGCCTTTAGTGTTAGTGATCCTGCCCGGACCCCCACCTCTGCCCTGATCTTCAGTGTTATTGATCCCTCCCCGGACCCCCGCCTCTGCCCTGATCTTCAGTGCTAGAGATCCCTCTTGATACTTCCTCCTCTGCCCTACCCTTATTACATTTATTTGTGTATGTGTGAGTACATGTACCATGTCATACATGTGGAGGTCAGAGGACAGCTTGCAGGAGTTGATTTTTTTCCTTCCACCATGTGGGTCTGGGGTATTGAACTTAGATCCTTAGGCTTGGCAGCAAGTGCACTTACCCGATAAGCTATCTAGTGGGCCTGGTTTTAAATGCAGAACTTCATGCAAATAGTATATTAAAAATGTTTCTTTTATTGCAGGTGGTAAGGGAAAAAGTAGAAACTTCATAACTAGAAATTTGAAATATACATCCAAAGTACACAGTTCATTTACTATCAGTTTTTATGGGAACTGTGAATTTATACAATTGGAGAACCGAGTGCCCATGTTAGCATCTGTTTCCACAGCTCTTGGCCACGCAGGCTATTGGGGTTGCTGCCAGGACATGGAGGCTCATTCAACACAAGTCCTGACATAGAGCACATAGGTCTGCCTGTCACTGGCTCTCTCAGAGATACTTTTAATAATCTTTTATGATTTGTTATTTTTATTATGTGTATGAATGTACTGCCTGAATGAATGTAAGTACACCCAGGTCATGCAGTGCCCACAGAGGTCAGAAGAAGTTGTTGGATCCCCTGAAACTGGAGTTACTGGTGGTTGTCAGCCGCCACGTGGGTGCTGGGAATCAAACCTGGGTTCTCTGCAAGAGCAGCCAGTGCTCTTAACTGCTGACCTATCTCTCCAGCCCCTCAATGATACTTTAAAAACTGATTTTTCAGGTGATTTAATTGTTCTCCTGGGAACATACAGCAATCTGGATGCGAAGAGATAGAGCTCGAGGTTGCAAATTGGCCCAGTGTGATGGGAAAGTTGGGGTCCTGGAGAGGTCACTAGGGTGAGATAAGGTCATGAGGGTGTGGGGCTGAGATGGACAAGACACTGAAGAGCTTTCTCCGCCTCTTTTTATACCCAAAGCACAGGTTGCAGAAACACAAATCAAGATGGTGTCTGCTTACGGCTCAAGAGAGGAGTCCTCATAATGAAACCTATATTGGCAGTACCTTGACTTTAGACACCTCAGTATCCAAAACTGTGAGGAAAGTAAGTTCCTACCATTTAAGCCACCCAGTCTGTCACTGTGTGGTCTCTTCTTAGATTTCTTCCTCTGTTGGAGTCTTTATGTGTCATCCATGGAAGTCAGGCTGGATGTGGACGGTGCACATTAAGTTCTAGGGAATACCGTCAGTGTGGAGCACCAAGACCACACACAGAAGAGTAGCCTTTTGTATGTGGGGATATCTTCCAAAACTGCAGTTAAATTGGCTTTTCCTTTTGAGTTAAGTCATAGAAATTTACGATTAAATAAGTTCTATTTAAAAGCAAAGGTAATAAATACTGGAAAGCCATCTTTTCCTTTTATTTTAAAGTATTTTATTATGTATGGTCTTGAGAGTTTGTTCGTTGTACCTAGAGATGGGACCAGTATATCATAGTGTGCTGTGTGTCTCATCCTAACTAAGTGCTCAATACTTCATGTTGGTGTCTTGAACTTAAGGATGAGAACAACTTAGACCACAGAGATGAGCTCCAATGCTCCATGCTGCGGCTCCTATCTGCTCCATCATAAAGTAGGAACTGCACAGCTACATATTCAATGAAAAAAAAAAAAACATAATACTGCTGTGCTTTCTTCCACCAGCATTTCAAAAACGTGTATTATGCTCCGGCTACTACAGCCTTAGCGCTCGTCTAAGTCATCCCATCAGATGTCACTATTTCTTTCAGTAAGTTCAGACATATTTTTACTTTTCTTGAATCACAAGTCACTGGTCACTGGCTCTCCCTTTATTTTTGCATGTACCCATTTCTGTCCTAGCCTCTGAAGATCCTTAAGCTAGCATTTTTCAAGAATCCTGCTGTTGCAAACTTTCCCAGTTATTATTATTATTATTTTTAAACCAGAAGTCAATGAAATTGATCAGGAGACATGTACAGCCCCAATATTTAATATCCTATGGGATCTTGTGGGTTAGAGGACAACTCAGAGCGAAAAAGTATGTTTTCTAAAATTCTCATGCTCATTCCGAATATTTTTTCGCATCTTGGGAGGCTTTTGGTGGTGAAGCCAGAGCTGTCAGCATGGTAGAGTCTTAGATGTCTGGACTTTCCCCTCCACAGCGTTTCACACACACAATAGCACAGCGTCTTCCTCCTGACTTTTGCCCTCTTGGCTTCAAATTAGCTTAATTAGCATAATTACTTGGCTCATTTAACTATCAGATAATAATTGCCTCATGTGAGGGAACCAGTTACTTTACACCTCCACCTCCCAGAAAGCACAGTGGAGTTATGCACAGACTTTGTGTCCGAATGCTGTTTACGAAGTTGGGACACCCTTCATCTCCAGTCTAAATCTTAAAGCACTTTCACTGCATCTGGAGAACTGTAAAAGTTTATATGTTCCTTGGCTATTAGGTTGGTTCTTTATGAAAAAAATGTTTAATAAATATAACTAAACATTAAACAACTGAACACATTTAAATCTTCTTAGATTCAAAATGGCTATAATGGAACTGGAGAGATGGCTCACTGTTTAAGAGCACTGGTTGCTCTTTCAGAGGACCCAGGTTCGATTCCCGGCACCCACATGGCAGCTAACACCATCTGTAATTCCAGTTTCAGGTGAATCTGACACAGTCTTCTGATCTCTGTGGGCATCACATAACACAGTGCACTTACATACATGCAGGCAATATATTCATACACAAAAAATAAAAATAATAAATATTTTTTAAATGACTAAGATACATATAACTTAATTTTTTACACTTTTTCAGTAAAAATTGCATGATGGTATCTGATTGTACCTTCACGGGATATTTTGCCATTAAAGGTTAAATAACGTTCATGCTCACTTTGAGAAAAGGCAGCTTAAGGGAGAAAGGTGTTGTCTATTGCAATAAAGGTCATCATACCAGTGGAAAGGCAAGGTGAAAAGCTTTATTTTCCCGCCAGCCCTCTCTGGGTTCAGGTATCCATGGAGGAGCAACAGGTTCAGTTCAGCAAAGGTTTTTATTCCACTCTGGAGGGAGTTTCCAGTGTTCTTTAGATTAACCAATCATAACCCAGTTTAACCACAGGAGCAGGGCAGCTTGACCTCAGAGCAGGTAAGGAGAAACTGGGGCCATAGATCTGCCATTAACCATGGTAACCAGGTGAGTGCTGACCAGGTTGGTGGGTTCTTCTATCAATTCATGCTTTACAAGAGCAAGCCGAGTAGAAAGTATAGAAGCAAATTTGGCAGTTAGTAGGTGCAGGTGTTCCAAAAACTTTTATATTCTTTTCAGAATTGTTTGATAAGTTTAAGTTTCAGTTTCCCAGAATGGGACCTGAAACAAACTGAACTTTACTGTGTCAGCTCTGGATCGTCATGGAGTTCTGTCTAGCACTCTGGTCAATAGCAATTTTTGCAGCATTTAACAAAAAGGTTTATTTTAGCTCACGATTCCAGGTTATAGTCCATCATTGTGGGAAATGTAAGTAGCTGCACTTTAAGCCTGCTACTCAATTGAGAGCCATAATCAAGAACAGAGAGAAATGAATGTAGCAGGTTTAGTGGTCAGCCAGCATTCTCTCTCATTATACAATCCAGGGTGGGGTTCCAACCACTTTCAGCCTGAGTCTCTCATTAAGGCTATCAAGACAATCCCCAATCGACATGCTCACAGGCCAACCTGATCTAGACCATCCCTTCCTTGAGACTATTTTCCTAGGTGATTCTAGGTTGTTTCAGTTGACAACTAAAACTAACCATCCCAGTTCAGTGTCTGTCATTAGTTTTTCCCAATGTGTTGATGCTTTAGTGTGGTTTGCATCTAGATATAGAAAATGAAATGACTCCCTAACATTGTAAGGATTCAGAAAACCCACAGTTGGCATTTGCTCGGAGTAAAGAAGCTTCTCACTGAATGGCCTGTGATCAAGAGCGAGTTGTGTGGTCTGTGAACGGCAGCTCAATAAAGCTGTCAGGAAAGGTAAATACAAACAAAAAATAAGGTGCTGCTTTCTCAGGTTTCCTTGCATTTTCAGGATTAACAGCAAACTGGCATCTCCACTATTAGGGTTCACAAAGCTTTGAGAAATTGAGCTAGCATCAATTCTCATAAAACTCTCATAAATGTCGCCTTTGTGACTGAGAGTGTGGGCCACGCCCTGTCTGGCCTAGCTTCCAACAGAAGCAAAGGATGCCATGGCCTGGAGAAGTGCATGAGTGTGTACCTAGGCATGGCTACCTGGCTAGGGCTGAGACATCAGCTGTGGCCCTTCATCCAGTTCAGCACTGACGACCAACAGAGGCTGTGTGCCGGGTGCTACCTCCTGGGGAGTCTGTGCCCATGTCCAGGCTACCTGCTCTTTGTACCCATCCCAGTGCCCTGCAGCCCTGAGGTCCTGCTGGCTCCCCCGAAGCCTTCTGCCACAGTTCTTATTGTGGGTGAGTCCACAATCTATTGGGATGTTTGCCAGTTTCAGCAACTGAGATCATCAGAGTGAAAATGACCTAGGTTCTGAGCAGGAGGGTCAAAGACCTAAGATAAAAACAGTCCTGGCTGAAGGAATTTTCTCCATGAGGAAATCTCAGGCTTGAAGAAATGTAGCTTGAGATACATACTCTTAAAAACAAATTTTAGCAATTAGAATTACTGTTTAGCATGAAGGCAAGAGCAGATAGTGTGGAGAGAAATATGGACATGTAAACTGTAGGTCAAATACAAGAGAACAGCATAGGGCAAGGCTTCAAAATAGTTTTAGAATGAAATGACTTCTTCCTTCTTCATTGTTTTGCTCTTTTTAAAGATTAAAAGTAAAGATAAAGATTCACAGAAAACCTTAACATCTAATGAGTTTTATAATAAAACTGAAATTCAAGAAAGAGAAGTTGATTCTTTAAGAATTCTTTTAATCTTCTGTAACTTTGGGATGTGTGGATAAATATTTACCCATTTTTATAACTTAACGCCTCATATATTTGGCATTTTAGTTTATGCATAGAACGGACGGGGACTCAGTCATTCTCCAGTGCTTAGGGGTTACGTCTAGTCCCATCCCTACTGTCACATTAGAGCTTCCTGTAGTGTGACATATAGCACATTTCTTTCTCAGAGCTCATCATTTTGGTCCATTTAGGATAGAGAAGTTGTGGATTTTTTATCTACACCCAGCTGCCAATGTCAAAGGGAGGGAATGACAGTGCCTTTAAATTACAGGAATGAACTTCCACTAGAGGTGGAAAGTTCATGTTGCCTGGTTGCTCCCCTTTTTCTCACTCTTCCCACAGAGAGGAACTCTCTTTGAACAGTGTGAACAATGCAGAATCAGCATGCTATGCTAGTAATTTAACATGTGCCAGTTTATTTTCATAATTACCACTCCATGTGATGCTTCTTATAGCTAAATAACAGTTTTAAATAATATTTTTATTCTTTGAGAATTTTATGCAATGCATTTGACTGTATCTGGAGCCCCAACTCCTTTTACATCTCTCTCTACCTCCCTACCCCTTATTTCATGTCTACTATTTTTTTAAGCCTTATCAAGTCCAATTTGTGATCCCCAAATACTCTTGGAGGTGTGTCTATCCTTTGGATCCTGATCAATCTACCTGCATCACACCCTTAAAGAAAATTGACCCTCCCTCTCCAGCAGCTATCAATTGCCATAGTTCCTCTGCCAGGGCCATCTCTCAACTGAATCACATTTTATACAATCCATTCAGGGATTCTTCACAATAGACTTCTTTTCTCCATTTTACAAAGGAGGGAATGGAGTTCAGGCAGACTAATTTTCTGATGGTCATAGAGCTGGATGTGAACGAGCCTTCCTATTTGCAAGGCCTATGCTCTTTCTTCTACGTACACGTCATGCCCCAGGCAGGTAGCTCTCTTCCATTTCAGTCCATAAAAAGATATTCATTCAGTATCAGAACAATAATCCCATTGAGCTGTAAAGGGCGACATGAAACAACCATTGTCTGTTGGAAAGAAGTTGGTAGAGAGCTGCTCAGTGATGATGCTCACTATTTTGACTTCCTTTCAAGTGGTGTCAAGTGGCAAAATCCCATGAAGAGGACTGGCATTTGCTATAGAGGACAGCTCTATAATCACACACATGGACCGGCAGTTCTGATTAGAGGCACAACATCCTAACTTCTTCCCTCTCATTTTACTAGGGGCCAGCAGTCTTCTGGTTCATACCCTTGCTTTCTTCTAGTAGATGAACACATTTTTTACATCGAGTCTGTAGACTGTCATGGTCCAGGTCTCAGAGCAGAGAAACATGAACAAATTGTTATCCTTTTGACAATGTCAGAAAGACCAGTAAATACTGCTTTCAGAGTCTAAGAGCTATTTCATCTGCTGAGGCCAGATATGAATACAGTATGGATCTCTAACTTAAAAACCAAGGCTCTGCCTGCCTGGGAGACTATGACTGGTGAGACCAACGATGCAGCTATGAGTTCTTGGAAGTCAAAGCTGGGGTGGCTTGTTAATCACGACAGCACCTGACGAACTCGCTTCTTGATGAGATTTGATGGACAACACCATCAAATGTCCATAATGAGCTACTGTATTGGTTATTTGTTTCACTGACGAAAAACTTGTCAAAAGCGACCTGAGGTAAGAAAAGTACATTTTGGCTCCCACTTTGAGGGTACAGTCCATCATGGGAGGGGAGGCATGGCGGCTGGAGTGAGTCTGCGGGTCTAATTTTACCTGCTGTCAAGGAGCAGAGAAAGATGAATGCCCATGTTCCACTAGCTTTCTCCTTTTTTTCAGTTCAGGACCCCCAGTCCATGGGATGGTGCTGCCTACATTCAAGGTGGGTCCTGCTCAGTGAAACCTTTCTGGAAAAATCTTCACACACATATACCCAGAGGTGTGTTTCCACAGTGATTCTAAATCCAGTCAACTTGGCAATGACCAAGAACTACCACAGTCACTTACCTATAAATAAACTCAACGAAGTCAATTCTATTTGACTCCTTAAAACTACAGGGCTTTTCCTCACCCCACAGCGGCTGTCCCCCTGCACTCAGACCTACAAAGCCCTGAAATTGCTCACTAACTCAAGTTTCTTGTGGTGTGAACCGCTGAAATATTTCACTGACTTTGAATTGGGCCTTCTTTTGTCATCAGGACAGAAACTCTGTCTTCTGAAGATACAGCCATCATCATCTAGGCAGGCTCTGGATACTCACTGTCCAACACTCCAAATGGTATCTTAAGAAACCTGCCCAATGAGACACGTTGCAGGTGAGACTGAACCTGTGTGAACGCAGTTGACACAAACATCCCCCTGTCTCGGCTTTTCATTTTCCAGTAGACCTTGAGATAAGTAATAGAGACTTCTTCAGGCATAATTTGCCATACTTTGTACATGTAGAAAACATGTATGTTGACACATCTGGGCTTCCTTAAAGGTAGAGAGGTTCTGGGCGCACAAATGTGACTTAATCTGTAAGTGAAAATATTTTCTCAGCATTTGATTGCCTCTCAACCTAGAAGATCCTTGCGGTTTACAGTGAGTGAGCACCACACTGGAGAGGACAACTGTAAATGACTTAGTTGTCAAGAATCAGTGGCAGCTATTTCAAGACGCGCTCAATTTTGGTGCTTGGAAACAATCAACACCTCTATTATGTTGTTAACATTGATGGAGGGAAAGCACCGTGAACCTATCATCTTCTAGAGCGATTGGGCTTGGAGACATAAGAAAGTGCCTACTGAGCTGCCACACAGAGGTTGCTTTAATAAAGAAGGTAGAACAAGGCCTTTGAAAGAGAAGTGTCGATTGCCAAGCACGTGTAGAAGAATTTAAAAATAAAGCAGGCCCTATGCGGCTAAATGATTAGTGATGTTATTTGAGAACTAAAAATTTAAAAGACTGGCATGAAGTACTTTATTCACGTTAATCTATTCATCAGTTAGCTGCATTTCAAAGTCGTCTCAAATACATTTTGGACAGACCAAGAAAATTACACAGAAAAATTGCTATTGTGACTTCATCAATAAATTGTGTATTTCACCATGTGCTAATGATTTTTTTCCAAAAAAGAATACACTGTGACCTCAATAAACTTTTATATGTCAGAATAATGAAACAGAACTCTATTTTCTGGTGCCAACTTTCTATAAAATAACTCTTTAAAAATATTAATCTCACTGCAGCATGTAGAATTTTATACACAGCCGCAGAATAGGTATGGTATTATACATCTTTATAAAGTGAAAAAAAAAAAAACTTGGAATAGATTCAAACATCAAATGCCAAGGCTTGCATCGGTACCTTTGGTTTCTCATTGACCGAAAATCTGTCTAACTTATACTTATTTCTACGTCAGATAATATAGCCGTGTCCTAGATGATGCAGTTGGCTGGTATTGCTTCTTCATGACATTTTGAAAAGTTTACATTGTTTTAGGTTTATGGTATGGAAGGGAGAATTAGTTACATTCTTCCTTTTTATTTAGTAAAAGTTGTAGTAACTTAAACATTAGAAAAGCTAATAGCACTGCATTTTAAACCATTCATGTCAGTCCCTGTGCTGGCTTTTTGTTCATGTTATCATGCCCTAGCTAAGAGCTAAGGTGGCTAGGGTTCAAGTCCCAGCTGTGCATGTTACTAGCTGTGTGACCTTGGATGCTTTATTTAACTTTCTTGTGCCTGGATTTTTTTCAAGTCTGCAGCAGTCATAATAACACCTACATCAAAGGTTCTCACAAGTCAGTATTTGTGAAGTGTTTTAGGCAGGGCTGACACAAGGCACAGGCATAAAACTTCTGTGTGTGTTATCATCCCTAGGTGTGCTAGACGGCTGTAGAGACAAAGAGAAAGCCATATTCTAGAGGAAGAGCAAAACAACCTGCTAGAATAAAAGAAGACTCTGGTTATACATACTGAGTGAATATAAAAATCCCTTACTTGTTTGCAAATAATTTGAAAGCTTCATAGCCAGGAGTCTTCTAAACAACCATTCTGGCCATGAAGAGCCCATTTTGTGATGATAAGGAACAAGCGATGGGAGAATAGTATCAGTGGGAGTGATGAGGTTAGACCTCCCAAGAGCTGCTCTGTCGCAAAAATGGCAAAAATCGTCAGAATCAATATTTGCAATATTTAAAAATTCATCAAACTCCTGTGACCATTTAAGGAGAATTTGTTAAACACAAAGCAGAATCTTGTTAAAAATCAGGAAGTTTGTGATATTTAAAATTGTTCCATTGCCATCACTCTGTCCAGCTCTTGAAAATCCGGGATATCCTGGCAAATAGGGGACATGGGAATAGGTCAGTATATTCCTGGAGATCTAGAAGACAACACACATGTGCAGAATTACGCATGTTCCTAAGAAAGACCCAGAAACATCAGGAGACTTTTCTTCTGTCTGACTGGAGGTGCTACAAAGACAGGATGAAAATGTACAAAAAGAATTTCAGCCCAGTGCTCAAGTGCAGAAGGCATCCCCAAATACAGAAACCTGATTCTAGATCAATAATGAAAGCTTTGTCCAGAAAATAACTGGTCATTAACCTACTGACTGGAGACCTGACTCACTAGACAAACAGCAGCAGTAACAAGGAACGTTATGAGTAAATCTCAGGACAGATTGATACTCTCAGGCACTTTATATCCATAGTTGCCACAGTGTTTATTTCACATGTCCAATTTTCAGCAAAATTACAAATGAAAGAAGATAAGAAGGATTGGCAAATATCAGCCAATGGAAATTTTCACTGAGGAAGCAAAGATTGTAAAATCGAGTACCATAGGTGAGACAGAACCAAAGGAAATCGTGTAGGGAGGATAAAAAGAAAGTAAGGAAATGATGTCTCCAGAAATAAAGACTATCAATAGACCGAAAGAAATAAAATAGGAATTGTGGAGGTGAATGATAAATCAAACTTGAAAATTTAGGTACAGATTTAAAGTAACTGTGAGTTGGCTAGAAGAGTGGAGCGGCCACAGGCCCCAGAGAGTGCTGCTTCCTCTGCCGTTCACCTGTTCACGGGATTCTAAGGAGTTCTGTTCATATTCACAGACAAGTGCAGTTCTTACCACTTACCAAAGAAGCTTCTTCTCGCAACAGATGGAGACTATTATACAATTCCACAACTGATCAAAATGCAGAGGATGAGCAATGCCAGGTGCCCTGTCCCAACGGACACATCTACAATGCAATCCCGACACTTAAGGCTCAGGGAGCGTCATGGAAGAGGAGGCAGAAAGATTCTAAGAGCCAGAGGACCAGGACACCTGCTGCTGGATAATGCCTTCTAGCCACAACAGGGAAGTTACACCCAGGAAACCTCTACAATATGGTAGCCTAACAAGACCTTCATAGTGACAATCAGTTGACAAGCTGATGTGGATGGGTGAAATTTCACAGGGTCCCACCTCTAGATGAAGAGCTACAGGCAATCAGTGAAACCTGAGGGAGGGAGAATCAGTTTTCTCCAAAGGCCTAGCTTCCTGTAGGTTACTCAGTCCCAAGTGGTCAGCCATAAACACATACACTCATGAACACCAGTAAAGAGACTCACTGAATTATATATCATATAATATATATATATATGTATATAGATACATATATATTATTTATATTTATAAATGTATGCATGTATGTGTAACAATAATCAAAGAATAGGACAAGAACTTGAGAAGTAGTGGAGGTAGAAATGATGTAAACATAGTACTCATGTATGGTATTCTCAAGAAAACAAAAATAAAAACCCACAACAAAACAAAACAAATGAAAAGAATAGGTAATTGAAATGATCAATTCTAAGCAACAGAAAGATGGAAGAATTAATACATAAACTAAGCCTCGGGTGAGCCAAGCGGAAACCATCAGTGACCCACTGGGAAGCACATCAAACACATGCATGGGGATCCAGAAATAGAGGGAGAGAGAATATCTGAAAATGATGGATACAACCTTAAGTTTCATAACATATATTGATCTATATTTCCAGGCTGTGACAAATTGTAAATAGGATAAACTCAAAAGATCGACTCATAAACACATCATAACCATACTTTTACAATTTTGAATGCCTAAAATAAAAGGATATTCTCACAAATGTCTAGAGAGGAAAAAGTAGCTTATGACATTATAGGACCCTCAACAGGGTCCTGTGTCTCTGAGGTATGGAAGCCAGAACGCAGTGGGGGTAGATTCCAGCTGCTAAAAGAGAAATTACTAACCAAGAATTTTATATCCCCAAAGGGTATTTTTCTTTTCTTTTAAAAATATTTTGTTTATTATCTATTTTAGGTGTATGAGTGTATTGCCTGCATGTATGTAAGTGCACAGTTTGTCAGCAATGGCCATAGAGGTCAGAAGAAGGTGCTGGAACCCCTGGAACTGGAGTTACAGACGGTTGTTAGCCATCATGTGGGTGCTCCTAACTGCTGAGCCATTTCTCCAGCCCCTCAAATGGAGGAGGAGGAGGAGGAGGAGGGGGGGGGGGGAGGGGGAGGAGGGGGAGGAGGAGGAGGAGGAGGAGGGGGAGGAGGGGGAGGAGGAGGAGGAGGAGGAAGAGGAGATGGAGGAGGAGATGGAAGAGGAGATGGAGGAGGAGGAGGAGGAGGAAGAGAAAACTAAGACAAAATCTTTGCTAGTGGAACTGACACCCAGGAATTTATTGGAAAGTATGGCGGAGATTAACTTGGATGTACTTAAAGAAATAAGTGGTATCAGTCTAGTTGGTTATAAATAATAGCACAATTTTTAAAACTCTTTCTTCCTATATAATCTAGAAGACAACATTAAAGGTAGTTAAAACAACCCTAAGTTTATGTTGATGTGCATGTCATATGTAAAAACGTAGCTGGTATAACTGGTAGAATCAGGGAATGGAGAAGGTAACAGCAGTACATGGAGCAAAGTCTTGGCTATTCATGATGCTACTGGACATCTGAATGTTACTAATCTAAGCTGGGCTGGTATGCAGTACCAATAACTAAGGTAATTACTAAGATAATCATTTTGAAATAGAACAAAATAATGGAAAAGGAATAAAAATGTGAAGTTAGAAAATCCTATTTAAGGGACAGGAAAGACGACTTGGCAGTTACGAGAATTACTGCTTTCTCAGAGGACCCCTTACACTCTCACAAACACACGCAACTTAAAATAATAGAAAACAAACCCTTAAAAAATAAAACAGCATTTAGGTAACAGAAGGCAGTGGTGGAATAAAACCTACGCAAGGCGTAAAGTAGAAAACAACATGCAAACGGTAGCTGTGACCTCTGCCTTACTAATTGTATTGAATTATATTGAATATAATAAAATCATACTTCAAAGGAAGGACAGGAACTGTCAATTGTCAGAATGAGTAAAAAATACAATGAAATTCTATACTGCTCATGAGAGATATGTTTTATTTTTCAATATTTTATTTATTTTATGTACATGAATGCATTGTCTGCATGTATGCAAGTGCACTTGCCTCATCCAATGTCCATGGAAGTCAGAAGAGGGCATAAGATCCCCTGGAACTGTACTATTTGAAGGTTGTTAGCTGCCATGTAAGTTCTGGGAGTCAAACCCGGTGGTTTTAATTGCTGAGCATCTCTTTAGCACTAAGCAGTATGTTTTAGATTAAAAGACTCACGTTGAAAGTAGAATTAGAGAAAACACATACCATGAAGAAACAATCAAAAGACAATTACAGTGGTTAAAATAGTTGAGACAGAATAGACTTCGAGTCAAAAGTCATCATCAGAGGTAGAAACACCATTTTATAATAACAGAAGATCAGAGCTGGAGAGATGGCTCAGCACTTAAGAGCATTGGCTGCTCTTCCAGAGGATCCAGTTTCAATTCCCAGCACCCACATGGCAGCTAACAGCCCTCTATAACTCTCCAGTTCCAGGGGATCTGATGCTCTCTTCTCATCTCTGCAGGCATTGGACCACACAATGCAAGTACACTTACGTACATGTAGGCAATACACTCACACAGATAAAAAAAATTAAAAAATTTAAAAAGAAGACCAAGGATACATAATGGTTATCTATGAACCTAACACAAATTCTCTGAAATTTTTAAAGCAAAAACTGACAAGAGTTTAAGGGAGAAGCAGACAATTCATGAAAATGCTGGAGACTGTAGCACTCTGCTTTCAATAAACACAGCAACTAGGCAAAATTTTAGCAAGAAATGGAAGTCTTGAGCAAGATTATCCATGAAGGAGCCATATCAGACATATGAAAGTATTTTTCCTAATAGGAGCACACTACATTCTCTCATTGCAAATGGAGCACACTTCAACATGGACCACATTTTGAGTCACAAAAGATTTTAAGAAATCCAAAAAGACTGAAATTATAGATATGTTCTCATAGTACATGGAATGAATTAATAAGTTAATAACCTAAAGAAATTTTGAAATTTGCAAATATGTGGGAATCAACACTCTCAAGCAGCCAGCACATCAAAGAGGAAATCCTAAAGGAATTTAGAAACTACCTGAGATGAGTTATAATGAAAACACAACCTACCCAGATCTGTACCGAGTCATCGTGCCCCAAATACCACACTTCTAAGTTAAAGCCATCGTCTATAATGTCTGTGTGATAATTCCAAGAGCATGACATTTTGGAAAAGGCAAAACTAGAGACAGTAAAAAGATCAGTGTTGCTGGCTGTGGAAAGATTGATAAACAGATCAGCACAGAGCGTTCTTAGGGACAGGAAATAGCGTTATTCTACAATACATGTGCAGTAGTGGATAAAGGGCGTCCTTGGTTAATATCCAAGGTAGAAAATACGACACTAGCTGAACCCTGACTAAATTATGGATCTGAATGATCATAAAATGTCAACACAGATTCAACAACTTTAACAACTGTATCACCACGATGGGGAATTTTGATAAGGACAGTGTGCATGTGCAAGGACTATAAGGAGAAGCTCTCAATCAACAGCTTGATTTTGTCTGTGAATGTCTCTAGAAAATAAAGTTCATTAAAACAGTCAAATAGTGTTTTAACAAGTAGTATTTCCATCCCTAGGTACATTCCCAGGGAAAAAGAAAATATATGTTCACACAAAAAATTGTCTACCAATATTCACAGCAACATGATTCCAAATGGACAAATGTGGATATAAATTACATGTCAATTGATTCATGTAAACAAGACGTAGTGAATTCATGTAATGGAGTATTATTCAGCCATGAGCAAGCACTGGTAGATACCGCACTATGGATATACCATGGAAACACTAAGTAAAAGAAGAGACACAGGAGACATGTTGTATGATTGCACCTGCATACCATATGAAGACAGATGTGTGGCAGCTGCCAACTACATGAGAGGAGAATGGTAACTATCGCTGGTCCAGGGATTCTTACTGGGCTGAGGAAAGTGTCCTGACATCAGATAACAGAGAGGCACAATTATGTGAATATGCTAAAGAGTACTCAGTCACATATGACAACACGAAGGCGTGTGATGGTACCTGACAGATACTACACATTGATCAAATGTTAGCTGTTATTATTAATAGGAACAGGCTATCCTCTCATTATACGATAAGAATGCAAACAAAAAGGAAGCAGTCATTACATTTTCTAGGAAGGAAATTCTGGTGTGTGTGTCGATGAAGTATGGGTCTCTGGAAGGGTTGAGGGGGTTCCAGTCTGAGTGGGTTAGGAAGGGACTCTCTATGTGCTCTCTAGATGCTACTTGTCCAGGCTGGTCCTCCCTGCACCACTCCCCTGAAAAGAAAGCTATCGCTATGCTAGTAAATCTCTCATGCTCTCCCTTCATGACCACCACACAGAACTGAACTGTGAGATGCAGTCTGGTCTCAAAACATTGCCCTCTTCCCTGAAAATTTGCCACTGTGCCTTTTAGCTGGGGACCCGTGGTGAAGAGCACTGATTTATTTCCTTCAGGGGCATTGGTAACAGCCTGGCCCCTCAGTGAACTCTGCTTTTGGCTGTCCTGGTGGGTGACGGCATGTCTCCCTGAGGTATGTTCCAGGGCAATTCCTCAGGGGGTGCAGATTCTCAATATTCAACAACACGGCTCAAGCAGACCCTCTAAAAATGGGGTACAATTGTTCTAGCTATTTTAAGGAGACATAGAAGCTTACTCCAATTTATTTAGATTTTAAAAGACTGTCCTTTTAATTTGGTGTGATGGGCAGCAGAAAGACCGATGTGGGGGAAATCCCATGCATATCTGTGACTTTGAGAGTCCAGTGGGTACTTAGGGCCAGTTCTATTAGAACAAAGCCTAAATAACCATGCTGAGTAGATGGACCAGTGGTGGCCTCATGAGCAGAGCAGACAGAGAGAGAAACTGTCAGAATAGGAGCTAGGCCAGAGAGAATGCCAAAGGAAAGAGTGGGTGATGAAGCAGGAGAATCGGGCTGCTGGCAGCCATTCCTAAGACTCCCTCTCTCATGGGCAGGTAATGAATTGTTCACCAGAGGGTCCAAGTCTCAGTGTGGATCCCCAGAATGTATGGGGTCAGCAGGGCTATTCCTCAGATGTTAGGGAAGTTAGGAGTGAAATCACTTTTCTCCTGCATCAGCCACAGCCACTGCCATGGCTGAGAAAGTGGCATTTCATAATCCAGCTCCTCTGTGGGTGCTTCTATACCACATAAGCATTCGCATGCTGGTTTCGTCAGAGGCTTAAAATTAGAACACCAGGCCCAAGTTTGTTTACAGTTCAACATGTGTAGGGTCTGCACCACCCAGCACGTCCAGCAGGAAGTGTGTGTAGGTCACCTCCTCCACCTCCTCCTCCACCTCCTCCTCCTCACGGAGCATCACCCTGGTGTGTTTAGACAGGAGAGCCCAGAAAAATGAGCATACCATCAACTCTGCCAGTAATTCAGAACCAGAGATATCTGGAAGCGATAAAAACTAGCAATTGATAAAAGCCTCCCTTGTTAAACTTGGGCCACACATAGTCTAAATAAAATACACCACTTAGGAAATGATTTGTGTTGATAAAACTTGATGGAGTTGTTATTCCAAATGTCTTCTCCCTGCTGGGAATTTCACACTTTGGCAGGCTCTGCTTGGCCTCCCCAGTTGCCAGTCTCCTTCCATGACCTGACCTGGTGTTGTTTATACGGCTGTTTACACATGTCTTAACAACCTTTGCAAAGGGTCCTTAATGACTTTCACTCCTGGCAGCGCACAGTTCCAGGCAGAGCTCCAAAGCCTGCCCGTGTTGTTGTGTTTATTTGTGCAGTGCCCTCCAAGCTTCCCCTGCATCCCTCGGAGAGGGGCCTGGAAAGCATGCGTGTTGCAGGTTAGATTGCCATAGACGAGTTTTAAGACCTTGGGTCATAGTTAGTTATAGTAAGGACACTTACACAGTGTAAGAAACTGCCATCCTGCTCCGTGGGGGCTCACTTAGCGATGGAACATGGATGCTCTGAATTGGCTTGATAAAGTAGCATGACAAGGTCATAGCTCCAAACCATTAGCAACTAGAGATAGAGTGTGAGTCCATTACCTTTCTGAGCTTTGATTTCTTCATCAGCTCAATGAAAAGAACATATCAGTTAAGGTTCAACCGTCTCCAGCAGCTGAGCTCAAGGGTTCCTACGTAACCCTGCCCAAAGAGGCACTTCTTGACTATAGATTAGGAATGATGCAAAACTCCCTCCTACAGATGTCTTGAAGAACAGCTACTCTGATGAAAGAACATTAGAATTTTAGGATAGATTGATATACATTGCATAATTAAAGGCATGAAATGAATATATTATCTAGCATGATCTTTTAAGTCTTGCATTATGACGTTTTCCTTTCTACTTTATAGAGACTGTTAGAAGAATGGAGAAGCCAGGAATCCATCATGAAATGAATGGGCCAAAGTCAAGTCAGAAAAGGAGCATCTGAGAGGACAGAACAAGAATTGAACAGAAGAGGAGCCCAGTGTGTGATGGCTTGTGTTCCATACATACAATGGGATGGTGGCCGGTCTTCTGTAGGATTTACAGGGCACAGCTGATATCAGCTGCATTCACTCCAGGAAACTAGAGAAGTAGAAACACAGATATCAAACCTGGGCCCATTTGACATCAAAACAGCATCAAGCTCTTCATTGTGAAGCAAGAGTATGACATGATGGAATCACATGACATTTTAAATCATGGTCACTAGATCTCTTGGCAAATGGATTAAAAAATTTCAAAAGTGGTCTAAATACAGAGAAAGCCTGTTCAGAGCAGATTAATGTAAACACGCAGAGCTCGCCATCTCTGTTATAAGGAAAGCCCTCTGATCTGTTCCTTCAGAATTTGTCACAGTCTCATACTCACTCACATTGATCTTAGTTTTCAGAGGTGATTTGAATGTTACAGGCAACATCCCTCATGTAAATTTCTATGCCAGTTCTCACACGTGCTGGTTAAATGTCTTTGTTTCATTAGGCCCGGGGATGTGAAGATGACTAGGACATGTATGCGTCTGCTTCTAGAAGCCTGAGGTCTAAAGACAAGGAATGCTGGACAATTTTCATTCAATAGAAGCTATTACGGGAAAAAGTAAATGCAGCCGTTAGCTTTATTTTCCTGATGAAGAACTTGTTTTGTATCTGTTTGGGGAACCCATGCCTTCTGAATGTTCGTCAGGTAATGAAAATTCTTTCCTTTAGACTTTCTGGCTGCTGTTTGTACAGCACCACCATGGTGGATCGCCCCTCTAGCCCTGGGGACTCTTGTCTGTGCGTCCTGTCTCCACCCTACTTTACTCTCTGGGCCCTTGGTGGACTTTATCCCTGCCCCTAACAGCACTCTCTCGGTTGCTTCCCACCAGAAGATCTTATCACTGCCGCTGGCCAGTGACTGCAGCCTACGCTCCAGGTCCCCTCACTCTGCAAACTGGCAGCTTTACTGCAGTTCAGCTGTCTTTGCCTTATCATTGTATTCTAGAGGGTAGCTGGGGTAGACATCATGTTTTTGTGGTCCAGAAGACATCATATTGAAATATCATAGAGAGGATGTCACTGTGAATTCTAGGAGGGAGGAATGGATGTATTTATGATAAATAGACTGGTGAATGATCTATGCAGATACATGGCTTTAAAGTATATCTACTTTAGATATCATATTTATATATCAATTGTTCTGCCTGTCTGCATGTTTGCCGATAGAGTAAGTTAGAAATACGGAAACGGTCAGGGAAGGAGGATTAGTCCTGAGAAGATGGAATTATTAGGTGGCTGGAGAAGACATCACTGGAATCAGATGAAAAATGAGAGAAAATCTGATGTGGGAGAAGAATTTAGGAGGCCCAACATTTGAACAGCATTTTCAATATAGAAATGCCAAAATGGAGAGAAAAAGGTGGACGCTGTTTTCTTGCCTCCTTTTTCAATACCTTTGCTTTTTAAAGGAAAAGAATGTACAATTTCTGTACAGCACCTGTCCTTTACAGTTTTCATTTCATTCAATTCAAACCAATACAAGCATTTTATACTGTTTTAGTGGAACTGTAGTTATGGATGGTCGTTAGCTGCCATATATGTGGGTGCTGGGAACGTGAGTCTTTTGCAAGAGCTTCTTAACTGCTGAACCATCCCCTCAGCCCCAACAGAAAAAAAATTTAGCTATCTAAGGAAAAGAACCATCACTGTTGAACATTTTCATTGACTTATCTCCCTAAAAGCACTATCACATATAGAGCAATTAAAAGAACTGGGGTTCAGTCAAAGAGACCTAAATCTGCCTTAATTCTAGTTTCTGGGTAGGTAATAGAAATCTTGTGCTCATTTCTATTTCTCTATCTTTAAAACAATAACAATGGGATTTGTTGCTGTTGTTGTTTGAGACAGGGTCTCCTAGAGGCCCTCAGCTAGCCTGGAACTTGCTATTAGACCAAGATGGCCTTGATCTCAGAGATATGCATATCTCTGCCTCTCCAGTGTTGTAATTAAAGACATGTGCTACCACACCGCTTAACAGTAGATTTTAAATCAAATGAGACCATGAACATGAAAGTAGGTTGAAAAGTAGATGGCATCATTTTCAGTTTAACTGCTAATTAGTGATGTGTTAATTGCATGTGTGCCATACTTGAAGCCCCACATTCTCCCTTCATTCCTCAGGTGGTTCTACTCATGTTTTGCATTTTGTCTATTTTACAGATACAGTAACTGAGGACTGAGGAGGATAAGAACCTGCCCAAGGTCTTAAGGGCTTTACATGGTTAGTTCCATGATGTCTGATTTTCAAGTCCTGGTCCTTATCCATTTGGACTCACAGTTTAAAGGAGATGAAAGATATGCCTCTTTTTCCTTTTGTTATTAGTATTTTGTGTTTTATTTTTGGCAGGGATACAAAGTTGCTGTCCTGGCTTTTGGAGGTTTCTGTTTACATGACAGAAATGATGAGAGATACGAGAACAGCCTGGGAGATGTTTGGACCAGAAAGCTGTACAGCCGAGTTGGACTGCGCCCTTGGAAGCACCCCTGCTTGACATAATGCTCTGTTATCAGTGGTTTGAGATTCTTAAACATTTTGGACAGAGAAATTCTGCTTCTCGTTTTGTGCAGGTCCCACAGATGACGTAGCAGGTCCCAGTTCGGGCACAAACGGAAGTGGCTTGCCACGGAAGTGAAAGAGTTTAGAGAAAGGATCTTAGAAGGTTGATCTGAGATAACCTTTGACACATAAGAATAATTTAGCCAGGAAGAGGCAAGTTAAGGTCCACCCAGAGCCTGGCCAAGAGGGGGTGAGTGAGGACCCTCTACACTGTGCTTTGCACAATAAAGGACTTGGGGAGCTGCCAGGGGCTGGGGGAAGTGAAGCTCATCTGCCCGTTTGCTGGTGATGCTGAATGTCAAAATAGGCCATGGACTATTTACATGGGACTAGAAAGCAGAAGTTATGATGGCAGCACAGGTGGCTGGTCTCGTCTTTGGGCATCAGAATTAAAAGAGTGGGGAAGGAACAAGGGCTCTGCAGCTCCTTGCCAGAAGACGCAGGAAGGTTTGCTCCACCTCAGGGCACAGAGATGGGCTACCAACAGGCACTAAGCCCTAATCTTAGTGAGCCATTTTATCATGTTTACAGAGAACCAAGCGCTGCTCTAAGCACTTACTTGTACTAAATCATCGAGTCTTCCCAGCGCCTTGATGAGTTAGGAACTATAGGAAGTAGCAATCTATCTTGTTTTACCATTGAGGAAAGTAAAGCACAGAAAGACTAAATAACTTTCCAACATCACCCAAGGCAGTGAATGGTAGAAGCAGAATTTGAATCCAAGTTATCTGTCTCCAGAGTCTGTGCTAATAGCCACTTTAGTGTACTGAATGGTACAGTTTCGTTCTAACATTCACTTCTCCGATGACTCATGAAAAAGAGAAAATTTCTTAACATGGAATAAAAAACCTGGCTGGATCCACCATCTCTCCAGACTTGGGTCTCTGTGTGCTCCTCCTTTGAGGTACCGAAGCGGCCTATGTTCTCTTATGTTTGTTGCTGATTTCATTTTCCAAAGACAGCCACATTGATGTCCTCTTCACGTGGTTCATATCCTTCTCTCCCTCAAATCTGGGTGACTGTATGGTTTCAAGAGAATGACTCACAAAAGAGGATCACAGAAATCAATACAGCTTCTCCCTGATTCTCCAGGTTACTAAGTCATGGATAGTCACCCAGTGACTGTGATGAACAAAGAGACTGTGTGGAGATGTCTTTTGTAGGCAGGGATTCATAGCCAAGCTGAGGAACCCATTTGGGAGCTGGT
The DNA here is from genome assembly GCA_035773235.1 of Eospalax fontanierii. NCBI lineage: Eukaryota > Metazoa > Chordata > Mammalia > Rodentia > Spalacidae > Eospalax > Eospalax fontanierii. Next base: position 64,069,361 of record CM069539.1, on the reverse strand, counting down.
ATCAGCCATCAGACTCCAGTGACACTGGATTTCAAGCCAACTGAAATCAAGCCCAGCCACTGGGTCTGCAAGGAAGTCCTGAGCAAAGACGGCCTTGCTGGGCCCACTTAGCTCCTGGGACTGTGAAAAGCAATTTTAAAACCATCCTTGTTACTTTGAGTCATTAAATTTTGTTGAGTCAATTTATCTATTGTTCTGGAATGTTCAGCACCAAAATGCAGTGTGGCTCTGGTACCAAAGCCAATATTCTGACCCAGTGTAGATGACAGATACATATAGACAGGAATAGACAGGAGACAATAACTTAAGACAGCAGATTGACTTATGATCTGAATACTCAAGGAAAAAAAATCCCTGAAATGTGAGCTAAGTCAATAGGTATATAGAAAAGGTATATAGAAAAGCTGGGAACCACTGCATAGAGATGGGCCATGGGGTGAGGACCTTGCTCACAGTTCTTTTTGTCTGTGATGCTCATACCTTTCTCTTGTTCAATTCAGCTTTCACACAAACTTGTGTGTCAGTGAAGCCGCCCTAACCACACCCTCAAGACCTGTGCACTCAGATGCAGTCACACTGCTCTTTCAGGTACCCTATGAAGTCATACTCCTTCCTTTAGAGTAGGCGTTGACAACCCTTTTCAGATTTTTTACCAACAACTTGCCTTTCATGGCATTACATGTCTCACACCAACATTTAAGGTTTCTTTTGGAGGAAGAGAGAATATCTACTTAAACTCTGTGTGTTCTTGGTTCATGTCCAGGATCATCGAATTTGCATAATAAATCTTGGAATGCATTTGTGAGTTAATCAGTGTACCCCGCATCCTCAATACCAGGCTACGACTACCTTGTTAGGGAAGAATTCTAACAAGAAACCAGTTGTGAGAGTGACTCCAAGTTGAGGTTCTAAAGTTGTAATTGGATTCCTCAAGTGCCAATTGCTAAGACAAACAGTGGAGAACAAATGCACCTTGCTTGTAAACAGAGTTAGCAAAGATAAACCTGTTCACCCCTCCCCCTAGATGGGTTTTCCAGCTGGTTGTCAGAAGCAGTTCCTGGGGGTTCATCCTTCAGTGCTGAGGAGGCCCCCTGCGGATTAAGCCTTCTGCCTTAGTGCTTAGCACACCTCTAGATCAGGTTACAGAAATACTCTGCTTGCTGCCAGGAGGGGTCTGTACCCCAAAGGCATAACAAGGATCTATGCCTACTTCTACTCCATCTCTTGCCTGTTACTGACTACTTCATAGAGCTCCGAATGTAACTGCAACAGTGTTCTGTAGAGTCCTTACTCTGCCTTAGTCCTGGGTGTGCAGGATACCTCTCTCCGGCACCAGGCTATCATGCTGCCTGCATTTCCCATTGCTCACCATGGAAGAAGCAAAGACATGCCTCTTGGCTTGAAGCGGATGAGGCAGTTTATTATGGAGCCAAGCACGAGTGTCCATAGCCCAGGAACACAGATTCAGGTTACCCCAAATTCCATGTTCCAATGTGGTCACAGTTTCATGATTTTTTTTTATAGTAACAGAACTAAGAAAGCCTTAAGTCAAGACATTTTTCGAATACATCCATGGAAGAGGCACCAGAGGGGCTGGTCATGGTGAAGCCGGGAGAATCTGCTAGAGGCCTTAGATGCTAGCTGACAGGTCTCTTAGCCCTCAGGCTGGTGAAGTTGGTGGTCTGCTAAGTTAATACATTTCAAAAGGTTTTTATTTCTTAGTCACAGGATGTTAAGTCAGAAACAGAGGTGGGCAAGGATTGGCTTAGTCACAGGATGTTAAGTCAGAAACAGAGGTGGGCAAGGATTGGCTATTCAGGGGGTTATAGGTGGCCCAAGATAAATGGTAATTAGGCTCTGGACCTACAGCATCCCAAACTCTTCACAATTATTGAAGTTTTAATTAGTTGATTGGCTTTATAGAAGGTTTGGTTTCAGCATGCAAGTTTTTTTTTTTTTTCTTTTTCTGGGAACTTTCATTCACTCCGCTCTCAAAATAAGCAGAGCTGACCAAGCTGTGGCTCAGAGCAGTGGCTGTGTGTGGGGCAATGGAAAGCTTAGCAATTTTTGTCAGACCCTAAAATTTCAGGAGCTGATCTTGTGCATTTGACACGCTGGGAATGGGAAAGCGGCTCACCTGGAAAGTGGACTTTCCTGTACTTTTCTGTGCTATATTTACAAGACTGGGTTACCAGGCAGCACTCAAAGCAAAGGAAGAAAATGTCTAGATGCTGGCTGTGGAAATCAGTTCTGCATCACCTAAAGTGACTAGTCCTCCTGATTTGGCTGGGGCTTAGGGGTCCTGAGATGAGGATTATTCAGTACTCGTAGGAAACTTCTAAGGACCCCAGGAGGAGCTAGTTATCCTGGTGATAGCTACTGACTTGACAGTCAGATGTAAGAAGTTAATGTTCAGGCATCAAAATTATACCACAGTGTTTGGTTGAACACTGTGCTAACTCCATATGGTTTTCTGTGTATAGTTTTTAGATCTATGTAACATTTTAATATATTTTACATCTCTATCAACAGATTGCTATTAGATCAAATTAAATGACATTGTCAAAATTTTGATCAAAAACAAAATAAAACAAAAAAACAAAACTCCACCAAAGCGCATAACGAAGAGCAACTACTGGAGATCAAATGTTATACCCTCTGGTAAAGGCAGAGACGCTAAAAGGTTAACTTAACCATGGTTTACAGCAAGTAACAATAAATTAGATTCTATATTTTCATAACCCAGAGAAGACCAAGTGTCTCCAATCCTTATCACAAACATTCAAGATAAAAATTAGCTGTACTCGTCTTGTAGATTAATAAAGCGAGGTGAAGCAAGGTCACGCAATGTGCTGAAGACTGCAAGGCTCCTGGAGACACGTCCCCTCATTTCATGGTTCCCTTCTCCAGGCCCACTTTCTTCCTAAGTGTATCTTGGCTTCAATAGTGATCTTGATCTTCATTCATTTAATTAAGTACAGCTTTTCTCAACATTTTATTATGAAGATTTTCAAATGCATAGACAAATGGAAAGAATTTTGATGATCCATTATCTGCAGTAAGCATTTTTGCCTTATTGCATATCTAACCATCAAATCATCTTAGGATGCATTTCAAAGTGAGTTATAGTCAGCAACCAATTTTGTAGCATGAATATAATTTTAAAAATCAATCAACAGATTAGCTAAACAGGCCACTATAGATGCCCAAGTCAGTCCTGAGGTGGTTCCCTCAACCCCATCTTCCTAGACTCCTGATCAGCCAGAAAGACCTGCCCACATAGCAGTCTGTAAGTCAGATCCCATCCACCATGTCTCTGTTATATTCTTCTGTCCTACCCCCACCCTGTCTCCTGCCAGCCTTGCCTTCAGCCAAGCTCCAGTTCCTCCCTCTAAGATCTTTGGACTGACTAGCTTCCTAACCCAGACTAGCTAAACTCCCTAGCATAGACTCCAATGGCTTCTGATCTATCTGACACAGCCCAGCCCTCCTACTAATCTGAAAAGCCTACACACTACCCTGTCCTGCCAACCAACCCAGACCAGTTTACTACCCTGCAAGAACTTGAAACACACACCAATTTATTTTCCATTCCTAAACAAAAAGCAACCATGTTACATAAACAATGTAAATAGAACCAAAGCTAAATTAAACAAAAACAGAGTAGAAGTTCCTTCTAGACACATTACCAACAAAGAACATCCATATGACCAAACAGCAGCACAGAAATACAAATAATATGAAAAATCATTAGAATATGTTCCCAACAAAACCCACTAGTCCTACAGAAGTGCACTACAATGAGAACCACTCTGATGAGCACAAGGATACAGACTTTAAAAGATCATAAACACGATCAAAGAACTTGAGGAAAATACAGAGCAAGAACTCAAAGAAGAAAGGCACAAGCTGTGATGGACGCTCAAGACCATATAAATATGCAGTTTAATGAAACAATTCATGACTTGAAAAGTGAATTTACAAAAGAAATAGAAATAGTGAAGACATCCCAAATGGAAATGAACGTGACATTGAAGAACTCTTAAGCCAACTGGATACAACAGCAGAAAGCCTCACAAGCAGAGTGAGTGAAACGGAAAACAGAATGTCAAGACTGGACGACAGGTTGAAGATTTGGATTCTGTAATCAAAGACTATGTAAATTTTTTTTAAAAACACAGGAATGGAATACTCAGGACATATGGGACAACATGAAAAGACCAAATCTATGAATTATAGGCCTATAGGAAGGAGAAGAATCTCAGGCCAATGGCATTGAACAGATCTTCAACAGAATTATAGAAGAAAACTTCCCTAAACTAAGACTTCCTTACAGAGATTCAAGAAGCACACAGAACACCAATTAGACATGACCAGAATGGAAACTCCCCACAGCATATCATAGCAAAAACATTAAATGTACAGAACAAAGAGAGGGTATTGAAAGCTGCTAGAGAAAAGCAACAAGTTATATATAAAGGAAAAACCCACCTGATTTTTCAATGAAAACTATGAAAACTGGAAGAGCCTGGACAAAAGTATTTCCAACTCTAAATGAATATGGATGCCAACCCCTAACACTTTATCTAGCGAAACTCTCTTTCATGGGTGAAGGAGAATAGACAATTTTCATGGCACAAAAATTCATAGGCTGAAAGAATTCGGGTCCACCAAATGAACCCTACATAGAATACTCGAAGGAATACAAAGGAATGAAGAAAGGAATGCATACACCCAAGAGGCCACAGAAAGAAAACAAAGAAAGGATAAGAATGGAAATGCAAAATAGGGCCACAAACACAAAGGAATTAAAACGACAGTACCCAACACACAATTTTGAATAATAACACTATATAGGCTAGCTGAATGGATCAAGAAAGAAAATTCAGCTTTCTGTTCTCTTCAAGAAGCTCCTCTAACCTTCAAGGATAGACACTACTTTAGGGTGAAAGGATGGAAAACAATATTCCAAGCAAGTGTCTCTAAGAAACAAGCAGTTGTTGCAATTCTAATATCTGACAAAATAGATTTCAAACTTTAAATTAATCAGAAGAGATAAAGAGGGTCAATTCATTCTAATCAAATGAACAATCAATCAAGAAGATATTAGAATCATGAGCATATATGCACCAAACTCTGGAGCACTCTATTTCAGAAAAGCACTCCAGGGCAATAAAACATAAATTAATCCCAACTCAGTAATAGTAGTTGACTTCAGTAACCCACTATCCTCAGTAGACAAGTCAACCAGGTAAAAAATTAATAAATAAAAAGACATTTAAATTAAATGATATCTTACATAAAATGGATCTAACAGACATCTACAGAATATTCCACTCAAACACAAAAGAATATACTATCTACTAAGTAGCCCATGCAAGTTTTTCTAAAATTGACCACATTCTGAAACACAAGTCTCAACAAATACAAAAAAATGAAGTAATTCCATGCATTCTGTCAGACTACAGTGCAATAAAGCTTGTAATCAACTGCAAAAGAAACTCTAGTAACTACATGAAATCAGGGAGATTAAACACCATACTCCTGAATGATGAATAGATCAAAGAAGAAATTAAGAAAGAAATAAAGGCATTTCTGGAACTAAATGAGACTACAACACAACAAAACCTCTGGGACACCTTAAAAGCAGTCCTAAGAGGGCCATTTATAGCTCTTAATACCTACATAAAAAAACCAGAAAGAGCACATATAAATGAGTTAAAAATACAATTCAAGACTTTGGAAACCCAAGAACAAACCAACCCCAAGCCTAGTAGACAAGAAGAAATAACAAAAATCAGAGCAGAAATTAATGAAATAGAAACAAAGAAAACAATATAAAAATCAATCAAACTAAGAGCTGGTTCTTTGAAAGGTTAAACAAGATAGATAGACTCAGAGCCCAGTTAATCAAAAGAAAGAGCAAATCCAAATCAATGAAATCAGAGAAGAGAAGGGAAACATCACAATAGACACTAAAAAAAAAAATCCAGGACATTGTAAGGAAATACTTTTAAAAATCTATACTCCATTAAATTCAAAAATCAAAAAGAAATGGATGAATGTCTAAAATCAGGGACACCATCAAAGTTAAACCAAGAAGAGATCAACAGCTTAAACAGACCAATAACAAATATGGAAATTGAAACAGTAATACAAAACCTTTTGACCAAAACAGTCCAGGTCCAGATGGATTCACAGCAGAATTCTACCAGACAGTCAAAGGAAATCTACAACCAATACTGTTTAAATTAATCAAAAAGATAGAAACAGATGGAGAACTCCCAAACTCCTTCTATGAAGTCAGTATTAAAACCAGGTAAAGATATAACAACAAAAGAAAACTATAGGCCCATATCCTTAATGAATATAGATGCAAAGATAGTCAACAAAATACAAAACCATATACAGACACACATCAAAAACATCAGCCATCATGATCAAATAGATTTTATTCCAGAGATGCAGGGATGGTTAAACACATGTAAGTCAGTAAATGTAATAAAACACATAAAGGGTCTTAAAGACAAAAATCACATGGTTATCCCAATAGATGCAAAAAGGGCCTTTGACCAAATCCAACATGTATTCATGTTAAAAGTCCTAGAAGGCATTGGTCAGGAGAAAACATACCTCAGCATAATTAAAGCTATATACAACAAACCCATAGCCCAGATCATTCTAAATGGAGAAAAATTGAAAGCATTCCAATGAAAATCAGGAACCAGACAAGGCGTCCACAGTCTCCACTCCTTTTCAATATAGTGCTTGAAACTCTTGAAAGAACAACAAGACAAGAGAAGGAAATCAAAGGAGTACTGATTGGAAAAGAAGAGGTCAAGTTATCGCTATTTGCCAATGATATGATATTATACATAAGAGAATCCAAAAAATCAACCTCAAAACTGTTAGAAATTATTAACACTTTCAGTAAAGTGGAAGGTTACAAAATCAACTTACAAAAGTCAGTAACCTTTCTATATAATAACAAGCAATCAGAAAAAATTACTCAAGGAAACTCTCCCATTCATAATAACATATATATATATATATATATATATATATATATATATATATATGAATAGACCTAACTAAAGACATTAAATATCTCTACTATGGAAATTTCAAATGTTTAAAGGAAGACACTAGAAGATGGAAGTTCCTACCATGCTCATGGATTGGTAGAATCAATATTTTGAAAATGATCATCTTATCAAAAGCAATCTAGAGATTCAATGCAATGCCCATCAAAATACCCATGACATTCTTCACAGAGATAGAAAAAAATCCTAAAATTCACATGGAATCACAAAAGACCTTGGATAGCCAAAGCAACTTGGGGCAAAAAGAACAACACTGGGCTGATCACCATTCTAGTTCTCAGATTATATTACAGAGTTATAGTCATAAAAACAGAATGGTACTGGCACAAAAATAGGCACATATATCAATGGAACACAATAGAAAACCCAAACATGAGTACATGCAATTTCAGTCACCTCATAGTTGTCAAAGGTGCAAAGAACCCACAATGGAGGAAAGACAGCATCTTCAACAAATGGTGCTGGCAAAACTGGATTTCCACCTGTGGAAGAATGAAATTGGACGCTTATTTTTCACCCTGAACAAAAGTCAACTCCAAATGAAACAAAGACCTCAACGTAAAATCTGAAACTCTGAAACTGCTAAAGAAAACATAGGCAGCACCTTCCAAGATATAAGCATAGGAAAGAACTTTCTAAATCAAATATCAGCTGCTCAGACATTAAGGTCAACAATCAACAAGTGGGACCTTATTAAGCTACCAAGCTTAGGTACAGCAAAAGAAATGACCAAGGAAGGGAAGAAGAAACCCACTTAGTGGGAAAAAATCTTTACCAGCTACGCATCTGACAGAGGATTAATATACAGAATATACAAAGAACTCAAAAAAACAAAGATATAAGAAAATAAATGACCCAATAAAAAGATGGGCTACAGATCTGAACAGGGTGTTCTCAAAAGAAGAAAATAAAAATGACTAAGAAATACCTTAAAAAGTGCTCAACTGCCTTAACAGTTAGAGAAATGCAGATGAAAACCACTTTGAGATACCATCTTACCCCAGTCAGACTGGCTATGATCAAGAGAACAGAAGACATCAAATGCTGGAGAAGATGTGGAGAAAGGGGAACGCTCACTCCGGGCTGGTGGGAGTGTGAACTCATCCAACCACTACGGAAAGCAGCGTGGAGAACTCTCAAAGAACTAAAAATGAGTCTACCACGTGATCCAGTTATATCACTCCTTGGCATGTACCCAAAGGACCATCCTGTTGTAGAGATACCTGTACATCCTTGCTTATTGCTGCTCTCTTCACAACAGCTAAGAGATGGAAACGACCTAAGTGTCCCTCAACTGAATGGATAATGAAGATGTGGTGCATTTACACAATGGAGTTCTAAGCAGCATTAAGAAAAGACGAAACAATGAAATCTGCATATAAAGGATGGAATTAGAAATTGTTATAGGAAGTGAAGTAACACAAATGCAGAAAAGCCAGTGACATATGTTCTCCCTCGTTTGCGGATTGTAGCACCAACTGCTATATGGGAGTGTAGACGCTGAATTCACATCAGGAGCCGAGAAAGCCTACATGGAGGTAAAGGAAAAGAGAGAGCCTGAAAGGGGTGGGGGGGGTAGAGGACAGATGTCCCGGGTGAGGTGGGGACAGTGGGAGTGTTGGGCAGGGAGGAGGGGAAGGAAGGACGTGCGGGGTCATGATGAGGAGGAGGGAAGTCTGGAGAGGGAGCATGCACGGGGAGGGTGTTAGTGGGGGGGACTGGGACTGGGAAGGGAGGAGGGAGTCTGATGGGAGGAAGAAGAGCAGCGATGAATGAAGAGCTGCGAACCCAGAGGGAACGCGGTGCCGCCGAGAAATGCAGTGTGTAAACATCAGTGCGCCTGTGTATGTGGGTCTGTGTCCCCTCCAACCCCGTGTATGTGGGTCTGTGTCCCCTCCAACCCCGTGTATTCGGGTCTGTGTCCCCTCCAACCCCGTGTATTCGGGTCTGTGTCCCCTCCAAACCCGTGTATGTGGGTCTGTGCCCCCTCCGACCCCGTGTATTCGGGTCTGTGTCCCCTCCGACCCCGTGTATTCGGGTCTGTGTCCCCTCCGACCCCGTGTATTCGGATCTGTGTCCCCTCCGACCCCGTGTATTCGGGTCTGTGTCCCCTCCGACCCCGTGTATTTGCTGAGTCTGCAGTACCACCCACGAGTTCGCTCCCATCGAGAGGGCTTTGAGTCCATTTACACAGCTGTTGATCACTCCCCAGATGAGTGTGTCACTACTGCTCCAGTGGGGTAGTGTGCTGTGCTGGTTGTTACGGTCATTAGAATTTAGAGTTGGGTTGGACCACTGATTGATTTTTGCCCCCTTAGCGGTCTGCATGCTGTCATCTGGCATTACGAGAGCTAAAGTTCAGGTGGAAGGCTTCCAGGTGAGTTCTGCCCCATTGCTCTGAGTCCTGTATTATCTGGGAGTCTCCTGGACCACTCTCAGCAACCACACAAGGGAGGTCTCTTCTGTCTGGCACTGTGTGTACAGGCGCACTGATGTTTACACACTGCATTTCTCGGCGGCACCGCGTTCCCTCTGGGTTCGCAGCTCTTCATTCATCGCTGCTCTTCTTCCTCCCATCAGACACAGAGAATACACGACTGAGGGATGCCAAGTCCTAGGTGACACATCTGCAGTTGGACCACCACCCCTAAGGCTCATAGAACATAGTGGAATGAGGAGTGGAGAGAAAACTAACGCACCCCCTCAACTCTCGCCACAGAAGCGTCCTTAAACAGCATCGTGCTCTGCACACAGAAGGCCACAACTGGCCAAGTTGTATAGAATAAGAGACTACAGAGTATGTATACCTGGATAAGACTCCTGTATTGAACCTTGCCCACCTATGGCTCAGAGATCATGGCAGATGAGGGAGGGGGCAGAAAGACTGTAAGAGCCAGGGCTCATTCATGAATGTAGGGAAGCAGAGTCCTTCAGGTTACTGGAAGTTTGCACATGTGAAATTGTGGCAATGATGGCACTGAGCACGGGACCCACACCAACTCACATTAGACAAGGCCCGGTGTGGAGAGATAGAAATTGATCTGCTGGACTGAGACTATTAGAGACTGACTACTATTGAGAGAAGGAGAGTATGCCTTTCCTTATGATATCTAGGTAGCCTGATCAGACTCCAGTGGATGGAGTTGCACTCAAGGACATTTGGGCACTAATGCTTGACTGGATAGGACTTAACATGTCTGATGGACTATGAGGTCTTGTGGAGGCTAAGGGGATGGATGGGAGAAGGGGGTCTACATTTGATTAAGAACTGTTGTATGAAATGTATAAACTTCAATAAAAATAAAAAATAAGTCAATGTTGGGTTACAGACTCTGTTTTAAAGAAGAAGTTTGTATACAAGTAAATACCTAAATATACTACTTGATGACTTCTGAGCAATGTGCACACCTGTATAGTAGGCCAAAGTACAAGCTAGTTCTATCATGCCCGGTTTCCTGAATTTCCTGCAAAGTCACCCTTGCCTTCTGAATTCCTCCTCTAAAGGCAACTACTGCTCTCATTTTATTTGTCCTTATTTGCCTTTGTTTTCAGATTATAGATTGAAATCAGGAAAAACATTTGGAGATTTTGCCATATTTTTTGGTCAGAATCAACAGTCATCATTTTCAGTATTTTCAGTGTTGAATGAATATGTCCTGATTTGCTTGTCTACTTTCTTGTTGATATATCAGGAGATGAGCTGTGAATGTTTATTTCATGGATTTTTATTTATGCTCTAGTTCAGATTAATAGCAACTTAAAATATGGGCCAGCTTCACTTCTATGGGCTTCATTACACTCTACCCATCTGTGCTTGGATTAGTCAGCTTTGTGCTGTTATAACAAAATACCTGAGATAATGAGCTATAATGAGAAAAGTTTGGTTTTGCTCATGGTTTTAGGGATCTCAGTAGATTCTAACAGACACTGAGGCTTCCAGGAACTAGTACACAATGGCAGGATTGCATGGTAGAACACAATTGCACATCACAATCCAGGGGGCCAAAGGAGAAGGAGGAAGGGCTTGGGTCCTATAGTCCCTTTTAAGGTCACACCTCCAATGACCTTAGGGCATCTTAAAGGCCCCACACCCTGAATGCTCCCACCATTCCTGATAGCATCACCATTGATACAACGCCTTTCATACACGACATCCTGAGAGCTCACAGCATTTCCTGAGAGCACCACCACAGATACAGCGCCTTCCACACATGTGCCTTTGGGCCCTTTCAGTTTCCAAACCCTTTTTTTGTGAAGATTCCTGTTTAATTATGTCTCAGTTTGCTTTCTCCCTTTTATTCAGTTTGGGATTGCCACCTTTGCTGTCCACTTTCAGGGCGGATCTCCCCTCCTCAGTTCATCTTTCTGGTAACATCTGCATAGATATACCCAGAGGTATTCACGGTGGTTCTAAATCCAACCAAGTTGATTGTGCAGATTAATCATTGGGGGGTAATTGGCATCTTTGGCAACTTACACATTTGTCATGTCTTTATGCTTGGAATGTTCAAAATCCTCTTTATGGTTAGTTTGAATATTAAATTAATCATTGCCAGTCATAGTTATCCCACTGGGCTGCAGGGCATTGGAAGCCCGTAGGTGTTGGCAGCCTGTCCAGAGGCTCCTCTAGCTGTTCAGTGTTGTGATCATTTTTTCTCTGGGCTCCATTTCTGCCTACTCCTTTGTACATATTGGTCAGCTTTGTGTCATTACAACAGATTATGGTGTGTCTGTTTGGAATTCTTTGAGGTTATTCTAGAGGAACTGGTTGATCTTCTGGGATCTGCAAAGTAACAGTTCTCACTGTACCTAGGGCTGCTTTGGACGCCGTGTCTGCAAGAATGCCTTCACTCTATTATTTCTCCTTCAGTGACTCTCATTCTACATATATTAGTGAGCCTGCTGATGTCTCAAAGTCTCTGAGATGCCACTCTCTCTCTCATTCATCTTGTGTTCTCCTTCTTCAGTTGTATAATCTGAAATGAACTGCTTACCCATGGAGGGTATACTCCAGGTCCACTAGCAGACATCTGATACTGGAGATAGCACCAACCCTGTATAAACACAATGTTTTTCCTACACACACATACTCATGATGAAGTCTAACTTATAAATTATATACCATAAGAAATTAATGATATCAGCAAATAATAAAACCTGGCAATTATAACAGTACACTGTAACGAAATTAGCAGTATCACTGCTCCTGTACCTTAGGGCCATTATTAAGTGAAATAAGGTTTACTTGGCTATAATCCATGCGTTACTGCTATAGGTGATCCAATAGCTGAATGAACTATTAATTTACTAATGGGAGCACCATATATGCAGTATGGGTACACTGGTCAAAAAGGATGAATCATTTTCTGGACAGCAGGATGATATGGATTTCACCCTGCTGCTCAGAATGGTATGTGGTTTAGTACTTATTAATTGCTTATCTCTGGAGTTTCCCATTTAACGCTTTGAGACTGAAGTTGATTGTTGATAACTTCACAGTAGAAGTCTTACATATGGGAGGACTACTCCACTGATTTGGTTTTTTAAACCTGGTATGAATTCCTCTGTTGAATTCTTTCACTTACGATCTTGTACTTTTAAGTTCTAGCTTCGCTTGGTCCTTCTTTATAATTTACATCTCTTTCTGTATTCTCTATGCTGTTACATGACTTGCAACATCATTTCATTTTATACTTTAGATGTGATTTCTTTGAATATATTTAAAAAAACTGACAAATCTTTGTCTAGTAAGTCCAGCATCTGAGCTTCCTCAGTTGCTACTAATAACTCTTCCCCACCCAACTGTGTAAGTGAGGGTTCTCCAGAAACACAGGTAACACATGGAACTGTTACCTTCCTCATTCCTCATGTGTCCTGAGTTGGGTTTCCTTGAGCTCCTCCACGTCCCAGGACATACCCTCTCTATTTGTACTCTCATATGTTTTCCAACTTGGTCCAGAAACTTCAGGCCAATCAATCATCAATCAACCAATCAACCAGACTTCTTGGCCTTACCAAGGCCTCCAATTTTGAATTGGAGATCATCATATTAATATTATTGGTCACTTTTTCCTGACTTTGCTTATCACTCTGACTGTGCTGGCCATTTTGATCCATGTTTAACACTGTCTTCACTTATTTATTCATTTCTGACTTTATGATGCCTTTACTTTTGCTAGGAGAATTTGCTCTATTATTCCTCAAAATTTTTTATCAGAGAAACAGTCTCATGCCTTCCAATAAGAAATCTTTTCCTTGATATTTTATTTCCCTTCCTAAATACTGGGTTTTGTTCTGTAACAAAACTGAGATAAGTAATTAAAAACTTGTGTTTTTCTTTTGGAAACTACTCTTCATGTTGATATTGTTGCTGTTGAAGGACCCCTTTTTTAAGTCTGTCAGTTTCTCACTCTATTGTTTATGTATAACAATTTCATTCTGTAGGAATATATATACACCCAATGGAATGCACAGTACAAATCCATTTCAAAAGTGAGTAAATTGTTGGCAACAAAATTTAAACCAGTAAGACTTCTCTGTATCTTTTATGAAACTGAGGATGTGTCAGTCAACACTTATCTAAGGCAGAGTTGGGCATCCTTGGAATGATAACTGTGTTTTCCTAAAGCAAGAGATGTCACACAGCACTTCAGTCCAGATAAGTGAACAGTTGAGCTGAGGGAAAACTGTAGGGAGAAAATACTACAGCTCCCGCTAATTAGGGAGTTATCACTTAGAAAGAAACATAGCTCTGAGTCTTGGGGTAACAGCTGTCAAAGGAAACTTCTGGGAGCCATCTTGCCTTCATTTTGCAATCTTCTGATGACAGAATAAGCAGTAAGATTGGCAGTATGTTCCTTGAAGTATCTCTGCCCTTCCCATGTTAGTGAGAGAACAGAAAGCCTGTGAAGGAACGAAAACATTCCAATCACTTGAGATGTCCGTGACTTTTAAATGAATTCAGGAGCAGTAACTAGAATCATCTCAAGCTACAAAAAATGAAACCTTCTGTAAACAGTAAAAGCAAATTATCATTACTGATCATTAACTTTCCAACAAAATATTCAGAGAAGTCTTTGATATTCATTTGTCCCTTTGGTAAAAACATTTTCCCAATAGCAATCAGAAATCAGAAGTTAGGCCGATAAATGGGATAAACTTTCAAATGTTAATACATCTTCAGTTTCTGGTATTCTATGTAGGAATACAGAATCACTGAAATTTCCCTGGATTCTTTTATTTATGATACATTACGTTCATCTCCTGAGAATATCCTGAGAGTAAAATATTGGTATGTTAAAAAATTACTAAATTTTTGTGATTTTCATGCAATACATTTTGATGGTATTTAGATTTCCACCCTTACCCTCATCCCTCTTACTACCTTCTACCCTATTTATTGTAGTCTATTATATATATATATATATATATATGGCTATAGAGTAATATATATATATATAATAGAGTTCTATATATAAGGATATAAGGCTATAGAGTCAAATATATATATATATATATGGCTATAGAGTCTAATTTGTGTCCATACATGTCTTTCAATGTGGATCCATCCATTGGAACCTTGCCAACCTATCAAGAGTCAGAAGCTTGGAAAAATCTGACTCCTTCTCCCCCAGGAGCCATCATTTACTGATGGTAAGGTTGGAGTTTCTTATCCACTTCCCAAGATCTCTGCTGGGATTTTGTCTGGTTTGAGCTTGCGTGGGCTTTATGCATGCTGTTGCCATTGCTGTGAATTCATATGAGTAACTGACCGGCTCTCTGGAAAAGTCTTTCCTTGCGGTCATCCACCACCTCTGGCTCTTACAATCTTTCTGCTCCCTCTTGCACAGTGATCTCTGAGTGCTGGGAGGTGTAGGTTTGACATAGGTGTCCTATTCTGGGATGAATACTCTGTGGCCTCTTGTTCTCTGCAGATTGACCAGTTGTGGGTTTATGTGTTAACTACCTTATGCTGCACAAGGAAGCTTCTCTAGTGAGAGTTGAGAGGTGTATTCATCCTGCCAAGTCTGGAGCTGATGCATGTTTTAAAGGTCACAAAGACACATATAACACATCCCTTAAGAAGCTCACAAAGTAAAATATGAGCATTTTGGTATAGAAATTTAGGATTTAAAAAGGATGTTTAGGGATTTAGGGGTGAGGAGGATTTCAGGATGAAAGATATATTCCTTGGAAGGCTAACCTACTTAAGAGTGAGTAGGTGAGAAAGGTACAAGCAGAAAACAGAGGCTGAGGTTGCACAGTAAGTGGACAGGGCAGAGAAAGTTTCTGTTTGGTGGTGGCTGTGAGAAGTACCAGCCTTGTTATAGTTATGGATAAGACCCCAGCTGCATACTTGATGGGCAGTGGGCAGTAGCTGTACCACAGCCATCGCCCTTGCATTGCCCAACACACTGCTCTTGATCATCCCTTGTTCCTGGGCTCTGCACAAGTCTCCTGGATTCTTGTTCTTGCCATCTCTTCTTGCTGGCCTTGTTTGTGTCCAGCTTCACTTCCCAGAGATCACGCAAACATTCCAACTCCTATGTTGAATTTGGCAACACTTGGCAAATTTTAATGTTTCTCATTTGAAAAGCAGAAACGTGACGCAGCTGAAATCATACAACACAGGAAGATGAAAAACAAACCTATCAGGGCTTAAAAAATAGGCAAATAAGGTAAGCAAGCCAGAAAAGGATAGAAAAGAATAAAAAGTTGAACTTCAATTGCTGGCAATTGTAGGGCCTGGTCTCCCTACATACCTTTTTCTCCGCTAGGTTCCCCGGCCAGGAACTAGCTTCAGCTTGTCAGCTGCAGTTTGTACGTAAACAACTTGATTGAGAACAACTTGACTTTAGAAGCCTAACCGCAATTGCTCTGAACCAGGTGCGCGTCATGTACTCAGATGTTCCTTGGAAGCCTGAACTGCTGCCCCCTATCAAACTCCCCGTGAAACTTTCCTGCCGGTTTTTCACCATCACCTGCTGGGTGAATATATATTGAGCACCTCGCTTGAGTCAATGGGAAGTTTCTCCACCATTTTCGATGTCTGTGTTGTGTTTGTCTTGTGTATGTCTTGTGTGTCTTCAATTCCTCAGGCCCTCACTGGATAGACTCAGATACAGTTGTAGCAAAAGGCGCTACAGGCAATGGGTTTACATTTCGTTCTGGACATTTTAGCAGTTGGTGGAAGCAGAGTTCACAAGATCCACACATCCCAGGATTTTAAAAGCTAGCTATAGGCAATTATTTTGATGATATAAAAGGTCTTCAAGATTAGAAATTTAAAAAATATATGCAAGCTTGAATTCAAGTCTCAGGTATACCAGTAATTGACTCTTGCTCTGAGTTACTCCACTTTATCAGGGCCCTTCTCCTCAAAGGTATTTTAAATAATGTTTTAATAAGTCCTTGGGAATTTCATACAATGCATTGTGACCATATTCATCCCCCTCCTTCATCTCCTCCCAGATCCTATCCAACTCCCCACCCACCCAACTTGTCTTACCTTTTAAAGCCATGGAGCCCAATTTATGTTGCCTAATTATTCTTGGGTGTGGGTCCATCCCCTGGAATATGGTCGGCCTACAAGGATCAGACCTTTAAAGAAAGCCACTGTCTTCCCAGTAGTTATCAATTATCAATAGCTCCTCAGCTAGGGGTGGGGCTTCTTGAGTATGCTTCATGCTGGGATTTTGCATGACTTGATCTTATGCAGGTCTTGTGCAAACTGTCACAATCTTTGGAAGTTCCTATATGCAACTGCCATTTTGTGTCCAGAAATACATACGTTTAAGTTTAAATAAAAAGTTGGTGAAGTTCTTACCTTCTCTATACATTCTATAATCTAATAATAGTAATAATAATAAAACAATTCTAAAATACAATTCTCTGGAAAACATCCCTGTCAAAATCCAATCAGAAAGAACTAAAACACGAAATAGAAAGCATCCTAAATGTCCCGTTTCCTCAGTTCCTGGATTATAAATGCATTAACCTAGAGGTGACACCTTATTCATCTTTTAAGACCCATCTGCAAACAGGAAGGGCTAGGTTGAACTACACGAAAATTCTGGTTTTAGAGTTCAAATATTGACAAATATCAACAACAATTTTATACAATTCAGTCTAACAAGTGTGTTACGTTAAGATAACTAGGGACATTGAAGTATGAATACCTTTTGTCATCCTTGACTGGCAACACCAAAGAAATGGCACTGGAAATAAAGAGAAAAACTACTCATTGGGCTGAGAATCTGCTATGGTCATTGTTTGACTCCCCAAATTCTATGAGGTGAGGCATCTAGGAAGAATTAGGTCATGAAGCCTCTGGAATTAGTGCTCATGTGAAAGAGGCCCGGGGAAGCTCAACCAGCATTTCTGCCATAGGAGCTCACAGAGGAAAATGCTATGGACAAGGAAGAAGGCTGCTGTGCACACTTAGTCTGCTGCTGTCCTTATCTTGTGCTTCTCACCTGTCAGAGACATGTGGAATAAGTTTCTGTTGTTTATAAGTCACACAGTTCATGACATTGTGCTATAGCAACCTGAAAAGATGGACAGACTCAGGTGTGAACTCTGGAACCAAACTGACTGCTTTCAAACCCCAGCTCTGCCCTCGCTGTATGAAGTTGAGCAAGTTTTCTTTTTTTTCTTTTTAAACTTCCCTGGTCTCAATTTCTTCATCCATAAAACTAAAATTATTACATGCAGTAGGTGCCCTTTATCCAAAGTGGTGCATTTCAAATCCCTTAACAGATGCTTAAAACTGTGGATAAAATTTAAAGTACAATATTGTTTTCTTAGCAATACATATGACAAAGTTTAGTTTATAAATTAGATACAGTGTGAGATTCATAACAATAGCTACTAAAATAGAATAATTATCATAGTATACTTTAATGGAATGTACATGAATTTGGTCTCTCTTTTAAACCATTGTATTGAACTCACCTCACTTGTGACGATCTGAGAAGGCGCACGGGCTGTCTGGAGAGCTGGGCTGAGGGAACAGCAGAGGTGGTGACTGACGTAAGCCGCAAGCCTTGTGGTGCAGCCTTAGGCCACTTTGTATTGGTGACTCAAACTCTAACCTTGGGAAACCACAACAGTTGATAACCAGGAGGACAGCTAAGTGACTCGCTGGTCTGTGGTGAATGGAGTGTGGGTACACTGGGCAGAAGAGTGACTTAGTTTCCCGAGAGATAGACTGGACAGCATACTTGAGAACCCTACACAGAATGCTACGAAGCTTCAGTTTTATGCATTGTTCATTTATGAATTTCCCAGTTAACATTTTCAGGCTGAAGTTGATCATAGATAACTGAAGCCCAGAAAGTGAAGCCCCAGATTAGGTACCTAGATGATAGGGCTGCTGTAAGATTAAAATACGTACAAAGCTCAGCACACTATGTGACAGGCAGAGCTCAGTAAACGTTAGCTATCAGCTGCAGTGGCTACTGGATGCACAACTGAATCCAGGGGGATGGAGTGGAGCTATCTTTCCTGGCTACTCAGTAACTTGTATTATAGACAAACACAGAAAAACTGTTTATTAGCCAGGACATTTCAGAGTTTAAAAAAAGGACTGAAAATATTTTAAAAGAGCCATGACTGGTGCATGAACACAAGGAAACAGAGGGCTTCGGGCCTCTGGGAACTTGCTCATATGAACTTGCAGCAGAGATGACAGAATGCACAAGACCCAACATGACACCGGAGAAATGGGCGGCAGGCCCCAAACTTAGCTGAGAAATTATCAGCAACTGATTATTGCTGGGTGAGGCAAAGCTGATCTTCCTTAAGGGAGTGACTCCAGATAGGCTGACTGGACTCCAGTGGATGAGCCTGCACGGTGGAGCATCTGAGTACAAAAGCTTGATCAGATAGACTTTAACATATATGACAGAATGCATGAAATCAGGGGGAGGCCACGGGGAGTTCAGATGGGGGAGGGATCCAAATATGATTAATATTTGCTGTATAAAATGCACAAATGCTCAATAAAATTATACATTTGTAAAACACTAAGGCCCAAAGACAGAAACTGCAACATGATATGCTTTACACACAGATACACACACAGTCATGGACATACACACACACATAGACACAGTCATGGATACATGCAGGCACACACACAGAGACACACTGACACAGAGCCATGGATACACACACACACACACACACACACACACACAGAGACATGCACAGATACAGACAGAGACATGGACACACACACAGTCTCAGACACAGACTCATACATAGACGCCATCATGGAGACACGTAGATAAACATAAACACACACATACACACACACACAGGAATGAAATTTCACAGATCTAGTCTTCGCCATGTGCTTTGTTCTTCATTCTAACCCATCCCATCCCATCCAATTCTATTCTGAGCTTTACAGAGATTCCTAACTGTTAAATTGATTTTATGGCCCACTAGTGACTCTCAGTAAATTACATTTAGAAATGGACCAGACCAGCCAAAGTTAACCTTGGGAAAAAATGGAGGAGAAGCATATTCGGGTCCCACAAGGCCAATACCAGGTTCACAATGGAATGTGCAGGTGTAAGAGGCCAACCTCACACTTTACTTCCCCCTCTTCTGAAAGAGACAGCTTCCTCCCTGTCCCATTCTCCTGCCCTGAATCCTGACCCCCCCTCACTGCCACACCAACCACAGGGAAAGTGCAAGCTATGCTTTCGTAAATCCTAATGTGAAGATGTAAGCAACTCATTGTACGTGTAGGTAGCCTTCAAGATAGAGCCCTCCATCATCAGATGTAGGAGAGAAGTGATAGCTTAAATGTTTGTAGTTCTCATTCTTCCACCAGGTTTTCAGCTCTCCACTTATCATCAGGTTAAAAGTGCAGTCAGTGAGCGTAGCTCCTCCTGGCACACTGTCCGGCAACATCTGCACCCCACACCAGCAGGGAAGTCATGTCCATCAGCACACACCACATTTCTCACGGTAGCAATGCTGTGTTCAGCCTATGCTGTACATCATCATCTTGCTATTTGGGTAGGGCTGAAAAGCATGGTTCTTAAAGACCAAGGTGCTGATAATGGTATGGTAATTCCACAAATAAATTATTTTGCTGATGGTGTGTTGTGCCTCCAAGTTCTCTATGAAGACCAACTGCATGTTTTCCCAAAGAACATTTTGAAACGGGTACTTACAGGAACATACGGACAAGGTACGAGCTGAGGGGGAGGGCAGAATCCATAGGGATAGAAACCTACTTGTGCTTCCTGAGGCCGCATTAAGGAATGAGGCATGAAGTGGGATAAAAGTATGTTACCAGGGATCTCATTCTGCTCAGAATTGTTTCAAACACAGAAATTCTTAAAAATCTTTAGATCAATTTAACATGTCCATCTTTCAATTTCTCCAAATGACTTACTGGTTTCTTCCTTCATGAGTAACTCTTCTCTAGTCTCAGCAAAGGGAAGGAGAGAACTGTAAAACATGGTCAAGATGTGAAACAGGACTGAGACCTAGCACTTGTGAGCTCTAATGATGGGCCACACACTGTGAATTTCTCATCTGACTCACGCCAGAGTTCTGAGTAGAAGAGAGATCCTATCATTCCATTTAATAGAAAAGCTTAAAGCTCAGAGAGGTAAGTCCAAGAAATAGATGGTATTCAAACCCCAGCAAAAATGATCCAAGAGCCCAGGCTCTCTCTCACACTGCAGAAATTCATCGAAGTACTGAGGCCTGTCAGGTTGATTTTGATGGAACAAATAGCTTGTGACAAACTGTCCAGAGCCAGTTGACTAACGGCTTTTCTCTTTGGTTCTCATGTGTACACAATGGCCCCTTACTATTTCAGGAAATATGTTAAAAGGCCCTAAAATTTAAAAAGTGTGTGTGAGGGGATCTTTTAGTGCTACAGAGAGTGCTATTAACCATCACGCCCTGGGATGGTTAGTACTAATTGCTAACTTGACAATCTAGAATCACCTAGGATACAGACCTCTGGTCATGCCTGTGAGGGTTTATCTTGATTACATTAATTGTGTTGGGCAGACCTGCCTGCCTCTGTGGCACCATCCCCTGATGTGATCCTGACTGTTTAAATGAAGAATCAAACTGAGCAGCAGTTTGATTCATTGCTGTCTTTTAACTGGACAATCTGTGACCACCTTCTTAAGACCTAGCTGCTTGACTTTCCAGCCACAATGGGCCATCCTTGAACTGTGAGATAAAATAAACCCTTTCTCCCTTAAGCTGATTTTATTGGGATATTTTATCACAGCAACAGAAAAAGAAGATATATTTCTGCTCTATATGAGCTACAGGGCCAATGATGTTACAAATAAACAGCCAAGACTCGCTTTCCAGATTAGGTTCACACCATCATTGTCCATGGCTTGTTGTCTGCAACCCCATATAGGCACTTTGGCTCATTTCAGACAGTATCACGTCACTCTATTGTATTAGAAGTCCCACTGAGGTGTCCATTTTCTCCTCATTTCTCTTTGTAGCTAGCAAAGTGGATGTTTAACTTCTTTCCAGACATGCAATTCTAATTTTCAAAAAATTCATGTAAAGAAATATTTGTGCTTTTTACTCATTGGAGTCTGCCTTTGTGGTGATTTTGCTTTCTATTTTATTTTTAAGAAAGGCAGAACATTGCATCAGAAGAGCTGTGCCCGCATAGCACAAGGCTCTTTCCAGAGACTCTTCCATTGGCCCAAGTGGGCAGTGACAATACTGAAGGAGTTGATTCACCTAGAACATTTTTTAAGGATAAGTTTTCTTTTTCCAAGTTCAAAAAGCATAGATCCTTCAGGTTTGGTGGTATATGCCTTTAGTTCCAGCCCTTGCACGGCAGAGGCAGGTGCGTCTGTGAGTTTGAGGCCAGACTGGTCTTCATAGCAAGTTCCAGGCCTCAAGGAAGGAAGGAAAGAAGGAAGGAAGGAAGGAAGGAAGGAAGGAAGGAAGGAAGGAAGGAAGGGAGGGAGGGAGGGAGGGAGGAAGGGAGGGAGGGAGGGAGGGAAGGAGGAAGGGGAAAGGAAAGGAAAGGAGAAACAAAACCCAAAACAAACCAAGCAAAAAAGCATAGACTGGTCATAGAGAAGACATGTGTTAGGGTAATAAGCCACTAAAGTCATAGTTTTAGACCTTGGTCTGAGTTCATATGGTCATAGGAAGACTGTGTACCTGCCTGTGGCTCTACCTCAGATGTAAAGAAGGGTCTGGAACCTACATCATGCACAGAATCTCAAGATCCACATTTCTGGGTGACACCGGCCTCTGTAGTAATATTATGAGCCCTAGAGAACTAGAAACCCGTATGTCTATGTGTTTTCGATGTGTACAGTCTGAAAAATTACAGAAGTATTGGTACTTTCCAACTCTTCTCTGTCTCTCTTTCTCCCTCCCTCCCTCCCTCCCTCCCTCCTCTCTCTCCATGCATATGGAGATCAGAGTTTGCATTAAGTAACTTGCTTAGACTCCATCTCATTTCCTTAAAATTATTTTCTTTACTTGATGAGTATGAGTGTTTTGCCTGAATGTATGTAAGTGCATGCATGTCATGCAGTGCCCTCAGAGGTCAGAAGTGGGTGCTGAAATTACAGTTGTTAGCTGCATGTGGGTGCTGAGAATTGAACCTGGGAGACGGGGAATCTGCATAGCAGCCAGTGCTCTTAACTGCTAAGCCGTCTCTCCAATCCCTCTCCATCTCTTTTTTAAGACAGGATCTCCTTCTGAACCTGAAGCTCACCAATTTGACTAAACTGACCAGCCAGCGAGCCCCAGGGGTCCACCTGTCTCTGTCCCCTGAGTGCTGGGGTTACAGACACATGCCACTCTTCTTGGTTCTTATGAGGGTGTTGCAAGTCCAGTTCAGGTTCTTGTGTTTGGATGACAAAGGCTTAACTAACGGGGCCATCTCCCTACTGCTCCAAATGAGTGTCTGCAGTTTCCAACATCAGGGAACTTTGGGAACACTCTATGCCCTATTCTTCCAGTTAGAAACTCCTAATTTGCATATTAAAGGCTCTTTAAGATATACTTCTAGGAAAGTCCCCTGGGAAAGGGAAATTTGTGTCACAAATGGATTTCTCAACAGAACTCTTCTTTGTAATAACCATAGCTAATTTTCCATGGAACTAGCATTCTTTGGATCTTGTTTTAGGAAGTGCTAGTCACCGGCCAATACAGAACAGCTATAAGAGATGAACTTGAGCTTGGCCCAGTCCAGGCTTTCATGCTGGCTTGTTAGGGATTTTTATAGAAAGGTGAGAAACCCAGTGACTTAATAATTACACCTCACATCTGTGGGGGTTTACAGTTCCACAGACCCCTTTTCACACCTTTTCTCATTAAAAATAAAACCTCACTAGATTCCTGTGTGCCCACAGATAGAGAATTATAATCCCCATACCGCAAGTAAATAAACCCTTGGAAGGTGAAGAGTTTGCCTGCCTAGGTCATACATCTCTTGCCTTAGGCTTTCTTTATGACATAATACATTTAAGCTTTAGATGACCTGGCAGCTAAGGTCCTAACAATGTGGTAACATAAAATTTTGCTAAATCTACTAGCAATGTATTATCTTTTTAAAAATGAGCCTCATGATGATACTGATTAGCCACTAGTTAAAGAGTTGTGACTTCCTGTCCCAATAGTGGTGATGGAGTGGCTTGAACTCAGGTAGCTCTGCTCACCCTTCCTGCATCTTACAATGCATCATGATTCTGCCAGCATCTTCCATCAATGCAATCACACATATACTAGGAGATAAACCTCAAGCTTCTTAAGGTTATCATCTTTGTGTTTGTGCTCTTACTTTTTAGCTTACTTTTAAGGCCCTCTTTCTATACTGCTTCATTGCCTGCCTTTTTCCAGTTTATTCTAATTTGTTTTAGTATAAAGACTAATGGGATTGGCATTGCAGTCACAAAAAGGAGATCAAAGTTATGAGTCCACATTTATGTGAACCTGTAGGAGACACTTATAATGGTGAGCACATAGCTGGATTTACATGGGACATTTTCTGACTCTTCAGCATTCTCAGCCATCGTGTCTCACTCAGCTTTGATAGTTATCACAAATTCACGTTACAGATATATATAATTTACAAGGATTTTATTGAATGTAAACAACTAAAAACATTTTAAGTTTTAGATTCTGTATTATGGCTTTGTCATTGACCCTCAGTTTTGGCACATGGAAGCTCATTTTTTTTTTCTAGATTAAACTGTGTCTTATTTTCTTAGGCTTTCAACCACAAAAATACAGATAACTCTAGAAATACTCTGTCTCCCCACCCCAACCCTACAATCTGTTTTGTTATAACTGATCCAGAGAAAACAAAAATGCATCACGTTTGAAGTCTACACTGTTCCAGGGTAAATTGTGTCTCACTTTGAGTCATATTATATGTTCATTATATCTAGAAAAACAATTTGGATAATAAAAGTGCCAGATGTTAGCTCAGGCTATAAACATACCATGGCATATTTACATCAGGCATCAAACTTTTCTAGATTTCTTTTGTAAATGCTTTTTGTCTTATGCTAAAATTCTTAACCCATTTGTTCCTTGACTTCTGGAATAGATTAATTATTTTGATTAATAAAAATTAGAAACCTTAATTGGTCCCTGGTTGGGGTTTGGTTGTATTAAATGAATCTACCGGTGATCAAAAAATGTATTTGAAGGGGAGTTTAGGCTAATATATCAACAAATGAGGAGCTATAAACATGATTAATACACACATTAGACTTTCCTTATCACGTTTGCTGGCAGTTTTTATCCGGTCACAGTTGAAATTCCATTGAGTTCTTTCTCTTTTTGTATAAAATACAGATTATGTGGAGACAGCAGTCTGAGCAACTGGAGTTTCATCTTGTCTGCCCATTAATTATTAATGGTGTTTTAGTGCTTCTTATCTATCACTGCTGAGAGATGGAGGGCTGTATTTTTATAGTCATTTTCCAGTAAGAAAACAGGCTTCGCCATGCTCTGTACTGAGCAATAGGGAAAGGATCAAAAGTACTTTCACTTTTATGAAGCAATTTGAAAGAAATACCCCATCTCACTAATTTTATCATTTCATTGAGGGATAGTGTAATTTTCAAAGATTAAACAAAAACTGACACAAGCTTATGTCTCCTTTGATAGTGTTTTCAAAATTTTATAATCTCAAAGACACTGAATGCAGGCCACTGAAAATAGAGAGGGCGCCTTGCACAGATTACATTGATAAGTCCATTTGAGCAGATTGTAGTATTATGTCCCAAATGCCCGAACAGACAACAATTTCCCTGTGGTAAAGTGCAATTTACAGATGGCTGTGGCCAACATACTGGGACAGTCCTGTGTGAGGGACTTATTCAGTTGTCTTGGTCCCCTCATCATGGAGTGCCTGAGGAAATGGATCTCACATGCTGTGGAGCACAGTCCTTACAGCAGGGTCTAATCTGCCCTACTGGACTCTGACATCTGGTTAGTTTTATTTGTTTTGATTATTAAAATCTGCTTAATGCACATTTTAATTTTCAACAAGAAATAAAATCAACATAGAAGGTGATTGAAAGAGTTTTTCAACAGCTCAAATTTAATTTAAACAGAGCTAGGAGGGGTAGTAGTTAAGAGCATTGTCTGCTGTTGCAGGGGACCTGAGTTTAATTCTCAGAACCCACATGGTGGCTAACAACAGCCTCTAACTCCAGTACTCTAGAATCTGATGCCCTCTTCTAGCCTCCACAGACACTGCACACACATCCTGTACATACCATACATGCAGGCAAGTACTCTTACACAATAAAATAAAATAAACAAAATTCAAACAATAGAAAACAAACAACAACAAATGCTGGTAAAGATGTGGGGCAAAAAAAATCCTTATATGCTGCTGATGGGAATATATATTGTTCCAACCATTATGGAGATCAGTATGAGGTATGTATTGGAAGGGCTCTAAGGTGATACACTGTAGTGATATCTGAACATGCATGCTTAGTGAAGCTTTATTCAAAATACCCAAGTCATGGAATCAGTCGAGGTATTTGTCAGCAGATGAATGGATAAGCAAAATGCTACATGTTTATACAATGGAGTTTGTTCAGTGATAAAGAAGAATGACATCATATTATTTTCTAGAAAATGGATTCAACTGGAGAGCATCATATTAAGTAAAAGAAATCAGATACAGAAAAAAATAGTTGTTTTTTTCTCGTCTGTATGTTCTAGAATTCATTAGAGATACTTAAACCGTTCATATATATTTTGACAGGTGATTTCCCAGCCAGTAGGAACACTCCAGTATTAGTCTATATATATTTTTAAGATAACTTTAAGCTGGGATGAGACCTAACTGTCTTTAAGCTGTTTAGCCTACCTAACATGTCATGATAATAATAGAGGAAATAGAATACATAGCAGTGATGTAGTGGGAATAATAAAGTATTCATCAAGAGCATGAGACCGACTCTATCCGACCCTTTCATCTGGAAAGTATAAGATCTTTTTCTAGTCAGGTTACAATCTGGAGTATCATCAAAATAGTGGTTCAATATTTCTCTGTACCCTCTGTGTCCCCTTCTCCAGCCAGCAGAATTATGTGAAACTAATTGACCCCACTCAGCTTCAAGAAAAAGATATGGAAATAACTGAGAAATTGTATAAACTGTATAAAGCACATACGTGGCATTTCCAATGTTAAATTTTTTATCTCTCTCAATCATCACCATGACAAACTTCATGAGAATATCATCTGAGCCTAGATCATAGGATGGGCACTGGTTGATATTTGCCAACTCATGATTTTGTGCAAAACAATCCCAGTGAATAATGCACACTTCCTTTGGAACATCTCTGAACAAAGCATAGCTATGAACGTGTTCTTCAGTATATCTGCGTCCTGAGAATTTGTAAAGAGCAAAATCTATGTCCGATTTCTTAAATTCCAAGCAATCTTTGGGCAGTGACCAACCATGTGCTCTCAGCAACACCTCGCAGGTAGTGTTCCTGAATGACACAGAGCATCTCAGGCAAGAACCCATGCAACTGCTGCTGAATGTCTTGTTTCAGTGGTTTTCTTTAAAACATCTGAATTAATTTCTAGTGTGAAACTAGAGTTGACCTGTAAAATGTGGTAGTGAAAAGTCTGGCACCGCGATGGAAAGACCTATGTCAGAAAACTAGAGAAAATGACAACCCAGAGAATAATGGCGGAAAGAACATTAATACTAAATAATGAAGAAGAATGTAAACAGATAAGGGATTCAGAGAGCCCTGGATCTTTAAAAGGCTGGAAGAGGGATGACATGATAAAAAGTGATAAGACTTGTCAAGAAGAACAAAGTCAATGTGTGCACATTAGACAGTTTAAGGAATTAGAGTCACA
The DNA here is from genome assembly GCA_035773235.1 of Eospalax fontanierii. Lineage (NCBI taxonomy): Eukaryota > Metazoa > Chordata > Mammalia > Rodentia > Spalacidae > Eospalax > Eospalax fontanierii. Next base: position 64,041,881 of record CM069539.1, on the reverse strand, counting down.
AGGTCAAGTGTGGGCAACATTAAATATGAGTAATGAAGAATAAAATAAGCAAAAAGCAAGCTAGCTTCATAAATCAACTCCAGAGCAACTTGGTTGTGAGGAAGAAAAGGGAGAACAGAGGATAACTCACTGTAGCCTGTTGAAATGTCAAGATCTAGGACCAATTACTAAAGATCAGTGTGTTTATGCAAAGCCTGTATTTGAAGTTCATAAAACTGCATTCCATCAACCAGTGGGGATTATATAATTTACACTGGGAAATGCAATTAAACAAAATGAGAGAGGGGGAGAAAGAGAGAGAGAGATAGGGAGAGAGAGAGGCAGAGAGAGACAGAGACAGAGAGGCAGAGAGAGAGAGAGAGAGAGAATGGTTGCATGCTTAGGAAAAGCAGAGTGGCATAGGCGTGGGTGTCCTGGTTGCAGCGTTGTCCCAGGTAGGTCTCCGAGCTGACTTGGAGGGGACCTCACTCGGTCAGATAGACAATGTCAAGGAAGAAGCTGCTACAGAGGACACGCAAAAGAGAAAGGTCAGGAACGAAGATTTGGGCTACAGCACACATGCCAAGGTCAAGGGTCCCAGCTCCTGTTCTCTCTGCTCCCACTGGGAGCTCCGCAGGCAGGAGGAATGGACCTGAGACCTGTGGGGGAAGGGACCCGTGAAGCCAGCCACAAGCAACAGATTACAGCTCGGTGTAAACAGTGTACCACACAGGCGCCTTGTAAAGAGTGTTGATAATGAAGCGCCTACCCAGGCAAAGATTCAACAGCAGGAGGCTGAGTGGTGATGAAAACGATTCAGTGCCCTTAGAAAAGACCCGTGGGAGGCACAAAATATGAAGAAAATAAAGAAGTGTCCACATTAATCAAAGCACTACTTGACAAAGGATAGAGGATGCACAATTAAGGAGAGCAAATCATTGGGAGAGGGTGCAGGCTACGTGAAAGCAAATCCCAAGAGAGGGAGGCAGCAAAACTCAGTACACAAATCCACTCTCGTGAATCAGAGTCAGCGCCGGTCGCACACGGTTGCAGTGTACACTCACTCCCCGGGCGTGCTGAGTCTTCTTACAATGCTCCTCTCTCTGATTTGAACCCTCCCCATTTTCTCCCGTTAGATGGCTGATATCCAGCAGGCATGTGCCTTACCTGAAGCATGTCTCCGGAACACCCACTGGCCCATGTTTAACTATTATCCCCTTCAAGGGTTCTTTGATACCTACTTTCAGTTCATCTGAACTGCAGTTTTAAATGACAAAATTGATACCTGTTCTAACTTGAGAATAACTATCCTAGTTTGTGTCCTTGACTTTCCTTCATCCTGACTAATCTTTCTAAGTCACCCTTACATCTGAGAAGTCACAGAAAACAGAGATCCCCGCCAAACTAAAACTGAATATGGAGCATGAGCAACGGAGGAAAATTAAAAACAATCATTTTTTTTAAGGCACTATGTTTTCACTAAGCTAATATTTTATAATGTTTTCCATAAGTCTGGACCTATAGAGCTCTATTAACAAAGAAATATGCATGGAATTAGCAGTACATATGCATCCTTATACATATTAGAAGTAAACTCTAGGTCAGATCATATAGCCTACAGTCTTTATTTTTTAAAGGGGGAAATCCATGCTGTCTTCTGCTTCTTCAGTCATTAAGGTTATATTCTCTCTCCCTCTCTCTCTTTCTTTCCTTTTCAAAAATTGTTGTTGGCGTTATATAAATTTCAAATCTATTGGTTTTGGACTGTACTGTGGCCACATATTTAGAGGCACACATAGCTTTTACTCAGATGTCTAAGGATTGATTTCGCATGAATAACTGCAGAGTTCAAGCTTGCAAATCTGATGACTTGTGCTCTTTAACATAGACTCCCTGGGAGACTGTTTACTGGGGAGGGGTCCTGATCCAAGCCTAAGTATCATAACAGGTAAGAGAGAAAGGTTTTGAGGACAGGCGGGCTGTCCTGGGCTGCGGATCTCACTTTGCAGCAGCTGTGTGTATTCAGGGGCGTGGTTCTCATCTTGCGCTGTCCTGACCTTCCACTAGGGGGAAGAGCAGAGCATTTCCCTTTCTGCCTTGCTTAGCTACAAACTGACAGGCAGCATTGTGGAATCTCTGCACAAAGCTTTTTTAAAAACTTTCTATTAAACATTAATACCACAAATGATCTTTACTTCATTTTGAGAAATGCACAGCGGTTACATTTTAAAGCGATGTGTGTGCTTGCTGTAAACAGAAGTGTGATGAAGGGTGGGTGAAGTTTAATATAGGAGTCCTATCTAGGGACACACTCTCTGCAGTCTCTTATTCTCTACATTTGGGGCAGTTTCTCGATGCATCACTCTGTTGCACGGGGAAGTGTCACTGGTGAAAGCTGAGAGATGCATTAGTGTTCTCTCTACCCCCTGTTCTATGTTCTGTGAGCCTTGGGTGTAGAGGTTCCATTGTAGATGTGTCACTTAGGGCTAGACATCTCACAGATACTTATTCTCTGCGTGTGACCAGTTGTGGGATTCTGTAATAGTCTCCACATGTTCCAAAAAAAAAACCTTCTATGATGAGTGGTGACAGATATAATTGTCTGTAAATATAAGGATCCATACTTAGCATACAGTAAGAATACATTTGTCTAGGGATATGACAGACATAGGGTTTTCTCTAGGATCTATGACCTCTCCAGCCATGTGTGCTTGGCTATGTTTACAGTACCACACATGAGTTCCTAGTTCCCTCCCACTGAGCAGGCTTTAAGTTCAGTTATACATCTGTTGATTTCCTCCAAGATAAAAGTGCCACTACCTACCGCACCGATATAGTTCCTGTTCTGGTCATTGTTGTGGTTATTAGGCCTTAAAGCTTGCGTTGGACCACTGGTTGATTTTTCTCCCTTAGCTGCTTGTATAGTATCCTCTAAAACTAAGAGAGCTGGTCTTCAGGGAGGAGGCTTCCAGGTCATTTTCAGCTCCATTTCTCCAAGTCCTGTGTCCAAAGTATGTCCTGTCTTCAGCAATAGGGTCTTACCTTCAAGTTCTTGGAGGAAGTCATGGACTGTGACAATAGCCTGTTATTTTGGGAGTCTCTTGGACTATCCTGACCAACAATTCAAAGGGAACTTTCTCCTGTCTGCCACTGTCTTTTGTTATATAGTCTTCAGCTATACATATGCACTCATGTACACACATTGTATGTGCATTTTCAGTATACTTTTGAAGTAATGCATCCCCCTCTGTTTTTTCATACCACCTAAGCATTATTCATTTCCTCTCTCTCTCTCTCTCTCTCCTCTCTCTCCCTCTTTAACCTTCCTTCTTCCCTACCTAGTTAAAGCACCCCTTTCCCCGTCTCTCCTTTAATAACATTTGTCTCCTGTCGTCCTCCTTCTCCTGAGATCTTTCTTTTCCCTTTTTAGCCCACGGTTCCTTGAACCACCCTCCTCCTCCTCCGTTTCTGGCTAAGCATTCCAGTTTACCCCACTTCCTGTCTCCTACTGCTCCCCTCGCTCTTTCCTTTGACTTTCGTGGTTTCTTTCCATGTTCCTGCTCCTGCTGCTACATCAGGACATAGCTTCAAACTCACATATCAGAGTTTGCTGCGAAGATCCACAAAGGAGAGAGAAGATACATCTCTTGTTTTTCTGAGTCCATGTTACTTCACTTAGTATAACAGTGTCTAGCTCCAGCTATTTACCCACAAATTTCATGATGTTGTCTTTCTTGGCCACTAAGTAGAACTCCATTGTGTCAATGGTCCACACTTTCATTATCCATTCTTGTAAGTTCTTCTTGCAGTTGTAAGACTTCTTGTCTTATATGATTTCTTTCCATAGCCATCTTTCCTGTGCACTTCAACACGCTTTTCTCCCATTGCAGTGTTTACTAACACTACTTTCACTGACTGAGTAATCACTTTGTTCTGGGTTCCAGGTGCTTTTTGAGTGTCTTGTAAATATTACCTCAATCATTCCTCATAGTGTGGACAGTGAGAATTATTTCATTCTATGGACAGAGAAACAGAAGTTCAGTCACTTTAGAAAACTTACCTTGGATCACTCACTTAGTTGTAAAACTGGGATTTCTATCTAACTCTAGAATAGAGTGTGATATATTTTTATTTCTTCATGGCAATATACCTCAAAACTTAGTGGCTTAAAAACTACTGATTTGGACAGGACTTGTAGAATGGGAGAATAAAGAGCTCAGAGGATCGTATCCCTGGCAAAATAACCAAGCTGGTGAGAATTATTTTTAAAAGTATTTTGAAATCTCTGGAAATTGTTTGATAGAAATCTAGCCAATGGAGAAACTTTCATTCAAGAAAATCTACTAGATCTCAGTAGGAATAGTGAGGGTCCATGTCATTTGTGCTGATCTCCTATTCAGATCCTTGTTACCAAAACTCTACCTAAACACTCCAGACAGATGTTGCACAAGCTATAAGGTGCCCTCCCTTCCCACCTTTATGGTTTGTTGGTAACAGTAAATTTTAGAAGAGGCATCTGATTTCTCATGAGTATGTTGCAAAAGTTGGCTTGTAGCTACATCCTGGAGTGTGGAGTTTCCTTTCCCCTGTTTAGTACACACTTACACAGCACAACTCAGCTCTGTCTACTTTGAGCCAAAAGTACTAGGTGCCAAACTGCACATATGCTAGAAGTCCTTTGCCAAGGAAAGACAAAGCAGGATGACCAGGAGCCACCCAGCTACTTAGTATCCCTTTGTACAGTGAGGGAGTCTTGTTTCAAATGTAGTGGTACAGGATTTAGCACAAAAGGAAGCAGCAACCAAAAGACAAATATCTTTGCATTTTGTGCATGGGAACAGAATTTATTTGGGATACAGCATGGGGAACTTTATATTTTAGAGTGCTATCAAAAACAATAAAGATTCTGATATCAAGCAATTAAACAGAGGAGAGTACCTCAATGATTAAAAAATGACAGAGCTAGATGTTTAACAGAAAAAAGATACTGTGAAGATGCTATGGAAGCTTAGAAAAGCTAGTGTGTGTGTGTGTGTGTGTGTGTGTGTGTGTGTGTGTGTGTGTTAGGTGTCACTCATACATGGTTATTTAGAGCAAGGTGTGACATGTGAAAATTTTCCCCAAGTTTCACATAGCCATGTCAACATAAGCAGGAAGTATAAATGGTATGAGGAACCTAAACACAACTTGTCACAGTATGATTATTCTGACACAGGAGGATACTAGGAATCTGTGTTTTAAAATGAAATCATATTCATCTCAGGAAATCTGGAAGGTACTATATAAACCTAGAGTGATACACTATAACAGGTCATAAGGCTAAATGAACAACAAGTGTGTAAACTGCCTGAACCAAACAACAGCCTCTAAAGCATACTCATGATGGTACAGAGTGAAAATCGAATGAATCAAGAAAGTTTAGACACAACCTTTCCCCAGTAACTTGTTGCCAACCCTGGAGTAACTTTAAGTAGCCAAGATAAAAAATAAAAAGTAGGAAAAAAGATTGCAAAGAATTCTTTTAGCTAAATTAGCAAGAGGAGCAGTAGCAGACAGGTGTTACCAAGGGGGGAAATGGGTCAAATAAGAATATTTAAATGGAAGGGAAGAGGAAAGGTTATACAAGGAAGCACGGGATAAAGGGGAAGATGGAGCTCAAGATGGGGGCGCAGGAGACAGATGATAACGAGGGTGAGATGGGGACACTTTAACTGTGTAGAGAGGAGGAGAGTTAAACAGGGAGAAAGAGAGAGGGAGAGAGGGAGGGAGAGAGAGGGAGAGAGACAGAGAGAGAGGAGATAAATAATGCTTAGGTGGTGTGGAAAAGAAGCAGGGGGACTATATTAGGTAAAAGTCTACTGAAAACACACACACGATATTTCTACCCGAGTCCATGCGGAGAGCTGAAGGCTACATAACAAGAAATAGTGCCAGACAGGAGGCACTTCCCTTCAAGTTCTTGGCCAGGGCAGTCCAAGAGACTTCCCAAATCACACAGGCTATTGCTACAGCCCTTGATTGCCTCCCAGAACTTGAAGGTAAGACCCTATTGCTGAAGATAGGGCATACTTTGGACACAGGACTTGGAGCAATGGAGCTGGAACTGACCTGAAAGCCACTTCCCCAGAAGGCTAGCTCTCATAGTTTTGGAGGACACAATGCAAGATGCTAATGGAGAATATCAATCAATGGTCCAACTCAAGATTTAAGGCCCAATAACTGTAACAATGACTAGCATAGCAGATTCCATTGGGGTAGTAGTGATATTTTTATCTTGGTAATCAAAGGGTGCCCAACTGAACTGAAAGCCCTCTCAGTAGGAGGAAATTCATGTGTGGCACTGTAAGCATGCCCAATACACACGACTGGAGAAGTCGTAGATCTTTAAGAAAACTCTAAGACTGTCACATCTCTAGACAAATGTAATTTCTTATTGTATGCTAAATACGGATCTTTATATTTATAGACTAGTATTCCAGTCATCACTCATCAAAGAAGTTTCTTTTGCAACAGAATGAAGAATATTGGAGTTCCACAACTGGTCATACATAGAGAATAAGTGTCTGTGAGATGCTCAACCTTAAGTGACACATCTTCAATAGAATCTCTACACCGAAGGCTCATGGAACAGAGTGGAACAAGAATACTAATTCATCTCTCAACTCTCATCAATGAAGCTCCCTGATGCAACAGAACATAAAAGTCACAAATAGCCAAAGCATAGAGAATAGGAGTCTGTAGAGTATGGTCCTTGGACAATACTTCTATATTAAATTTCAACCACCTCAGGGACCATGGTGGAAGAGTGGGCAGAAAGATCGTAAGAGCCAGGGGAGGAGGTGTGTGACCAAATGGCATCAGAGTCTTACAGGCTCCTGGGATCTTGCTCGTGTGAATCTACAGCAATGGTGTCAGCAGGCACAAGACCCATGCAGGCTGAAGCAAACTACAAGCCAGCATAGAACTGGGAAATGTACAGCAGGCTCCCATCCTAGCTGAAGAATTATAGGTCACTGATTACTGCTGGGTAAGGAAGAGTTGATCTTCGTTATGGGAATGACTCTAGATAGGCTGACTATACAATCCAGTGGTTGAACATGCACTGAGGGATGTCTGGGTATACTAACTTGACTTTATAGGCCTTAATATAAGTGACAGAATGCATGAAATTTGGTGCAGGGAGCTATGGGAAAGTGTGGATGGAGGAGGAGGTGTAAAGACGATTAAGATATTTTGTATGAAATACATAGACATTCAATTAAAAATACAAAAAGTAAATAAATAGCTAAAGTGATCAAAGAAAGAACCTGAGAGGGAGGAGGAGATTTAATATTTAGAGTTGGCATTAAAATTATCTCAATATATTCTCCCTAACTAAAAATAGGAACAAGTGGGACTGGAGAGATGGCTCAGTGGTTAAGAGCACTGACTGCTCTTGCAGAGGATCCAGGTTTGAATACTAGCACCCACATGACAGCTAACAACCAACCTCAACTCCCCAGTTCCCGGGGATTCTATGCCCTCTTCTGACCTCTGCAGGTATTACATGACATGGGTGCACTTACATAGATGCAGGCAATACAGTCATACATATAAAATAAAAATAAACAATAGAAGACAAAGACTTAAAGAAAGTATAATGTATATATTTAGGAAAAAATGAAAATCAAATGCTAAAATCAAGATAAGATGATATTTTGTAAAGCATAGCAAAAATTTTTAAAAATAGAGATTATAAGGAAAAAAATTCTGGAGTTGAAAAGCATAATAACTAGCAGAAGAATCAGCAAACTTACCGTTATATTGATAGAGGTTAAGAAAGCTGAAACCAGGAGGAAAAGAATAAAGAAAAAGGAACAGACTCTCAGAAAAATATTCAAACAACATTAAGCACATGAATATATGTGTGCTACAAATAACAAAATGAGAGAAGAGAAAAATGACAGGAAAATAATATTTAAAGAAAAAATGGCTGAAGATTTCTTAAATTTTATTGCAATGAATGTATGCAACAAAGAAGTTGAATTTCCAATAAAATGAAAGCAAAGAAATCCACACTTAAAGAAGTCACAGTGAAAAATACTTAAAAACAGAAATAAAAAGAACATCTTGAAAGTACCACCAGCAGACTGCACATTCCACATTTAACAGCCATACTAAGGCTGACAGCTGATTTCTTGACAAAAAAAAAAAAAAATACAGACTTGCTGGAGAGTGGCTCGGCAGATAAGAGCACTGACTGCTCTTATGGAGGACCTGGGTTGGATTCCCAGCACCCATGTGGCATTAACAACTGTTCCTAACATCAGGTCTAGGAGCTCCAACACCCTCTTCTGACCTCTGCTGGCATTGCAGGACACAATTATACTTACACGCAGTCAGGCAATACACTCATACACTAAAACAAAAATAACAAAATATTTTAAAAAGCAGACTAGGAGAAAATGGAATGACACAGATAAAATGTCCAAAGACAAACAATGTTCACCTGAAGCTTATATAGCAAGCAAATTCCATAGAATAATGTGAAATACAAATCTTCCAGGATTGAAAAAGAAAAGGCTGAGAGAATTCATTGCTAGATGTCTCGTGCAAGAAATAACAAAGCCCTTGAAATTGGAAGCAGGTGACCCCAGACAGTATTTCACACCCATGCTAGAAGTCAGTGTGCTGGTAAAAATAGTTATGTATCAAGTGTGAAAGACAGCTAATAGCATAGCCTCTTCCTTAAACTGGGTGAAAATATAAACTGCATCAAGCAATAAGAACACAAGTGCATTGCTGAACCAATAACATATAGAGATGCTGTATGTTCGACAATGTACATATTTGACAAAGAAGGCAGTGGAGAATAAGGCCATATTGCAATCAAAGGAATGACATCAGAAAGTAACTAAATCCACAGGAAAAAAGAGAATAGAAACAAGTCAATTAGCTACAGTAGCAAGTTTTGAAAACAAATATTTGCTATTTTTTGTCCTCTCTCTTTTTTCCTAAATGATGTAAGTGAAGTAACAACAGTATCAATGTGTTATTGAATGTGAAACACATGGGAAACAATAGATACAATAATTAACAGGAGTAAAGGTTAGGGACTTTGCTGAAATCAAGGCAGTCTACATCTAATATGGATTCTGGCAAGGTGTAGACAGTAAGTTAAAAGAAAATATTTTAAAATCATGAAAAGAATTACAAAGTTACTCTAGAAAATATACAACAATACAAAAGAAATCAGTAAAGAGAACAGATGCCTCAAAAGATTTGAACATCAAACCAAAATGCCAGGTTTAAATTGAATCTTATAAAAATAGCATCAAAAGGAAATAAACCATATAACTAAACAAAAGTACAGAGATCATCAGATGGACGAGCTTCCAAATAGACTTAACTACTAAAGTATGTATTCTAGTGTGCTTTAGAGTCAAAGACATAATCAAGTCAATAGGATAGGAATATTACCAAGCAGTGTGAGGGTGAAGTAGTAAAGTGAAGTGAAGTAGTCATAGTAAAGTGAAGTAGTCTTTAAAACAAAAGTATGTCATTAGATGTAAATAGTAACAATTTAAAATTATAAAAAGTCAACTCATTAGGAAGTTATAAAATTATAACACATATGGATATAACCAAGGGCCCAGAAATACATAGGACACAACACAAAGTTAAGAGAGACACAGATTTTATTTTTAAAAAATTGTATTGAATTTCTGTGGGTTTCGTACAGAATATCTCAATCAAGTTTAATCATCGTTATACCGACTGGCACCATCCCACAGCCCTCAGGAAGTCATACATTCCACCATTTGTGTTGAGGCCTAATGTGTCAAGTTAGTGTCCCAAGACATTCCTCAGTGCAAGTTCATCTACTGAGGTCTAGTCAGCTTATCTAGAGTCACTCACTTTAGGAAGATCAACTCTTCCTCATGTAGCAGCAATAAGTTGCCATTATTTCTTCATCTACAATTGAGGTCTGCTGTCCATTGGCCCAGTTCTGTGCTTGAGTTTTTGTCTGCTTGAGTTTGCGTGGGTTTTGGGCATGCTGTCACCGTTGTTATCGGTTCATATGAGCAGCATCCCAGGAGTTTGTTGGACCTTCTTTCCATGTGGTCATGCACCTCCTCCCTGGCACATGATATCTTTCTTCCCCCTCTTCCATAATGGTCTCTGGATGAGTGAAATTTAATAAAGGAGTCCCATCCAAGGACAAGCATTCTGCAGACTCTTACTCTGTACGCTTTGGTCGTATTTGAACTTTTGTGTTCCTAGCCCTCTGTTGCATGAGGGACCGTCAATGAGAACTGAGAGATTCCTTAGTGTCCTCATTATTCCTTGTTCTTTATATACAAGTTGCACTGTAGATGTGCCATTTAGGCTTGGGCAATTCACAGACAATATATGTGTGTGACCAGTTATGGTACTCTATTTTAAACCAATAGTCTCTGGTGTAAAAGAAGCTTCTTTATGAGTGGTGACTGGGATATTTGTATATAAGGACCTGGTTCTAGGAACCACATATGAGGGAGAACATAACCTGATTTGTTTTTCTGAGTCAGTGCTACTTTACTTAGCACAACAGATTCTAATTCTATCCATTTGCATGAAAATTTAGTGATTTCCTCTTTCTTTACTCCACTGGGTTAATGTACTACATTTTCATTATTCACTCAATAGTTGAGGGACACTTAAGTTTTCCATGTCTTAGCTATTGTGAAAAAAGGAGCCACAAACATGGATGTATGAGTATCTGCAATAGGATGAGTCCTTTGGGACTTGGTTATACCAAGGAGTGGTATAACCAGGTCACATGGTCGGTCCACTTTTAAAGAGTTCTCCACACTGCTTTCCATAGGGGCTGCATGAAGCTACAATCCTAGCATCAGTGAATGAACATGCCCTGTTCCCCACGTCCTCTCCATCACTTGGTATTGTTTGTTCTCTTGATTTTAGCCAGTCTGACTTGAGTAAAACGAAGTCTCCAAGTGGATTTAATTTTCATTTCCCTAATTGCTAACAATGTTAAACACTTTTAAAGATGTTTCACAGCCATCTTTATTTTTTCTTTTGAGAACTCTCTGTTCAAATCCTTAGCCCATCTTTTAATTGGGTCACTTGTTTTCTTGATTCTTTGTTGAGTTCTTTATATGTTCTGGATGTTAAACCTCTGTCAGATGTGTTGCTGGTGAAGATATTGTCCGACTTTGTGGGTTTTCTCTTCACTGCCTTGGTTATTTCTTTTGCTGTACAGAAGCATTTTAGTTTAATGAAGTCCCACTTGTTGATTATTGACCATAGTTCCTTAGCAACTGATGTTCGATTTAGAAAGTCCTTTCCTACACCTATATTTTGTAGGTTACTGCCAATGTTTCATCTAAGAGCTTCAGAGTTTCAGGTTTCACATTGAGGTCTTTGATCCATTTGGAGTTGACTTTTGTACAAGGTGAAAGATAAGGATCTAGTTTCATTCTTCTACAGGTAGAGATCCAGTTTTGCCAGCACCATTTGCTGAAGATGTCTTTTCTCAAGTGAGTGTTTTTGGCCCCTTTGTCAAATATTAGGTGGCTGAGATAGCATGTATGCATGTTTGAGTCTTCAATTATATTCCCTTGGTCTATGGGTCTATTTTGTGCCTGTACCATGCTGTTTTTATGAATATAGCTCTGTAGTATAGTTTGAAATCTGGTATAGTAATGCTCCAGCATAGCTCTTTGTGCTCAGGGTTGCTTTGGTTATCTGGGGTCTTTTGTGCTTCCAAAGAATTTTAGGATTTTTTTTTCTTATTCTGTGAAGAATATCATGGGGCTTTTGATTGGGATTGCATTGACTCTATATATTGCTATTGGTAGGATAATCATTTTCACAATATTAATTCTTCCATTATGTGAGCATAAGAAATCCTTCCATTTTCTGGTACCTTCATATCTTTCTTTAAAGACCTAAAAATTTCATTGTAGTGATCTTTACTGTCTTTGTTCGGATTTATTCCAAGCTGTTTTCTGAGGCTTCTGTGAATGGGAGTTTACTTCTGCTCTTTCTCTAGTTACTTACTATTGGTTCGTAGAAATGTTACTGATTTTTGGAGATTAATTTTGTAACCTGCTTTTTTTTTTTTTTACTGAAAGTGTTAATCATTTCCAGGAGTTTTCTGGTGGAATTTCAGACATCTCTTAGATATAATATCATGGCATCTGTAAAAACAGATAATTTGACCTCTTTTTTTCCAATGACTACTCATTTCACTTCCCTCTCTGGTCTTATTGCTCGAGCAAGAGTTTCAAGCACTATATTAAAAAGTAGTAGTAGAGAGAGGACATCCTTACCTGGTTCTTTATTTTAATGGGAGTGCTTTCAGTTTTTCTCCATTTAGAATGATGTTGGATGTGGGTTTGTTGTATATAGTTTTAATTATATTGAGGCATGTTCCCTCCAGTCCAGTTCCCGCTAGGACTTTTAGTGTAAATGCATGTTGAATTTTGTCAATGGCCTTTTCTGCAACTATTGAGATGACCAGGTGATTTTTGTCTTTTGACTCCATTTATGCACTTTATGACATTTATTGACTTACTTATATTGAATCAACCCTGCATCTCTGGAATAAAGATGATTTTATCATGGTGGATGATCTTTTTGATATGTCTGCATGTGGTTTGCAAGTATTGTCTTGAGAATTTTTGCATCTATGTTCATTAAGGATATGGATTTATAGTATTCTTTTTTGATTGTATCCTTATCTGGTTTTGTATTACAGTGATGCTGGCTTCATAGAGGGAATCTGGGAGTTCTCCCTCTGTTTCTATCTTTTTGAATAATTTAAGTAGTATTGGATATTGATCTTCTTTGAATGTCTTGTAGAATTCTTCTATGAATCCATCTGGGCCTGGGCTTTTTTCAGTCAGGAGGTTTTGTATTACTATTTCATTTTCCCTACATGTTATAGATCTGTGTAAGCATTTCATCTCTTCTTGGTTTAGTTTGGTGATTCCCATGATTTTAGATGTACATACATTTCTTTACGGTTTTCAAATTTAGCATGTAGGTTTTTAAAGTATTCCCTTATAATGTTCTGGATCTTTTTATTGTCTGTTGTGATGTTTCCCCTTTCATCTCTGATTTTGTTGATTTGGAGTTTCTCTTTCTTTCTTTTGGTTAACTGGGCCAAGGGTCTGTCTACCTTGTTTATCTTTTCAAAGAACCAGCTCTTACAGTAACTGATTCTTTGTACTGTTCTCTTTGTTTTTATTTCATTAATTTCAGCTCTGATTTTTGTTATTTTGTCTTGTCTGCTGGGTTTGGATTTCATTTGTTGTTGCCTTTCAAGATTCTTGAATTGCAATGTTAAGAAATTTATTTGTGTTCTTTCTGATTTTTTTAATGTAGGCATTTAGAGCTGTAAACTGCCTTCTTAGGACTGCTTTTAAAGTGTCCCAGAGATTTTATTCTGTTGTATTGTTCTTTACATTGAATTCCAGGCATACTTCTGTTTCTTTCTTAGTTTCTCCTTTGACCCATCCATAACTTGGGAATTTGTTGTTTATCTCTGTAAGTTTGTGTAGTTAGAAGGGCTTCTTCCAGTGTTGAGTTTAAGCTTTACTGTACTGTTCTATTAGAGTGCATGGAATTATTTCAATTTTTTGGTATTTGTTGAGGTTTGTTTTGTTTTGTGGTTGATTTTAGAGAAAGTTCCATGGGGTGATGAATAGAAAGTATATTCTTTGGTGCTTGGGTGGAATATTCTTTTGATGACTGTTAGGTCCATTTGAGGTATGGTATTGTTTAACTCAGTTGTCTCTCTGTTTATTCTTTGTCCAGTGACCTGTTTTATGGAGATATGAGGTATTGAAGTTCCCTACTATTAATGAATTGGGATTAATCTGGGTCTTGAAGTCCTGTAGTACTTTTTTTTTATGAAGTTGGGGGTACTAGGGTTTGGTTCCTTTGAGTTCATGATTGTAATATCTTTTGGGTTAATTGTTCCTTTGATCAGAATGTAGTGATTCTCTTTATCCATGGAGAGTAGGCCTATTACAAAAGGCATTGAATGGGCAATGTGGCCCTGGAGACCCTGAAGGGATGCCAGGTGTCTGACCTGCTCTGCCTTGAGGCTATGACCCAGGTCCCATAAAGATCACTGGGACAAAAGTCAGGTCTTGGGTTTCGTTTCCTTGTTCCTCAGCGCTTGCTTCACCTGACCCCTGTAGGCCCGGTCAGCCCCAGAACTATCCTGTCTTTACCTAAGGAACCTGCCTTGAACTTTCCTGCCTTCAGTAAAGGCCAGACAGGCCCCCCTATATAAACCCCTGCCTTGGTTTCAATAAATAAGTTGTCCACTGACACAGTTTTCCCGGAGTTCTTTCCTGCCACACTCTGGGAAGCCTGAGGACCTGTTCAGCTCTCCATCCTATGGGATGGCTGGTGCACAGCAGCTCCCCATGGAGATGGAGACCCACATTGATCTCCTCCGATTAGTTTTAGTTAGAAGTTTATTCTGTCAGATATTAGAATAGCAACCCCGCTTGTTTCTTAGTGCCATTTGCTTGGAATATTTTTTCCATTCTTTCACCTTAAGGCAGTGCCTGTCCTTGAAGATGAGATGAGTTTCTCGAAGACAACAAAAGGATGGATTTTGTTTCTTAATCCATTCAACTAGCCTGTGTCTTATGTTGGGGCACTCAGTTCATTGATATTTAAAGTTATTATTGAAAGATGTGTTTAATTTCTGTTTTCATTCTTCATCTAACTCTATGTTTCCACATTTATACCTTCACTTAAGAGAAACAAATTTTAATGCCTCACATAGAACAACTAGACAGAGTATCAAGAGAAAAAGAGAGAACTTGAGCACCATAAACCAGGGAGACCTAACAAATACTCCTAGACCACCTAATACTGGCAAAACACATTTTCTCAACTATGCATTAAATATTCTCCATAGGTTATATTTTAGGCTTAAAGAACCAGTACATTTAAAGCTCTTAATAGTGGGCATGATGGCACATGCATTTAGTTCTTGCCACTCAGGATCTCAGGTGGATCTCTGTGAGATTAAGGCTAGCCTGATCTACACAGCAAATTCCAGGACAGCTGGGGCTACAGGAAGATCTCATTTCAAAAAAGAAAAAGAAAATTAAACCTACAAAAAACATGCTTTCAAACCACAATAAAATAAAATTAAAATTAACAAAAAATGAATCAAAAATATTGAAAATAAAACAATGTACCCTAATAAACAATATGTCAAATGCCTTGAAACAACCTAAGACAAAAGCAAAATATATTAAAACTTACACAGGATCCAGCTAAAGCAATGTTCAGAAAGAAAATTACAAGTAAATGACTATATTAAAATGGTTCCAAATAACTTAATTTTCCACTTTATAAAACCAGAAAAAAGCAAACAAGCTTTAAAGAAAGCAGAAGAAAAATGAATAATACATTTAAAAATAAGTAATAGACAAAATATACAGTAGAAAACAATAGAGACAATTGAGGAAACCAAGCTTGGTTCATTAGAAGATAAAGTTGCCACATCTTTTGTTAAACTGACCAGGAGAAACAGAATGTTTAATTACTAGAATGAGGAATTGAAGAGAGGTCATCACCATCAACCTTACAGAAATGAATGGGATTGCTATGAGAATGCTGTGAGTAGATATTAGATAGCTGACAAGTTACATAACCTAAGTTAAATACACACCTTCCCAGAAAAGCACAAGCTGATGAAATGAGCTCAGGAAGAAATAGAAATACCTTTCTAAAAGGGGAAGAGATTTAATAAGTGATTGAAATTTTTACAAAGAAAGGCTCTGGCCAGATGGCTTCAATAGTTACTTCTAACATTAAAGGGAGAATTAATAAAATCTATCATAAACTCTTTCCACAAACAGAAGAAGGGACTGCTTTCCTTATTTATCCTGTGAATAAAATATTACTCTGATTCAAGAAAGTAGCACAAAAGAGTAATATCCTTTATGAACATGGAGGCAAAGCTCTTAAACAAAATACTGAAAATATATCCTATGACTGAGATATTGGTTTACTCTATGAAAAGCAATTAAAATAAAATATCATAGTAATAAGACATATGAGGAAAATAAAAGATGATCATGATAGATACATAAAGAGTATTTAGCAAAATTCAACACACTTTCATGATAAAACAACAACAGCTAAACCAGCACATCAACTAAAGGGCTACAAGATATCAGAAAAGAACCACATTTGTGTTGTGTTCAGTGGTAGAAGACTGAATGGTTCTTCTATGAAGAGCAGGGCAGAGGTATCTACTGTAACTGCTTCTAGTCATCTTTGTAATGGAGGGTTGAGCCAGAACAGTTAGACATGAAGAAGACTTAAAAGGCATTTTTCAGAGCCACAAAGCTATGGATAGACAGGTCACAGGCTTGCTACTAATATTCTGCTAAATAGACATAGTGTTAAACTGATTTTTAATGAGTTACTGTCATAATCCATAAATAATTTCATCTCTCAGCTCTCACCAAAGAAGATTCTTCTTGCAGCAGATGATGATTAACACAGACCTGCAACTGGTCATCATGCAGAGAATAAGATTGTGATGTGCTGAGCCCTAAATAGGACAGACACCTATATCACACCCTCTTCCCTCAAGAGTCAGGGAAAAAGAGGAGGCAGAAAGATCCTAAGAGCCAGATGTGATAGATGAATACCAGAAAACTTTGATATCCGGATGTCACAGGGTAGTTGCACATAAGAATCCACAGTGCTTGTGACAGCATGTACAAGACTTGTACAAGCTCAGGCCAGACAAAAACCTGGGCCAAACCAGAATGGCGATGTGGGAGGTAGACAAGAAGCCCCAGCTGTAGCTGAGGATTTATTAGCAGTTGATAGATTATGGGAGAGGGAAAGTCAGTTTTCCTAACTGGTGTAATGCTTGGTAGCTTGATCAGACTACAAGGGATAGACCCACACCTAGGAGCATTTGGAAAACACAGATTAGACTCAATTGGCCTTTAAAAAATCAAACACAGGGCCTGGAGAGATGGCTCAGCAATTAAGAGCACTAACTGCTATGACATGGGTTCAGTTCCCAGCATCCACATGGTGACTAACAACTGTCCATAACTCCAATTCTAGGGGATCCAGTGCCTTCTTCTGAGGGCATTATGTGACACGGTTGTGCTTACACACATGCAAGCAATACACTCATACACATAAAATAAAAGTAATGAATAAAATATTAAAAAAAAATAAACATAAGAATGGGAGACATGAAACGCAGGGGACGGCAGTAAGGTGAGGTTGAAGAGGGCAGAGGAGGTCTGACTATGAAATACAGTGTACGAAATTCCAAATCAATTAAAATATTTTAAAAGAATTGAATTTCAATAGACATATAGGAAATTAAAAGTCATGTATGTACATAAGCAATAAAAAATAATTTATAGGAAAAGAAATAAAACATTTTATAAAAATATTCTTCAAAAAAGCCTGATATGAAACCAATAAAAGAGTTTAGCATGGTCATAGATACGATGTTACTATAAAAGTCAATTTTACTTCTGTATACTGCCAGTGAAGAATATACAAACAGACTTTAGAAAACAGCTGCACATACAAACATATCAGAACCCACAAATTCCATAAAATGCAACGCTTTTACACTTAAAACTATAAAACATCCTGCAAAACATATAAGTCCTAGATAATGGAAAGAGGTCTCAAGTTCACAATCAGAAAGATTTGCTTTTATAAAATGGCAGCACTCTTCAAATTGACTATTGATCATTCTTAGTAGTCTTTCAAATTCGCAGGTAGAATTGTGCATCTATTGACAAACTGATTTTAGAAGTCACAGTGAAAAACGAGGCACACAAATATCAAAACGGTCTTGAAAGGGAAGATCAAGTGGGAGTGTTTAACTGCAATTTTTTAAGTTTACTATAAAGTAACAGCCATAGTGGGGGTAGAGCTGCATAAGAATAGACAGACAAGCTGGCGTGGTGGTACACAACTTTCATCCCAGCACTTGCACTCAGGAGGCAGAGGCAGGGGGATCTCTGTGAGTTCAAGGTCAGCTTGGTCTACATAGTGAGTTCCAGGCCATCCAGGGCTACAGGGAAACCCTGTCTGAAAAAGAACCAAAACAAACCAAAACAAAACAAAACAGACATACAAATGGAAGAGAACTGGGAACTGGAATTCAAAAACAAACCCTTGTCAGTTGACTTTTCTTAAAAGATGACAAAACAATTCAGTGGAAAGTATAATCTTTTCGATCCACAGTGCTGAGACAAAAAGAACAGTTGTGGCTGATCTCACCAGTCAGGGTTCCAGAAAGGCACGGGGATGATCTCTCAAGCCCCACTCCATGCTGAGAAGACGGTGAGAGTTGATGGCTCCTGCCAGAGCAGACTCAGTTTTCTTTACAGGGTGTGGTCCCTGGTATATCAGGCATGCTCCAGTTGGTTGGCCCTGCACCCACGAGGGTCTGGGCAGCACAAACTGGACTCTGTTTATAAAAATTAGAGAGAAAACATGAAGTTTGGAAGGGGTGGTGGGGATGGAGCTTGGAGTAGTCAGGAGAGAAATGAAGAGTAATAGGACCCAAACACATTTTAAACATGCATGAAATTCTTAAAGAATTAATAAAATATTGTACTAAAAAATAATGTTGGGCTTCTTCATTATACCAAACAGAAAAAAAGAATGAAGAAAAGATAAAATGAATTAAAGACTGGTACAAGAGCTAAAACCACAAAAGTCCTAGAAGTAAACACAGAAGTAAATTTCTGTGAGCTTTGGTAAGGTAGTATTTTAGATCTGATGCCACATGAGCAACCAAAAAAAATAAAAGAATCTCTGGGTGTGGTGTGGTGTACTAGCCTTTAATCCCAGTACTTGGGAGGCAGAAACAGGCAGTTTTCTGTGTTCAAGGCCAGCCTGATCTATATATCGAGTTCCAGGCCAGCTGGAGCTACAGGAAAAACCTGTCTCAAAAAGACAAAAATAAATAAATAAATAAAATTATATGCTGTAGGCAATTAAGATTAAAAATTTGAGTTTCTGATTATCACAAAGAAAAGACAAAGACTATAGAAGAAAATATTTTCAGATCATATTTTTGAAAAGAAATGTGTATCTAGAATACACAAAGAATTCTTACAACTCTGCAGTAGAACACTCCAGTCAAAAGTAGGCAGTGTCTGAATAACTATTTCTCAAGGAAGACACTAATGGCTAACTATGTTGCAGTGACTCTGGGCCCCTGAACACTTCACAACTGCACAGCACATTTCCAGTCACACTGTGTGCTGTGGCTCCCATCCAACAGAAGACCCAGCAACTGGGCTATTTAATAGAACTTTTGGGCCCAAGAACTTCAAAGAACCTTCAATGTGTTCCCGGGAAAAATGTGAGTTTCAGAGTGTCAGATGCTAAAACAGGGAGTGCAGAGAAGAAAGGAAAGCAAAGCAAATCCTAAAACAAACATTTGGATCCTGATGTAGCAGTGAAGGCCCGTAATCTCAGCACTTGGGAGACTGAGGCAGGAGAATTATGAATTTGGATCCAGCCTGAGTTACATAGCAAGATTTTGCCTCAAAAAGTACAACAAACAAACAACAACAACAAAAACAAAGCTCACAACAAAAATGTTGTCTCCCACGTGCTGCCTCTCGCCTCATAGATGAATAATGAGGTGTGAAACAGAAGTGACAGGTGTCCATAGACGCAGCATCAACACCAAGCCCATGGTGGATCAAAATTCCAAGCTGGCCTTTGAACCTCTTCCTACAGAACAGCTGCGACAGATCGTTGGTTCAGAAGGGCAGGCATGATGGCGGGGGGCGGGGGGCGACACTCCTCTTCCTACCTTGTAACAGGAGAATGACAGAGCTGGTGCAAGAGTTTGGGGAAGGTATAAATATTAAAAGAAAAAGAGTACAGAGAACCTTACTTAAAACCAACAACCTCAGAAACTTTTCTATCTGGAGGAGTGGTGGAGCAGATGGTCAGATCAATGGAGCATTGTTTGAGAAAGATAGGCTTGAGATTAGCTAGTATGGTCTTGGAAAGATAGTCGACATATTTTCCAGGCAGAGAATTCTTCAGCTGTTGTCACTGCACCTCCAACTGTAGTGTTCACAGCTCTCAACTGGACTTTGAGAAAGGAAGAATTTTCCTGCCCCAAATGCTTTCCTCAAGGACCTTCCCTAGGATTTACAGAGACAGAGGACCACTTGTGGATTTCAGAGCTTGTTCCCCTGAGGCTGTGTTTCCTAGTTCCCAGGGCTGGTCAGAAGAGGAGGAATGTGGCCTGGGATGGTGAGCTACATTTATTGGCTGCTCATGCTCAGAAGAGGGGATCTTTGTGCTTGACACCTGGACTGACTCTTGAGAAGTGGGCCCAACGGTGATGGATAAGGTGTGTGTGTGGCAGAAATAGGGTGGAAGGTTGTGCTTCTAAGAGTCCTTTTGTAGTGAAGCAGGTCTTGCAGAAAATGGGAAACGAGCTGCTGCCCTTTTTCAGGAAAGCGAGCTGGCTGTCCAACACAGCACCCCATAGGTGAATTGTAATCAGGAGTCCAAGGTAGGAAACCCACCAGTGAGAATGGATGTCTGGTGTGGAAGGAGCTGCAGCAACTCTCAGGTGGGTTTGGCACTTACCCAGCAAGACTAGTTTACAACCCCTTGCAAGCTGTGAATCATTTCTTAGAACCAGCTAGTGCCCGTGGTTAGGACCCACGGCGAGGCAGCTAAGCAGATGGAATAGCAGGGGAGGCTAGTCTCATGGTTAGACAGTGGCCTCTCTCTTGTTTCACATCTGCCTATTTATGTTTCTGAAACACCTTCCAGCTGGCCAAGAGAGCTTCTCTCCAGTTCTCTAACTCCAATGTCCTCTGTGAGCCAGGGATACCAGTCTGCCAGCTAGAAGTTGCAGAGACTGTCAATGGAGGGGGAGGATCAATTCACTTCTACTCTAAAGAGTAGCCAGAGTGGGTGTTCACCAGGGTTAGTAAGATACTAACCCTGATGTGCCTATTTTGATCTCTGCACAGTGATCTACACACAAGAGCACTGCATTTCCCAAGGACAAGATCTCAAAGACATCTCCACCTTGTTGAACAATTCGTTTCACTAGAGTTTGAAGAGCTGTTTATTTTCTAGAAGTTCTTGAATAAATGCATGGTTATTTAATTCCAAGTCTAATGGTGGCCAGTATCTTAATGGGTCATTTCCAAATCACTGCTGCTGTGTAAAAGGCAGAACTTGTGGCTTTGAGCTCGTGTCACCACTGATTGGCATGTAGTTTAAAAGGAGGTCAGCAGTAATTTCCGGAGGCCATGACTTCTAAAAAGTTCCAAAGTGATAGTAAACTATGACATGTTGAGAGTTTGGGGAGCTGACTCCCTACCTGAACTCCCGTGTCCTTCCTCTCTAGAAACATCCCCTTCCCCATGCACTGAGGAAACTTCCAGAAACCCAAGAAGGTAAGTTCCAATTGGTACTCTCCCCATTAACCCAGCATTCTTAAAGGACCTGTTCTTGGTGAAGGTGGAAGGACACTGTCCATCCTCTCCTCTTTGAATGCTGCCTCACCGGTCGCCTGAGAAATCATGAAGCCTGTTTGGGCTATTTCTCTGTGCTGCTTTGAGAATCTAGATGAAGCAGTTGAACCTGGTGGAGGACTACATTCCCGTCACCCTGTTTGTCATCTGTAGCAACTGGAACCCTCTTTCACACTTCTTAATCCCATCATGTGCCTTCTAGCAAGGTTCAGACAGGTGAGTCCTGCAGGACTGGAAACTGCTCACAATGAAGTATACAAAATGCAAAGGTTGCCCACTGACTTCTAAGACAGTGCCTCAGAGCCATCTCTGCATGTGTTCCTATAGGGCCAGGCAATGGGTCAGGCACCCACACTATATACCTGCACTCAATTCTTTTTTTAAAAAAGATTTTATTTATTATTTTTATTTTCTGTGTTTGAGTGTACTGCCTGCATGTGTTTGAGTACACCCATGTTATACAATGCCCACAGAGGTCAGAAGAAGGCATTAGATCCCCTGGAACCGGAATTGTAGATGGTTGTTAGCTGCCATGTGGATGCTGGGAATCGAAGCTGGGTCCTCTGCAAAAGCAGTCAGTGCTCTTAACCACTGAACCATCTCTCCAACTCCCTTATACTCATTTCTTAAAACACTGGTTTCCCATTCAGATGCATTCCTGGGTGAGTAACTTGTTCTTGCTTTTGCTGTTTGAAAAGTGCAGTATCGGTATATAGATGGGAATGAAGTGGATATGTGGGCAAAGGTGGGAAGGACAGGTCTGGAGAGATGCAGCTGGCACTGAGGTGTCATCTCTGCAAACAAAGTATAGTTCAGAATGGCTGCAAAGACAGACAGTGATCACCAGCAAAGTGAATTACTATACTCACGCATCGATCTGTGCCCAGGTAAAATAACCTTCATCTCCTCGTTAATGGTACATATTCAGAATCCAATTTAGCAAAGATGGGTAATTTTAAAATATTCTTTTCCTTGGGGTAATTTTGAAAATACCCCCTTTAGGGGCATCTGGGATGGCAGTCTGCATGCATGGCATAACTTCACTAAAGATTCTATCACTAACCACCGAGAAGGGGAAGAGGAAGTTGTCAAGGGAAGACTAAAGGTTTCTTCCCAGCATACCTAGAAATTGTCCTAGACCACTTACTACTGGATGGTCATCTGCTCTGGGCATCCACTGGCAATATTAAGAACTCACATGGACAGATGGGCTAACTGGAAACCCCTCATTTAAATTCCTGTGGAATAGAAAACATCTGATCAGGTCTTTGATTTAGTACTAGAAGCTGAATTATAAGCTGGGGGTCTGGGCAGTGCAGTCCTACAGACTGCCAGGCTATATCCCAGATCCGGCTCAGAACTCAGCCCCTGGGTAACCAGACAGAAGCATTTCAGCTCATATAATGGGGCAGCCAGCAGGTGCAGAGCCTCTCTGTCAGGGGTGCCCATGAATACCTGATGGCACTGAAGGTTCTAGTCCTTCCTGGTGCTCATGGAAAACAAAGACACAGCCATAGGCTAGGATGCTCTGGGAATGGCCAGCAGGTTCCCTGGGGGTCTATCCCTGCCACTGGGCAATGCTGCAAATCCTGTGCAGACAGTGTGTCTGAATGGTGATCATGTCTAAAGGGAGAGGAATCCATATATGGCACATTTGTCAGTCATGCCTGTGCTTCAATTTGGGGAAGAAGCACATGTGTCTAACAAACAGCAAACGTTGCCCTCAGAAACCCACCACAGCCTGGAAGCTGTGCTCTGCCTGCAGCAGCAAGACCAGGACACGACAGGCATCTCTTCAGACCCTGGTCGAGTGCAGTGATGAGGTGGGCTGACCTGTTTGCAGTAAACAAATGCGTAGGTTAGGGAGGAGTGTGATAAATAAATGTTGGCTGGTATTTTTTTCCTCAAGGGGACTATTTACTTTTAGTAAGAAGCTGTTGTTCATGAGCACTGATGGCAAGAATACCAAGTCTCAGAATGAGCGATATTAATAAGAACTTGGTGACTCAGGGAACATTTGAGTGTCATTCTTCTCAAGTCTCAAAAACCTAAGCTGAAAGAGCCAGGGCAGAGGCCGTGAGGTGGTTCATCACAGAACGTAGTTGGTGAGTGTGCACGTGCGCTTCGGGTACCTTTGTGCCGATCTCACCTCTCCAATCACCTCTGAAACAAACATCTTCATGGAAGAGAAGGGAAGAACAACAACAAAAAGGCTAATTAAGTACATGAATAGATGCTTAATATCATTAGCCACTAGAGAAATGCAATAAAAAAACCAATGATGTGTGACTTTAGGGACTGGGGAGATGGTCTGTGGGCAAAGTATTTGCTATACAAACCTGAGGCTCTGAGTTTGGATTCTCCAGCACCTGCATAAAAAAAAAGAAGACCAATTGTGGAGGTGTGGCAGTGTGCACCTGCAACCCCAGAGCTAAGAGGGGATCCTCGGTGCTCACCAGCCAGTCATTCAACAGCTGGTAAGGACAAGGTAGCTGCATTGAGAGACTGTCTCAAAAAAATAAGGTGGAGCGTGATAAAAGAAGATACTCAGTGTTAACCTCTGATATCTACATGTGCATTCATGGGCACACATGCACAGGCACCCCCTCACACACATGTGCATATACATGCATATATCATGCACACAATAAATAAATAATAAATAAATGAAAAGATATACCACTTTATACTAAGATAGCTATAATCAGAATATAAGTATCAATTATTGACAAGGATCTGGAGAAATTAGTATTCTCATAGTAGATGGCTATAATAGAAATATTAAAGATACTGGAGAACTATATATAATTTTCTCAAAATATTAAACATAAAGATATCCTATGACTTAATTATTCTATATCTATGTATAACTCAAGACAAATGAAAACAGCAATCATGAAAGAACTTGTGCATGAGTGGAAAATTCTGTGAGATGGTCTTCGATCTGGTGTCCTAGGGTATTGATGTATAACTGAGGAAAGGAAACTTTCTGCTCTAGAGCTCAAACAGTCACCAGAAAATATGTCATCTCTTACTAACTGTGGAAGGGAACTATTCAGGAAAAGGTGGTAAAGCACTTCCTAGTCGGGTAAGACTTCATCAGTCTTTGAATAACTGTGGTTTAGTGCTGAATGTTCCTCCTTCAATTCTTCATTGGAAGACATGAATAATATTGACTGCTGATGGCTCACAGTGTATTTCTCCCCAGGAATTGCTCCCTCATTTGATGATAAAATAAAGTGCGAGAAATAGCAAGTGTTCTCCAGAGAGACAAGACCAATACATAAATAGGCAAAAGATAATCAATAGGAGGATGTATGAACAGACAGACAGATGTATTTTTACATATATACAGAATAGGTAGGTTGATGGATGGATGGATGATAGATAGAGAGATAGATAGATCTGATGAAAGAGTTACTGGGAGAACTGACTCACATGAGAAGGCAGGAGGAAAGTGTGTTCCAGGAGAGAGAAAGGAAATTGTTTTCTTTATCTTATTGTTTGTTTTCAACACTTAGCTGATTGGATGGTGACTCCTCTCACTGAGGCTGGGTCTTCCCCACTCACTTCACCAACTCACAGACCACTTTCACAGTCACACTCAAATAAAATGCCTTATTAGTTCTCTGGGTGTTCCTTGAACCAGTCAAGTTGTCACATAAAATTAACGGTTACAAATTCAGAATGATTGAAGGACCGAGTTTGAGTCATGGGAGCGGCTGTGGTGTTACTGTCTGGACTACTCAGTGCCACTGAGTCACTTTAAGGAGGGAAATGACAGTAATGAGTCTGTACTCTCAAAGGACTCTCATGTTGACAATGCACAGTATGACCAGGAGCTGAAGGTGAAGACAAAAGCAAAAGCAGAGAGAGACAATGTCCAAACTCAGTGTGGACTAGACAACACTTCTGAGTTTAAAATAGATTATTTATGATCTGGAGACAGGGCTCAGTAGTATATAGCATGTACTGCTCTTGCAGAGGATCCGAATTTAATTCTAAGTCCCACTTTTGGTGATTCACAATCATCTGTAACTCCAGTTCCAGGGGATCCAGTGCCCTCTTCTGGCCTCTGCAGGCATCTGCACTTACATACACACAGACACATATACACATGAAGTAAAAGTAATTAAAAATAATAAAACCCCTAAAGTCTTTAAAATTAGAGGATTTAGTAATTACTTGATCATATGGGAAAGGTAAGTAAAATAAATAGTAGATGATCTAAGACAATGAGGTACAAGTGAACTTTTAATAACTAGCTCTTTAAAAAGTATATGGACATAATACAACTTTATTATAAATGTATTGATAAAAAGTGTATATAACATATAATATATAAATAATAGCAAATATGCAATAAACTTTGTTGTAAATTCGAGAACCAATGAGTCCTCCCAGAGTGGTTTCATTGATTTTTGCCCAACACTTGTCATTGGGATCATGGTAGTTGTAATTCAACTATGACTTGATAGATTCAGTTATATCCTCATTTGCTAACCCTACTCCATATAATTTCTTTCACTAAATCTGACAGGTCGCCTTCTGTTAAAATGTTTCTCACCTTCATACAAGGAATATTCAGTAAATGATTCCATTTCAGCTTCAGCATTAGTCACAGCACACTTTTAAATATAACTTGCATTATCATTTGCTCATCAAGCCCTACTTTATAGCACCGTCTTAGGAATTCTCCTCTCCCAGTGAGGCCTGGCGTTCAGCCCCACCTCCCTAGGTTTGAACCAATTGAGTAAACAGAAAATGCTCTCAAATAGGAGAAAGAAGTTTATTCCGGCTTACTTACAAAAGATTCATCCCCAGGAGGAGAGACAGAAATTTCGTATGGTGGAGCCAGCATTCTGATCAGAAGTCCAGTGGACCTCTGGCACACACACCCAAGATGGAGACCCGCCCTGCCGCAACCTGCAGGCATCTCCTACCCAGCCCTTTCTGCTTTTCTGCTGGACCCTCCCCCTTAAGTCACTGGTTGGTTGGAAAGCAGTTGGCTCTATTGGCTTCATCTGTGTCAATCACATTCTTGGCAGCATGTCCCTTGAGGCAGGGAGAAACTGTGAATTTACCCCTACAAGCATTTGCTGATTTCTGTGGGGAAAAAGCTTCCACTACGGGTGATTTAAGATACCCACATTATGTTGTTAAAGAGGGAGTGGAACGAAATGTGCAGAAATGGCCTGTTACATTGTTTCCAATATATAGGAACAACAGAAATTCAGGAGTAGGAAATGGTCATTTTAAGTGTCATTTTTATTTTAAGACAACTCCATTAGGTTATAATTTAAGAATTTATTTATTTATTATTTATTTATTTTGTCTTTTTGAGACAGGGTTTACTTATAGCCCCAGATGGGGGCTAGAACTCATAGCACATTTCATTTTAAAGAATTTCATTTTAAGCAATTGCTATGTATTTAACAACTGCTTGAAAACTTCTGGTTCTTTTAAATGAACTGTGTGAGCTGTTGTGAGCTGGCTCTAGGACACCAACCGTCCCAGGTGTTCTCAGTTGGCTGACATCTGAGAACTGAGCATAAAAAGAAGTTGGTTTGGGGTTAGATTTTGAAACGAACCAGACAAAATGTCTGATCCTTTTAAATATGTGTAGTAGTGATGGATTTAGCTCATAATCAGCTTCACCACCAATAAAGAACAGTGATGAAAACAAGATCTGTATCTCTTAGGTAAAAGAATTCCAAGCAGACTGTGAGGGCTGGTCTTATGTGGATACTAGGAAAGGAGGAACCTCAACTGCAGATTTTCCTCTATTGTTTTGGCCTGTGGTCATGTCTGTGAGGGCTTTTTTTAAAAATTGTTGAGTGATGTGGGAGGCCCACCCACTGTGGACAGATTGTGTTGTATTAGAAAGCAAGCTGAGGATAGGTTAGAGGAGCAAGCCAGTAAGCAGTATTCCTCCATGGCCCATGAGTCAGTTCCTGCCTCCAGGTTCCTACCATGAGTTGACCTCCTGCCTTGGCTTCCGTGATGACGAACTGAGCTATAAACCAAATAAACCCTTTCTCCCCCAAGACGGTTTTGGTCAGAGTGTTTTATTATAGCAATAGAAAACTAACCAGGGGGCTGCAGAGATGGCTCAGTGTTTAAGACCACTGACCGCTCTGGCAGAGGACTCCGGCTTGAATCCCAATCCCAATACCCACATGGTGACTGACAACTCCAGTCTGTAACTCCAGTTCTAGGGGATCAAACATCCTCTTTTGATCTCCATGGACATTGCACAACATGGGTGTGCTTGCACATCTGCAGACAACACACTCGTACACATAAATAAAAATGTAAAAAGAGAAAACTAGGACAGTAACAAAGGCCCAGAATTCTTTCATCTCTGTCTTACCACTTCATAGGGTAAGATGGCTATCTGAGCGCCAGCTATCAGACACACTCCAACAAGCATAAAGGAGAAACCAGATGAAGACAAGCTCATTTGTTCTATTTAAGACATTTCAGAAACTTTTCCAGCTAAATATTGGCCCAAACATTGTCATGTAGTTCTTACAGACTTATGGAAGATGAGAGGATATAGGTTGTTAGCTGGATACCAGTGTCTGGCTATGTATCAAGGCTCACATTATTAAAGACAAACAGATGAATGGGTATGGCAAGCTATTTTCAGTCTCTACTTCAAAGTTTTAA
The DNA here is from genome assembly GCA_035773235.1 of Eospalax fontanierii. Classification (NCBI taxonomy): domain Eukaryota; kingdom Metazoa; phylum Chordata; class Mammalia; order Rodentia; family Spalacidae; genus Eospalax; species Eospalax fontanierii. Next base: position 64,013,688 of record CM069539.1, on the reverse strand, counting down.
GCTCAAGTCTCTCCCTCGTTTTTTCCATCTTGGCTTACCATTGTAACAAGAAGAAAACACGACCTACTGTGACATAGCCAAACCCCATTATGAGAATCATATTTTGGTAACTAAAGTGAATCTTGCTCCAGTTCAGACTGGTCTGCCATCATCCTACCTGGCAAGGAATTGTACCCCAAATAGGCTGGAGACATTTTCTCCCCATTATCACCTTGTTAAGCTGCATGTCTCAACCCCCTGCCTCTGAGGCATGTTCTGGGATCTTAACGAGGTGATAATGAGGAGAAAAATGATGTGGCAGTCCTGGTCTGGTCTAGTCACCATGTTCAGAGGAGACTGAACTTTAATTAAAAATAATTTGCTTTGATATAAAGCCTACAGAAGACATATTTTTGCAGTTTGGGAATAGAAAGCAACAACAGAAATGTGTGTTTCTACTAAACGCACGTCTGGAAGCTGTCTTCTCCCCATTGTGCCAACAGAGATGGGCATTCTTTGAAGAATTACAAGAAAAGTCTCAAGGTTGAATTGGTGAAGGTGAGAGCAGTGGCAGGGAGAAAATGGAAAGTGGAAGGAAAAAGAAACCCAGGTGCACAGCTGTTAAAGACGAAGGCCCACAACCAAAGTCTCCAGAAGTTCAGGTATCAGACGCCCAGCAGGAAGGAACATCTTGATTCCTCCATTTCCATTTGGTCATTTGGGGTGTATGTGGGCATATTCTTTACAGAAAAGCATCTTGTTATAGCTAAATGCTGGTCCCATGACTATCATCTCAACTTACTGTACAAATCAAGTAATTCATTCACAGTGAAGGGTTTGTCACGTGATATTTGAATATTGCATATACTTCATAGTGGATTTATTTAGAGGACTTGCTGTATTTTTTTTAAAAAATAACACTGGATTACTTGCTAAATGCAGAGGATTAAAATCACTTCAAACATTTTGTCATTAGTAAACATTATCGATCTTCCACAAATGGTTTTCTATAAGATCAGCATGTTGTGCTATTTTAGAGCTTTTTGTCTGTCCTGACACTCCTGAACAGTAGACTCAGTCCTGGGCATGAACACACATGCTAGCATGTTGAGCTCTTGAACCAGACGTTTTGATTTAATTGATTTGAAGTTGGGTCTGGATATCATTATTTCTTCATCTTTCTATATGATCTTAATACAAAATCAAGGTTAAGATAAACCAAGCCATCTAGTATCATACTCTCATTTTACAGACATGGAAGCAAGATGCAGAGAAATTAAATGACTTACCCAACACTGGGTAGAAATCCAAGACTAGACTCAGTCTTCTTTTAAAAATATATTTGTAGGGAGGGGATTTATAATTGACATAATTCAATCCTTCTGTACAAAATTTTTATCATTTGTTGGTGCTATTTATATTGGTTAGGCAATCTGTTAAAAATCATGTCACACCCATCATCATGTAAGACAATTCATGATAAAGTTAAGGTCTTGTGGTTTAAAGTGCCCAGTCATCTGTTTTTCCCCCATAAATTTGGAATTCCTTTCTAAAAGACTCTGAGTTTTCAACAGAAGATATGCCAAGTTTTAACTTTAGAAACACTTTTACTTAATGAAAACTCTTTAGATGTGCTCCTATGCCCTTAAGAAAATTAGTGAAAAATAAATAATAGTGGAAATAATTATGATAACTAAAAATAGAAAAAATAAAGGAAAAACCAAGCAGTCTAAGGCAGATATTTTAATATAATTTGGATATAAAAATCTATATTTGGCTTATTTTACCTAAATATTTTCAAGTTTGTGTTATTTTCTGCTTGTATGTCTGAATTTAAAGTGATGCTTTGTAGTGAAGTAACCTCTTACTGCCTACAAATTTGAAAAACCCACCTACTTCATCAGTGTTAAACCTTGGTGAGGAAGTCTGTCTGTAAAGTCCTGTAGTTAAGTGTCCTTTTCAAGATGCCAAAACATTTTCCTAACTTTTAAATGTTACAAATGCATCTAAATGAGATAATTTTTCAAAGAAGATATTGTCACCACCTTGCATTAAGGTGCCACCGAAGCGGATCTTGATAACTGAAGCCAAGCACCGGATTAGAGCCCAGAGGAATGGGCAGCCGTCCTTACCAGTGGCTGTCCATCTTCCTGACAAATTCCCACCACCCGTCAGCCAGTTCGGCTGTTGTGAACAGAAGGAAGAAGAGAAATGGCTGCAACCCACCGTGCTGACACGCAGTCATGCGACTGTCCGTTTGTCCCTCGGTGCTCACAGCCTGAAGCGAATGGGGTAGAAGGTGTTTCCAAGGCTGAGTCTGCGCACATGACGCATTCATTCACTTCCTAACCTGTCTGCTCGGCCACAGCCCACAAGTGATTGAACTTTTCCACTGACAATCTGAGTTTGCCATTAACTCAAAGGCCTTTCTCTGGCATGCGAGTCTATCCGCCCCTCATTGAAGGTGAGTGTCACGATCACTTCCTCTCGTTCTCATTCTCATCAAGGACTGTCTCTTCTGTCTGAACTAAGCTGTTATCAAGAGGAATTATAATTAACAGGAGTATTACTTGTTTTATCACTGAAGGTTGTTAATGTAGGAAATGCTTTGCCAGCCTTTAATATTAATTTTTTTGTTAATTTCATTCCAATTTCCTAAAACCTTTGATTAAAATTTAAGAAGGAGGATTTTTATAACTTATTTATTATTGGCATGTGGAAGTTGGAGATCTTGTTTAAAGTAAACATACTGCACTCTATTGTGTCTCTCTTCATGGGTAAACACATGAGGAAGATGATTTCAATTAGTAAATAGCAAAATAGTATTTTCTTTAATAGTTATTCTTCTTGTTATGGCGCATCATTATTTATCTCTTGAACTTCCATCAACTAATTGTGAAGAAAGAAGTACAAAAATCCCACCATCAGTAGTGAGGAAAAGCTTAAAAGTTCTACCAGGTTAATACATACTGATGATCTCTGAACTTCCATCAAATGCTTTTTCTAAATGATTTTTCTTTTTCCATCAGCATACAACATGTGAAAGCTACATTCATCCATTATTCCCATTGAAAGCCTTATAGTTAGTGGATAGACATAACCACTGTTTCAGAAATGCATTCCCATTAAAGAAGTAACTCCCTATCATTTCTTACCAGAAGAGAAAGGAAAATAAGGTTTAATAAAGTAAGGAGTTAAATTTTCAGTTGCCTATTGCCCTTCATGGTGGAGTCCTCTAGTGGATATAGACCAATAGCCAGGATCCACTCTAGCAAATGAGAATAACTGTACAAAGTTACTAGCAAATTTATTCCAGTAGTTTATTGCTATTTAAGGGATTAGAATTGAACAGAAAGTCCAAACCATAGGGAATTAAGAAATCCTGCACATAACATTACTACTTCAATATGAAGAGGAAGTATAAATGGTACCAGAGGTGGGGTGTCAGGTATGTGTTTTCTAGTTTTAAATCAGTGACCAAAAAGATGCAAGGCTCTAGGCAAATGATCACACGACTCCTGGACTCAGCATCTTCATCTATAAAATGTGAGACTGAGAGACATATAAAGTCTCGTCTAATTCCTTGGGATTTAGGCCTTGAAGGAGAAAGAAGTGGGAATAACAAAATCTTTTAACAGGATGCTCCAGGGTTCGTAAGAGAAGCCACTGGGGCTTTCTTCCACCATCTCCTACTCACCATTTGGAAATAAAGCAAAGAAGCGAGACTGCATATCTGTCAGTAATGGTAAAGGCTGGGCTAAGTGGTGCCTTCACCGATATCAGATCACATTTTAATTAGATGCCAAGTTCTAAGACCATGAAGCTGAAATGATAGAAGACAGGCTGCTCACCATCCCAATTACAGGCCCCAAGTATCTCTTAATTTATGTTCTGATAATCTCTTGCTAATTCTCTGGATTTAGCCACAGCATAGACCTTCAGACTCTTCGCCTGCTTCCTCTGTATTTGCTCTTTTGCTATCTTGGAGGAGTTTCTTTCCCTGGTTGTGCTCAGCCCTGTTCATTTAGAGCAACCACCTTACCTCACAGCCAAACTGCCTGCTCAGCTGGGGCAACGGGGTGTGGGCAGATCATGTGCAGCAGAGCCTTTGGTGGAAGTGTGGCCAATTAGTCACACGTTTGGTGTTCTAATTAGGCGAGGCTGGAACTTTGGAAAATGTGCTGTTGATTTAGGTACTTCCTCAAACAATGCTAAATTGTGTTATGTGAAATTCAATTAGTCTTTTTCTAAACGTTTCCACATCTGTTGTTCTTTAAGCATAAAGTGATGAGGAGAGAAAGAGAAGTGAAAAGCCAGAGTCTCCACTGGTGAAATATGTTGGACCTTGGGGACCAGCCCTTTCCCCAGCTTTTGACCCTGAACAGTGATATACAGGAAGGAACAAAGTTGGAGAGCTATCATGGCGAGGCTTTTTTAAATAAATCATTATAGAAGAAATACTGCAACTGCCCGGGAATGCAATCGCAGATCATGATGGCCATAAACTCCACTTTGTTTAAAAGTGGATGGCAGAGGGAGGAACCATTAAGAAGTAAATGATTATAAATTCTGCTTAAAGGTAATATTTGTGGTCATTCTGGTTATTTCTTAAGAATCTCTTTTTAAAACTGCCTTGGTTTTGGTTTACTATTTCACATCCACATCTAGACACAATGGGATTTTTATCCTCTCCTATCTTGAGATTTTCCATATAAAATTGAGAACAGCCTGAAATTCCAAAACACTTGGGGATTAACGATGACGAAGATGAAGATGTCCAAGCTGTTTCCACTTGCTCCAAAATGTTTCACAGTTTCCATTTGTGCCCCTGATGGCAACCACGCGATGGCAGGAGGCTTTGATCCTCAGAGGCTGTCTCACGCTGCTAGATTTGCTAGAGATGCCATGTTACTGCCTTTCCACATATCAATTCCAGTTCCCTCCCGGCAGCCCCCACAGCAGCACGTTTAAAACCATGTCCATCATGTGTTTTCATGTTGTATTACACTGTATATCCACTGACTTGGCCAAGAGGCCAAATGGCAATATCTTTTTACCAAACTGGCTTGGCTCAAAACCGCAGGCGTCCAGAGGTGAAGGTGAACATGCATTTGGTTCTTGTTGCTGTTAGCACCTTTTCAGTGACTAACATTTCAAAACCTTATCTGTGGCTGGCAGGCCATGTTTCAGTTTTGTCAGAGCCCGGATATAGACTGTGTGGTTTTCTGATGATATATCTCTATAAGATTTGTGGAATGCTAAAGATGGAGTTGTCAACACTACTTTATGGCACCTTGGTGCATGTCAGAAAATGAAAATATTTTCAGAAGTGATAGCATTATTTTGACTGATGACATGTTCTTTTAAAACAAAGACTTATTTAAATTTTAAAAAATTAAAAGAAAACAAAATAAGACGTTACCCATAAGCCTGATTTATCTGGAGTCTGTAGCCCTCGTGAACCAGAGAAAGGAAGGCTAGGAAACTAAAGTGATAACTGGGTTTTCTGTCTTCACAGACTAAGGAGCATCATGAATTTAACTACTCTAAATGTCCATGTCTTAAATATGCTTCTCTGAAAACAATAACAGATTCTACAAAATCTTCTGAACAAGTTGTGAACAGTGTAACAAATTTAAATTAAATGTAATCACTATGGTTTTCAGTTTATACTTCTGGGTAGAAGGAACAGTGATAGATATAAATGGACAAATTGCTCCTTTTTAACTTTAGATGATAACTTTAAGCATCACATTTTGGAATATTGCCTAACATTTCATTTTGAAGTAATATTGTTAAGAAATTATACTCCATGTAAATATTTTCTCCACATAATATGATGACCACTTTGGAGGGAAACTTTGCTTTAATTTCTCAGTTTTTCTCTGATTGCTTCATATGACTTAGTGAGAAAGAAGAGATTCTGAGACAACACTGATTCCACAGTATTTGATATTGAAAAACACTTATTAAAAATTAAAACAAATCTAGACAAATTTAAACTGAGTGTTGATGATTTTAAAAGGGGCATTTAAGCCACTGGATTTAAGTCAAATAAACAAGCTCTGTCCGTTATTGCTTAAAGGCTGAATCGGCCCATCCATCATAACCCAATTCCTGAGATTACAGAACTTAAGTAGGAAAAAATTGATTGCTATGCTTGGCTGGTCTGAATGTAACTAGCGATGTCACCCAGCTTTTTATTGAGAATACCAGGGCCACCATTTCCTAACACAAGCAAACACAAACACCTCCCCAACATACAGTATGTTGTTTGGTTGTATGTGCTGTCATTAAAACATCCTAAAAAAGGACTTGCTGTTCTTACAACATGGATTTAAAATCAGTCTTCCTCCTAATATTCCAGTCTTGAGGGAAAACATGAATTTAGTGCCATGTACTAATTTTATATCTCAAAGATTAAATGTCTAAAATAATATTCTGGATTGAATTCAAAACAACTTTTAATTCCATATAATGGTTGGAGCAGTGACACAGAGATAGAACTGGGCCACTGGCCTTCCCCTCAGACCGTGCCTGCTCAGCGGAGGGGTACTCCGCTTTTAGTTCCATGGGGAAGTGTTGAATTAGAGCTCAGAGTAGGCCACAGGTGTTTGCACTTTGCTCTCTCTAGTTGGACTTGTGCTGAGTCAGGCCTGGTCCAGCATTTATCTTCTCTTTTGGTGCTGTGTTCTGATTATCTTGTTACCAGATTCTTTAAAGGCATATCTGTCTATGACCCCAACAGGAATATCAACAGGCATGGTTTTGTAAACAGCATCTTGATACTAATAATCTTAGGTTTAGCAATTAAAGTCTTCTCTACTGCTCTCTTAAACTCTTCGTTTCGTCAAAATGGTCATTTTTTTCTGTATGGTCTGTTCTTCTGGAAATGAACTACTCATGGTCAGGAACTTTTCCCATGCATTCCCATTTCCTGTGTCATGACTTACCTAATACCCATATCTGTCGATTACTTTGATTGAAGAACTTCCGTGCTGCAGAATTTGTGCCGCAGCCTGGTGTCAGCAGTTCCAAGATCTACACATGCCAGGACCAGCATGGGGTTGAGTCCCGAACTGTCAAAGCCCCCAGTTTCTTCTGTCATCTGTTTGTGAGCCCGTGCTACTAATGAGTTCCACAGAGGTGTAGGATGGCTGGGGAGCCACAGAGGGACTGCCCTGCCTGGACATGCTCAAAGCATCACCCAACAAAGCTGAAGATGGTGAGAGCGGGCATTGATTAAGAGAGAATGAAGTATCCAGGTAGAGCTCGAAGATAAATCACACTCAAGAGAGAAGGCTCGCACAGCACAGACTTGCCAGAAAAAGTATAGATACAAGGTTATTAAAGATAGGCACTTCCTTCTCCACTTTTTTTGCGTGTATGTTTTAAAGACAGGGTCTCTGAGAGAGTCTCCTTGTGTAGCACAGGTTGGCTTAGAACTTTCTATGAAGCCCAAGATGGCCTTGAACTCACAATCCTTCTGCCTCAGCCTTCTAAGTGCGGGGATGGCAGACGTGTGTTGTCATGCCTGACCGTTTCAGAGTGTTTCTTACAAGTTAACATGAGCTAAGGAGATGAGGACGTGGTCATTGCCACAGCTCCTGCTCTAACTGGCTGTCCTTCCTGCACTCTTTGTCCACTTCCTCTTTCTCTTCCTGACCCTAGAGGTTTCAATCTGCAGGTCTCTTGGCTTCTCTTTCATGTAACCTCAGGTTCAATTTGTGGATTTCAGTCATACTACTGTACAGATAACTCCCTAATTTTTATTGCCAAGCTAGAGTACTTTCTGGATTTAGTTACCCAATTGCTTATTTAACATCTTTCTGTGTCTTATGGCTTCCCAAAGGAATAAAAAAAAATGCCCCAATTGAACTTATCTCCCACTTCTAAAAGAAGCTCCAAAAATCATTTAATAGAAAAACTATGCTTTTGTTTAGAGCCTCACCTAGGTTTTCTTGCATTTTTTATCCTGCATTCAAACCAAGAACAATCCTGTCCACTCCTCTGTCAGTATATATACTGGATCTGACTGCTTCTCATTACCCCTAATGCCGCTATTCTGAGCCAACCTGACATTATGTCTCATTGAGAATACCGGAGCAAACTCAAAACGGACCCTTTCATCTGTGATCCTTTCATAGGCTGTGTCTTTGTGGCCAGATTTTAATCTTCACACTGAACATTAGAGAGAACATTGAGTCAAGTCCTCTCAGGCCTTCCCTTCTCAGAAAATGTCCTCACCAGGGCCTTTTGGGCCTAAGTGAATTCTTCCCTTCATCCAGGATTCCCTCACTCACTATTTCCTTCCTTCTTACTCATTCACCACAGCTACTCACATTTCTCTCCTTGAGTGTATCAAGCATTTCAGTTCATACAGAACATTTCAATTAATCTTAATCATCTTTATATCCGTTTCCTACTAGCACCCTGTCATAGACCCCGAACTGGAATCCATACATTCTTTCATCTGTGTCAAGGTCTATTGTGTCCCCAAATGACCTCAGTGCAGGTTCATCCACTGAAGTCTAGTCAGCCTATCCAGAGTCTCTTGCTTCAGGAAGACTAGTTCACCCTCAACCAACAGTAATTAGTTGCCAATATCTCTTTAGCAAACGTTGGGGTCTGCTGCCCATTTCTGCAGTTCCAGGCTGGGTTTTTGTCTGCTTGAGTTTGCATGGATCTTGAGCATGCCAAACCATTGCTGTAGGTTCATATGAGCAGGTTCCTAGGAGCTTGTAGGATTCTATTTCCATATGGTCACACATCTCCTCCCTGGCTCTTACAATCTTTCCATCACTCTTCTGAAATGGTCCCTGAGTCCTGGGTGAATGAAACTTAATATAAGAATCCTGTCCAGGGACCCACACTCTGCAGATTCCTAATCTCCACGATTTAGTCATTTATGACCTTTTGTGTTACAGGCCCTTTGTTGTATGTAGAAACTTCATTAATGAGAGTTGAGAGATTCATTAGTGACTTCTTTATCCCTTGGTCTATATTGCATAAGCCTCGGGTGTAGAGGCTGCATTGTAGATATGCCACTTTGGCATGGGCAATTCACAATGTCTGTGTGTGTGACCAGCTGTGGTACTCTGTATTAGTCTTGTGCAAAAGAAACTTCTTTGATGAGTGGTGACTGGGATACTTGACTGTAAATATAAAGATACATATTTTGCATTTAGTAGGAATGGGATATGACAGCCCTGGGGATCTCTCTGAGATCTATTACCTCTTCAGCTATGTGTATTTGACTATGATTACAGTACCACACATGAGTTCCTTCTCATTGAGTGGGCTCTAAGACCAATTAGGTAGCCATTGATTGGCTCCAAACTAAAAGTGCCACTACTGCATCAGTGTCAAATGCTGTACTAGTAGTCATCTATGTAGTTGTTTGGTCATGAAACTGGTGTTGGGCCATCCATTGATATTCCCTTGGTCTCCAGAGCTATGAGAGCTAGCCTTCAGGGGAAGTGGCTTCCAGATCAGTTATAGCTCCATTGATCAATGCTCCAAATTAGGTCCCCAAAGCATGTCCTGTCTTCAGCAATAGATTCTTACCTTCAAGTTGGGAGGCAATCAAGGGCTGTGACAATAGCCTGTGTAATTTTGGGAGTCTCTTGGACTACCCTGGCCAGCTCCTGTCTGACCCTGTTTCTTGCTATGTAACCTTCAGCTATGCACATGGACTCATGTAGAGATATTATATGTGGAATTTGTCATGAAGTTGTTAGACTAATATGATTCCCTCCTTCTGGTGTTTTACACTAGCTAGGCATTCTCTCTCTTTCTTTCTCTCTCTCTCGTTCCTTCCATACCATCCCCATTTAAAGTGTCCTCATTTTCCCCATTTCTTCCTTGATATTCCAGTCTCCTAAGGCCCCTACATCTCTTTGACCTTCTTTCCCTTTACCCCATATTTCTTTGTCTAATCCTCTCTCCCTCCTTCTTCTTAAACACCCCCTTCTTATCTGTTTCTCCTTTAGTAACACTTGTCTCCTATTACTCTTTTCTCTTAGGTTCCTTCCTTCCCTTTACTTCCCTGGTTCCTTTCCATTTTCCTGGTTTCTGCAGTTACATCAGGATACACCCTCACACATAAGGGTTTGGTCCTAGAATCCACAAATGGGAAAACATAAGTCGCTTGTTTCTCTGATTCTGTGTTACTTCGCTTAGCATAAGATTTTCTTGTTCCATCCATTTACCTTCAAATGTCATGAGTTCATGTTTCTTTACTACTGAGTAGAACTCATATCACATTTTCATTATTTTTATGGCAAGATCCTGGCTTGTATTATTGCCTAGGCCTGGAAATCAAGCCTCCTGGATCCCCGCAAGGGTTACAACCTTACTTCGTTCTGGTCTCTTCTCAAGGTCAATTCAACAGGGACTTTCTTGGCTCTCCTGTGTAAAGAACTTCCAGCTTTATCTCTTCAGTATTTCATTTCACACATTCCACCCCATACATCCTTATTTGTCTTGCTTGCTGTCTGTCTCTCCCCTCTGAACTATAAACTCTACAATTACAGACTTCATCAACATTGTTCAGAGCTGTAATCTTGATGCCTAGAGTACTACCTGAGCTGCACTAGGTACTTATTAAGTTTCTGTTGAACAAGTGAATGAAGCCAGTGCACAGTGCCTTTGGGCAGATAACAGAGTCTACACTGTAAAGTTCTAGGACATGCTATTGAAAAGTCAGGTTATATCTCAATTGTGAAAAACTTTACTAACAGAGGGAAGAATATGAGTTTTATTCTATAGGTAAGATGTAGCCACTAAAACATTAAAATGGAATGAGTTAACTGGTTATACTAAACAGAGAAGATTTTTAAGTTGATTGGGGACTTCGTCAGTTATTCAGTCTTAGATCACCTGGCCAAGGTCATAGACACAGCCCCTCCATGAAACCAAACTAACTGCCCGTGGAGATGTACTTACTTCAGAGTACTGTATTCATGTAACAGAAGAAAGTCTAAGCAATGGAAGTCACATTAAAGTTCAGGCTGTAGGTTTGAACAGTATCCACTTGTCCACAAGAATCCAATGAGATCAAAAATATCTTATTTACCTATCCAGAAAGATTTATCTTCCCAGTTTTAAAAACAGGTGCGTTTTAAGAAACACAAAATCTGTTTTTCATTTTCGTCCTGAACAGTTGCTTTAGGCCCACTGGATGACACTTCTTGTGTCTGTCAGGTGGAACATTCAGAGATTTCTGAAACAAAAGATCTGGCCTTCAGGAGAAGAGTAGAGAGATTGAACAACGATGAGACTTTCCTGAGGGAGATTCCACCAGGAGGATATCTGAACTGAACTGTCAAGAAAGCCATGGCTCATGGGGCCTATGTTCCTTATACAAAATAGGCATCTCATACAATTCAACTTAAAATATTCTAATGTGTCTAAAAGGCAGAATGATGGTGATATTGAGAAGCAGGGAAAGTCTTTTTCTACAGGACTTCCTAATCTGTCCCGAGGATTCTGGACTAGATAATTCCTATAAGGAAAAAAGAAAAGAAAAGAAAAAAAAAAAAAAACTTCCTTTTTTTTTTTTCAGTTTCAAGACAAAGAGCTTCTCTTTAGCTAGATTGCTAATATCTTCCTTTGGAAAGTAGAAATAACAAGATTGGAAATGCTATACTATAAACCAAAATTCTATCTTTTTGCTTTATGCTGGTGAATTCAGGCTTCTAAATGAAGAAGAGGAAGACCTCTGAGTTCTGACTCGGCCTGACATTGTCTATGTCTTCTTGGCTTACTCTTGTTGAACGTAAACCCCCACAAAAATACCAGTGTCACTCAACACCCCATGTCTAGGATGGACCTGAACACACAAGACCGCCATTGATCCTGGCTGGAAACAGACTTCTGAGCACAGAGGTGACCCCGTTCTCCTTAGCCTGAGCAATCCCAGGGGCTGCTGCTTTGCCCTCTTGCTGATTGTAAAGGACTTTTCAAGATACTTAGTCATAGAATGACTGGTCACTATTTAGCTGACCCAGAGCAAACTCATGCTTCCATGATTACTCCTGCAGATCACCTAGTGCAAGTGTGAGTCCTCTGATGATTTCTACACCTCTGCCAAAGTGCCCACCCTTCTGGGAAGGTGATCTTCCCAACTCGAGTGAGTCTGTAAACTCATCTTATTCCACTGCAGACATGTCTCTGGAAGCCTTGGTCTGGAAGTATTAACCCTAAAAGACCTTAGCTTCAAAACGCATTCTGAAATAGCTTCACTTTAGGTAATGGTAATTTTTATCACGATAATTCTTCAGTTATGATATGTGGAAAAATTCCAAAGGCCATGTTAGGGTGGGAATGTCTAATAAGTACACAGCAGTTTAATGAAAATTTGTGTTTTTTATAACGTCTTATTAAAACGGGAACCTGGTGCTGATATTAGTCAGTCAGTTTTACTCTTGCTGAGATCTCTGTGGGCATGTGGACAGAGGGGGACCGTGAGGGTCGAGCACACATGCAGACTGCCTCCACCATCTTTAGGAGAAAAAGAATTGGCCTCACTGTCCTTGGTGTTAACATGGAAGTTTGTGTTTTAAAGCAAAATTTCATATTGGAATGTTTCCAGTTGGCTTTGAATTTATAATTTCTGACAAAAAAGGAAAATTTCTTCATTAAGACTAGCCCCACCCCCTCCTGGGCTCTTCCATTTCTTCAGCTAAGAAGAAGAAAGATTGCTCCTTTTTCTCTTTTATTGCAATCTGTGTCAATTCTTGTAAATGCAAACCAAGGTGTCAGGGTTCAAAGTCAGCCAGTGAGTAGAGCTGCTAGGGGCCTCCTCCCAGCCTGAGGCGCAGCTCTCAGAACACCTTACCATGTCACTTCAGGTAAGTGTACTGAGCTTATAAATTCATTAAGAGGCTCAGAGCAGCTTCTCCCTTTCTTTCCTTGGCTCGGATTTCATTCTGGGCAGAGAGTCATACATCACACTCAACCGAGTGTCTACAGAGCCGGGCAGGAAAGTGTAGAAAAACTACTGTTAACAAGGGAGTAATTACATTCAGCCTAAATTAATTATTGGCCGCTCAGGACTGGTGAGCAAGGGCCACACAGATGGCCTCTGACTCAGTTCTCACCTTTGAGGAAAGAAATATTCCACCGAGGTGCACATGACCGAATAAGACAACAAGAAGCAAGGCATTTCTGGTCTGCTGATCTTGAATTTACCGTATTTGATAACATGACATAGGGCTTATTTGCATTAACACTGTAGGTACATTGTATTTTTTTAGGGAAAACATGAAGGATGGTCACATGGGAAGGAGGTCATTTCATGGCAGTCAGCATTAGGACCAGCAAAGTCAAGCCTGGGACCTTTAAAACGCAATTTAGTCGAAAGAACAGGTCATGGATCACTGAGCAGGTGGAAGGTATTCCTGAGGAATTTAGATTAGTGCAGAATTCAAACAAACCAGGAGGTGCAGAGAAGAGGAAAGCCGCACAACCTGGATAGCAGGAAGCCCTGTCTCAGCACGGTGTGACCCCCCCGTGGCTCCTGGATAGGAGGCTCCACGAGGACAGGGACCATGGCTCCCTTACTCTGCTCAGAAGCCAGAGTTGGCTATTGAGGAATTCATCTTTCAGTTTAATCTAACGTTCATCTGTGAAGCCCCATACACTGGATCTTGACATAAAATCAGTTCAACTCAGTAAATATTTTAGAGTTTCTACTTTGAGCTAGGGTCTTTGGAAAATACTGCAGATCTATAATCCTGTTCTCATGGAATGTGCAGCGTACTGTCTAAGGAAGAACAGAAATAACTAATCATAGGTGTGTGGGGATGGGAAGCCAGCAGAGCACAGGGTTCCTGACCGCCTGTCAAGGAGGGGCTGCCCAGAAGCAGCTTTGAAGTTTAGAGAGGAGTCTTTCAAATTGGCACATGGCAGAAGGAGGGAGCAGCACGCATACAAAGGGGAAGGGCCAAAATGTAGCAAGCTCGTGGAAAAGGGGGTTCATTCCTGAGGAGAGAGAGACCACAGTTGTCTATGAGAGCATCTCATGGCTCTGAGGAACCACAGCAGGCCTCGAGGCAAAGAAGCATCATATTTATATGAACAAGGTCATTCATCTGGGGCCCAGGAAGACAACGTAGAGGAAAACAAAGACAGGAATTCAAGCAAATTATAACAAGGTTTATGAAAGAAATGGAAGGACACAGAATTAAGACGATGGCTACAAAAATTCTGCATTTAAAGGATATTTGTGAGAGACTGGATGTTTAATTGGTTATGGTTAGTGAAGGAGCAAACACAGATTAAAAATATCTTTGAATTTCAGGCACAGGAGATTAGGTGGATGCTGAATTGCAAGAGAATTACAGAAACTGGACGAGGCAGAAGGGGAAGTTGTTTAGGATGATCTGCAATTGTGACTCCTGGGACATTTTCAGTCAAGATCTATATGAGAGACCCAGTTTGGGTAGCTAATATATAGATAAAAATAAAAGACAAGAGGATGGATTGGTTGAGACATAGACCAAGAAAAGAAAGGGATTGACAATAAGTCCTAATGAATCCTTCCATTCAGACGGTGGGTGAAGAGAGAAGAAATAGTGAAGAACAAGGAAACTGAACCAGGATGGGAGAAAAACCAGCATAACATAGGGAGCCACGGAATGCCTAGGGGAGAAAGAATGTGTGGTTTCTGGGATAAAGGAGAAAGTACATGAATGTTGAAGAAGGAAGAAATAAGAGAGAAGTAAAAATGGTCTATCATCTGGGACAAGTAGAAACTAGTAAGTGCAGTGATCAAGGCTTAAAAGAGGGCTTCAGACGGGAGGGACCATTTAGGAAATAAGAATGCATGGTTCATGTTCATGATGCACTTTTCTTTGAGGAAACATGACTGAAGAGGAAAACAGAGAACTAGATGTCAGCAAAAGAGGACAAAGCTTTGGGTAGAGGAGACATAAATCTAAAAATCAACCTCAGGAAAATTAAGACCTTTGTTATTCTCATCTGCAAACATGGCTCATTCCTTCACATTTATTTATTCATTACCCTTGACACTGTTAGTTGAACTGAAGTACTGAAGAAGCTGCGCTTTGTTTTGACTTGCGGACTGTCATTAGTAAAGTTGCTGTTGACCTCATGTACGACTGTTCATGTGGGTGTCTATCTTTCTCTGAGGAAAGCATCTAGATGAAAAACTGTAATCATTTGTTTATATTTTATTGAATTTTTGTGATTTTCATACAATATAATTTAATGATATTTATATCTCCTCCATTTAGTGCTCATGCCCAATTCAACGTACTCTATAGCCTGTAGAATCTAATTTGTGTCTCCTAATATTACTTAGTATGGGTCCATCCATTGGCACCTGGTTAACCTATCAAGAGTCCCATATTTAAAGAGGCTGTCTCTGTCCCTTCTAGGGACATCTGTTGCCACAATTTCCTTAGGTGGGGTTGGAACTTCTTACTTACTATGTCTATACTAGGATTTTTTTCTGATTTGATCTTATGTGGGTCTTGTGCAGTTATCATGGCTGCGAATTCATACGAGTAACTGAGCGTCTGTCTGAAAAATGTGTGTTTTCTTGTGTCCACCCACCACCCGTGGCTCTTACAATCTTTCCACCCCTTCTTCTACAATGATTCCTGAGTCTTGGGAGGCATAAGTATAATACAGGTGTCCTATTCAGGGATAAGCACTCTGCAGCCGGGATAAGTTCTCTGCATGCTGGCCAGTTGTGGGTCTCTGTGTTAATCATCATCTGTTGCATAAATAAACTTCTCTGGTGAGAGTTGAAAGATGTATTAATATATGGGTATGACAAAAAATCATTAAGAGTCAGTTTAATATGATCACTATTTAGTAGAAAACTACCATTAGGTTCTCCCTTATATCCTGTGACCTGTCTAGCCTCAGTTTCCTAAACCTGATATCAACCTAATGTATGGGCTCCATCTAAGGAAAGGGACCTTAAACCCAATTAAAGAACGGTTGCTGCTCCCATAACATTTTCGCCACTACTGCACTGATAGGTATATCTTGCCAGGCCATTTATTATTGCAGGTCTAAGGATTCACCACTGGGTAAGGATTATGATTATTTTTCTTTCCAAGTAGCTTGTATAGCAACTTCCAGTGCTATGGAGATGAGGCTCCAAAGTCAGCATCAGCTTGATTTCAGTTTGTTTGTTCTACAATTTATACATGTAGTGTCTTCAGCATTAAGGTCTTAGCATTCATTTCTGCTGGGTATCCAAGAACAAAGTTAATGGTCAGTATTGTTTGAGGGTCAACAGCTTCCAGAGAGGGAGCCCCTTCCTGGCACTGAGGGTTTATTATTTTTTTATTAGCCTATGATGTCTAAAAAGGGAAATGTTCCTTCGTTATAGGGCAACGCCTTTTAATCTCTTTTCAATATATATATATACAGATATATATATATACATATATATATATATATATATTATATATGTTTAAGAAACTTCCAAAGCAGTAGGTTTCTACATGACTTTTCTAATAGCCGTACTGTTACTTATCCCTCCCTGAACACCCTCCTCTGCCCTCCCTCCCATTCCAGCCTGATTTACTCATTCCTGTTCTAATATTCTCCTACCCTCCTTCGTGTCCCTGCATTCTACCACCTCTCTCTCAGGAAGTCACCCTCAACCCAACTTGGACATTTACTGGTTTCTTGCCTTCTCTGAATTTTCAAATTGAAGCATCCAAAGTTTCGAAGTTATGAGAGACAATATGTTGTGACATTTGTCTGTCTGAGCCTGGGTTACCCCTCTTAAGATGATTATCTCTAGTTTCACCCATTTACCTGTGAATTCCATAATTTTTAAGAGTTGAATAATATTCCATTGTGTATATGACTTCACCTTCACTATCTTTTCGTCAGTTGATGAACATCAGGTTGTCTCCAGTTTCAGTCTATTATGAAGAGGGCAGCAATGAGCACGAGTGATCAGGTGTTCCTGGAAGGGCACAGAGTCTCTTGAGATTATGCCCAAGCGTGGTATGGTTTAGATCGTATGGTAGATACATGTCAAGCTTTTTGAGGAATCTCCACACTGATTTTGATAGTGGCACAGCAGTTTGCACCCACACCAGCAGTAGAAAGAGTTCTTTCTCCGCATCCTCACTGATGTGTGTCATTGCTTGGGTTTTTTGGATCTTTGCCATTCAGAGCTGGATAAGATGAAATGTCAAAGTGGCTTTAATCTGCATTTCCCCCAGTGACTAAAGATGCTGATCATTTCAAGTATTTCTCAGCCACTTGTGTGTCATCTTTAGAGAACTCCGGTTTGGCTCCTTGCTCCACTTTTTAATTGAATTGTTTGTGGGTTTTTTGATGTTTAGACTTTTGAGTTCTTTGTATATTCCAGATGCATACTACTCCTTGGTGTCCTTTGATGTACAAAAGTCCCATTTGTCAGTTGTTGGATCCAAAGCTTGCACTACAGGAGTCCTGTTCAGAAATTCCTTTTCTGCATCTATAAGTTCTGATGTATTCTTTACTTTCTCATCTATCTGGTTCCGGGTATTGGGTCTTATGTTGAAGTTCTTGATCTACTTGGAATTGTCTTTTGTGCATGATGAGGGATATGAATCCAGTTTCATTATTTTACCTGCACTTACCCAGTTTGACCAGCACCATTTGTTGAACAATCTGTTTTTTCTCTAGTGTGCATTTTGGATCCTTTGTGAAAAATCAGATGACTGTAAATGTATGGGTGAAAATCTGGGTCTTCAATTCTATCCCACTGATTGATTAGTTTTAATACCAGTACTGGGCTGTTTTTATTATTGTAGCTCTGTAGCAGACTTTGAGATCTGATATGGTAATGCCTCTAGCAGTGTTTTTATTGCTCAGGATTATATTGACTATCCTGCTTTGTGTGTGTGTGTGTGTGTGTGTGTATTTCGATATGAAATTTGTGATGATTATTTCAATTTCTGTGAAGAATTGTGTTGGAATTTTAATATGTATTCCACTGAATTTGTATGTTGCTTTGGTAAGGATGGCCATTTTCACAAAATTAACCCTACCAGTCCATGAGCATGGAACATCTTTCCATCTTTTGGTAACTTCTTCAATTTCTTTTTATAGCCATTTTTTAAAATTAAAAACAAAACAACAACAAAAAAAACACTGTTTGTCCAAACTTAAGAAAACTTTCTCCTTGGGCTGGAGAGGTGGCCCAGTGGTTACAAGCACTGACTGCTCTTGCAGAGGACCCAAGTTCAGTTCCCAGCACCCACATGGTGGCTAACAACCATCCTTAACTCCAGTTCAGGGAATCCAAAGCCTTCTTCTGGTTCTGCTAACACTGCACGACATGGGTGCGCTTACATACTTGCAGGTAAACACTCATGCACATGAAACTAAATTAAAAAGTAAATAAACAAGAAAACTTTCTCCTTATTTTCTTATGGATGTTTGAGAATTTTAGTTCTTGTGTCTACATCTGTGGCTCATTTCTACTCAGTGTGAAATACAGGTGGAAGCTCATTTCTATTTTTATCTCTGCATGGAGAGCTATCCGTTTCAAACTCATTTGGGGGAAAAAACTGTTCCTCTACATGTAATCTTTCAGTTATGTTGGCATTATATGTGTGGATCTGCTTTACTTACATTTTATGCTTATATCAATATTACTGTGTTCAGTGCAGTAGCCTTATAGAATATCTTTAAATCAGATGGTATAGGCAGGCATGATTTTGTATACTTGTAACCTTAAAACTTAAGAGACTGAGGCAGGAGGATTTTGACCTTGAAGCCAGTCTGGACTGCATAGCAAGGTGGAGGCAGCCTGGGCTACATAGTAAGACTTGCCTAAACTGAAACAAAAGGAAGGCAAAGCAGAGGTTTCCAAATACATTTTAAAATCAGCTTAATTCCTACCCCCAAAAAATCCATTTTTAAATGATTGTTGTAATTGTGGTTAAATCTGAAAATTAACTTGGGAAGATCTGCTTATCTTAACACTGAAACATTGTTCGTTGTTGTGTGACTAACTGCTCAAAACTAAAGTAATCTGAAATAAAATGAGAATTTTTCTCGCTCATGTGACTGGCTGTTAAGAGGATTTTTATTCCTTCTTGGCTCTGAGTCAAGAGACTTCAGTCCTTCACCAGGTGGGGGTCTTAGGGCTGCTTGAGTTTTTTGTGGTATGGTTCTCAGAAGAATGGAAAGTCACAAGGAAAGAAATGGGAATATGCCCTGTGATAGGAGACGTATCTGCACATCTGTAGATGATGCCTAAAATTGTTAGGATTTCTCTCACTATTTATTTAGAACTTTATTTTCTCTAGAATTTAAAGTATGAAGGGGCAAAACAATAATACATTAATGTATAGTTGAGATAACAATCAGCTACCATGCCAGAGACTTGGAGGGATGAAAACAAGGGGTCACGGGTAGTGAACTATGAAAGCTTAGAGGAAGGCTCGAGGCCATTGAAATTCTGACCTCTGAGAAAAGTGTGGTGATGTTGAAGTGTATGAGTTCCAATGGTTTCTGGGACTGAGAACCAGCTATAGACCAATACAATGAAGTAAGTCCTATTAAGAGTTGGGAAAATAGCAAACTAGATTCAACTACTACTATTGAATGAACTGCCACAGCTGATGTCAGAAAGTGAGCCTGGAATGTCATTGGCAGGAGCAAGAAGCCAACAGGAAGCTCATGTGAGGTAAGAAGATTGGGCAAGTCCATTAACCAGTCCCACCTCCTCCCTCTACCACATCCACTTCTCCGGATTTATAGCACCCTCTGTTGGTTCCACTGCAAAGATTTAACAGGTCGCCAATCAGCAAAAGAGAATCCTGGCTAGACATCAGCACTATAAGAAAACATATATGAAGGCCACACTTAGTAAGTAGCAATATCATACATAGCTCTTATAGAGAGAGAAACCATAAAAAAACTGTGGCCCTGACTGACACTCCATAGCATTCATAAGACACATGCAAACTCAAGCAGACAAAAAATCCAGCATAGAACGGGGTGGAGGGGGGCAGCAGGCCCCGGTCTTACCTGGAGAACTATTGGCAGCTGATTCCTGCCGGGTGAGGGAGAGGAAGTGACTTCCTCTTTCAGGAGGAAGTGACTCTAGATAGGCTGACTAGACTCCAGTGGATGAGCTTGCACTGAGGAACATCTGGTTACAAACTCGACTCAAAAGGCCTTAATATAAATGACAGAAGGCATGAAATCTGGTGGGGTGGGGGCTATAGGCTACAGATGGGGGATGGGTATAAAGATGATTAAGATGTTGTGTATGAAATACACAAAAATTCAATAAAATTATACAAAATATTTTAATGTGAATATAGATAAAAGAGTCAAATGAATATTTAGAATTGATACAGCACAGTATCTCTCTTAGTAAATTATTTGATTATCAGATTAGACACAGCAGAAAGAAGAATTAGTGAATTGGAAAAGAAATTGGTGAAAGCATCCAAATTGAAGTACACAGAAAACATAATGAAACATAGTAGAAAAAAAGAATAAAAATATGTAGAATAATATAGTAAAATGAAACAAACATGTAATTGGAATTCCAAAAGCGATGGATAAGAGGCCCAGAAAGAGACAATATATGAGTAGAAACATAATAGAATTTTCTTTTAAGAGTTATTTCTATTTTATTATTTTAGTTGTTATTTTTATTGTATGTGTTCATGAGTACATTGCCTGCATATAGGTAGATGCAACTGTGTCATGCAGGGGCCATGGAGGTCAGAGGAGGTCATTGGATCCTCTGAAACTGGAATTAAATACAGTTGTTAGCTGCCATATATGTGCTGCTAATTGAACCCCAGTCCTCTGCAAGAACAGACAGTGCTCTTAACTGCTGAGTTATCTCACCTGCCCTGATTTCCTTTTTAAAAATATTTTATTTATTATTTTTATTTTATGTGTATAAGTGTATTGCCTGCATGTATGTAAATACACCTGTGTCATGTAATGCCTGTGGAGATCAGAAGAGGGTGTCAGATCCCTTGGAACTGGAGTTATGGATGGTTGTTAGCCACCATGTGGGTGTTGGGAATAGAATCTTAGTCTTCTGCAAGAGCAGCAAGTAATCTTAACTGCTGAGCCATCTCTTCAGTTCCCTAGATTTAGAATCTTCAGCAATTATATGAACAGTTTTCCAAAACTGATGAAATACTTCAGATCACAGATTACAGAGGCCCAGTGAACCCTAAATAGAATAAGTCAAATGGGAAAAAATATAAATAAAATCATGCTCAATACATTATAATGAGAGACTAAAAAGAAAAGAAAAAAGGGTCTTTTTTGAGACAGGGTCTTCCTGTAGCCCCGGATGGCCTGGAACGCACTATGTGAACCAGGCTGGCCTCAGTCTCACAGAGATCCACCTGCCTCTGCCTCCTGAGTCCTGGAATTAAAAGCATGTGCCATCACACTCAGCTAAAAAGAGAATCTCATAATCAACCAGAAAAATATAGCCACGTTGCATTTAATTAGTTGATATTTTTCAGAGGAAACAGAACCAACAGAATAACAGAGTTTTATCATAGGTACCAATTTATGGGATTATGGAGGCAGAGAAATTCAGTGATCTACTTTGTACCAGTTGGAGCCTCAGAGAAGACAGTGATAGAGTATCTATCCAAGTCCAAAGCCCAAGAACTAGGAGAGACAACATTGTAAGTCCTGGTCCAAATCTGAAGATCTGAGAATCAGAGAGCAGACGGCACAATCAAGGTCAGAGAACGCAGAGTGCCAGTAATCAAGGACAAGACAGGATGTCTCAACTGAAGAGAGTAAATTCACCTTTCCTCTCCCTCTGGTTCTGTGTGTGAGCTCTACGGACTGGATGACACACCCACTAATGACAGTGATCTTTTCTCTGTCTGAGGGTTTTCTTGAAGAGGAATAACAGATGGCTGAGAACTGATGTCTCAAATAAAAGCAGGAAGTTAGAAGACAAGGAAATGACACCTTAAATACAGAAATAAAATAACACCCAATCAATCTAAAAATGTATATCCATAAAAAAATCCATCAATCCTGAAAATGAAATAAAAATGTTATCAGATGAAAATAGTTTGACATTTACTAACATGAACTAAACTAAACATGAACTAGAATATACAATCAAGAGAGACTTTTTAAAACACAAGAAAAATTCTCAGCATCAAACAGAATTTCAAAAGTGAATGATGAGGACTTAAAAATGTTGAGCATATAACTAAATAACTAAATATTGACTACTGACTGTAGAGATAGTAAAGGCCTCTAGAGTCCGGAGTATATGAAGAATGAAAACCATTAATATGATGCAGCAAGTGTTCTGGGGATTAAGACACACACTGAGAGAGGTGAGAAGAAGCAAATAAATGACTGTAATCAGCTAAACTGTGTTGCAGTCTCCAACAGAGATGACTAAATGGTGGATAAAATGTACAAGGCAATAAAATGGTATGATTAGAAATACAGTAATTCAAAAAGAGAAGAAAAATGATGTGAAAGAGTCGATCAATTGGAAAAGAAAAATGGAGCTGAGTACGGTGTTGGGAGCTTGTAATCCCGGCATTCAGGAGGCTGAAGCTGGGGCATCTCAGACTCTAGGCCGTCCTGGGCTAATTCACAAGACCTTGACTCAAAAAGCTGAAAGAAAGTAAGGAAAGAAGCAAGGAAGAAAGAAAGTCCTGTAATCAATCAAAATATATAACTGCATTTATAGTCTAGATAACCAAGGTGACACTAAAGATGGTTATCTAAATTTTATTTATTCATTATTCACGTATTTGGGTGAGAGGGATTGAATCTAAGGCCTTGTGCATGTAGGGCTAAATCCTCAGCCCCTTATGGGACTTTTAAACATGCAAAAGCATAGTTGGCAGCAGACTGACAAAATATCATAAATTTATTAGCAAAAAATCAGGTATCAGACTGATATTGGACATATCGGTCTTTAAGGCATGGACATTTGCTGAACATAAAAAGGAATAATTTGTGATTATAAGCTATAAATTACTGGAGGATAACAGTTCTAATCTGTGTTTATTAATGATACACACTTAAATAATTAAAAATAGAACTACAAAGAAAAAGAGAAAAATATACTTTGGCATATTTATTTTAATAACTGTTGAAAACATATTAAAAAATCAGTTGATGTATGTTCATTTGGAATAACTGACAAACTTGGTCTGATTTTCAAAAATTTTTTAAAGTAAATGATGATAGATATATGACATACTGGAATTGGAGAAGTGTCAAATGTGTTCTTAAGGAAGATTCACGGTCTTAAGGGAATACATCAGAGCCTTTAAAAAGACATACATCAACAACATATGCTTCATCTAATGAACTTAGCAGAAAATGACAGAAAATGAAATACTAAGAGAAGGAAATGATAAAAATATGTTAATGAAACAAAACAAAGTTCAGAAGGGAAAGTCAGTGTAGAGGAGAGGCGATCTTTGAAGAGTTTAATGAAACTGATAAATTTCTATGAAGATTACTTTAAAAGATGTAAAGCAAATGACTATAACAGGAATAAGCAGGTAAGAACACTATGGGAGTTACAGACATTAAAAGATAATAATGAAGGATTTTATAACCATATATTTTGAATTCTTTGACAGAATGGAAATTCATCTTAAAGTGCTTACCTCACAAACCTGAGGACCTGAGTTCCATCACCAGAACCCATGTAAAGATGCAGAGCATGGCAGCCCACCTACTACCCTAGAACTTGGAAGGTGGAGACAGGAGCATCCCTCGGGCTCACAGAGCCAGGCAATTTAGCTTAGCTAGTGAGCTGAGAAGAAACACTTTCTCAAAGGAAGTAAATGGCATTCCTGAGGATGATACCCAGAATTATCCTATGGCCTCCATACACACACACACACACACACACACACACACACACACACACGCACACATACACACACACACATGAGCATGCACACACCCAAGTATACAGCTGCACATAAAAAACATAACTTACTAAAACTCTGTGAATAAAATGTAAATGTTCTAGTTTGCCTTTAAATGCTGTGAGAAAACTCTGATCAATACCACCTTGGAGAGGAGAAGGTTTATTTGGCTCACATCTCCCAGGTCACAGTTCATCACTGAGGGAGTGCAATTCAGGAACTCGGGACAGGACCCTAGAAGCAGGAGCTGAAGCACAGGCCATGGAGGAACGCTGCTTACCGTCTTGCCCATACTTAACCTATTTTCTTATACAATACAGAACAACCTGCTTAGGGGTGGCACCACTCAGAGTGGGCTGGGCCCTCCCACATAACCAACAACCAAGAAAATGCCTCACAGACATAGCCACATGCCAGTCCAATGGAGGCAATTCTCCAACTGAGCTTCCCTCAACCCAGGTGTGTCAAATTGATGACTAAAGCAATCTAGCACAGTAAGCCTATAAAATCATAAGAATAAATTTAAAAAATCTGAGTAACTTGATGTAATAGGTTGAATGGTAACCCATTCTCAAAAAGACTTTGGACTCCGAGCTCCTCATCACCCATCCATGATGGAATGTGGGTGGGCCAACTCCTGCGCAGGTCTCGGACAGGTAACCACCACTACTGTGATGTCACAGGGGCGACATCTATGTCATGGCCAGAAGACAGCCTTTCACATCCACTTATGTTCACGAAAGCACCCCTAATTAAATGTAATAGCTCACACATGCAGAAGGCCTGAGAGGGAGGGTGGGTGGGGTGGGGATATTTGTTGAGAAGAAGCAGTTTGGTGGGAGGAGGAGGGAGCTAAGAAAGGAAGATGGGGCGTGTTTGTTTGATAGCTTCACCTGCCAACTTGACACATTTGAAAGAGGGAATCTCAACTGAGGCATTGCCTCCATTGGAAGGGCCTCTGGCCATGTCTATGAGGCATTTTCTTTTTCTTTCTGCTTTAGTCACTCTATTTATTTAATTGTACTTATAATTACTTTCTCTTTATTAAATGTTTTCAATTTCATATCATGTATTTTGATCATATTTAGGACCACTGCCCTGTCTACACCCCTCTTTTAGATCCCCCCCCAGGATTTCATGTACTCTGTCATATATATTAAGGTCTACTGAATATATTAATAAATATTAATTAATATAGTAAGGCCTATTGAATCAAACTTGTATCTCCAAAGGTCCCTCCGTCCACTGGAGCCAGGTTACCCTCTCTAGGACGTCACACCCTTAAAGAAAACCAAGTTTCCTCCTTCCAGTGGTTGTCAGTTGCCAATAATTCTTCAGCTAAGGTTGGGGCTCTTCCCACCTCCCTGTCTACGCTGGGATCGTCCAGCTTGACTTGTGTGGGTCTTGTGCAAGCTGCTGCCACTCTTGTAAGTTCATACGAGTGACTTCCCAGCTGTCTCAGTGTCTATGAAGTCATCAACCACGTGCGACTCTTACAATCTTTCTGCCCCCTTTTATGCGATGGTCCCTGAGCCTTGGGTGACAGAGGTTTGATACAGGTGTTCTATTTCACCATTTACCCCCAAGTACTCAGCATACCAGCACTCTGCACAGTTTTATGAAGAGCCACATCAGCTCTCTGCTCTGTATCATAATCCTTCTGCTCCCCAGGTATAATCATGCAATTGTGCAAGGCATCATGCTGGTCCCCTGTTTTGTTCACATGCTCAGGACTGAATCTAGTGATTGAGAATTAGCAAACATTCTGGATACTCTGGTAAAACACACATTTTTCTAGAAAATGGGAAATAATAAAATTCTTATGTCTATGAACTCAGTAGCTTCTTAAAATGCTTCCAATTTTTACATATTTTAATGATGTATATTTAAGTTACATAATTTTTGCATATTTCTGGTAAGGCATTCCTTGTCATTATTAGGTAACAATTCCCTTTCATTCTTAATAATGGTTTTCTTCCCCTCTGTATGGCGCTCCAGAGCCCTGTTTGGAAGTAGGTCCAGCAGCAGCATTTCTAGGCATTTGGCGGGTGGTAACAGAGGGATATGGTAGACTAAGGCCCCACACCAGCAGGCTGCTTGGATTCAGGTTTGGGGATGATGTCTGATATTGAATTCACCACCTTGAGCTGTTCTAAGCCAGAGCCCCATGTATTGCTTGGTAGCTTCTCTGCTTCCTTTTGCAGAACAGTGAAGGAAGCATGGCTTTTGCTTGCCACTGTGTGGACCTGGCTTTAGTCAGTACCCTGGCTCAGTCTTACTCTTACTTTGAATAGTTTTGATCACCACCATTAGCCCAAAGCAGTTGACCTCATTATTTCTTTTTTCCAGACTTAGAACCTAGCAGACATATGGTGTCCGCTGTAGATCTACCTGGTCAGTGTTTCATTCCTGCTCCACGGTGATGGAACACTTACACTAGAGCCAAACTATGCATTTTTTAAATTTTCACTTTCGAAGTTTTATCTGTCATTATCATTGGTTTGAAATACAAGGAGACATTCTGGTAGGAGTGCCGTGCCAGCTTAACTGGCATCACCAGCCCTTATGTTCAAAATAAAAGTCATTGGTTTGGGTAAAATCTACTAATTTGAAAATGTGCTAAATAATAGCCATTGCATATTTTTAATGAACTTTTTAAAAGATCATTGATATCTTTATTGTTTAGTCTTATTGTGTGTAGCTTTAACTGCTGAGTAATTTTCAGTTTTTAAACATGGACTAGAAAGGATGCAATATGAAGTTTTGCATGAGTGAAATCACCAGGCAAATGAATTTTTGATGGTTGCATGAACTCTGCTAAGTGGATTTGGGCAATGTGGAAATTCTTATGAGAACATAGAAACTTTTTGAAAAATCATGGTGGAGATTTTTAAGTTTTATTCTGCTGCTTATTTTGAACACATAATTTAGTGAAATAAATGTTTAAAACCAAGTTCACAAAGTTAATGTTCCTAAATTATCTCAAATTTGGACCAGAGTCCAAGTATTTTACTCTATTATGCCAGCTAATATTATAGAATATAGTACAGTTTGGGACTGTAACTGGGGATATTTAGTTCTAAGCATTTAATTATGAGATTTTTCTGAAACCATGTCTCTCAAGTGTAAGAGGTAGTTTTCTTTCTTCCTTAAATTATCTTTCCCTAGACTCAATGGACAGTGGCCACACAGAACACACTTATGCAGTAAGTGAATGAGTCACTTGTAACTGGAAATAAAAATGTTCTGGATATAAGTCGCAGTGCGATGCAAGTGGGTTTAATATTTCTAGATTATTAATTCAATTTTGCAATATTTTATAAATAATATATATAATATAATCTGTAAAGGTACAAAGAATTACTTACAGGACTGGAGAGATGGCTCAGCAGTTAAGGACACTGGCTGCTCTTTCAGAGGACTGGGAATCAGTTCCCAGCATCCATATGGTGGCTAGCAACCATTCAAAACTCCAGTCCCAGGGGATCTAACACCTTCTTCTGACCTCTGCAGGCATTGCATGACATAGGTGACTTACACACAAACAGGCAATACACCCATACCCATAAAATAAAATGAAAATTATAAAATATTTTAAAAATTTAAAATAATAAACATAACTTTAAAAAAAAGAATTGCTTGCCAAATGCTTATTATTAAAAATACCAAAATGCCAAAGAAATCTTTCTTTGGATTAAAACAGCCAATGAGTAGTAAATATTCATGACAGAAATACTGTATTCAAGGGAACATTATCTTTTTAAAGGTTTATCTTATTTTTAATTGTGTGTACATGTCTTTGTGTGTGGATATGTGCACATGGAATGCTGGTGCTCACAGAAGCCAGGGGACTCCAATTCCCCTGGAGCTGGAGTTTCAAATGGTTGTGAGATATCCAAAGTGAATGCTGAGAATTGAACTTGGGTCCTCTGCGATAGCATTAGATGCTCTTAACCACGGAGCAGCCTCTCCAGCCCCTCATTGTAATTTCTTAATCACAGCTGTACAATAATAGTTTCTTGAACAATTTCGTGCATGCAGTTGTTTCCTTTGTTTTTGATGTCTGTTTTTCTGCTTCCATCCAAAAGAATAGTTTGTACTGGGAGTGAAATATTTGGCTTGATCCCAAATGCACCAGAAAAAAAACCAAAAAGCTCCGAAACATATCAATATATGGGAAAACTGTTTACTTTATTCTGTGATTAAGTCTGTAGTAAATGGATTAACAAAGCAGAAAAAAATGCAACAATTACCTTTTTCAAGCTATACAGGTAACAGAGGTTGTGTTCGGGAGTTCTAAATCTAAATAACCAGCCTGGCTGTACATCCTTTCAGCACCAGCACTAGCCCCGTTATGGACAAGTCTTTCCTTCACCTGGTGCTGAGTAACAAGACGAAAACACTAAAATTTGACAGCCCCGATGTTAAGAGGATAAAATTTAGCGTGTATTCTTTGACATATATTGATATACAATTATATCTCTTTTCACAGAAATCACTATTTTTCTGTGAAAATGACACTTTTTTCTTATGGATTTATTTAGAGGCAGCACATCCGTTGTGAAGCATGGAGGTGTTGTTGGCAAGTGCACACCAAACAGTTTTCTCCCTGGAATGCGCATGGTGGCCCGTTTTCTAACCGTGTAGCCAATTCTGGCCAATGGAGTAGCTGGGGGAATCACACAGGCAATCTTCCCCCACCTTCTTAGACTTGCACAAGGAGGTAAAGGACCAGCAAGAAGGTGAATTTGACTTGTTTACCCAAAGTGCTGAGGAAAGCCCCACCTCTTCCCTCCTGTCCCGCCTGAGAACTGCTCTTTATGGCTGTGGCAATGGAAACAAACGTCCTCTCTTCAGCAAGAGAATTTGGACAACTGATGCCTGTCAATAGCAGCTTCCTCTTAAATACACGGACAATGCTGCCTGTGCTACAGGCAGAGAAGGAAGAAAGTTACGGTACGTTAAAACTGAAAGCAATTGCGTGGCACAGACTCACAGAATACTGCTTTTTAAGGCAAAGAAAAATTCTCAACATTTGACTTTGTTACATCAAGCAATGTTAACTATTAAATGTAAATTTTTTAAGGGTTGAGGATTTTTTATTAAGACATTCAAAATACAGATTTCAAGCGCGAGGTTAAGAGAGTAGGCGATAAGGAAGAGGTAATCAGATGGAACGTTAAACTGAGGTGACCAGAAAGAAAGTTAAAAACCCAAGAGCACAGATGCCGGCTTCTCTCAGAGAGACTCACATTTCATTGTCTTTACAATATCATGTATAGGGTGGTGGTGGAGTTTGAAGCCACAAACAGGAAAGTCTAAGCAGGCCTTAGAGGCAGAAAACTGGCTCATCATATTTCATGTCCCCTGATGAACGAGGGAGACAGAACAGGAAGTGAGGCCATCCACACAATGTGCTTCCTCTAACAAGGCTCCACCTCCTAAATGCTACATAACCTCCCCAAACAGCACCACCAGCTGGGACCCAAGTGTTCAAATACATGAGACTCTATGTCATTCAAACCACTACAGAGTCCCTAGCATTTACTTCACACATATGTACAGAGGGTGTATGTTCATGATGAGTGGCTCCATCTCTCTGTACTTAGTCCCTCCTTTATAGCTTATGGCTAGTTTGGAAGTCTGCTTCCATTTCTTTTGGTGGATGGTTTTCATCTTTGATTTATTGTACTGGGATATTTCTGCCAGTGAAATGTGTTTCTTAATATGTAACTTTATCTAAAATGAACATTTCTTAAACTGTTCTTGGCATCAGACCTTTTTGTTGTAAAAATTATCAGAAGTATTTCTTTTTTTTCAGCTTTTAAAACTTTATTTGCAAATTTAAAATTGTGCATTCCAATAATTTAAATCATTTAAACAACAACAAAAAGGCAGCAGACATGTTGGGTCCTTTTTTTTTTTAAATCTAGTTAATTAGTCTTTGTCTTTTAGTTGGTGAATTGACTACATTTACATTTAAAGTTATTATTGAGAGTTGTATAATATTAGTAAGATGTCATGTGCTGCTTAAGCTCACTCAGAAGCTGTCTTTGAAGGTACAGTTAGCAAGCCCATTTCAGACATCACATGCTATAGAGTCTTCCAAGACCCTGTGTCTGGGGATGGGTTGACCCCCAGCCCTAAGAGAAGGGCAAAATTGAAAGTGTTAGAGGAAAAGCATTGTGTAATTGCACATCATTTCCAGCAAATCATTCCCATGCATCTTCCCAAAGCAAAAGACTCAGCTATTATTATCTCATGATATAAAAATGCCTTTGGTGAGAATTGCAAATTGGAGTCTCTTGAGGGGATATTTTGTTCTCTTTGTAAAAAGTATAAAAAAGCTGAGCATGGTGGCATATACCTTCACTCCCAGCTGCAA
The DNA here is from genome assembly GCA_035773235.1 of Eospalax fontanierii. Lineage (NCBI taxonomy): Eukaryota > Metazoa > Chordata > Mammalia > Rodentia > Spalacidae > Eospalax > Eospalax fontanierii. Next base: position 63,983,415 of record CM069539.1, on the reverse strand, counting down.
GCAGATCTTGGTGAGAGGAAGGCCAGCCTGAGATGATCTGCATAGTGAGATTCAGGCCAGCTAGGGTTACATAGTGAAATTTTGTCTGAATAGAACAGTATAAACAAAAACCACTTTTGTAAAGATTTCTTTAGCTTTAGGATTATCATTTGTGTCATTAAAGTTACAAATTTAAAATCTAGATCTTAAGGTTGTAAGTTTATATTTACATCTTACCATGTTATTTATAAATTCAACAAATTCTCAGCAGTCACTTTAAAAGATATTTTATTTATTATTTTTAAAAATTTTACTTGTATGGATGTATTGCCTAGATATATGTAAGTGTGCCCATGTTGTACGATGCCCACGGGGTTCAGGAGAAGGCATTGGATGACCTGGAACTGGAGTTACAGACAGTTGTTAGCTTCCATGTGGGTGTTGAGAATTGAATTTGGGTCTTCTGCAAGAGCAACCAGTGTTCTTAGCTGCCGAGCCATCATCTCTCCAGCCCCAGCAGGCACTTTTTAGAAACTTTAAATGTTTGCTTCCATTCAGAAACTTGGCTAATCAAACTATTTGAACATATTAAATGGTGTATATACATTTGTTATTATGAGTTTATTTTTAGGGAGTGCTTAATAAATTGATTTAATAAATGACACTTTGTCAAACACAGGCACAACTCTTACATGTTATAATTTAAACCTTTAAATATAATGAAAATTTCTTCTGTTATTCATACTGTACATAAGTTTAATAAGATTTCTGCCTAAATTCACAAATCTAAACAATTACTCAAGTATTTGGACTAAATTGAAAAATTTAAAACTGACCTAGTTCATACTTTAAATTATCTTACATATATAAATAATGGAATATGTGATACTATTTAATAAAAAATTGTAATTTAGACTTGGTTCTTTTAAGTTTTTTATAACTTTATTACAAACCATGCTAGAATTAAGATGCCAATCTGGTAATAAATAATTACATTTTATTAAGCAAATGGTACAAAGTGCTTTCTTAACCAATTTTGCTTGTATAATGATCAGAAATAGTACTACATTCTTTGTGGGGCTGCTGATGGATTTAGAGCTGGAACTGCTTTATGACTACACTTTCAACTTGGTCTCATGAGCCTCTTGGTAGTTGTATTAGTTATATTTCTAATGCAACTGTGATATTATACAACGTATAATTCATGTGATAAAGTATCATGAACCAAACAACTTAAGAGTAGTTTATTTTGACTGATAGTTCCAGAGGGCTAGAATTTGTAATGGCAAGGAGGGTATGGCATAGCATCCAGAGGAGGAGCTGGCTGATCACATTATATCTGCTCATAGGAAGCAGAGAGAGATCAGAAAGCGGGGCCAAGCTATAAATCTCAAAGTCTGTCCCCAGTGATATACTTCTAGCAAGGTTGAATCTTCTAAAGGTTCCATAAGCTCCCTAAACAGCACCACCAACTGAGGACCAAGTGTTCAAATGCATAAGCCTGTAGGGAACTTTTGAACTACCATAATAGTCTCCATCCCTAGGGAACAGAGTAGCTTCTTTAGTTCTAAAATTTAAATGTGTCTTACTGTTGAGCCTTGAATCTTGCATGGTTTGAGATAATGATCACAACTTCAAAGTCTTCCCGATGGCAGCAGTACCCCAGGGCCTCTGCCCTGGGACCGGTGTGCATGTTGGTTAAACTTATTCCCTACACAATCAGACTGAGAAGTCCACTTTCCTGAGAGACAAGTTTGGATTCCCACAAAGCGTATCTAATAGCAGAGTGGGCTGTTAACAGGATTTGCGCAGTTGGGGCCTCTCACATGCTTATCTTTGACTGGGCCGTGAAGCTTTGTTCAGGTGGTTGCATAGTCGTCTGCTTACTCTAATGCCATTGTTTTACAGAAAACGAAGAGGAAACTATCAGAGGAAAGAAGGTATCCCGCACCCGTTCCAAGTTCTGAGCAAAGCCGGTACTTTCTTGGCAAACTTCTGAGAAAGGTATCGGGGCACCACAAGTTAGAGAGGCAAGCAGGTAATCTGTCTGTCCCACCCCTGCCTGGTCGGTGAGCTCCTACCTACCAGGGTCCCGGGTATCATCCTTCCCACACCAGCTTCACAGCATTTCTGCTTCATCCTGCCTCTGGTAAATGCATAGAAGTTCAGTTTCAAGAAGGAAGCTCTAGGAAGCTAGGGGTTAAAAGAGAGAAATGAAGGCGCTTCACTTCCCCAGATGACTGACATCATAAGTGTAAAGGGGAAAAAATACTCTTGCACTGTAATGACTTCAGTTCTCAAACCCAGCATTGAGAGAGAGAGATCCCACTGTTATTAAAGTTAATAAATCAGAAAGAGAAAGAATACGAGAGAGTGAGTGAGCAAGAGAGCAAAAGAGAGAGAGGTTCTCTATGTGAATCTGAACAGCTTTTGCGTTTCTCTGTACACAGACTCAAAGGATTTCGCTCCCCACTCCCTCCCCCTTCCTTTACCTCATCCACCATGGGTATCTTAAAACACAGCAAAGAGACTCCTGGGACACACAGTTCTATAAGCTGTAATTATGGTACCTTATTTTTAAGAGTTTAAAAGTGCATCTTTATGGCCTTGTGCAGCCAAGTAACTTTTATATGCTTGATTGACATAAACCATGCATTGGCCCAACGCATTTCCTCAAACCGTATCAATGTGGCCAGTTTAGTCACTCTGCCCTCTCTCCTCCTCCAACTGAGGTCTCTCAATTCTTCCTGTCCCTCCTCATTTATTTAGTAATGTTGATCATCTGTAGTTCACAGGAGGCAGCTAGTGACCCAGGAACAGCTTTTCTGGCTGTTGTAAGAGCTACAATGGGCTGAAATAAAGTGCCCATGGCTCATGGCTGCACGTACACATGGAACTCAGGAGGCCCCACACTTACAGATCACGCAGAGGGCAACTTTCATACTTGGAAGTTTATATAGTTTCTTTTTCGATTCTTTTTAATGAAAAGAGTTGCCTTTCCCTTTCAGAGAGAAAAGGTGTTTTTGTATCACAGATAGACATTCTTCCAGTGTTTTATAGAATGAGTAATACCCTCCTGGCATAAGACAGGCTGTCAACTTTCCTGGCCAGAAAACTAAATGTCAGCAAAAGGCTTCAGGGCAGGATCGTTATCTTTATAAAAAAAAAAAAATAAATTAAAAAAAAAAAAAAAAAAGAGGCTTTCTATGCAGAGTCTGTGATTTGTGTGTACATCGAGGAACACATGTTTACTCTTTCTTCCGAAATGGTGGAACATGGAGGCTAACGTTTGCCTGTTTTTAAATTTTTACTATAGACAGCTTCACTGTATTGTCAAACAAGCAAAGCAACAAATAATGACTGACTGCTATTCCCTCCATATTGCTCTGGGGCATTTGAAACAAGATTGGCAGCTCATGTGCAACCTTCTGTTCAGCAGAGTAGAAAGAGTGGTGGCTGAAGAAAGAGAAAGTGCTCTGTCACCATATTTTAAATGAGTAATTCATATTTCAAATACTTCTCTGATGGTAATTAAAGGCTGCTTCTGGTGGTACCCCCTCCACCACCACATACCTCAAACATTCCTTTCACACAGGACTGAAACAACTTGAATAAGTGTTTACGAAAAGCAGGCCCTGTCGTCCCTCTTCAGGTTTTCCTGAACCAGATGTCTATTTTCAGTCACTGTGTGTAGCCACTAATAACTCTTCCCTCGGGTGACTGAGGAAGCATGGTGGCCTGGCTGGTTTATTTACCTCCCCATTTTCCCACAAGTAAACGAGGAATTGTTGCCAATTAGTCGGCAAGTATTGCCTAAGTGCTCACATAACGAAAGTGGTGTATTGCATTGAGACTATTGGTTAATTCATTCTGAGAAACCATATAGAGGTTTAATGCAGAAAACCCCAGGTCCCCAGTGCCCACATTCCCAGGACTTCCCAGGCTCTAGAAAAACCAATTCCACGTTCAAGGAAAGCCAAGCGAACAAATGGTAGGCTACCTTTGCATGCAGTCCTCAAATGTCAATAGCTCGGCTACAAGAAGGAGAACATTGTGTCCAGATATGCCAGGATAAGTCAGTTCATTTTTCAGAAAGAAAGGAGCATTGTGATTGGCCTAGAGGAATATAAAAGCATTTTAAATCTCCAACCACCAGTATTTGAGTATTAGATAGAGGAAACAGAAGGAAAAATGAGAAAGTACAGAGGAGAAACAAGGGGGGCAGATGCTCATCAAGTCCTCACAGGCTAGTTAACATTTAAAGATAGTCAAAGTATTTTCCTGCTCACATTTGTCCGCTTCCCTTTACTCGCTCACAAAGTTGACCAACTTTGTGCACCATTTCTTCAGAGAAGAACAAAAAGCAGAGGAGGCAAGGAATATTCTCCTTCAAAGCTAAACCCACTTTAAAAACAATCTTTTAGTTATGGTTTCCAAACAATGTAGGAGTGAACAAAACCTTCCTTCAGACTAAACAGCCGTACAGCCGTACGGCCTTCCCAGTATACATGAGTGCCCCCAGACTGGACCAGAAAGAGAAATGCGTGGTTCCCTATCGAGGGAGACCGAGGATTTTGCTGCTATGCAGTGATCACAAAGAAGAGAAATAACTTGGGTACGTTTGTGGTGAACATAGGTGTGGAGCCATTAAGCATGCCAAAGATGACTGCATATCCAAACTTAGCACAGAGACAGAGTGCTCCTGTGATACAGGCACGAGTGTTGGTTTGCCTTTGGCGATTGTGGAGAGCCATGGTACATATTGTCCTCACCTGTTTCCCAGCAACATGTAAGACTGAGGTTCTGGGTGAATGACTTCAGTAGTAAATGGGTTGCAACAAACTACCACAAGCCAGACAGTGAGGCTTGGAGGCTCCTTTTTCACAAATGAAGTTAACTATCTGGCATACATGAATTTGGAGAATGAGATTCAAACCTTTTCTCACAATCCTGTGTTATACATATTTCTATTTGATAGACTATCTTAATCTAAGCGAAAAGTTAAGTACCTTGTGTGAGTGGTGGATCAAGCATTTGAATTCAGGGAAAAGAGTATCAGAGGCCAGCAGTCTGCTGGCTAGAAGAGACAAATCTTGCCAGGCTGGTCATTATTGTAGCTTGCAGGGTTCACAGCTGGGTAATAAGTTCTACTTTTACCCCTCAGAAGCCTGCAAAGCTCCTCCTGGTGTTTAAAAACTTGCCATCAGGGAGAAAGCTTCCAGCTCAGTTCCAGCTTGATTTCTCCATGTCCTGTGACCAGAGTGGAGTGTCTTCAGCAGTAGAGGCTTTCCATTAAGTTCTAATGGGCAGACAAGAGCAATGGCAATAACCTGTATTGTTTTGAGGGCCTTTGGGCCTCCCTGACCAGCTACTCAGCAGGTGATGTCCTGCACTTGGTGATGGAGTTTTTGTTTAATAACCTCTGACTTTTAGAAGGAGCATTACCACCCATGTAGGGCATCTCTCTCCAAACTCTTTCTTTTAAATAAGGTCTTATTATATATCCCTGGTTGATCTGGAGCTCAGAGATCTACCTGTCTCTGTTTCCAGAGTGTTGAGATTAAAGGTGTGTGTCACTGTACCTGGTTAAAACTCTTTTTTAAATTAAAATTTTAAATAAAATTATAAAATAGTAGGTGCAATATTGGTGCAATAGTGACTTGAATGTTTTTTGAACACCCAACTGCTTTCTGATTGGTTTGAGGACCCATTTCAAAAAAGGGAATTCATGCTTGGTATTATAAAGCCTGTCAAGAGCTGGTGACTGGAGAGATCATAGGTCCCCCAGGGAAGCCCGCTGCTGTCATTTGCTAGACATGTATTCAAACCACATTCGAAATACTCATGTTTATATGCATAGATTAGTGCTGATATTGGCCTTCATCAGAGAGGTTTCTTATCACAGTGGGCAGCAGTTAATGCCGGGATTATCTGTGTCATCCCCTCCAATGCTCAGACAACATCATGGAAGAGGGGAAAACAGAAGAACCAGAACTTGGATGTCCAGAGCCATTTGCCTGCCTTGAACTTTGCCCTAGTTTAGGATCAAGCAGGGATCAGTCTTGCTGTTCCCAGAAGTGCTGTGGGATGAGGGCGATTCGCTATGTAAATAATTTATTCACCTGAGGGAGAGATGATTTTAGGCCCAAGGCTGAAGATCTTGTAGATCCTTGTAGGAAGATCTGGTTTATCTCCTGAGGAAAGTTTATCTCAAATCCAAGGCTTAGGACCTTTTGTTAGTAGATGTAGGTGTTTTGAATAATCCCACATATGTAAATGAATGTTTGTTTTTGCTTGAACCGCTGACGGTTGTATTGCTCCTCATGTAGTTGTAAAGGTATAAATACACTGAGCAAAATAAAGTCTAAGCCTCAGTACTGACTGACAGCCCTTCCGAATCTGTCCTCTCTCTCTCTCTCTCTCTCTCCCTCCCTCTCTCTCTCTCTCTCTCTCTCTCTCTTTCTCAATCCTCACTTCCCACTTCAGGTACAGTTCGATTTCTGCCGGCGGGCTCCGGCAGTGGGGAAGTGGTGGTTCAAAAAGACATCTTCTAGACATGACATGGCCATTGCACTCCTGAACCCACTGCATCCATAGTTTCTTGCATAAAGTTGAGTCTATCAACATTTCATCATGGACAGGGAAAGGAGTCATGAGGTCCCACCCCTCCCAGAGGGAGTGTTGACAGTTAAAGGTGGGTGAAGGGAGAGCCTTCACCTTCTTCAGTGGTGTAGCCACTGCTAAGTTAGTCTTGCTTAGTGGTAACCTCCCACCAGTGCTCACGGTAACACTAATGAGACTCAGGGACACACAACACACACACACACACACACACACACACACACACACACAAACAGAAGAGGACCTGTTGGGAAGAAAAACATTTTAGAAGGACAAGAGAGGGTGATGAATGGTAAAAATGACTGAATTCATTGTATACATCTATGAAAGCGTCAACAAATTAAAAATAATTTTAATAATTTAAATTTCTCTTTAGAAACAGAACAACAAGCGTTTAGAAAACGAAACTGGCGATCACCTAGGTAGACTCCAGCTGCAACCTCACACTGGGGCCCATGTACAATAGGTTTGTGCTGAAGGCACTGCAGTTTTCATGATCCTATGACTCAGTACATTGATAGTAACGAGAACATGAACACATCAATTTTCTAAAGGATAGGAAGGGAAACAGTGACATTAATTTCATAGTAAGAAAATCCTTTAATACATTAATAACACTTCACTAATACTAGTAAGAAAAAGAAAAGAGCAATACTTCTCAAGAACAGAAGGGAAGGAGAGGAGAAAGGGAGAGGAAGGGAGGGGAGGGGAGGGAAAGGGAGGGGAGGGGAAGAAAGGGAAGGGACACAGAGGGGAGGGAGAGGAGAGAGGGGAGGAAAGTTCTTCTCCATCATGAAGTTACAGAATTTCTTCAGAGATTCATAGTCTCTTAATTCTTCATGCACGTATATCACGCTGATAATCATAGCAATGGCCAGAAGGAAGTGAAATAGAGTCAATGAACACTGTTTAGATGCTTGTAATTTTCATGGGTGACTTCCTGTGTAAATTGGCAGCTGTGAATTTTCACAAGGCAATTTCACATGAACTAAAAAAAGCTTCTCACATTCTCTAATCCAGAATTTTATGTCTTGGAAGTTAGCTTAGATTTGCAAAATTTGGCATGGTATCATTTACAAAATGAAAGTTGGCACTTAACTACTATAAACTTCAGTGATCAAAGTATATTATACAAATATGTATGAAAATATTGCTGTGTGAGGTCTGAGGTTCAGCTGCTAGCAGCAGCAAAAAAAAAAAAAAAGGCTGAAGAAATAGCTCAGTGGTAGAATGGTTGCCTAGCAAACATGGAGTCTTAGATTCAATATCAGCACTGGGGGGCGGGGGAGAGAAAGGGAGAGAGAGAGAGAGAAGAGGAAGGGGGATGAGGGAGGGAGGGAGGGGAAAGACAAAGATGGAGGGGAGGGAGAAAGAAAGAGAGATAGAAGAAGAAAGTAATGTGAGACGCATTGTTTTGTGCAGTCATCACATGCTAATAGAAACAGTGCATACGAGGAAGAGAAGCCTGCGAAGACCCGCACGCTGACTGCTGGGTCTCTGGGGATGAACTGGGAGTAGTGGAAAGCAACAGTCCTAGAAGCAGGTAACCGTGGGAAAATGCTTCCGTAACAAAGAGAGGAAACTTTAGAAAGAGGAACAGGAGAGTTCAGGGTTCACAGGGAGCGCCCAGCCTGCCGCTGGCATGCCTCACTCCCGGTGTGGAGCGAAGGCAAGTGCACCGGGCTGGATCCGCAGTTTAAGACAATAAAGCTCAGAAAATCTACAATCTACTTTCAATACCAGATAATGGGGGTGTGTGTGTGTGTGATGGAAGGGACAAGAGCCCAAGCTTCGTGACAGCTGTGCCACCAGAGGGAAGAACAAAGCAAAGTGGGAGGAAAAGCAGAAACTCAAAACCATAGTTGACATGGACGCATCCCTGTGTGGATTTTCAGGCCAGCCAGATAGGAATCTTGGCATCCAGACAGTATATGAGTGCCTCTCTCTTCCCAGTAGAGCAGTACCATGAAGCCGTTCCAAAAGCATCCTGTGGAACTGGACACTAGGCAACACCAGAGTCAAGTGTCCCTTCCTGAATGGCCCCTCAGGAGCCCAGGGCAAAAGGTAGGAGATTATACTTCAAGATCTGGCTTACCAAATACCCCTTGAATCTTTGATCTGGAACCCCAAAGTGTTCCATCTGGCAGAAATCTAGTCTAAGTCACGGGTTTGAGTAAGACACAGGAGCGCCCTAGAACAGAGACGAGCAATATCAAATGCTTTAAGGAGCTAAGGTTTAACGCATGCTAATGGGAAGTTTGCCAACAGCCCTAGCCAGTATTTACAGGCTGAAAGAAACCTGGAGTTATAATACCCATGGCCCAGCCCACAAATCACTACCACTGATTGTGTGGTAAATAGCACAAAAATTCAACACAGGAAGCATAATACCACACACGAGCTGCTCTCATCGGAAGACATCAACCCAGACAGAGCAGGAGAAACACGAGGGTATAAAGACTCTGCACCTACAACCCACAGGAGTGACTGCACAGACAAGACTGTGCCCAGAGGACTGACTTCACAGAGACAGAATCTGAACCTATCTAGATAATTGACTGCCCAGAGATGCCCCTACCAACCCTCAGGTCTCTTTCAGGATTATAATTATCTTATGTATTATCTAATTTCAGTTTTTGCAACAGTTTTATCCAGCTCCACCTCCCCATCTTTGTTTTTTAAGTAGGCTTTCTCAAAGAGTATTGGCTGGTCTGGTGCTGGTGTCTCCCTGCTTCCGCTCTGAAAGTGCGGGATTTGCGGTGGGCTGCATTTCATGACTTCTTTCTCTTTTCACTCTATCCTTAGCTGAGATCACCATTTCTAATCTCATCATCTTTATTGTTCCCCCTGCTATTCACTTGTTTTCTATTTTTTTCTTCCTTGTTCTAATACTAACTACTAGTTTTGCTCTATTTTCTTTCCATACCTATCCTTGGTAGTTAATATATTAGTATTATATTATACTATTCTTGTTCATTTACCCCCCCAAAGTTATTGGAATTGAAGGGTTGATTAATTGGCTATTATTATATTTTCATATCCATTTATCCATATTAACTGCTTCTGTGGTTAGTATCCTACTCTCAGAGTGGTGCTGAATTCTAGGCCTGGTGTCCTACACACAGAGTCCAACAGAAAGTAATGGCACCTCAACTCTACTACAACCTTACCTCACCTGAACATTGCAACTCCACCTGAAAGACTATAGGTGCTTAAAAACAGTTCACCCAGGGGCTGGAGAGGTGGCTCAGTGGTTAAGGGTGCTCTTGCAGAGGATCATGGTTTGGCCCCAGCACCCATGTGGTGGCCCACAACCATCAATAGCTCCAGTTACAGGAGATTCAACAGCCTCTTCTGGACTATACAGGAATTGCATTTAGCTAAAATACATGCAGATAAAATACTCATACACATAAAATTAAAATTAAAACAAAGGTGCCAGAGAGATGGCTCAGCCACTAAGAGCACTGGCTGCTCTTGCAGAGGATCCTGGTTTGATTCCCAGCACTAAGATGATGACTAACAACTGTCCATAACCCCAGGTCCATGGGATCCAATGCTGCTTCTGACCTCCATGGGCATTGCAGGACATGGGTGCACTTAGAACATGCAGGCAATACATTCATATAAATAAAATAAAAATAATAAAATGTGAATAAATAAATAAATAGCAATTCAACTAATAACCTAATCCCAAATATATAAGTCCCAACAACAGCAACAAAAAAAAACCCGCAGGAAACATGAACCATCAAATCCTCAACATAAATTCTCAAAACATAATTCCTCAAAAAATTGCCAGTTTCACAGTGAGGATTTTGTACATGAAATGCCAAACAAAGAATTTGAAAGACTGAGCGTAAGAATGTTCGGTGAAAGGAAAGAGGATATGAATAACTCTGGAGTGAATTCAAGTATAATGCAACAGACAGGTGAATGAAACAAGGGTGTCAGCAAGGATAGGAAAGAGGAATTCAGCCAAAAAAAAATCACTGAAAAAAGACACACTGAAATTCTGGAAAAGCTCAATAAGTCAAACAAACTCATAGGACAGCCTCACCCACAGAGTCAATCAAGTGGATGGCAGAATAGAGGAATTTAAATACAAGACCAATTAGAGAATTAAGAATAAGAATAAAAATAAAACAATAAAAATGTCTGAACAGAATATATGATATAGAAATGACCAAATTTATGAATCTTGGACATGGAGAAAATGTACAGCTTAAATTCATGGACAATATATCTAGTAAAATCTTAGCAGAAATGTTCCCATGTAGCTGCAAGAGACCAGAAAAAAAGCTCCCCATGTCCTAATCAAAACACAGAAAAATGACAGAATACTGAAAGCTACAAGAGAGAAATACAGTCGAACATGAAGGCAAATGCATCAGAATATTATCAATATTATCAATAGAAACTCTACATGCGAGGGGGTAGGGAGCATGCAAGCACATGCATAAATTGAGACTCAGAAGCCCCATGACATGCTGTCTGTAAGCTACAGAACCAAGAAAGCCAATGATAGACATTCCAAGCCAAAGGCAAAGCTGCCCACTCCTACCACAATCCCCAACAAGGCTCTGGAAATCCTAGCCAGGGCAATTAGACAAGAAAGAAAGGGAAATATAAGGCATCAGAGTGGGAAAGCAAGAAGTGCACTTGTCCTTGTTCACAAATGATGTGATTTTCTATGTAAAAACCCTACAGATTCAAACAATTGTTACAACTGATAGGTTCAGTGAACTTTCAGGAATCAAAACAACAAGCAAAAAACAGAAACATTTCTATACACTAACAAACTTTCCAAGAAGAGAATCAATGGAATCATTTAAATAACTACAAAATATAAATGTAATCAAGGGGGTGTGATGCATATACCCTGAAAAATATAAGCCATCGATGAAAAATTCGAGGAATCTGCAAATAAATGGAGCAATTATATATGCACATGTGTTAGAAGAATTTGTATTGTTATAGTGTCCACATTCCAATGTGAGCTATAGATTCAACACTTTCCTATAAAATTCTAATGGCATTTTTACAGATGTAGAAAAACAACCCCAATATTTATATTAAAGGCACAAAATATCCTAGTATTCTTCAAAATACACTAAACATGTATAGTAATCAAAATAACATGACATTGACATAAAAATACAAAATAAAGACCAGGGAAACAGAACAGAGAATGAGAGCATAGAATAATCCCATGGCAAACAAATCTCAGTCCTCACCAATAACACAAAATGAGGAAATACCACTCAGCCTAATAACGTTCTATCACTTGTAACAAGGAAGGACCTGTAGGACATGGTAAAGTGAAGTACAGCAGGACAGAGAGACAAATACTGAATGGTCTCACTTATATATGAAATCTAAAAGAAAACTGAATTAAGTGTGGCTACCAAACATGGTACTGCATTCCTATAATCCCATCAAGAAGGAAACTGAGGCAGAAGGACAGTGAGCTGGAGGCCAGTCTGAGCTTCAAGAGAACACTGTGTTACCAACCAACCAAGTAAACACTGTGTTACCTGCTTGAAATATGTCAAAAGAATAGATCTTAACTATTTCACTGCAAAATAAATTTTCAAGTAATAAATGTTAATAGCTTTTCTATGATAATTATTTCACAGTGTGCATGTATATCAAAACATAGGCATGTTTTATACCTTAAATGTATATACTTTTATCAAAAAGAACAAAGAAAAATTCAACATTGTATATTCTCTAAAAACTGTTTAAATTTTTGAAAGATTTGATAATAGTCTATTTCAAAGAAAATCTTGTTGAATTAGATATGGTCAAATAACTATTAAATCCACAGAAAATGCTAGGTCTAAATTAACTTTTACCTTGGATACTATGTGATCATTTTAAGTTTTATTCTGCTCTGAATAATCAGAGCCTTGGGATTCCCGATGAAGCATTATAGGTAAAGTACCCACAAGAAAACATGTAAGGAACCCCAATAAGCAAGCCTAGCTTCAGTCCAAAAGCTTTAACCCTCCACAAAAAGACAGAGTTGTGAGGGTGTAGTTAAAGCTACCATGGATATGTTAGGTGGTCACACAGATGAACAATATAGTAGCTGGCCATTAGTATTTCTGTAAGATAATACCTCTGACAAGTGGTGTTATTTATGTATTTAATATTTATTGTTCTGAGTTGATTTAATTTCTTAATCTAAAAAAGGTTTTAGTTCCAAATATCTCAAACAGCAAGACTATAATTTACTTTTTGTCTTTCTACATTACCTACCAATCCTGGGGTTATGATTTACTGAATAGAGAGATCTAGGGGCATGAAAACAGTGGAAATGAGCCCAGGCTATGTTTTACAACCAAGTCAGGCAAAACTTTATTGGGGCATCAGTCCAAGATGGCTGATACTGGCTTCCATGGAAGGGAGATGGCAGTGATGGATCAGACTCCTTCTTGTTGGTTAAAGGACAACAACAAGGCATGTATTGTTTTGGGGAGAAGGTTAAAGTTCAGTGATTGCTTTTTAGTCATAAGCATGGCTTCAAAAGATTCTATTCTTGTGCATGAGCATTCTAGCCTTGTGCTTGGTAGGACAACAGGCAGTCAACCCCATTCAAGCCTACAAGCTACAGCAGGTGTCATGACCTTGCATCAGTGTCCTGGTCTTATGATGGACTTTTTAATGCCTGGGTTCCAGGAAAGCATAGAGCAGGAGAGAAGAAGTGAAGTGTGTGTTAACTCCAATAGGAAGCAGGACAAGCTAACCCTGTGTTACAGTCTTGGATAGCTCATTTATCGAATAATCAATATGTCTACATGCAGAGGTGACCAGAATTTGATGCAAATGTTTTTGGGGATAAGAAAATGTATAGATACAATACAAAGACAGAGGCACCAAATCTTTTATCCATTTTTTCATCTATGAGGTATCTACAGTTCTAGTAAAGAGTACTTTTAAACAAACTTCCTGCTTCTGCAAAGCACCCTGGACAATTGTTATCATAAGCCACATGTCAGAGATGTTGTCTTACAGCAAAACTAATGGCCAGCTAATGAATTGCTCAGCTGCGTGACCTGAATTAGTGATTTTTAAGTTAACAAAGAGCAAATGAAGAGAGAAGGCTTGTTTAACTTCTTCTTTGGTAACAATCTCCTCTTCTTTTCATTTGATGTCTGTATGGACCGCTCTTATATGAGTAGCTTTAACATGGCTTTATCATAAGGGGGTCCTAATCTATAAACATTCTGGCCTTGTGGTCCAATTCGGTGTTTTACGCCTAGGCTGTTGAGAGTACAAGGACGGGGCAGAAGAAAATACAAACCAAACTTTTAGGGCTAAGTTGTCTGTCCTTTGTCTCCTTGTAGCCACAGGTTTTAGTTCTTCCTTCTGTGGTATGTTATATACCATAGTGTTCATATACAATAGTACCTTGAGTGTGTTCATCTGATATCACTGCAGTTCTGTGTGCCCTAGGCAATGGAAGTGAAACTGTAAAGCAGCACATTAGACAGCCTGGTTTATCATGTGTCACTAGTAGTTTAGGGGAGGAAAGGGGGAGTCCTTTAAAATTATCAGCTTTGGTTCAGTGCTTTACAGGAGTAATGTGAATTCCTAAATCTCCTCTAGTGCCACAATTTCGATGTTTTGTTTTCCTTTTCATAAATTAGTGTATATTACTTTTACAGAATAAATGGTTTCATTTTGATATTCATACTTGCATATAATGTATTTTAATCATATCTACCTGGTAAGTCTCCCCTCCCCTCACCCCTTGATCTTCCTCTTTTCTACTGATGTCTTTCTAGTCTATAGACCAGGTTAGCCTCAAACTCACAGAACTCCACCTGCCTCTGCCTTACAAGTGTTGGTATTAAAGGCATGTACCACAATACCCAGTTAATTATTTTTAAATTTAGGAGTGATAACTAACTGAAAGACCGTGTGAAAAAGTCATATGGAAACCTACTGCTGTAGAAGCACCTTAAAATATAAGTGAATTCACATATAAAGAGTTTAAACAGAGTTACCTTTTAGTAGGGGGGACCATGCCCCTACCAGATATCACAGGCTGGTAACTAAAAAGATCAAAGGAAGGAATTAGCTCCCTCTTTGAAGTTGTTAACAAGCGAGGTACCACAGGCTGTTACAGTTCTCTTGGTTTCGGCCAGAACTTGACAGTAAGACCACATTGCTGAAGACACTACAGACGTGAGTTGTAGAACAAACATAGAGAAATCAAGATGGTACTGACCTTGAAGCTTTATCTCTACTAGCTAGTTTTTATAGTGCTAGAAGGTGCTGTGCATGCTACCAGAAGAAAAAAACAATCATCAACCTTATCCAGCTATGAACCCTTGAACTACAATAGCGACTGGCCTGGCAAGATATGTCCAATGGTAATAGTGTCACGAATATTATGGAGTAACCAACTACTTTCTGATTGGCTTTATGGCCTGTTTCAGAGGACAGAACCCATACTTGACAATGTTAAGGCCAAGAATGTGTGGCCAGACAGGTCAAAGTCTGTAAGGGAAACACTACTCTTATTATCCTGCTAAATGAGCACAGTATTAAACGGACTCCCAATGACTTATTGTTACACCCATAGATTAGTGCATCTCTCAGCCCTCACCACAGACTTTCACCATAAAAATATTTAGCTGAGGAGATGGAAATGCTTGCCTTCATTTTAATATTTCACAAGATCCATGTTTTGAAACATGTATATTTTACCAAGTAAATGTGCATACTTTATATTTCTATGTATAAATTAAAATAAATTTGATTTAAATTTTCAAGAAAATTAAAGTTGTTGGGTTCTATACAGAAAACTTACAGCATGTTATCACTTACCATTGCCATAGCTACTAATGTGAACCACGCCATTTTGTGGTGTAGACCTGTGAAGTAAATGGTATGTGGAAGAACTCTTTCACAGGATTTCCTTCAAGAGTGTATAGCTTGCAAAATATTCTCCAGTTACTTTTAGAAGAACCTACGAAGATATTTACACACAATTTTCACAAGACATTCATATCTTGGCATTTTTATGTGATGAAGAAGGCAGTGTGGGTTGCTTAGAATGAAAGTATAAGAATCCCAGTTCTGGGTCATGCTGTTGGGTCTGTCATTGTGCTTCTGCTCTGTGCTGTGTGAGAGGAAGGGGGAAGGGGGACGGGGAGGAAACAGAGTGCTGATCCTTGTAGGGCATGTTTTCTTAGCCTCCATATAAGCTGGCTTCTAAAAGGGTTTGGCCAATGAGAAACAGCCAGAGACTAGAAAGCAGAGGAAGGAGAAATCCAGAGCAGTTCTCCTCTGACAATGACTCTGAAATGAATGTAAATCCAGCTCTTACTCAAACTGATTGTTTTACCATTGCCAGTTTAATGTCTCAGTTTTTCTTATACCAATATCATTGATCTGTAAAATGATTCCTTTTCATCAAAATTCATTTACTTGGCTACACTGTGATTTATTACATTACTTATAGTATAGTATTTAGTGTGGTTTTAATATTTTCCATGTCTTTCTTTAATATTTATCTAAAATTGTACCATAGGGGCTGGGGACATGACTCAGTTGGTAAAGTGCAGGCCAGGTTCCCAACATCAACCTCTGGCCTCTACATGTACACACACACACATACACACAAAAATACAATTGATCTACATTTATATGCCAAAAATTTTAACTTAGTTTAGTTCTCAATATTTTAGATTTTAAAATTATTCTATTTTAGTAGGTAAAATAGAACTATATCTCTATTCCCAGCACGCAGGAAACTGAGGCAGGAAGACTGTGAGTTTGAAGCCAGCCTGACTACATACTAAGACTATCTCAGAAAAGAAAGGAAGGACAGATGGAAGGAAGAGAAGGGGGAAGGAAGGGAGGGAGGGAAGGAAGAAGGAAGGAAGGGAAAGAAAAAGAAAGAAGAGAAGAAAGAAAAGAAAAAATAATCTTGATTTATTCATTAATTCATAGAGTTTGAGGTTTCTCATTTGGATTATAATTGAGAAAGAAAGTAATTAGGTCACAGAACTAATTAAGTTACAAGCATTTGAGAATAAGTAAAATGCTCTGTATTTAACATCAGACCCTAACACCATCTTGTGTATATAGTGCTGGATTCACTTTAGTATTAGTTGTGCTGTCAATCTGAAAATTAAATTTCAGTGTACATTAATTCTTATCTTTTTTTATTTTTCATTTGATAAGAGATACTATTTTATACAACCATGTGTGATACAGTTAGAATGTATTACCAAGCTCCACAACAACAACTCAATCCAACGTCATTCTGATATTATCCACCTCCCCTATCTGAGTTGATTCAGGCAGGCATTGCATTTGTGATTCTCCTGGCTTAGCCTCCCAAGTACAGGTTGAACAGGATGTACCACCATGCTTGGTTTCAATTTTACTTTTTATGCTAAATTTTCTTTAATTTTTTTTGTACTAGTTGCAATATGTGAAATGAATGGTTAAATTTTTCTTATTTTGGTTTTCCTGGAAAACCTCAGATGGAAATACTTATAAAAATGTGAAACCCCAAACCCTGATCTCCAGGAAAGTGGAAGGAATCAGTAAGGGATGGAGTAACCCTGAGCATTGTGAATTATGAGCTGCTGACCCTTCTCACCCAGACCCACCACAGTGCTCTGGTCTCATCCCTTGACAGAAGCTTCAAGGCCAGTTATGAGAGTTTAAATTGTGTTCTGAAGATTTAGACACTGTTTTCAATTATTCTAAGCAAAAAAGTCTCCCCATGGTCGTATACATAAGAGAAAAAATACTGGCATGAGAAAAATGAATATCCACAGTGTCATAGCCATTCAAAACATCTCATCCTTTGAACATGGAAATATTTGATAAAAGAAACAGCTATGGTGTGTTCATCATAAGGGCAAATATGGTTATTGTTGGATGTCTCCCTGGGTAATAACGTAATGAGGACACCTAACCTTTGACTCACTGAAGCTGAGTGAGTTCCCTATGGAAGATGACACACTGAGATGGAGAAGGCAGTTCACTGTTTGTTCTCCTGCCACATAGAAATGGCTAGTTGAGCAGCTACATGAAGCAGAGCCGAACTCAAATCGCAGACGATGGAAATGCTGGTCATGCAATCACACAGGAACTATACAAAATAAATGCTCTGATTTAATGAGAGCCAGAAGCTGGGCATGTGTGTGATGCCATGGCCCTAGAGTCCCTGGACCAGCTAGCTCACCCTGTCACAACATATCTGGACAATGACCAGGTGCCCATTTTTGTTTAAATAATGCAGATATAAGTGGATGAAATCTTCCATCCCACAGGCCAAGCTTAACAACTACTACTAATATTTATTTATTTATTATTCTGCCAGAAATATACATCATTGTATTGGATATTATTCATTTTATAACTAATGAAATTGGAACATAGAGACATTAAGTTGCAAATAATCACAGGGTCAGTAAGTGACAAAATTACAGTTAAACCTAAGGGGTCTTTGCTGGTTTCTCCTCCTCCTCTTCCTCCTCCTCCTCCTCCTCCTCCTCTTCTTCTTCTTTTCTTCTTCTTCGTGTTTTTGTGCTTAATCACTACAGGGCACAAAGCAAGATGGGCCTTAGCCAGGTCACCTGCTATGAGGAATAGAGGAATGGCTCCTGTGGGCGTGGTGCTCTGCTCTGGCTAGTCATGAGATCAGCTTCTGCCCAGCATCTGGAAAGAACCTGCCTACCTGGAGACAGATTACTATTGGCTGCAGTCGGGACCCCCACCCCATAAAGCTATTGGCTAACCAGACCTATAAAACCCTTTACACTTCCTTGAATAAATGAGCTTGCAGCACCATCAGCATGCTTCTCACTCAGCTCTGAGAGTTTGTGGTTTGTGTCTGAATTCTGCACCTACTCACCCCACCCCCGAGACCCTTCATCCCTCTTGGGATGCCACTGAGCACAGGGAACCTCAACCTCAACATCTGGTGCCCGAACAGGGACTCTCCCCCGCATCCCAGGTTGGCAAGATGCCCCTGATAACTGATGAGTAGGCTCCTCTGTATTCTGTGTGCTGACTGTCCTTGAGAGTGAGCAAGCCACTCCCTCCTCTCTCCCCTTTCCTGTGTTTGTCTCCCTACCCCAAAGGACCGCCATGGTTCCAAAATTGGGAGGGATCAGGCCCTCATATGATTTTGCTGGGATGAAGCAAAGAGGGGGGAGTGCACACATCACCTCAAGATCCCTGAGATCTGTGTTGACCCCTCCCTTTTTGTTTCATCCCAGCAAAATCATATGGGGCCTGACCCCCTCCCAATTTTGGAACCAAGGCAAAGCTATCAGCTAAGGCATTCCAGGGGAGACACCATGTGGGTGATCGGCAGTAGAGAAGGCAGGTTCTCCCATCTTTGATTTAAAACCGTGGCTGGCTGCATCCCCACCGCTCCCGGAGCAGGGGTGGCAACTAGCAGTTCAGCATGCCTTCAGAGTTGTGCAACTGCGCAACTTTTAAAAGCTGGTGCTCACCTTCTGCCCCGCCTCTTGGCAGGGCCTGTGTAAAGACATGTCTCAATGGGTCCCAATATTAGATATCTTGATCTGGGTGGTGAGCATTGCAGTCCCAGGCTGGACAGACAGTGCTCCAGCTGCTGCCCGCCTTGGGCCAGGTCCGCACTGTGCCCTCAGAGCCCGCTCGTGAGGCCCGTGGACCGAGGCGTAGATCAGTGCTGAGCACAGAGCCAGGGGCGGGGCCCAGTGCGGCACTGTCAGGCACCCGGGCATTCTTGTCCTCCTCGGAGCTGCACCAGACCAAGGTGCGGCAGGCACCCCAGGTGGACGGAGTAGGGGGGGTGCCTGCTTCCTAGCCCCAGGAGTTGCAGAGGACCGGAGATTGCCATAAGGCCCTGAGGCCTTGGAGGTGCAGCCAGAGGATGACGGGAGAGCCAGGGCTCTGGCTGGGTGCACAGCAGAGCTTCCTCCCACAGCCCTTCAGCCTACAGGTTACAGAGCCTCCAGCATTACTGAAGCTTGATCATACCTCTCCTGTTACATCAGAGGCCCATAGTCACAGGCTTTTCTTAATTACTCCTTGCCCCTTAATTACCTGGTTAATCATATAAATTCCACCTGCATTGACCCAGTAACTTCTCTGAGCTTTGAACAATTTCTTAATAGGATTTCAGTTTTTTTCTGCTCTGAAATTTGCTGGGCTGAGATTATAGCTCATTGATAGAATGCTTACCAAGCATATGTAAAGCTGTAAGTTTGATTCTCACTCACATCCCCCATCTTTACCATCTCAGAGATGGGTACTTAATTCAAAATTATGTATGGTAAGTTATAATATGGTTTTTCTAATTCAAACAGACTTAGAGCCCTCTTTAAAAGAGATCACCCTGAGAGCTAGTAGTGTTTGTTCTCATATAGTTTAGAAAATAAAATTTGAACAGACAAGTTATAACTTTTAGGAAAAGGGTCAGGAAACATCTAAAAAGAAATATAGAAATTCAGCCCACAGGAAAGCCAAATCCTATATATCATTATAACTTATATAATCATTAGAAGTTGACTAATTTCCTTAATGCATTAGGGCGACATTTGCTCTAGAGGTTTTATGTATGGTGGGCCCTGCACAGGAAAGCAACCAGGCAAAATGCAAAAATTTCATTAAGGTCCCAGGGCATTAGAGTGTCACATTGGTAAGAGCGAATAATTCCGAACAGACTCCCCCTTCCTTAGAGTCACTAGTAAAGAAGGAGAGGATACAGGTACCCAGCCATACAGATGATGAGGGATAATGACTAAGTCAGTAGGGTTGCCTTTTATCATGGTTGCTCATGCAAAAAGATCAGAGTATCTCTGGAGGATGCTCTGAAGAAGGAGGCAAAGAAGAGTTTGGAAGATGTTCCAAAATGTCTTCTTTTGCCTTATAGATAGGTAGTCATTTGTCTTCAGCAAAGGCTCACCTTGGCTGTATCCTTACCCATTTGGATCTTCTTGATCCACAGACCTTAAGAAAGAAAAATTAATATCTTTCTGCATTCAGACCTGGTCTAGATATACAGTAGATGACAAAATGTATCCTGTAATGGAAAATATAAAGGATGGAGAGTACTTATTAAACTTGTCATGTTGCCATGAATAGACGAACTGATTATGGGTATAAGCTTTCATGCCTCTGGTCACATCAAGTATAGCCTGAGAGGATCTCAGGTTTGACATTGGTGAAGACAAAAACATTTTCAGCTTGGTCCCTCTTGATCTTGGGTACTCGCTGCCATGGCTTCATAAGGTTTAGGAATATCAAGTGAGGTAACCTCTTTATCAGAAGTTCTATCTCTTGTCAATCAATCCCTGTTCCACTAAAGGACCCAGCAGATGAAAAGACTCATCTGCCTAGAAAAATATATACAAGTTCTAAGTGACAGATGTTTTCATTCCTGCTGGTAGTGACTGAACTCAACAGCTCTTCTGTCCCATGAATACCACTGAGTTAAATTCTAAAGAGTAACAAATGCCTTTTTGTTTGTGTAAATCTTATTGGTAAATTGTCATGTGCTGTTGAGCTCACTGAGAAGCTGACTCTGGTGATGGGATTGGCCCTCCCACTTCAGACTCAATTCAGACTCAAGTCTGTTATCTCAGGATATTCTTCAAGACTCTTGTCCAGGTTCAGGTTGGCCCCTGACCCTATGACAAGAAAAAAGGAGAACAAAACAGCCTCAGAGTAAAGACATTGTACTATTGAGAATAACTAAGGGATAAGCTAACAGAGGTTATTATTCATCTTGTGGTATAAAACGTCTATAGCAAAAGTAGCTCATGGAATTCTCTATTTTCTCACAACAATGAAAAAGTCACTAACACAGACTAATGCAAATTTATAGTAAAGGGGACAATTCACAGTTCTTGGAGTAGATATCAACCTCTGCCTAAAATTCCTCAGTTAGTGATTATGCTGAAGATTATAAACTTCAGTTTGATAATGTGTTCCCAGGTACCAGTTACTTCTCTCTTCCTAGTATTAACACTTCCTCAAGACCTAAAGCAAGGTTTATGGTTTTTTGTTTTCTATAAGGTTTAACTAGGAACTTATAAAGTACAGTGTATTCATAGATAATATTAATTCATTACATTATCTTATTGTGTAATTTGCATTCCATGTTCTTTTAGTAAGATGATGCTGCACAGTGCTCATCTGAGCCATAAGTAACTGCCATCTACATGTCTTCAGGAGTGCCTACTTGCAAAAGATCATCATATTTGGATTTGTTGACTATTGTATTCTTTCACTTAAGGAGGGTTAATCAGAGTCATTGGACCTTCACCTGAGTATTCAGCAAATCCTCCCAGCCAGCTGTATGTAATTTTGCCCTAATCACAAATGATCTCCTGGATTTGGGGAGGAATTCTGGGGAAGGCTAAAAGGAAGATTTGACCCATAAGGTTATAGAAGAGTCAACATACATGCTAGATAAAGACTTTACAGTGAATCTACTCTCAGGTCACTTATATGTCTGTTAGTAATACCTTACCCATCAGTATGAGTAAAGTCATTCATTCCCCGGGGTGAACTTTAATGTGACCGAACATTGGTTTGATCAAGAATGTTTGGTTTTTGCCCAAGCATTAGCTGCATAGCATACAGTAATTAAAAGTACCAGATTGGTGGAACTAACTTTCTTGAGCATTTAACAACCATATTTAGAGTGCTATACTAATCTGGACAGAGGGAATTAAAGGGACAATTTTTTTGTCTCTTGCCCTCCATGGTCAACTAAATTCCAGGGGACTATGGGGTATTTCTCTGAATGTCCTGTAACTGTGATGAGTCACCTGTCCTTCTATTCAGGGAGGTCATGGAGACCCCACTTTCCTTGATGCTTCTAAGTGAAGCCATGGTCTAGCAAGACTTTCTGACTTATCTTCACACAGATGTAACTGGGAAAAGAAAGGACTAGGGATCCAGGAGCTCCTCCAAAACCCATGTGACCCCCCCTGAGGAACAGATACTCAACTGACCTTAAAAGTAAAAATAAGTTGGTTTATTTGGGCCAATTGTATGATCGTAACACCCAACAGAAAAGTATATCAAAAGACTAAAAGGATTGGCATAGTCTTCAAGAGTCCAAAGGATTGCACTTCCCAGACATCAGGTTTGCATTCATATAAGATGTTATTTGCACAATTTCTTGCTAACGGTTTTACTATTATTAGCAAAATGGTATTCAGATGTAAGACTTCAAACCTTAGCCTACTTCAACACAGCAGTGTATACCTGCTGTCAAGAAAGTCAAGCCCACTATTGTTCTAACCTAACCATTAAATTTTGATTAATTTCTTTTCTCTCCCTATCTAGAAGCCATTTGGGAGGAAACTTACACTGATTCTAGCCACTCCAACAAGCTATCAAAGTGCCTGAAAACAAATCCTGACTTCAAGACACTCAAGTCCAGCCTTGGCAACCAAGGAAAAACAAGGAAGAGCCCAATAGATGGATGTTCTTGGAAGTCCTAAGCAAACAATTCTAATGGACTTTAACTTGGATATTTGAAATTTTCCTGGTTCTGACTTCTCTGGTTTCCTGTCTAGAATGTACAACACTAACTACTCTTGCCTTTACTTCTTCACATCCCCCAGGCACCAGTTAAGGACTTTCTTTTCCCCCTACAGCTAGCAGTTATGCATTAAGAGGTCTTTTAGATAGACCCATTGAAGGGGTACCCCAATTGCCACAATCTATGTCCCTGTCCAGCCTATAAGAAGCTAGAGCAGTCAGCTCTATTGGCAATTAGTGTGACCTCTTCAGAGGGTGATGTGATAAGAACAGGTGGTAGAATTTGGCTAGGCAGTTTAGGGTAAAAAGTCCCCAAGGAAAAGTACCAAGTTTCTTTTTTTGCTAAAACCCAAAAGCTGTCCTTATGCCTTCTAACAGTACTCTACACCAAAGGCCAAATACGTCCAAAGTATTAAGGAGCTCTTATCTAATTCCTAAAAGACTTTAGGGTTACCTCTTCTAAGGGGGGAATGTTAGAGAGCAAATAGCTATTTAGCTGGGGTTGACTATAAATTCTCTAGTTTATCTGTTGAAAGACCCACATTTCCAGTTTCTCTGGTCAATCACCTGATCATAGGACCACCCTTAGAAAGGTGGGTTCACCTTAAGTTATACTAAGTAGAGTGTGTTAATGAAGCGGTCAACTTTTGCTGCCTGGAATCCCACCCCCCAGGGTCACTCAATTAATAAAAACAAAAAGAAGGATATGTAGGGTACAAGGCAGGATGGGCCTTAGCCAGGTCACCTGCTATGAGGAATAGAGGAATGGCTCCTGTGGGCGTGGCGCTCCGCTATGGCTAGTTATGAGACCAGCTTCTGCCCAGCATCTGGAAAGAACCTGCCTACCTGAGGACAGTCTACTACTGGCTGTAGTCAGGACCCCACCCCATAAGGCCATTGGCTAAGCAGACCTATATGATCTGTTGCACTTCCTGGAAAAAGGAACTTGCAGGGCCATCCAAGTGCTCCTCACTCAGCTCCCAGAGTTTGTGTCTTAACTCTGTGCCTACTCACTCCCCTGTGGCAGAGATCCTTTGTCCCACTCAGGTTGGCACCGAGCACAGGGACCCCCAACAAATCACAAGATCACTACATGCTGTCATTATCCAAGAACCTCCTTGTATTGACTTCATAATTGTCAGTATCGTTCTCTGGAGTCTCCAAATAACGATTACAGCCCATCAAGGCTTCCTTCCTCTCTGCTTTCCTCCCTCCCCTTCCATTTCCTCCTCTCTCCCCTCCCCTGCCTTCCCTTCCTCCCTCCCTTACTTCCCCTCCCCTCCCCCATCTGCTGTCCCCTCCCCTCTTCTGTCCCATCCCCTTCCCCCTCTCCTCCCCCTCTGTCCCTCCTCCTCCTTCCCCTCCCTCCTCTCTCTACACCACTCCCCTCCCTCTGCCCCCCCTTCTCTCCTCTCCCTTCTACACCCTGGGGATTGAGCTCTGTGCCTCATACATTAGGTAAGGGCTCTACCACTTACCTTTATCCCCAGTCCCTCTAAAGTTTTCTCAAAAATCACTAATAATTAGTGTCATTTAAATTCAATTGAATTAATGAATACTTACTGTATTATAGCAAACTCTGGGGCAAAATATATGGTTAAGTTTAAATACTTCTTTTTTTAACATTTTAGTTTTTTAGTTTTATGCATATGTGTGTTTTGCTTACCTGTATGTAAGTGCACCCATGTCAGGTAATGCCCACAGAGGCCAGAAGAGGGGGTTGGATCCCTTGGAAGTGGAGTTTTAGATGGTTCTTAGTTGCAATGTGACAGCTAGGAACTGAATCTGAGTCCTTTGCAAGAACAACCAGTGCTCTTAATTGCTGAGCCATCTCTCTAGCCCCTAAATATTGATTTCTTATTCACTGTGTTTTTTGTCAAAATTTGAGAGAATATCCTCAAAATCAAACAAACTTCCCAAGAAGGATCACTAACCACATGTAGAATAAAAGAACGAGTAAATCGACAGAGCATTCTTTTGACTAATCTACAAACCTGGTGCTTATGAGGAAAAGGAAGTGCTCTAAAATGTACGTAGATAACACTGACCAAATAGAAGATGAGACTACAAAAAGTTAAAGATAAAAACAATTACTGTCATATTTAGTCTCTGCCATATTTTTAAGATGATTCTAATTTTAAAACATTCTCTCTGGAGGCTTTTTGAATTCCCCAACCCTGGGCTTTATTTGGAATTTGAACTTTGCAACAAAGTTTTGTTTTTTTCATAGAGTAAGCAATCTAGAAAACAAAGTAAATGTTATGGCTTAAACGGTCTGGTTTATTTCACAAGGAACTGGGCAAATGGAGAATGAAAACGCTGTTTCTTTCCTTTCATCAAGGGGCCACACCACGGAAAGCTGTGATGCCTGTATTTTATGTCACACATACTTTACACAGTCACTTTCTAACAGTTTCTGAAGTGAACTCTATCTGCCTCTCATGACACAGCAGAAATTTTGTTTTAAAATTTTGATTTAAAAGTTTATTTATTTATTTATTCTCCTGTTTTTTAAAAGGGTCTCTCTGTGTGGCCCAAACTGAGCTTATGTTAGATTCCTTATATAGTCCAAGATAATTTCAAGCTCCTAATCCTTCTACCTCAACCTCCCAAATGCTGGATGGTAGGAATCAGTCACCACTTCTGGTTCCCTTTATTTCTTTCAAAGAATATTTTATTATTTGTTTTTTTATTTTATGTATGCGAATATATTGCCAGCATGCATATCGGTGTGCTGGTATCACGCGCTGGTGTCACGCGCTGGTGTCACTCACTGGTGTCATGCAGTGCTGTGGAGTTCAGAAAAGGATGCTGGATCCCCTGGAACTGGAGTTACAGATGGTTGTTAGCCACCTTATGGGTGTTGGGAACAGAACCTGGGTCCTCTTGCAAGAGCAGCCAGTACTCTTAACTGCTGAGCTGTCTCTCCAGTCCCCTTCTTTTTAATATTTTACTTATTATTTTGTATTGTATGAGTGACTGCCTGCATGCATGTAAGTGCACCCTTGTACCACAACGTCCATGGTGGTCAGAGGAGGGCATCAGTTTCCTTGGAACTGGAGTTACAGGTGGTTGTCAGCTGCTGTTTGGGTGCTGGGAACTGAACACCTGTCCTCTTCAAGAGTAGCCAGTGCTCTTAACCCCTGAGTCTGCTCTCCAACCCCTCCCTTTATTTCTTTTGAAGGAAAACATTCAAGCACTTAATAACATATTGGTTGATTAGTAGAATAATGTGACTTGTATTTGCCCATTTGTGCTGGCTCACCGGTTTTGCAGCCTTCTTGACCATGGGGATTACAGAGCACTAAGACTGTACTGTTTGGATGTCTGGTTTTCCTCACTTAGTGAGTTAATATGTCATGTACAGGGAGCCAATAACTTTGTGTGGACGTGATTTTCAAAATGTGCAGATAGAACAGCACTGTCACCCACTGCACATGGAGGACCCAGGTCAGTAGTCCTTTACCTACTTTACAGGGATATGTTCAAGAGGTCTCATAGGATGAGTTGCTTGAACATGGGAGACTTGGTGAAGTGTGTATCTGGCATCTTATTCAGAATTATTTCAGTATTTTGAAAAGAAGTCTAGATACAGTTGCATGATCTTCTTGCATATCATTCCTAAATGTGTGCATGTGTGTAAGTAAAAAAACTGAAGTGGACATGTGAAATGTCTTGTTATTTTTTTTTACAACAGTAACTTTTCTATAGGAAATTTCCTGACATCAGGATCTTAATTACTTGTATAGCAGAACTTTTCAGTGAACCACATTGCCAAAAAAACTTACAAGAGTTTATTCTAAATGGTTTTAAAGGTTAGCAGAAATGAACTTTCAAATGTTTTGATGTTGCTTTGGGGAGGATGTGTGGAGTTTTTTGACAAAAGAAAAAATAATTAGAAGAAACTATTAATGTACCTTCATTATAATTGATTCTATGTAAGCATCATTTTAAGTCTAGTTTCCTACACATTTATAACGTGGGTTTCATTTCCATAAAATGGGAGCATAATAAATACAGAGTTTACTAACGATTGTTTTATGTGGCTGCCAACCTGCCAAGTAGCATTCTTAATTATTACCAGGAAACAAGGCATTTTCTAAGCATATGTTTTAGATTTAAGACTAATATGTCATGTCAGCCCTCTCTACTGGACTGATGGAAGCCCAGTGGGACTTCAGAGTGTTGGCTTTGGTGGGTGACTTTGGGGTTAGATAAAAGCACTAAGAGAAGGAGATAGAGCAAATCATCAAAAGTTTCTGAGAGAAAATCCTACAAAGAAATACATCAAAGAGTTATGTTTTCATTATACACTGATATTTTTACTAGGCAAGAATAGAGAATGATCTTCCTCTAGAATTCATGGAATAAAAGAAACCAGGCCCTAATCTACATGAATGAACCTAATTGCAAGGCTCTTGTCTTCTCTGTGTATACAGCATTACCAGAAGCTTTAGTCTAAAAAAATTTACAAAGTGTATGTGGCTGTTTATTCAGCCTATGCAAATTTATTTCATGACATAGAATTTTTTTAAAATCCGAAAATCAAAAAGATCCAGTCTAAATGGGTTGGTTGTATTTCTGAATATTCATCTAAAAATGTATTCAAATTCATAGTGGCTTTATTTCACTTAACCAACCCATATTTTGCTAATGGCTTTTAGTCCCCTGGAACTGGGCAGAGAACTAAATACATGTGGGTATCAAACAATTTGTCATTGACAAAGAGCATATTTTATCATTCTGGATTTTTGTTTTTTGGAAAAGCATAAAGGGAAATGCCACCAGCTCTGCCTTTTGGGGATTCAAGAGCTATTTTAGTAGGCACTGGAGAGTACTTCTGTTAAATGTGGTGAAGTACCATCTTGTGGATGTCTTCGGGTGGCAACAAGACATTCATCTCATGGTTAAATAAGCAACAGAATCCAGGGCACTTGCTGGACTCCAGCACACACAGTGCACTCATACAAAAAGAAGTTAATGTCTGTTGCTTAGATGATCATGTATATCCTGAAGAGAAGAGAAAAGCTCACTGCACACAAGCTTTAAGGCTCAAGACCAAGTAAGAGCCTTGGAATTCACCACTTTTTCTCCTCTGAGAAACATATACTGTGCTCAGTGTGTAAGCCAAGCACAAAAATTCATCTGTCTGATAAATTGCATTTAATGTCTAATGTTTGATTTAATAAATTACCCAACATCACTTAATAAAGAGAATGTGTGATACTGATGCTGACATAAGACAAGGATTATACTGAGAGATGTTAGGGGAGTTAAAATTTTATTTCCCATTTCCCTCTTAACAGTTGAGGCATTATAAGGACAAAGGAATTGAGTGCGAAATGTCCATTGACAAAGCCAAGAAGTTTCCAAAAACCCTCGGTAACACTGACCAGCATGATCTTTCCTTTCTTTCTCCTCCTTCTCTTCCTATTCATTTTCCTCTGATTCTTTCTCTTTCATATTAGAATCCTTGGACAGTTAATAAAAAGAGATTAGAGAATAAACCTGAAGTGAAAATATTTGCGGCAAGTCCATTTTCCAAACTTCTTGAAGAATTAGCAAAGCTCTGAAGAGGACATACAGCTTTCTATTATTACTGTAAACACCCCGAGAGCAGCTAACCCCTCCCTAATGCGTGACTTCAGAACTGGCCTCATGACAGCAGTTTACAAGCATCTTTTTCTTAATAGCTAATACTTTCCAGTATCTCATTCAAGAAAGAAAGCTTGTAGAAAACACCATATAAAGAAAATTAAATTGCTTTGCTTTTTGTTTGTTTGCTTTACAGTTCATAGTTCCCACAGACACGTGTGAATAACTCATTCAAATAAAGCACTAAGAACTGCCC
This sequence comes from Eospalax fontanierii, assembly GCA_035773235.1. Lineage (NCBI taxonomy): Eukaryota > Metazoa > Chordata > Mammalia > Rodentia > Spalacidae > Eospalax > Eospalax fontanierii. The sequence continues at coordinate 63,954,437 of CM069539.1, read as the reverse complement.
TAGTATCAAATGAAAGTGTACAGGTTGTGTGGGTATGGATCTGAGTTTGAAGTTGTGAAGATCCTGGGTAAATTTCCTAACCTTTCCCATACTTTGTTTTTAATGTAGCGAACAGGAATTTGGGATGGCTTCACAGCATCACATCAGAATGTGTGCCAACTATGATTGGAAGTGCAAAGTGCTCAGACAGGGCCTGGCCCAGGGGTGGCCTTCGGGGAGTAGTGGTGACCATCGCTGTGGAAGGTGACCTTTGCAATGCACACTGCTTGGCCCAGGGGCGGCCTTCAGTGAGATGATCTCCATGGAAGGTGACCTTCGTGATGTTAGCTAGTCCTCAGGCACATGCAGAAAAACTATACTATGATATTGGTATTTGGTGGTTTGGGCAGAAGAAACTGTCAAAGATGATGCAAATCTCCTTTCCCCAGATTCATCTCCCTACGGTTTGATGAACTTTTGGTCAATATGGGTCAATTCTCTTATAATGAAATGTTCAGAACCAATTATTCCTTCAATCCCCACAACAATTTAGAGATAGCCAGCATTTTCAGGCTGAATTTCAGAAAAGTTTTTGGTGTGTATGTTGATTTTCAAACCCATTCTTTTGTTGTTCAGAACACAGCAGCGGAGGCCAAACTTGCTCATCTGGATTCCATCACGGTGCATTTGCTTAGATCTGTGCATTTTGTAGTGTATACTCTTTTCACTGTGTTTAAGTATGAATTTCACTGTAGTTTTAAATTTAAATTACAACAGTGATACTACATTATCTCCTAACATTTATATTAACTTCTCACTTATTTCATCTGTGGTGTGCCTGTGTGTGTGTATGTATGTGTGCGACTATGTGCGTGTGCACATGGAGGCTTGAGGAGGAAACTGGGTGTTCTGCTCTAATACCCTGTGCTTTATTCCTTTGAGACAGGGTCTCTCACTGAACCTGGAGCTAGGCAGCTTGCCAGCAAGCCTTCTGTTTCAGCCTCCCACAGTGCTGGGCTTACAGTACATGTGCTTATGCCTGGCTTTTCCCATGGTTGTTGGGATTTGAGCATTGAGCCACTTTTCTAACCCCCAATTTACTTTTAAGCTACTCAAAAATTATTCATTATTGTTCGTTCAATCATTCCTTTCTAGGTAATTTTATTCATTTATTTATTTAAGATATCTGTCTGTACATACCAGACTCTTGCCCATTCTCAGGTCTGCTCCTTAGATGTCGGAAGTAACCTCTCCAGCCAGGGGCAATTTGTTCCATCCTATAACAAACTTCATATAATTTTGGTGGTATACAGTCTTCACAGCCTTCCATGGGAGTTTAACACGGTGCATGTTCCTAGCTCTCCAAGACCACAGAGTGCTTGAAGACATGGTTTAGTTAATTTTGTTTCCCATAGTACAATGACTCACAATGGGCTTCAACAAGTGTTTATGCACCTCTATGTCTACTAAAAGGTTAGAGAGTTACTTTTAGAGAATTTTTGAAACTATTGTTATTTCTACCAGGTTCTGGAAGTGAGGCGCACGGAGGGGAGCCCTTTACTGCACTAGTCCAGCCGGATACTCTGTACTCTCACTGGGGAGGGAGGGAAAACGAGGAACTCAAATCGAGGAGCACTCTAAAGCCTCCCTGTGCGGCACACCACTGTCACCTCGGAATCTGATTTCTGAGCTCCCCAGCAAACGATGTCTGGAGTGTGATGACAAGCAGGAGCCACGTGTTCTCTGAGCTGTCACCACCTGAGATGGGTAGGAATGAGCAGCTTAGTCTGTCTCCTCCTAGATGGGAACACAGGACCCAGAGGAAAATGGGCTCAGATGGGTGACTTTCACCCAATCAGAGCAATAAACTCACAGTGACAAGTAAGTATTGGATTGAGAGAGAGAGTACTAGTGGAAAGGTAAGTCTGAGAATCCTGTGTTTCAAGATTTCAGTTAGATATGCACAAAATAATTAATGGGTTAAGTTCAACACCTGTCAACCAGAACAGCTTTGAACAACCATCCGAAATACAAGAGACAGCTTTTGCCAACTAGGAAAAATGAAATGTTGGGACACGTGCCTGAAAAAAAGCAGGGTACCATCGTCCCCCAAAATCTTTCAGTGAGCATGCACTAGCCTCTGGGAGTAGGGTGTGGATGGTTGTTCACGCTTTTAGGTCCATGACTGATGACACATCCCTTGACAATCAGGCCAGGTTGGGGAGTAGGAAGACCTTCCAACAACTGTACTGACAACCCCAAATTAAAAGTATCTTTAAAGACAGAGTATCTCCAAGGAATATTAAAGTGAAATTGATATTGATAGTTTTAACACTAAAAACAAAATAAAGAGAATAACTGGGAGGCAGCAGCATGGGACATCCAGAAAGAAGGAGAACCGAGTTCAAAGCATGTACGCCACCTGCAATACTGATGGGAAGTCTGTTCACACACAAAGGGGCTCAAGTAATGTACGCAGTCAGCTTTGTTCTTCGGTAACTTATGTTATCCATTATGACCAAATAGTGTCAAGCTTTATTGAGAAAGACTTGTTTGGCAAGTAAGTGAACGATTGAATGTGCATTTATTGGGCACCTGCTTTGTTACAAGCCCCATACTGTGTACTTTCTCAAACATTATCTCATTTATTTCTAACAACAATCCTGTCAGTTAAGAGTGATTACCCTAATTATAATAGCAAGAAAGCAGACCTGTAAAGTTCAGTAAAGCAGCTATGGAATAAACAGCTAATAAGGAATGGAGTCAGATTTCCAACTCAGAGCATTTCATTCCAAGCTGTGTGTTTTGCCCAACTGGAAAAATCACCACTTCCTTTTTAAAAAATAAATCATTGTTTTGGCAAAACTGTACTTTATGTGGACAACTGATTTTAAAGTTTGTCCAAGGAACTTCTGAATCTACCTGGAGATCGTTACAGTCAATCATCAAAATGGAAATAGTTTCCTGGCATCCTGAGCATCTACTCCATTATGCCCACCAAAGTGGGAAAATCGAGTCTTCTGCTTGACTCATTTCTTCAACTGTTGCCTCACAAAGGCCTGACAGGAGGTTTCACAATAGGGTGACTAAGTTGTGGGGACTTCCCAAAAGGTAACTTCCTCGAGTTTGGTTTTACAGGGGTTGTAGAGGGTGATTCAGACCACTCCTTGCTGCTCAGCTCTCTAACTAGGGAGTCTAAAAACAGCAATTTCAGAAAGGGAGGACAGTGGCCTTGGTTTGGTCCAAAACCTCGCTCACATCACTCCCTAGTTGCAGTCTTGGTAACACTGACTGCCATTATTGCCCACTGAGGAAACGAAAATTTGTGTTCAGCCTGCTACAACCAGCTTCCCAGGAGCCCCCACTCAGCCCCTGAGGCTGTCTTTCATAGGGTTCAGTGGCTTCTAGACAGGCATTTAATCAAACACCTATTCACTCTGTGACCCCCTGGAGTACCAGTCAAGTGCTGGCTGCTTGTAAGATGGCACACTTTTATCACCACTTTCCTAAGGTGAGGAGAACCAGAGCCAGGACCTGCTGGGTGAGGGGGAAGGGAGAAAAGGAGGAGCAATTTGTTTTGTTTTGTTTTGTTTCCAAATTGGCTCAAGGAATAAAGTCAAGCAATTTCTTCTTCAGTCTGAAAATATTACGAAGAAAAAGATGAACAAAGACAAACCCCCAAAGACCATTCTTTATGAGCTTTTGGGAGAGCTGCCGCAAAGCTTCCTTCCCAGGAGCTTCACAGAAAGCGTCTCGGGGGCTGCTGACTCCCAGCACGCAAGGGCACTGCTGAGATTGCTGCTGAGTGCGGCTGAGCAGGACCAGTTGGCGCTGTGCTCGTTCTGATAGTCGCTGGAGGGATGGACTGCGAGAGCATGTAGGCCTCATCACCACCGGGGCGTTTTCAACAGAGGAAAATTCCTGATTACGCAGGAATGTGACAAGGTTTGTTTTACAGGGTTATCAAAATCTCTGCACATTTTAAGAGATGGAGCTCTGAGCATCTTGCACACAGGCAGGGTGTGGGGTGATCTCCTGATTATGAATTAACAAATGCTATTGAGTAACCACGGTTTGGGGCAATAGAGGAGATGCTCTGAGGAAATGCTGAAATAAAGTGGGGAAAGAGCTGACACCCAAATCCATGCCATGGGATGGGGGGAGGCATGTTTAGTTGCATTTTTTTACTTTCTTTTTTATTTATTTATTTATTTTTACTATATGTGTATGAGTATTTTGTCTGCGTGTATGTAAATGTACCTGTGCATGCAATGCCCATGGAGGGCAGAAGAGGAACTGAATTACAGACGGATGTTTGTTAGCCACCATGTGGGAACTGGGAATCAAACCCGAGTCAGTAGAGTAGCCAGTGCTCTTAACTGATGACTCATCTTGTCTATAGCTCTAGTTGCAATCCCCGGTTTGGGTCAAAATTGGAAATAAATTTGTTTTTCCATTTCCCTGAAAAATAAAAAGCGGTTAGGTCTCAGCCTTAGTGTGGCAGTCAGTAGACAGCTTGGATGTTCCTCCTCACCTTCTACCTTCTTTGGACAGGGTCTGTTTGTTGCCCTGATACATAACCTATGCTAGTTGACCCATGCGCTTTTGAGGAGTCTTCAGTTTCCATCCTCCACCTCAGAATAGGAGTGCTTGGGGACTTAAACTCAGGTCCTCATGCCCTGCCCAGCAAGTGATTTACCTGCTGAGCTATCTCCCAAGTCTTCCTTATTTTATTTTAATTGACAAACAAATTGTATGTCTCACGTATTCATGGGATACCTTGAAATGTTTTGACACATGTTCACATTGTGTGTGATTGAATGAAACTAATCACCAAATTGATCATCTCACAAACTTTTGTGATGGAAACATATAAAACCTACTCAGTAAATCTGAAACACACACTGCATTACTATTATAGTTAAAATTATCTGCAATAGATTAGTAAAGCTTTTCCTCCTAAATGAAATTTGTACCCTTTGATAGGCATCTGACCTTTCTCTTCCAGTCCCTCTGTCCTAGCTTTTGTAACCATTATTCAAATATCTATTTCTATTTGTTAAACTTTTAAAATTCAGCATATGGTGGTTTGAATGAGAATGTCCATTTCCCATGGACTCCAAGTATTGGAACACTTGGTCCCCAGTTGATGGCCCTGTTTGGGGAGGGTCCTGTAACATTTAAGAGGTATGCACATCCTGGAGGAAACATGTCACTGGGGATGGTCTCTGAGAGTTCTTCAGCCTTGCCAGATTTCCAGCTTCATTCTGCTTCCTGTGCTTGTTTGAAAACATGCGCGCTCAGCTTTCTCTTCCACCCACTGCTGCTGTCATGCTTCCCCAGCATAACGGATTCTTACCCCTCTGGAACGGTAAACAAAATAAACTTTTCCTTCTAAAAAGCTGCCTTGGTCTTAATGTTTTACCACAGCAACAGCAAAGTAACTAATATACCACATAAATGAGATCCTGCAGTATTTGTCTATGTTTGACCCTTTAAACTGGTTTGCGAATGCTAGCATCACAGTTTCCATGACTTCCTTCTCTGTGCTTAAAACATTTAGGTGTGTGCATGCCCTTGAGTTTGAAATCTCAGCAAATAAATGGAAGTCAATGGCTTGACCCTCAAATCCGGGGAAGTATAACAAGGTAAGAAACAGTAAGACAGCCGTTAAGTAACAATGTAACAATCTGGCAGAGGTCAATGATTTTGGATCATCTTCTGCGCCAGAATTCTTTATCCCAGAAAATGGCAGCACTGTCTTTCAGAACATGACAAAGCATGCTAAGTCACCAGGGAGCCTCCCTCCCCTTCTTCCCACATCCATTCTGCCCTCAGGTTTGTTCTCTCTCTGAAGAAAGAGCCTCTTTGTTATTCCTCTCCATCTCCTGACATGTCTTCCATTCTATCTTCAACAGCCAGTGTTATGTCTATAAGCCATCAGCTCAACTCTACTTAGGGTATATCATAGCTCTCATGGTTCTGACACATCTAAAATTCCTAACCTAGTCCTCAAGAACTCGCATCGGGCTAGTCTTCCCGCAACTCACACATGCCAGCCAGGGGGTCTTCCAGTCACTTCTCATGGGAGTACCTTCTTCATGGATGCTACTAGGTTTTTCTCCTCCTCCCCTCCCTAGCTTTCTATTCATCTGCTCACTAACTCCCCGTTAGGGTTCCACAGAGTGTCATTTCTTCAGTGAAGCTTTCCCAACCTCATGAATACAAACTTAACACTTCAAATTTCTGTCAGAGCATACATCTGCACTATAATCATCCACTTATGAAATTATCATAACTCTGTCTTCCCTTTTCAGTGTAAGACACCAAAGGGCAGAGAATACTTGTTCAGTCCTTGCCTGAAACTTAATTGAATAAGTGAATGAATAAATGAATGGATGGATGAATGTTGTGTCCATTGGATCTAAACCTTAAATGGAGATTACTGTAATTGAAGATATACTGTTTTCTCCAAAACAATTATAAAAACACACAAGCAAGTTGCAATTCTAGACACTAAACTTTAGAGACGTACAATTCCATTTGTATGATTAACTAATAAGATAATTATAATAATGCAAGGTCTCCTAATTTAAACAATCATATATGAACCTTTCAAAATCATTGTGGGTAATATGTATTTTTTCATAGTTACTTGTTCATAACTATGTTTTGGAACTGGAGATTGAACGTAGAATCTTGTGAAGACTGAACCCTTGGCCCGCTTTTTACCTTTTTTTTTTAGAATGTCCTATTCTCCAGCCTGGTCTCATTATGTAGTTAAGGATGACCTTGAACTTCTGATCCCCTACATCCATCTCCTGAGTGCTTGAATTGCAGGTGTGTGTCACAATGCTTGGTTTATATAATGCTGATGATTAAATATAGGGTCTTATATGTGCTAAGCAAGTACTTGTTCACGCATGGATTTTTAAAATATATTTATCTTTCTTTTTTTGAGACAAGTCTCCTGACTGACCTGGAACTCACTGTGTAGGTCAGGCTGGCCTCAAACTCACAGAGATCCATCTATGTTTGTCTCCTGAGTGCTGAGGTCAAAGGCATGTACTGATATCTATCCTTTTAGGATGATTTTTGGATCGGTAATATCAAGCTTCAGTTTTACTTTGATTATTGATATTTCATATATCTCTATCATATGCTGGAAGGACTGAATTGCTCCATACATTTTGTTCAACATTAGAAATTATTTCTATATTGGGTCAAACATAGGGGTATAGATTTCCAAAATATTGCCTGCTCAGCATTTTCAGTCAACACACGATTGCCTTGGGAAGATCTACTGTTGCCCACAGAAGCACAGGTTAGTTACTTTTTAAGATTGTATCTACTTAGTTGTGCATCAGATTATTCAAGATGTACACAGTCTTAGTCACAGCCATATTTATTGAGTGTACCAGGTAGTGTTCTGTGCTTCACTTGTATGGCCTAACAATTCTAGGTATGCATGACAGATGATCTGGTCCCACCTTGAAAGGAAATGAAGGTACAGGATAACAAGTAATGCAAAGTCCTGCACCTGGTAAGTCATGCAATTGTTATCATTCCCCACAGTGCACCCCCACTTAACCTCTGAGCTATGATAGCAAGTATTTAAATGAATATCTCTTTTAATATTTTTATGTACTGTGGCATTATCACATACTTTTTTTAATTTTCAGGGATATGTGTGGAAATTATGTATATGTTGTACTAGATATTTCTCCTTTAGAATTTTGATTTTGTGTTATAAATATATACTATGAGTGGATCACTGACTCGTTGTTACCTGATCATATATTCCAGTTCCCTGACAATGATAAAATAGGAACTCTGAATATCTTCTGCTTTCTTCTCTGACTTCAATTCTAGAAGATTCATGTGGTCCATGTTGAAGAATCTGTGGCACCTTCTTCAAACAAAGGTTTCTTTTCTTAACTATTTTGAGATTTCCTGAGAAACTAACTGACACTATAGGCGTATAAATTGTATCAGCCTTTAGGAACTTTGTAAAATAATCAAATTCTTGTCATGATAATCAATATAAGCTAAAGAGAGAAAACTTTTCTCCCTGGGTTATTTTTATGGCAGCTTGAAAACTGAAAGGAAAAGGCCAAAATGTTCTCAGAGCAACATTTGCTTCCTATTTAACTGTAGAGTACGGATTTCCCAAGGACTGAACAAACCCACATGAGGTCAAGCTTCATGTAAAAGAAGGGATGACAATTGACCCTTCCTAGAGTAAAACCTCCTGCCTTCCATCCCATCAGACAGGTCAAGTCACGATCCTGGGAGCTGACAGTTTGCTCTGTAGATAAATTCCAGCCTGCTCCAAACAAATTCTATATTCATGAAACCAAAGAATGAGCAGAGGCCTCTGGGAGCACCTAGCCCAGCAGTTCCCACATGTTCCTCCAGCCAAGATTCTGATTTATCTCCTCCTCCTCATTTAGCCATTAGCCATGACTTGGGAAAGGGAAACATTTTCAACTGAATTGAAGGTGTTAAATATAATGAACTATGCTTGCCAATATTTTTTCAAAGATAAATACGAGGAAATACACGTAGTCTGAGCTTCAACCATTGCCCCTATCCCACAATGTCTTGAAAATAGTTTTTAAGCTAAGAAAAGAAATGGGATTATTCATTATGGAAAATTTCATAATTGCTCATAAAAACTTATTGTCTTTAAGTAAGTTTATGTGTCTAGATATTTGAAATAGTGATATATAATCTTAAACCTTGTTGGGAGCCATGAAGACATAGTGACCTGCCCAGATTAGATGTCAGGTAGACCAGAAACATACTGAATGTAAGTTCAGTTTCTTTGTCTTCAATTCTTATGCTTTATGAGTTCCTTGGGATTTGTTTTATATTTTGGATGTTAGAAGTGATGTGTATAATATGATAGAATTTTGTGTAGCTTTTCACTTAAGAGGGAATGTTTAAAATGTTTGCCTGTAGAATGTGATACTTTCTGTTGTGTAGATACATTTTGTCTTGATAAGAAATGCTTGCAGTGTTTGTATTATTTTGTAAGTTGTATTTATGAGTGAGTTTATAATTTAAATTTTTAATTATCTAATAACCTTGTACACATTTAAAAAAATTAATTCCAGTTCTGGAAGGATCAGTGAGAGAATATTTGCTCAAAGTTGAAAGCAACTCTTCAGCCAAGACCTGTTAACAGCATCAATTCCAGAAAACTAGAGCCAGAACCAAAAAAAAAAAATCTACAAGGGTTAGATTTAGTATCATATGACAGTCTGTGAAGAGAAATGAAAACCCAGAAGTATGAGAAAAACCTGGACTTGGCTATGAACTTTCCTGAAGAGCATGTCAGATTGGAATTCAGCTGACACAGACTAATGAAGAGGTGAGAAATATTCAGAGTGAGCGCTCATGTCTTCACGGGGGAGGAGGCAACCTAAGGAAAACAAATTACATCAGTTAAGGCTAACAGGATAGAGATAAGAGAGGCAAAAGAGCCAAGAGAGATAAGGTAAGCCCACAGGGTTAAAGAGTATTAGGAGGGCAAATCTATCAGAGAGGGAAGGATGACAAGAGAAATCAGAGCTTCTACTAGAGGAGGAGGGCTCAAAATCAATCACAATTCTGAAATTTGCTGAGGTTTTCTAAGTCAGGCCTCTTGGGACAAAAAGCAATTTTTTTAAAAAGCCAAGAAACAGAAATAATATGATGGATTTGCAAGAACTGAAGGACTTAGGAAAAATGCCACTGACAAGAAACAGAGAAAAGTTCCCACAAGGGTGAGAAAACACCAATTCCGCCTATCCTCTTTCTTCAGAATGGCAGCATAAGCAAGAGGTTACCCGGTAAGCAACACGGACCCACAGTAGGTTTCTACCAATCTCTAAATTAAACTATTTATTTTAATTGCTTTTCTCTTTGGGGGGTATAGATTCTAATTTTAATCAAAGGCATACTTCTAAAAATATTTTGGTTCAGTCTTTTCACTTTTATCAAAGAAAATTGTCATTTCTATTTTAGATATAAAATAATGGAGTCACGAAAATAGTAGATGCCAGAACGGAAACAAAGACCTCCAGAGCACTGCACCGCCAGCCGGAGCTTTCTGAATGTCAAACTGCCAGTGACAAGAGCCATCACTCATGGGACCCCAATTGTAATTGGACACTGACCACACTGTAAATGAGTAAACATTCAAATTTACAGTTTCTCATAACTGTTTCTTGCAAAATGCTAGGGGAACAAATGGGCACAATGTATTGTTACCCTGTATTTCAAACACAAAGCTAAGGGTAAATAGGATTACTCTTCATTTTTTCAGAAATAGACCCACTTTAAACAAAGTAGGGTCCTTCTGTGGAAACTGAAGTCAAAGGGAACATAACTTTTTGTTTCTACATTTTCCAAGGAAAGTATTACTCCCCAGGCAGAGTGAGAAGCAGTATATGGAGCAAGAGATTTGCTATGGGATTCTCTGCTCCCATCTGACCTATGCAGAGGCCACCTTAATGAACAACCATTAACCATTCCATTGATCATCTAGGTGTCAATCTGCAAACCACGATTCCCTTTCTCAGCTCAGAGAAGAATGAAGTCATACCTCTCAGAATGATAAACAAGGAATCCAAACATAGCATGAAAAAGAAAAAATTCTTTTCCAAAGAGAAGAGACCTTACAATTTCTTTAATAAGACTTTCCACCCATTGGTGAGTTTCCAAACACATTTGAGCAAAAACACATAACATTTAATTTATACTACATATTTCTTCATATCCGCTAAGTGATTTTCTCTGAAGCACCCTTGCGCAGGTGTAAGAAGGTAGGCTCTGTCATTGAATGGCGCAGGGTGGGCTCTATGGCTGAATGGAGCCTAGTTCAAGGCCAGAGTTGTCATTTGTTCAGTGAGGCCTTTTTTGAAGCTCAGTGTCCTGTATAAAATGAAAATATTAATTCTGCACAATTCATGATCATTATAAGTATTAACTGACACAATATATTATTAAACTCTTAGTTAATATGCACAGATACCTTAAATATGCTTGGCAGCCAATAAATACCAAATATATACTAAAATTACTATTGCTGTTGTCATTATAGTTTTAATCAGTTCACATCAATCCACAGAGCATAATAATAATTTACAGGCATGTGCTGACACGGCCCTGTAGTCCCAGCACTAAAGAGGATGAGGAAGGTGGACTGAAAGTTTGAGATCAGCCTAGATTACACAGTGAGATCTGATCTCAAAAAACTCAATAACATGGGGAAAACATTTGAAGGTACAGGCATAAGCAATGATTCTGAAAAAGACTGCAACCCCTCAGGAAATAAAACCAAGAACTGACAAGCGGGATTCTGTAAAATTGAAAAGCTTCTGCACTGGAAAGGAAAGTTTTCACAGAGTGAAGAAATCACGTGCAGAATGGGAAAATTCTTTGACAGGGATGGACAGACACACACACACACACACACACACACGCACACGCACACGGGGGGGGGGAGGTTATTTTTAAAGGGGAAGAGCGGGAAGGAGAAGATGGATTAATATCTTGAATACCTTGAATATATAAATGACTCAAAAAATTAAACACCAAGAAAGCAAATAATCCAATCAATAAATGGACAAAATAATCAGCAGATAGTTTTCCAAAGACAAAATTTAGTTGACCAATAGATATTTTTTTAATGCTCAACATCCTTAGCCCGCTAGAAACATGCAATGTAGCCATATTATAAAACCAGCTTTAAGGTCCATCAACAGATGGTAAAGAAAATATGATACATATACACAATGGAAGGTTATTCAGTCATAAATAAAAAAGAAATTATGTCATTTGCAGGAAAATGGATTTTCCAACAAACTGGAGATTATAGGGTAAGTGAAATAAGTCATATCCAGAAAGATAAATATAGAACATTCTCCCTCATATATGGAATCTTGATCATTCATATATGTGAGTGTGTGTGTGTGTGTGTATGTGAGTGTGTAAGACATGTATGAGGAAATAAAAGGGGATTACTGGGAAGATGAGGTAGAATAATGGGGAGAGAGCAGAGATGGGCAGTGTAAAGTGAAAGTGGTCACAGTACGTGATATACGTGGACAAAACCCATCATTATGAAACTCCTCACTTTGTTCAGTGAATAGACACTAATAACAACTTCTGAACACAGTGATAATTATTTAAAATCTCAATTTTTTCTGTTGACTAAATATAATTCTTATTTTCCTTGGCAAGGCAGGCAAATTTAATACCAGCATGCCACATTTTAAAAACATATATTAGGAACACATAAGAAACAAGGGAATTGTCCCTAAGTCTTTGAGAAATAGGTATAGTTTGTATGAACTCAGCAGAAATTATGGACCTCAAAAATTTAATATAAGAAAATTAATGGGCATAATAAAAATGCAGTTGCTATGCTGATAGTAAGGGATTTAACTCCACTTTTGTGTCTTTGCTACAAACCTTTCAGATGAACAAACTGTCTCTAACTTCAATGCACATGTAACATCCTGGGGTGGCATAGAAAAGGAGAATCCTCCGAGGCAGTTTTTGTTTGGAGTTTCTGTAGGGTTTGCTCTGTTTTGTTTTAGAGCTCACTTGTAGCTCTGGTTTGCCTGGAACTCTCTGTGTAGACCTTTGTCAGTGCTGTGACCAAACACCTGACAAAAAGAAAAATTAGGAAGGGCAAGTTCATTTGACTAACAGTTGGAGGCTATACAGTCCATGACGGTAGAGGAGGCATGGAGCAGGCGCGTGAGGCAGCTGCTCACGCTGTATCTGCAGTCAGGAAGCAGAGGGAGAGGAAGTGGTATCCAGCTTGCTTTCTCTTTTTGATGTAGTCCCGGACTCCATCCCATGGAGTACCCACATTTAGGGTGATATTTTCTCCTCAGTTAAACCTTTCTGTACGCACCATCATTAACATGCTGAGAGATATGTGTCCAGGGTCAAGTTCACATTGAAGATTAACTATCACATAGGGTATAATATTGACAAAGCTGATTTTTAAAATTATTTTAGATGAATATGACCCACTAGTATTTGCTCTGTCTCCGGAGCATCTTTCAAAGTCAGCTCCATGTTCCCAGGCGGCTATTTGAGACCTTGTGGGTGCGTCCCACTCAGCCACAGTCTCTGTGTCACCTCTCACCACTGTCTGTAGACATAGGGCTCCTGGCTCCTTGTACTTCTCTAACAGACTTAAAACTTAAGTTCTTTTAAGATTATTCTAAAGAAGACAAACGAAGCCAGAATTTGGAAACACATTTGGTAAGTTGTACACTTAGTATTTTGTTAGTGTGATAGCTTACACTGTCTTGGTTTCATGGTAGAGAGTTTATGCTTAAACCCAACCCAACAGGAAAATGTAAATAAGGTAATTTAGGTTTCTGTTTGTTTAGTTTTAAGTAAGAATTAATGACTCCGGATTATTCTATGTTTTGTTGTTGTTGTTACTGAAGTCAGAAACATACCTGCATTTGGATAACCAACCCAGCATGCAAAAAGTGGGTTGGTTATCCATACACAGTTTTGCCTTTTGGTGGTCCTATTTGGATTATTCGATACAAAGTGGTTCAGTTTTGAAGAGGTAATTCCTTCATCCAGGGTTTCTATGACGCAGGTTCTGTGCTCCAGCAGTCCATCACTGACGCAAAAAACGTCTCAGCTGACACTGTGCAGTGTGAGTCCAGAGACCAAACACAGTTCTTTCTCTCCATTCCCACCTAGTCTCCACACATGTCCCTGTCCTCCAGTGAGCGCAATAGCAGCTGCTGCTGGTTGACGGCCTGTCACCATTTGCTGGCAGACGCTTTTCTGAGCCATTTGCTTTTCTGGAATGCCCTCTCTGACTCAGGCTTACCACCAAGATTACAGTTATCAGTGCTCAAATACCAGTCACTCCCCCTTGCAATAAGAGGAGATACTCAGGGCAGTCCCAGCGGGGCAGAAAAGACCTGGCATCTCATCAGTTTTCAGGTTAGAATTTCCCTGTCAGGCTTGCTATCTGCTGGGCGCTCCCAGATAAACTGCAGAGGAGCGCTCCCTGTGCATTCCTCTTAGGCTCACTGATTCTAGAAGAGCGTTCTGAAGCAGAACACCAGAGAGTCCCCAACCCCCTATCCCAAGCAAAGTTCCTCATGCAGGTTTCCTGTCCTGCTTGAGACACTGTGGGTGAATCTGTAGCCTTACCAGCTAAAAATCTGGACTGACCAATATTCATATAATTCAGTTTGAATATAAAATATATTATGAAGCATAAGTATATAAATGAATTATAAAATTATCAATCAATGTAAGAATATTACACATTAATACTAGCTGATATTTAAAAACTGTCAGTGTGATTCAACTTAAAGCTATGGGGCTGGAAAGCTGGCATGGGCTTAAAACCCAAATAAGGCATACTGGCAATTTACATGAATAATGATTCCCACAGTAAGACTCTCAGAAGCAAAAATATGCTTATTCATTTTTGAAATTTAAAATAATATTTTAAAAGGCAAATAAACTCCAAGAGTTAAAACTTCCCACCTCAGCTCTAAGCGAGACATCTGTACCACTCCCCTCTCCGAGGGCCAGGGGTCTTTGTGGAACAGACGGTGGAGAGACTGTAAGAGCCAGAAGTGGTAGATGACCACAAGTAAACAGTGTTTTCCAGACAGCAAGGCACACATGAACTCACAGCACTCCGACTAGGGAAGCTCAAGTGGGAAGGACGAAGTCCCAGCGTGGAGAAGGGAGGTGAGCAGGAAGTCCCAGCTGAAGAACTATTGGCAATTGACAGTTGCTGGGAGAGGGAGAGGGGTTTTCTTCAGGCGTGTGACTCCTGCTAGGTCCGCCATGCTCCAGGGCCGGTTCCACACTCAAGAGTATTTGGACAATACAAATTGGACTCAGTGGGGAACCAAAGAAAAAATCCACAAGAAGCTGGGTGAACATGGAAGCGGGATGGGAAAGGAGAGCGGACACGATCAAAATACGTGCTAGGAAGGGCTCAGAGAGTTCCATAAAATGTTTTTAAAAAGCTTCACTCCTTGGCCTGGAGAAGACTCAGTGGTTAAGAGCACTGGCTACTTTTTCGGAGGATCCAGGTTCGAGTCCCAGCACCCACATGGCGATCAACAACTGACCATAACTCCAGTTCCAGGGGAATCCAATGCCATCTTCTGACCTCCTTGGGCACTGCACGACATGGGTGCACTTACATACATGCAGGCAATACAGTCATACACATAAAATAATAATAAATAAAATATTATTTTAAAAAACAAAACCCAAACTTCCTGCCTCACCGAAATGGGCTTCAAACAACTAGGGAGGGCACGTTTAAGACGCCATGTGCTTTCTTTCCCATGTTTGTCAAGTTAAATCCTACTTTAGCATGCTTTCTCAGTGGCACAGAAGTCGTTCTCCAGATTGGTCCTATACTTCTCCCCATCCCAAGGCTCCTGCCAAGAGCAGGTGCAGGAGACGGCATGGGGACCCGGAGCCTTTCTCCTCAGGGCCTTCCCTCAATGTTGGTCCGTATTCTTTTCCTAATCACCCATGCCATTGCGTCCACTGTGAGTTTCTTCCACCTAATTTGACCAGTGGTTTTTTTTTTTTCCCACACCCACTGAGGGCATTCTTCTCTCTCTTCTCGTATTTATTGAGGCTTTCTCTTCCATAGGCTGCTCCACTTGAATTTTCTACCAGCTTCCCAGACTTAACAGATCAAAATGTCATCTTGGCCTCTGCACCAGGCTTCCTCATTCCACACAGTGAACCTCTGCTCTCCTGGGGCCTCCGGCCTGGCTCTAAAACTTCGGATTGCTTTAGCATCACGTTCTCTTAGTTTCATCAGGAGTACTTGTCACTCCCTCTAGATTCAATGTCCAAAATGCCTCCACTCAACTCCAGTCTAGTCCGTGCCCTGAATGACGCTGCTATAAACATTCTATCTAGTGTCTTACCCTCTAACATTTCCAGGTGCACTCAGTGATCTTGACTTTCTTTGCTCAAATGCATTTGATGTCTCCTTCTCTATGGGGAAAATGTTCAAAGTCCAGTTCCTAAAAATGTCCCTTAGTGACACTTTTCTCTTGTGTGTAACACTTCATTTTTTAACCAAGTGTACATTTCAACCTACCCATTACTTCAGGCTGAAGGAATTCCAAGAATACACAATTGTCTCTTAAGTATGAACTTCCCAAAAGAAGGCCAGTTTTCTTCTCTACTGCCAGTTTATCAATACTAGGATGTCATTAATTCATCGAATTTGTCGACGAAATAAAAATTCTCTACCCTCTGTTCCCCACACTACCTTATATTTCCGCTATACACAATGTAGCAGAAAGGCTTTCCTTTATGATAATAATGTATTTCCAGTTCACTACATGTAGCACATTTTACCTAGTGCAAGGGCCTCTTTAAAAGAACCTCCACAGTGGTCAGTGCAAAGTCATCAACATTTGCAGTGAACAAAAACATGACTTAAATTTTAACTTTTCCTCATATACAAAGGCATTCTGCCTGGTCTTTATGACTCAATATGTAAATAAGCTTTCATTTCTTCTGATATTTTTTTCTGCCTTAAACATGATGCAGTGTATGGATGGGAAAAGGAGATGAAGTTAAGAAGCGTGGCCTCATCGATCGTAAAGAAAAGATGTGTTGAACATGCAATCTAGGTCGTGCTCATTTTGTGCTTTATTGGTCTCTGTAGAATAGATAGGAACCCTTCCACAGAGGTCCTTACCGAATCCCCAGAATATATTAGGTTACAGATCACAGGGCATCAGCAGATGTTGATTAATGTATTTATCATATGACTTTAAAACAGAGAGATTATCCTGAATCATCCAACATAATCACAAGAACCATTAAGTGTGGGGAAAAAACTGATCAGAGAGTTGTGGTGGAGGAGAGGCAGGAGAGACTCAGGGTAAGAAACACGCAGCTTGCCCTTGCAGGCTTTGGGGGTGAGAAAAACAACCATGAGCTAAACATTGTGACTTTAGAAGTTGGCAGAATGTCCTACATGCAAAATAAACCGAATTCAGCCAACCAGGCTCTCCTTTGATGGCATCAGAGAGAAACACAGCTCTGTAGCTGGTCTTTCAAGGTCTGAACAGGCCTTCTGACATACAAAACTTTGGTTAATTCTTCTGTGCTATTTTCATCCATAAAGTTTGTAGTAATTTTTTATAATAGCTAGAGAGCCTCAGGGGTCCTCTTCTGACCAGTTCTCCATTCCTAGGATTACAAGCATGCATCTCTGCCCAACATTTATGTGGGTGCTACGGATCTGAACTTGGATTCACACTTAACTCCATGATTCATTTCCTCAACCCTCAGAAATCTTTTTCTAGATGTAGCAACTCAGAGTCATTTCCACATTCTTGGTTGTTTTTCTTCTTACTATTATTATTATCAACACTGGGTTCCAGGTTTTAATCTAATTATTTAATATGTGCTAATACCTTCTCCATCTAGATCACAAAGGAAAGTATTCACAACTTAGGAGTTTTAATACCATCATCCCATCCCCACCCGGATAACAGGACTGATAAGAATTTCTAGCATGTGTAGTACTTTATATATTCTAGACTACATTGTAGGATCTACCAATTTAAAACAATATTATGAGGTACATATTATCTTTATTTCAGTTTTATAGATGAGTAAAATGGGGCAACGCTCAATGCTTGTTTGCTATGGTATAATGAAGGATCATATAGATCTAATAAATAATAGAAAACAGACTGGCATATGTCTTTGAATGATAAGATGATGTTAAGTACATAATAATTTGCTCAAATCGCAGACACTCTTGACTAGGTTTGGGCTATATACATCCCAACAAACTATCCCCTAGGCCAAATAAGGTTATATTTGACAGCCATGTAACCTTAAAATCTCTCTATAGTTCACTATAATCTGCATTCTACCACAGTTCCTGCTTGGTTGACTTATGGAGCCACAGAGAATTTTTTTATTTTGTTATTGATCTGTGTTTAGGATGGGGTATTTTTCACTTCAAAAACTCAAGCCAAGGCTGTAAGGAAAGACTATATGGACTTCACACAAGTTGCATTAGTACTACTGACTGTTCTACACACGTCTGGAACAGTTACAGCCCACAGCAATAAAGGAACTAGCTTTGATACACAAAATTCAGCTTATGGCTTCCTGAGCAATGTTTAGATTGCTGCCATCAAGCAGGTGATAACTCTCAGCTGAGAATGATGAGTTATTTTGGGCTTTTTAATGATTTATTCAGCTGATGATCAACTTGCTGGTTCCTTCTAGCTCATGGGGCAATAACAAAAATAGTCCCTCTCAAAACTAGTTTAAGTAAAGGTCAAGCAACTCTTAGGAATTCAGCGTTCCTGAATCAAAGCAGCTGTACAAGCTTTTCCAATCAAGATGACAAAATCTCTCTCTGCAGGCCAGGCCCCTCCCAGACAGTCTATTACCATCTCCCACACCATTCAGAAGTGCGGGAAGCACAAGACCTGCTGTAAGTGCCATGGTGGAGCGTTGCTTTCAGTTAAAGATAAACAAAACCTATTCCTTCCAGCTGGGGATACTTGACCCCCCTATTTTTCCATGTGAGAAATGAAGCAGAAATATCCTTCAGTTCTGAAATCTCCTGCATGTTTTACTGGGGTTGGCAAGTCTCCTTTCTGCTCTGAAATGAGGACCTCCGGGGCTGGAGATTCTCTTCCTTCTTTCCTTCTTTCCTGGCATTCATCTACCTTACCAGCAGTCATGCAAGGATATATTCATTTTTCTAGAACTAGCTAGGCAATGGATTGCACTGGTTTTACAAAGATAAGATTAAAAGGCCTGAGAAAGTTGCCTAATAGAATCTTTGTTAATCTTAGAAGAGTCACAAAGAGGGCGGAAAAGACTGACAATTTGTGAATGCAATGGGGACCCACTTAATTTTTAAAAACCTAGTAAATATATTAGCATAGATTGATGGCTTTGTTAGAAGGACGTGGTTAGTATTCTGTGATCCGTAGACAGTACACGATTTGGAAGCTGTGCCTTTGGTACAACCTACTAGTTGGAGAGTCCTTGAGTGTAGCAAATTGGCCGGATATAAATTCACCTACAATATAACTTTAAACATGTCTCTGAAATTTTGTTGTTCTAGATATTTCTTGGTGATGGAGCCCCCTTTGAAAATAAAAAAGTGCACTTTAGATCACATGTTGTCCTCAGTCTTCATGTAACTCCCTAGTCTACTTCCAGAGCAGATTACAGAATTTGAAACAGCATCAGAGCACTTCCTTCATTTGCTTAAAGAGGAGCCAAGAGTCCAAAGACTAGCCCAGGTAACCACAAGCAACGAGAGAACAGGAAAGACCCAGACAAAGCCTGGAAAGCTACAAAGCTCACATTGCCAGCTGAACACATTGAGATATATTTTCTGCCTGAAACAATAACAATCATAAATGAACTATTGTTAACACAAAAATAGCGAATACTGGTAAGAGCTGTCATTTTGGTTTTCTTTAGACATGATAAATTACATTTGCAAATTAGTGTCTGATCTGAGATGACATGGAGCAAATGGTAATATTTACATTCTGCACATTATCCTTGTCAGATTAAGCTGCAGTTGGCCAGTGTGGATATGAAGAGGCCTCGGGAGGTCTGCCTGCTAAACTAGCATGTAAATTGTGTCTAAACCATCCACACGC
Organism: Eospalax fontanierii; assembly: GCA_035773235.1. NCBI lineage: Eukaryota > Metazoa > Chordata > Mammalia > Rodentia > Spalacidae > Eospalax > Eospalax fontanierii. Next base: position 63,934,764 of record CM069539.1, on the reverse strand, counting down.
CTGCATTTATTATCTCTTCAAACTAGGAACAGCCGTCCCTATTTACATGTCAAAGTTAACCAGTTTAGGGAACTTCAGCATGAACTTGTGAAGAAAAATGCCTCCATGTACTCCACAGTAGGCTAAGAATCACAAACACATCTGTAAGAACCTGTCAAAGGCTTTCTAGTTTCTGTAGTGGTTTAAGAGGAAGAAAGAGGCAGAAAAAAGAAATTAGCACCTACCTACTTACCACACGAAATGTGGTCATGGTAGATCATGCATGTGTTCCCATTTTATCCCCTTCTAATAGACATAAAATCCATTGCAGAGGGACGGACACTGGTATTCAAAGACGTTAGGTAATTTGCTAGTACAGTTAGTGAGGGCAGAGGTAGTTAGGGAAAAAAACTTCAAAATCTTTATAGTGGAATATTGGAATACTATCCTGAAAAGCAATGTCTGAATAGGATGTCAGAACATGGAGCTGCTAAAACAGCCTAATAAAGAGAATCCAAGCTCCTGTCACCTCATTATTGTATTTTGCAGAAACGTGGCCCAGAAAGCACTATGAAGCCTCTTCGTTGGACACAGAGCCAACAGGATACTTACCTCCTCACTCCGTTGTCATTAACAAAACTGTACAAGCAGGTCAGGGCATCCCGTGAGGGCGGCTGAGTTTGTTGTCCTTAAATCTCAGCCTCAGAGACATAATAAGCAGGATGGTTTGAAGGAAAGGCATGGATTTCTTGCTTCTATGGAAGAAGATGGAAGGCACGGTACATTATGTATTGTTTCTCAGCATAGTAAGTCCCTCAGATGGGACAGACTACTTTCAGAATCTCATCTCCGGCCTCATTCTCTAAATGGTCATTTCTGTGCAGATACTGATTTAAACCAACCATCTGGAAAAAGGCATGTTGAGACATTTCAGGAAAATTTAATTGTGGACCAGGTACAAGGTAGTATTTGCAAATTGTGATAATTATTGTTAAGAGTGACAATTTCACAGCAGTTAGGGCATAAACAGTTATTCAACATATAAATAGATTTGTTTGCAAATATTTCAGTAAAAAGTAAACAGCATTTACAATAATCCAAAGAATCAGAAGAAATAAAATGAAAAAGTCTTGATAATTTATGAATCAGGGCAATGTTTCTAGAGCTTACTGTATAATCCCACCGTGCAGTTGAACAGTTATTGTGTGTGTTTATAATGGCCCATAATTTTGAAAAAGTAAAGTGCCTTGAAAGAAAGAATCGATTCATTCAAAAACATATTTAAAGAGCAGTATGCTTTAAGATGTGTTTGCATCTTGAGCTTCATCAAGTTTACTTACTAATTAGTGGGTAGTCCTAGAAAAGCCTACAGCAGAATCCTGCAGTCTGTCAATGTGGTTTCTCACTCCCTAGCAAGGAACATTACAGAAGCTTTTATCAGGGCACAAGGAAGGAAGTGCTAAAATCACCAGTGTTAATAAGACTGTTTAACGCCTGTTCAGGAAAGAAGGCTAGTAAACTACAGGACAGAGACATTCCCATAAATCAGACTCCAGCGCTTACCCTTGCTGTGCAAGCCAGAGCTCCACAGTGTCCCTGCCAGTGGTCCAATTTTCAATCAAAACCAGAATGCCAGTCTACTTTCTTTAGTAAAAGATTTCCACATGACCCATCAAGGTGTGAAAAGGTACTTGGGGAAGAGAAGACGGAACTGAGAAATGAACTCTCGGGACCAACGTCACCCTGTTTTGCTGCCTGTGGCATCCACATTACCCAGGAAGCAGTCCACAAGTGGGCTGACTAGAGCCTGGGATCTGGATTTGCTCTCCAAGTGGAGGGCAAAGTGGGAACAACAAAGAGAAGACACCTTGTCATTAAAACATAATTTTATTTTAAAATGTGTACTTTTTAAATGAAAAATGTAAGGAAATGTATGAACTACCAGTTTATTTTAGTGCCAAGAAATATCTGCTGAGCAGATCCTACCCACTCAGTTCCCAGCATCTTGCTTTGGGACCGACCTCATTCACACTGCTCTAGAGTTCACATCGTAGTCAGAACCTGTCCATGTTGTCATCTCCTGCTTCTGGAGTAGGCCCATTCATACTCATACTGCAGCGGAGCCCCAGATCTTCCTGGAAATATCTTATCCCTCCAATAAAAAATCAAAAGTAAGAACCTGAAGCATAGGCCACTTAACAATCAAGCTACATCAACAATAAAAACAGAATCAAACTTCAGTTAAACAAGGGCAGCCTAGAATTTCATATCAGACAACAACAACAACAAAAAAAGAAGTTCATATGCCCAGGTCACAATGCAAAAACACAATTATATGAACAATTAAGATAATACATTCTCAACAAATCTGACCAGCCTTATAGAAGTGTTCTATAATAAGAACTACTGAGAGGAACTCCAGAACACAGAACTTAAAAGAACAGTCATAAACAGGATCAAATAATTCAAAGATTTTAAAGAACAGACAACTCAAAGAACCCAAAGAGGATAGGAATAAACTTCTGATTGAAGCTCAAGAAAATACAAATATACAGCTGAATAAAGCAACTAAGACAATTCAGAATTTCAAAGGTGAATTTACAAAGGAGATAGAAATATTGAAGAAAACTCAAGCTGAAATGAAGACGGAATTGAAAAACTCAATAAGCCAATTTGAAATGACAGGAGAAAGCCTCCGGAGCAGAATGGACCAAATGGAGAGCAGAACTTCAAGACTGGATGGTAAAGATGAAAACTGGTCTGCTCAAGATAAGAATATGTAAAAAAAAATCAAAACACAGTAATGGAATATGCAGGAAATGTGGGACACTGTGGAAAGACAAAATCTACACATCACAAACATACAGGAAGAAGAACTTCAGTTCAATGGCATTGGCTGGACTTCCAATGGGATTATAGAAGAAACGTTCCCTAAATTAAGGAAAGAGATACCCCTATAGATACAAGAAGCTTAAAGATCATAGAATAGACAGGACCAGACCAAAACTTCCCCATGGCATATCAAAATAAAAATACTGAAATGTACAAACAAAGGGAGAATACTGAAAGCAACAAGAAAAAGGAAGTTACATATAAAGAAAAAAAAAACCATTAGAATTGCAGCTGACTTTTCAATGCAAATTATAAAAGCCAGAAGAGCCTGCAAAAGCATTCCAAGTTCTAAATGATGACAGGTGCCAAGCCAAAGTACTTTACCTAGCAAAATTGTGTATCATAGCTAAAGGAGAAAGAAAAATCATCTTTTCTTTCTCATACAAATAGGCTGAAAGAATTCATGTCCACCAAACCAGCCCTACAGAGAATACTCAAAAACAATACAAAGGACTGAAGAAAGGAATGACCATACCCTAAAGGCTACAGAAAGAAAGTAAATAAAGGTCTAGGTATGGAAACATGAAACAGGAAGAACACATACAGAAAATAAAATGGCAGTAACAAATGTGAATCTTTCAATATTAACTTTAAGTATCAGTAACTGAAACCCTTCAGTCAAAAGACACAGCTAGTTTAATGGATCATAAACAAAATTGAAATGCCAAGCATAGTGGTGTATACTTTTAATCCCATCACTTGGGATGCAGAGGTAGGTGGATCTCTGTGAGATCCAGGCCAGCCTTGTCTATATAGCGAGTTGCAGGCCAACTGTAAATTCAGGGAGACCCTGTCTCAAAAAAAAAACAAAAATAAAAATGAATCCATCTTTTTATTTTCTACTAGAAACTCATCTCACCTTTAAAGACAGGCACTACCTTAGGAGGAAAGGATGGAAAGACTATTCCAAGCAAATGGCCCTAAGAAATGAGCAAACATTGCTATTCTAATATCTATATTCTAATATCTGACAAAACAGACTTTAAATTAAAATTAGTCAGAAGAGATAAAGATCACTTCACTCTGAGTAACACTGAAGAACACTGAGAACACTGAATCAAGAAGACACTACAGTCATGAACACACACACACACACACACACACATACACACACACATAAATCAAACTCTGGTGTAACCAATTTCATAACTTCAGTTCCAGGGAAATCTGATATGCACCTCTGTCCTCCGTGAGCATTCCATGACACATGTGCACTTACACACATGCAGGCAATACACTCATACACATGAAATAAAATAAAATTTAAAAATATATATTTAGGAATAAACCTAACCCAAAACATTAAAGAACTCTACAATGAAAACTTTGAATCTTTGAAGAAAGAGACTGAGGAAGACATGGGAGATGAAAAGACTTTCCATGCTCATGGGAAATGACAATCGTATTGAAAGTAATTTATAGATTCAATGCAATCCCAATCAGAATCCCCATGACACTCTTCACAGAAATAGAAAAAACAATCCTAAAATTCATATGGAATCACAAAACACCCTGGATAGCCAAAGCAATACAAAGCATACCAGATCCTAGATTACATTACAGAGGTATAGTCATACAAACAGCTTGATATTGCCACAAAACAAACATATAAATCAATGCAGCAAAATAGAAGACCCAAACATAAGGGCACGCAAATTCAACAACATGATATTTGACAAAGATGCCAAGGACATACACTGAAGGAAAGAGCATCTTCAACAAATAGTGTGGGGAAAACTGAATCTCCACATGTAGAAGAATGAAATTAGACACATATCTGTGATCCTGTACTAAAGTCAACTCCAAATGAATGAAATACTTCTGTGTGAAATCTGAAATACTGAAACTTTTAGAAGAAAAAATAAGCAGTACCCAACAAGATATAGGTGCAGGAAAGAACTTTCGAAATTCAACTTCAGTTGCACAGGAATTAAAGTTAACAATTGACAAAGGGGACCCCATTAAACTAAAAAGCTTCTGTACAGCAAAGGAAACAACCAATTGAGTGAAGAGAAGCCCACAGAGTGGGAGAAAAATATTTACAGCTACACGTCTGACAGAGGATTAATATACAGAATATACAAAGAACTAAAAAAATAAAAAATAAAAAATAAATAAAAAGAAAAAGCAAATGACCCATTAAAATGGGATATGGGTCTTAACAACAGAAAGCTCTCAAAAAAAGAAATGACAGTAACTAATAAATACCTTCAAAAGTGTTCAACATCCTTAGTAATAAGGAAAATGCAAATCAAAACTACTTTAAGATGTCTTCTTACTCCTGTCAGAAGGTCTAAGATCAAAAGAACAAATAAACCAAATGCTGGAGATGTTGTGGAGAAAAGGGCATGCTCATTCACCATTGATGGGATTGCAAACTGGTACAACCACAGTGGAAATCAATGTGGAGAACTCTCAAAGTAAAAATAAATCTACCGTACGATCTGGTTATACCACTCTATACCATACACCCAAAGAACTCAACCTCCTACTGCAGAGACACTTGCTCAGACATGTTTGGTGCTGTTCTTTTCACAGTAGCTAAGAAGTAGAAATAACCTAAATGCCCCTCAACCAACGACTGGATAATGAAAATATGGCACATTTACACAATGGAGTTCTTTCTATTCAATGGTAAAAAAAAAAAGAAATCCTGAAATTTGCAGGTAAATGGATAGAACTAGAAACTGTTACACTATGTGAAATAACAGCAAAACAAACTAACAAAACAACAATAACATGTTTTCTCTCATATGCGGATCTTGCTTTCAAATCCTTAGATGTGAGTAATATCCTGATGTAACCACAGGAGCCAGAAAAACAGAAATAAAATATTAGAGTACAGAGGAAGAAGGAGGTGAAGAGAGGAAGATGGTAGGAGACAGGTGTAATCAGGGGAGAGGTGAGAAAGTGGGGGATAGAACAGTGAGAGCTATGCAAGAAGAAAGAGGAGAAAAATAATGCTTAGGTAGTGTGAAAAACCAGAGGGAAATATATTGGTTCAAAAGCCTACTGAAAATACACATAAACACTGAGAGGATGTGTCTAACTGAAGGCTATATAACAAAAAACCCCACAGTGCCAGGAAGGTGAAGCTTCCCTTCAGGTTGTTGGTCAGGGTAGTTCAAAGGACTTCCAAAATAACTCAGGCTATTGCCACAGTCCTTGATTGCTTCCCAGAACTTGAAGGTAAGATCCTATTGCTGAAGTTAGGACATACTTTGGACACAAGACTTAGAGCGATGTAGCTGGAACTGACCTGGAAGACTAGCTCCCACAGTACCAGAAGGTATTATGCAAATTGCTAATGGAGAAAAATCAATCAGTGATTCTAACTAGCTGTCAAATCTACAAACAACAGCAATGACCAGCCCAGAAAATAATTTCTATGGTACAGTAATGGAACTTTATTTGGGGATAATCAACAGCTGTCTACTTGGACTTACGACCCTCTCAGTATGATGGAACTCATGTGTGGTACTGTAAACATCGTCATATGAAATATACGTGACTTCAGAGGTCATAGATCCTAGAGAAAACACCTACTTTTGCCACATCCCTACACCAACATAATTTCTGACTGTATTCTAAATATGTATCCTTATATTTACGGACAAAATGTACCTCTCATCACTCATCAAACAAGTTTCTTTTTCCACCAGGTGGAGACTTTGACAAACTTCCACAACTGGTCAAACACAGAGAATAAATAACTGTGGGGTACCAGCCCCAAGTGGGCACCTCTACATCTAAGGGTCAAGAAATATATCAGAGCAGGGGCAGAAAGAATGTTAAAGCATCTTTCAACATTCACCAGCAATGCTTTTTCATACAGCAGATGGTGATTAACTCAGAAAATCAAAGCTGGTCAAAATACAAAGAATAAGAGACTACAGAATGCTTTCTCCTTAAAAGAACACTTACATCAACCCTTTTTAAATACAAAGTAGCTTTTGAGTCAGACCCACATGAGCTACATCTGCCAGGTTGTGGAGATGGGATGAATTTGATATTTTATAAACATGAGTGTGCAAAGGATACTGTATTATCATTCTAGGCAAGACATACTGCCTATGCATGGAACAATCATGCCTCATTTCAGTTTTTAATGGCTCTCTGGTATCTGTAAAGGCAAAGGCCTCAGATGGCAACTGAGGAAATGAGAAAGACCTTTCTGTGCACCCAACATCTTTATCCTCCATCTTAACATTCGACTTTAGTGTATCATTAGACTCAGCTGATGAGTTTGATTGCTACCTCTAATCCATACTAAAAGATCTAGCTAAAATAAGGAATCAACAGTTGATTATATTATTGCTGTTTAGAAGGTTTCTATAAAATATTCATCTTATGGTAAGTCTTTATAATTCAAAATTTTGTAGTTAGCATGACAACTACAACATTTTAACATTTGCCTTAAAATTCTAAATGTTTATATCAACTAGCAAATTAAAATAATATTGTATGTTGTTTTGAGACTAGACATCAAAGGGGGTGCAAATACCTCTAAAGTGGAATATACATGTACCTACCAGATACTCTTTACAAAGAGGCCATTAGGAACACTAAGTTTTGGCTACATATAGCCATTAAATCAGAAATCACTAATCTGAATGGAAATCCATCACCATAGTCTTGTCTTCCAAGTTATATCAATGCACTATAGAATTTTGAGTTGAGTTAGATTCTTTTAGGGTTTTTTTTATTGGTAAGCAAGAGTAAAAAAACAGATTTACAAACATAAAACAGAATTTGTTGCTAAGATAGTGGGCAATTGGCAAAACTTTAAAAGACCAGAACACTCAGGAGGTAGGGCCAGCATGTAGGACATCACTGGCGTTGAGTCTTAAGGAACTGCTCAGCTATCTGAAGTATTTGCCTACAATCAATGTGTTAAAGTCATATGGCTTGCCTCCTTCTTCCCTGTCATCTTTGTAACTTGCCTAGCAATGTAACACAGAACTGAAAACGATCTGGTCTGGCTTGGGCCATGTGCTTTCTCTTAGAGGAGCCCAGAGCCTCTTTGCCTTACTTCTGTATCAGGGCACAAAGTAAATTTTGCATGCTGCGTGTAGAAGGGCAGCAAATATCTGGGGGTAAAATGTCTGGTGGATTCTTAACCTGAATGCCGCTACTCAAATTGTTTGGAATGCCTTATAAATATTCACATGGATTCTGCTCCCTTCAGATTTTCAAGGAGACCCAAGGCATAAAATGACTAGGGCTCCTAAAAGGCAATATATGCAGAACTGTTTTCCAAAATTCCAAGTATCTTCTGTGAAAGTTATCTTACAGTTCAATAGAAAATCTTTGCATCTAGTTTCAAATTCTTTCATGTTGTACGAAAGGACGTTTACACGTATGCAAGAACTAATTAGAGAAAAATGAAACTTCATTTCACAGTCCTATGTTTGTTTGGATGCTGATAGCACTGCACAGTTTGGAAAATAAGATGCTTTTGGATTGTAAAGCTGGTCATCCTTTGTCTTAACTGCAGGTCTACCAGAGCCCAATCCTGAATGAACCTAACTGCCTTCCTCCTCTATGCACCAGGGAGCAGATACAAAGTAGGTCTTTAGGAGTTGGAGAAGGCCATAGCCAGATGCTCTCCTCAGCCATCTCACCAATGCCATTTCTGGTCAGCTCATGCTCCATTCTCCTTAATGACTGTGTCAGACCTGCCTTTGTCAGATTTTCACTGCTCCCTTTACACTGTCAGTCGTCAGACAGAAATTCCTTTCTATCTAATTTATTGTTGTACGTTTGAGTCGGAATGCAACCATCCCTGGATAGAATCAATAGGTTACATTCAATACAGTTCTCTCTCATAATTCCCAGCTGAGAAGAGTGCCTGAGAATGACATAGGATCTGCTATTCCAAGTGACTCATCAATATTTTTAGATAGAAATGCTTCTATACTAATGAAGTGTAATGGTCAGTCATGCTAAAATACCTTTATTTTAACACCATTATCTTTATGTGACGCTCATGAGAGATCTTAGGTACATAATTTAGATTGGGTATGGGAAGCAATACTCTGAATTATGCTTCAATTTGAAGCATAATTCAAATCCAGGCAGTCTGATCCACACAGGAGAAATGATAACAATCAGTACCTCAGGTTGCAAATCTGGGCCCAGAGCGCTTCCTGAGAAGGCTTGACCTCTGCAATGGCTCTCATCTGCTTCTTTGATAGCCATCAAGCTCTTTTCTGGTTATCACTGACTCTGAGGTCTGGTCTGACTGATGACATCTTCTGACTTTCTAAAGGATGATATGCCAACATATTTTCTAATTAGTATTCATATTTTATTTCCATTTCATATAGAACCATTCAGGTCAAACGGGATTGAAAATAGTCCAGCAGAGAACAGTGCAGTACAGTACAGTACTAAGTTGCTGAGAATAAATATAAAAGCAACTGGAAAAATTTCAACTCAATTTCACAAGCAGAGAAAATTGCTTAAGCTAATAAAGTTGAGTAGCCTGATAATTGAGACTGGTTCTTATAACCTGCTGGTAGCAAAGTGTCTTGCTCATAGTAAGTGCTTAAAAAAACAACTTCCATGATAAGAATCCTGGATGTGGTGGCACACACTTTAGTCCCAGCACTCAGGAGTTAGATGCAGATGGGTATTTGTGAGCTAGAGGCCAGCCTGGTCTGCATAGCAAGTTCTCGAGCAGCTAGGGCTACAGGGACACCATGTCTCGAAAAGCAAGCAAGAAAACAACAACAAAAAGAATCTCAAGTCCACTGAGTCTACAGTTCTATTCTCCACCATTGATACAGGGCGTAATATAGGCAGAGGGCAGGATTTGGAGTTGCTCGCCAAATCTGTCCTATTTGCAGGAATCTCACTTTTTCAAGGCCTCTGCCTTTTCTGTTCCCTGAGACAATTCCGGATATTCTTTTTTAAAATTTTTTTTTATGTATGAGTGTTTTGCCTATATGTATGTAAGTGCACCCATGTCATACAATGCCCACAGAGTTCAGAAGAGGGTGTCAAATCCCCTGGAACTGGAGTTAACTGGACAGTTAGCTGCCATGTTGGTACTGGAAATCAAACCCAGGTCCTCTGCAAGATCAACCAGTGCTCTTAACCACTGAGCTAGCTCTCTAGTCCCACAATATTCTTTTTTTAATGTATAATTTATTGAATTTTTGTACATTTCATATCAAACATCTTAATCATCTTTTTGCCCCTCCCCAACTTGGACACCCCAACAGCCTGGCCCATCATATTTTCATGCATCCTGTCATATTTGTTAAAGTCTATTGACTTAAGTTAGTGTACCCAGACATCTCTCAGTGCAAGTTCATCCACTGGGGTCTAGGCAGCCTATCTAGAGTCTCTCCCTTAAAGACTGACTCTCCCCCATCCAGCAGTAATCAGCTGTTAATAATTCTTCAGTAAAGGTTAGGGCTTGAGTTCCATGCTGGGTTTTTGTCTGCTTGAGTTGGCATGGGCCTTGTACATGCTGATATTATTGCTGTAAGTTCATATGAGCAAGGTCCTAGGCACCTGTAAGACTCTGTTTCTATATAGTCATATACTACCTCTCCTGTCTCTTATAATCTTTCTGCCCTTCTTCCACAATGGTCCCTGAGCCTTGGGTGGGTGAAGTTTAATACAGGAGTCCTGTCCAGGGACCCACATTGTGCAGACTCTTATTCTCTATTTTTTGATCATTTATGACATTTTGTATTCATTGCTCTCTTGCATAAGAAAACTTCATGGATAAGAGTTGAGAGATGCATTAGTATTCTCTTGATCCCTTGTTCCACTATGTTCTGTGAGCCTTAGATATAGAGGTTCCATTGTAGATGTGTCACTTAGGGTTGGGCATTTCAAAGACACTTATTCTCTCTGTGTGATCAGTTGTAGAACTCTGTAATAGTCTCTTCCTGTTTCAAAATAAACTTCTTTGATGAGTGGTGACTGGACTTGACTGTAAATATAAGGATGTGGATTTTACATATAGTAAGAAATTACATTTATCTAGGGATGTGACTGTCAGAGTTTTCTCCAAGATCTGTGCCCTCTCTAATCGTTCGTATTTGGCCATGTTTACAGTACCACACATGAGTTCCCTCCCACTGAGTGAGCTTTAAGTTCAATTACATAGGTGCTGATTACCCCCAAGATACAAGCGCTACTACTGCACCAATACAGTTTGCTGGACCAATCATTTTTGTGGGTATTAGACTTTAAAACTGTGGTTGGACCATTGATTTATGGTCCATTAATAGCTTACATCATGTGCTCCAAAACTATGAGAGCTAGCCTTCAGGGAGATTGCTTCCAGGTCAGTTCTAGCTACATTGCTACAAGTCCTTTCTCCGAAGTATATCCTGTCCAGTAATAGGGTCTTACCTTCAAGTTCTGGGAGGCAATCAAGGCTGTGACCTGTATAATTTTGAGAAGCTCTTGAACTATCAAGAGGAACAGCTTGAAGGGAGGTTTCTCCTGTCTGGCACTGTTTCTTGTAATATAACCTTCAGTTATACACATGGACCACTCATCAGTGGCCTTTTGAACTAATACACTTCCCTCTGGTTTCCCACACTGGCTAAGCATTTTATCTCTCCTTTCTCCCTGTATAATCCTCCTTCCTCTGTCCCCATTTCACCACTGATAGCACCTGTCTTCTATGAGTTCCTTCCTCCCCTTTCCCCTCATGGTTACTCATATAACCCTCCTCTTCCCCTCTCAGTTAAATACTCTCATTTTACCCACTTCCCCTTGGCAACACCTCTCTCCTACTAGTCATCTCTCTCAGGCTCTTCTTTCCCGTTACTTCCATGATCCTTTCATATTCTTTATAGTTCACAGAACAAGTGTACTCCTTTGAAGTCTACCACAATAGACTCTTCAATGCAATGCGAACAAAGGCAAGTACTGGGTTTTCTTAACTTGGATGGACTAACACCTGCCAGGCCTGACTGCCCATTATCAGCTGAGCCTTTCAGAAAAATCATGGCACTTTCCAGACACCAGGTCTCTGGTCAGATGCTCATCTACTTCTGCCTTATTTCCTGGCCAATCAGCAAAGCTTATTCTGCCTTCAGATGGAGACAAATTATAGCAATTGACTTGCAAAAGCATCTGGTTATGTCTAAGAGATACCTGCTAGTTCTGATTTACTCCTCTAGCAGGTTTAGGGAGGTTTTGTAAATTTCTCAATACACTCTATTATTAGGCCTAAATTTTTAGGAGGAGCAGAAGTACTTTCCACAGAAGAGGCTTTTTTTAAAAGCAGAACATTCAAAAGATGGATGCCTGCTGGCCAAGACCCTGGAGTAATCTTAGCCTAAGTGGTTGCCAAAGAAAAACCCTGAGAAAAATCAGTTCCAGAAAAGGAGGAGAGTGTCAAAGATGTTTTTGGAATAGTCCCAGGTAATTTCACACTAGTATGAAGCCATGAAATATTATTATTAATCAAGTCAAACCCTTCTAGCTTGGAATTGTTTATTTTTGTGCACAATGATAACACAGGGAAGTTATGGCAAGATGAGATTTTGTGTGTGAATGACAGCTGTCATCTTGGGTTTGAGGATACATGACCATTACAGCATGCTGGTTTGCATCTTGGGTGGTGAGAATATTGGCAATTGTGCCCCAAAGAACTCTGAATACCAGAGCTTTGTGCAAGAGATTAGTTCATTTTCCCCCTGTTACTCGTTTTCACACAGAGAGAAAATACCTTAGTACATAAGTTGCAAGGACCCCTGACTGATAACTGATTTATACTAAAAACACTGAACATAGTCAGGAGAAAGCAATTCCAGCTATTTCCCCAGCTTGGAATTTGGAGCTGTTCCAGACATTTCTCTCTGAATCAGGCCCAAGCAAACTGGGGCACTAGCAAACTGACGAGAGCTTCTGCCTCACAAAGATTCTGTCGCCTCACCAAAACACAAGTCCACAGCTTTTGTTCTGTCCCTCTCTCTCTCCATCCCTCTCTCCCTCCCACCCTCCCTTCTTCCTTCTCTCTCTCTCTCTGGAAACAAGGTCTCTATGTAGCCCCAGACAGTCTAGAACACTCAGGCTGGCTTCAGTCTTACAGAGATTTGCCTTCTTCTGCCTCCTGAGTGCTCGATTAGAGGCATGCACATTATACCTGGCTACATTTTCTCTTAATTTGGTGGAAAAGTCAGACTTCCTTTTTTACTTCAACACATTTCAAGAGTAATAAAAATAAGTTTTCATATAATCTCTAACACCAAATACCATCTGCTGCTTCCAAAATTTACAAGTGTAGCAGGACTTCCTAAAAGAGACTAGTGTCATATGATTAGATTCATAACTCCTTTGAGTCATGCTTGCTGGAACAACCAGTGATCTGTCCATTAATGATTTCATAAGACTACTTGAAGATACTCTAAGAGGATCTCCAGGTGAGAGAATCCCTACCAAACTCAGATGCTCACACATGTCTTTGCATAACCCAGAGTCACTATACAAAAATGGAAATTTTTTAGATAAATCTCATGCTCCCAGTTTTCAGTCCCTAAATTGCAAGGTTGGTAAGCTCAACACTTACTTTGCTCATCCCTCTGTCTCTGAAAATTCCTTCAATCAATCTGTACTACATAGATGGTGACCCCTCCATAGTTTAAAAGGATATTGAAAAGGAAATTTTTTCACCCCGCTTTGGCAATGCACTTGAATGCTTTCTTCTGCTCCAATACAATGGCATTCTTTATGACCTTCCTATCTTTATTAAAGACTATTTACTCTTTTTCCATTTTCGTTAGATCTGGAGTTCACTACTAACACAGGAACATAGTTTCTTTTTACTTTCTCCTTACAGGAGAGTCTTGGTCTTGCCGAGTATACTGTTTGTGTGAGTCTGTTGAAACTGCTTTAACAAACTCCCCTAGACTTTCTCTCATAAGCAGAGGAAATGTCCATTTCTGATGGTTCCTGAGACTGAGAGGTCCAGGATCCAGAGCCACCAGATCCTGTATCCAGTGAAGCCACTTCTCAGAGTGATGCCTTATATCTGTGCTCCTGTGGTGCGAGTTTGTTGTAAATTTGCTGTGAGGCTCTCGTCTCCCTTATGAGGATACTCTCATTCATGAGAATGGAGTCCTCACGACCTAATCATCTTTCCAAAGGCCTCTCAACATCATCTCCTCAGAAGTCACATTTCAAAATATGAATTTTGAGGGGACACTTTCAGACTATAGCAAGGCCAAATCAGACAGGGAGCCCTTTCCAGTGCCTGTTCTGTGATTGAATTTACTTAATTAGGACTATCACCACCTACCGCATACACCCCAAGCTCAGTAATTTGCAAAAACAAAACCTAGAGGCCTTAATCACTGAAGACTGCATATTTTAACACAAGGAATAACTAGGTCCAAGTGAAATGGTAAAGAAAAAAATTTCTACTTGGAGATAGAGTCTTGATTTTAAGATGTCTTCATTATTATTTTTCAAAATATTTAAATTTTTTCTTATAGATATATTATATTTATTGAATATATCTCCACCATTATTTTAATGGAAAAATTAAAATATACAGACATACAGGTGTGTGTGTGTGTGTGTGTATGTAGCACACATTTTTAATCCCAGTGCTGGGGAGGCAGAGGCAGGCAAATCTCTGTGAGTTCAAGGCCCAGTCTAGTCTACATAGTGAGTTGCAGGCCAGCCAGGACTGTATACTGAGACACTGTCTCAAAAAACACATACACAAAATGTATGCAGACATGCAGCCACCATCCCACTATGCAATTATTACACTGATGTGTTTCTTTCAAGATTTTATAATTTTAACAACTTTATTAATTTCTACAAACTCTGCTACTGTGAAAAATTATTAAATTACAAAAAACATTTCCATTAATTTTCATAGGGAAAAAATGGTTTTGCAATCCCAATCCAAGATGCTGAAGGATTTTTGCAGAGAGTAGAGCATATCAAATTATTAAATGATTCTATAAATAACAATAAATTTAAAGCAAAATAAGTTTAGTTCCAACACCAAATGTGGTATGCTAAAGAACTGATTGCACTCACCGAAACAGTGGAGGTGTTTTGGTTGTGGGTGGGGCCAGAAGAGTAGGGTAAGAAGCCATTTTCTGAAAGGTCCTGAAAATCAGCAGTCAATCAACCTTATACACAGGCAAGATTTGGGGAGCTCATGGCTATTTTGTCCCCAAATTGAATATTCTGTTCAGCATGGTACCTCACACCTGTTACCTCAGCACTCAGGAGGCAGAAGGAGGAGGACTGCTGTGAATTTGAGGCCAGCTTGAGCTACACAGTGAATTCTAGGCTAACCTGGGCAACAGTATGCCCACATACTCCGAAAGGAAAAAAAAAAGAAAAGAAAGAGATAAGAAAAAATAGTAAATTGTTTTGATGTAGATGGAAAAACTTCAATATTAATAGTTTAAAAGACATTTGCTTTTTCTCATTGATGGAGAAAAGAAGTGTACTCACATCACTTTTGTGTCTGTCTAATATTATGTATTTTTTATGACTGATTTCATACTTTAGAATATAGTACTTACCTTATAATGGTTTTATAAATGTTTACTAGAATTTGTGTTGAGAAAGGAATCAACACTAAGCTGGAGAAAACAATCTTAAAAACTAAATACCACAGTTATCTAGTGGAACATCTGTTTATAGTTGCTTTGCTTTTTAAGGCACCTGCAATAAACCTCTGTTTTAAAATGTCTTAACTCCAGCCTTAGATATAAACATGCCTACTGAAGGAATTTCCTTCAGTGATCTTAGGACAGGTAAGCCTCTGTGCTGGTCCTCAGGTAGGCTGTAACCTTGACAATGCTATAACAACACGGAGCTGAGCCGGTGGTTAGACCTACCGAAACTGGGATGACATTCAACTCAAGTTCCTTGGAAGGAAACTGCTGGTGTGAATACACTTCCCTGATTTCCTCACGTGAGTGGCTCTGTGCCTTCTCTGTGCATTTCGAGTCCCTGTACCTCCATTTCCCGTAACACCATGAGTCTTTGGGTTCATGAGACTGTTTTGTTCCTGTGTGGAGATCAAATCCATTACCTCATGCATGCTGAGCAAGTGTTCTGCTAGTACTCAGTGGCCATGCCCTCGTGCGGGGCAGGTTTTGTAAATTTCAGGTCAGCCTGTTATCTCTGATGCGAGTTTGTGACTTAGCTATGAATGGCTGACATAGAACAGAAGTGAGGAAGCTTCTCCACCTGTGAGCACTTGAAGCTTTGTAAGTCATGTTGTCACTGTTGCAGCCACGAGACTCTGTCATGGTATAATTAAAGCAACTTTATACAGTTTGTAAGCAAAACTTTTGAAACTTCCAACACTGCAGGGAAAGGGGAGAATTTGCATATCTATCTGTGAGGAGCTTCCTGCTGCCACTGCTGGTTTAGCTATTATTTTCTGAGAGCCACTGATCAAGTACCTCAGCAAAGGTGCTTCCTTTCTGCTCCACAAGGCTTCCAGACTCCAGGAAGCTGGCCTAAGTGCCCAGGTTTCCAAAGAGCAGAAGGGAAGGTCAGACCCTAATGCACGGTATTCTGCAAGCCTCTGCTTACACCATTCTTGCAACAGCTTCGTCACATAGCCAAGCTCCATCAGTGTGGAAAGAGACCACTGAAAGGTGTGGATATGAGGGGTTTGAACAAACTGGAGCCATTACTACAGTAAACCACCACACAATACCAGTTCAAAGACAGCTTTAGAACAAATAGATGCTGAGTGTAAGAGAACACTGACACATTTGGAAATAACTTGTACACGCAGTGGATAGGACAATCAAAGGAGACACCGCTTCTGCCTCATTTTATGTATGTTTGTGAAGCAAAACACTTGGGTTCATCTGCACAGGGCAAATGATTTAGATTTTAGATATTTTTCAATCATGTTTTTAGAAGCTTTTAAAATGAAATGTTGAGGGAAAGAATTGACTTAAAAGTAGAAAAGTGGTATAATCTTTTGAAAAGCTGTTTTAACCCGGGAACTGGAGAGATGGCTCAAGAGCTGAGAGCACTGGCTGTTTCGGGCTCAGTTTCCAGCATCCACAAACATCCATAGCTCCAGTATAGGGGATCCAATATCCGATGCCCTCTTCTGACCTCATGGGAGTTGCATGACATGGGTGCACTTACGTACATGCAGGCAGTACTCTCATACACATAAAATAAAGATAATAAATAAAATATTCTTAAAACTGTTTTAACCAGAAATTATTGTCTAAGATAATTCTTCGTGCATTAGTTTCATAGTTCCTAATAAAGAAAAATTGAACAAATATATCTTATTTTAGTTAAACTGTCAAAATGTATATTGTAAACATGGGCAAATGAAATTCACAGATCTGAAAAGGCTCAAAGGAGGACATGGGTGGAACTCTGAGGTACTCTCATTGTTCAGTAAAAAGCCAACATGCAGGGGCCTGGAGAGGTGGTTGCTATTGCTGAGAATCTGGATTCAGTTCCCAACACCCACTAGTAGCTAACAACCATCTTTAACTCCAGGTTCAGGGAATCTGATGCTGTCCTCTGGCCTCTGCATGCACAAGGTATATACATGATACACATACATGCAAACAAACATTCATACACATAAAATTTAAAAATTGAAAATTTAAACATCAGCATCCAGCTCACCCCTCCCAGTTGATGGCTTCTTGCATTTCACGAATTTTGCAGGCTTATGACATTGGAATTTTGCTTTATAAAATGGTATCTTAGGATGGTCTGTTTTTCAGGACTCTGTCTTCCAGTGAAAGACTAAAGTTCAAATTAATGATGCCAAAGACAAATGGCTTACACTATGCCTAGCATTGCACTTTCTGAGTCACAGAAATATTTATACATGTCAGTGTAAGCTGAAGCACACTGGATATGTTTGCACTTGAGTTTACTTTTAGGGGGATTAGAAAAATTGGTTTTGTTTACATGATAATGTGAATCTAAAACTGATGACAGATAAAACAATTTGTTAAAATGTATCTCTCCTAAAGTAAATGTAGAAGCATAGCTCAAATTGGAGAATGAGATATTCTACCTATAGGAAGACCAACAATATAGTCTGAGAAGAAGCCAGTTTCTATGACTTTGAGCATTTGATTAACTCCAGAAGAGAAAAGGCATCAACCTTCATCTCACAAGATTTATATCACAGGAGAGGGTCACACAGGAATACATCACATGAAGCAATGACCAAAATATTTATGAGACTAGAACAGTAGCCAGCTGAGGGCAGGAGCTTGGAGGCAGGAACCAGGACACATGCCTTGAGGAGTTCTGCTTTCTGGCTTGCTCAGCTATCTTTCTTATAAAGTCCAGGTCCCCCTGCCTAGGGATGGTACCCCACAGTGGGCTAGGCCCTTTGGCATCAATTAACAATTTAGACAATGCCTCACAGACAGGCCCACAGGCCAGTCTGATGGAGGAACTTCCTCAGTTGAGATTCCCTCTTCCTAGGTGTGTCTGTGTCAAATTGACAAAAACTATGATGGGAGTAAATGAAAAATCTTCCACCGTTATCCTAGGACACAGAAATGGAACGGTGGGTTGCACTACATGTGTGGTTTCTGTGGTGGATCTTATGACAGCCCTTACCTGGTGATGCAGGTTGCTCTGATGGAACAGAAAACACTGAGTTAACCCCTCTCCTCCCTCCTGCTTGTCACTGGCAGGTATGGTTACAACCTTCTGTCTTTCCTGTCCTATAAATAAAGAGTCTCCAGTTATGGGCTGAAGGTTTGTACCCTCTCCCTAAATTCAATATTGAAAATCTAACCTTCAACATATGAGTGCTTAGAGCTGAAGTCTTTGGGACGCAGCGAGGTTTAGATGAATTCATCCAGGCAGGAGCCTGTATCTGAGTACTCAGAGGTGAGATCAGCATCCTTGCCTTTCATCTCATCACCTTTTATCTCTTCCCTTCCTTCTCCTCTCTCCCGTATGAAAACACACCTAGAAGATCGCTGTCTTCAAAGTAGTTCCTCACAGTAGACCAGAACTGATCACAACCCTCATCTTAGACTGCCAGTATCCAAGCTGTTGGAATTAAACTTTTTTTTATACACCAATTCTATGGGTTCTTGTTATTCCAATCTGATCTCCAGAAGTTTTGGAAGCTTCCAGATGAACTATCAGCAAGAGTCTCAGTCGAGAATCTTTGGGTTAAGCTCCTGAATCAAGGGCCAAAGGGTAGCATTGACTGACCTGGTTTCACTCTTCTTAGGAAATGACATATAGCCTTACTACTGCATCTTGATTTTCCCTGGGCTGCTGTGTCCCCATGACTAGAGGTCATTATACACTATCAGCTGGTCAAAAAGTCATATTTAAGAGCAGGAACAATGATTTACTTCCATTATGAGAAAATGCTGACATGTATGCTGACAAGAAGGGCGTGAAACTTCCCAAGTAAGGTATGTTAGCTTATAAAACTGGATTATGGAGTAGAGCTTAAAGCAAAGCAGCATTTTCTTATGGTCATAGGTAGAGGTGTTGTGTCCAAATGCTTCATGTTGACCCTTCGACCTGACTTCCATTCTTCCTTCTAGTCAAGTATTTAGCAACAGAGGAGTGTTTTGACATAGAGGGATAAATTAGGAGATGGAACCTTGCAATGGGAATTTATGGGAAATCAGACCTAGCCGCTTGTATTTTTGACTGAGTTTAGAGACTTGTTAACTGCTTTGGGTGTCTCCAGGGTGTCGTCAATTAATTGAACTCTGGCCTTGTGGAAGTTGATTGATATGCAGGTGATGGAAGCCATGGCTGTGTCTTAGTATTAATTACTCTTTGTGAAAACACTAGCTTTTCCTCAGCTTCTCCATGGAAATGCAGTGGTGTGGGAAATGGAGAGTCTGCTCTCTCGTAGATCATGTGTCACTTACTCATCACTTGGGAGGTGGCACTTGTCAAGAACAAAATGGAAAAAGATGTTGGAAAAAAGAAGTCTTAAAGCCAGGGCACTGTGAGGAGACCTGTCATTAACCTGTTTCCCCCAGGACGCAGCTTTGTTTAAGAAACATGCCCCACGAGGCTTATCTGGGGCTGGCGGACGTAGAGGTGTTGAGATCTAAGTCAAGCTGACCCCTAGCTTTTTAACATAGCGGGCCATCGCTCATTAAGCACCACCTGCGTGTCGGGCACACACATGCTCCTACCTCCCATGGGCTTTCTTAAATTTTCCTCCCAACAGCTCAGTTGAACAGATAAGCAAACTGTTGTTCTGAAAGTTTGCTACAGTCTCTGAGCTAGGAAGTGCAAAATGAAGAGTGAGACCCACAGCTACCTCAGTTCAAAGCCAGTGGGACATTCCTGGGGACAGAGTTCATTGCCCTGCAACCTCCCCTTTACAACACACAAGGAGAGAAAGTACAGGAAGGGATGGAAGTCTTGGAGGCTGGAGAGATGGCTCAGCAGTTAAGAGCACTGGCTGCTCTTGCAGAGACCCTGGTTTGGTTCCCAGAGCCCACATGGCAACTAACAATGGTCCATAGCTCCACGTCAAGGGATGTCCTCAGGTGCACCTACATACATGAAAGCAATACAAGCATACACATAAAATAAAAATAATAAATAAAATATTAAAACTGAGATGGAAGTCTTTATATACTAATTTTCTTGACAAGATGACCCAAAAGAGAAATTTTGTGTGCTATAGAAGAAAAGCCCAACTGTGGTGAGCGCATGCATACAGTCCCCACACTAAGAAACCACACAAGCCCCTAAGGATGAGAGAAAAATGAATCCAGAGGAAAGCATCACATAACTTTTGGCCTGCTCTGCTGGAAAAACAAACTTATATTGTGACCTAAACCAAGAGCCAAGAACTGTTGCTGAGGAGACAGAACTGCATTTGC
The DNA here is from genome assembly GCA_035773235.1 of Eospalax fontanierii. Taxonomy (NCBI): domain Eukaryota; kingdom Metazoa; phylum Chordata; class Mammalia; order Rodentia; family Spalacidae; genus Eospalax; species Eospalax fontanierii. The sequence goes on along the minus strand of CM069539.1, from coordinate 63,914,050 downwards.
TTCTTTTGTTAACATGAGAAAGTTTCAGTTACTAATTTTTTTTAATTTTTAAAATTTATTTTTACTTTATGTGTCTTGGTGTTTTGCCTGCTTGTATGCAAGTGCGCCATGAGCATGCCATGCCCACGGAAGCCAGAAGAAGGTATCAGATCCCCTGGAACTAGAGTTACAGGTCATTGTTAACTGCCATGTGGGTGCTAGGAACCAAACCCAGGTCCTCTGCGAGAGCAACCCATGCTCTGAACTGCTGAACTATCTCTCCAGCCCCACTAAATTCTTTTTTTTAAAAGAATATACATAGTATAAGATCTGATCTCCTGTCATTTCAGGTGCTAAGCGGTCTCTGCCCTTTGGAAGTAGTGCACACACACACTGTTTTTGAAAGCTCTAGAGGCTGAAAGTCGAAAACTCCATACCCTATATTAGCCACTTTAAGGAACAGACAGACTGGCTATCTCTACAGAAGTCATACCCATCTCAAAGCCACCCTAATCTTAGGCATCAGTCTAGCCTAGAACAACTATGTTTGGAGTGAGGCTGGAATATGCAGAATACTATGATCACTCAAGCAGTCTTGGGTCACAGTGGAGGTTCTCTTAAGGAAGGTGGGCAGCCAGTAACACTCAGTAAAAATACATGGGCTAGCCCTGTCTCCGTTGCCTTCTCATTGTGGGAACTGGAATAAGGCTTTTATTCTTCCTGCTTGTGTATTAAAGGGAGAAGATAATTAAGGAATTGTGAAGATAATAAGGTATTAGCTGGAAAGTATGTAAGCCATAATAAGGTGCTTATCAATATTGGTGAAGAATTAAAGGCATATATCTTTCCTTTCCAACATTTCGCCCAAATTTTGTTTTTAATTTTTTTTTTACTCTGTCGTCGTTACTGGCTGAGCCTCCATCACCCTCATATCTTGGGGAGATATATTTGACAATCACCATACTAGTCTGTTAGTCTAGCTGTTAGTCTAGATCTCAAATTAAGAGCAAACATTAACTCACACCCAAATGTGCCATGCAGAGCAACACAATCTTTGAAAGAGATAAATCAAAGCCGAGGCTTCCTTCTTTTGTTAAAGAGACAACTGTCCTCTAAGTTTCGATTTTTTAAGGGTTTGACATTAAACTAACAAATTCTTTAAGGTGCATTATCAACTGGCACCTTGTTTGAAACTTTGCTATCTTCTTGCTTCCCGGTTCTGCACCATATTCTTGTGTCTGGCTTCATCTGAAGATGATACTGTGACACCTCGGCCTGAACCGGTGATGGATGGGGAGGTGACCGGGAACTCCCAGGGGAACTGACTTTTTCAAGTCTGTACTATTCAGAGTAGGCATGTGTTAAGTCATCTGTCAGAAATGTGGAATGCAGTAACAGAAACAACCAGATGCCCTGGAGCACAATGCCACAGGGCAAACTTGGGAAAATGAAGTGACTACATTTTAGTCTCCCTGTGCAATGAAATATGACTCAGGACCCGAAGCTTTGCTTCCGTTTGTATACAAGGCATTACTTTCCAAAAACACTTCAAGAATCCTGGGGGAAAATTCCAGAACATCAATGTTCACAAAAGACCTTAGTCCTTTACAGTTAGTTTTAGGGCATTTATAAAATATAGGAAAATGATTGGTTTGTTAAGTCCAAAAACATTTGAAAGAATGCCATTATTTATCATGACAGGAAAATAATCTTTTCTTGCTTATGATTTCGAGGTTTAGGGGGGACTTAATTTTAATATTTACTAACAATGGGGAGAATGATCTAGATAGAGAAATCATAGCAGGAAGAAGGATTAAAAGTTGAACTCTAAGGTACACATACAGACCTACTTTTCTCTCAAATATGACAAGCTATCAATATAATGTACTTTTGAAAAAGTAATTCTCTTCATCACATTGCTATTTGTGGAACAGGTCTTACTTATGAGAACTGTCTATAACAACAAGCTGAGTGTGGTGGTAGTACGGGAAAAGCTGGATCACCACACTGGGGTCCTTCCACTGCATGTGGGGATCTTACATAGTGAAGTGGTTGCCTGGACTGCTCCCAAACCACACAGAGATCAGACCGTGCACAGGGTGAAAGGCAATGGCTGTGATGCTGAGAGTGCGGTTCAGTGATAGAGCGTGTGCTTGGCATGCACGGATGGAGAGTGGGTCAATAACAGTGTGTGCTTAGCAAGCATAAAGACAGTGCTGAATCAGTGACAGAACATGTGCTTAGCAGGCATGAGGCCCTAGGCTCCATCCTTAGCAGCACATAGAGAAAACAAATAAAAAGCAGGAACCATGCATCCTGGTATTTGGCTGAGTAAAAATCCACATTCACATTTCTCCTTGTGTTGGGTAAAAGCTCCCCTCCTTAATCTGACCCTTGTAAGCCTTTTGTGACTTGAAGGCTGGTCTTCTTACAACCTAGTGTCATTTCTGCTCTGTTTCCCTATTAGCCAGTATCTGTCCATTTATTAACTCATGAAACTCTCCTAGTTGTAGCATTTGCTCATGAAAGCACCATAGAATTCAACGCTGGGTAAGTTAATGACTATCAAAGAGGAATGCTGTGAGACTTAGGTAAAACCAGGTACTTGGTACAATGTCTGTGCAAAACATATTTTCAACATATGTAGTTGTCAATGTTATTCCTGGGCCTCTCATTCTGTCCTGCATGGCCAAGTGTATGTGGAACAACTCCAGGAAGCTTTTCCCATCACTGCTCTGGCCATAGAGCTTCTTTCCAAACACAAAGCAGAAGCATTATCACCAAATCTTTTTATATGTGTGTGTGCATCCCATGTACATGCAGATACAAAGTGTGGATACATGTATGCATTTGTCATTGTCTTTAAAAAATATTAAAAAACATTTTTTAATTATCGGAGCTGAAGAGATGATTCAGCAGAGAACTGCTCTTGCAGAGAACCCTGGTTCAGTTCCCAGCACCAAATGACAGCTAATAACTGGTAGTCACTCTAGTTCCCGGGTATCTGATGCCCTCTTCTGGCTTCCGCTGGCACTTCATGATATGGGTGCCTTTATACACATGCAGACAAATACTCATATTCATAAAAGAAAATAAACAATATTCTATTGATTCTTTGGGAAGTTCATACAACGCTTTTTGATCATTTTCAGACCCCTCCCTATCTCCACCTCCCACCTTCCTGAGCTCTCACTCAGGTCCTCTATTACTCGTCTCTAAGGGTCTATCAAGTCTAATTTGTGTTCCTCAAATGCTCTTGAGTGTGGTCCCATCCCCTGGAGCCTGGTCAACCTACCCAGCATCACATCCTTGAAGAAAACTGACTTCTTCTCTCTCAGGAGCTGTCAATCGCCAACAGATCCTCAGCTAACGCCAGGGCTTCTTGCCCACCTTCCCCAGCCTTGCTGGGGTTTTTGTCTGGCTTGACTGGCACAGATCTTGTGTCTGCTGTCACAGCAGTTAGGTTTATATGTATAACTTCCCTATGGGGTCCAGAAAAATTTCTTTCCTTGTATTCATCAACCACCTCTGGATCTTACACTCTTTCTGTCTCCTCTCCCACTATGATTCTGAGCCGTGGTAGGAGAAGGCATCCTATTTAGGGCTGAGCACTCTGCAGCCTCTCATTATTCTCTGCACCTTGACCGGCTGTGAGACTCTGTGTTAATCTTAATCTGCTGCAAGAAAAAGCTTCTGTGGTGAGAACCGAGAGATGCACTAATCTATAGGTTTAATGATAAATCATTAGTGCTCAGTTTAATACTATGTCTATTAGTAAAATAGTAGTAGTAGGTTCTCAGTCACATGATTTCAACAATGATGGTGAAACAAATATTTAATGATATAATATTTAGTTAAAATACAAGGTAGTAGTATATAATTTTTTTCTTAACCAGAAGTTAAAGTTAAGGTCAAAGACAGTCTTTCACTGCCCATGTTGGAAGCAGTGGATCCAGAAGGGTTTGCCAAGTACACCGAAATCAGCAGGATGAGCAGTATAGAAACATGACGTCGATTTAGCGAGAAAGACATCAGTTCTGGTCTCATTAAAGAAAGCTTGAAAGATGAGGAGGCTTCTCTCCTTTTCACACCAAATATGGGAAGATTGGCAGAAAAGTTGAAAAATCTGATCAGAAGTTGGAGGTGGGAAGGCCCCCTAGGCAGCAACAGCACAGCAGTTAGACCTTTGGAATTGTGGGAAATACTTTATTTATACTATATGTATTCCACTCAAGGAGAGAAAGATTTATTTCTCGTGGGGCTCAAGCCATGGCCACTTGGCCCCGTATTCTTGGGATGAGCACCATGGCAGAGGGAGAAAGTAGCAGAGGGCTCACTTCACTTCGTGGTAGGCAGGAAGAAGAAAGTAAAGAAGGTTCTGAGGACGAGGTATGACCTCCAAAGTCTTGCCCTGGTGACCCACTTCCTCCTGCTGGGCCCCACCTCCTAAAGTTTCAGAAACTCCTAAATTGATGACAGTTGAGGACCTACTGTGCCACCCATGCACAGTCATACCCACACTGTTGCAGAATGGGCTGCAGAAATTCCAGTGTGAGCGTAGGGCAGAGGAAGCTGTTTAGCTTGTCTGGAGTCATATGCCCACAGAGAAGCCGCAAGAACAATGAAGGGAAAGAAATCTCAGTTTTGGGCCAGCCAAAATTAAAACGTATCCGAGAGGATAACTTACACTGCAGTGGAGAAGAAGAGACCTCTAGATAGACAGTCATCTACAGAGTCTTCCCATGCTTGGCAGGTTTGTCCTCAGTAGAACATCAAGACTAGAATGAGACAAAGTGACCAAGTACCAAACTTGCCCAGGGTTTCATATCACTTCACTAGAACACAGTGACCCAGCCCCACCCCTCCCATCCTGTTTCCAATTCTTCCATCTGTCATTTGCATGATATTATAAATGAACCCCACAAAGTCCAAATATTCCAGACTTCACTTGGCTTTCCATGCCATCATGAAATACTTGTCAAAGCAGAACAGAGTATGTGCTGTATGGCTTTAATTAATCTTACATGTGTCCTTTAAATATTAGACATGGGGTATGGGAGTCTCCACTTGTTATTTTGCCAGAACCTCAGAATTGTAAGAAAAATGCTACCAGTGCAGAAAGGTTTGCAAGCCCTGAACCTGGGATCAAGGCTGCCTACTCTTCATCGCCTTTCGATGTTTCTGGTTTCCTTCCCATCCAAGTAGCCATTGTGTCTCAGGCGAAAGGTAGTAGTTGTGAGGATATACTCATGGTGTTCGGCCACTTTGGGTTGGAGTAGAAATGAATATTCATTCTCAGTTTAACAGCAATGACCCCCAAAATGAATTGAAATGATCATAGACAGTCAAGATATGGTCCCACTGAGCATCATAGCCAAAATGACTTTCAAACAATTGTTGTACAGGTGATGCCTAGAGTGGGAAGAACGAGGAAGAGGTTCCTGTGAGCTGTAGTCTACATATTTTCTGTTCTTGATATGTCTTGCATTGCCAAATGGCCTTATGTTTATAAGAAGCAAATTATATTGAATCCATGAGTTTTATTGTACCCAATAAACAATATTTCTGAATACTACCCTATTGGCTACAGGTAGATTGTAAGAGAGCTAGTCCTCAGAAAGTATTTGACTGAGTTTGGCTTTGAAAGACAGCCCAGAAGTAAAGAAATAACCATTAGTCTCATTCCTCTTTACAAGATAGCCAGTTTCAGTGGGAGCCAGGGAGAAGAATGGTTTCCCTCTTTGACTGGACAGGAATGAATGACAGTTTTATAACAGAAATGACACGGAGATGTCTTCATATTGGCAGCATGCAATTTCTGAAAACAAAAGCTGTCCAGAATCAGCTTTACTATTTAGAGAGATTATATATATATATATGTGTGTGTGTGTGTGTGTGTGTGTGTGTGTGTGTGTGTGTGTGGTGTGTCTTTCTTTACTCACCAGAGAAGCCAATGAAGTCTTGCGTACAAACACCCAGACTGTCTTCTCAAGGCAGAGGAGAGCGTTCAGTTTATCACTGTTCGAAGACAGTGGGTTGACACAGCACTGCAAAATGGTGCTTGAAAAATTGTCGTCTTCAGGTTACTGTGGAAAAAATGTGTTACATGTCTTGTGATTGACTAAGATAACTACATCAATTTTGATAATCTTGAAAGTTGTATTTAACGTTGAAGATATTCATAACAACTTGACACATTTCATCTATTTATTTTTCTTTCTTTAACCCTTTTCTAAGTGAGGTTATGGCTTGGCCAGAAAAGTGCCTGCCATTCAAACATGAAGACCTGCATTTGGATCTCTAGCACCCACATAAAAAGCCTGCCAGGCACACACACCTGTAATCCCAATGCTGAGGAGGTGGAGACAGGGTGGCCAGTCTAACTGAACGGGCGAGGTCTAGATTCTGTGAGAAATTCTGTCTTTTGAAAATTTTTGCCTTTTTCATACAATATGGTTTGATGGCATTTAGATTCTGTTCTCTCTCCTCGCCTCCCCTCACTGCCCATTGCCTATACAGGACGATTTCTGTGCCCCGGTGTCCTTCAGTGTGATAAATAATGCTTAGATGGTATGAAAAACCAGAGGAGATGTATTAGTTCCAAGTCCTACTGAAAAAAAATACACATACAATAAATATATAAGTACATGTGTATAGCTGAAGGCTATATAACAAAAACCACAGTGCCAGGCAGGAGAGATTCTGTCTTTATTTTTAAAAACATGGTGAAGAAGAATTAAATGAGATGTGTGGGGTTCAACCTCTGGCCTCCACACATATGAACACACATGTGCACACATACTCACACATACAAGGAAATATGCACACATACACAAATACACAAATTATTTTCTTTTCAAATACTTTATTTGCCATGTTCATTTTATGTGTATGAGTGTATTACCCACATGTTGTGGAATGCCCATGGAGTACAGAAGAGGGCATTGGATCCCCTGGAACTACAGTTACAGGCAGTTGGCAGCTGCCATGTGTGTGTGCTGGGAATCGAACCTGGGTCCTCTACAAGAGCAGCCAGTACTCTTAACCACTGAGTCATCTCTCCAGCCTCACAATTTTTTTTCTTAATATTTGCACAGTAAACTGGATTACTGGATACATGCAAGAGAGAAATGATAGTAGTGATTAATCTCTTCCTTCACATTTCAATCTTTATATGGACTGTTGATTTAAAAAGCTATGTGCTGTCAATTTCTCTTAGGGCAAGGCATATTGAATAGTGCAAACATATCGGTAGTTTAATTTTTGAAGTTTTATTCCCACACATATTTCTGTGTTCTCTTGTAGCTATGAAAGTGCATTTGTGAAACCTACCTGTGGTGTAAGCACATTGCCTGAGGGGACACCTAATCTGTGGCCTAGCTTCTCAGACACCTCCCAATAACCGCAGGCTGCTTGCTGTCTACTGCTGAGATCAACATGTTCATTCATTTATTACAATCTGAGTGCTGGTAAAGGGTAGAAGTCCTGGGACTCATTAACATTGTTAATGTAATTATCTAAAGCTCCTTCACTTAAGAAAAAATGAGCTCTGTGATTCAAGGGGCTAGAGATCACTAAAACTTAAAGGTGAGAAATTTGTTGAACATTTACTCTGAAAATGATTTTTAAATAATTTTTAAAAAGTAAAGTAGCATTTAAAAATCAACAAAGTAGAAATTGTAATGTAAGCTGCCTGCTATTCTGGCCTTTGCCAAAGAAACATCATCCTTGTTATTTTAAAAAGAGGCTTAAATTCATTTATCTTTTAGAATTCCCAGATAATGAAGACAGTGTAAGATCTCACTGTATGTTTTTTTTAATCGCAAGAAACAAAAGCCGTTGACCTTGATCTTGACCTATAAGGATAATCTCTTTCCTGATACCCCAGTATTTACCAGCTCATTTGGAAGCCTGGGAACAAATCACCCTTTGATTTCTGGTGAAATGTTCACTCCCCGGCCTGTCAGCAAACTCCTCAGGAGATAGCGCCTTTTTCTCTCACATCCAGTCCAGCCTCGTCTCAACACAGAACACCCTGTATGCTGCTGGGGTTTCGAGGAGACCTGGAAGTTGTGAGTATCAGGCATGTTTAACCATGAGCCTGAGCATAGGAGCCTTTGGTTTATGCTTTTGTGCAGAGATAATGGTTTACATTAGATTGATTATATGCAGACTGAGGATCGTATCTTGTGCAACAACTCTAAGGCGCACTGAAAGATAAAAATCCCATTTGCTGCATTTTGTATTGGTGGTCTCTGACGTGGGCAATGCAGGCCTGCAGAGCCCTTATAAATCACAGATATAATGAGGGCCAGACAGCAGCTCACTTAACTGCTGAATGAAGTAAGTGTTTCTTTACTTCAGACTGAAGGATGGCATATTTGTTATCTAAAACCTCATGATATCAGGTCCAGAGAAGTCTTTCCCATATATTCAGTAGATAGCTGCCGAGGGATGTGGGTTTTCCTGGTGTTAGGTAGCAACGTGGTAAAGGAACTTTAATTTATTTGCTCTTATTTAATTTTTATAACTCTCTCTCTGGAGGGCTGCTAATGCCAATGATGAGCCGCTTTCCAACTTCTTCTCTATTTTTTGCTGCCAGCCCTCTAGGCGAAGAACCAAAGCAGGTCCTTGGTAGCTAATCAACAATTCCTTTACTGGAGACTGGGTTCTCAGATGGAAAAGCAGTATAATTCTAGGAAGCAAGAACAAATCCAGTCCCAATAATCCTGCTTGAGTGGAACATAAGCCTCACGAGTGAGAACACCTTTGCTTCTAACATTTCATTAATCCCAGTTTTACAGGCAGCAGTTTATTTTATGTCAATGGAGCCATTTCCAAGTGTTTTACAATATGATGCACTTCCATATCTACACGGATGGCAATCCCTATTTTATAAGTAGAGAAGAGGGAGCGGAGGGCTGGGGCGGGGTCACAGGGCCATGATGCCAGTCACCAGCAGGGCTGACCCCGCTTTGTGCCATAAGCACATTTGTGCCATAAGCACAGTCACAGAGACATAAAATTCTCTCATGCACACACACACAAACACACACACACGTGCATCCATGTTCACACACACACAAATACATCCCAAAGCAAAAGGACACACGTATGAAGATCTAAGATGAAAAACTCTTTGCATTATACTAGGAAGGAGGAAAAAAATCATCTAATGCATAAAAATTTTATAAATTTTAAAGTTTTAATATTCAAAATTTTCTGAGATTCCAATAGGATAAAAAGCCATTTAAAATATTTATTGAATAACAGAAATATCTAAAAGGTTTATTTCAATGGGGCCTCAAAGGAATTTAGAATAGTCCTAAACACCAAAACCTCAAGAAGTATAGGGCCAGAAAATGCCTCAGTGGTTAAGAGCACTGGCTGCTCTTCAGAGGACTTGGGTTAAGTTCTCATCGTTCACATGGAGGCGAGGAACGGCCTGTAATCCCATTTTCAGAGATCCCATGCTCTTTTCTGGCCTCCGTGGGCACTGTACACTCACAGTGTACTTTTACACACGCAGGTAAAACACTCACACATAGAAAGAATAAATAAATAAAAGTTGACCAAACTTTATAGCATAAACCCACCCTCAGAAGCAGTTGGGAGGCACAGATTAGAATAAATAAAATAAAAGGACAGATAGAAATGGAGGACATCAAATTGGAAAAGGGGTTCGAAGGGGGAAAGAAGTCAGAATGTGATCAAAATACATTCTATGAAATTCTGGAATCAATAAAATAATTAAATATTAAAGAAAAGTTCTTTTTTTTAAGTTCAAGAAGTAACTCCTCAGTTGGCATATAGTAGGCAACTAACAGTGATAACAATGATAATAACCCTGTTTTTAAAAGATTTATTAAAAACAATTGGACCAGTGGATTAGTCAAAATAGAGAAGGAGGTGAAGTTGGGAGAGAATCATGGTGAGTGAGGTCTTGGGGATGTTGTTAGGGTGGAAATGGTCAAAATATATTATATCCATGTATAAAATTCTCAAAGAACAAATATACAAATGAAGAAAATAAGAACAGCAAGTTCAGGTTAATTATGTTTGCTAGCCACATGTGTCTATTATCTCTGTTTTCTTGTAAACTGAGAGTGAGGAAAACCACAACAAATGTGACCATACAGCAGGCCCAGAGGGATAACGGAGCAGAAGCTGAAGGAGGACATCAGCAAAGATGCCTCAGAGAAAAAACTGATTGACAGAGGGAGGAACTTAGCCGCACCTCTGTGGGAGAGGGAACCTCAAAGGCGAGACAGCACCCCCAGCTAGGCAGAGGTCAAGAATGGTAGGCCCAGGGCATCCACCAAAGCAGGTCAAGCAGAAGTGAGACCCTCTCTACCTGTCAACAGCATGTGAAGACTCCACAGTGAAATCCGATACTGCATGCTAATTAAGTCTTAAAAGATAAATAAAATTAATTATTTTTCAGTCAAGTTACTTTTTTCGTAGCTTCCACAATTGTTGGAAACATATTTCAGGATATGATGTTTAACATTTATTATTTTCTTCTGCCTTCCCACTGTGATCTCATGATTGATACTTCGTTTTTTCAAAAAATTGCTAGTTCTTTCAAACTGAATAAACATGTTCTAATTTTGTGGATAAATATAATAATATCACAGAAGAATGTGTGTACAGAGCAGTCAGACCTTGCACACGCTCTCTGTCATTCATGAAAGTGAAGCTTTCTGGTAGTGAAGCCCTCCACGTGGAAGCAAACGTCAAAAAAGAAAAACCACTCAGAAGCAAGCAGGGAATTGGGGGTTGCAGCAAGGGAAGGACCCGAGGGACTGTCAGACACCGACATGTTCAGATAAGGCATCACACCCGAGAAACAGTAAGATGGCAAGGGAAAAATAAGAATCGTTCACAGAAGAATAAATATACCAACATTTAAGACATTAAAATCAGGTGTCGGGTGAAGGTGAAGAAATTCTGCAGGAGTAAAACAAAGTAAAGAAGCCAATAAGATGATAACCAGGAGAAGCAAAGGGTGATGAAATTAGAGTTCACTACACCAGAGTAATTATATAACTAGTAAGAATTCCCAAAAGAACACAAATAAAATCTGCAGCCAAGTACACAGCCAAAATCAAATACGGGACAACGTTTCCATTCTGAAGGATGTTCTCTCCAGTTCTGAAGACTCCATACGCAGGCATATCTTCATGAAATAAGAGATGATCTGGGTATTTGGAGGAGATTCTGAATTCTAAAGACAAAACAAATTTCAATTAGAACAAAGAAAATAAGCAGAAATAAAAATAGGTCACATGGGATAGTATCAAATTTCCTTAAAAACACAACTCTGTACAACCAGAAAACAGAAAAATACTTGCAGGTTTTAAGATAAAAAAGATGATTTTCAACCTAGCTATCCATAAATGGCCAAACAATAGAGCAAACTGATAAGCATACAAGGTTTTGTTTTAATCGCCTTCCTTAAACTCTTTCTTGGGAGACGACAGTAATCAGTTATATTTTCGGGGCCAGGGGCATAAGATTTTTTTGTTTGGTTGCAGGAATGGGCCTTGTACAGTGGCAGTAACCACATAACAATATCGTCAATCTAATATTTTATATAAAGCTCATTCAGTCCTTACAGAAGTCCTGTGAAACACACACTTCTGACCAAATTGAGGTAGAGAGGCTGCATGGTCACAGCAGCTAGTAAAGGGGTCAGATGGGCCGTGAACTCTGCAGCCTGTGTGGAATCAACACATCCTTCTGCTGCTGCACTTCCGGCCCAAGCTTAGTAGCCATAATAATGGAAAACCAGTTCAACAAAAGTTCAACTTTTTGAGATGTGTGGGGTGTGGGAAAGTGTGTGTGTGTGTGTGTGTGTGTCTGTCCATAAAAATGGACAGATGGAGACACATAGAGACAGAGGGAACTGTTGAGAGAACCTAGAATCAAGTTCTCTTCTTCAAGAAAACAAATGGAATGAATAATATCTAGAACTGAAAAATGAAATTCATTCACCTCTGCTTAGGGCCTAGAAAAGATTCAACAACTGTTTTAGGATGAATAAATGAATGTCTGCAGTCTCTCTTGCAGGACTTTCTTCTGCAAGGTAAGGAAAGAACAGAAAAATGTTTCTATGTCTGAAAGGTTATGTACGACACGTGACAATGTTTATGATAAATTTAGCTAAAACTGACAAATTGGCAGAATGACATGATACTACAATTCTGCTTTTAAAGAATGTAATATGCATATATGTATATATATTCACAAAGGTTCAGTTTTACATCAGTAGCTCAGAACGACTGCATCCTAAGGTGCTATCAGTGGGAAACTAGATGGTAAAGAATTTTTTTACCTAATATACTGCTGTACTTTTCTGAAATTTTATAGCCAGCATTTATACTGCCATAATTTAAAACTGGAAACATTGTATATATGTATGAAATTTTCAAAAAATAAAAATCTAGATATTCAAAAATTTAAAACATCAGCAGTCTCACATTTTTGACACCTTTTAAGAATAATTTTCAGTGTTTGGTGTTCTTAAAACTCATGTTTATTTTTAACGTTGTTTCAATCAACTATAAAAGACTGCCAATCTTTACAGAGAATATATAGAGCAAAGGTAACCTATTGCTGTGGGTGAAACAACTAACTTAGATGCTCCAGAGACTGTGGACTGAGGATGAACTGCTGAGATTTTTGGTACAGAAGGCAGGAAAGTGGGAAACTATGTGTATTAGTTACTTCTCTGGTGCTGTGATAAAACACCATGACCAAGGCAACTTACAGAAGGAAGAGCTTATATAGCATATGGTTCCAGAGGCATAAGAACCCATCATGGTAGGGGAGGCATGGCAGTAGGCCATCAAAGCAGAGAGAGAGAGAGGAAAAAACCTTGGAAATGGACAGAGCGAATGCCCACCCTGCCAGCAATGGGCATCTCTTTTTAACCCCCCAAAAACAGAGCCATCAACTAAGAACAAAATGTTCAAATTGAGCCTGTTGCTCAAAACATGGAGCCTGTTGCATACATGTCTCATTCAAACTACTACATTCCACTCCCTGTACCCATAGGCTCATGATCATATCATAACACAAAAGGCATTTAGTCCACTTCAAAAGTCTCCATAGTCCTTAATAGTTTTGGAACTGTTCAAAAATTAAAAGTCTGAAGCATCTTCTGAGACTCAAAGCACTCTCTTAACTAATCCCCTCGTAAAATCAAAAAGCAAATTACATACTTCCAACAAAGAATAAATAGCACAGACTACACATTCCTATTCTAAAAAGAAGGAATAGAGTGTACTGAGGAAATATAGACCAAAGCAGGAATGAAAACCATCAGGACAAACACCAAATCCTGTCGCTCCATGCTGATGTCTGGCATTTTTGTTCCAAAGAGCTTAGATGTCTCAGCTCCTCCAGTTTTGCTGTCTGGAGCATAAATTTCTCCCTCTAGGCTGGTACCACTCCCTGGATGCAGTTTTGCTTGGAACATATCCCAGGGTTCTGACACCTCTAACATGTTAGGGTCTCCAGGGCCAACCAGGTTTCACATTCAGAGCTTTACGCAATGGCTTGTCAAGGCCTCTTGGTGTGTCAGGACCTTCTCCCCAGCCACCTGCTACCTGGCCACAGCAAGTCTCTGGAACTACAAAGGAAGATTTCATGATTCCCTCATTATTGCATCTTTCATGCATCTAAAACCAGCACCATGTGAATACACAGCCAAGTTTGGGTGCCAGCCTGGGATGGACCTTGGCCCACTTCATCCACATTAGCACCAGTCGCTTTTGCAGGCTATAGTTTTCTCAGAGCAGAAATCGCCTTAGGCCTTTTCCTTTCCCAAGCTGGAAGCTTAGCTGGGAGTGGTCTATCCCTGCTCTTCCATTTTTCAAGTTTGAATCTAAAGGCTTCTCATTAATGGCTCAGATCTTTTTAACAATGGAGCCTCTCCTCCAACTCAACCTGGCTGCCTTAGCTCCAATATTAAGCTTCCCAGTGCTCTTTCACTCTCCCAATTGTATATTTTGTATATTTTTTTCTACACTCTCAACTAACTAACAAACCAGCTAACTAAAAAATATGGTCAAGTTCTTCACAGCAACAGCCCACTCATTGGTACCAACTTTTGAGCTAAATACTTTTCTATTGCTATGATAAAACACATGACCAGGGCAACATCAGAGTTTATTTGGCTTACAGTTCCAGACGGGTGAGTCCATCATGCAGGAAAGGCATGGCAGGAGGCAGGAGGAACAGAAAGCTGGGAGCTCACATCTTCAAGCAGGCATAGGAACCAGAGAGAGACAGTCTGGAGAGGGGCACAGCGAAAGTCCACCCCCAGTGACATGATTTCTCCAGCAGGGCCACACTTCCTAAACCTCCCAAAACACCATCTCCAACTGGAGAGAAAGCATTCAAATGCTGGGAGCCTATAGGGGAAATTCTATCCACACTACATCTCTGCTTTACTGGCAACCACTAACCCAATAAAATCTCAGGGTGGGCACATTTCCCAGCTTTCAAACCAATGACATTCAAGTGGAAGCCAAGCAAGACAGTCATTGAAGCCTGGACAAATTCTCTGTGCCACCCCTCTACAATGCACCAGGCAACTAACTGTGAGGCAGCACAGTCTCCAGCTCCCATTCTGAACAGTCAGTGTAGAGCCCTAGAGACACACCCGCTCTGTTTTATCTAAAGTCCTGGGTGAAGTTCTTTTTACAAAAACAACATTTGATAAGTAGGGGAAAGACAGGACGAGGCTCTAAACCTCTTACTTCCAGATCAAATTTGAAGTAATGTTTCATTCAACACTTCTGTACTCAAAAAACATTAGTGAAAGAGGAAAAGTAACCCAACAATACTTGCCCTTCACACACGACTCGTGCTGGGTGGGTTTGCTGGGTGCTTCTTCAGGCAGGGGCTTCCCTGAGGCATGTGGCTAGTTATGTTCACACAGGGCAGGGAAGTGAAGGAATCACTGATCTTTAATGGGAAAAGCTTTGAGTAAGCTTATTTTTCATTCTTGTTATGCCAAGAGCTGTAATAATAAATATTGATAGGCGGTAGACTCATACTTCAAATAATTTGTTGAAACTATGTTCACAAACTCAGACTGTTTCTATTTGTGCAGTTGTTAACCATAAGGAGAGTTGTAACCCTTGCTGGGCCTTGGACAGTGCCTTGCCAGTCACTTCTCACAACATCCCAGCCTGGGTGACTAAAATTAGTTGACACTGCCCAAACTACCACAGATCGTCTCATGTTCAGGGCAGAACTCTAAGTTTGACTGACAGATCAAAATGGCAACTATCTACTTAAAAGGGCAGAGGGAACACTCGATCTGTATCTGATATAAGCAATGTGGCTAAGGAAAGAACAGAGAAACCAGAAGAAAAATAAACTGCAAAACACCACAATCACCAGAGGTCGTTGCTGGAGCTGAAGTGTGTGAAATATTTAATAAAATGATCTTTTTAAAGTTCACATACGAATCATGTGCCATGTATTATTCATATCCAATAATTTAAAGTGGATCAAAAATATGTTTGTCTTAAGCTTTTGTTATCAATAATTTTGTAAATACCTTAGATTTAAGGTATACAATCTACCTACCTCCCTACAATCAAATTTCGTTGAAGTAAAATACTGAATAAAATACTATATGTAGAAGTAAAATACTGAATGCTTAGAATAAATAACTGTAAGCACCTGTATGCAGATTTGTGTTCATAGGTAGTTTAGACTCAATTAGACAATTAATGTATTTTCACAATTTTAAGTATTATTTTTCCTTTTTCACTGAGCCTAGCTTCTTCATCAGGACTTCCTTAACCCATTCCATTAAGGCTTTTATTCCTAATTTATTTTTCAAATGTCTTTTAATCAAGGTCATAAATTATCTAGATCTTGCCAAAGCAGACATCAGTTCTGTCTTCCCTTAGCTAGGACTATGTACCAGAGTACTCTACCCAACAGGAAACATTTTAAATGGCAGCCTTCTGTACTTGGCAATTAGTATATTTTCCTTCTCTTTCCATGATTTTCTTTTTCATTCTTTTTTTTTGCTGGATCTTTCTCCTTTAGTACAGCTTTAATCTAAGAATGATGCAGGGCTCTGCTCTCAACCTTCTCACGTGCCTCACACCTAGGCCATGCCTTTTAACAGGACTCTCAAAGCCCTCTGTTTGAGATGACCAGTCTCTCGGCCTTAGGGTCATATGTTGACAGCTCCTTGAAAATCTAGTTGTTATCGTTTCATTGCATTTAAAATGAGCTAAATATAACCATTGATTCATTCTTCTCCCCGATTCCCTGTCTCTATCTAGCTGCTCAGTTTCCTACCGGCAGTAATCTTCCCTTAGCCATTTCCTCGCTCTAATCTATCGAACAGTTCTGACCAGCTCTTACTCTACCCATACTGCCCCCGCTCTCACTGCAGCCCAGTACCCAGGCTTGCCATCTCATATATGCCCCCAACTCTCAATTCACATAGAGGCTGAAGAACTCTTAGAGCACAAGCTAGCCCTAGATATTTCTCCACATGAATTATTCAAATTTTTCTACTGACAATTAGAATAACAGCTTTTTGTGATTTAGTTCTGTTAACTCTTCTACCTCAACTTCCCTCAAACATAGCCATGGGTTCTCCTGTGCCCCTCAAACACAGCAGATTTGTCCCCTCTTAGAGACTTGTGCTTGTTATTCCTCTGGTAAGATGCTCTTCTCCTGGGTCTGGGCCACTACAAGCCTCATAGGGCTTTTAGGAGTGTTAAATGAGCTAATACAGCTGGCTGTTCATATTTGCTGGTTCTGCACCTACAGATTCAAGCTAGTGAAAACATAATTTGGACTGTGATGACTGCACTGATACTGGCCATGTATAAACTTTTGTGGCTATTTTTCCTAAAGTGTGCACCATAACAGCTATACGTATAGTATCACTCTGTATTAGGAACTGTAAGTAGTCTAGAGATGATTGAAAGTATACTTGAGTTCTAGGAGGGTGGAGGCTCTTCCTGGCTCTTTCATTACTCTAGCATTGTTGCCCATAGTGATGTTTAGCAGGTAAATTTGTAAATGACTTCTGAGAATCCAGTATCTTAGGGTTGGTAGAGAAACCTTGTGTTTTATCTATAAGGAGAGACTGTATTGGTATCTAATCACCCTATTCTCAAGATGATTTAAAATTTGGAGCATTCCTCTGTATGACCATGCTCCTGAACACTGACCCACATAAGCTTTTCCTCTAGTACCCCAAGATTTGTCTTGGGATTGCCTCCCCTTCCGTGGCTTAACATCAATATTTATTTGCCTCTTACACGTTTTTTAACTGAGAAAAAATTTAAGGGATAAACATGTACCATTCAACAATGTACTATGTCATTGTTTGGATCAACATTGTAATTTCTATATTCCTAAAGTATGCACTATAACAGCTATATGTATAGTACTTGCTCTCTATTAGGAATTATAGGTAGTCTTATTGCCCACCAAAAAAGTATGCTTTTTTAGGAGAAAATATGTGGAGAACCTTGAGTCTTAGGTCTTTAGGGTAGTGTCTTTCTTCAGAGCCAGTTAGATTCCTAAACTGAATGTCATTCATCACTGTGGCTCATACAGAACAGGGTTTTTCAGAACTTTTGAATCAAGTAGCCAGGAATGCTACAGATACCCTGAAGACAAAAGTGGCAAGTGAGAGAGCACCTAGAGGGACATGTGCCTCCAGCATCTGCCGAGCTACATGAATGTCTCAGTGCGGCTGTGTGGATTATCATGTTCACCAGGAAGTTTTCTGCATAGCATTTATCATGCACAGCAACTTGAAAGTTACTCTTCATTTAGCTGTGACTGAGGAAATCCAATTAGTAAAATTTTCAGTAAAACAATTTCTACTGACTCATCATCAAAGACAGTGAGTATGTGCATGAACAGTCCTGTTTGTGACTATTATTTTTATGTCTTTATAAAATAGAGTGGCCTTACTTTTTATCCATTGGTATTTATTATATCTCCTACAAGCTGAAATTTTTTTCCAAGTAGGTCCCATACCAATCAATAGCACTTTTTGTCTCTCCCATTCTCTCTACTCTGAGTTAGAAGTAATCTCTGCCAAGGTACTGAACATCCTCTTCCTAGATTACAAAGATCTGGTTGACTTCAGAAGTCTGATATCCAGGGTAACCGGGACAGGCCCTCAAAGAACCATGAAGTCATTATGATAACATGATATACAATTTGGATATTTGAAATATGTCAACTTGACATCTAACTATTTCAAAGTCAGCCAAAAATTTACCCTTCCTTATATAAGCTTTAAACTCTAGAAAAAGAATTGTTCATTTGTCCTTCCTAGAGCATGAGAAATTCCAAAGCAGAAAAATCTCTGTATTTCTTTTTAAATTTATTTAGTTTTAATAAATAATAATATAAAAACATAAATTTTAATGTGTGTGTGTGCCTACTTACCTGTATGTGTACCACATGCATTCCGTGTCCACAGAGGCCAGGAAAAGGGGTCATATCCTCTAGAACTGGAGTTAGAGGCTGTTTTGAGGTGCCTGATATGGGTGTTGGGAACTGAACTTGGGTCCCAGGGAAGAACAGCAAGTGTTCTTTACCACTGAAACATCTCTCCAGCCCCCTCAATGTTTCTTTTATGCTAAGGAATATTGTCAAATAATTTCAATTTTTGAAGCTTTGCTTATTATTGTGTCAAGCTCTGTAACTCGAGAGAAATTGCTGTTCAGCACAGGAAATAAATATACATGATACCTCCAACCATGATCAGACTGATAAGTGCTAAACTAACATGAAGAGACTAATCATGATCACAGTAGAGAAGTGTGGCACGAAACATCCTCAGAGAAGGCTCTAGTTTGCTACCCATTTATTGATGAACACACTGTATCCCATGCTGTGCTTCACTGGATTGAACAGAATGAGCAAAAGCTGAGAGACATTTCCAGCAGAGGGATCAATGAACAGGATGCACAAAAGCAACCAATGGTTCTTCGGAGACTCTTGAGTGGTCTTGTGTGGTAGAGCCCAGGTCCTAGCTAGGGAATTTAGAGGAGAGGGCACAGGATGTTGGGAGGGTCCTGGAAAGCTTAGCTAGAGAGTCTGGAATGAAAAGTTCTCAAGACTCGTGAAAGGTGATTAGTTTAGTTTCATTTTTGGTTGTTGCTGTTTAAACAGGGAAATATGATCAATGTTCTGATTTGAAAACCCTGTGTGGGATCCAGAATAACTGACAGCC
This sequence comes from Eospalax fontanierii, assembly GCA_035773235.1. Classification (NCBI taxonomy): domain Eukaryota; kingdom Metazoa; phylum Chordata; class Mammalia; order Rodentia; family Spalacidae; genus Eospalax; species Eospalax fontanierii. The sequence continues at coordinate 63,894,822 of CM069539.1, read as the reverse complement.
CTGTAGACCCAGCCTTCCTTACACACTTGGATTGAGCTATGCAGTGTGAGCTTACTGACATTACAAAATCCAAAAACTTTATTTAAAAAATCTGTTTCAGGGCTGGAGAAATGGCTCAGAGGCTAAGAGCACTGGCTGCTCTTGCAGAAGACCCAGATTCATTTCCCAGCATCCACTAACAACCATCCAAATCTAGTTCCAGGGAATCTTCTGCCTTCTTCTGGGCTCTGTGGGCATAACATTCACAGGCATACTTACATACATAGAGGCAAAGCACCCATACACATAAATAGAAAACCTTTTAAAGAAATCTCTTTCCAATGTTTTAAAACTCTATAAAGATCTGTAGTATCAAACTACATCTTTTTGTGGCAACACTTTCCCTGATGTTAAGAAGCACATGATCTCTTTACATAACATTCTCTCTCTAAAACACATACTCCTTACAGTTTTATTTGATCTGCCTTGCCTCTAAATATTTGATAGATCTTTCTGATATGTTTAGAAAGTCAAGTGTTGATGGTGACTGAGTGAGGGATGAAGGAAGACAGGCGGATTCAGCCCCAGAGGATGAGGTGTGTAAAGGAATGAGGGAGGAGTGAGACATTCACTCTTGGTGGTTAATGCATATAAAAAACCAAGGAAGGAGTGGGAGGCTCAGCCCCAGGGGTTGATGGGTATAAGAGAGTGAGCAAAGAGGGGCAGGCTCAGCTCCACAGATTGACCCATATGAAGAGAAGAGGGGGAGGCTTAGCCTCAGAGCATGGTCATCACAAGGGAGGAAGGTTAACTTCAGTGCCAGGGTCTGATGGATGTAGGGAGTGAGGTGGAGAGGGGTTTTCAGGAGGTGACAATTACAGATATGACTTCCTGAAATAGGGAGCATAGGGAAGAACAGGTTTGGGGAGTAAGATTATTAGTTCCGTTTTGAACATGCTGAGTTACTCTATCATTAAATTTAATCTATCACAGGTATTGTTAAAGGGAAAAAATATCTTCTTTTAGAAGCTGGTAAAGCAGAGAGACTCTCCACTAAAACCAACCTGCTAATTCTCACTCATTATGCCAAAAAAGTCTTTGATCTAAAATATAGCAATGTGCATCGAGATGCCATTTTTATCAAATTTACATTTGATATGTCACAAAGGATTTTTATTCTTCCTGTCATTATGTAAAGAAAAGAACTGCCAAAATTGAACTCAAAGGAAATTAGTTTTCTAGTTAATGTCAGAGGGCATGAAATATTTTTTATTCTGTTGAAATGAAGAATTGGAAGACAGGGACTGGAGATGGCTCAGCAGAAAAGAGCACTTGGTGCTCTTGCACAGAATCCAGGTTCAATGTCCAGCACCCACATGGCAGCTAACAACCGTCTCTAACTCCAGTTCCAGGGAATCTGGAACCCTCTTTTGACCTCTTCCAGCATTGCAGGTCATGGGTGCACTTACATACATGCAGGCAATACTCTCCTACACATGAAATTTTAAAAATGAGTGCATTTTTTAAAAAGAACCAAAAGACTTAAACAAAAACTCTATAGAGTAAATCTTACTGGAACTAACTGTAGAGTAAGATGGTGAGGAGCCAGTTTTTTCCCCTAATGAGGAAATTGGCCAGATGAAAGAGTTTTAACCCTAAAATTAGAAACGAACTGTGTATGAAGATCACTTTGAAGATCCCTCTCAACCTTCTTGCTCCTTCTCCAAAGCACTCAGCAGTCCCATCTAGCCATGTGTCACTCACTGTGACATCACAAAATCCCCCAATGCACATACTTCTTTCTTTCTTTTTATACACCTTTTCTTTAGTATCTTTAAAAGCCCAGCAATGACCCCTCTCTCTAATGGTTTCATGTATCTCCCTGTACTTTCCTTAGTGGAGATTATGTTCGCAGACTTTAAAAAGGAAAACTATGCTCCTTCTGTGGTCTCCAGGATACTGAGCACATTTTAGCTGCTAGATGAGACTGATACAACACAGAGGTCTATCCAGTTTAATCCAGCACCTTCACTTACGGGCTCTGTAGTGTAGGCCAGCCACCCCACCCCTCTCTCCTTCAGTCTTGCCATTTATAAAATAAAGGAGCACCTGTAAGACAAGGGTGCTTTGCAGATAAAATGTAGTTAACATGTGGAACATACTTAGTGACCAGAAAGTGGCAAGGTTACAGTAAATATAAGCTATTTTGTCGATAAATCTAAGGTTGTCTGACTTTGGGTAAATTAATGCATCTTTCTTTGCCTCCATTGTTTCTTCTGGAAAATAGGGATCTTACTACCACCTGCCACACAGACTTTTCCAGTAACTAAATGAAATGATTATGTAAAGCACTCTGGATAATGCCTGACATATATCAGGGACTGAAAAATATTAACTATTGTTATCACGTTCATCATTCTGTCAATGCCAAAGACCATGGCCAATTGACTGGTAAGTGTGATGGTTAATCTTTATTGTCAACCTGATGAGATCTACATTACTTGATGGTCTGCCCTCTAGGGGGGATTATCATATTTAGGTTAACTGAGGTGGGAAGACCTGAAAACTGTGAGCAGCATCATTCCATGGGTGCAGATCCTGAACTGTATAAAAAGGGAAAGCGAGCTTAGCACAGACATTCTGCAGTCTCTGTTTCTGGACTGGATGCAGTGAGATCAGCTGCCTCAAGCTCCTGCGGCACTGACTTCTCCACCATGATGGGCTATAACCTAGAACTCCCTTAAATGGCTTTTGTCAGGTTACTTTGATCACAGCAACAGGAAAAGTAATTAAGACAGTGAGGGTAGAGAATACAACCTACAATAATGTTCTCATGTAGCTTAGGGGACTCAAGCTCAACTAAGCAGCAGAAAGTGACCTTGAACTCCTGATCTTCCTGCTTCTACCTCCCAATTGCTAGAATTGCAGATATGTGCCTGTGAGTTTGGCACCTATAAATTTTTAAATAATCCCTTTGCCAAATAAGTAATTGTCCCAAGTAAACAATTCAACAAAGTGGTAAAAGCCCACTGAGTTACTGCACTCTATTTAGACAAAGGATTATCCCCACAAATATATAGAGTAGAGGTTTGCTCAGCAAATTAATAGTGCATATGATAGCTTTTAAATGTCTAATTATTTTAAAAATAAATTTATTTTCAGTATTTTAGAGATATAAATTATGCACAGGCAATTAATATACCAATCCCAAGTCAATATCTCCAGGATTATTATCTAGAATTATAATTGCAATCAAGTATTAATAAACATGCATCTTGTAACAAACCATAATTTATTTTACTTTACCAAATATAAAAGCACTAGATATAATTTTAAATTATATTAGTAATAATTTAAGAAATTACCATTTTATCAACAACTGTGTCAATTCCACATATTTATTTCATTAACCCAACAATATTCCTGCCAGGACACCTTATTATTCCATGTTAACGGTGATTGATAGAGATCAAATAATTTGCCTTCATCACATATATTATACAGTTGAAGAGGATCTAAATACAAGACTATCTACTCCAAAATCCATATTCTCTCTCTTGTTACCATGTTCCACTGAGAAAGTATTTGATTCAAACTGCTTTACCCTATAAATATATATTAATCACATATCCTAAATAGTTTAATTATCAAGGGTATGTAATATAGATGAATGGGATTCATGGATGGTTTAAATTTTTAAGTATATCTTCAGAGGGCAGCAATTTTCCTTTATAGAACACATTAAAGGAATGTACTATGTGCTCACAGCATATAGCTCAAAACTGTTATATTGAATCAACAAAAGCCAAGTATATAGGAATGAAATAGACAATCCAATTACATGAAGCTCTGTAATATGCAAAATAGATCTATAATGGTATGAATCAGGGCAGAGTCTGTTGGGAGTAAGATATGAATGAATTAAGAAGGAAGAAACTGAATACTTTCTGGAGGGATAGAAATATTCTGAATCTTAATAGATGCTGTGCTTATAAAGACATATATATACATCATAACTCATCAAACAACACATTAAATGTAGAAATTAAAAAATAAAACAGAGAAGAGGTGTGTGTATACATATATAGACAAAATAACAGAAAAATTCCTAGCATAAGGTCAATATAATAAAAGTTGAAGTTCAATATTGACTCTCACAAAAACTGGGTTACTTTAATATCACAAATAGTATTTAACAACTGTGCTGGAAAGCTTTAGTGTCAACATGACATACCTGGGTTGAGTGAACCTCAATTGGGGAATTTCCTCCATTGGACTGGCCTGTGGCCATGTCTGTGAGGTATCCTCTTGATTGCTGAGTGCTGTGGGAGGGCCAGTCCATTGTGGGTGGTTCCAGCCACCACACAGGTTGTTCTGTATTGTATAAGTAAGCAGGCTGAGCATGGGCCAGGGAAGCAAGCCAGTAAGCAGCAGTTCTCCATGACCTGTGCTTCAGCTTCTGCCTCCAGGTTCCTGCCTTGAGCTCCTACCTTGGACTCCCTCACTGATGAAATGTGATCCAGAGATGTGAGCCAAATAAACCCTTTCCTCCCCAAGTTGGTGTTGGTCAAAGTGTTTTGTGACAGCAATTGAAAGCAAACTAGAACAACAGCCCAGTTTATAAAAATGGACTGAGGAACTGAACACAGAGTTCTCAAAGGAAGAAATACAAATAACTAGTAAACACTTGAAACATGTTGAATGTCCTCAGCCTTGAAGGAAATGCATATTAGAACTACCTGAAAATTTCATCTCACAAGCTAGGAATTGTGGTAAAAACCTCTAATCCCAGTGCTCAGGAGGCGGAGACACGTTGATCTCTATGAGTCTGAGGCCAGCCTAGTCTACACAGGGAGTTCCAGGTCAGCTGGAAATACAAGGAGGCCCCGTCTCACCTCACGCCACCACCCTCAATAAAAGAGAAACAAAGGATTTCAGCTCACAAAAAAAAAGAAAGTAATAAACAACAAAAACTGTCTCCCAAGCCAAATAGATGAGTCAAGTAAAGCGCTTGCTATGAAACCTGATCTCCTGAGTCGGATCCCCAGAATTCACAGAGTAGAAGAACAGAAACATCTTCTGCAAGCTGTCCTCTGATCTACACACATGTGGTGTGCATGTGCTTGCACATCTACACCTGCAGATAATAAAATAAAATAAAATAAAATAAAATAAAATAAAATAGATTCCATCTCAGCCTAGTCAAAATGAACATTGTCAAGTATAACGATAACACGGACACGAAGAAAGGGATCTCTTGCACGTTGTTGGTTGGATATAAACTAGTACAGCCACTTTGGAAACCAGTCCTGAGGTGGCTCAAAAGTAAAAATAGAGTTGCCATATAACCCAGCTATTCCAAACCTGGGCATAGACCCAAAGAATTCTCTGTCTTACCATAGAGATACCCATGGCCATTGCTGCTGTATTCATCACAGCTGGAGAGTGGAATCAGCCTAGACTTCCATCACCTAATTTATGGGTACTAAAACTGTGGTAGATATCCATGATGGAATTTTATTCAGGCATAAATAAAAGTCAAATTACGAAATCATCCGGAAAATGAACGGGGCTGGAAAATTACCCGGACTGAGGTAACCCAGCCCCCAAGACAAATGACACAGGCTTGTGTTCACCTGTGGACCCTAGCTTTGAACCTTTAGTTATGTATGCTTTACCTGAAGTACCTATTGAATCCAGGAAACTAGGAAAGGGCCATAGGTGGAGGGTATCTTAAAGAAGAGGACAGTAGAACACAGACAAAATGAGAGTAGAAGGGGAAGAGGAGTGGGAGGGATTAGAGAAATGAGGGAGGGGGAGGGAAGGCTAATCAAAATGAAAGACATATGAAAAAGCCATATGGACGCCCATACCTAGTAATCCACTTAAACAATATAAATAAACCAAAAGAATTAGAAGGGAAATGTCCTGTATGTCTGGATAACACTATTCCTAGAAGCTGTAGGCTCCTAACACCCAGTGCATGCTAACTCCATGTGAGCTGTTGGTCAAGGAGGACCCTAGGGGCCCCCAAAATAACACAGGTTCTCTCCATTCTTCTTGGCTACCCACCAGACCTGGTGCTAAGATCATACTGCTGAAGACAGCACATGCCTTTGCTGCATGATAGACAAATCAAGGTAGAATTGAGCTGAAAACTTCCTCTCTGCTGGTAGCTTTAGTAAGGCCAGAGGGTGTTATACAGGTTTCGGGGTGGGTGGGGGGGCATCAAAGGTCTTATCCATCTGTGAACCTTACAAACTTCAATACCAGTCAGGCCAGGCAGGATGCAATAATGACATGACTGTTGTAAGGATAACCAACCCCTCTGACTGGAATTGAGGCTTGCTCCACAGGAGAGAACTTATACCCAGTACTGTATACACAGTCAAAAACACATGGCTGGGGAAGTCATAAGCCTTATGGGAGAACTTAATAATGTTATTTAGTTAAATTGACATATTGTCACACTGCCTTCTAAATACCAATGTTTATAGTCCTAGACAAATGCTGCTCTCACTTTTAATCAGAGAAGATTCTTTCCAATGAGCAGTGAGGAATGCAGATTTCTGACTGCTCAAGGTGCTGAGAACAAGGGGTGGTGGAGTGTTCAGCCCTGAACAAGGCATCTGTAGCATGCTCTCCAAGGCTCCTGGAACCAATGCAGAAGAGACAAAACGAATGTATGGCAGTGCTCAGCATCAGTCACAGTTAGGGGAGGGGCCCCTAGGACCCCTTTCCTGAATTATCAGTAACGGTGGATTCTGAGAGGGGAGGAGTCACTTTCTTCAATTGTCTGTCCACCAATGATACCACCAAGCTCCAGCAGATGGTTCTAAACCCATGACCACACAGACAGCCCTGGTTACACTCAACAGGTCACAAAATAGAATAAAAAGATTCAAATACAGAGGGGAGAATAAAGAATACGCTCAAAGTACCTTATAGACTTGTAAGAAAATGTCCCTATGTAATAGCACCAGTTACAACAAATTGCACAACGGAAATTTTTAAATAACGTATTAAACTTTTAAGAAAGAGAAAGCCTTTATTTTAACACAAATTAATGTGAAAATATGGTAAAGAAAGAAATCAGAATTATCTTATGACATTTTTTGTAAGACAAGATTTATATTCTAAAACAGAAGGGCAAATCAAGAAAATGAAGTCATACTTAACTTGTGAATTTAAATGTATGAATCCTAAATAAAATATTAGGTAATTAAATCTGTCACAATATTCAAAAGAAGTCTAAGAACTCGAAATTTAACATTGGAAATTCTATCAAGAGGAACTGGAAATCGTACTTATTTTAATAGCTACAGAAAGTTTCAATATGATTCAGCATATGTTCGAGTTTAAAAAAAATCTTTCAAAAATCATGACAGATAGGAATGTTCTTAACACAACAAAGGCAGTCTGCCCAAAACACCACATCAAACAATGTGGTGTGGATATAATGGTACACATCTGCCATACTAGGAAACCGAGGCACGACGACTGAGAGTTTGAGGCCAACTTGGTTCATATAGAAAGTTCCAAGTCAGCAAGGGCCGTTCTCAAAACAAATGAATACAAAACAGTATTAGTAGCAGGACTGTTCTACAAATACTGTCATCAAAGCCAAGGCCAAGGATATGTTTTCTTACTATAAAACTTAGAAACAAAAGATGTTCAGATTAATATTTAAAAAGACAAGAAAGTCAATGTCGGCTCTCCTTTGGAATCCACTCAAACCAGAACTCTGTTCTGATTTTGTTTTTGTGTTTGTTTGCTGTTTTTTGTGCTCTTTGTTGTTGTTATTTTCTTTAGACAGGGATTGTATACCCCTGGATGACATGGAACTCACAATGTAGACCAAACTGGCCTTAAATTTGTCATAATCCTCCTGTCTCTGGCCTCTCCAGGGTTGAAATTATAGGCATGCGCTACCACACCTAGCAACCCAGAGCTCTTCACAGCAAAGGTACTCCAAAAATGTGCTCAACATTTCAAAACATGATGAGCAATGCACCTTTGTTATGAGCACCTGGTCTAGAAAACAAGTCCATCCAGCTACAAACTAATACCATAAAGGTGGCCACTGGCTAGATGGCCCTGGAACACCTGCCTTAAGAAGCAGCAGCTTAATAAACTCAGCAAAGTGTGTGAAGGGAACATACACACAAACAAGAATGCAATGCATGCCTGTTGAATGGACCACTGACGAGCGAGCAAATGCGCTAATGACTCTTAAATGTCTAGAGAACACAAAAGCACAGAGGTAGAGTTGAGGTCAAACCTGGTGGCCTCTTTGCAAGATGTCTGACCTGGTGCTATGCCTGTCACCCTCGTCTGACTCCCAGTTTCATCCTTACAGTAGACATCTAGTACATATAATTGCATCCCTCATCACTGTGTTCTTAAAAATAAGCAATTTAATATGATATTCAATATTTAATTAATGTTAGATTTTGAAAAGCAATTTCACCTAAATCATATCATTTTAGTGCATGACAGCACTGTGAGACTGATTACTAGACTTTACTTTTTCAAGTTTTATTACCATACATTGATTGTACAAAGTCATGAGTTTCGTTATGACATTTCCACATATGCGCACAGTGTAATGTTATCGTATCCTCCTCCTCTGTGATCATTCTGATCCCTTCTCCACCCTTTCCCTTCCCCCTTTCATATCTCAAATGGTCTCTCTTGTACTTCATGTCTCCCCCACATCCAAATTCCGTAGATGAGAGAAACATATTTGTCTTTGGGGGAGGGGTGCTTATTTTGTTTAACATGCTGATTTGCATTTCCATCTATTTTTCTGAAAAACTCAATTCTGTTCTTTTTAGCTTAATTAAACTTCACTGATGGGGGCCAGTGAGGTGGATCAGTGGGTAAAGCACATGCCATGTGAGCCTGAAAATAAGTTTCATCCCCAGAACCTATGTAAAAGTGGATGGAGAAAACCAACTCCACAAAGTCTGACCTGCACGTTAGTACATAGCATATATGCACTCGTACCTATCTCATCACACTACATTAAACAAAACAAATTTCAAAATTTCTTTTTCTATAAATGTCACATGTTCTCCACCCATTCACCTGCCCTGCAGATGGACACCTAGCATAATTCCATAACTAGGCTGTGGAGAACAGCACTGTGACAAACATGCCATGCCTATGCATGGACCTCTATAGTAAGCTGACCTGGATCCTTTGGATGTATGTCCAGAAGATGAAACAGGATCAGGTGTTTTAGTTTTGGGAGAAATTTCCATAGTTTTCTACAGTGTCTGTGCTAACATGTGTTCCCATCAGAAGAGTATAAAGTTATTTTCCCCTCACATTTTTGACGGCCTTTTTTATTGTTTTCTTAATGATAGCCATTCTGACTGGGGTAAGATGAATCTCAACAGCTTTGATTTGCATTTCCCTCATGGCTAAAGATGTTGCACTTCTAGTTCATAGATGTATTGGTCATTTGCATATCTTTTGAGAATTGTTTGTTTAATTCATTTACACATCTATTGAGTGACTGAATGAATTGTTTGGGGTTAGGATACTTAATTTTTTAGTTCTTTGTGTACTCTGAAAGTTAATTTCCTGTCACAGGAAGAATGAGAAATCACTTTCTCACATTTTGTAAGCTATCTCTTTACTCGATTGTTTGCTATACAGAAATGTTAATTTGGCACAATTCCATTTGTCTATTTGTCAATTCTTGTTATTTCCTTGTTATGAGAATTTTTTTCTAACAAAGGCATTGCCTGTGCCTATATCTTGAAGAATTTGCCCTACAGTTCCAGCTAGTACTTTCAAAGTTTCATGTCTTATATTAAGGCCTTTGATCCATTCTGAGTTTATTAGTTTATTTTTTAATGGGATGAGAATGATCTAGTTTCATTATTCTACATGAGGATGTCCAGTTTTCCCAGAAGTGTTGGTTAAAGAGCTTGTTCTTTCTCCAACATATATTTTTGGCATAGCCTCTGTCAAGAACCTGGTGGCTATAGTAGTTTGGGTTTATCTCTGGGTCCTCTATTCTAGTTCAGTGACTTATGGATTTATTTTTGTCAATAAAATACTATTTAAAAAATTTTTCTATTGAATCATTGTGTGTTTCATACAGAACATATCAATCAGTCTTAATCATCATTATATCCCATTTCCCACTGGCACCCCAATAGCCTCCCAACTGGAATCCACACATTCTTTGATCTGTGTTAAGGTCTATCGTGTCAAGTTAGTGTCCCCAAGTAATCTCAGTGCAAGTTCATCCACTGAGGTCTAGTCAGCCTACTCAGATTCCCTTGCTTTATGAAGACTAGCTCATCCTCACCCAAGATAAATCAGTTGCCCATATTTCTTAAGCAAACATTGGGGTCTGCTGTCCATTTTCCCAGTTCCATGATGGGTTTTGTGTATTTGAGTTTGCATGAGTTTGCATGCCAAAACCGTTGCTGTAGGTTCATATGAGCAGGATCCCAGGAGTGTGTAGGATTCTATTTCCATATGGTCACGCTTCTCTTCCCTCGCTCTTACAATCTTTCCACACCCGCTTTCACAATGAACCCTGAGGCCTGGGTGAGTGAAACTTAATATGAGTTCTATCCAGGGACCCACACTCTGCAGGTTGCTTAACTCCATGATTTAGCCATTTGTGAGTTTTTGTGTTACTAGCCTTTTGTTTCATGAGGGACCTTCATTAATAAGAGTTGAGAGATTTATTAGTGACTTCTTTACCCCTCATTCTATATTGCATGAGCCCTGGGTGTAGAGGTTGCATTGTAGATGTGAACTTAGGCATAGGCAATTCACAGACAATGTCTGTGTGTGACCAGATGTGGTACTCTGCATTCATCTCTGTCTGGTTAAAAGAAGCTTCTTTGATGAGTGATGGCTGGGAAACTTGACTGTAAATATAAGGATCTATATTTTGCATTTAGTAAGAAATTATGTTAAGCTAGGGATGTGACAACCCTGGGGATCTCTCTAAAATTATGACCTCTTCAGTCATGTGTATTTGACTGTTTACAGTACCTCACATGAATTTCCTCCCATTGAGTGGGCTCTAAGACAAATTAGGTAGCTGTTGATTATCTCCAAGATAAAAGTGTCTACAGCATCAGTGTCGAATGCTAGGTGGGTCATTGATGTGGTTACTTGGTCATGACGCTGGTGGTGGGCCATCCATTGATATTCCCTTGGCTAATTGCATAGTGCTCTCCGGAGTTATGAGAGGTAGCCTTCAGGGGAAGTGGCTTCCAGGTCAGTTCCAGTTCCATTGCTCCAAACTTGGTCTCCGAAATATGTCGTCTTCAGCAATAGATTCTTACCTTCAAGTTTGGGGAGGCAATCAAGGGCTGTGACAATAGCCTGGGCAATTTTGGGAGTCTCTTGAACCACCCTGGTCAACAACTCAAAGGAAGGTTTCTCTTGTCTGGCACTTTCTTCTTACGTAGCCTTCAGCTCTGCACATGGACTCATGTAGAGATACTGTATGTGGAATTTCTCATTAGGATGTTAGACTAATATGATTCCCTCTGGTGTTTTCCAATAGCTAGGCGTTCTCTCTCTCTCTCTCTCTCTCTCTCTCTCTCTACCTCCTTCCCTCCCTCTCTCTCCTTCCCTCTCTCTCCTTCCCTCCCTCTCTCTTCCTCTCTCTCTCTCTGTCTCTGTCTAACCTTCCCCAAAGTGTCCCCATTAACCCATTCCTCCCTGTTTAATACCAGTCTCCTCAGGCCCCACCTCTCTTGAAATCCTTCTCTCCCTTTACCCCGTATTTCCTTGAACAACCTTCCCTCCCCCCTTCCATCTTAGTACACACTTTTATCTGTTTCTCCCTTAGTAACACCTGTCTCCTATCATTCTTCTCTTTTAGGTTCCTTCTTTCCCTTTATCTCCTTGGCTTCTTTCCATTTTCCTGGTTCCTACAGTTTCATCAGGATACATACTCACATAGGAGGGTTTGGTGTTAGGATCCACAAATAAGAAAGAACATACATCGTTTGTTTTCCTGATTCTGTGTTACATAGCATAACAGTTTCAAGTTCCATCCATTTACATTGCAAAGTCATGATTTCATCTTTATTACTGAGTAGAGCTACATTGTGCAAATGTACTACATTTTTGTTATCCGCTCGTCAGCTGAGGGACGCAGATTGCTTCCATCCCTGAGCTATTGTGAAAAGAGCAACAACAAACACGGATGTACAAGTATCTCTGCAGTAAGATGAGTTCTTTGGGTATAGGCCAAACAGTGGTATAACCAGGTCAATGGTGGATTAATTTTTGTTTTTTTTTTTTAAGAATTCTCCACGCTGTTTTCCATAGGGGTTGCAGGAGTTTACAATTCCACCAGCAGTGAATGTTCCTCTTCACCACATTCTCGCCAGGATTTGGTATCATTTGTTCTCTTGATCTTAGTCGGTTTGACTTGGGTAAGATGAAATCTTAAAGTGTTTTTAATTTGCATTTCCCTAGTTATTAATGATGATGAGCACTGTTTAAGATGTTTCTCAGCCATCTTTACTTCTTCTTTTGAGAACTCTGTGCTCTGATCCTTCACCCATCTTTTAACTGGGTCACTTGTTTTCTTGATTCTTTCTTTTCTGAGTTCTTTATATATTCTGGATGTTAAACCTCTGTCAGATGTGTCACTGTTGAAGATTTTCTCCCCTTCTGTGGGATTTCTGTTCATTTCCTTGGTTGTTTCTGCACAGAGGCCTTTAAGTTTAACTAGGTCACACATTGAATATTGACCTTAATTCCTAGGGAACTGCTATCTGATGTAGAAAGTCCTTTCCTACACCTGTATCTTGTAGGTTACTGCCAATGTTTTCTTCTAATAGTTTCAGAGTTTCAGATTTTACATTGAGGTCTTTGATCCGTTTGGAGTTGACTTTTGGACAAGGTTAAAGACAAGGGTCTAGTTTCATTCTTCTACGGGTGGAGACCCAGTTTTCCCAGCACCATTTGCTGAAGTTGCTGTCTTTCCTCTAGTGAGTGTTCTTGGCATCTTTGTCAAATATCAAGTGGCTGAAATTTTAAGTACTCATGTTGGAATCTTCAATTATAGTTCATTAATCACAAGTTTATTTTTGTGCTAGTACCACACTGTTTTTATGACTATAGCTCTGTAATATAGTTTAAAATCTCGTATAGTAATTCCCCCATGAATTTTTCTTTGTGCTCAGGGTTGCTTTGACTATCCAGGGACTTTTGCACTTCCATGTGAATTTTAGGATTTTTTTTTCTAATGCTGTAAAAATGTCATGAGGATTTTGATAAGGATTGCACTGAATCTATATATTGGTTTTGGCAGGATGTTCATTTTCACAATATTAATTCTTCCAATCCGTGATCATGAGAGATCCTGCCATCTTTTGATGTTCTCATCAATCTCTTTCTTTAAAGATCTAAAGTTTTCATTGTCTTTGGTCAGGTTTATTCCAAGATATTTTATTTTTTTGAGGCTATTGTGAATGGGAGGGTTACCTTGTACTCTTTCTCCAATTGCTTATTATAAAAGGTTACTGATTTTTGTAGATTAATTTTGTTAAGTCACCATCTTACTGAAAGTGTTAATCATTTTTAACAGTTTTCTGGTGGCATTCTCTTAGGTATAATATATTGTCATCTGCAAAAAGGGATGATTTTAATTATTTTCCAATAAGTACTCCTTTAACTTCCTTCTCTTATTGCTCTGTAAAGAGTTTCAAGTACTATACTAAAAAGGAGTAGAGATAGTGGACAGCCTTGCCTGGTTCCTGATTTTAATGGGAATGCTTCCAGTTTTTCTCCATTTAGAATGATGTTGGCTGTGGGGGTTTTTGTATATAGCTTTAATTATTTTGAAGTATGTTATCTCCAGTCCAATTCCCTCTAGGACCTTTAACATAAATGCATGTTGAATTTTGTCAAAAGACTTTTCTTCATCTATTTAGATGACCATGTGATTTTTGTATTTGAGTTCATTTATGTGCTTTATGACATTTATTGACTTACATATATTGAACTACCCCTGCACCTCTGGAATAAAGCTGACTTGATCATGGTAGATGATCTTTTTGATGTGTGTCTGTATGCAGTTTGCGAGTATTTTTGTTGAGAATTTTTGCATCTATGTTCATTAAGGATATGGGTCTGCATTTTTCTCTTTTGGTTATATCTTTACCTGTTTTGGTATTAGAATGATGCTGGCTTCATAGAAGGAATTTGGGACTTCTCCCTCTGTTTCTATCTTTTTTTAATAATTTAAGTAGTATTGAGTATAGGTCTTCTTTGAATATCTTTTAGAATTCTTCTGTGAATCCATATGGGCCTGGGATTTTTTGGGGGCCAGGAGGTTTTGTATTAATGTTTCAATTTGTCTTATATGTTATGCGTCTGTTTAAGCTGTTAAACTTTTCTTGGTTTAGCTTTGGTGATTCCTATGATTTTAAATATGCATCCATTTCTTTAAAGTTTTCAAATTTAATAGCGTTTAGTTTTTTAGAGTATTCCCTTATAATGTTCTAGTTTTTTTAGTTGTCTGTTATGATGTTTCCACTTTCATCTCTGACTCTGCTGATTTGGAGTTGTTCTTTCTTTCTTTTGGTTAACTGGGCAATGGGTATGTCTATCTTGTTTATCTTTTCAAAGAACTAGCTCTGGGATTCATTGATTCTTTGTATTGCTTTTTGTTTCTATTTCATTGATTTCTGCCCTGATTTTTGTTGTTTCTTCTTGTCTGCTGGGTTTGGGTTTCATTTGTTGTTGCCTTTCAAGATTCTTGGGTTGCAATATTAAATCAGTTATTTGTGGTCTTTCTGATATTTTAATGTAGGCACTTAAAGCTATAAGTTTCCCTTTTAGGGCTTATTTTAAAGTGTCCCACAGTTTTGGTTGGGTTCTTTGGTCCTTTTCATTGAAATTCAGAGATACTTTTATTTCTTTCTTAATTTCTCCTTTGACCTATTCATCATTCAGGAGTGTGTTGTTTAGACTCCATTTAGTCTTCAGGAAGATACTAGGGTTTCTTCCTTATTGATTTTGAGCTTCATTGCATTGCAGGCTGATAGAACGCATGGAGTTATTTCAATTTTTTTGTATATTGGTCAGGTTTGTTTTATGCCACATGGGGTGCTGAATAGAATGTGTATTACTTGGTGCTTGAGTGGAATATTCGGTAGATGTCTATTAGGTCCATTTGATATATAGTATTGTTTAATTCAGATCTCTTTCTCTGTTTCTCTGTCTGGTTGACTTGTAATAGAGACAGTGGGGTATTGGAGTCCCCTACTATTACTGAGTTGGGATTAATCTGTGTCTTAAAGTCCTGTAGTAGTACTATTTTTATGAAGTTGGGTGCAGCAGAGTTTGGTGCATATATGCTCATGATTGTAATATCTTCTTGGTTAATTTCTCCTTTGATCAGAGTGAAGTGATCCTCTTTATCTCTTATGATTAGTTTTAATTTGAAGTCTATTTTGTCAAATATTAGAATGGCAACTCATGCTTGTTTCTTAGTGCCATTTGCTTGGAATATTTTTTCCTTCCTTTCACCTTAAGGTAGTGCCTGTCTTTGAAGTTGAGATGGGTTTCTTGCAGACAAGAAAAGGATGGATTTTGTTTCTTGGTTCATTCAACTAGCCTGGGTCTTTTGCCTGAGAAGTTCAGTCCTTTGATATTTCAAGTTATTATTGAAAGAAATGTGTTGATTCCCATCATAACAAAGTGCTATCTTTATCACTATTTCTCTATGGTGTAGTTTCAAATTGGGTATTAAGATGCACCCAGGATTGCTCCTTTGCACTAGGTTATTTTGGCTACTAAGAGATTTTTGTGTTTTATTTTCTTTTTTAATGCATATTCAACCAAGGATCTCACACATGGCAAGCACATACTCTACCACCAAACTACATCCCAGACCTTTTTTGTTATATTTTGAGTCAGGATCTTACTATGTAGTGAGGGAGGTATGGGACCCACTCTGAAATCTAAGCCAGCCTCAACTGTATGATCCGCCTTCCCGAGCCTCTCTAGTAGCTGTGATTACAGCATGGACTCCCATGCCCACTCTCAGTTTTCTGTTATTTCCCACTAATTTCTAAATTTTATGGGAACCTTCTTGGATATTGTTGAGTTCTCAGTCCTTACCATATTGTAGATTCTTAAATAAAGACTTAAAAATTAAATATCAGGGGTAATATGACTTGTGTTGAATGAGAAACAAGGAAAGTACTTTGTTTGATTAGCGTATTATAAGGCAGAATCATATTGTAACTAACGTTTGATATGAAGAACTGTAAAATAAATCATGTCATTTACTTAGTCCAAAACTTATCTCTATAGTCTATAACCTATTAGCAAACATATAGTGCTAGGGGTCTATTAATATTATTTCAGGAAATCATTTTGGGAGTTATCTATTGAAAAAAGGTATTCTGAGATTTTTCTCTTCAAAGTATGTTTAGAAGATATAATTTCCAAGCTTCATAAACACAGGCTTTTAAGAGTGTTTTAAAAACCTGGAAACAAACACTGTGGAGCTTTCCTTAGAAGAGACTGAGCAGAAGTAAAGGAGCAAAGTCTGCGAGCAGAGGCTAGGAAGGAAAGCAACAGCCAGAGGCAGACGTCCCTCAGCAGGGCCTTGGGAAGAGACACAGCGGGATAGACTGCTGAAGGAGATTTCATCCCAAAGCTGAAGCCTGCTTGTTGATAACCTGTCTGTAGAGAAGCTGGAGCTGGGACTTGCTGTACAGAGGTTCTTGAGAAACAAAGGAGGAAGCCGTAACAATTTAATAACAGTTAATATATTCTGTCCAAATACCACAGCCTAATAATCTAAAACTCTCAGGTGAGTGTCATGGTGCATACCTGTAACCCTAGTACTGGGGAGGCAGAGGTAAGAAGATCATAAGTTCAAGGCCATAGTGCGTGGACTACGTAGTAAGACCCTGTCTCAAATAACCATGCTAAAGACTTCCTTTGCTATTCCATCTCTATCAACATACCTACTTTGTGGGAACATATTAAAGAGCACTCATCTGGTGTTAGTTAAAGTAGAATCATTCTTTTGTCCACCAGGAGGACACATTTTGAGTTACAGGAATAAAGAACACATAACCGAAAACCCGGATCTTCATTGAAGTGCTCAACAGATACTTATAAGACGCTAAAAGCACGCATGCCAGAAGACAAGTATGAACTTTAGTGATAACAAAGCCTGAAAAGATTTAGGAGTATGTTGTAGAATAACAAGGCAAAGGGTTCAAATTAAACTGTAAAACACACAGCATAGAACTGTTATCTGTTGGATTTTATGTGACACAATAGAATCAATGTTTACTCTGAATTCATGTTCATCAGTATCTTTTTTAATATTTTTATGTGTATGAGAGAGTATTGCCTACGTACATGTCAGTGTACTTGTGCTATGCAATGCCCACAAAGGTCAGAAGAGGGTATTGGAGTCTCTAGGAACTGGAGTTAAGAAACATTATTAGCTGCCATGTGGGTGCTGTGAACCAAACCTGGGTCCTCCAAAAGAGCAGCCAGTGCTCTTAACAGCTGAGCCATCTCTCCAACCCCATCAGCATCTTAATTACATCCATATTTAAGTTACAACTCCTGAGAGAGGACTACAGCCCAACATACACCTCAAAAAGATTACTGTCTACTGCTGATATGTTAAGTCTCTGCCAATTTGGGTGACTAGTTTGATACCTGTTGCTACTGGATACTGCTTCCCCTACAAAAAAAATAAGTAAAATAAAGAATTATGTGTTCTGATGAGCAATTTAACACAGGATGAGAAGTATTCATTTTTCTTGGATATTGCTCAACTTCACCATTCCTTGGGGGAGGAAAAAGTCAAAATTAATTTTCATTGCAACAGTACAAAACATTCTAACCTGTGAATTGAAATCCCTCCTTTAAAACCTGTTGAAAACTATGCCTTTGCTGTCTAGTTCAAAACAGTTGCAAACGCACAGTCTATAATTTAGGGCCTGAGCAAATTAAAACTATTTCCTGGCCTGCCCAAGGCCACAAAAGTTGCTTTAATAGTCTGTGGAGCCAGGTTGGAAGAGAACTAGTGTATGCATGAAAGCCTGTTTAAAGTACATACCTTTTGTTCATGCCTGTTTCACTCAGGGATGCTGGGTGAGGATTCCTGAGGGCCCAGGAACAGAACTCAGCTCAAGATGAGAAAGCAGACATCTGATTGGGAAGTGACTTTCTTTCTCTGGACCCAACTCTGTTCTTAAAATAGAAGGCCCCAGTGTACACCTCTGATACAACCCACCTCCTGAGCTAGAACATGAAATGACTACAGCAGAAATCCACTTTGCAAGCAGTCTGTCTGCATAGCACCAAAGAGTCCCAGCATCAGGAACACAGTTTCAGAAATGTGATTTAGATCAACTACTTCCGATTTTTTTTCTTTACTTTTGAATGTATTTTAGTGAGTTTCTGTGTGCTTCATATAACAGAACTTGTTTAAATTTAGACGCCCCCGTTCCTGTCCCTACAACCTCTCACCACTGGATTTTATGCAATCTGCATTCTGTTACATATGGTAAGTCCCATCCCATCAAGCATTTGTATCCAAGTGTCCTTCAGTGCAAGTTCATGCACTGGGAATCTAGTCAGCTTATCTCGAGATCTTGGAGATCTGCTCTGCCTCTCATCTAGCAGTAATCAGTTACCAACAGTTCCTAGGCTAGGGCTGGAGCTTGCTGCCCACTCACTTGTTCTTGTTGGGTTTTTGAGTCTAATGGGTCTTGTGCAGACTATCATCATCCATTGTTCCAAGTTCATCTGCGTGATTTCTTTTATTTTAACTGAAACATTCACTGAGCATATACCAAGATACTTTGCTCTGTTCTTGGGATACGGTGAAGATGAAAATTGCATTCAAAGTGCTCACAGTCTACAAGGCTACAGTCTAAAGCTTATTCTCACCGGTCTGAGGATCACTGTCTTCCGAACCGCCCCATGAGTTATACTTTCTAAGTGGTAATTTGTGCTGCTTCCAAGGATACAAAAAAGTAAAGCCCTTCAAAAATGAGAGAAATGTGCTCTCGAGAAAGCTGCCGTTCATCCCATCCCATTCCTGTCCATCCCTCTAGAGCAAGAAAGAGAAGCAGGTGTTGGAAAAAAGAATGCTGGAACCTGAATAAGAAGCAGCAGAGACTCCTCGCCACAGGCCAGTGGAGAAGGGCTTGACTTTAATGCAAGCTCCAGGCAGAGATCTGTTTTCCAACAAATCTTTCACTACAGCACCCAGGAATCTGCAAGCTAAGCTGAATGCTATTCCCCAGAGTAATCCTTCTACTTACATAGATCTTTCTGGAGATATACTGCCCTAGATTTCCATTTCATTTGGGAGGGTTAACAAAAACTCATGAGCTATTTTGGAGAATAGCCTTCTTTTGTGTGAATATTTGGTTGTTACCTTCCTCTGGAATTTCTTTCTATGTGATATACTTCCTGCCTTGTTATTTAAATAGTTACTTAAATATTACTGGTTCTTCAAACAAAACAAAAGAAGCAGTATAGCAAACAAGGCAGGACCTTCACATTGTAAATTTCCAAATCTGGCTTCCACGGGGCCTGAAGTTGGCCATTCTTTGGATCTGACTGCCTTGGAAGTGAATGAAGTCTGAAGAAATCCCCATTGGCAACAAAAGTGTCTGTCCTGAGCCTTCCAGCTGCGCTTTGAGTAAAGACGGGACATCTGAAGTCAGAGCATAATCGACCTGTCAGAAACATTCTGATTTCACTTAAATATGAGGCTAACTGACAACCACTTTTCCCACAACTGAGAAGAATATCCTTACATGAGAGGCACTTGAAGACGTGTTAAGATTTTTGCAGCTATTAACACATTCCTAAGAAAAATACCACTAGAGATACAAGAAAGCCAAGGATAACAATCCTCTCTCTCCAGTGAAAACGTTTAGTCTGTTTGATTAAAGGAAGATAAATGAAGGGGCAAGGCAGAGCTCACCTCACATTCTGCACTGGTTTGGTTTCCTTGAGACCAAATTGTCTAATGTAGGAAAAAATGCAGTCTGCCCTCAAGTCCCTGAATTCCTGGAGCAAGAACTCTGAAGGGCAAGGCTCGGAGTTCAGTGAAGGCCTCCATGGGCTCCAGAGGGCCTTGACCTCATCCTCCTGCAACCTTGACCAGGGCTGGGCAGGGGGAAGAGGGCAAGGTAGAGCCTCAGACCCATAGGCATGGCACATGTGTCCTTCTTCATCATTCCCTAACCCAAGGGATTCAAACAGAGGTGCAGATCACCGAAAGAGAACACTGCCTTCTGAGCCAGGAGACCTGGGTGCTGATCTCAGTCAGTTCTGCAGGTCTTGGCCTTGGCTAACTCAAAGCTGCTTCTTTAGAACTTAAGGTTTTTTCTTTTCCTTAAATTAGGTTGAGACTAGAAAGGATAACTTAGTGGTTAAAAACCTCAGTTGCTCTTGTAGAAGACCCAGGCTTAGTTTCCAGCACCCACATGGTGGCTAACACCCACCCTTCACTCCCGTTTCCAGGGGATCTGACGACCTCTTTTGACTGCCACAGACTTGGCATACCTGTGTGCCCCTGTATAAATGCAGGCAAAACACTCTTACACACAAAATAAAAATAAATAAAACCTTTTTTAAAATAATAAAAATTAAAAGGTTGATCTAAAATGGCACTGTTCAAACTATAAATATTTGCAATAAGAATGTAAAGTCAATGGAGTGGGTTACAGTAGGTGATTTTTTGATAAGATGGAAGGACATAGGGAGGAAGATAACACATATGGCACTACATATTGTTTCCTGAGACTTTAAAAAATATTTTTGTGGGGCTGGAGAGATGGCTCAGTGGTTAAGAACAGTGGCTGTTCCAGGAGACTTTGGCACTTTCTTCTGACCTCCCGTGGTGCTGCAGGACACGGGTGCACTTACATACGTGCAGGCAATGCACTCTTTCCTTTAAAAATAAAAATAATAATGTACAAAATATTTTTCAATATTTTTTATTTTATTTGACAGGATGATTATAGGTATTCGGGGGTACCATGTGATGCTTCAATATCATGTGTATAAAGTATGATCATTAGATCAGGATAACTGGTATAATCTTTGCCTTAAACACATATCATTTGCGTTGAGGACATTAAAGTCTAGTCTTTTATCTATAAAAACTTTTCTTCTGCTTTCATTCTTTTTTGCTGTTTGTTTTGTCTTGAGATAGACTCATTCTTGGAGCAAACACCGGCCTTGAATTGGTGATACTCCTGCTTGAGCCTTCAGAATGTTGCAATTACCAAGCCCGGTACCGAGCCCTCATTTTGATAGATGGAGATACGGAGTGTAGAATGACATTTTGGTGTTTTGTCTTCTAGCAGCTCTTTGGGAACTAGAACCTGGTGCTTCTCTTGCTGGTTTGAGCACCTGCTCTCCTTCGGATCTGCCTCTACTCGTGGTCTTCCGTTTTTCTCTGGGTGTCCTCTGCATTTTCTCCTTGTCTTTGTGTTTTGGAATTTTACTGATGCATTTATGATGATTTTTTTTTCTTTTATCCTGATTGAACTATGCCAGACTTCTTGAAATACGGAGTCATGATATTTCTTAGTTTTGTCGACTTTGTGGCCGTTACTTGGCTGTAGAAGTCTCTCTCCTCCAGTCTCTCTGGTCTCTTCTGAAACTCCTCTTGACTGTGCAAGGCTGTGTTCGTCTTTTGCATGACTCAGCCTTCCTAACATATTTCATATCACTGTTATTTCTGTATTCCAGGTAGACTTAATGGGTAATGTTCCAGTTCACTGACTTCATTAAAGCAATCCATTTGAGCTTTTAAATTTTCAACATGTGATTATCCACTTGCTTTGTTGTATGCTCATGTCTATAGTTGTATTCTTTATTTTGTTAAATGCTTCAAATGTAGCTGCTCACGGCAGTCCAGATCTGCTATTTATTCTGCTCGGTAGCTTCGTTCATGGTGGGTTTGTAGTCTTTGCGTGGGAACTCATGGTTTGACATTATTCTGTGCTGTCCACAGCTTTAACTCAGAGGAATACTGTGCCTCTGGGTGATCATTGGGAACCTATAACTCAGAAGATCTCAGTTCTGAAAAATATAAGGTAAGAGAGATTCAAATTCAACTTCTCACTACAATTCCAAAACTGACCATCCTTACAAGGTTTGTGCAGCAACACAGCTTCAAAGATATGGAAATTCATCCCTTCAGCTATCCCCTCTGACATCTGCTACTCCAACTCCCCTGCCTCTGAAACCTTCATGGCAGCTGCTCATGCTGAGCCCACTGAGGTTACTGGCTGACGGAAGTCCAGGGGTGCTCAGGCCAGGTGTTTCAAGAAAGACAAGCAAAGTGGCATACTAGGGGGAATGCAGTGTATGGGGCAAAGGGTAACTCCTGCTGCCTAAAACATTCCTCTGCCTCCACTCCCTCCCTGTTAGCTTCCTGACAACCACTCAGGTGTCTTTGAAAGTTCAACTTCAGCATCATACCTAGGAGATTTTGATGAGCACATTCTCTTCCAACTCTATCTATTCCAACAGGACTTTATTCTCTTTGCTCATAAGTGATTTCTTTATTTTATTCATTTAGAATTCCCACAAATGGTTAATTTAAGAAATGATTTTAAAGTAGAATATTAATTTTAGGCCAACTCATTATTTCACTGATATTTATTTCTTTAGAGTTAACGATGGTACTGAATTTTCCCGCAGCTTTAGTGGCATGCAGGTGGAAAACACAAATTGCATTTATTCAGATTGATGTTTTCATGTACTCATAGACTATGCAGAGATTAACCACAAGCAAGCTAAGACCCGCAGGTTATTTTCAACCAAATTGTTTCAGATCAACTTTTTACCCACTCCTCTGTGACCATAGTAGACCTCACATGACTGCTTATTGGTGTGATTATTGAGGTAAGGTCCTGTATGTAGCTTAGGCTGGCCTTAAACTCGTGATCCTGTTGCTTCACCCTGTCTTCAAAGTGCTCGGCTTATGGGCATGCACCACCACACCCAACTCACATACATTTTACCCTCTCCTGCTTTCATTTCTGTACTCATCTTGTAGATTGCTAGGTTGCAATTTCATTGGAAGAAGTAACAACTGACCTCTAGTCCCTACCCATAGTAAAATGCCTGGTAGTTATTATTCACTTACTATAATTAAAAAATAAAATCTAGAATGGTCCATTTATTCTATCTTGTAAGAAAGTGGCATTGTGGTTTGAATATAACACTTATGATTTTTTTATTGAGTGACTCTGTTGTTACATAATTACTTGGATCTAGAATGTTGTGAATATAATTTTCATGAATTCTAAAGTCATAGCTCAGAGTTGTTATAAACGTAGCACCTATGGGAGACAGTTGCTTTACTTCACTAAGATGTGTCTTTCCAGCAATTATATGCTATCTAATGATTTATTTCAAAATATATAGACTACCTCAGCTGATGCTAAGAGTGACTGGTCAAACCCCCACAAAAATAACTGAAGGTTGAGGCCCAGAATTTATCTTATTTCACATCTTTTGCAAAATCTCCCTGAACTTATTTAATGACACTATTATTTAAAGTAGATTTTTTTCAGGTAAAGGACAATGTAATTTGTCCAAAGCATATTTCGGCAAATGTTCATTTATTCTTCATTAACACTGATTATATTCATCATTTTCATAAACGTTTTTGATATACACATCCTACTACAGGATGGACCACAATAATTAAGGTTCTGCAAATATTTTCTATCATGTCCAAAGTTGATGAATTTGGATTTCTGATTATACAAATGTTATGTATTTGATGTCAACATCTTGATGAGCAAGGCTAATAATGATACCTGAGTTTATTTCTTTAAGACATTCATGACAATTTCTACACTAAAATATACAAATCTTTGAGCAGAATTAAATTTCATTATTATTAATCTCATTTAAAACAAAATGATTGTAATGATTTGGATATGAACTATTCCCCCAAAATGGTTCATGTTTTGAAGGCTGAGCTGATCTACAGTATGTAGATCTGATCATTGAGGGATAATTGGATCTATTAATCAGTAGATTGATGGCATATTGGAAACTGTCAGAACCCTTCAGTGGTGGGGCTGAGATGGAGAAATATGACATTGGGACATGTCCTTGAGGGTCATAGCTATCTTTCTCTTTGCTTCTACAAGCCATGAGACAAGCAATAACAAGGCTTCATCATGACCTGTGACCATGATGCTCTATCTCACCTCAGGCCTGGAAACAATGAAGTCAACTGACCAAGGACCAAAACCTCTGAAACCATGTGTAAGACAAAGTAAATGCTTCCTCATTTCAAACTGAGTATTGTGGAATTCTGTCACATCAATGAGATACTCACCAGTGATCTTTTAAAATTGGTGTCAAAATTGGAGCAGTCTTACTTAGGTTGTGAACTGATATTAGCAAAAGCAACAACACATTCAGATATAAATCCTTTTGAATTTCAAATTTACTTGTCTTCTATTTTGATATAATACATTGGGGAACAACAAAGACATGAGATAAACCTAGGGCTCTCTAAAGTATTGTTTACCTTCCTGGGGATTCCCAACTGGCATAACTAGAAAGGGCTGGGAGATGCTGAGTACACACCCCTACAATCTCTGCCTTTTCACTCACTCTACATGGACCCAAGAAAGTGGGGTATGAGACATGACATGTAGGCAAGTCTGTTAGTGCACCTTTCCCTCCCCTGTTTGAGAACTACCTGTCTTTAGAATCTAAGCTATCCTGAGCATTTTTCTTTTGGACAGTGGCATATATGATGGCTTTTTCTTTCTTTTCTTGGCACTGGCTTTTTTTGTAAAGTTTTATTGAATGTTTGTGTATTTCATACAGAACATCTTAATCATTTTTATTCTCCCTTCCCCTTGGTGCCTGCCCACACCCATCCTACTGGATTTCATGCATTCTGTCATTTGTGTTATATCTGGGTATTTTAAAGTAAACTTTTTATTTTAAGGGCCCAAATGAAAATTGATATGTGAATGCATACAATCAGGATATAGTACATAGATCTACTGCACATTTGGTATAATGGCAACTTCTTTTCCCGTCTAATTCTATCAAAGCCAGAGAACATCGTCATTTTTCATTTACTGTCACCGAACTTCTCCTTTGAAGGAATGCTCTTGGTCTGAATGTACATCAGCACTCACTGCGGTGATGCTGTGATTATAGAACGCTGATTATGAGCCTGGCAATGCCATGAAATGTTGCACTTACAGGATGATTTAACTTTTGAAATCTCTCCATAAAGCAGGTGGCATTACCAACCCTTTTGACTGGCAATCTGAAATTTAGAGGACTTAGGGAACCACCCAAAGTTTTGTAACTGCAAAGTGTAAGGACCTGGCCTTGCAAACTTGGCACAGAGTTTTCATATAAAGGTTGTAGAGAAAGCAACTGATTTTTTTCTGTGCCTATAAAATTAAAAGAACTATTTCAAAATGTCAGGTAAAAAGCATCATAACTCAGGACATATAAGGAATTCAAAAGCTCATGAAAATTTGAGTTCCCTGAACTATCAGCTTTTCTGGATTTTCCTTCTTCTGTAATCTACATACGAATAAAAAGGTTAGAGAAATCCAAATGAAATTAAAAACAATACATAATTGCTGGAAGATGGGCAGAAGTCAAGTATTTAACATATTTTTATTCTCCTCAGAGCCATTTCAGAATGTGTCCTATCAGGCTTTGTGGTGAGTGACACTTAGTTTCTCCACCTGAGTTAGAGCATTCTTGGTTTAAATCTCTTCACAAAGGAAAGAAAATCACACAGCGTGCTATGGTTTGAGTCTGTAGATGTCTGTATGCTGGGCATACAATTTTCTTCATCAGCGGTTCACTGTATAAGCACTTCTGCTGTGCATTGCATACAAACCATTAGCATAATTCCAAGTACATTGTGTTAATTTCAGAGCTGAATCACGATATCCTCATTCAATTGTACAGCATCTTTCCCACACTGGGGTAAGTTTTGCCCCACAAAAGTTCTGTGTGAGAGAAAAGAGGCAAGATGGGGCTGACTAGGACCAACTCCAGAGCGCTTCAGTACCACTGCCAAGGTATTTAAGTGTGTAATAACTTCCTATGTTGGCAAAAAGTTTGCATTCACAATGAGGAAACAATAAAAGAGAAAATATTTCTAGCTCTCAGGTACTGGTCCACCGTGAGAGGGAGATGGCAAGCATTCTTTGATGGAAGATAAAGTAATGGGATAGCATTTCTAGCTCAACAGCATTTGAGAGCAATTGAGCTTGGGAACCAGATTTCTGACGGATTGGTGCTTGGGTCAGCCAGACAATCAACAAGGGGTGATCTAGGGAGGCTCTCCATCCTTCATTCCACTGGAGGCAGAACTGTGTTGATGTATAAATGTACCTCCTGGTTTCCAATTGCTGTTCTCTTTCAGCAATGAGGCATGAAGCCTGGGAAGCCACAGATACTTGGATCTAAGAGGGTATTTTATTTCCCCTCTCTAGGTCTAGAGAGTGAAAAATACTCAAGGGCCCTTTGTCTTAGTCTTGAGAGTTCTCACAATCTTAAAACCTTCCTTCTCTAGACTGCAGATCATTAACTTGATCTGTATATGATTCTGTTATCAAAATGCTCCCTGTCCTAGGCCAGGAGGAAGACGAGTGGGATCTCCTCCCTACCCACGGATTGCATACCTTAGCCTTCTGCTTATCTGACACCAGGAATGAATGCCTGAAGAAAAGCAGCATCAATATGTCTAATTACACTTTAGCTTCCATACATCTTAAATTCTTATAGGAAATCACACTCCCTTTGCCCTCCATCTCTGTCTCTATCCCCCGCCCAGTTTGTTCGTATCATCCTCCACAGTTCCTTCAGGATTGAATCAATCCCAACCGTTTCCAGCAGAGTAGAAAGAGAAGAGCAAGGGATTCAGAGCTTCCAACATGGGTTTTACTTTTCCAAATCCTTAGAGACCTTCCTCTACGTTTTCCCAGCTGTACTTGGAAGCTGTAACAGATCCAGAGACCATTTTAGAACCTCATTTGTATTATCCTGACACTTAGGAATCCAGTTTCTGTTAGAGGGATGTCATCAAAGTTGGTGGGCTCAAAACATGACCTACTTTTTAAAACCCATCTGTTAGAAGCCTATAGATTTTCTTGGTTTGTTTGTTTCTGACTGTCTACTGAAATGGCAACAACAACATTCTCACTTTCCAAGCCCACCTCCCAAACAGCAATAAACTGAACGCTTATCACAAAGGAGCTGAATAGTTTCCAAATCTGCAGCAGGCACACACACACACACACACACACACCCCATAGTGACTTTCTCTTAATCTAGAGGGAGAAGAATGAGAACAAGATGTGGTGTTCAGCTTAATTCATGAGTACCTAGCTTATTTCCCTTCAAAAACGTACTCCAAACCAAAGAAAAGCATTAGAAAAAAACCAGCTGAGCAGCCTAGCCTCAGACATACCCTCTCACCTGATTTCCTCCTAGCTCAGTGGCCAGTCACACACACACACACACACCCACACGCGCACGCACACATGTGCGCACACAATATGAAACCTCTGAGTTCCCCAAGGGGCATCATTTCTGGATCAGAATAAAGCTAAAAAAGAGAAGAATGAAGGCAAAAGCAGAAGGGAGAAAGAGAAGGAAAAGAAGAGAAGGAGGAGGCAGAGGAGAAAACGGAAAATGGAGCCTCCACATGTCCTGACTGTTCAGCGAAGTCACTTATCTACCTTTAAGCCAGTTTCCAGACTATCAGCATTTAATTGGCCAATTTTATTTATGATTGAGCACTAACATTAAACTTAGAATCCAGGGTTAGAGGTCTTTTGTTTTCTTTTTATCAAAGCCCGACATCCTCACATCCAAGTAGCTGATCGCTAGTTCTGTATAGAATTTTCCTTCTCGGTCAGTGAGAACACTCAGCAAGTAAAGGCATTTGCTACCAAGCGTGATGACAGGAGTTCAATCTGTGGAACCCACTGCACAAGGAGAAAACCGACTTTCAAACTTTGTCCTGTGGCATATGTGCCCCTCACATCTGAAAAACAAGCAACACATTTTTTTAAAAATAGTATTTCTTCTCTCCAGCCATGCCTCCACCCGACTCCATGCGGCTCACCATCTGCCAGGGGCTCTGTCTGGCCCTCAGGGAAAAGGTCGGAATCTATGGCTTGGTATGCATTTGGCACCTGACCCAAGTCTTCAATTTTAAATTTACCTTTGCTATGCCTTAATTTGAGTGCTCACAAAAATAGCTCATCCACCTCTAGAATTGTATCTGTATTTTAATTAAGAAAAACTGAGAAGGGATTGGAGAGATGGCTCAGCAGTTAAGAGCACTGGCTGCTCTTCCAGAGGGCCTAGGTTCGATTCCCAGCACCCACATGGTGGCCAACAACCATCAGTAACTCCAGTTCCAGGGGATCTGACACCCTCTTCTGGCCTCTGCAGGCAATGCAAGACATGGGTGAACTTTTATACATGCAGGCAATACACTCACACACATAAAATAAAAACAAATAAATTTAAAATTAAAAAAAAGCAAAAGTGGGGAATAAGAGGAGTTTCCATCGGTATTAAAAAAACTAAAGATTTTCAAGAAATGTCCAAAGTCTATCAACGTGTATCTTATGAACTGGGTGTCTGCAAAGGCAGTATTTCCCAAAAGAAAACTTGAATTCTGGTGGTAAGGAAAAAGGTCACCAAGTAACTTGTAGTGGGTCTCAAAAAGCTCAGAATAAGCAGTAGAAAGAAATTTCAAGGTATTTTAGTAGAAGAAAAGACAGATACATCAACTGTTCAAGGATAAGCTCTATGCAGTAGCCTATGAAGTTACATAGGATTTGTTTTATAAACCAACTCTGGGGGAGGAAGCTGGAAAGACAGCTCAATGGTTAAGAGGTGTACTGCTCATACAGAGGGCCAGAGTTCAGTTCCAGCAGCCATGTTTGTGTGTGGCATGTGTACTCACAACCACCTATAATTCTAGATCCAGAGTATCAGACGCCCTCTTCTGGCTTCTGCAGGCATTGCACTCATATGTACTAAGCTACATACAGATACAAAATTTTAAAAAATTAATTTTTAAAAGAACTATTTACAAGGTAAATTACTGTAACATTGATAACTATTCTTTCTAATCAAAAGTACTTTAATTTACTCCAGGGATAAAAATAAATATTAAACTGGATGTGATGATGCATGCCTTTAGTCCCAACACGTAGGGGCAGGCAGATCTCTGTGAGATCTAGGCCAGCCTTATCTCTATAGTGAGTTCCAGGCTAGCTGGGGCTACAAGAAGACCCTGTCCCAAAACTTAAAGGAAATGAACTTCAAAATTATTCAGTATTTTAATAGTTTAAGGGTAGGCCTGTTAGGTTGATATATTTTTATATTAAATCAAGTAAAAATTACATAAATATTTGCATAATATTTTAGTATTAAAGGAAAAAAATTATGATCAAAATAAATCAGTTTCAAAGCTGGGCATTGTGGCACTTGCCTTTAGTCCCAGCACTCAGGAAGTAGAGACAGGAGAATCTCTGTGAGATCGAGGTCACTCTGGTCTACATACTGAGCTCCAGGCCAGCTGGAGCTGCAGGATGACCCTATTTCAAAAAACAAAGAAACAACAAAACAGTTTCTAAAACAAATCAGAAACTTGCAAGGAAACTGCAAAGAAATGCAAGCAGGTCCTATCTCCGGGGATGCAGGATATGTATGTATTGTCTAGCTCACTTTAATATAGGCCAACTCTGTAAGTGAAAGTGGGCAAGAAAAATAGTTTCTATGGCCCAGGCTTTGATGTGTCATAGTCTTTATGTCTAATAAGTTTGGCAAACATGCAGAACTGTGGCTGAGAGACTGGAAGTGAGTATTCCCATAACGACCATCCACCCTGGTGGAAGGACTCTCTAAAGGGACCAAAGCAAAGTCTGTGGGCTTTTCTCCAGAAGACAGACATCCTCTCCTTTCACCTTGTCACCAGTACCTGCTGACCTGGACTGGTCTTCTCCATTTTTTGTGACTGCTTTTGGCTTCTATACTCTCTTCACCTTAGAGTGTAGACTCCCAGAGGCCCATGCTTTTCGTACCAAACTAAGGGTTCAGTGCCCAGATCTGAAGAATCCCAGGCAGAGCCCAGGGACTCAACCTTTCTCTGCAGTGACTCAGACAGCTCATCTCTCTCCTTCCACTCACTTCTGAATGAGACTAATACCCACCATCTTCACTTCCAGCACCATTTCCCCTGCACTAAGTATTTATTAAGCATTCATGTGCATGGCACAAAGTTGGTGTTGTACAGACTAAATGAGACAGAGCTGGTTTTAGAGTGTTTTTATGATGCAAAAGACAGGCAAAGTCCGGCATGTAAGTAAAGGAAGGGCGTGCAGCTGTGTCCATGCAGACTGAAGAACAGAAAGCTGGAAACACCATCCATTTGATACTTCTCAGTGTGTGTGCTTGACTTTGCGTTATCTTTGGCAGTGAATAAATGAAACTAAATTTGAATTTCAAAACTATTATATTTCATTCCAATAAATAACCAAGTTCTGCCTCTTTTTCTGTTTTCCCAAGGGGCATTCATTAGCATATGGCAAGCCAAGCATATTCACATGGCAGATACATGAGCTGATACCACAGAAGATTAAGGAGCCAGCACACACTGTACCAAGGACTGTCTTAAGTGTTAATTATCTAAGTACAGAGCTTCACAGTGGCAGTTGTGCTTTATGGAAGCAGCTAACATGAGACTGGCAAGAACATCCTTTCCCTGGAAGGAAAAATGCCTTTTAAGAACTGGTAAGCCAGAGGGTAAAGAATGGGAATTGTATTGTGCTGACGAACTCCAGCCTTGAAGGCTCGGTCTTTCCCATTGACCTCATGTCAGTCTGTACAATAAAGAAACAATCATTTATGGAAGGTATCTTATAATTTTTAAGTGAGCAATAGCTGGAAATTTTCATCTGGGTTCTAGCTGTTTTCTTCCTTGTTTGTTTAATCTAGACTTTTGGTCTTCCTGAAAGATGAAAGTCTGCCATTTCAGCCTCAATGCCTCATAATCTATGTGCCTCATTATTTATTAATGTCAAGTTATTACACTTCAGTGGAGGATGGGGGCTGAAGCCGCACAGTGACAGATGTTCCAACAGATCAGCTTATATAATGAGAAGCTGGGCCAAAACTGTCCAAAGGGCTGTTTTTTAAAAAAACATACAGACTTCAAAGAAATGAGTTGTGGCATCTGCGACATCTACAGAACAGTGCCCGTGGAAGGAGCGGGTCGCAGACGCACGGTCAGGTCATGCGACGATGGGAGCTTGTAGTGCAGGGACTGGAACAACATCTGGGCTGCAGCAAGCTAGCCAGGACATTTTAAAAGAGCTCCCGTGGAGCCTCAAACTGATTTCACAGAGCTGCCGGGGGAAAACAAGCTGCACTGAGGAGCTTATGTGTTTTGGCTCACATGTTTTATCCTCAGTCACTGTGGAGGGCCCCACTCAGCTGTGGAATTGGAGGGACAATCTTGGACAGTGATTCTCTGTCCAGACCTCTGTCTCTGTGGGGTTACGCAGAGGTCTAAGCAGGCAGTCACTAAAAATGGTATAAAATAAGAAATACTCTCATAAAGCTACAAGAATTGTTCATGTTATTTCTCAGCAAGAAATTCTCAAAGGATGTTTTTCCACAAGAACTTAACACCTATCACTTGTAGATAATATATCAATTGGAGACTAAATTGTGGGGGGGGGTCAAAGAGAGGAGTGTACATACTACCCCTGAAAATTATGAGTATCCATTGTCAGTATCATGCTGCTCAAAAGGAGTTGCCTCCAGTCTCCTTTCAAGAATATTTTCTTTAATTGAGGACGAATCTTTGTGATACTGTAGGTGGCATTTGAGAGAAGTGCTGGACAGAGAGAAAAAGCAACCCACCTGTTCGTGAACCTCGCTGACTGCTGAGATGCATTGGAACCCCAGAATTCCATGACATGGCACCTCTCATAGGACAGCAAGGTGACGACAAGGAGCCAAGGTTCTGACACCAGATCCTTGGGTGCAAATCTTGACTTTGCCGCTTGTTGGCTATGTGATCTTGGGTAGTTATCGTTCTTTGCTACTCATTGTCTACATATTTAAGACAAGAATCAAAACAACAGATCCATAACAGAACCTTATAAAAAACAAATGTATCTGTGTATATGACATATTTAAAGTTGATCTTTACACATAGTTTTATATAAATTCTTTTAAAGCTCTGTCTCTCGTACTAAAGGTGATTATTTTATTACTCAAACCATCCGAATGTGAAAACAAAATGTCCCTCTCTCATTTCTATATCATTTTTATCCTACCTTCCTTTCGTCAAACTCTGTCCTGGATTTCCTGATTCCTTCATTTCTCCAATAGTGTGGTGTGTTTCGTCGATTGAACTTGTTCTTCTATTTTTTGACTTTTTGTATATTATAAAGTTTGTACCCTTTTAAAACCCAGCAGGGAGCAGAACTCAACAGAGAGTGCTGTTGTGGTACATGCAAATTAAGAAAAGGGAAAGAGGGGGCTAGGGATGGAGTTTAGTGGTAGAGTGCTTGCCTCAGCATTTACAATGGATTCAGACTCAGTGTTGCAAATGCAAGTTAGGAGGGAAGGGAAGAAGAGAGGAAGGGAGGAAAGAAGGGAGAGAGAGGGAGGGAGGGAAGGAGAGAGGAAGGGAGGGAGAAGCTAATAAAGCAGGCTTTGATGAATCACCCCACGATGAGAACAGAGACCAGGCTGTGATCTCCCTCCCTCTCCTTCCTCCGCCTTTCTCTTCTACTTCCCTCTAAGACTACAGTGGTACCTGTGAACGGCACTTTGCCAGCTCTCAGCCCCTGCTTGAATCTAGTAAGAAGACACTGAAAAGGAAAAGCAGAGAACCCTCCCAGGTATCTTGTCTTTTTTCAGTTCAAGACTCAGATACTTAACTGTCTCTGAGTACTTATTCTTCATTTCTAATAGAACAAGAAATCTCAGGAGGAAAAAAAAGACTGGCTTAAATGAGAGCCAGCATGAAGACCAATTCCGTATAATTTATAGGAAAAACTACTAGTTTTTCACAACATCAATGACCTGTGTCCCTAAAATATAGCCCAATATGCCAACAGAGCAAGGGGGATTAAAAGATAACTTTAATGTGATCATAATCTTCATGAGATATTACATGTTATTCAGCCTCTAAAAGTGACAGTCATCCTGACAGGACATTTTATGTTCACATGCTGTAAGAACTTAGAGAAATGTCCCAACGTGGAAGCCCATAAATGAGTCACTAAGAAGAGCACAGCTTTCTTTTTATAAACTCTGTAACAGCAGAAACAAATCATGGTCTCTAAAGCCACAGTGATAATCCTCCTTATCCAACCTATTTTCACTTCAGGATGAAAGATGGTGTTGGGGCCCAGCAGATTTTTCTTGAAGTTTATGGTAGGTCAGCTAAACAGACAAGCCCAGCCATCTCTTTGATATCTTCCTTTTCCCCTTATCTAAGCCAACTCAACTTTACTTTTTATTGGATTTCCATTACTTCAGTGTTCTTCATGGAGTCGCAGTGCCTGTAACTGTTACAGCTTATGGTAGTTTAGTACTTTGAACATCATTAATTAAATCATTGCATCATGCAAGTCAGGCTTCCATCAAAAATTGCTATCTTTTCCTCCAGCCTAGCAGCCTTGGCGTGGGGCTTTCTTACAGAGTCTGGATTGCATCTAAAACCATGTGGCAAAGGAGAAAACAAAAAGAGGCCATTAAGAGAAGACTCGGGCCCAGCAAAGTCTGCTCTTCGTGGACTAACCATGCTGCATCTGTTGCACTAGCCAGACAGAAAGAACTCACATGTTCCCACGCGATACCTCTTGCTGCACACCTTTCGCCCCACTCTGCCCACATAATCCAAATACTGATTTCGACTCTGCCTTTCTTCCAAAACACAGCTAACTCTAGCCTGCTAATACTTATAATAGGCCAAAACTTGTTCTCAGGGAATATGTAAGAAATTCTCTTTTCTTCAACAATCATTCATGGGCTCTCTCTGTAGGAGAACCTACCCTGAGTCACAGCCATTAACCACGTGGAAGGGTCAATAGACTTGTTTGTATTTTGGATGAGGTATCGTCAGCTCCTGTGATAGCTGTAAGGAAAGAGGTAAAAGAGGAAGACATGCAACTACAGTGTGCCGATCGCACTGACTTCAAGGAGCTGACGTTTGCACTGTGCAATAAGCTAAGAAGTCCACAGGGACAGCTACCACTTTTGAAGAATATCCAGTGATACTATAGTCCAGGTCTATGGGCTCCTCTGTTCTGTCCTTATTGTCTAAAGAAAATACAGTCTTTTAGCTCTAAACCCCCTGATAGACTCCAGAAATCCCAATACTTAGTCTTCTCTATTTTGTACACCTCAAGAATAAGACTTTGTCTCACAGAACAAGATGAAGTTCTTAAGATACAATATTGATAGTTTAGAATATGCTGTCCAGCATGGGAGCCACGTAGCTAACTACTGAGTGCTTGAAATATAGTTAATGTAATTATAGTACTCAGTTCTTAATTTTGCTGAATTTTAGTTAAATTAAGTGTAAAATTTAAAAACTGAGTAATGTAAAACATTTGTCTACTAAATGCAACTTTATTGCTTAGAAAGGACTATGTTGAAAATGTAGTATCCAAAGTAAATGTGCTAGAAAGTGGGTTTAGTACACAAAGCAAAAGTACACAAAATATTTCTTTAATACATTTATGTGAATTAGATTATGATCAACTAACTGGGAACAGTACATTACTAAAATTTCTTTCACCTGTTTCTTTTCTTAATGCGGCCATCAGAAAAAGTTGTGTATGTGGCTCATTTTCTATTTCTACTGAGCAGTGATGTTCTAGAAAGAGAATTCAAGGGAGACAAGAAGAGAGATTCTGCAATGAAACAGACAGGCTAGAGAATGGGAAAAAAACCCAGAAAACACTTATTTAACCCAGCTAACTATATACTACAGAAAAGTAATCTTACTTGAGACTAAGTCCTTGATCTCATAGCTTTAGCTTTTCATTCTTCCTCCATCATCAAAACTGGCCTGTAGAAACCAACACTGGCAGCTTCTGGTGACGAGACGGTCCTTGGCAGTGCTGACCACTCACTCCCTGGACAAGACTTACACCCGGCCCTGTAGCAAAGAGCTCAAAATGGTGCAATAAAGCCAAAACTAGCAGAAGCAGTATTACATGTACTCTGCTGTGGTATTTGTGTGGGGCTTAATGAGACGGAAGGATTACAGGAAAAGTTTGTGTCAAAATGATTCTTTAAAGTGAGACAGTAGATCAAAGTTCACCACTGCCAAATATACAACTTGAGAGCAAACTCAAGTGCTGCTATTAATCATGGTTTCTGGGGATCTGATGACACAGATTAGATGGCTGTGAAGGATACTGCTGTGCATCATGTTCTTGCAACTGTCGTCAACGCTTCTGCCAAGGGTCCACAGATCAGGGGGAAAAGCTGTTTAACATTTATTGAGGTGTCTCTCCCTGAGCTTAGCCAGGAATCTGGACAACAAGTTTAAGTTCATGGTTTAAGTTCATGACAACACCTCAAAGGTATCCTTAAGTCCTCAGCTCCCTTAGGAAAGAAAAGCCTGAAAATCTGAGAGGCTGCAGGGAGGTGGAGCACAGCTGAGACCAGACACTACATTAATTGCATTTCCGCCTAGCTTTCAGTCAGATATGACTTCCCATAATTATTCTTTAAAATGTTTTAAGTAACTTATACCATAATTCAAAAGACTGAGGCTGTGCAGCTTCTTTTTCAGATTAAAAATGTATCCTAGAGTCAATGGCATCTTGCAAACACTGTAGGATGGGTGGCACATGGGTCCAATTTCAATTGACTTCTTTGCATTATTGTTACAAGAACTAAATTTAACTGTCAAATTTTTAAAAAGTTACACAAGGTCGCAGCATTGAAACAAAGGCTATTGTGCACCTTTAAAAGAGTACCAAACGAGAAAGATCTGGTATAAATTTAACATTAGTAAAGCAGATTGCTATCACTGAAGGTCTGACATAAACTCCACATTTTCTTAGCCCATGAGATCAAACAAGAGAAAGAAACCAACTTCGAGTTTGTTTGAGATATACATATCATGTGCAAAGGCATGGTGGTACTCAGAAAGAAATATGTCTCATCCTTTTTTATTTTCTTTTTAAAATATTGAATTTATTATTTTTATTTTATGAGTGTATTGCCTGCCTGTACATGAGTATACCCATGTCATGCAATGTCTGTGGAGGTCAGAAGAGGGTTTTGGATTCTCCTGGAACTGGAGTTACAGACAGTTGTTATTCACCATGTGGGTGCTGAGAATCAAACTGGTTCGCTGCCAGACCATCCAGTGCTCTCAACCACTGAGCCATCTCTCTAGCCCTATTCTTTTTTTTTCATTTTCTTACATATTTATTGTTTGTTTACTTGTTTGCTTCTTTCTTGAGGTAAGGTCTGGCTATGTAGCCCAGATCGATTGTGAACTCATGAACTTCCTGCCTTCGCCTCAGAGTGCTAGGATTCTAGGCACACACACCAGCATTCCTAGCTCCTCTCCTTCATAAGTAAAACATTATCACCAGTGTGCTTTTCAGACAGAAGAGAGGGCTTGCAAAACTACAGCTACTCATGCTACAGTGAGAGTACATGTGTCCTGTACTCAAATGTATGCTTGCAAGACTCTGGTTAGTGTCAAAAGGCATGTCTTCCTTCTATTACATCCTCCTGGAGCAGTCAATGCCCTTTTCCTGAAAAGTACTTGCCCTCCCGTAAATTTCAATGTATTTAACTTATATGATTATTCTGTTTCTCTAATAGATTTCACATACTTTGTATTCA
The DNA here is from genome assembly GCA_035773235.1 of Eospalax fontanierii. Classification (NCBI taxonomy): domain Eukaryota; kingdom Metazoa; phylum Chordata; class Mammalia; order Rodentia; family Spalacidae; genus Eospalax; species Eospalax fontanierii. Next base: position 63,857,895 of record CM069539.1, on the reverse strand, counting down.
GGGACATTCTCTTCTTTCTTAACAAAACTTTCCCAACATCTAAGATTATGTGTGATTCATAGCCAAACAAATATTCAAAGATTAAGTGAATGGACAGATGATAGAATAATTTAGTTACTGAAAGCCATGAAGATTGCTCCAAGTCTCCCTTACTAAGATTATCATAGCACTGTGACTATTCTAGCATTATAAGATTTTATTTTGTTGTGATAAAATATACATAACATAGACTTAGCCTTTTAAATCATTTTATCATTTATTTGTGTTCCTGTGTATGTATATGTGACAACATGTGTATGTATATGTGTGAGTGTAGGCAAGAAGAGAGTGTAGAATCACCCGGAGCTGGAGTTATAGGTTTTATGTTGCTCAGTGTGTGCTGGAAGCCAAATTCCAGTCCTCTGCAATCGCAACAAGCACTGTATCTCCAGAACCATCTTTCCAACCCCTAAAACAATTTTAAGTGTGCAATTCAATTCAACTGATGTGCAGCCACCACTTCCCTCTATCTTCAGAACGTTTTGTACCTTCTCAGACTTAAACTCTGAACCCATTAAGTACTCTCCATCCCCTCTAGCCTCTGGCCATACTTTCTACCTGGTGGATCTGGCTACTCTCCGTACATCATATAAGTAGAATCATACAGTATTTGTTCTTTTTGGTTAGTTTGGGGGTTTTTTGGGTTGTTTTAAAGATAGCTCCAATTGGCTTAGAATGCACAGAGATCCAACTGCCTCTGCCCCCTGAGTGCTGGGACTAAAGGCATGTGCCACCATGCCTTGGAGTGTCTATCTTTGTAAATATGCTTATTTTACCTCAGCATGGTGTTTACAAGGTGTAATAACAAATATTCGGATTTTAATCATTTATGAGGCTGAATAGTATCCCACAGTATATGCCAACTTTGATTTATTGATTCACTCATTAAAGGCACTTGGGTTGTTTAATTTTTAGTTCATTTTCAATAGTACTATCCTGAACATGGCATACAAAAATCTGTCTTATTTGCTGTATTTAGTTCTTTGGGGTATAACCTCAGAAATGGAACTGTTGGAATAAGATGGCTATTATAAAGATTATTTTTAATTACTTATTATATATTTTTATTTAAGGAAGGCTTGCATGTGTCATGTATACACATGGGAATCAGACAAGAGTCAGTTTTAGCATGACTTTTTCTACCATATGGATCCTGGGATTGAACTCAGGTACTTAACAACCATTTGTATATCTTCCTTGGAGAAATATTGATTCAAGTCTTAGTAGGGTTGCTGTTGAATTGTAGAAATTCCTTATACGTTGTAGCTATTAATCCCATATTATATATATATATATATATATATATATTCTCCCATTTGCAAGTTGCCTTTTCACTCAACTGATAGTATCTATTCATTCCCAAAAGGTTTTAACATGATTAAATCCAATTTATCTATCTTCTTTTATTGTCTACATGGCGTTTTATGACACAGAGGTTATTGTGAAAACATTTCTAGGATCAGACATCCTTAGGTTCACAGCCTGATTTAGACAAGTGACACTGGATAAAATCAAGTCTTATTTTCCTTCATTTACTTATTTATAAAATTGTCTAAATGTACCTTGTTTGGGAATTAAAATACAAAGGATTTGAGATTACACTTCCTTTTAAGCTATCAGTTGATAATGTCAACAATACAATATTTAAATTTAAAACTGGTAGGATTTTCCTTGAGCCAGATTAGACCCATGTTCAGTAAATTCTGGCTGTAGAGATGGCTCAGGGCAAAATCACCTGGGCAAGCCTGATGACCTGAGTTCAGATGCCTAGAGCCCACCTAAAAGCCAGATGCAGTAACACAAATGTCTATAACCCCAATACTCCTGTGGAGAGATGGGACATCTCCAGAAACTTGTAAGTAAGACACCTCATCTCAAACAAGGTAGACAGGCAAGGGCTGATCCCTGAAGGTTGTCTTCTGACTTTCCCACTTATGCTACAGTGTGCATATACCTGATGCCCCTCCCACCCCAACATACCAACACACACACACACACACACACACACACACACACACACACACACAGAGTCAGTGAATTTTGGCATAAGCTAAATTTCCCCTTAAAGAAATTGTATAGAGAGCTGGTAAAATGGCTCTGTGGATAAAGGTGCTTGCTACCACACTTGATGATCTAAGTTCAATCCTCTAACCTACATGGTGGAAAGAAAGAACCAACTCCCATAGGGGCTGGAGAGATGGCTCAGCACTTCAGAGGACTGGCTGCTCTTCCAGAGGACCTGGGTTCAGTTACCAGCACCCATATGGTGACTGACAACCTTCTGTGACTCCAGTTCTGGAAAATCTAATAGACTCTTCTGACCACCCCAGGCAGTGCACACAAATGGTACACTTAAATACATGCCATCAAAACACATATACACATAAAACAAAAAGTAACTTTTAAGAAATCGTTTACATTATTTTTGTTGGTCTTCACTATTGCAACACGCTTGCTCTCTTTTAAGAGGTCTTGGAGAAAATGCTTTTCTCTGAAAACCTAACTACCTGTAGCATTTTGGAGCTTTCTACATTTATCCTCAGTATATCAGGCTTCACATGAAAGAAGCCTGGCAGCTTCGTTTCTCCTTTCCAGTCTTAGCATCATGCAGCTTTCCCGCTGGCCCGGCCCCAGCTCTGAATTCCTCAGCTAGCTGTTCATGGGATGGTGTTCACTAGAAGCAGGTGGCAAGCAGAAAAGAAGCTGTGCTGAAGGATATACTTTGATGACTGTCATCCGATGTCCGCCCCTGATACGAACTTCCCCCTAAGAGGATACCAGCTGCTAGGTCACAAGCTATCCACTGGCCTCTCTAATGTGCCTTGGATCCCTGGTAAGAAAGAAAAGAAATATCACCGAAGATCATCTTTTCTCTTTTCCATCTCTTCTTTCTCCCTCATGTTTCTGTCAGAATTATTTCCCAGGGGCTGGAGAGATGACTCAGTGGTTAAGAGCACTGGCTGATCATGCAGAGGACCCAGGTTTGATTCCCAGTTCCACATCATGGCTAACACTCATCCTCAACTTCAGCTCCATGTGATGTGATCTGACACCTTCTTCAGGCCTCCATAGGCATCACACACACACACACACACACACACACACACACACGGTGCACTTAATACATGAAGGCAAAACACTCATACATATAAAGATAAATAAAACAAATCAAAAATATTTTATTAAAAAGGAATTATTTCCCAAATCTTTATTATTACTCTGATCTCCATTTCATGCTATCTTACACCATTTAGGTATCAGACAACTTGGGCTACATCCCAACTTGTCATTTGATGGCTGAAGACAGGTCTTTAACTTCTGTATCTCCAGTTTTCTCATTGTGAAACGTGGGCAACAATATCACATAAGATTGTTGGAAACATTAAATAAAACAATGCACTATGTGCTATTGCTGTGCAAACTATAGTTGCTTTTATAACTAATATGAGGACAATTCTATATTAATTTTTTTTCCTGTTAGGAATTATCTTCATAATGCATGTAATGGGGTAAGGCTTTCACAAGTAAATATGGTCTGGTTTGACATAGGAAGAGGATTTTAAAGCAGCAAGTGTCTCTCTGGTTTTATGACAGTGGGTGTGTGTAGAGACAATGAACAGGGCACAAGGAGAAGGAAACGGGGTGGGAGCATCCTCTGTCCAGAAGTCAGTTCTGACACCGTGAACAGTCACCCTGATCTACAAGTAGTAGCAGTTCTTCCCAAACAGACGCTACCAAAGGTGCTGCGTAACTCATTTTCTCCCAACTATAACAAAGTGCCCAAGATCGACTTAAAGGAGGAATGTCTTTTTTGTAGTCCTGTGGTGAGGCAGAACATCGTGTAAAGCAGACATGGTCGATCGAAGCTGCTCAGGTCACCTGGGAAGCAGAGAAAAAAAGGTAGGAACCTGTGACATGATGCACCCTCCAAAGGCAGGTCCCCAGGGATCCACTTCCTTCAACCAGACTCTACTTCCTAGTTTCCAAGACCTCCCCAAAGTGCCGAATTATGAATCCATCAGTGAATTAATCTTTTACTCAGGTCAGAGCCCTCAGTATCCAATCACATCTTTGGTGATTGGTGTTATAGGCTGGAACTCAGCCTCAGTACCTGTGACTTTTAGGGGGTGCTTCATAACTAAATCATAATAATAAAAATTATAACATGCAATTTCTCCAGAAGGAAAATTTTAACCTCTGCTGGTGCCTGTTAGAAAGGAAAAAATCTTGAGATCTGGGTCATTATGATAATATCAACTGAACAGAGGACACAAAGACCTGTTAAGATGCTCAAGAAACTCACTCATGTGACCAAGCTGCCAGAGCCATTCACCATTATTCAATTTTCATAGTCAGTCATCGCCTACTCACGGTATCTTTGAGCACATCACACAGACCATGGCTGAACTGTGCACTCAGGGAGTTGATCTTCCTGCTGTCCAATATCCATATTTCTCTTAGGACACACATTATTTACTGCTTTGCAAAATTAATTACTATTATATAGAAAAAAAACTTCCAGTCCCTTACACAAGACATACCTGAGTGCTCAGTAGCAATATGTGGGTGATTGGTTACTTGCCAGTGCAGAAAGAGAACATTTGTTTCATGAATATTTACGTCTACTGGATGCTGCCCCTCTAGAATTCCCACTCTCTATGCCTATCATCCTTCCTTAGGTTTGTCACATGGTCTATTCATAGCTATCCTTCATCCGTTCTCTCTCCCGAATAACTCTAGTCACAGCCTCTGATGTTCTCACCATGATTGGCATAAACCTCCATTTTAACATTCACCATCAGAATCTGATGAAAAAAATAAGCCAAAGCATTCCCATGTGCTTCAAGGGAAAGCCGCAAAACCAACACGTGGCAACCCACCCAGTCAAGCAGTTCACCCTGGTGTGGGGCCAGTTGCTAGGTCAAAGCTATTCCATGTTTTTTCCCCAAGAAATGTTTCTCTCCTAAGTATGTAAGATCCCTACCAAACAGGAAAAATGTATTGTCTGAGTTCTGTCTTTTCTCCCTTAGAAGCATCCCCCACCACCTAGTACCTTACTAACTTCCCTGACTTTCATGGGGATTCCTAATGAAGCACCCATTGTCTAAATATTCAAAGCGTAAGAAATGAAAGAAAAGGTATCGTTTGTCTTTCTACATCTGAGTAACTTCACTCAGAATGACTGCTTCCAGCTCTGTACATTTATCTATGAACTTAATAATTTCACTTTTTCTTAACTCCTAAACAGTATTCCATTATGTAAATGAATCCATATTTTGATTTTCTAGTCATCAATTGATGGACAGCTAACTTGTTTACATTTCCTGGCTACTGTGAATCGAGAAACGTTGAACCCATATAGAAAGGTATAGATTCATTTGGCTATTTGCTCAACAGTGGCATAGCTGAGTCATGTGGTAGATCTAAAGGGGGAACAATGGATCAGGAAGAGTTAAATGGGGCACAGGATGGGAGGACAGCATAGAAAAGGGAGTGTAGGGAGGGATAGCTAATATTAACGATCTCTTGAGAAAGTCATATGAAACCTATTGCTGTAGAACTTTCCTACAGTATATAAATACACACACATAAAAACAGCCTAAATGGATTTACCCTATAACGTGATGATAATGCTCATACCAGACCCCCAGGCAAACAAATAAAAACCCAATGCCAGGAATAGGTTTCCTCTTTAGGGATTGTTGGACAGTGAGTTTCCATAAACCCCCAAAGCATTACAGGCTATTTCCAATACTCCTGATTACCCTCCAGAACTTGACAGTAAGACCCTATCATTGAAGACCTCATATACTGGAGTCATAGAACATGGAGAATTCAAGCTGGTATTTGAATTATGACCTCAAAGCTCCATTCTTACTGGCATGCTTTCATAGTGCTGGAAGATGCTGTGTGTGCACCTGGAGAAATAATCATCAGTCTGACCTGTGAAGCCCGTGAGCTACAGTAATGACCTGCCTGAAAAGACGTGCCCACTGGTGCAGGAGTGGCATGAATTTCACAGGAGTAAAAGTCTCGTTCTGTTTGGATGTAAAACCCTCTCCACAAGATGAAACCCATACCAATCAGAGCTGAGAACCTGTGGCTACACAGGTCCTACCTAGGTCCTAGGAGAGAATCTGCTAAATAGAAATAGCATAAAACTAACTCAATGACTTATTGCCATCCCCATGGATTAGTACATCTCTCAAACCTCATCAGAAAGATTCTTTTGGCAGTAGATGAAAATTAGCAGAGACCCATAACCGATCAGTGTGCAAAGAATAAGAGACTGTGGAATATTCTGTTCCGAAGATGTATTTTACCCTCTTCTCCCAGTGCTCAGGGATCATGGTGGAAGATGGGATGGAAAGACTGCAAGAGCCAAAGGTGGTGGGTGAATACACCGAAGCAGTGTTTTTCAGACACAGTAGAGCAGGGGCACATATGAACTCATGGTGGTTGTGGCAGCATGCAAAAGACCTTTGCAAGCTTGACCTAGACAGAACCCCAGTATGGAGAAGGGAGATGGTCACAGTGTTGTACCCTATATTAGGAGATATTGGCAGTGGATGACTGCTGGGAAAGAGTTGGTTTTCCTTAATACTGTGGCCCTAGGAGGATGACCGTGCTCTAGTAGATGACCACACATTCAAGAGAACGTGGGTGGCACAAATGGGACTCAAAGTTAAGTGTAGGAAAGGAGGAAAGAGTTGGGGAACAGGTAAATATGATCAAAATACATTAAATAAATCTATGAAATTCTAAAAGAACTAATAGAAAATAAGGGAGAAAAGCATGCCTGACAGAGTACTCTTAATCCATGAAGAATTGGAGAGATCTCTAGGTGCTAGCCTATAATTTATTATTCTGTGCTTAAAAATAAACAACCATTTAAAAATGAAATGGTAATGACTACACTGTCAACTCATACAGAGATGAACAACAAGCTAAAGTAAGCATGTTAATAACTTAAAGCAGTAATCCTCTCAGACACCCTGACCCATAGCTACCAGGACGCAACATGTCCATGTTTTCTGAAACCTGTGTCCTCCTGTCACATTTCACAGTAGTGAAGAGCACATCTTCAGGAAACTGGATGTCCTAGGATAGTTTGCAAAGCCTCAGTTTTCTCATGTTATTTCTAAACTAGAGTCTAGAAGATGACTAAAACAGAAAAAGTCAACTTCTGAAACTGTAGCTTGGCACACTGAAATTCCCCAGATCACATGATCTCTGAGCTCCACATAATACCTTCTTCTCTTAGGAAGAGCTTCATGTAACATTCTAATAGTTTGGGATATTGATGATAAAACACCTGCTGGTCCTAGCCTGGGAACTGTTGGAAAGGAGACTGACTACTCCTGGGTAAGGGAGAGTAGACCTTACTTATGATCTCTGGATAGGCTGACTAGACTCCAATGAATGAACTTGCACTGAAGGACATCTGGGTACAAATGCTTGACTGGATAGGACTTAATAGGTGTGGGGGAAAGCATGAGGTTTGCCAGGAGGGCTGGTGTGCGGAGGGCAAGGATGGGAGAGGGGGTATAAATTCGATTAAGAACTGTTGTATGAAAATGTGCAAAAACTCAATATAAACAAAAAGCAAAACAGACACCTACAGTTGGGTGAGGACGGACATGTATAAACACCACTTACCACTCTATGTTCAAAAGACTGCTCAAGCAGGAAGAATGAGAGAAAAAGGAAGAAACTTTCCCTTCCTTATCTTTTGCAAAGAAACTGCAATTCATGTGTCTCTTTTGATATAGCAAATGGACATCTCACAAAGCAAACCTCTAGATACTCTTCTGAATGTAACATTGCCTTCTGTATCTGTGGCCTTCTTTTATTGGTCACTTATTATTCAATGCTGAGGCAAACACATGTGAGGTATAGCTCCCTCGGCTGTGGTTCCCATTGTAGGTGGGCCACATGGAAAACACACATTAAGGTGTATTCTTTACCAGAAGTATTCAGGGCCACTGAGGTGGCTTGGTGGATAAAGGTGCTTGTTGCAAACTTGGTATCTCTAGTTCCATCCCTGTAACCCCACATGATGGAGAAAACCAGAATTCAATCCTGCAAGAAAACCAGAATTTCCTCCTGCTGAGGAAAGAAGTCTTTGGGTAAGTCCTTGACAATGAGGGGGTGGCTAGGGAAGACATTCAAGGCTAGGAGTGCAGTGTGCAAAGACAAAGAAGCACAGAAGTGCTGACGGAGGCTTCATGTCAAGGAGACTCACTGAACTTGCTGAATAGCCTCACATCCCTTGGCTGCCCCAATGCATAGCACACCTCTCTTCCACGCATCTCTAAAATCCTTCCAGGCACACACTTTAAAAAATACTGATTCTTTGAGAATTACATACATGCTGTTAGAAGCAATGTGAGTTCATTTGTGTAACTACCCTTTTTTGTATGGGAAAGGGCTTCCTTGAACTCATCCACCATGTCTGGCTCTTACAATCTTTCTCCCACTTCTTCTTCAATGATCTCTGAGCCTTGGAAGGAGAGTGTGTGATAAAGGTTTATTGTTTAGTCTTGGGCACCACCAGTTGTGGGTTTCTGTGTTAACTGCCATCTGTTGCAAGAGGAAACTTCTCTGATGAGAGCTGAGAGATGCACTAATCTATGGCTATAACAATAAATCATTGGGAGTCTGTTTATTATTATGTCCATTTAGCAGTATGATAGTAGTAGGATCTCCCCTATGACCTGTGAACTATCTAGTCACAGCTTCTCGGCTCTGATAACACTGCCCGGTATGAACTCCGTTCAGTGAAGCCTTAAATCTAATCAGAGAGTGGTTGGTTACTCTCATGCCACTATTGTACCCGTGGGGGCAGTCATTGTTGTAGCGTGCAGGGTTCACGGCTGAGTAAGGCTGATAATTACTTTTTTCTTCCAGTAGCATGTGTAATGTCTTCCAGCACTATGAAAACTAGTCAGTAAGGATGAAGCTCTGAGGTCTATATAAGCTAGATTTCTCCATGTTTGCACTAAGACTCACATATGTAATGTCTTCAGTAATAAGGTATTACCGTCAAGTTGTGGCTGGTAACCAAGAGCAATGACAACAGCAAGGTCAAGACTATTGTTGGAAGGTCCATGGGACCACCCCCTAGCAACAACTCCTGAAGAAAGAATACATTCCTGGCATTGAACTTTTCATTTCCTAACCTGTGGTGTCTGGCAAGCTTACCATTCCCCCTATTATAGGGTAACCCCATTTAAACTCTTTTTATATTTTTATATGTATATATTTTTAAGACATTTCCAAAGTAGTAGGTTTCAATATGACTTTTCTTTCCAAAAATCCAACACAAACTTTTGAGTATTTTCATGATCTCTCAGTAACCTCAGGGCAAAACTGAGTAGGCCACAAACATTTAAATATAAACAACTTCTTAATTCCACACACAAAGATATTAGACTTAGAAAAACAAATAAGCAAACACAAACATGAGGATTCTTCCAATATGTTCATTCACTGTAAGCCAGTTTTCCTTAAGGAAAAGGGCTACTAGAGCTTTCTAACATTTCTTGATAGAAGTGCTTTTAAATGGTCTACTGTTAAACAGTCAGAGCTTCTCTTTTCTTTTTTCTTAAAAACATGTGGTTCAACTCAATTTTCTTTGAACCTCAATTAGGCAAATTAAGAAAAAAAGAGTCTGCAGATCTCTACAATCCCTTTCACCAAATATCTTTAAGAAGAATATGCATTTTACCAAGCTCTGAACAAGCAAGGTTTTCCTTGCCTGCTAATGATGGAGAAATATCTTATTACTGTTCTGTAAATAGAATCAGTTGGAAAAATGAATTCCAAGTGATGCTAAGATTTTCAAAGAAAGCCACAAAACAAACTCAGAGTTAAGGTGATAATGCTTCACTCTGCATCCTGGCACATGAGCATGAGCTTGCAGGGAACATCTGGGATATGTGATGCCACAATAGGGGCGAGGGTATCAGTTCAGGCAAGTCATGAAACAGTCCTGTTTTCCTGAGAAATGTTATATACCACAGTCTAAAGGTTTTTTTCCTTTTAGAAACCATTTTAACAAGGCACTGGAGGCCCCAACAGTGTAGTTCACTGCAGTACCCTGTGTCTAAAATAATGCCATGCAAAGAGTTAAGCCTTAAAAAATATTTATTAAATATATATTGAAAGTATCAATAATTTTCTATGGTAATAAAACTTTGTCATACTTTAGGATCCTTTTATCTTCCTTTTAAGATACTGAAGGGACAATTTATTTCCTTAAGAACATTGCTGATGTGTTGGGAGGAGAGGTAATTTATCAAGTACTATTAAATTTACAAACCCTAAAATCACTTTAAAAATGGACTTCAGTTACTACCACTATCTATGATAATAATATGATGAAATCTAAGATTAAAAGAGTTCATCAAAACCTTAGCCTTTGCATCAAAAGCACTATCAGCAGAAGAAAAATAAACTAGACCTCCTAAAAATATAGGCCTTTTGTGCTGCAAAGGACACCATTTAGAAAGCCAAAAGACAGCCCTAAGAATGAGAGAAAATATTTGCAAATCATTTATCTTACAAGGGGCATGACTCTAGATTATATGAAGAAAACTTATACCACAATAATAAAAAACAACCTAATTAAAAAGTGGGCAAGGGATACGTAGAGAGATTTTTCCAAAGAAGATACATAATAACTAATAAAACACAGAAAACGATGTTCAGTATCACTAGTCAAGAGGGTAATGCAAATCAAAATTTTAATAATATAGTACTATAGGCCCACTAGGCTATTATCAAAAAGACTGACAGTAATGTCAGTGGGGATGAGAACAAATTATAACCGCATTGCTGGAAAGCATGGGAAATGATGCTTTGGATGACAAAGGTATATGTCCTCACAATAATGTCTGCACAAAGGTTTGCATCATTTGTGTTAGCTAAAAAGTAAATGCAGCCTGGGTGCGTTGGCTCACGCCTTTAGTCCTAGCACCTGGGAGGCAGAGGTAAATAGGACTGTTGCAAGTTCAAGGATAACCTGGTCTACAGTCTGAGTCAGTCAGGGCTAGATAGAGAAACTGTCTCACACACCCGGAGAAAGAGAGAGGGAGCGGGGAAAGAGAGGAAGGAAAGGAGGGAGGGAAGGAGGAAGGGAGAGAGGACTCAAAAGTCAACCACATGAAGAAGATACATGCTGTCAATGTGGCATTCAGCAACTTTGCTTGGTCTCGGAAAATGATGCCTGTAATAGTTCCATCCCAGCACTTCATTAGAGTCTGCACTTTGTTTAAGGATCTCTTCTTATACTTCTCCTTCCCTCCAAATCTTCTTAGAAGGGACTTGCTGGAAAAATTACTTTTTCCTGATAATCAAATTTGGAGCCATCTCCAAAGTTGCCATTTACTATACATGGTGTTTGTTACTAAGAAGTTTAAACTGGAGGGTTGATAAAGAGCTACTTGCATTTAAATTTTTTTCTCAAAATTTCATGAATTAATGTAGAGTCTTTCTTTATACGAGCTACACTATGCCTCCTCTGGGAGCCACCAAGGTCTCCTGACCCCCAGCATTCCAGAAATCAGGGGTCAGCAACAGGGTGCCCCATTGTGAAAAGCTATTGCCCTCTGGGAGGGAGTCTGTATGGAAGTAAGTATTCGTTTTCAGAATGTGACTGGTCTGGATATCAGCAGTCTTGTCCCTTCTCCATGCCTCTTGGAATGTTTTCCAGTCAAGGGGCCTCAGAGTCATCTGTCATCGTGGTCAGCACTGCAAGCAGCTCATTCTTACATCCTTGCCTTTCTCTCCCGAACCAGAAAAAAACATGCCATTCCACACTCCTCTTCTTACATCCCAACTGTCATATGTTCAACATTTGTCAAGGTCTTCACCTTCAATGACATGGTCACCATGCTAGGAAATTATATTTAACACACGAAAAATTAACATCAGACCCATTTCTCTCTGCTTTGTAGTTGAGAGAGAAATTGTGTTGGAGGTATGCACGTGTGTATTTATTCTTAAAACAGTATTTATAAGCAATTAAAATGATTACCATTCAAAATCATAAAAGATTTAATAACACGCTTTAATATAATTTCTTAAGCACTTAATAAAATACAGATATATAATTATAATTATCAATGTATGTCATTTATATAACAATAAAAGGTTAGTCTTTGGAATGACATGGTGATTATTATTTACAGCAAACCTAAAGGAAACAGACTTTGTACAATATTGCTAAATTTCACCAAAACAATTAATAGAAAATTTTTACTCACATTATGATGCCATCTCAAATTACCAACAGCAAAAAAGAAAAATGCTCCACATACCATTCCATATGGGTCTTGAGCATTACTTTTCATGTTTTCTCAAGAAGGAAAACCATTCTTGAATTATAATAAGCACAAAGGCTGGAGGCATTCGCAAAGCCTTTTCCCAAACATGTCAAGCTAAAAATATCACACATAAAATCTTAGATCTACCTATTGCAAATATTTCACGTCCCTTTATGCTAATCTTAGATTTTAAAATAGTTATTCGTTTGATGAACTGCTTATAGAATCCATGAGAATATCTATCAGTATCTATAAACAGAGTCAAATCTAGAACACATTCTGTTCAAACAGAATACAGAAAATATTATTTTTCTAACACTGGTTCTGTTGGATAAAGAAATAAACCAAGAGAGATACCCTTTCCTCATCCACATTAGGGACAAGTTCAAGCAATTCTATTAATAAATGAAAGTAAATCACACTCTCTTCTTTAGTCAAAGATAAAATGCAAGGAGCAGACAGGCAGACACATCCTTTTAGTTTTTCAGTAGAAGAATGGTATGACATCATGCATGCCTAGCCTTTTCTGTTTATCTCATGATCTGCTGGCAAAGTTATGTATTTTAATTCTTATAGATTTGGGGAGCTTTTAAAAATCATTGTTTTAATTTCTTCACTTCCGAGGTTAAAATGCTGTTGAGGTTAAAAGTTTTACAGCTCACTTATCATAATGAGTGTCTTCCTTCTTGGTCCTCCTAGGAGGCCTTTCTAGTAATGGACATTGGCCTTTGACTACAAGCACAAGACAGATTGCTGGAGATAACCCTCTGAAATTCCTTGCAGTATTAGCACCATAAAGGCTGAAGACCTGCCTGTTTTGGCAAAGAGTCCTACAGAGAGATAAGGTTAAGGAGGGAAAGTTTTGCTTTGTAGAAGTTATGAGACGTTAGTAAGTAGCATAAATGCTTTTGTCTTACTCTTAGACCTGGGGTCAGGCAGCTCAAGGATGGAAAAGAAACAATCCTAAATTTAAAACCAAGCTACACAAAAGCCCAAGGGGTAGTTAACATTATTTATTTGATTTTTAAGGAAGCAAAAATGTCTTACTGAAACAAAAGAATCACTTTGCCATTACTCACATCAGATGGCCCTTCCCTGGTGAAACTGGAGTTTTCAAATGTCCACAGGACATTTTTAAAGACCTACTTGACAAACTAGATGAGCAAAAAATCAAAACAGAAGAAATATATTTTCTGCAGATCTATTCCAATGGAAAGTAAAAATCATCACAAGTCTCTCCTTCACCTTCCTGCAGAAAATAAAAATGTATTATGGACTGTGAATTTTTATAGACCCGAGGCCTATGGTAATTAAAAATAACCAGAGGGCAAAGACATCACAGATACCTCAGAAATAATGCAAAGACTTCAGCTGGATTTGCACCTCAGATTCTTACACTGTGTCCAAGAAAAAGGGGAATCATAAGACTAGTGGTTACCAACACTCAAAAACAGAACTGCTTAGAGCACTCTTCTGATCAATGAAGTCGCAAGTCTTTGCTCAAATATATCTGAAAACGTCACAACAAAACCCATCACTCTGTATGTGAACTTCAAAATTCTTTGGTTAGTAGCACTGCCAACTTTTAGGTTTCCCATTTTGGATCTGAGTGCTCTGGTTAATCATAGTATAAGTATGCCAATACTCTGTGAAACTAGATAAACTAGGGAAAAAAGGACTTCAATACACCACATGCTATGTATATATAGCATACACAAACACCACAGATGGCTAAAAGCTCGCCATGAGAAAGTAAAAAAATCTCAGTGAGCCTTCATTACCTATTACATGTACATTTTTATAAGCTACATACACTTTCTTTCCATATTGTTTAAAAAAAATAAGGAAAATCCATTAGATTTCAGCATAGTTCAACATAAAGGCTCCATCAGACCATATGTGCAGACACTTGAGAAGATGGCAGAGTTAAGCTTCCTAGGGTCCTGGAGTCAAAGAAACTCTGCTGGCCCCCACTGCTAAGCAGGTGAACTCCTTCCACCGGGGGCAACATCTGCCGATCCGTCATGGTCCCGCTCGGTGAGGACCCTAAGAAACTTCCTTGAGAAGAAACAATTTTCTCAGGACTGGCAGCCAGTTTGGGGGATGTGGAGAAGTTATATCCATACAAGGCACAGGGGCTGTGTAACCGGAAAGTGTTATAAGAACCCTGATGGGTCTGGTTAGTAGTGAAGGCATTGCTGGACGGTGATGGCATGATGTACTGGAGCTGAGGGGACATCCCCGAAATCTGCATGGACAGGCTGGTCTGTGGGCAGCTGAAGGTGTCCCCATCAGTGCTGGCCATGGACATGTTCACAGAAGTGCTGCTGCTCACTCCCACATAGGAGGGAGTCCTAGGAGGGGCGAAGGTCTCACTGGTCTGGTTGGTGAGTCTGTTATAGGTCTCGGCCAAGGATGTGCTGTATCGGTTGAGAGTGAGGCCTGAGCGGGCGCAGGCAGAATAGTCGGCTGGGGCCAGGCTACACAGCTGACTGGTGTTGGGCCCCAGATGGAAGGCAGGAGAAGAACAAGAGGAACCAGATAAAAGGTGAGGGTGTGTGGCAGGAACCCCATTCCCAGTACCTTGGAGTAGGGTGGAAGAACTTGCATTGCCTATAAAAGAAAATGAAATACAAAGCATGATTCAGATTGCCATCTTTTCTTTAAATTTGATAAATGCATGGCATATAAGGCTTGTTAAAAGTGTGTGGGGGGACAGAGTGGGGCGGTTATACAAGTGAAAGAAGATGGTCTTAGCTTTCAATGAATTTATAATTTCACTGAAATCAGAAGGGATCACTTCGTTTTTTAATTATTTATTTTTATTTTATAGGTATGAGTGTTTTGCCTATGTGAATGTAAGTGTTCTAGTCTGAAGAGGGCAGAAGAGGGTGCTGGATTCCCTGGAACTGGAGTTATGGATGGTTGCTAGCTGCCATGTGGCTGCTGGGAACCAAACTTGGGTTCATTGCAAGAGCAGCCAGTTATCCTAACCACTGAGCCATCTCATCTCTCCAGCCCCTAAGATTGGATATTTAAACATACATAAGCCGAATTATCTATCCAGGATGAAGTTTTGTAATGAAGAAAACAGTAAGACACCAATACAAGGAATTTTCACGTTCTTCCTCAATTTGTCCTCTCAAAGTTTTCTTATTTGCAATAATAAGCATTACAAATGCTGAACTTACTAGAAAGTTTATAAAATGTGAATTTTGTATTATTTTTGCCTCTTCCCTCTTTTATTCTTGATCTTTTTGACCTGCATTTTATCCTTTCTCTCAACAAAGTCTTTGCTGGGTCAATATACTTTCTTACAAAAGAAATGAAGTAATTCAAAGGAAACCGAAAAACTCAAGCACATCTGTGGCTTCTCAGAGGCCAGTGTGCATCACTGACTGACATACTCAGGTTTCTGCTATGCAGTACAGTGACAGAAATGCCCCTCAAAAATCTTGTTTCCAGCTAGAAACTGGGCTGTCAAATCACATGCTAACAAAAGAGCAAAACTAGCAAATAAAGAAAGCAAAGCGGTTAATTCTGCAAACCAAACAATAGCAGTGACAGTCACTGACTCCATTCTCTGGATTTGCTGGCAGATTGATGTCTGCAAACTGGCCACAACCTAAGAGGAATGGAGAATTGCAAAGGGCTGGATGGGTTGTAAAACCTTCATCATTCTAACAACAGTATTTTATGAAGCTTTTTAAAATAATCTATAAGCCCCAAAAAGCTAATGATAATCATCTAAACCCAAGCATATAAAATTCTTACTAGAAGCTGGCAGGATCCTGTGTTTTTTAAAAAATCTACCTAGGTTTTAAGATTTTTAGTAATGACTTGAAAGTTTACCTCCCAAGCAGACCAGAGAAAAGATGCAACCGTTCCCTGGGCTCATGAGAAATTATCAGAGATGAGCTCAAACAGTCTGATCCAATGTGTCTGACTTCTCATTGCAGACCCAACAAGAGAACCCTGCCTAGAGGTAATTCTGAAGAAAAGAAAGAGGCTGGCAGGAAATAGTGAGCAGAACAGGCATTTCCTGCAGCATGCAGCTGGCCTCAGCACGCACCAGTCCACCGCCAGCTTCAATACAGATACAGGGATGAGGTAAGCATCATTAATATAGAAACAACTAAAACATCCAAAATTTAACCTATAACCACAAGAGCACAACTTTCCAGGCCTTTTCTCCATACCATACAAAAAAAGAAATGGATCTTGGAGCAGGAGGATGTTGGAGATGAGGGCAGCATCACTAGTGTGAATAATGTATGCAGTTGTTCTGGCTCGGTCTCTAGTCAGGAACTGGCTTCATGCATGACCCAGGAGACTGTGAATTACCTTGCTTTGGAATTCCAGGGATATCTTCAAAGGTGAGTGTCCGTAGCGATGGTCTCCAGAACGCGTATGACTCCACCAGGGCTTCCAAGCCCATTCTAAATGGAAGATGAGGATGGGAGTGGGCAAACAAAGTCTAGTTAGGAACAGGTGAGCTTCCATCGGTAATAAGCATCTGAGAAACCACCACAAGTACCAGCAGTACCCCCCTTCCCCACACCAAGCTCTTAACTTGCCATGGGCAGGAAGACACGCTTTGGAGAGAAAGAGAATGGAAACCCACCAAGATGCTTGATTATATTCAGACATGGAGCTGAGGAGCCGAGGTGAAGAGTTCGAGGCTCTGCTGCACGCTGGAGCCCCTCTCACTGTCAAAGGATTCCTCCCTCTGACGAGGAGGGAGGCTGCACAGAAGCACCCCGCTCACAAGCTCTTTTCTAAGGGACAAGTCAGTGCACCAGGAGCCAGCTCAGGAGGAAGTACTCAAGGAAAACCAAGGTCTGTTCTCAGTCTCTACCACCAGCCAGATTTGGCCAGGAGGGGGCAGCAATGACCTCCCGCACAGCTTCCCTCACTGTGCAGGAGAGCAGCAAGGTGACCTCATTTACGAGTCAGTAATAACATAACAAATGGGTATGTGAAGAGACAAAGTTGGTTACAGACTATATCACGTATATATATTTTAAAGTAAAACCTACTAAGCCCAGGCATAAATCACTTCCTCCCTCAAGTGATTCAGAGTCCTCTTTTCCTCTTTACATCTGGAAACTAAGCGATACAGTTAGGGTTTGGGGCTTGAGCTCTTTACCCAACCAGCCATTCTTGGGGAGCTCGAGACCTCACTACTCACCTTCAACCACCTAAACCCTAAGCAATTTGCTAATAAGATAACATGGTAGGGGCTGAGTGTACACAGTGATTAGCACTTGCCTACTATGCACAAAACCCTGGATTCGTCAGTACCACAAAAGTAGGACATGCCTGATTCCTGGTTGTCAATAACTACTCAGACCTTCTTTGGGACTATTGTATATTCAGTGTCCTCAACACAACCGCTACCTCAGCTGCCTTATCTATGTCTGCAACTCATGAACTGAGAATTAAGACTGGAAACCACCAGCAAGTCACGTCACTGATTCAACACAGTGAAAGCTACCTAAAGATCAGGACCGAGCTGCAGAGAAGCATCTCACACTGCTGCCCTTCTGTGTTGAGGCTTTACGTGCTGAGCTTTGTCAGCATGTGCAGGGCGCAGTCCCCATTAATACTCTCTCCTCACTCGTTGAGGAGCGGGCCTGTTCCATCGTGGGGCTCGTGCTGTGTCTGTGCGGCTGGGCGGTACGTGCGCTGCACAGACTTGCACTGTGAACACCTTCCGTCATGAGCCCACACAGGTTCCTTACTCATTCCTTCAGTGGTAGGCTCAGGGAAGCACTGCTCTGGGAGCATCTCTGAGAGTGACCACCTGTCCACAAAATACTACTGCAAGGCTATCGGAGGGGAAGAGCAGGGCAAGAGTGACCTACACTTGTTTCACCTGGGCGACCTGGAAGGGGAGAACAGAATCTGGCTTCTAGAATCAGTGAGCCACAGAGAGGATTATTTAGTGGTGAAGATACTAGACCTGGATCAGAGGAACCAGACTATGTTTATCTTAAACCTAAATCTAAATCTTTGCTACTATCTAGTAGAAATCGGATTTTTTAAATTAATGCTGAGGAATGTTAGGGCACACATTTACTTAAACCACTACTCCCACGCAAATGAAATTTGACAATGGTAGTTTTTTCATACTAAAGATAGCAAAGTAATTATGGAATAGTCTTACTAACAAACAGCCACTGAACTCAGAAATTTGTCAACTATAGTGACGTGTATTACTGCTGCATTTGCTTTAGCAATATAAACTTTATTATGTTCCAAATACCACAGTCAAATTCTTCAGGAGAAGTTACTGAGCATAACAAATATATAACCCTACACTTTAAAGAGATGGCTCGGAAGGACATACCTGCAGGCACTCTGGTTAGGACCTACTGATATGCCCCCCAAGGCTGCCACTTCACACTGCCAACTCCACAAAGGATTTCAGATATTTTGCAGGAAACAGTTATAAAATATTTATTAGCTGAATCTGGACTTTTGTTAAAAAGTCTTCATTTTCTCCAGTAATGGAGACTTTTCCCGGCTAGTTAAAGAAAAGATGAAAGGCACCTCCTGCAGGAGAGTAGCCAAGGCGATAATTTATACAAGGTGCCTTTGAACAGCTTCCACATTTTACCACTGCCCTCATTTATGCTATCAAATGGCCGAGTTTATTTAGTAAAATGGTTATGTTTTTCCTGAAGTATTTAAGAGAAGAAATTTTTGTACCTTCCTGAGTAAAAAATTTTATAGGGTCAAACCTAAGGCCTAGCTGAAGAAGGCAACTATTCTCAGCACATAAATTCGCTCTCACATAGCAAATGCCTTGCAGGAGAGCTTTTAAGGGCTGAAGCTACTGATTCCTATAAAATAGGCTGTTGAGCCATAAATAGTCAGGAAAGGACACTTTTTAATTAAAGAAAATGGTTTTTATAAAATTTAAACAACTACAAGTTCATGTTTATTTTGTATTCTGATCAATTTGTTTATTTCATATATGAGGAAAATAAAAATAAGATTTTTGTTTTCAAAAGCAGTAAAACTGCACAGGAGAAGCATGCATAATGAAGGAATGTTTGGACTTTTTTCATGGACTTTCTTCTCCACTGATATATGAAAATATATGTCTCTCTATACTACCTAAATCCCTAACCCTTCAAACAGGTCTCACATATAACTCAGGTCCTTTTTTAAAGGAAAATAATACATAAGTTTGAAACATTTAAAGCTGACCAAATTCTCTTCTTCATACTTGTGTCTTTTGCATCTATCAGTCACAAGTGCTGAGGTCAGATTCTTTCTAACAGGGACTACTAATTTATAGTGAAGAGTTTATCTCTAATAAGAGAAGCAATTTCATGAGAAAAAAAAAGTTGAAACTGTATTTCACTAGCAAGAAAGCTCAATATAGACACAATATACTTTACCTGTAATGACTGCTTAAGCACTTGGAGTAAAATAAGAATTTTGAATTTTAACAAAATTCAGAATGTTCAATTATAATTTATTATTCCTGTATGCTAATTTAAAACATTACAAATTTTATTAGAGTCAGGGAAAATAAAAAGATAAAGCACCATCTGATACCAAGCCAACATCTTTCCAAGCAGCCAAAAGGGATATAAAATCACGTCAAACCTAACACACGCCTCCATCCTGAACAACAGGCTTAGTCGTTTATTTCACCAATGGTACTGATTATTTTTAACAACACAATTCAAATAACCTAATCTTTGCATTATGTTGGCCATCTAGAATTCTTCCTCAGAATTTGTCATAAGCATCTATCCTCTCACTTCTTATAGAAGGTTTACTCATTGTTAGTCTCTGTTCAAAAGGCATTCTGAGACTGTTTTCTAACTCACTGCCCTATAAATGAACAGATCTTCAGTGTCTGTAGCAAGGAGACCCTCACTGGAGCAGACAATAACTTGGGCACAGTTCCTGGTATATGGCCTGAGTGTGGCCTTCCTATGGTTCTAATGAGTTCCACTTCTACTTAAGAAAAAGTTAACAGATCTCAATGTAAGACTCTAAAATAGATAAGTACTGTTCTCCTATAACCTGTGTCCTAAGAGCTTCCAACAAAGCATTTGTCAAGGTAGAAAATGACTCCCTTCAGCCACTTCACTTGTTATTTTAGGTTACTAAATTACGGATTAATTTTCATTTAGTTTTCAGAAACATCCCTAGAAAAAATGCTAATCAGGAGGTGGTGTAACATAACAAGAGCAAAACAGACTTTTCCACTACATTGAAACAGATATCTAAAAGGATGTACAGTGATTCCAATTCAGGAGATAGTATGGACTGTGTCAGGGATGCTGTTCAGTCTTGTTCCCCTCCTCTCCTCTAACTGGAAGGTCTCTCTACCCTCACTGTATCTTAGTTGCCTTTCAGTTCTTCAACTACATGTTTGGGGGGTAATGCCACTGTAAATGAAGATGCCACCAAGTCTCCTTAAGAAATTGAGTATATTCCAATGTTTCTAGAGACCTTGACTATCACTTGTTTTCTACCTAAAATTTCAAGTGAAATTGTTTCTAAGATTAAGCGAAGATTTTCTCTTTATTTGGATATACCCAATTAATTCCAGTTTTCGAGGAGTAGTGGAATAATTTTGAGAGTTAAGTAGCAAAAATGTCCAAATGCTTCTTTTTAAAAGATCTTTTTAAAAGCATGTCTGTCAAAGCCTCAACTGAAAGGGCATCAAGAGAATGTCAGTCTATCATCACCCTCTGTTACTAACACTTATTTCAGAAAACGTTTCACTGAACTATACTGGAATAGTCATATCAATAACTTTAAAAACTCATGGCACACAGACTAGCTGATCTGTTTTTTGATAAACTGAGTAGAATTCATTGTTGTAGCTCTCCCACGTAGTACAATCACCATAAACACACACACACACACACACACACGAAACTAGTGTGCAGCTGTCAGCAGAGCCAAGACAAATCTGGAAACTGAACAGCATCAGTTTTCTTGGCAATAAGAAGTCGTCTCCTGTTCCAGCTGGAAATTTGAGTTAACAAGAGACTCTATCATGCTCTCCATACAGAATCAACAGACACCGTGTCATCACTAAAAAAATCCTAAACCAAAGGCAGAGACACCGAGGACAATTTCTTAAGATATCAAAGCCATGGGCCAAGAGGACAGGCTTCTTTGTGGCACCTCCAGAAATAACATTCAATGTATATGCTCAGAGGGCTAATTCTTGACCCTACCGTCGTAAAAGAAGGAACAACACTATACTCCATAATGAGGCTACCCTCCAAGACAAACCAGTGTTTCAAAATTATATTAGGATTTCATTATTCTGTGAGTTAATTTACCTTTTCAGCTTGAAATGGAAATAAAGTAGCACTAAAATGTCAATGTATTTATCACAACCAGAATGTTTATCATTAGGGATTACCTGTTCCGCCCAGAATCTCGGAAGCCTTTGGCAAATGGATTCCTATCTATCTTAAGGCGAGTAATCTACAAAGTAGAAAAAAAATCACATCAAATGTTATATAGACTTTGCAGAACATTATAAAAAATTAAGATAACTGAAGAATTATAATCCAAAAATTAACAGGTGGAAGATTCTGTCATGTTCTTCTCTCGTGCATTTTAATGCCTTAATAGCAAAGGTAACAGAAAATTTCAGAAATCATCTAGAACAATCATCTACTTTAAAAAAAAGACATTCCCTCACCCATTTTCAACCTCCACTTTGGGGACTTTTTCATTACAGCCTACTACAGATCAACTCTATTCATTCAGTAATATTTAAACAACATTAAATAATGTAAGCATTTAAGATGTCACTTTTTAAAGACTATAGATTTATATAATTGCACCTATCTAAACAAATATATTTTAATTAATTATATCCTCATTTTTATTACTATCACCATATATATTAAGATTATGGCATATTGAGTTGTATACAAATTACTCCATTTTCATAGCAATTTAGCTAGTACTATAGTTATATGTGTATGTTTTCTTTTAAAGTGAGGCTTTAAAAGTATCTTTCATAGGGTCATGTGGTTAGCAGCCAGTAGAGATGGTCCAGGAACCAAGGCTGCAGAGCTCACACTGATAGAAAAACTAGAAGCATCTCGACTGGCTTTCTAAGTTCTTAAAATGATGGTTGAGAAATTCACACTGGGAAGTGGAAGCATCCATTATTGTCAATTTCCCATCTAGTTTTTCTTTCTTAACTGACCTAGCATGCTAATCACCACAATGTGTCAAGATTTCACTGCACTGTCCTTAAGGTTTCACAGAGGGAGAAAGGAACAAGACAGCACAAACAACCTCTGTGTGAGACACAGAAACAGGAAGACTACGAATTGGAGTTGTTGTCAAGAACATACTGAAAGCCTCTGCCATTTCTCCTCATGCATTAATCTTTTTCAAAGGGAAAACCATTTCCTTCCCCTAAAAGATTTTAAGAATATCATCCTAAATGTCTCTAGATCTTACTTATGTATTTCTTCCTAAAAGCCTATATAAATGGTAGCAATGCAAGTGTGAAAAGAAACTCCAACTTTAGCTGGAAGTGTGAATGTTGAGCCTGTCTGTCTTAAAGGAAAGTGTACGGTCGGGATCTGCATTTCCTATGAAGCTTTGAAACAGCAGACATTCCCACAGACTGAAAAGCGAAACTGGAACTGAGATGTATAGAAAGGTAAAGAGAAGAGGAACCTGAAACAGCTTGGCCACTGAAGCACAAGAGGGTCCACATGGACCACATCAGCCAGCAATACAGAGTTATTTCTCATGAAACTGGTTCAAATGCCAAAGGTGAAACATTTGCCTCTGATTCAGGTCATGGAAAACAGCCTTGAAGAAATACAACTATTTATCCTTTTGAAAATAAACACTTCACTTCTCAAATTATTTAAAACATTATAAAATAACTTCAAAACGGCTGATTTCTCAGACTACAGTGTATCTTATCACTCCCTATCATAGTTCAAAACATAGCTTTAAAGAAAAAAGCCTTTTTAAAATATATAAAGCCCGGTTTGGTGGTACAAGCATTTAATCCTAGCGCTCGGGAGCCTGAGGCAAGCAGATCTCTCTGAGATTGAGGCCAGCCTAGTCTACATAGCAAGTTCAGGCCAGCTTTGAGGACAGGGAGACCCTGTCTCCACACACACACACACACACACACACACACACACAAAAGAGTGTCAAGGGAAAAGGCTTCAGAAATATTTCTTCTAATTTATGGGCTGCAGTTTCAAAACCAAAATGTCATGCTTACCACGCTCTATGACAGAACTAGCTTTTCATACTTTGCATGTTTAAGTTCTAGGCAATAAACACGCTTACTAATTTTAATTATAACACTATGATTCAATATCTCAAGATGGAATGTAAATGACACTGTCAATTCTCAGTTGAAGATATCCTCACTTGAGTAACCCTACTGAGGGAATCGTGGATCAAGAGTTGTTAGTGTGTACAATGCACACACATACACACAGACACGCACACACACTTTGGATGTCCTGTGTGGCAGATGTTTTATGATCATTCTTGACATCTGGATGAGGCATCTAGGAAGAGGTTGCTCCAGTCTATGTTGAGACATCTAGAAAGAGAGGGGCTAAGAACAATACCTGTTGATTCTGATAGGCAGTGACAGTTGTGAATACAGTTTCTGGAAAGGAGAACGCCTTCACTCCCTCCCCTGATGGAACAGGCTTGATGGGAGAAAGATCCTCTCCACAGTCTTTACGGATAATGTGCACACGTGGTTGATATTTGTGCATAGAATGAAGAATAAT
Source organism: Eospalax fontanierii (assembly GCA_035773235.1). Classification (NCBI taxonomy): domain Eukaryota; kingdom Metazoa; phylum Chordata; class Mammalia; order Rodentia; family Spalacidae; genus Eospalax; species Eospalax fontanierii. The sequence goes on along the minus strand of CM069539.1, from coordinate 63,833,744 downwards.
CTAGATCAAAGAAAGAAAACCAAAATCGAACACTCTCCGATGTGACACTATGACCAAATTCATAACTCAGAAAATAAATTTCTATAGCAAATGAACATTTCTGAGGATGTGCACGTGTTACTTTGATAAAATATTGAGAGAGAGCTAGGAAGTTACTTGTAAAATTTACAAAAACTACACATTACTTTAGTGAAACCCTGGGTACAACCAAGTGAACCCAAGCTCAAATATTCTGTTGCTTAAAGCACAATAACATACTCATAAAATCTTATTTATAATCAGCTGAACAAAACCAGAAACCAAACCAATGGAACTAAAACTGAGATCCTATGATCATTTAAATTGCCTCAAATCCATCTCCTAAAAGAAGTATTTGCATGTAAATTTTCAATTCTCAAGGGACTTTTTCTTTTATTAGTGACATCAATGTTCACTTAAGGATCCCCCATTGCTTACTCTGTGGATCTTCAAAGTCTCTGGTATGCTGGAAGAGTGCAGTGTCCGTACCTCCAACGCATCAAGTCTCCTTCAAAGCTCAGGTTTGGGAATGGAAAAGCTAGTTGTCCACCCTTCCCCAGTCTCTGCTGTGAATTCATGTGTGTGAATCCATGCTATGCTATGGTTCAGTTACCTTCTACCCAATGATCCCACTCAGAGGATTTGTCCTAAGGAATTATTTCAAAGTCAGAAAAGCTTTTCATGTACAACAATGTGCATCTCATAACTCATAACAATGGAAAAACTATAAACTACTTGCATGCCCAAAATGGGTGGCATAATCAGCTAGTGAAAATTTATATCTGAGATACAGTATCACTGAGCTGGTGTTTAGGAAAATTTCAACCACATAATGAAATACTTTTAATCTTAAAATAAAACATCTAATTGTTTAGAAAAGCTTCATGATTCATTAAACTAGAATCAAACGGGTTCATACAGAGATATGAACAGTGGTCACCTCTAAATGGTAAGATCATATGCACATATATATATATGCAAAAACATATGAAGCAGTATAATGCTTCTTTATATTTTAATGCTTTCGTGGCTGAGGAGGTGAAGAAATAACTTCATTCAGTGGGGTTTTCTATTTGTTGCCTGGATTTTATATTCGGGTATTCAAAAGTGAGTTTAGCTAATAAACCTATATCTTCTTGAACTACAAGCTTTGATTCAAGTGTTTGGTGCTTAGGAATCTAGAGGGAAAACACTTAAACAAAAGCCATAGGAAAATGCCGTGGCTAGTGTGCCTGGTGATTTTCAGCATGTGGGCAGTTTAAAAAGCCAAATTCAGAGCCTTTGGTCAGTGCAAGTACAAACAGCACTACGCTTGGACAGCGTGTTTGCTGTCACAAGAACACATCTTTCCCCTCCGGTGGCAGCCAACACTGCAGCCGGGTTTCTGCTTTTGTTTACCCTGAAATTTTGTTTGTATTGACGGAAGGAACACCTGGAAAGTAGATCTTGCCAGCAAGGTGTGACTCTTAAGGAGGCAGCATGGCATGGGGCGGCAGCCCTCACTGGCACCTAGGAGACACAGGCAAGATTCTGCAGCCTCCTTCCAGGTCTAAGCAACAGGCAGAATTTCAATGAACTTAGCTTATGATAACCATTTAAAGGGTTCCAATCAGAAAACAATTTTAAATAAGTAAAATTATAAAACACAGTGGAGAATACTGTGTTGTTTGTAGCAGGAATGCATACTATTCTTCAAAACAGTGCAATTAAATTCTCTAAGATTCTAACCGTTGGCATATTCTATTTGACAGATTTCCCCACGAATATGGAATATCTGTTGGTTGTTTTCTTACTGCTAAATTATATTCACTAATTCAAGCTTTAAAGGAAATCTAAATCTAAGACTTATCCTTGGATGCAGCCATCCTTGCAGGTTTCTGTTTTGTTTTGCTTGTTTTCAGAGCTCTGATGGGGAGAGAGCAGCTGAGGTCTGTCCTCTGACCTCCAGTAGGGGGACGCCTCTGATCTGCAAGATTCTACATGACATTACATTTGAAATTTTTAAGCCTCAAAAACTGGCAGTATCTCAACATATTTTTTAAATGGTAAGGTCAACAGAATTTAGAGACTCGAATCTGCAGGGATTCTAGGCCCAGGGCTGGTTTTCCCTTCCTGTCTACATGCCTTTCTTATGAATTTACACTGTGTGGGCAGGAACAGTCCCTGGGCCAAGTCCCATACAGGAAACACAAGAATGATTTTGAGTCTGTGAAGGCAGTTAATTAAGCCCCAACTTGTGTCTCAGTCACTACTTAAAAACCTGTGATATAAATGTCCTGGTCCTTTGATCATATTTATTATAATAAGCGTTTACTTTAATACACTCTTTTCAATGTTAACATAAAACAGCAAATGACCACTTTAGAGTAATAACTGCTGATGTTAACTCAACCTTTCACTCCCTATTTAAATAACCTCTCTCCTTAGAAAACTCGATGTTTCAATACCTGGAAAAGGAAGAATTTGAGGGAAAACACTTTTTCTTCTTTAAGCTAAGAGACAAAATATTAGTGACTGGCAAATAATAGCATCTACAAACTCCAGAAAGAATGACCATACCTTTTAGAAGTGAGATCCAGAGCAGAAGAAAAACTGAAGGCAAGTTACTCCATATGAAACACCAAGCACAAGGTACAGAGCCAACTCCAAGGCACTGCATGAAGTGACTTGATGTACAGGTAACAACATTTGTTTTCTGTTCACCAGTCTTCTTCTATGAAGACTCTACTCTCTCAAGGAGGTTTCTCCAGTTGTAAACATCCTTACTATATTTAAAAAATTATTTCAGGTGGGGTATACTGGGATAAGGTACAAAAATGGCTAATAGATGCCCATGTTTACACGTTAGAGAGCGACAGCTAATAACTGTAATCTAAACACTGCCTGAGAAAATGCTTTTTCATTATCATATATAGAAATGTAGTACAGTCCTGGAAGTTTTGAGACAATGTTAATCAGGTTCAGTTCTTCTTTATAGGATGTAATTTTGTTTAATAAAGTATCACATTTAAGGCTGGTGAGATGGCTCAGCTGGTTAAGGTGCTTGCTGCCAAGCCTGACTACCTGAGTTCAATTACTAGGCTCCACATGATGGAAAAAAGAGAAAAGAATTCTTCAAGTTCTCCTCTGACCTCTGAGCATATTTAACACCATGGCTCATGAGTACCTACACCCACATAAACAAATAAATGTAACATATGATCACATTTTTACTAAGAAAAAGCACCAGGACTCCTGGTTTAGAAGCACTCAGCCCTCTACTTCCCCAGCTGCAGAGGTTCTTTTGCCACTGGCCCATCAGGGAGGCAGATCTAAGCCACCTCCTTACAGCAGCCTTTAATAATGTTCTTTCTTTTAAAACCTTTTTATTTTACATTTACTTATTCAGTGTGTGTATGTGTATGTGTGTTGCAGTGCATGTGTGGAAGTCAGAGGACAACTCACAGGAGTCAGTTTCTCCTCCTACCATCTGGGTCTCGGGCATTGACCTCAGGTCCTCAGGCTTGGTGGCCACAAGCCAGCAGTATCTTGTTTACTTAGCAAAACATGAAGGGCCACTGGTCTTTTTAAAAAGACCTTAATAATCACCCAAATAATTATATCTGATGAGCCTATTTTGTACTCCTTGTTATTTTTAGATAGGTTTTGGGGCAGGAGAACTACCAGTAATATGAGCAAAGTCATAGAGACCCATGTCCATTATCAGAGTGCTTTTCCATCTACAGGTTTACACGTGCTTTTCTACTTTAAAGATTAGTTTCAAGGGGCTGGGGTTGAACCCACGTGTTCTGGGTTCAACCACTAGCACTGCTAATTCATTAATTAAAAACCAGATTTCAATTCAAAGAAGCATATGCATTTTTTATCTGACAAGTTGAACATGCTTAGAGTTTGAGAGCTAGCCTTACTACTCCATAGAGGAAACTCTGATGACTAAAATTTTTCAAGGACCTCAATTCTCACGATGGGTTAAGTCAAGCAAAGGACCTAAAGCAACAGATAACAAAAACCTGGCTTTCTACACATGTTGTAATACCAGACACCACCTCACCTTAAATGGTGTTAAAACTGTATCAGGGAATCACAACCTCTACAGCAAAATCAGATGTTTTTTATTCTGTTTTGTATTCACATAATACTGTATTTCAAGCCCTCTTTGAGCATATCCTTTTCAGTTTACCAGATTCCTTGGTTCTCTAATTCCAACATGACTATGAGAAAACAAAGTCTTCAATGAGTGAAACTAACTTGCCCAGGATCGCAAATGTGTAGTACTTGTAAGCCATTGTAATTTATTTCCCTAGGTGAAGAGATGCTCATGAAAAGATTTTCCTTCAGAAGACAAGTTCCAGATAAACAGGAAACATGCATGTGCTGAGAAACTGCCAACCCAGTACCTGTGTACAGGTAGCCCAAGAACCAGTCATGGTTATACAGCAAAGCTAGCATGAACCTAGATTCCCCAAGGATCAGGTGCTGGCTACACATTTCTTACAGCATTCAAAGATTAGCTGTGGCCCAGAGGGACACTGCCACTCTGAATTCTTATCATCATTCTCTAGGAAACCATCTCTTTGGGTATTTGGGAAGCTGGTAAGTTACTTCAGGGAAAATCACAATGGCACATCATCTCATGTGGGCCTAAGTCTAGCTCTAGTCTACAGGGATTTGATGTCTTCATTCACCTTATGTTAAACTAGTAAAATTTCCAAGTCCATAGAGTTCTCAAATCACAAGGTTACATATTCATGCATCTTTAGCTGAGTAAAACGGGAAACAGATATAAAAATGGAAAGTAATTTAGGAAATTAATTATGGTGTATACAATTTTATTAGAGGTTACGATGCACTCCTTTAGAATTGGTGAAGGACTAAGGGAAAGCAAAAGGTAAGTCCCTGAGGGGACTGCTGAATTCCCACCATAATGACACCTACTACGTCCCTAAACCTAAGTCACAAGCAATAACAGAACCGCAATCATCTTCCTAATCGCTAATCTATTTTCACATTAAAGGGCCTGAACACAACAGAGGCCTACAGGAAGTCTCCCCTCTCTGAGCAGACAGGATGGCAATCTGCATGTTTCTTTCTGTCCTCATCTAGGCAAGAACCCCACAAAGCCAGTCTCTGCCTTCAAGAATACATTTGTAGACGACTAACGGAAAAGAGCTCTTCCCTCTACATTCTCATCTTTAATCAACTGCTTAAACATATACTTTAACACTCACATGGGCAATTTCCTTGCTTGCTTCTAGATTTCATACAACAGTTTTCTCTCTGTTCCCCATGTACATTAATTATATCCCTTGATTAAACTTAGCACGCCCTATCATAATCTTAAAAGAACAATTTCATCAGCAGACAGTACACTTCTTTAGGTTTTTACTGTTTTCTTGTGCTTTTTTTCCTAATAGTGAAATACTTTAGTTAGGTCCAAGCAAAAAAAAAAAAAATTTTGATTTATAATTACCCTTTTTTTTTAGACAAATGCTGTGTGACAGTTAATACCCATATATTTGGCCAAATACCATTGCTGCGAAAGTATATTTTAGAGACAAACATTCAAATTAGTAGACTCTAAGTCAAGCAGATCAGCCTCCACAATATTGAGTGGGGTGCATCCCATCAGTTGGAAACCTTAGAGAAAAGAGGACAAGGTTCCCAGGAGAAAAGAAAATTCTGGTAACAGATTATCTTCAGATTCAAGCTTCAACTTCAACTCTTCCTCAGTCTCCAACCTGCCCTATCAATATAGAACTGGCCAACTCTCTCACAATCACATGAACATGCATTCATATTTTTCTCTCTCCTATAAATGTTCTTTCTACACATGTATGTGAATATAAGTACACATACACACATATGCACACATTACATTTTCCTCTGGAATGTTTTATATATATAATTTAGTGAAACTACATGGCTAAAATCATATAGTTAAATTACTAAATATATATGACATTAGGTACACTAGATATTACACATAAAGCCAGTACTCTTCTGAAAGGAAAGAATTAGAATTGCAAAATGATTATATTGATTTAGATTATTTAGCAATATATGGTTTGTGGATGTAATATCTCTTTTAAAATATATTCTTAAACGGTAGGATTCAGAAATGTGTGATGTACTTTGAGTTTTAAAAACAAGCAACACCGAACGCCATTTAGTCTAAAATCCCCCAGTAAAAATCAGAGAAGTAGGCCTCTCGATGATGGATGTGCTTCCACATCCGTCTGTTCCTTCAAGGAGACAGAAGAAACCAATGTTCTTTTATCAGTGAAATCAAGTGAATGATAACTGTTTCAATCTGATCATGTGAGACTGGAAAAATAAGCATTACAAAGGAAAACAAATAAACTAAAATATGTGAAGAAAGTAAGTTATTTCTCTGATTGTGTCTTAAATGATAAAAGCAAATAAAAAAGCATTACTATGTGAAAACTGACTAGATGTTTCTTAAAAATGTAGAACCTGCATCTATCACAGCAAAAGTAGTACTCCATGGTTTTCATCAGAGTACAGTGCTTAAGATACTGTCTAACAACTTGCAAACTATATCTCCAGATCAGTACTTCATTACAGATTATATTTTCATTTTAAATGATTTCCTTACAAGTATTCTATCTTATCTATTTGGGAAACAAGCAAATTGGTATATTTTTATGTGTAGTATATTATTTTTAAAGGCATTTCAATTCTGCTTTAATCAAAACTCTTTCAAATAACAGAAACCTAACAGAGATGATAGATTTGAACAGAAATAGGAATTTATCTAGAGTCACTTATTTATTAAAATAATAATGCAGAATCCTGCCTAAGAACAACTCAGCAAGCTGTTAAAAATGACTGTGTTGTTGGAGCAGTTGAACTTTGACTAGAAGATCATGTTTCAGCAGTTTTAAGAGTAACGGGAATTATTATTATAACATATTTTAACACATCTGATGCCATTACAAAGCAATTAGGAACATGCAGATGGAACTCACGAACAGCATAAGCCTGGGTCATTACTGTGAAGCACAGAGCCTCAGCTGGAAAAGAGCTGGATGCAGAGGACACAGTAAATCATTATCCCTGTTACCAAATTCTCAAGCATATTTAGAGTATAATAATAAGTACCCTATGGGATTTCACATAAAAGTTTTGTTTTTTTAAAATGTCTCTGCCTTGGAATGTCTCTGCCATGAATGTCTCTTCTCATTCCAATAATAACACACAATATCTAGTTTTAGCCTATGAAATGCTTCATAGAACACTTAAGCTACAGGCATGGCCTCTGATACAAATATAATCTGGATTCGGCACAAACTGTTACCATAGGAAAGGAATAATAAGATATTAGCAATGCTTAGTCAGGCACATCAGGTAGCGGTTGTGCCATCTGATGGTGTGTGCCAGACAAGCCATCTACTCACATGGCCTTGGTCATCCAGCTCGTTGTTGGTAAGCTTCAGCTTGTCGAAGCTGATCACTTGTCTCATCCATGTCTCCCCAGAGGCAGGTGAGTCTGGATGAATGTATACCCTGGGTGGCACAGGAGAGTCTGCATTACCTGCCACCATCCATTTAGAGCTGTGGTAAACATACCTAAGGGGAAAAAACAAGATTCTCAGACCATGGATACCGACTTCTTTGAATTTCCAACTCAAACCAAATGTGCACCTTTTTCTAAGGTTTAAAATTGGTTTGTTTTCTCTTTACACAAAAAAGAGTCTTCAATCATTTTTAACCTGTTTCTGAAGTACTGAGGTCTATTAAAGTAACTTAGATTAAACAGCATTTTGAGGGCTTAGTAAAAATAGGGAAGTTATCTCCCCCATAAATGAAAGTATTTTAATTCTAAGGCATTGCACCTACATTAGACATCTTGTATATTGGTATTTTTCATATGGATATTTAATTGACATGAGGATACTGTAAATCTGTCAGTCTCATCTTCATGCAAATCTCAAAATATCTGAGTGTTATATTTTAAAAGATTCCACTTTCTGAAAGATTACTTTCCATTTTAGGCTATGCTCAATTTGAGGGGATAAAGAGCTAAAAGGTGAGAGAAAACTATTTCAATGCTATTGGAAAAAAAATGGTTTATCTATTAATATTTAGAACTGTTCTCTCTAACATAGTAAGCTGAGGATAAAGTGTATTCAGCTTAATTTAACATTTTTGAGGAATTATGAAATGTAGGCTATTATTAGGCTCACATGTTTCTCTTTCTTGACCCTTATAAGAACTTACTTAAAACAGTTTGCAAACAGAAATTTTAAAATGCTAATATTCAACAATCATACTTTGAAAATGATGGTATATCCAACTAATATTACTTTTATGATTAAGAAGACAAATATTCTCTTTGTTTATTACATATACCAAGTAAATTGACTCAATAAGAATAAACATTTAAATAAATGAGTAAGTAATAAAGTAAAATAAGTAATAAATCTTAATTGAATAAGATCTTAAAATTTAGCTGTGTATTCAGATTATCATTTGTTAACGTTCACTTAAAAACTAGAAAGTCGTGTATTGATGACAGTATAAAGTGAGATACTTAGATACATTTCCTCCTGTACAGTTTATAGTGATAATTTGTAACTAGTGTCAGAAATACCTGTATAGCATACACATTTCTTTATAAATGAACATGAAACATCCTTAGAGTATCTTTCTCTAATGAAGTGCTTTGTCTCAACAATGGTTGCATATTTCAATGAGTTCAGTTTTGAGCTCAAAAATCTTACAGATTCTAATCCCTTTCCTTGAGACAAAATGTATAAGCCCAGCATTTCAATCAGTTTTTAAAAACTTTCTTCAACTGGTTTGATGTAATTTTAGTAAATAACAATATGAGATTTTTTTAATATTAATTTTACATGGATGGTCACCATTTTTAACCTGACCAAATATCTCTCTATAACAGAAAATAAATCAAAAGAAATTTTCTGATACTGATGAAAATGCTGGAAAATAAATGAAAACCTTAGAAATGCAAGAAAAACTGCACTGCAGATGAGACATGTGTTACTACCAAAATAAAAGTGTTCTATTAAAGCCTATCAAAATTAAACATTTTAAATGGTTCAAAATTCCACATCCTCTAAGAAAATCAATGACATATGTAAAGATTCTTTGTAAGCATTCTAAATACCAACACTAAAAGCACATTTCTTAAGGAAGCCACAGAAGAAAGCAAATCTGTGTTTTACAGTTTGATCTTTATAATCCAACACTGATATTAAGATGCAAAATTCTATTATTTTCTGTGAGGACAATATTAACTGTGTAAAATGAAAGTAATCTGGAGGAACCAAACACAAATTTAGAAAAGAAAGGAATAATGTTGAAGCTCATTAAGAATTATATTATCTTCCTCCAGAGAAAACTCAAATTAGAATATAGGGTTTAAATCAATGAATATAAACCTAGTTTCTGTTACACAATAGTTTCTATTATGTCAGCAAAACTTCCTGGTGATTTAATTGAAATAAGTAATACAACCTATGTATAAAACTGTCCTATTAACCATTTTTGTAATTCATATGCCCATACACAAATTAAAATCTTTGTACTTTTGACATCCAAACACTTGTTTCACCAGAAGAACTAGCCAGCTTTTTAAAGTGATAGGAACCAAATTATTTCATTTAGAAATATACTGAGACAGAGATAGAAAATTATAAACAGAAGATCGAGCTCCTGAACCTCCAAACACTCAAACTTCTTTTTAAAAATATTGACATTTTCAACTCTTTCAAAAATAAAAGTCATTATCACTGAAAACTGTTTTCTTGTAGAAGAAGCAAAGATAGGTTTGAAACTAAAGAATATGTTTCTTTTCATAGTCTACTTGATGTCCGGCAAATATATTCTCTTTCAAAATCCAAGTATTATAAAGTTTTTTAAAAATATAAGTGTTAATTACCAAACAAAACATTAGCCGAGGGTAACAATTCATTACAAATTTAGAGATGTTTTAATGTCATAATCAATTAAAAATTTCATTTTTCTCACTTGTAAATAAGTTTTTCAAATGAAAGTCTAAAATATTCATGATATTTTAACACAACAAGACAAAGGAAATTAATGTAAGGATCAAAAACTGGGAGGGGGATATAACATTTCGTTTATTATAATGTGTATCTACAAGCTTTGTATTAAACACTTCCTATCAAAATTCTAATCAACACAGAAACCAACAGAAAAGATACATTTTGTGTTGCAAGATCAAACTGGCCTCTGATTAAAGTCTTAACAACTGAGGACATTCTTTACCAATTAAAAGCAAAACAAATTTCAGTTTCCACATTTGTTTCAGGAGAAGGCACCATCTGGGTTTCTTGAATCCAGGAGCGTCAGATCATGCATCTGGAAACTCCAGACTTTGGCAAACAAAGACCACAATTGACAGGGATGAAAACAGGTACTAGCCTGCCAAATCCTAGGGTTTTCCTATCACCCGATTCCAACAACTGTACCTGTATCTTTTGTTGTCCACGGGCACGATATCCATGGCAATATAGTATTGTTGGTGAGGATCTAATCCTGAGATCTTCACTCTCATTGCTGGAAACATTCGCCTATTTATAAATAAAGGAGAAGCGGCTTGGATTTTGTTTTGTGTGATTAAGAATGGAGACTGAATAAAGCAAAGAAACCTCTCTAAGCTCTGTATTTATAGTGGACACAGTTATAACATTCACTCCGGGGCAACACGATTCATGATGTCGCAACAGAGGGCAGACCAAAACTGTAGTTTTAAAACTGTAATTCGTTGCTCCCTGTATATATGTGTAAAAGGCAAAGAACTTTACACCAAAGGAGTAATGACACTAAAGAAACTTTGCTTTTGAAACAAAATCAACGAGCATATTGACTCTAATACACACAATCAAACATATCAAATGGTAGAAATTTCAAGTTTCTGAAAGTGATAAAATATATTATAATGTGAAATTTTAAGAGGGTTGTAAAAAAAACCGCAAGGAGCCAATGTGCCATGCTATAACCAAACAATATGTTCTTTATTGAGACAGGACTTCCTGTCTGCAGCTTGGTAAAGGTGAAGTGCAAAAGTTGCCCTAAATTTGAAAGGTATAATAAAACTTCTCTATTGAAAGCAGAAACTAAACACAATGTATATTTACAGATCATTCTTTCTCCCATTCTACCTCAAAAAAAAACCCACGTTCTTTTCTAACCACAATTATTGCTAATTAAAGCAAATGAAAATTCTCTTGACTTCCCAGTATCAAAGGAGATGCTAAAGTAAATGCACCTAATCCCTTAAAAAGAGCCCAGCATCAAGGAATACAGCAGCAAATTACTGCATGTTAAAAAGTACAGAAGTTTGTTCCATTTTAAAAAATACTTTCTTCTAATGATTTATGTCTAGGACCCTCTAGCTAATCTAATTTTTGCTAATTTAACCTTATAAGCCAAATTTATTTACCAATTTTTCTATAACAATGCTATTAAAAACTACTTCCAGAGAAACGAAAGTCCATGATTATTAACTAAGCATGAGAACAGTTTAATATGCTGGGTGTTTCAGTGTTATTTCAGTGCACCTGTAAGATAAAAAGTCTTTAACTGCATCCTTTATAAGACAACTGTTGCTTTGTGTTGTTGAAGACTGAATTTGGATCATTAATAAAAGCTCTGTGAGAATGTGGAAGGTAGCATATGGAGTCAATAAAATATGTTTTTGTAATTTCTAATAAGTTTGGATACTTTTATGCTAGCCAGGTTTTTACCATGTGTACTCGCTGAAAGAGTTGTGTGTACTTTTTTAAGTACCTTTAAAAGAAACATATTATTCTTAGATTCCATTACAGTAAATGAACTGAAAACTTTAAAATGCAAATTTCTCTCAGGGACCTACCTCAAATTAACATGATGTGGTCAACTAATCCATTTATTTGACTAACCAATGATATGCAAATTATACTCTAAAAAAACTTCAAAACGCTTTTGTAGTCTTCAGTAAATTAAAGCTAATGTGCTGAAACTCATTTAGAAAAAAATATATATAAGGGTAAATATACAAGCGAGATCTTTTAAAAATCGGGATGATTCTTAGAGCAATTCATGATTAAACATAACTGTAGTGACTTTTCATACTAGACTAATAACAGCAATGACACGTAGTACCAGGAATCTGTCAAAGAATCAACTTGGAAGTTTCCAATCAGTTTGCTGAAAATAAAAGCAAAACCCTAATGGAGGTGCGGGGTGAATCTATTCCGCAACTCCAAGGCGGATAAGTAGAGTCTAAAATGCCCATGGAGTGCGGTAAACCTGACCTGGCGTCTGTCTGTAACTACCCTGCTCCAGAGCGCTGGGAACATTAACAGCCCAGGCGAGCGTCCACCCCGACTGCGCCGACCTGAAATAGGGACGCCGGGTGAGGCAGGGGCTGGGGTGGACCGAGCACGCTCACCTGCCCGCCTTGGTGATGATCATTTCGGTTCCGATCTCGTGGAAGCGTTTCCAAAGCTCTGCTCCTTGCAGATCCACCCTCGGGGCCTGCGGCGCAGGCAGCGGGCTTCCGGGCCGGGCCAGGCCGGGCGCTGGGGACCCCTTCGGGGAGCCTGCCGGGGACGCGGGCGCGGAGGCGCCGGGCAAGAGGCCGTCCTCGCAGCCGCCTGGACAGCGAAAGGCAGAGACTGGGAGCGCTGAGGGCGGCGGGGCAGGAAGCCCGGGAGAGGGGCAGCCCGGGCCTCGGAGGCCAGGCCGCGTCCTGCCCAGGCGCCAGGTCCCCGCGAGGCCGGGCCGCATCCCCCTCGGGCGCCAAAATCGAACAAGTGCCGGGCGTGCGACACGCACATGCCACCGACCCGTGGCCAGTTCCCGAGGACCTCCCCTCGTTGCAGCTCCCCGCGCTCCTGCCGCCAGCCCGGGCCTCCCTCCCTGCGCGCGGGGGCGGCCTCCGCGCCAGCTCCGGGTCCCGCCCGCGGCATCTTCTGGAAACGTATCCAGACCCGGCTCCCGCCAAACCTCGGGTCCGCTCGCGCTCCGGGCCCCTAAGCGGAGCTGCGAGAACACGGGGCAGGCAGCGCGGTGGCCCGGGATGGCGGGCGGGGAAAGGGAGCGCTCGGCCGCGGGGAACCACGTTGGCAGGCTCGCCCTCGTCCCGGTGCGCGCACGCGTGGGGGTGGGGGGGCCGCTCCGGGTTCGGGGACAGCGAGCGCCCTGGCAGCCCCGCCCGGGACTTTGCAAACTTAAGAAGCAGAAGCGCTGGCCGAAACCCAAGGGGAACCAAGAAGGGCACCCCGACCTGCGAGGCTGGACGCGGGCGGTCGCCCCGCGAGCCCGGCGTCTGCGCCCCGGAGGCCGCACCGGGACACGGGGACGCTCGGGGAGAAGCCGCGCGGGAAGGCCCACTCACCCGCCTCTCCGCGGGAGCCGCAGCTCCGCTCCACGTCTGCGCAGCCGCGGGCGGGTGGCGGGGCCGCCGCGTCTTCGTCTCCCGCGGGGCAGCGCTTCTCCCCGCGGCCGCAGGCTCCGTCCGCCGCCCCCGCCGCCTCCTCGGAGCCCAGCTTTCTCCGCTTCTTGTGCAGCTGTTGCTGCTTCTCGGCCCCGATGAGCGCCTCCACCGAGAAGGCGTGCGCCCTGAGGCTCAGCATGCTGCACGGCGAGCCCCTCCGCTTCTCCGCCATCCCCGCCGCCCGCCCGCCCGCCCGCGTCTCATATACCCTCGCTCGACCGCACCCACGCACTCGCTCTCCTCGCCCCACCGCGCGCTAAGCAGCTCTCGGGGCCTCCCAGGTCTGCCCCCTTCCCCGCCGCGGGCCAAGCTCGGATTTGGAGTTTCCTCTTTCTCGCTGGAGTTGGGATCCGAGGAGCCCGGGACGCGACCGCCAAGTTTCCTTCGCTCGGCCTCTCGCGCGCTCTCGCTGGTGCACCGCTTCACTACCAACCCCTCCACCTCCTCCTGTCGCTCCGAGATCTGCCTCGACTGATGCGCCAGAGAGGACTAACATGGGTAAAAAAAAAAAACACTCTGTGGACACAAATTAGGGATTGTAATTGAAATTTGTTGCCTTGATCTGTCAGCACTTCTAGGCAGGAGAGCGGTGGGAAGAACTTGCTCATTAGTGTCAATAAAGCGACGGAGGCGGAGCCCAGGGAACTGTCGATCTTCGAGACAGATGGCCAATCAGGAGGCTCTGACTCCTTTCAGCCCGCGCCCACTTCCTTACAAGGTCGGAAAATCTTGGGCCACAAAGCGCCGCCGTCTGGCTCAGACCTGCCAGCTTCCCCAGAACCCTGGTTCGCTGACACCCACCAGCCTCGTCCAGTCCCCGACCCTCCAGCTTTTCTCTTCAGGATCTGGAAAGGCTGAGGTCCCGACTTTTAAACCGAGAGAACACCGAATTAGCATACCTACAGTCTTCCAAGGAACCTTGAAACTTCCCAGTCCACATCCTCATCTCCTAAAGCGGTTACCACTTAGAACATCTGGGGAGGTGGGGAGAAATCACAGCAGGTTTGTCGGGTTTTGCGTACACATTCCTCCGTTCAGTAGTGTTCAATGCACAGAGCAGGGCCCTGGACTTAAATCTTACCCGGTAGATTTTTTTCTTAGGAGAGATGGGTTCAGTTATATTGAAATGTTTTATATTAAAAATAAATTATTACATTATCACTCAGTCCTTTATATAAACTAGCCAGGAAAAGCGCTCCCTTTTGGAAGACTCCCTTTGTCTTTCAGAGTAGTAATTATTTTAAAACATAGGTCATGAGGTTCAGTTCTGCGTGTCTTTAATGATAAGGGCTTAACTTGAAAACCTCTTAGAACTTCACAAAGTAAAACACGTTTTACAAAGCACTTGTGGGTTTTTTGCAACACCTATAACTTAAAGGTAACGTCATATCCCATATCGGATTTTTAAGAGTTGTTTCTTTAAATAGATACCAAAGGAAATAGAACTTTTAATTGAACTACGGCGAACATTTGTGTGCAGTTTCTCTTTGCGTAAACTCAGTATTTTCTTAGACTTAACAAGATATGTGTTGGATGTAAATAAAGCAAATTTCTGGTTGGAGAAAATTCACTATGTATACAGATCTTTAGCATAAAATACGCAACAGATGATTGGTTTTGTTTCAGCTTATTTTTTCTCCCTTGTTCAGTTAATCATTACAACCCTTGACTGCCCCGTTTTCTTCAGACTTCTTTACAAACTTCGGGAGAGTGGCTTCTGTCAATAACTTCACCTCCAGGATGAAAAATTTTTAAGTAACTGGAGGACCTTACAGTTCCTTCCTGGCTGGGAGCAGGGGAAGAGAACCGAGAGGCAGTCCAGCCCCCACTACCCCGGGCAGCCTTGGGGCCTGGGATCCACGAGGGCGCAAGTATCCCTGCTGAGATGCCGCTTTTAGACGCTCCAGGAACATACTGCTTTGGAGGAAGCTGTTTTGCATTCGCCAAAGAAAGCCTGTGCCTCGGGTTTGGAACGGTCCGGACACCCCTCAGCAGGATTCCAGGATATTTTGTCCTTAAGAAATTGCAAACCCTATTTGTGAAGCTTGGCTTAGCGCGGGAGCAGACTAGAGCTCTAAGAGAGACGCCTGCAAAGTTGGGGCTGATAGTGGGGTCTGGGATGAAGTGAGATTGAGACGTGACTGGAGTTGACTCTCCCATCTCCCGGCGCGGAGGGCGTCTGAAGCCGGCTTCTTTGGCGTGTAAGGCCAGAGCGTCCGCCGGAACCCTGGCTCTCCAAGCCGGGCGAGCAGCCCTAGCGATTTAGAGGCCCAGTGGCCCAGGGGTGGAGTCACTAGAGGTTTCAGGCCTACTCGGACCAGGCAGCAGGAGGAGGCGGAGCGGTGGGTTCCAGGAGATCACCGAGGACAAACGCCGTTTCCAGCCCGTTTGCTAGTTACGCTCTTGCCCCCTATAAGATCCGCTGTTCAAACTGATTTAGGACAGGCCTTCGTGGGTACCCTCAGGACCACAGGGCCCCAAGCTTTCCTCCGTGTTTTGTCTCTTCTTCGACTTTACTCCTGGCAGCTGGGGGCCCAGACCATTAAAGACTTGGACTTGTGTTCACGGAAACAAGCTGGAAACACTAGAGCCGAGCCTTTCCGACATCCTCAATATGACCCCCGCCCTCCCAGTAGCCCTAAAATGTAATCGAAGTGTGCAAGTGTGCGCGGCGCACTGGGGACAGGACGAGGGCGCTAGCTCCCCTAGCGTGGTCCAGGCTGGGCTTTAGTCATCCTGCACCGCGGATGGCCTGCTCAGACTTGCGTGCTCGGGCTCCGGGATCGCGAAGGACAAGCTGGCCCCACCTCAACGAGTTGGGTTGTAAGTTGTGCTCACTGAAAGCCACCTGTGCTCCGCGGGAGCCGGCAGGGAGAAGGAGAGTAGCCCCAAGTCTGACACAGTCAGGGGCTTCTGAGTGAAGGCGAAGCCATAGTGTTATCCTATTGAGGCCTTTCCCAGCTGTGTGGCAGGACTGGCTACAACCAGAGCCCAGTCCTTGCTCGGTTCGCTCCTAGAATCAAGAAAGCAAAAGAATCTTCACAGACAGCATGCACTGGCGGACGGAAACCTTGGCAACTTTGGGTTTGCAAGTGTTCATCGCTTAGCGCCTGTGTTCATTGTGAGCCCTTGCACAGGTGCCAGTGTGTACCGGCGCAGATGTAAACAAGAGGAAAGTGTGTGTGTACCTGGAGTGTGTGCCTCCTCAAGAGGAGCGAAAATGTCTTTTCCCATAAGACCTACATTAAAAGAAACAATTATAACTGAAATGCATGCACCCTAGGGCCTCTCTCAAGACCAGCGGGACTCTATCTTTTTTTTTAAGTCATTCTGAGGAGCGAATCAGTCCCAGCCACCTGGTGGGAGATGGAGGGGCAGAAAATTCTGGAACCTCCAGATTGGTGGGACGGGTGGGGCGGAGGGGGCGCAGGGGGTGCAGAGGGACTATGACTATAGTGCATAGTGGAATTCCGGTCCCGTGGGAGAGCCACACTAGCCCGAAGAGGCAGACTGGAAGGGTAAACGTTTTACTTAGCAAATCCGTTTCTGCTTTTCTTAATACAGTTCTGAGCCATCCTTTTAAAAAAGAAAAGAAAAATTTATTCGATGGGCTAAAATGTTTTTTAGCCTGGAACCTGTTTGGACAACTGTGTGTGTGTGTGTGTGTGTGTGTGCGCGCGCGCGAGCGCGCGCGCGCGGTTGTGTTTGTTTAACAGAGAGAGAGAGAGAGGTAGAGAGAGAGAGAGTTGCTATTTCATATTACCTGACTTAAGATATCTGTATTTAAAGTTCCAAATGTAGTAGACCTACTAGTTTGTTTTTTTTTTTTTTTTTTCTCTTCACAATCGTTGTAAGAGATTTTAACCCCTTGGTGTGAGGTTTTGGACTGGAAATCTAATACAGGGAGGTCAATTTTCTGACTCATGACACATTCGGTGGTCTCGGTTTTCAAGCAAGGTTCCTTTCTACCCTTTAGAAAGGACACATTTTAATATTAGCTGAAAGATTAACTAAATGAGAAATACAGAAATGGGAGAGTGGGGATGAACAACGGTCAAAACACCAAGGTGGGGTGGGGGGCTCTGTGTTTGCCTGTTTCTTTATAACCGAATCCCAGGAGATGGATCTTAATTCATGACGGTGGGCATCAACGCCTCCTTAGCATCCATCCACCCGCTCTGCTCTGCACTTCCTGCCCTGCCGCGCAGAATTCTGGGCACACCCCTCCTTGCCTCTCCCTCTAATCTGGATTAAGGCAAATAAGTCATTACCCATTCAAATTTACAAGGGCCCCTTGAAAGTAAATTAGGATGGAGGGGGCTATGCTCCACCGGGTCCTCCAAGCCCGCAGCTGCAAAAGCAGGAGGGAGCGGAAAGATCCAGAGTCCTCGGTTCCTCTCCACTGACTCTGACACACACCGGGTTTTTTCTTTCCTTCTATACAGTCCAAACAACCGGACCCCCTCAGTTCCAACTATCTGAGACTGAGACTCGCTATCAAAAACTCAGGAACCCGCCTAGACAGCAGGGAACAGGGCGGGGTTCAGGCTGGGTTCTGGCCCAGAGTTTCTTCTATAATGTTGATTTCCTAAGCCAAGTGTTTGCTTCTCTCCGGTGCGCACTTTCAAATCAGAAGTCTGAGGACAAGCAAGCCTTCATTCCACACCACACCCCTCCAATCTAAAATAAGGAACTTTCGGTGTACCTAGAGGGGAACTGACACTCTGGGAGAATAACATTCCCTTCTGCATTCAAACTGTTTTCAGAAATACATGTTCTGACTCACACCACAGGTGCAGCTTTTTTGTTTACACCTTAATTATTGACTCACACTCCTCACAGTCCTACAGATTTGTGTCGCACTGTCTGTGTCTCTAATACCAGATCCAAAATAAGATAGCTTGAAGGAGGTTGTGAAATTAACACCTAGAAGTGAATGGACACCCAAAGATAGTACTAATGGCCATTAGTACTAGCAGCATAGTACTAGCTCTGGGCAGAGGCAGACACAGTAAATGGGGAAAATAATATTTTCTAGCTACCTGGCATTTGTCCATGCTAAAAGAACTCTTATGACTAATTTTTAATGTGCATTTCTTTGAATTAAATAGTTAATTCTACTTTCCCTTGTTAAACGAAGATAACCTTGCAACTGCCAGTTTAAATGCTGAAAATGTAACTAAGCATAGGCCCCATTTAACAATCATTGTTTGGTACTTGAGTTTTGATTTGTCTGTTGTTTGAAGATGAAGGGTGTGTAGTCCAGGCTAGCCTCCACATCTGATCTGAAGTGAACCTCTAGCCATAGCCTCTAAAATATCAGGGACCACAGGCTCCTGCCTTCATGCAGAGTTTTAAGTGTTTGACTGTCTATAAAAATTATGTCCTCTACTGGGACCTGTTTTTGCATGTTACATCGGTAGATACCCACCATTCTTAAACAATAGAAATATTGTGCTCATTTATATAATCTGCTGAAAATACAAACAATTAAGATGTGGGTGAAATGTATTCATAGCTCATCCTGACAGATGAGACATTTCACCTTCAAAAGAATGGCAGGGCTTTTGACAGACAAATTTAAAGCTAGTAGTACGATTGTGCAAAACAGAAGTGTGAGCTATTGAAAAGCAATGTGAGCAATGGGAATGTTCCCTGTTCTTAAACATATAGCAAAAAAATAATTGACCAAAAGCAGTGGCTTTTCTACATAACAGTTTGTCTTGTTTTCATTTTGAATTGAACTCAGTCTTCTGTTGTTTAAGACGTGTACAGGAGCAGTTCAGGTAGACAAAAATGAAAAACATTGTATTCTTTCTCTTTTCATTTTGAAAATTTGAAAATGTCTCAAATAAAACTTCATACTGGAACGTATGTCCAAACTGGATTTTCTGAAAGAACCATTGTGAATCTTCAGCAATGAGGGACGGGTAGAAACCAGAAGAAGTCCACACATTACATACATTACATACAGTGATTCTCATGAAGAATCCTCGGTGAACTCGTAGCTGTGTTTCTGAACATTCTAAATTCAATCACATGGAATAAGAGGGAGAAAGAACCATCTTAGGCCATGCCCACTAGGTGATATAAATTTTGGGTAACTAGCATTTCTAGAAAGACTTGAACTTTTTTATGTTCACCTTTAGGCTTTTGTTGCTGGTTCCTTCTCAAATTACAGAAAATGGACTTTAGGAAGCACTCACTACCTGCTACAGATGTCCAGGAAAACCGAATTAAGGAAGTCGGAAACATATGGCAGTTGCCCATTGCATAAGGAAGGTACATATGAAAGTTATAAATTTCTTTCTTTAAGTCAGCATTGTAAACGCATTTTATAGGGTTCAGAGTATGTATTACATCTGTAGATTTAATTTTTGAAATATACGTTTTTAAAGTTATTTGTGCCTTGAAATTCAAAGAGAAAGAACTTGTCTTGATTCAATAAAAGTAAAGAAAAATGTTTCACAAGTAATGTATGGAAAGACAAACATTTTTCTTTGACTTTCCAGCTGATCATTCTGAACAGATCTTCAGGTCACATACCAGCAAAGGTCATTCACAACACAGAAGGTGCCTGTCAGTAGGGTAAGTTGCATTTATTGAGTCCCAGTTTTGGAGAAGCAGATAAATGAATCTGAGTTTAGCCAGTTTGGGGCTGTTATAAAAACCATAGATTAAGAACCAGACCATGTAAATGTCAAAGCACACCCATTCAATCTGCTTGTGGGGAGGAAAAATTCGCCAACTACTCATTAACCTTTGGCCCACCAAGATATTAGTTTTAATCTCAATGATTTCATTTAATGTCTTTGAAAGCATGTTTTGATTACAAGAATAATTTAAACTGCACGTTTAGTATCATCACTGGACATTAAGTGTTACCTACTAACAAGAAACTTTCCAGCACAACTTCAATGCCATTTTAAAGTGATCCTTTTAAGTTTCTATCAGAAGCTATTGTGCCATTTTTTAAATTAAAAATTAATTTTGTAGATGTTTAAGAGTCATGGCTCTCTTATTCCGTTTATTTGGAGATACGTTTATGTTAAGAAGTAAGTTATGTGAATAGTTTAGGTAGAAACTTAAATATATACTTGTGTACTCGCCTTAAAACTCAAGCAGGTGTTTAGGGGGACAACTGCTGTGGTTAGGACCTGGAAGAAAGGGCGATATGGGCAACAATGAGATTTCCTTAGAGTAGGAGAAATAGCACAAAACAGTAACAGATGCTTCCTTTCTGCGCAGAAGTTTTATTTGGTTGTAGTTTGCGTTCTCCTTTGCGATCAGTTGTTGAGTGGTTTTCTGTTCTTTTTCAGCTCCTGCTTTGCTAGGGCTAGGTATTTGATCACTCTGGCCCATGTCAGGCAGCGAGAAATGAAGCTTTTAATACTATGGTCTTCTTGATAGAGTGATGACTCCGTGCGGCTCAGAAAAGACCATCAGATTCTGTCCCCTCCATCCAGGGAAAATTGGAGGCAAGGGAAATGCGGAGAAATTTCCCTTTACCAAATTTTAAGGCGCTTAGATCCCACCCTGTCTGGCCCAGGCCATTCTCTGTCTCTTTGTTTCCATTTATAATTACAGCTTTAGAAAGGGAATTCAACTTGATTTCACTAGAGAGTAAGCTTATTTTTCTAAGTATCTAAAACTATCGTTTATTGTTTGATATTGATAAAAAAAAACAATAGAAAAGGTTTTTTTTTTTTTGAGTGCAATTTCGGGGGTACGCTAAAACCCCTGGGGCGGATTCTGCCAGCAAAACATTTAGGCATTCACATTTCCGACTAGGTTCCACACCTGAATTTAAAAACCAGTCTGGCTTTCTGATATTCAGACTGTTTGGGTTAATATCTGCATTTTCTTTCATTCCGTTTCCATTCTTTCTGGCTCTGTTTTATTTTTTTCTTTCCTTTCTTTCTTTCATTGCTGAAGACAATCTGATTTACAGTTTGACTGAGAGTTGCATTTCTGTTTAGAAGGTGAAATGTCCAAGTCAGTTAGCCAAATTATTCCCCGACGGCTCCAACATTGCGCCAGAGTCCCAGAGTCAGTTATTTTTATGTCTGACTGTATTTCAAATGTGCAGGGTGATAAATAAAGCCCGTCTCAAACTTCAAACTATCTCAACGCGACGAGGAACAATGACAAAAATTAACTCAGCCAAAGCGTTGGGGTTCTCGCGAGCGGCTGGGTCATAAATCAGAGTCGGAGCTGCGCTCGAGCCGCGCCAGCATCGCCTCTCTGCAGCCGCCTGACTCGCCCCGCGCGCACAGCGAGCGCAGCTAGGTGGCTGCGGCGGCTCTGGGGATCCAACTCTCCGGTTCCGGAGATCCGCGAGTAGAAAGTGGCTGGTGGGGAGAGGAAGGCCTGACCACGCCCAGGAGACCCCTAATTAATTCACCTCCTGGAATTTTCCCGGGTGGTACGTGGAAAACCAAAGAGGGCTGGAGAAGGAGACCCGGAGAGCGGGTTGAAGGAGTGCCAGTCCGCCTCTTTGGATCTCTCTGATCGCCCACTTGAAACAAAGATTGGCCTAAGCTGTTTGCCAGGAACCCCCTAGTAATGAGAAATTAACCGAGGCCAACTGGGAGGCTTCGGGGCACCGGTTTAGTGGCGAGTGGCGCCCGCTCTGTGCAATCCGCGGCACCTCCCCCAGCCCGAGGCCGGTGTCGCTCCGGCCCCAGGGTCATCAGGACCGGTGGCCTCTGGCTCGCGCACCTGCCCCAGAGCGCTGCCGGAGCCGCGGGTTTGCTGGCTGGGAACCGGCCTGCGGGTGTGGAGCGCTCCCTAAGAGCGAACCGGTCACCGTGAGCATCGTCGCCAAAGGAACTCCTGGCCACTGCGGCGCAGGGCGCTCCGGGGTGACAGGTGGGTCGGCCCGAGCTTCCCGGGGTCTGCCGGCTAAGGCACGCCGCTAACACAGCGCATCAAAGCCTGCGCCTGCAGAAACTTCGGGAGCCCCGAGAGCCACATCCCTCCGCAGATCGCTGTCTAGCCTCCAGGCCACCTAGCCTCGTAGGCGCCCGTGGCTCAGTAAACCGAGCGCACAGACCAGCCTACAGGGGAGATTCGCCTAGGGTCGAGTCGGTGACCGCGGAAAAGTGCGAGAGAGGAAACAGTTTGGGAAAGGAGCTGTGATGACTTCTGCGTATTTGAATTAGGAATTCCTGAAAAATAAAAGTAGGCTCAGAACCCGGAGCGCGCAGGTCAGGCTCTAAAGGAGGCCTCGACTCTCCCGCGACGCAGCGCTGGGAGCCGCGCGCGGCCGGCTCATCCGCCGAGGTCAGGTCGGTGACCTGAAGCCCGGCCTCGCGTGGCCAGGCGGTCACCCCGCCAGACACGGAGCGAGCACCCTGGTCTAGGAGTCTGGTCTGCGGGAAGCATTCAAGAGCATCAGGGGCGGCCAGACCTCCGCTCGCTCGCTCGCGGTTGGGCTAGTGTTTATATGGTGACCATACCCTGCCCGGCCTTAACATCTAGCACGGGACAGTGCTCCCTGCCTGGCTGACTCCTTGGGCGGTCAATACTTCCCTGTCTGGGGTGGCCGAGAGTCAACATTTGGGAGACTGTGTCCAGCCCTCCCGGGTCTGGGACAGCTCTGCTGGCTAACTGAGGCCTCATCCTGAATCCAGTTCCGACCTCAGGTTCGCAGAGTCCTACCTCCCCACCACTGGATTGCCCGCGAGTGGGCCTGGCCTGGGTCTCGGTTCCGGCACAGGGCGCCCTCTGGGGATCGTCGTCGGCGCGGTCCCGAGCCGGGCTTAAGGGCTGGATTGGTTTCACCCTGCAGATTGGTTTCGCTCTGCCTGTGGCCGCTACTGGGAGGTGCGTGGACCCCTTCTTGTACTGCCCTCTCTTTGAGAGCAAAGGCTGGGGGACCCGGGAAACCCAAACGCAGCTGGAAGTGAAGCTTTGTGGTTGCCTCTCTGGCTCATAAGCGGAGAGGGCCCTGAGTTGTCAGGAGAACCAGCCCGGAGAAGGTCCTGGCCTCTGATAGTATGTCAGACCGTCGCGGAGAGAAAATACATTTCCACTTCTTTACAGAAATAGAAAGCTGCTTGAAAAGGAATCCTCCATGCGAATGGAGGAAGACGATGGAAAATAAAAGTCGTGACCAGAAGGCCAGAACCTGACCCGAGTTAGTACATTTGTTCCTCGTGCTTGTGTGAAGGTTAAACTCAGAATTAATGAAGCCAGCCAACCAACCAAGACCTCAGTCTCCCCAAGCCCGGGCCCAGCAAAGGGATGCTTCCCAGTCAAGTTCCCATGACCCATGGCAATGTCTGTCTCCCCAGACAGCTCAGGAAAGAGCTTCTTTCCCTTGTCACTCTATTTGCAGTCCCAGGACAGGACACTGCAGGCCACCCAATGACCTTTTTAACTTCTCTTGCTAATGAGGTTCCTGTCCTTTCCCCTTTTTTCTTTTTCATAAAGCCACCTTTCACAAATTTGTAACTAGGCTAAGTGTGACAAACTGCTCTAATCTGACTCTCAGTTGCAGTTATTTTCTGATATTTTATTTTTAAAGGAATAAAACATTTCAGGGCAGTTACAGTTACATTAGTACATGTTGTGGAAATAAACTTGCATTTGGAGAAACGTTATTAGAAACAGCTGTGATGCTAATGTTTCAAACCCCAAGTCCCCCGTATGCTCAGTATCTACTTTTCATCATAACTTCCCTGTGCGCATCCACATAATGCATACTCTCTGTGTGTAATACAAGACACTTGTTTAATAAAGCCAACGATTGTCTGTGTCAGGGAGATTGGTCCTCGCTCCCTCTCCCAGCCCACGTGCAGAGCAGATCAAAGACCTGAATTACCTCTGTCTTTCCAAAGGCAGCCAGATGGTGTCTTGATTTTTCTTCAGATTTTTTCAGCAATAGAATTCAAAGCACTAAAGAATCTGTATGGTACAACAGATGAAAGCCCATCCCAGGTAAATTATTATTATTATTTTTAATGTCACGCATACCTTACTTTATTCCGCTAAGGTTTTGAGAAGCCTTGTGAGGACACTTATAATAAGCATGTAAGTGCTGTGTAGAAACTTAAGACTGAGTAAAACTGAAATCATAGTCCAGGGGCAAGATGAGGAGAAAAAAGCAACTCCAACCTGCATCCAGGACAGTTATTAAAGGGGAGCTTTAACTTTGCCTCTGAGCTTCCTAGCGGCAAGGGTAAGAAGTAAAACATGATCCTTATTAAATGCAAAGAAAAACTGCATCATTTCCTTATACTAAGCAATATATTCCCTAAGTAGATGCTGATGCGGCCAGCAGCAATGTGTTTGAGAGACCACCTGCTCCTGCCTTACCCAACACAGATTCTCTTCCGGGGCTTTGGTTTGACTTGTTGCTTGTGCGTGAAGCTGCCCTTCTATCTGCAGGCCGTTTAGAATCAGTCTTGAACTCAGTGCTGGCTTCTGTGCCTAGTATTCAAACACAAGAATGCAATCCTTGTCAAGTCTCTGTCTCTCCACCTCCCCCTTCTTTTTTATCTCTCCCCTCTCTGTCCTCTTTGCCCCCCACACATTCTTTACAAAACAGAGGCATTTGATTTATAGAAATGCCATTTCAGAGTCTGACAGCTAAGAAACATATTTCTTTTTCTATTCTTCAATAGGGTCTTCCACATAGCCCAGGCTGGTCTCAAACTCATGCTAGTCTCCTAGTGCTGGGATTACAGGCTGGAGCCACCACATGTAGCCTAAGAAACATTTTGGAAGTGTTGGCTTGTTACCACTGCTTTGATTGTCATTGTGTCCCTTTCTTCACCTCAGCTACAAAGTCTTTCAGGGCACTATTTCTGTGCCTCAGAACAAATAAGAATGGCAAGGGTTTGGGCTCCAAGGCCTGTCTCTTAGTATCCAGATTGCAGCCCTACCTGCTCCTCTGTGTGGGAGCCTGTGGGGTGGCTTTGGTTGCCTTCATGTTGAATGGGTTATGTCATGAGTGAGTGTCAACAGCAGCTAGATACAGCTGAGTGCTTTGGAAGGACAGTGTGTCTCTATGGCTTTGCAGGTCACTATGAAAAAATAGCATTTTTCTAAGGATTGAAGACTTGGGAGTTAAAAAAAAACACAGCAGGTAACATTCTCTTTTCTTCATTCTCTCTCACCTGGCTTCCTCCTGACAACCTTGGAATGAGACCTGCTGAGCAAGAAAGTGGACGGGTTTTATGAAGACAGGCTTGAGAACCTGAATTGGATCCATCCACTAAGATAAGGCAGATGTTTGACCCACTGGGAAGGTCCTCTGTTTTCCACCTGCTTCCTTTGTATCTGCTCAGCACATACTGGAGGCTCATCTTTCTTACTGAAACTTGTAGGTTGAGAATGGGTCATATATTCATCCAGTGCATCTTGGTCTTTATATTGTCCAAGGTTAGTTGTGTCTTAAGCATGAAGAAGTATATGTATATGTTCTCCCCCTTCAGCTAGATCCTAAACTCCTGGAGGTCAGAAGCGCCTTGATCTTCTGAATATAGAACAGCAGACAGTTGTTTTCCCTTTGATGTAGCCCCAGGCAGAAGGGTGTTGTAGATGGGCAAGTGGGCTAGGACTTGGAATGAGCAAACGGGGTTCAAGGACTTGGTGGCTCAGTCACTGGCTGTGTGATCCTGAGAAAGTAATAAGGATCTTTAAGTGGTCGATGCTCCTGGCATCATGCCACAACAGTTTATGACCCTAAATTCACTTGCCACCTGAGGGCAATCACACCTTCCTCACAATTAACCTGGTAAGTAAAAATTGTACTTATCCATATAGTGTACTGTTTGATACACATATACATTGTAGAATAAACCATATGTTTTAATGTTTATATCACCTAAAAACTTATTTTGCAGTGAGAGTATTTAGCTATTTTTTATTTTTAATATTCATATGGATGTTTTGCCTGCGTGTATTTAAGTGTACCTGTGCATGCAAATGCCTATGGAGGCCCGTGAAGAAGAGAACGTCGAATCCCCTAGAACTGAAGTTATAGACAATTGTTGACTACTGTATGAGTGCTGAGAACTGAACCCAGGTCCTCTACGTCGAATCCCCTAGAACTGAAGTTATAGACAATTGTTGACTACTGTATGAGTGCTGAGAACTGAACCCAGGTCCTCTACAAGAGCAGTCAGTGCTCTTAACTGCTGAACCTCTAGCCCTTACAGTTAGGCTATTTAAAATCTATCTTCCCATGGCATTTGATCAGCTCTAACCTCCATGCTTTTTGAGACAGAGTCTCCTGTATCCCAGGATCACCTCAAACGTACTCTGTAGCTTAAGCTGGCTTTGAACTCCTGCTTCCTCTGCCACCACTTTCACAAATGCCGAGATTGCAGACGCATGGCGCTATGTCCAACTAGTTCTTCTTTAGGCGTATAACACTCCCAATTTACATTCAGTTCCAAAAAAGATAGCTCACTATGTCTTTTCTGAGGAGTTCGGAGAAGGTGTGTATACTAGTATTTTCCACAGAGTTGGCCCACGTTCTACACCACTATAGTAATTTATTATTCATTTGCTCATTCATTCATTCATTGCTGATAGTGCCATGTATGGAACTCTGGTCTTGTGTTTGCCAGTCGAGTGCTCTACCACTGATGTATTTCCTCCTCAGTTGATGTTTATAAAATAATATTTGTATTCGTTCTTTGAGAATTTCACAATGTACACAATGCATTTTGAGCATGGTCTCCCCCACTGCTTTCACTAAGTCCTCCCAGATCTGCCCACACCCCTCCCAACCTTGTGTTCTCTTTTTCTTCTTTTTATAACTCATTAAGTCCTGTTTCTGCTGCCCATGCACTCAGGGGAATGGAGTCACCCACTAGAATATGTTCAACCCGCCAATGGCCATATCCTTAAAGAAAATGGTCTCTCCTTCTATGAGCAGCCATCAATAAATATTTTTGAGTGAAAATAAAATGTGACTCTTTAACTACAATGCCCACTACCTTGATATAAGAAGAGGACGGGCTCACAGTGTACCAGTGTCTGCCAGGAACATCTCAATTCTATGGGGATTCTAGACCTTCTTGGTCATGTCTTGTTGTCTTGTCTCTGCCATTAAGACTTTTAGTTAAACTTGCAGTATGTGAGTGTAGGTTGAATCATCCAGAACAGATGCCAGCTCTTTTCTTTAGTTCAGGCACAAGATAAGGCAGAAGGGGCAGAAAGCAGTAGTGCCTTGGAGATCTGCTCCTAAACCTGAAGGTAGATAGCAGGTGTTGAGCTGTGCCTTTCTGGCTTCTAGTGATCTGTGCAGGCATATATGGGCCTACTAAGTCCTTGAAAGGGACATTCAGAGAGGCTTGCTTGTGGCTCTGGCATTTTTTCTCAGCTCCAGCTCTCCCTGAGGACAGGAATGAAAAGGAGTTAAAGGACAGATTATTTTATTTTGTGACCGGGTGTCTCATGGATTCCTCTTTTTTTTTTTTTTTTTTTTTTTAACAGAATTCAGAAAAAGACTGCAGAGAGAACCAAAAGCTTCTCCCCAGGGAGTCCAGTGAATCTTCCCAAAGAGACATTTCCTGGCTTCCTCTAGGCCTACAGCAGTGCCTTGCCTCAGTGCCCTACACTCATCTTAAAGGAGCTCCTTTAAGTAGCCTTTTATGCTGTGGTCAGCCTGGGTGCTCAGCCTGAGCACTGCTTCCCTGGCACACTAGCACTGCTTCCCTGGCACACTAGCACTGCTTTCCTGGCACACTAGCACTTTTACTCATCAGTGCTGCCAAGCTGTTTCTGCTGCTGATACTGCCTTCCCAAGCTACCTACTTCTGGGCCTGGTAAAAAGGTGGCTCTTGCATGTTGGAGGCCCTATTCAAAGTGACCTAGCTTTCTTCCTTTTCACTTGTTATGGATCTCCTGCTTTCCCCAGTCCTACCTGCACATTGCAATGAAAATCCTTCTCAGGGAGTTGAAGAGCTCTGGCTTTTCTTGCAAAAGGGTCCTTCCCCTCATTCACTGGAAGGTGACTCTCTTTCCACTTCTTCCAGATGTTAGATGCCCCCGTGTACCCACACGCGGAGACCTGTAGATGTACGATGCCCCCGTGTACCCACGTGCGGAGACCTGTAGATGTTAGATGCCCCCGTGTACCCACACGCGGAGACCTGTAGATGTACGATGCCCCCGTGTACCCACGTGCGGAGACCTGTAGATGTTAGATGCCCCCATGTACCCACACGTGGAGACTGGTCTCTGTTCTTGTTCAGGTCAGTTAGTTTTCCTGAGTTCAACTACAGGTATGTTCATGTTAATCTGCTTATGGTACACTCATCATATAAGTTTTAGGTTTGCTTATTTGAGAAAATGTTGCCGTCCCTCTGCTCAGGGCCAGCCCGAGGGGGCAAAGGGTCTCCACCTAGGGGGTGAGAGGCATGGAGTCAGAACATAGACACTGGGAGCTGGGTGGAAGCATGCAGAGGGTGAGCCACTGCAAATTCGTTTACTCAAGGAAGCGCAAGGGGTTTTATAGGTCTGGTTAGCCAGTCGCCCTACGGTGTGGTTCCCAACTGTGGCCAATAGTAATCTGTCTCCAGGTAGATCGTCTAGGTGCAGGTTCTCTCCAGACACAGGGCAGAAGCTGATGTCATGCCTGGCCAGAGCAGAACGTTACGTCCACAGAAGCCATTTCCTTATTCCTCATGGCAGGCGGCCTGGCTAAGGTCCATCCTGCATTCCACCATACATTTCAAAAGTTATTTATTAGTCGTGGAAATAAATGCTAATGGTGGAATTCAACAGTCCATGAACTGCCACAGAATAATCTAGTACCAGTGGGTCAGGTGGCCTTTTGGGGCAGTTTTTAGGCAGTTGTGGACTTGAGGACCTAGAAGTTGACTTCATGTACCTATGGCATTTGGAACTTGACCTTCAAGTTCTCTGTGAATAAAGGAAGATGTGTATGGGGAAAACACTCTACTTCTTCATTACGTCAGCCCATCTCTGGTTCTTGTGACTCTTGTTCAGTTTCTGTTGATGAAAAGTCAATCCCGAAGTCCATGTACCTGGAGCAGGGAAATGCATGGATTTCTTTATACCTAGGAAAAGCAGAATAAAAGAATTTGATGACTATCTAGCTTTCTCTTTGTTGTTATCTGGGGGCAAGGAGGACTTCAAAGTCAGTAGGCCAACTGACTGACAGGACAGAGCAAGCAGCATCTACTGCTTAACTGGGAGTAAAACATGGAGTACTGCAGACTAGTGTTTGGTTTTGCTCTTTGGGGCTGTTTCAAGGACAAAGTTCTCTTGGAGGTCAGGGTGAATTATATTCTATGGAACTGAAACAAGACTTCTGGAAGGAAAGGAGGATGTGAGGAATCAAAAGATATCCACTCATTATGGAAAGAGCCATGTTAGTGTTAAAAGCCTTAAAGCCATCTATTACAGATTCCTATAGTCTTTTTATTACCAGAGAGGAGTCGCCAGTGACTTAGAACTCAAGAAGGTTTAGCCAACATGCTGTAGTGATATTCCAAAATCCAGGAATTAATGACTCCTGGCCTGTCACTCTTAGTCTTAATGCATGCCATCAGCACTTTCCCAGCTTCTTCTATCTTGGCCAACATTTTATTAGTATCTTTAATGATTTAACAGATGTCAAACCTTGTTATTGGCTTGACAAGAACTGATATTGCTTGAATGTCTCTGCCTAGGTCTGGTTCATTTATGAGGGGAGAACAGACCACTGATGTCATTTTCATGTGCTTTGATGGAAGTTTCAGGGTCCCCACTCCTCTGTTGAAGGAGCTTTACACTTTTAAAGTGGTTGCAGCCTTCTTGTTAAGTTCTTTGTCCAACACATTCTTGCATTTTACCTTCTCACCAAACAGTATATTATAATATCATTTAGGAAAGGTGGTTCAGCAGCTGCAGACTGAAAATTTATAGATAGATGATAGGTGCAGCAGAAAAAAAAGGAGCCTCTTCTGCTTCTAGGTGAGAAAAAGGGCATTGCAAGCTGACCTGTATTGTGGCAAAAAGAGCAGAGACATCTCTGCATTATCTGCTTTTAAAACAATTGCATTTATTATTTGAATGTTCTGGCATTGATCTTGTTCCTGAACTTGTGTGTATGTGTGTGTATGTGGGGAAGGTGTTTTAGAAGTTTGGCCAGAACTTCATAGCTATGTGGTCAGTATTTTTGTTGATGTTCACTGGCCCTGTTCAAAGCACTCAAGGAAGCCCCTAGCCAAAGGAAGAATTAAATGGGGAGACACATATTGTAAAGTGCACAGACCATGGAGAAGATCTGGCCTTCGCCTTCAGGAGTTTATAGTTGAAAGAGATATATGGAAAATTGAAAAAGGTTTTTAACCACACTAGTAGGGCAGAGAAGTCATGGTTAAAAGGAAATTCGTTACCTAAAGGAAATGTTGGTGAAACTATTTGGCCCATGCTCTTTTAGGCAAACATGTTTAAAGCACCAAGCAGGAATTAGAGCCAAGCAAGGGAGTTCAAGCTGAGAGGTGGTTTCTGGTGCCGGTCCTTTTCCCTTGCTGCTTCCCTTCCACAATTCTGAAGAAGTTCTTTGACTTTTATGAGCCTCCATTTCACTAATTGAAAAAAAATGCAAAGAGAATAAAGTAAGGCCCCAAAATGCATTAACCCATGGTGAGCACTGGATGAAATTGTACATTTGAAAGTGCTTTAAGATGGTGAACTGCCAAACGAAGGTCAAGGCAGACAGGCTTTGCTGCGCCTGTGTCTTCCCACTGTCCCCCTTGCTTCCTCCTTTCAGCTCTCCACTCTCCTCCAGGAACAGGCTGCTGGGATCCTCCAGTGCTACAGAAAGAAGGAATCCAAAGGAAAGCAAGCATTTGGTGGAGGGCTGGAAGTGAGGTCTTTTACATATGCTATTTGGCTCCCACAAGTATATGTAAAAATGTTAATTTGGGTGAAGACCATTTTCTTTTTTTTGGCCTCCAAATTTGGCTTCCAGCTGCTGTAAGCATTTCCTTTGTGATCAAAACATAATTTAATCACAGGAGAAAGTGGCTCTCTCGATTAGTGTCTGATTTGCAATCCCAGGAAGACCAAGGCACATATGACTGATAAGACAGAGGAGAGTTTCAAGAGTGTTTCAACCTGCAGAGATAGAGGCAGGCAGCGAAGGAGGCCGCAGATATGAAGACCATTGTGACGTGTAACGGAAGCAAAGCAGCTCCTCTCACATCTTGAGTATGGAGTCCCGGCAGAAATCCTCCAGCAAGTGCAAGGTGAGTCACACCGAAAATCAACA
The DNA here is from genome assembly GCA_035773235.1 of Eospalax fontanierii. Classification (NCBI taxonomy): domain Eukaryota; kingdom Metazoa; phylum Chordata; class Mammalia; order Rodentia; family Spalacidae; genus Eospalax; species Eospalax fontanierii. Next base: position 63,801,993 of record CM069539.1, on the reverse strand, counting down.
CTTACCTGAGCTGCCCTGTCAAACCATCTGTGACAGCCACTGAGCTGAACAAGCATCAAAACTGATAGCTTTGAAAAGCAGTTCAGTGAACTGGTTATTTAACCATCAAATGAATATATGGTGATTTATTTGTTTGTTTTTGAGTTCTGGAATTATAAACATGAGCATTACATCCAGTTCTTTCTTTCTATCTATCATGTATCTATCTATCTATCTATCTATCTATCTATCTATCATCTATCTATCTATCATCTATCTGTTTTTTGAAACAGGATCTCACTCTGCATCCCAGGCTGGCCTGCAACTCTGAAGCTTGCTACATATTTGAGACACGCTCTCCTGTAGCCCAAGACTGATCTCCAGCTTGCTACATAGCTGAGGTTCACCTTGCATTCCTCATCCTCCTGCCTCCTCCTGCCAAGTTCTGGGATTACAGCTTGTGTCAGCATGCTGGGCTCAAGTGGTTATTGATTCAAGTGAAAGTGGGATGAATCCTGTATTAGTTATTTTTGTTGCTGTAATAAAACACCATGAGCAAAAGCTACTATGGAAGAATTTATTTTGGCTTATGTTTCTAGACGGAGGGTCCATAATGCCAGGGGGTGTGGCAATAGGGTGCTGGTATGGGAAGCTGACAGATCACCAAATGTGGACTAATACTTGAACATATGGGGCACATTCTCCTTCAAACCACTGCAAATCCAAATTGATTTTCCAGAATACATGTGCTATGTTCCAAACAAGACGGACCGTTCACTGGTGACATTTGGGCTGTACTGCTTTCCAAAGCTAGATGAAAGAGTTTTAGTTTTCTACCATGTCTGAAGTTTGGAGCAAGGTCCAGAATGTGGTTGAGATTACAAGGTAGGAGTGGAGGCAAATGTTGAGAGGAAGTGTCACAAGGAACTCAAGTGTGCAGGGCTCATTCTACAAACCCATCACAAGCCTAGAGCCAGTGAGATTTCAGAAGCCCCCACAGTGAGCTTTGCTGTGATGAGAAATAACTCTGGAACTTCCAAAAAGTGTGGATTGAAGGCATCAGGGCCTCACTTGAGAGAAAGGGAGAACCTAGGCAACTGAGGCTGAACAAGAATAGAATTTCAGGTTCTGGTGACCTCATTTTCCCTGACTTTATATGGGTTCGAGTTCCTCAAACTCTCTGAAAGAATATCTTTTAAACTTTTCCTGTCAGGGCTGGAGAGATGACTTAGTGGTTAGGGGTGTTTTCTGCTTTTCCAGAGAACCTGAATTCAGCTTCTAGGACCTACTTCCAGTGACTCACAATGACCTGTAACTCTAGCTCCACAGGGTTTGAGGCCCTCTTCTGGACTTCTTAAGTACCTGCACACATGTGCACATATACCCACACAGACAAACACACATACACATACTTTTAAAAAATAAATCTTTATCTTTTTGTGTTATTTTAAAAATATTTTTATTTGTGAGAATTTCATCCATGAACACTGTATTTGCAATATCTCCACTCCTCCTGGTCCCTCTCCAATTTCTCCCGTGCTTCCTCTCAATTCCTTGTCTTCTTTGATTAGCATTACATATAAATACATAGCTTAGTAAACACACACACACACACACACACACACACACACACATAGTGCATTGAATCCTTTCACTGTGCTTCTAAAAACCTCCTGTCCAGTTTGCATTGATCTGCGGCCCTTGTGCGTCTACATGACTTAACATTATTGTGCTCCATATGCCTTAACAAGCAGGTCAGTAGCACTAGAGATGCCCTCTACTGTTCAGTGAGGTCACAAAGCTGAGGATGGGCTGAGGCCACAGAAATGGAAAGCAACTGTAAATGTTAAATGTTCACTGCCAGGTTTTTATATTTTTACTGAGGTTTTGTACATTTCATATTTGATCTTAATCAAATTTAGACCCCCTCCACGACTGGTGTCCCGTTATAGTCCCCTTCACGTGATTTCAAGCATTTTGTCATATAGGTTAAATCCTATTTGGTCAAGTATTTGTATCCAGATGTCACCCGGTGCATGTTCATCCCCTGGAGTTTAGTCAGCCTATTTGCAGTCACTCCCTTAAAGAAGTCGACTCTCCCTCACCCCACAGTAATCAGGTATCAATAGTTCCTCAGCTAGGACTGGGGCCTTCTGTTCACTTCTCCAGTTCTATGCTTTTTTGCCTGATTGAGTCAGCACGAGTCTTGTGCATGCTGACACCATTGTTGCAAGTTCATATGAGCAAGTTCCCAGTGGCCTGAAAGTCTCTGTTTCTCTCTGTCACACCAACCCTGGCTTTTACGATCTTTCCATCCCCTGTTCTGCATGGTCCCTGAGCTGTGGGTGGGTGAGGCTTAATACAGTATATAATATGATAGGCCTATCCAGCAACATGAACTCTGCAGTCTCCTATTCCCTAAAACTTAGCCAGTTGTAGCCTCCTGTGTTTATCACACTCTGTTGTATGGGGAGTTCACTGGTGAGCGTTGAGGGATGTATTAGTATCTCTATACCTCTTGTTTCACTGTGTTGCATAACTCTTAGGTATCAAGGTTCCACTGTAGGTGTGCCATTATCAGTTTTAAAAATCTTATCTCTGTGTGACCCAGAATCTGACAAATAAATCAGGACCGATGTTTTAAGGTCAATATGTTTTCATTTATTTTTCTTTAATTTTTATTACCACATTATCATATAAATTGATATTCTATAATGACATGCTCATTATATCACACACTGTGACCACATTCAGCCCCCGCAACCTCCCTCTCCCAGCCTTCATTATTTTAAAGACAGTTTTATTTTGATGTTATTTGCTTATCCCAAGTATAATAAGTACCAAATTTAAAGTTCTAATATTTTAAGGGCCTGGAGAGATGGCTCAGCAGTTAAGAGCACTGGCTGCTTGTGCAGAGGATCCCAGTTTGAATCTCAAGCACCCACATGGCAGCTAACAGCTGTCTGTAACTCCAGTTCTAGGAGATCCAATGTTCTTTTGTGACCTCTGCAGGCATTGTGCAATACAGGTGCGTTAACAGGCATGCACGCACTCATACACATAAATCAAAAATTAAAAATAAAATATTTTTATAAATCCTAATTTTTGAGTAAAATATTTATTTAAGAAAACATGGCGTATTTCTCTACTTCAAAGACCTTGTAAGTATGATTTAATGTTTCTGTAGTAAACAAATATCCCTCGTTCCAGTAGCAGGAACAGGGAACATAGTGTGAACAACAGCCAATCCCACCCCCATGTGCTTGGGAGGACTGTGCTCCTGGATCAGCTGTCCCTGCCAGCTTCACCTCCTATTAACAATGTGCTTTTCTAAAACTTAGAACTGCTCTCCTTTAACCACTCTCTGCTTCCAGACTGCAATAGTCAGGAAGTCAAACTTACCAAAACAAAATCTAATCAATCCAACTTCTATTTACTAAGCACCTATCAATGTGTAAAACACTGAGTTAGCTCCCAGGGCTGCACAAGGGAGTTGATAGAATCCTCACTCTCAAAATGTGTAAAATCTAAATCTTAGGAAATAAGCCAGAGAGCTCTGTGGAAGTTGTATAGGAAAGGAACTGAAAAACAAGCCTAGCATATTTATGTAGAATACACTATAGTCTATGTTCTGTCATTGCACTGGCCATAAGGAAGGGATGAGAAATGTCTTTAAAAAGTGTGAAGGCTTGAGACTAGTTCAGTCCTTAGGAAAAAGAGATGTAGGAAAGGGAACAGTCAGACAGTTTTCATGTGAATGATGATACTGTTAACTGAGGCTTGACTCAGTAAAGCTCATAGAGGAAGGATGTTTTTAGAAGGATAAAGTGAGATAACGCTCTTTTTAAAAATAATAATTACTTTTATTTTATGTGTATCCATATTATGCCTCCGTGTATGTATGTAAGTGTGTTCGTGTCATTCAGTATCTGCAGAAGAGAATGTCCTCTAGAACTGTAGTTATGGATGATTTTTCACTGCTATGTGGGTGCTGGGATTTGAACCTGGGTCTGCAAGAACAGCCAGTGCTCTTAACCACTGAGCCATCTCTCCAGCCCCAGATAATGTGCTTGAACATGAAGGTTTAATGCTGCAATGACATTTGTAAATTTCCATTATCTGCTTCTGACAAGGTACTTTTCTCTCTTCCTTTCTGTGCCCCCCTCTCCTCTGTCTCTCTCGCTCTGTCTCTCTCTCTTTCTCCAACTGGGTTTTTAACACATGGTGCTAAATGGCTCCTGTGGTATTGTAGCTTATGCATACTGAGTTAAAGACAAGTAGCTCACTAATTGAGGTGTTTGGGAAGGAGATATACATTGGAAGCCAGTGGTGTGCACATAATGTTTAAGACTGTGGGATTTTAGAAATCTTGGAAATTCTGTTCAGGTAGGAGTATCAAGAACTAGAGAAGGCACTTCCGAAGAGGCAATCAAATAAAAATGTTCCCCACAGAACAACAAAAGACCACTCAACAAGGAGACATTGGTGAAACTATGAAATGTCACCATAGAGGCAAGTTCCATGGGGACTAAAATCCCAACAATGACTTTCAGAATTAAAGGTTTGACAGTGATATTGTAGATAGCAGTTTCTAGTAAGTGTGGAGCGAATCATCTGGAGGGCTTGTTATCCACGTCACGTCCAACATTCCCTATTGTGTTAGGGTTAGGGTTAGAGTTAGGGTTAGCGTTAAGGGTCTGAATATTTATGATTTTAGCAGGGTTCCGGGTAATTCTGCTGTGGCCAGTCCAGGTCTACACTTGGAGAACCATAGCTATAGAAACTCAAGGAAAGAGAGAGAGAGAGAGAGAGAGAGAGAGAGAGAGAGAGAGAGAGAGAGAGAGAGAGAGAGAACTGGAATGTTTGGGGATGAAAGCAAAGTAAATTCTAAAAGGAGGGCAAAGGGCGTACCCAGTCTGCCCACTAGTTCACCAGAAAAGATTTCATTATTTCCTTGTGATGTGAGCAATGGAAGGAACAAAATAGACGAAGCATTTCTGAAATTTTTGAAGCTGAGAGCTTTTGCTAAGACCTTTTTGGACTTCTATTTTCTTTTCTGCCATTGTGATTAGGCGTAAATGAACTAATATACTAGTGGCATAATAGTATTCATTTCAGGGTCTACTCCTTAAAGAAATAATTGCTGAATTTGAGCACACACCATATTTATCTAAAGGCAAAATAACTCTGGTAAACTGATTTATTTAGTGCTAATGATAGTTATTGCCCATTTTAACTTTCTGAAGCCCTTGAAAATAAATATGTTTTTATAATTTAGCACTCTAATACTGTCTACTAGTTATAATTTGAGTTGATATAAAAGGGTTGCTGATTTCAGAGACAATGAGATTAATACCATACACCACAAAAAGTTTCAGCTCTTGCATTTGATATGTACTGTTTAAAATAATTCTGACTTCTGAAGTATTTTCCTATGGTCACTATAAAAATAAACATTTCACTTAATCATTTAACATTTATTTCATTAATGTGGTGAGTGAATATAAATCACCACAGCATGTTTGAGGAAAGACTATAAAAAGCTATTCAGTAAAAAATGTGAATGTTTGCTAAAGCGACCAAGTGGGAAGCCAAAGTAAGCACTGCCAATATTCCCTATTAAAGAACAGTATTCTTTGAGAACAGATTATATTTAAATAATTAAACTCCACAAGGAGGTAAGCAAACCATAATTTTCAGTACTTAAATACAAATGCTTATACAACTATTTTAATCTAGTGATTAATAAATGGCAGGTTCAGATGATATCAAAAATTTAATAACAACATGATTGAGGCAGTAAAGACTGATAATAAAAGTTTATTCCATGTGAAGCATGCTTTTCAGATTTTATTTATTTATTTTTATTTCATGTATATGAGTGTTTTGCCTGCATGTATGTAAGTGCTCCACATACATGCAATACCCATGGAGGCCAGAAGAGAAGACAGATCCTCTGAAACTGGAGTTATGCAGGGTTGTTAACCACCATGTGGGTGTTGGGAATGGAACCCCTGTGGGTCCTCTGCAAAAACAGCCTGTCCTCTTTTCTTCTGAGCCATCTCTTCCGGTTTTCAAATTTTTAATTTTTAGTTTTAAATTTGTATTCAAAACATAAGAGAAGCAACTGGTTCTTGCTCACACATCTCTCTTCCTCCCCGCCGCCACTCTCCCCATCTACCCTCCTGAAAACGTAGCTAAACCATAACTGAGTTACATATACATCACTTAGTATGTACCTTGTTAAAACTTCATAACCACCAGTGAACCTATCTATTGAATGCCAGCCTCTTCAACACAGACATATTCACATATCCAAGACTTCTCTCCTAGATGTCTGACAGCCCAAGTTCCTATCCTGGGCTTGAGGGACACATGAAGGGTCCCTTTTCCTCACCCTGTTCTCAGATGTTCTGTTATCTGGACTCAGTTTCTCATGTTGGTACCTTCATGATTTAGTGAAATGATTTTCTATAGCTAAAGTACACATGCAAAGCAAAGCTTTTCAGTTGAATGTCTGAAAGTTTGCTTCTCTTCTGTATTGGATCAAAAAATTGGTATAAAAGTGTGTAGGTTGGACATAAATTTTCCTCCAAGCGTATTTTATTATATAAAGCCATTATATCCATTATTTTATCTATTTTTTACGAGTTTTTACATTATTCTGGGTAAGTCTGACCTTCTGGTTTGGGAACCTTTGAATGTTTCACCCTTTCCTGCTGGAAATTCTCTGAAGTCTTTGTTCCCAGTGCTCTGGATTTCAGGGAGGTATCATGGCACCATGTGCATCTTTTTGTTGCTGTTATGAGAACTGTTAGATGGATTCTTTCTGTGTACAAATTCAAGTCTTCTAGTTGTAAAGCACTCTCCAATTTATTTTTCCCACTAACTTTGTTCCCCTGATCTCAAAATTCCTTTTGTTTTATTGTTAGACTTCCTGAACTAACCTCTTAATGTTTTTATTTTATTTTTTTAGTTCTTATATTTTACTAAAGCAAACCTTGATGCTCTACTTTCCTGAGGGTTCTCTTAATTTTATCCTCTGTCACTTTCATTTCATTTTATTTCTGCTTTGATAGTTTCCTTGTCAAGATTCCTTTCTTTTTGTTTTCTGAATGTTCCTTAAAAAATCTTCTCTTTTGCTTTGCCAATGCACTATCTCACTCTTATCTCGTTGATGAGTAACAGATTTCATATATCAAAATTATATCTGGTAACATTGCAGAAGATACTGATAAAAGCTAAGCAGTAAGCTATGTGATTGAATTACAGTTTCAAGTGGAATATTTAACACTATAAATAGAAAGCAACACATTTTAACTTAACCTGTCTTCTCTGCAGCTATTAGTAGATTTTTAGAAGTTTGTAACGTTATGTTGCTTCCTCTAAGATGTTTTTTTATGGAAGATTATTTTTAGTTCTCTGTATGAGTGCTTTGCTTGAGTATATGTGCACCACATGCACACAAATGCCTGTGGATGCCAGAAGAAGGTGCCGATCCCGTAGAACTGGAGTTAAAGTGGTTGTTAGCTACCATGTGGGTGCTGGAAACCAAATCCTGGTCCTCTCCAAGAACAATAAGCACTCCTGACTTCAGAGCCATTTCTCCAGCCCCTAACATACTGTTTTATATACAGACTTAACTTTGTTTTATCTTTTTTATAATAGAGGCTTTCTTGAGAGTTTGGTAGTAGTTGACAGTTCCAGTACCCCAACATTGTCTAATGGGCCCTAAAGAAGCTGTGGCTTGCCAGGTGGCTGTGTGAGGGGTCAGGTAATGTATCTAGAAGTGTTGAGCGGCTAACACAATTTGGGGACATCTTTAACTTTGGAAGTTAGGAAATAGATAATTGAACAATATATGGCTCACTTTCTTTCTCATCCCTATCCCTTCTATGGACTGTTCCAAGATGCAACCACTCCCTGTGTCTTATCAAATTTTCAGGCTATATTTTCTTGAGAATTTGTGGTGAACTGGCAGTGCATTCTGCTTTCTGTTTGTCTCTGTCTCAGTTTCCTATTTCTTTCTTTTGGTCGAGACTGTACTCTCATTTTATGTAGTAACAAGTTAGGTTTGCCTCAGGATGCATTTTCTAGAGCAAAGTTCTTCATATGCTGAAAATTACCTTGGAATGTTTGATGGTCATAAGAATTACCTGGAGAATTCTACAAAGCACAGATTCTGATTCAGCTCTCTAGGACTAGGGCCTAAGACTCTTTTAGCAAGCTTCCATATGAATACAATACTACTAGTTCATTAACTATATCTTGTTATAAAGCTGTAGATAACACAAGATAAGGCAACTGGTGTATAAGACTTCTGGTAACAATCCTTGGTATGCTGAGATATCACAACTAATGATACCTTTACATCTTGGTCATTTCCTGGAGGTATAAATGAATGAAGTAGAATTAGAACATTGTGTCTTCTGTGCATGAGCATTATAGAAGCAATAATAATAATAATTATAAGAATTGTAGCTTTTGACATCATTAGAAGCCTTACAAAGACATTACAGACTCACAGTTATTAACGTGTGTCATGCCATGAGTCAAAGTTGTCTTATGGAAGCTTTAAGAAAACATTTCTTGACATTGTAAGATTGATTGGACCAAAATTCAGACCATTAATCTGACTACAATATGACAACTTTACAAAAGAAAAGTAATTGTGGAGGGTCAATAATTCTAGGTCTAAATAAAGACTCTGGTAGGAAAACATCTGGAAGTCTAACAACTGGCATGAAACACTTAGGTGAATATACCTGATAGTGAGTAATCTTCAAGTTATTAGAATCCCCAAGTCATCAGAAACAAGTTACTACTGCTTACTCGATGCCAAAAGACTTTCTCTACCCAAAGAGTCAAGGTTTCTCTTGACATATTTCACTGCCTCCAGACAACAGCCTGAGTCAGGACTCTGCACAGCTTAAGCAGGGACGTTCAAAGCTTCCAAAAAAGAGAAATATTATCATGTAGAACTACAGCATAAATACAAGTTGGAATATGGGGGTGCATGTTGGGTGGTGCTTTGAGAAAGTGAGGTGCAGTACTGTAACCAAGGTAAGAGAACTCACGAGAATCTCACGCATAACTCAGTGTTATAGAAACTACTCCTGCAGATGATCTTAATAATTTGATGAGAACCTTGCCTTGAAAATTGCACATGGTAATGGCCATGAGGTTGTGATGGTAGAACTTTATTTGAGAGAATACTAATAGAAAGCCCAGAAGCTCAACATGGTGGAAATCTTGGCATGGAATTAGCATATTATAGGACAGTAGACTATGTATCTACAGCAATAAGAAATACATGGGTGAAGGCTCCCCTGGCATCTTTGTGAAACATGGTTCTCTGAAGGCAACTGTTGGCAAGGAAAGATTCTGTCACGAAGCTTGTGTCTCAATCTCTGGAGGACTGTGAAATCCCATCAATGTCAAATATGTTCAAAAGATATGTGTCTAAGACTTGGTTGCCATAAGATGGGTTTTTGGGAAGTTTTGGGCTCATGAAAGTTTTAACCTCCTCAATGAATTTGATCCACTAATGGGTTCATGTTTTGATGGGATGTTGGGGGCGGGGTCAGTGAAACAGGGAAGACTCAGTTGAAGGGGTGACTTCTTGGATGTGCATCCCTGGAGACTGTTTCTTGGCCCTAGTACCTTCCTCTTTTTAACTTTTGTGCTTCCTATGTGCCCAGAAGTGAACAGCCTCTTTGTCTTACTTTTCCCAATCTTGTGATAAATACCCTGACAAAAGCAACGTATGGGAGAATGGGTTGACTTTGACTAACAGTTCAAAGTCACAGTCCATCATGTTAGGGAGGTCACAGCATTGGGAGCCGGTTGGTATTGTATCCACAGTCAAGAAGCAGACAGTAATGAAAGCCTGTGCTCACCTCACTCTCTCCTTTTTTATTTAGTCTAGGATCCCAACTTAGGGAATCCCAACCTATAGTGGGGAGATTTATAACCTAAATTAATTTAATAAATCCCCCCAAGTATACCCAGGGGCTGAGATAGCCTACACAATCCAGGTGTGCTGGGAGGGTTAACTCCTAGGTGATTCCAGATCCTGACAAGCTGACAATTAACACTAATGATCTCACTCATCCAGCACATATCCAGCTTCTAGGATATTAGAATATTCTGCTTCATCTCAGGACCAGGGTAATCGTGCCAAGTGAAACCATGAGCCCAAACAAATATCTCGTAATTTTACTATTTCATTTTTATTTTAGTTTATGTATATGAGTATTTTGCCTGCATGTGTCTAAGTGCATCTTTGTCATGCAATGCCCACAGATGCCAGAAGAGGGCATCATAGCCCCTGGAATTGGAGTTGTGGTTGGTTGTTAGCTGCCAGGTGGGTGCTGAGAACTGAACTTAGATCCTCTGCATGTGCGGCCACTGCTCTTAACCACTGAATCATCTCTCTGCCCCAATATTTCCTCTTTTCAAGTTATTTTTCTCAGCTATTTTGTCGCAGCAGCGATGGAATGCTTGACACAAATGAAAGAAGCCAGTGGCCACACTGAGAGCTGTGGTAACAAGACACGGTGACTATAGTTGACAGAAAGACAAGTAGCAATCCTTCAGCCTTGACCCACAGATCCGTGGAGGTTCCTAACGGACTATAGATTCATTAGGACCCAAATGGAGTAGAAGTGGACTTGTGCTTCTTAATTTGTATAATAAATCACTGACACCTAGAGAGCAGATGGTTGATATCACTTACAGTAATGGAAAACTCATGTTATTTTACCCAGGTCGAGGACAGAGTATTGTTCATAGTTCCAGAATAAACTGAAAAGGTAGCCATTCTTTTTGCAAAACAAGCTGAAGCATCATCTCAGCTACACAAGGAAAATATAGACCCTCCCTAATGGCCCTAGGGACTGGGCATTCATATCTTAGGAAAGTGAAAACTCCAGAATTTTTGAACACTGCCAAGTGCTGGGTCTGAACTGATACCAGTATGAGTAGGAGGTGCAAGCCTTGTTGATTATGTGGGTAGAGTGGGGATTAATGTAAGACAGTAATATATGTATTTAGATCAACTTTCTTCACAGATAATTCCAGGGGATTATACTGCAAGCAGATTCCAGAAAATCGACACAGAAGGACCCAACAAGAGCCCCTGAAACTTGTGTCCTACACCTTGGCAAGGAAAAGTATACCAGAAACAATCATGTCCAGAGAAGACTGAAAAGATCACCAGCACTACTAAATATTGGACAGATGCATGCTGTCCCCATGTCTCCACTCAATTTATCTATTAGACCTATACAAAAACTGGATGGATCAGGACTGATGAAAGGGACCGTGGAAAATTTAAACTGTGTGTGGAGCCTGTGCCTATGTGTGTGTTAGGATGGAGGCCTTGGAGGCTTCATCTCAGTTGACATGGCATCAACAGGGTCTGGTACTTGCTTTTTCACTCTTAATTTACTGAATATTTTCTTTTAATCACTAGCAATAGGAATATTTCCAAATAATTCATGTGCTCACCAAAGATAGCATTAGGCTTTATTTATCTCCTTCACAGGTACCAGGTCGCACTGTCTTATGCCCATTCCCATTTATTTATTTATGCCCATTCCCGTTTATTCTGTTTTCCCTCTCTTATCCACTACAGACATTTTCTGTAATAAAAAACTTGTGCAAATAATCTCATCTCTAAGTGATGTACAAAATATTTCTTGGGCAGGTGGAAAGTGCCCTTACCTACTGAGCAATCTCTCCAGCCCAATGTCTTGGATAGTACTGATGTTAATGTGATAATTTTTAGTGTTCCTTTTGTGGAATTTTGCCTTTCTTTCAAAAATACTTAGCTTCTGATTGGCTAGAGCTCCTGAATTTTAGATGTAGTAAAACTTTACAGGGAAAGTAAAATCCACTGAATTAGAAGCTGTAAGTACTAGCTGGCATTTTCTATTCTTTAAATCTCTGCCTCTGTCTCTCCCTGTTCATGTACAGGTTTGTATTTGAAGTTGTATGCACACCAGAACACATTTGTAGAAGTCAAAAGTTAGTGTTATCAATTGTTGCATAAATTTTATCATGGCAGGATCTGGCATTCAGGCTCACCCCACCCTCCAGATCTGAACTGACTGAATGAATAGAGAATGTTCTTTAGAGAGAGATTGATTTATTTCTGGTGACCCATAAAGTCATTTTTACCAGGGACCCGCCACCCTAAAGCAGCCACAGAGGTGGCGCACAAGTCTCTTTGTCCAGGGTGCAGAGCCTTTTGTCCTTGGCACAGGGCTCTCTGTCCATTCCCAGCCAGCATTTCGCTTCCACTCATATGATCCTTAGGACTGCAGGGACTTGGAATGCTGCCTCCTGGGTCTTGGCCTTCTGTGTGAGGCCGGACAGGGCACTTTTCCTCCTCAGTGGCTTTGAACAATCCCTGCGCCCCTCTGCAACTTGCGGCCATGTTTTCTCCCCTTCTCCCCACCTTCCTCCTCCCTTATTGGTCAGAGGGTGGGACTTGCCACAGAATGAACCAATAGGAAAAAGCCTCAGAGAGAACCCCGTATTTACCATACATCAGTCCTCATCTACTTCGTTTGATACAGGGTCTCTTGCCAGTCACCGTTGCTTATTTGAGACTACCTAGCCTATGAGCTCCTACAGATTTCCATGCCTCTGCCTCCTATCTTGCTATAGAAGTACTATGATTACAGACACAGGCTACTGAATTCAGCTTTTTGTGGGTTCTTGGAATTTAAGCACAGCTCCTAACACTTAAATACGCACTTTATCCACTAAATCACTACCCTCGCCCTTGATAACCATTTTATTCTAAGCCCATCAGTGAGATAACAAAGGCTGGGGTACTTAACAGCAGTTGCAATGAGGACTCTAGGTTGTTGGGTTAAGAACACAAAGTTAGAGTTTGGTGTAACTATGCTCAATAACCAAGAAGTCACCAGGCTGTCTACTTACGTTTCTGTGGTGAGGTATAAGTATGAGTGGGCAGTTCCATAAATCCTGGCAAGAACTTAGGGCTTAGTCTGCTCAGAAATGGGAATCTATCTAACTCCTCTAAACTAGCACATTGCTGTCCAAGGATGAGGGGATTCTAGAATGAGGCAGAATAAGAAGATGATAGCCACTAAAACCAGAGTTCTCCAAATGTCTCCTGTTCAGGAACTTTAGCTTGAGTCAAGACTACCCCGAAAACATGTAGAAGATTGTGCCTGGATATTGTTTTCAAGGACAGAACTTGTGCCTAGTCTGTCAGGCGTGCAAGTGGACATTTTGTTCACATGTGAGGCTGCTTATAGTAAAAGAGTGACACTTGGTCCACAGGCACAAAGACTGAACTGTATTCAACTTTTTTTTTAAATCCCATGCTTGACTTGCTTGACATTTTCGGTCCCCTGGATCTCAGCTGTTGCTTGAAGAATCATCACATTTCTTAAAGAATGAAGAAAGTTCTGAGCTTTAATTGTCTAAATTAAGGTAACTCTTTAATCTTTGGAGAGAGTCAACATGACTGATCACCCACTGGATTCACGTCAGAAACTGTATCCGAACTTAGTGCAGTCTGCCAAGTATGGGCTTTGTGGCCTCCTCTTCTTCCTCCTCCTTTTCCTCCTCCTCCTCTTCTTCCTCCTGCTGTTCCTCTTCCTTTCTCCTCATCCTCTTCCTTTCCTCTTTTCCTCCTTCTCTTCCTCCTCTTTTGCCTCCTATTTACTCTCTTCCTTTTCCTTCTGTTCTTCCTTCCTCTCTTCCTCTTCCTTCTTCTCTCCCCCTCCTCTTCCTGTTTCTCTTCCTCCTCCTTCTCTTCCTCCTCCTCCTCTTTTTCTTCTTCTTAGTCCTCTGTTTCTTCTCACTCTTGCTTTGCTGGGACTGTACTTGCTGATAATAGTCTTAGTCCATAAATTTTTGCCTTAAGTTTTGTTTTAATGAACAAAAACACAGCTTTAAATTTTTCTTGTCTCTTCCATTTTAGATTAATATTTTCAAGAGGAAAAGCCATGTATTAAATCAAGGCTTAGCAAACTTATTCTTTGATTGAGCCAGCTAATAAACATTTTTGGGTTTGTAGGCCGCATGGTGATTGCTGCAACTTCAGTTATGCCGTTACAGTGAGAAAACCGGCATCAACAGCATATAAACAAAGGGACGTGGCTGTATTTTGAAAAAACTTCATTTACAAAAGCAGGCTGCCAGCTGGATTTTGATAATAGAGAATAGTTTGCTGACTCCTGCACTGAATTACAAGAAGGTGGGCCAGGTACGTGACAAACACCTGTGATTCCAGTATTTGGGAGGCTGAGGCAGGAGAATCATGAATTCAATGTTAGCCTGAACTATACAGCCAAACCATCTCAGAAAACAAACAAGTAAACAGACTCCCAAAACAACAACAACAAAAACTAGGATACTGGAAACTGCTAGAGGTTTTGCAGAAAGCAGACCTAGATTTGATTCCTGTTTCTGCTGCATGCCCATGTATAATTGTGGAATTTACTTGCTCTTTCTGAGTCTGCATTTCTTCATTTGCTGAAATGGACCTCAAAGCCTTTTAAGTTTTCATAAGCATTAAATAAAATAGAAAAAGTCATGTTTGCAAAATGTTTGGTAGAGTGTAAGTGCTCTGTACATTGAAGCAATGTGTTTGAGTTTACATTTTCTTTTCTGAATGGAACCTGGCTTTAGTAGCCCAGAACATTCTAGGTAGTCAATAGATTTTTACTGAAGAAATAGAAGGAAATCATCATCTACTGATGATGAGATTCCCTAAGCAAACCTTCCTGAAGTCTTTCTAGTGCTCAATGTGAATGCATTGAGCAGTTTTGTGGAAGTTATGCACTGGGCTTCTAAGAGTGGGTCATTGATTCACGGCCTTATTACAGATCCATCTTATAACTTTCAGTCTGACCTCTCAAGATGTTGCATGATCACTGATGTCCTACTGTAAAGCTTTGACAGAGCAGATGTTTTAAAGAAAAAATTCTGTCTGGGGATCTTTGTTGTCTTCAATAAGCCTAAAGGAGATCAGTCTGTTTTTAAGGTTTGTGGCAAACAATAAAGAAAAGTCAAATGAAACTAAAATAGTTGTGGCATATTTAAATTGTTTGCATGGGATAAAGTAGTGCTTTTAACTCACAAAATAATAATTTTCATAATTCTCCATTTATTATAGACTTTCCAGAGTCTGAATATGAGACCCCATCATGAGTGGGAGTTGTACTAAATGGACCTTGAGGTTCCTCTCCCCTGAGCTTGACCCTGGTCAACTCATAAGACCTCTAACTTGTTGGCACTTTAAAGCATTTTCAACAACTGTTTTATGCTTCTGAGAAATAGTTCTGCAGTTCCATAAGAGTGCACCTGGAAGTATTGGTACATTTTGGATAATAGCTTTCATATTTCAAAATTAGGTCTGATATCTTGCTCTGCAAAGAAATGAGAAAAACAGAAGCTCAGCCAGAAGAAATACTATAAAATGCAGTTTAGATTGATATGTATGAAACTATGCATAGGTAATAGGTAGTACCCTCCCACTCAGGGGATCTTCTTGGAAACAAATACTACTCCCTTTATTAAGTTTAAAGAAATGTTTTATGCACAGGAGCAATGAAGACATACATCAGAGTCAGCTCTGTATTGTGGCTTGGTATAAACTATCCTTGGAGACCTGTAGAACTAAAACACATTGTAATAATTTTTTAGTGTGCCTATGCTCACAGAAGTGAATAATAAACATTGTAGACACCTTCAGCACAGAATCTTGTAGACAGGTATCCAGGAGATGCAAGGCCACGTTCCTTCCTTGAGCATACAGGCAGTTGGCTATCCTAGCTATGGGAATGCTAATTCCACTGTCATACCAAGAGAAGGATACTGCATTGTAGCAGACACTCTACTGAGCCTCCGAACAGCTGTTCTTTTTCTCATTCATCACTACATCCAAAGTACTGAGAACCTAATAATTATCTGTGAGATGTTTGAGAATAAACTAGCTCTCATGTTTGATCCTCACACTGGCCTGTGAGATACACATAATAAGCCCCATCTATGGATGAGAAACTGAAGTCAACAGCTAATAAATAGCAGCCATTGTGACTCAATTTGAGATCAATTTCTGTGAACAGATAGTGTGTTCTCTTAGATATAGGCATGTGGACCTGGATGAATGGGCTTGACTGTATATCAAAAATATGTTATATGGGAAATTTTGTCTCAAACTGGCACTAGTCTGGGGTCAAAAGACTTTGGCCCAAGTGAGCATACGTATGATTGCTATTCCATAGTGTCTCGACATCAGGCTCTGGGATAGACATTGGTTTAAAATGTTTCTAAGTCTTGTATCTATGTGGACTTCCTAGATATCTGAGTTAAGACCTCCCTTTTCTGTAAAAAAGAAATTTATTTTTATTATTTTAAAAATAATAAGGAATGTATTGCCTGCAAGTGTATAAATGCCTGTGTCGTGTAATGCCCATGAAGATCAGAATAGGGTGTCAGATCCCTGGAACTAGAGTTATGGATGGTTTTTAACTGCCATGTGGGTGCTGGAATTTGAACCTGGGTCCTCTGCAAGAGCAGCCAGTGCTCTTAACCTCTGAGTCATCTCTCCAGCCCCAAGACTTCTCTTAACTGTAAAGTGTCTAGGTTGTATTTTGATGATGTATTTTCTTGTCTTTTTTCTCCTTTGAGTTCATGTGTTCAAAGATGATGTATCCCAATGAGAAGTGCATAGATGAGAAACTGGAGGAAACTGAAGTTCTATAGTTAAACAGATTACCCCATTTTTGCCCACAATAAAACAAAGAATCGATAACAAGAAGCAACTTGCCCAAGTTTCTAGGGGCCTGAACGTCTCTGTTTCCTTATATTTGTGCACCATCCCTGGCTCTTACAATCTTTCTGGCCCCTTGAACTTGCAGCAATGGTGACAGCATGCACAAGACCCACACCAATTCAACCAGACAAAAGCCCAGCACGGGAGAGATGGGCACCAGGCCCCAACCCTAGCCAAGGAACTACTGGCAAATGATTACTGAAGGTGAGAGAGAGTAGATCTTCTTTAAGGGAGGGACTCTAGATAGGCTGACTAGACTCCAGTGGATGAACTTGTGTGGCGGGAAACCTAGATAGAAATGCTTGACTTGATAGGACAACATAGAACAGAACACCTGAAATTTGGTGTGTGTCTGTGTGTCGGGGGGGCGGGGTAATGAGGGTGGAAAACGCGTCTAAATTTGATTAAGATGTGTCCATGAAGTGCAGAAAAACTCAATAAAATATTTAAAAATTATTTTGAAAAGCGACTTGCTCAGAGCAGCAATTTTCTTAGATAGAGAGAATAAGGATCCAAACAAGGACATTTCAAAAGCTGGTGACATGTCCATTTCCTTCCTCCATACCCCTGAAGAGTGAGACGAGATCGAGTGATAATGAAGCTGTTTGGTCCTAATCCATGACTGAATCCTTTCTGCTCGGGTGAAGACATACCTCACATCTGGATTTGGCGAAGTCTCGTAGTTTCATACGTCAACCATGGGAAAAATAAATCAGGCGGTAGAAGTAAGCATAGAAGGTATATGTTATACTATATATCACATATAGTACATATCAGCGGCTGTGCACAGGTGTTCGCAGCTCAGTCTTTTATAGAAACTGCATTACTGCACTCAGCTCCCTGTGGCAGGCATACTTAGATCCTCTGCGCTTTGATGGCAGCAGCTTCGTTATGTAGGTGGTGAAATTGGGCTCGCATGGCTTGAGAAATCAGGCACCAGCTAACTTCAACTGGGTTCTGGTCAGATTCCACTGTGGCTGAGCATGCCGCCCTGCCAGAGCCCTCGTCTGTCTGAACGTGAGGCAGTTTATAGTTCTAGGGAGTCTGATAGTGATGCTGTGATCTGGGGGTGAAGAGCTGTGCCTCTCAGTGACTTTTGGAAAACTCTGCAGTGGGTGCGGCAGGTGTGGGGCCCCAACATAACTCAAGTTCTCAGAAAACACCACCCTCTCTCTGTTCTGCAAGTCAACCAATAACTCTGTGCTTGATAACTCTTCTGCCTTTCTGATGATACATCTGTGGGAATGGTGTATGCCAAGAACTGCACCTGGAGAGCACTGAAGGTCAGTGTTTCAGTCTGGTTGTAGGGCAGTGACCACAGTGACTGGTCCTTGCTGGGTGGTCTGGAGCAGGTATTGTTCTAGTTCAAAAGAATAAATTGGAAAATTGCCTACATACACATTCTTCAAACAATATAATGCACTCTGGAAGAAATCACTCATAAAGTGATACACCCTACAGAACTGGCACACAATATCAAAACAGAATTTAAAAATTTTCTGTTTTATAATGTAATGATGTGTCAGGTATTACCCTCAACCACTGAAGCCCAAACACAAATGTGATACAACCCAACAGGAAGACAGGTATGTTAAAGGGGAACCATACAAGAAGGTAGAATATTATTGGAAACTGCTAACCTGCAGATGTTCCAGGAACTCAAAGAAAGGACAACTGAACCAGCTTGGTGTGTGGATAGAGTTTTAGGGAAACTTCTTGGAAAAGTCTTCTGTGAAGCCCTTAAACAGAAGCTATAATACATCTGAGAGATGGGGTGTTGGCAAACATATAGAAGAATTTGGAGAATAAATTATCAAGCAACAATGTATCAGCTTTTGGAATATCATGGAGTTTATTGTCAATGGAGCATAGTCATGATGACATGTATGTGGCTAGAAAGGAGTTTGTTATCCACAATTAGAGCCATACTGTTCTTCCTCAAGAGTCCCTCACAATACCTCTAATTGGGTGTGATTTGCAAGTATCTATAATTAATAATCAATCATGGCACAAATGATGAGATTTGAGATAGGAATAATCTTGACGAGAAAATAACTACTGTTTCCAGATAAATGAACTCACAGCTTGGAACCCTGGTTTCTACAGAGAGAATACTTAAGAGCTAAACAAAAATGTAACTGGGACCATTATTCTCACCTTTGCAGTGGTAGCAATAATCTCTGCCTTCCCTCGTGGTTTCTGTGACTTTTTTGACTTCCTCTCTTAGACTGAGACAAAGGCAGTTCCAGAGCTTTCCATTTTGATTTTCTGCTATGACAATAACTCATGTTCCACAGGCTAAGGCTCCATAACATTGTTCCAGTTGTACACCAGGGGTCTGTGGATCTTGTGAACTAGTCTTTAATCAGAATTCCACTTATTAGCTGGCATCCATAAGCCCCTATTCTAAGAGGAGGTAGTGATGCTCCTTTGATCTTCTGGCAAACAATGTCAACTCAGACCCAGATCCAATAGTCCTCAATATGCCTGAAAATTCTTCCCCCCAAGAATATCCTGTCCCCTAAGCATATGGCCAAAGGTCCCATGAATATGACCTGGGAAAATCATTATTGCATGCATAAACTACAATGTTATAGTAGTACTCCTTCTACAAACTCCTTCAAGTCAAAGGGTTTTAAATGTAAAAACTGGCTCAACTCCAAAAACAATCTTATTTGAAGAGATGCCCTCATCCTCTTTCTCCTTAATTATAGATTTTTTTCTTGGATGCAGAAATTAAGAAGTAGCTTGTTGGCTACTGTAGCGTCTATTTTTTTTTTTTCTTGGAGATATTAAGTTCCGTTAACCATCTTCACAATTCCTGTGGTTGAAGGCCTTTTGCCACCCTTTCGGACTTGCAAGTTACTAAAGCAATTTTAGCATCCTGACTTCTGATACCTAAGAATCTCCACCTAATCACTACTTGGAGGCTTCACCATCCATGAATGTGAATGACTCTGGCTTGTAACGGCCTTCTATAGTCAGCCCCAGCCTGCAGAGAAGAGCCACGTTTAACATCTTTGTGTGACTCATGCCTCTCTCTCATCACCGGACCCCTAATGACCTAGGTTGGTGCTTTGGTCTCCAGACTTTCTGCAGAGCAGACCCCTCACCTCACAATGCATCCATTTGAGCATACTTGCTTTCCCACTTTCCTCTCCCACCAGCCAAGGCAACCCAGGCATTTGTGGTTTTCTCTATGTTCTCCAAAGGTTTACTCAAGTTTCTAAGAGCTGCTCTAGCAGTGAGCTTGCTGTATCTCTGAGGATCCTTGCCAGGGTGTTCAGTATAACACAATGAGAAACAGCCTGCATGTCAAAAAATGCTTGCTTATTTAATCCTATAATCCAGATTTTTTGATCAAGTATGTTTGATCAGTCTGGATCCAGTCAAGAAATGGAAATCATAGTTTAATATAAACAATAGAGTTTTACTATAAAAATTATTGAACTCCTGACCATGAAGTAACTATAAAAATGTAAAATGGATAATTTCTTTAAAACTATTTTATTTAATATTCATACATGCATAATGCATTTGGATAAAATCTACCCCCTCTAATTCCTCTATTGTCCCACCCAACACTTTTTCCTCTCAATTTCGTATGCGCTCCTTAAAAAAAATTCTTATGTGTCCATTAGGTCTGCCCGTATGGGCATGGATGTGGGACCATCTACCGAAGCATCGACAGCTTCTCAAAGCCCTGAAAATACTAACTCTCCCATCTCCCAGCAGTCATCAGTTATCAACAGCTCCTCAGATGGGGGTGAGACTTCACGAGCCCCTCCCCAATTCATGCTGGGATTTTGGCTGATTTGATCTTCTGTGACTCTTGTACATGCAGTCATAGCCTCTGTGCTGTCAGGTCTAGAAAATACTATTTCACTGCAAACATCTACTGCCTCTGGTTCTCATAATCTTCCTGAATTTAAAGTGAAACTTTCAGACTGAGAAAGTATACCCAAAAAAGGAACAGTTTTGCAGAGAGGTTTTCTCCCCAACACTGGAACCAAACTTCATTGGAAGTTTGCTGCTCTATTTCTTTGTCAGAGTCAGGCATTAGGAAACAGCACTTTGGTATGCAGACTAGCTGTGGCTGGATGACAAAATTGTTGAGTACTACTGACAGAGCAAGTCTACAGGCACATCAGCTTTGCCAAGAGAAAGACTTCAGTGAGATAGTAGGGATACAGGCTTATCAAAGGAAGCTTACACATGCACTCCTGTACAAACGAGGATGCCCTTGCAACAGAGAAACAACTTCCTATTTCTTTCTAACAAGATAGAGCTGTGCTTACAGTGGAAGAAGTTCTTCCCCAGATGAGAAGAAGTGGTTCTGACAATCTCATGGAACTCTGCAGACCCAACACTTTAGGACCATCCATCCAGGTATCCTCATCCCTTATTTCAGGGTCAAGGATTTTTCTTAGCTAGAGTCACAGAAGATTTATCTTGGGTGAGTATCTCTGACAACTAGGCCATAGATGGCTCAAAGCCACCTTGAATAGACAAATGTTAGCTGTTTTGTGGGAAGCAGCTAAAGTGGAAGGTGTGATAGAAAAGAGCCAAAGGCTTGGTGCTCTCACAGGATTGACAGTGTGCTGACTGTCCCCAGAAGAGCTAGATCTGGGTCAGGATTGGCTGCAGACACTGAAGGTGGTTGTGGATTCAGCAAAGATGAGCATGAAGCCCAGCATCCTCTCAGGGTGGGGTAGCATCCTCTCAGGGTGGGGTGGCATCCTCTGAGTTGTTACTCTTACACATCACAGTGAGAATCAAAATCAGGAATGTAATACAGGGTAAATGGCTTAAACTTTAGTATTTAGAGTCAGATATACTTAGGTATGAATCTTCATTTACTTCTCCATGAAACCGAGCTGGTGGCACTACTGCTCTCAGAGGAATGAGTGAAAAGGGCAAAGTAAGGTAATGTACGTAAAACTCTTAGCACCGATCATTGTGCTAAGCAGGTTTCCTGTTTAAAAACACAGTCGCTGGGCGAGAGCCTTCATCTATCATGCACAGAGCCCTGGGTTCAATACCCAGCACTACATAAAAAGGTGGAGTGGATGTACGGCAGCACATACCTATAATCCCAAGACTCAGGAGGTGGAGGCAGGACGATCAGAAATTCAAGGTTATCCTCAGCTAGGAAGGAAGTTCAAGGTCATCTTGGACTGTATAAAAGTCTGTCTCAAAAAATAAAAACTGTAAACAATTAGAAGCATTCACAACTACAAAGATCAAAGAAATAAGCAAAACCTAAAAATCCCAACATCAGAATATTTCATTGTACACTTCTGTTGCTAGTAGGTTTGACTTGGAAGATGGCCACATGCTTTTGGTCCACCAGACATTTCTTGTAATCCAGGGACTGGATTTCTGAACTATCCCTGTCTGTAAGGTGATTAAAGTCTCCATGTTTGTGGAGCTTATTGTCTAGTACACTAAAGCAAAACTATGCTTGCCTTCATTTCCGCAGAAGCTGTTTCTGTATACCTGGAGGAGCTTTCTACAAGATCAGTTCAGATGGGCGAAGGAGGCCACAGGTGGGTTTCTAGGAAGATTCCGGAGAGAGAAAATTTTCCCATCTAATCTCCATTGATTTCCTTATCAGAATGTTCTTTTGGAGAAAGAATTTTAGTAAGCAAAAACATGGGTTCTGCTCAGGGGATATTTTTTCCTCTACTCACCAAAAAGCCATGCCTGTCCCAGGTAGACCTTCATCTACTCCTCCAAGTCTACTCTCCCCTCTTCTCTCTGGATTTTGTGTGGAAGCTGGTCTCTAGGGGACGCATCACCAGGTTCCCCGCCCTCTTGTTTTTCAGATGGATTCAACCCAGGCAAGAAGCTTCAGGAGATCTGAGAGCAGGATGAGACAGGTCAGGGGATCTATCTTCCTAGGCACTTGTCTGCCAGGCTGGTTTGGCAGTACCCAAATCTTGTGTCAGTTTCAGCTGCTGTTGGCTGGTTTCCTGGCAGTCTAGCTGAGGACAGGGAGAGCCTCCTGAGGCGCTGTCCTTTCCACCATTGTTTGCTTGTTTTCTTACCCGCGATTGTAAACTCTCTTCTTAAGCTCTGTTACTCTCAAGTTGCCATCGCTTTCCTGCTGATCCCACTTAATACAAATGTTTCTCATGTCTGTGTCTGTTCTCCCATTTAGAAAACAACAATCGTGATTGTACTGATACAGAATTTTTGTGATGGGTAGGTAAGGTACTAGGCAAAAATTTTAGCACAGTGCCTAAAGCGTACTGACTGTTCAGTGAATGTCAGCTTCCCTTGTCATTGCTGGCACCAAAATTATTATCCTCTCTATTTGGACCCCAAGCATAGGAACAAAGATAAGAATGCCAAGAAATGGGCTTTTTATTTAAAGCTCCACTAGAATCAGGATTCAGGGCAATATCTAAGAGCAGCCAAAAGTCGAGTCCCATAAGGATTATTTATTAATACATTATAAACTCACCTTTGCCAATATTCCTGTGGTCGACAAAAGCCAAACATGGTCATTATTATTGAGCAATGTTATAAGTTAAAGATTAGGGATCTTCCTGTTTATGTATCCCTTGATGCAAATTAAACTAATTTGGGTAAAGAAAGGCTAATCAGGAGCATGAGGTAGAGGAAAATTTCTTTAAGAATATAAAAAAGGCATTACTGCAACTTGGAGAGGTGAAGTTATTTCATCCTAAATACTTTATAATTCTTGAATGTATAATGTAGTGCAGTGAACAGAACACAATGCATCAAGATAAATAATGCAGCAATTGGACCACATTGTCTATATAATCATGCTCATGTGGCTTGGATCCGTTAGTTAATGTGGTCATTCAGGAGATAATCATTCTAATGAGGCTGGGCTGCAGATTTTATCTCTGTGTAAGCCCCATAGCACAGAGAAATCATCTGTTCCATTATCTCAAAGTGTTCAGACTCTGATATTCTGTTTTTCACATTCATGATTATGATCAAAAGAAAAACTGAGAGAAAACAGAGGGTATGATTACCAATCAGCTCCAGTGAGTGCAAGAAAATTCCAAATGTGCGTTGCGTGTGTATGTGTATATGTTCACGTGTGTACGCACAGATGGGTAAGAGTGTATGTATGTATGGAGCGCGTGTGCAGGTCAGAGGGCAGCTTTGAGTACTGGTCCTCGGGCTGGAGACAGGTCTCTCATTGACCTGGAATTTCACCACATAGGCCAGTCTAGCTGCATGTCTTGCTGGGGGAGGATAAAGAATATTCTTTTGATATCTAAATAGAAAAATTAGTGTGCATGTGAGTGAGTGGAACAAATTGACACAGGAAGACAACACAATGTGACAAACATGAGTTCTAGTAATGCACCAGTAATGTCCATACCACCTTCGTGGGGCTGTAGCAAATTACCACAAACTCAGTGTTTTAGATCATAGTCTAGCTGTCAAAAACAAGACATCATGAGGATCGTGTTTTCCCAGAAGCTCCCTGTTGTGGATAGGGGATCTTCTGTGCCTCCTCCAGCTGGTGATGGCTAATGCTGGCATTCTAGTCCCACTACTGCCTCCAGCTTTAGGTGAATTTCTTCCTTTCTGAGTTCAAATTTCCTTATTAAATTTTGTTTATTTGTTTGTTTGTTGCTTTGGGGGGGAAGGGACAGAGTCTTACTATGTAGACTCAGGTGGCCTGGAACTTGCTGTGTAGACGAAGCTGATCTCAAACTCACAGAGATCTGCCTGCCTTGGCCTCCAGATCTTGGAATCAAAGGTGTGTGCTAAACTAAACATCCTTGTTCTTAAAATGATACTAGTGATACTAGATATAGAGTTCTGCCTTAATCCAGTATGACATTGGATTACTTTGGTTATACCTACGAAGATTTCCAAAAATGATCACATCACAGGTTCTAAGAGGGACACAGTTTGGGGTAGGGTGGGCAGCTAGGGGACTATTCAGCTTATGCCAGCATCTGTCCCTAACACCACAAAGACAGTTCGTGTTGTCACAGGTGGGCTCTGTGAGGCTCTTCTTTTCCTCTTTTCTTCTTCAATGCTTGATTCTAATCTTTTCAGCCATTCGTTTTTTCCCGTTGTAAAAATTAGTCTGACTAGGTGAAATATATAAGGACTCTGTTTAGTTCTATATGATAAACTTATTAATTAGGACAATGGATAAAACCATGCTAGATTTCACACTTAATTTTATCTTTCATATTCTTCCATGGAGGCCATGTGGTTTGACCATATTTGTTCCTCTCGCCTGCCTCCCTCTCTTTTATTTTAAGCATTCACTTTGGACACATACTATGGTATTGATGAGCAGCAAAGCAGCACATTTCTCAGGGGCCCCAATTAAAACCCTGTTGTCTAATAACATCCTCATACCTGCATTTCTGTGTAATACTCAACTGTCGGAGACACTACACTGTCTCAAGAGTCGTATCAGTGGAGTTCTTCCTCAACTGTCTAGTCGCCAGCATAGAGAGTACAATGGTACATTATGCCCTACACCATTAACAATACATTTTTGGAATCTCGTTTTCTCCTTATCATTAGATGTCTAAAGGTTATTACAATTATGATGAATCTCATTTATCAAAGATTTATTACAGGCTTACTAATTCAAACAGAATTTGGAAACATGACTTATTTTAAGTTACATCAAAGTGCACATTCCACTTTAGATACCAGTCACAGCAGGAAAATTGGCTATCTTTACTATTTGGATGAAACAAAACTAAAACGTAAAATTCCGATTTGTACGATTTCCACGTTATAGCGAAACTGCTGTTTCATAAGCATGAGAGCATCAGTGTTCATGTCACTTATACTCAGTCCTGGGCACTTGCTCACTCATTTAACACTTTTATTGTTCCAAAGGAACTCATTTAATTTAAACACACAGTATTAGAACAATCAGTAAAGATTATTCAAATACATGTAAATAAAGATTGGTGTTGCAATGTTCATAAATATTACTAGAAATACATATACCTAGAACTATTAAAAATATTCTGTCACAGATAAAGTGTCATGATTACTGTGAGTACGTGGTGCAGGTGAAAAGGGTTCAGTTTGTTTCAGGGCCTCAGTGTAGTCTTTGAGGAGAGACAATGCCCTGTTCATTTCCTCCACAAGAACCTGGAGAAGCTGTTGCTGTGCTGCCTTTAGTAAGAGCACATTGGCAATCCCTTATCTGTGAGGCTGCCAATCATGGCTTTCCTTTCCAAATACACATGTACATTTCATAATCTGTCCAAAGCAGCATTTCCCAGTTATATTTCCCCTCTTTATGGCATTGCCAGTGAACTGTCAGGAAAAAAAATAGAGGAGCTTCATTTTGGTCTGAGGAAGCAATGCCTGTAAGCCAGAGTTCATCCAGGGGAGCTTGCCTGAGGGAAATTAAAGTCCTCAGCAATTAAATACTTACCTGCAATGACCCAGAAAATATTGGACCCAAATCCCCTGACTCCGGAGACAAGTCTTCTTCTTGTTTCCATTTATGACGATGTTATGTTCTTCCCCGTACCACCTTCAGAACGTATGTTCTCAGTGTATGCTTTGGCATGACTAAATTTATTGAGGCTATTAACTGGACCTTGAAATGCATGTTCCACTTTGTGGTGTTACATATATTCAGATATAAAATCTCCACTGTGTTCTTATGACCACATTCTGACTTCAATCATTTTGGACAACTTCAGCTTAATATCACTGGAAATTCTTTGCATGGATCATGTGTAGCAGGTGACCTTAAAATTCTTTTCACTTCATTATTAGCTTTCATCTCTTCTAGGACATTTGAACGGGATATTTGTATTTTCATGTATGCGATCTCATCTCTTAATAATTTAAAGAAATATTTAAGAGCCTGAAAATAAAGGTGGCAATTGAAGCAGAAAGAACATTCAAGAAGCGATTACTCTGCTCTTCTATGACTTCATTACTCGGGGTGAGTTAATACAAAGATACCAACTAAGTGCTCATGAGACCGTTTGAAGTCCAGTCCATTCGTGCTGCAGGGCCCTGTGCTACTGAGCTCTTCTAGCGGCGTAGGCATTGTTCTTCCAAGGTCTCCAGGCCCGAGTCTGTTCAGACCTTCCTTACAATAGCCTCAGAACTCTGGTTGCAATTAGGGTTTTGATTAGCTGTCAGTGATGTCATAGCCATGGATATTTTAAATCCACTGTGCTAAGTGTTTTCCTTTTCTTAATGTACTGTAGAAATTCCATTTCTTGACAGCAATGAGACACTTTGGGCAGTGTGTTTCAGGGCCAATATTGCACTTCTCCTGGAGTTAAGACACTTGGCCTTCAGCCTCATGACTTATAACATAATCTGAGTTATACTATAATCACCCAGATATATACATGGCCTGTTGTATTTTATTGCCTAAATGGAACCTTCCCCAGCACCTCATCAACTGACAAGGTGGGAATATAGCCCCGAATGACTATTCAGAACCCCACTGGGAGTTGCATTTGGTCAGATCTCTTCAACCTTTCAAGGGCCATGCTGATACTATGGACGCTTTCGTACTTTTACCACACCTCAGACATCAAGCTCTCCAGCATCTCAGGTCTCTCTGCCAGACTGCCTAGCTTAGTGTGCCAAATGTCTCCCCCCTCAACACATTTACTGAACTTTAAAACAGCAGAACAGCATTGAATGAAGTCCAGTAATTTTTATAGGATATATTTTAGTCACCAGACTTTGAAGACTATTCCAACATTAATTATAAAGTTTCTGTGTCTGGATAACATATTGTTAACAGTTATTTTGCAAGTGCTAATGGCAAGATGGAAGACTTCCAATAATTTTATTGAGGAAGTAGCAATTAAAATGTTGAACACTACAGTATACATGCAAAATAAAAATAACTTCACAAACACTGTACTTCATGACAAACATGGGGAAATCTTTTTTCAGCAGATATAATGATTTTTCAATTGTAGCTCATTTTTGTTTGAGAAGCACTAAGTTTATTAACATTTGAAAGGAACACATGCTCAAGCAGAATGCTCAAATTTGATACTGTTTACTAAGACATCATGAAGTGATTTCAGGACAAGTTGTCATCCATATTTCTTTCAACAACAAATATCACTAAAATGAGGTCATCGGCTTAGTGTGACAGTTTATAACTGTAGAAATGCATGCACTGTCTTTTCTAAAGACTTCCACAGACCTCATCCAACCTTCCTGTCCCTCTGGTGCTGTCTTTGTGTGGCCACCAAGACACAAATTCACCTGCCACACTCAGCCAGCAGCTCTGGGTTGGCCTGTCAGAACCCTGAGATCAGAATGATTGACAGTGGGAGAAAGCAGACAGGATGGTAAGGCTCTGGTACGCACACTGTGAGGGGAAGACATACCATGCTGAAGGTGGTACTCAGGTTACACAGATGCAGGACAGTAACAGATGCCTGAGCCCCCAGGTACCTTTACCACACTGCTTCTGAACACTTTCCAGGTGAAGTGGAAAATGGATTACAGAATCAAGATCACTGAGTCAAGATGCCCTGAATTTCTGTCAATAATTTGATGTTATTATATTTTGAAAGAGATTTTAGACCAAGAGTTTATCTGCTTCATGATTTTACTTCATCACTAGTTTCTTTTTTAGCCATGAACTGCTATGTGACTTAGGCATGCATTTTCCTACCCATTTAGATGAAATTTGGATGAAAGAGTTTTATATATAAAAAAAAACTGAAGAGTAATCCGTTTAAATTTTGAGACTAATAAAGTCAACCCACACGACTGCATATGGCTTCTTACAAAAGAACTTTCCTCATGGGTATGTTTTTCTCAAATCCATGTGGCCACTTCCCCTGGTCTTTCTTTGTGTATCGCTTGTTTAAAAGGTTGTTTTCTTCTGAAGAAAAGTCCTATAAGGCCAGTGGAATCAGGGACAAGGTCATCTCTTCTTGCCCAAGAACAATAAACTTGTAGAGATAGATGCGTAGCAGAGTTTTACTCACTTCTCCAAAATCAAAATGATATTAAAAGACACTTTTAAGGGGTTGGACAGATGATTCAGTGGTAAAGAATATGGATTGCTCTTTCAGAAGACCCAGGTGTGGTTCCCAGCACCCAAATGGCAGCAAACAACTGTCTATAACTCTAGTTAAAGGGGATCTAGAATCCTTTCTTTGCCTCAGCAGACCTTGCATGCACATGGTACACTTACATACATGCAGGCAAAACACACATACACATAAATAAATAAAAATCACTTTTAAGAACCAATGTTCGGAAAAGGGATGATTTTCCAATAATGGAGTTTTCTCTCCTTAATATACACATTTATGAAATTCTTTTACTTGATTATTATTACTTTACCCATTTTATGAATCTTCAATATTAAGTTGTCTTTTTGAAAGCTCTTTAACACTATTATTGATTTCATTTAATAGCATCAAGAATGTATGAATTTCAGTTAAATAACTCATTTCTAAAGATTCGTAATCTATTTCAATAGCAATTCTTCTTTAAGCTGCTGTCCAATAAGAATATAGAAGATTTGTGACTTACTCCTTCAGTGAATATTCTTGCTTTACAGTAGGTGGTTATATGACCTCTCCACACTTGCTGCGTAAGAGGCAGAACATATTTGTATACCTTTTCTTTTGTGCTACGTGTCATCATCCAGTACACAGTGAAACAATGCTCATAAACTAATGAAAAGCTGAAGATGTATATTTAATTTATCATACAGATTTTTTCAAGGATGTTAATCCCAATTCTTGAGCAGAAAAACCTTGTATTTGGAAAACTTCTATTAGCTATTTGTTCATGTAAGTGGCGTTGGAAGAAATTCTGATTTTTCACATGACTTTTAAATAAACTGAGTGACAAACTAAGGCAACAGAGCAAGGAAGAGAGGACAGACTTCTGGGTAAGAACCCTATGAGGGGTTGTATGGTAAACATGGGGTATATATCAATACTGTTCTTTTATTCTGCAAACATACTTCAAAGAATACATGTAAGGCTAATATTAAAATGCAGTTTGAAGTTATCTATAAAACTTATATAACTAGAAGCTGATTGCAAAAATGATTTTAGGAAATGGAGTTGTTAGGGCCGACGAGATGGCAGGAACTTGCCATCAAGTCTGGTGACCTAAGTTTGATTCATGGAACTGCATAATGAAAGTAGAAAACCAACTCCTGAGAGTCATCCTCTGACCTCCACACATGCACCATGGCACCCAGACCCACCCCCACCAAAATAATTAAATGTAAAAAAATAATGAAAAATAAAGTCATCTATTGCTGGTTGAGCCTCTGAGAGTTAATTAGTGAAATCTTCATCTAAATTATAAGTTAGATCTTGGAAGCATTAGCCTACAAAAGTCACAGAATTTAAACCCAGGATGGATGTAAAGCATTCTGCAATTGGTGAAAGAACATAGCATAATTGTTGTGTTTTCAGGCTTTCCTGGAAAACACAATGGTTAGTTGTTACTAAACACTTATCACTCCAGAATCCCCCTTCCTTCCTCTTGATTCCCTTTGCATCCTGGTTCCTCCAGGGTCATTGTGCATTTAGAACCAATTTTGGGGCTAGACCCAGTATAGCCAATGAGGGCGGGTCTTGGAACATTTTCAGGTTTGAGTTTTGAAGACTGATGAATCTGGGTTTGATTGCTGTCTCTTCTCTCCTAACTACATAAAGTTGGAAAATTGCTTAAACCCCCTGAAGTTTAGTTTCCTTATGGACACAATCGGGATAAAATATGAGCCCAGGAAGTTATTGTTAGGTTTAAGTGAAAAATATTTGACAAGCCTCTGGCATGGAGCTCACACGTGACAGCTTCATAAGACATGTGCTTTGGCTTATTTGTTGAGTAATGTTACTGAGTTTGCACTGATCCATATGTCTTGTGATCTGTTCCCTTTTACAGATTAGAGAGATGCCCCCAAGGCCCTGGAACAGGCAGAAAAGGAAAACTTGAGTTCATGCACAATCTTCATTTCGTTAATATGTGCATATACTAAAATGCAGTGCTAGCCAATGACTGTTAGGAAAGGTACAGGATTCAAATCCTTGGGGTAAAATTGGAGTCCTCATGAATACATTTCCAGTATCAGCAATAAAAGAGAAATTCCAGTTAATGGTGGCATTCTGTTGTGAAGGGTAGTGTTTAACATTTGAGTAATCACAGTAGACCAAGCACTGTTTAGGATCCTTTGCCAAAACAGTATAATTAGTGATCAAGACAAAACTCTTACTCCACTTGATAAACAGGAGCATGAAGTTCAGATATTTCAGGAATTTTCCTAAGATTGTTCCAGGTATACATGGTTTGCCTCTGCTAAATTGCTTTTAAGCAGAATGGAAAAATAATTACAAGGACTGAAAGGTTAGACTATGTCTTCAGGATATACTAGAAATTAGAGTGGCCAGGGGGGTGGCAAGATAGTTCACCAGGCAAAGGCACCTGCTGCCAAGCCTGGTGACTGGAGTTTGAGTCCCAGCACTTACTTGGTAGAAGGAGAAAATAGACTCTTGAAAGTCCCTCTACATGTGCAATGCTGTGTATAACTGCCCTCAACAAATAAAAATGTAAATATAATTTAAAAATCAGAGCTATCTTTGTTTCATTTTTCTTGCTGGAAAAGACTATAACAAACACTTCTATTTCATGATTGTCTAAATATCTGTAGAAAAAAATTTGAAAATACTCTGAAAGTATGCTAGCTTTGGGAACGACTTGTAAATGGCAATGCAAGTATTTCTTTAGACTACAGAAAGTCAGACATTTCTGGCCTGTTTCGCATTTAGGTCTTGCCAGATGATAACATTCTAACTAATGCACCGTGGGAGAAGGGATGAATAGCATTTCTAGGCTAGGTACATACGCATGTCATATTATAGATTTTTCTTGTCATCGTCGTCATCATTGTCGCCCTCCTTCTCCTCGTCTTCCTCCTTCTCCTCCTCCTCCTCTTCGTCCTCCTCCTTCTCATGTGGAAGATCAGATCTTGGGCCATGTGCAGTGCCTACCACTGGACTACATCCCTAGCCTTAAACTGCTTTTCGTCACATGAACTGATGATGCAGATGAGCACATCAGCCTGGGAAGCCACCACGGAATTGAAGGCACCAGGTAATTTGAAGTAAGCATCTCATCTGTACATAAGTAAAAAAAGGTGCTTCAGCCTAAAGCTTTGAATTTCTTTGCCACTGCAGCAAGGAAACAGTTTTATGCCCAATTTGAATCTGGTATATAAATTTATTACTTATATCTTAATAGGTACTTTTCCCTAACCTTTGCTCATGTCCCTGAAGATAAGTGAAAATTTCACACTGAATTAAGTTACCTGTCTGACTATGGTACCATGGTGCTCAGTTTTAGCCTTCTTTGCCATATCTAGGTTTAGTAAAATATAGTCAAGTTAATCCAGTTTCAACTTGTCATTCACAGGCATGCACATCTTCCCTTCCTGTCCTTTCCATACACACACTAGTTCCCACCCTGCCACTGGAGTTCTGCCTAAAATGAAACAGCAACAGAACAGAGGTCAAGAACTTAGAAGGTTTCATATGGAGAAAACCAGGTACAGCTTGATTTAATATCAATATTTCATGTGTTCAGAGAGTAGAGTTTCAGACTACAAGATAACAGCCCATCATTTTTATGTTCCCCCATCTGTGGAAAGCTGTTCCTCAAAGCAGTGTATGAACAACCTAGCAGCTTTTCATTTTAGACACAATATTTTGGAAAAAAAATCTTTCCCAGCTTAAAGCTGGAGAGCTTTTGATGCAGAACCAGACTTTGAGGATAATTGAAGTCTACAGAATGCTAGGGCCAGACTCATAAAGAATGCAGATTCCCCCACATATATTACTAAGGAAAGGAACAGAACACAAATCTTTAACATTCTGAAACCTTTGCCTCTTGCACATATAAAACAAAGGTTATACCATCTACTATCTGTCAGTGCAGAAACAAGTACGTATTCTGAAGCTTTGGTGAAATGGGTGTTGCAGGAACAGAGTAAAACTTTCAAAGGAAGTCAAAGTTGCCATGTTTGCAACAAAGGGCAGTGCAAGGGCAGGGGGTCAAAAATAATGGTTTGGGGCTGGAGAGGTGGCTCAGAAGTAAAGAATATTTCTTGCTCCAGCAGAGGACCTTGGTCCCATTCCTAGCATCTATACAGAGGTTCATAACTGTCTGTAATTCCAGTTCCAGGGGATCAGATGCTCTATTTTGACATCTGCAGGCACGACCATGCATGCAGTCCATATACATGCATTCATACACAGACAATAAAAATAAATACATCTCAAAAATTAGTAATATCACCATTACTACTAATAAAACTGAAAAATCTCATCAAACCAAGTCCTACTCTAAAGTGATGCAGTATTAAGTAGAAATAGATCCATGCTTCATTTTTCTTAAGAGAACTTTTAGAATGCTAGAAGGTAGAGAAGACCGGGGAGCTTTCTGTTGTTCTGTCACTCATGTGACATTTAGGGAAACACAAATAATAACTTTGGACCAGGGTTATAAGGCACCCTACAATACTCCAGCCTTTAAAGTACTAGAGGCTTTGTGTCAGCACGAGAGCCACTTACTGTGGGATACTTATAGCTCCAGGCTTATTAGAAAGGATCCTCAGCTCTTTCAGTAGACTTCTGCCTTTACATTTTTCAATAGGAAGGTCTTTTACTTTGTATTCATTTTGAATAATTTATGCCCTTCACAGTTAATAGAAGAACAACTTTTCAAAAGAAAGCAGCACCAAATTTTGTTATAGTTGAAACATAACAACATACAAATTTCAACAATATATTTAGAATGTTTCTTCTGAAACATTCATTGTATAATTTATAAGTGTAGGAGAAGAGTGCCTCTTCTTTTTAATACCTTCTTAAGTGTAAGGAGCTAGATCCTTTGAGTGACCAGTTCATTCACTATTAACTAAGCACCTTCTGTGTTTTAGGTTTTAGATTCTGAAAATCGGAAAAACAAAACATTAAAAAAAGAAACAGCTGAAATGTTATCTAATGTCAAGAAATGTTGAGTGGTAAAGACCATCCATCATGAGATCCTGAGCCCTGGGCCCTGACTGCCATGCAGCCTGAGCAGATCTGCCCTCCTCCCACAGTCAGTCCCCGTTCGAGCCTTGGGCCCAGGCCTAGTCTTACTCTTCTGCCTCAGAACTCTGTACTAGCTTCCTAACCAAGACTAGTTTAATCCTCTAGCATAGTCTGTAAGGCCCGCCACAGAGAGTCCCCACCCCTGCCTCCATTCTATCTGGAATGAGTAGACATCTATTCATATCGCCCCAGGAAAAGTTCACACGACACCTTCACCCAAGTATCGTCCTAGAGTAGAGACCAGGAGAGATGTGCTGTGTGGAGATATAGATCCTACATTCTTGAGTAAGACAAACTTGGACTCTGCCCTTTCTAGTTTGGGTGGTAAGTTACCCACTCAAGATTTCATTGGAAAACAACAGCCCCAATAGTATGTGCTTTGTAGGGATATTGTGAAGATTAAATAAAACGATGGGCTGTCTTTTAAAAATAATTTATTGAGTTTTTGAACATTCCGTATAATAGTTCTTAATCGAATTTCAATCCCCTTCCCTATCCACATTGGATTTCATGCATTCTGTCATGTACATTAAGTCCAATCCAGTCAAGCATCTGTACCCAGATGTTCCTTGGTTCCACTAGAGTCTAGTCAACCTATCTAGAATCACTCCCTTAAAGAAGCTCTACTCTCCCCAACCCAACAGTAATCAGTTGGGGTTGGGGTCTGCTTCCCATCCCCCTCCCCGTTCTATGCTGGGCTTTTGCCTGATTGAATTGGCACTGTGCATGCTGTCACCATTGCTGCAAGTTCAATGAACAGGTTCCCAGTGGCCCGAAAGCCTCTGTTTGCCTGTGTTCTTGAACCAACCCTGGTTCTTACAATCTTTCCTCTCACATCTTCTTCAATGGTCCCTGAACTGTGGATGGGTGATGTTTAATAGAGGAGTCCTATCCAGGGACATGCACTCTGCAGTCTCTTATTTTCTAAAACTTAGCCAGTTGTGGCTTTCTATGTGCATCACACACTGTTGTATGAGGAAGCGTCATTGGTGGGAGTTGAGGGATGTAATAGTGTTCTCTCTACCCCCTGTTCCACTATGTTCCATAAACCTTAGGTGTAGGGGTTCCACTATAGCTACATCACTTAGGATTGGGCATCGCTTAGACATATATTCTCTGTGTGTGACCATTTGTGGAATTCTACAATAGTCTCCGTCTGTTGCAAAACGAAGCGTCTTTGATGAGGGTGTACGGTGTATTTGTCAGGGTGGTAGGAAGGTCTGAGGCAGGCAGATCAGGAGGCCGAGGGCAAGGTAAGGGTGGGGACAGACTGTAGAGGGTCTAACAAACTACTTTAGAGAGTTAAGCTAATCTGGGTTAGGAAGCTAGACCAAGGATCTGAGGTAGAAGAGCAGGAACAGGCCTGGGCCCAAGCTCAGAAAGGGGACAGAGTGCAGGCAGAGAGTGGAGCTGCTCAGGCTGCAGGGGAATCAGGATGCAGCGGGCAGGATCTGACTCACCAGGGAAGTAGGTGGGTCTGTGGCAGGCCGATCAGGAGACCAAGGGCCAGACAGAGCCCCAACAGACCAAGTAGTGAGTCCACCAAAGTACAACTTGGCAAACAAATGAGTTCATCAGGCTTACTTAGGTTCGAGAGACCCAAAGTAGCCTCATCACAAAGAGGTTTTCACCACAACACAGATGATTACTTCCACATAGCTGCGTAAATGGAATCCCTGCTTCAGTGAGCTCCTCACACTCTCTACACTCTGTCATCTTCCACAACTACAAGCTCATGTGCAGCTGGGCAGAATTCCATCCGACTGGCAAGGACAGAAAAGAGGGAGAAGCTTAGACCTCAGGTGAGGTGCTCTCTACCCCTTTCTTTTACGAGGGAATGTCAACAGGCTTGATCTTGAGAGCTTGAGGTTCTTTTGTGGGTAGTCACATTTTTTCTGTCTAAGATGGTAATGGCTGTTAGGCTTTGAGAACAATATTCTATAACCAGAGGGACATGTGAGAGCAACTCATTTTAATACTCAGCAAGGCACAGCCTAAACCTGAAATGCAGTCAAAATGTAGAATCGTTGTGCACTGTGGAAGCAAACAAAAGAAGTGCTGTGATACACTTGGACGGAGAATCTGAAGCAATGGAGGATAGTGCTCAACCCCCTAAAATATACAAGCTTATACCAGTGATGAGATTATCAATGTGAGAGTTAAGCTGTGAAGTTGGTCGACAACAGATGGTTAAGAATTAGAGGTGAATATGATCAAAATACATTGTATGAAATTTTCAAGGAATGAATACAAATATTATTTTTAAATAAAGACTTCTAAATAGAAGAAGTTAAGAGCACTGGCTACTTTTGCAGAGGATCAGGGTCTGATTCTCAGCACCTACACGGTAGCTAACAACCATTCCTAACTCCAGTTCCAAGGGATGCATGGCCTCTTCTGAACAAGTTTAGCTGTGGTACAGATATTGAACACTAGGGGCGCAGTTAAAGGGTGGGAAGAATGATGACCTTTGAAACCTCTCACCTTGGGAATATTTCTGAAGAATAAAGGTTTATACTTTGTGGAAGGAACCATAGGCACATAAAACGTGATATCTTTTGTGTACTAAAAGCCTGCTATAAGTACTTGCTACGTCTGAAATTTCACAAAGTAATTTCCTTAATCCTCAAAAATATTCCTGCAATTATACTGTATTCACACTTCACTGATAGACTCCTGATAGAAAATTATAATTTCATGAAGAAATGGAAACTCTAAGAGCTTAAGAAATAGTACAGGATCATTTGAGTCTGTTAAGTCACAGAATGGGTTTTAACTATGTTCTGAGCTAGGAAAACTAAAGGGCTATTTGTAATACTCAAAATAGCTTCATGGGACACAAACGTTCTTGTGGATCCGGCTTTTAAGAAAGTCTTATTGCTTTTGTAATCACACTTAATAGTTGGTAAACATTGGTCACGGTGGACTTGCAGTCCTCATTTTTAGTAATTAATTTTACAATTGGATCTTGTTCATTTTTTGTACCGAATTAAGAGGAAAATACCAGTGATAAGTACAAGAAAGCTCCCAGGTTATTATCAAACTCACAGGATTGCTACAAATTGTACAGTGCTGTCACACAGAGCCATCTTTGGTATCGCTCGCTGAACACTGACTGCTTTTCTTTTGTGCTGTGGGAGTTGAGCCGGCATTCAGCCAAACTAGAATAGATTTTGTAAAACAAACCTAATTCTTCTTTAGTATTTGCCCTCCATGGAGCACATTTCTCAATAGACTTGAGACTGACCTAAGTTTGGGAAATTTGCCAATTGATTGTTCAGACTTCTTTATTTTATAACTCATAGGATACTACTGACCAATACAGGAAAACATCTGCTATAAAGAAAGTCAAAAGCTCCTAAGGACTTAATAATAGATGGTCACTCTTTCCTTTCTATAGGCATCACAGAGTTAAAGATTAAATATAATCAACCCAGTTATCTTTAAGTATAGCATGTAGGGGTTGGTTCTTCTCTTTGTCTATGTTTCCCTCAAGGTAAATAGGATAATTTCTTAGCAATTCTAGAATTTGAAGTGGAGGTGGGGTGGTGTTGGTGAAAAGATCCAGAAAGGCTCTTCTCACTCCTTACAGGAAGGTTGAAGTTCAGCCAGAGGTCCTGGATAACAGGAGTTTTAGAGGGTATTTAGTGAGGTCCCTATTGGAATGTTATCTATATTGCAAACAACTGTACATCATTTGGTAATCAGGGGCAAGTTTCAGCTTGGGAAAGACCTCATGCTGATTAGCTTTATGTAAAGTTGAGAGGTCCCAGTTCTGAGGATGCCAGTGGACTTCCAACCCAGCAAATCCCACATGTCAGGCAAGATTATCCAGTGGAGGAGCGGAGGTAGAGAGGGTAGAGGGAAGCTCATGGCCATCTCTGTATCCCAGGAGGTTTTCACACCCTCTTCTTGGCTCTCACATAAAATGAGGAGGTTCGCTCTATGTCTCCTAGGCCTTGTTAAAGCTTTAACATGTTGGATTCCGTGGACTGCCATTTGCTCTCAGTGTGGCTGTGAGCTTGGCTGTTCAACCTGGAATGGTGAGGAAACTCTCTCCAATGGGCTTCTTGCTGCTGCTGTCATGAAGACTGCACTGCATTCCTCAAATCTCAACGTAGATGGCACCTCTCCTTTTAACTGACAGGACCTCCATTGGCAACTCACATTTTTTGCTAACCAAAACTTGACCTTCAAGCAGGGTCTTTCAGATCTCTTTTTATTTTAGGTCTATGACACATTTTCTCTCCACTCCCTAGTCATCGGCTTTCAAACTTTTGGGAGCACAATCCAAAGTAAAAAATAAATAAATCAACAAAGTATTTGACACAAATCCGGATACAAGCATACAAGATACAAAATTTCATAAAGTAACACAATATCATTCATGCAATGAATGCTACTATAGTCATTTTTCAATGTTATTTATTTTTAAAGACCTGTTGGTCCTGCTGAGGTCTGTAGCTGTGCAGTTTCATAACTGGGTCCTTTATCCTATTCAGTTGATCTACATGTTTATTTTTGTTCCATTGCCACCGTGTTTTTGTTACTATGACTCTGCAGTATAATTTGAAAGTGATGATTTAGGTGTTTTAGAAAACACCTCAATGTGAAACCTGAAACACTGGAAACAGTTAGAACAATATGTAAACAGTATCTGGGAGATATAGATGCAGGAAGGAACTTTCTAAACTAAATATCAGTCACTCGGGAATTAAGGTCAACAGTTGACAAATGAGACCTCATTAAATTAAAAGATATAGAAAACTACTAATCAAATGAAGAGGACACCTACAGAGTAGGAGGAAGTCTTCACCAGTGACACATCCAACAGAGGATTCATATCCAGAATATATAAATCACAGTGCCAGGCGGGAGGAACATCCCTTTGAGTTGTTGGTCAGTGTACTTCAAAAAAATTACCCAAATAACACAGGCTATTGTCACAGCCCTTGATTACCTCCCAGAACTTGGAGGTAAGAGTCTATTGCT
This sequence comes from Eospalax fontanierii, assembly GCA_035773235.1. Classification (NCBI taxonomy): domain Eukaryota; kingdom Metazoa; phylum Chordata; class Mammalia; order Rodentia; family Spalacidae; genus Eospalax; species Eospalax fontanierii. The sequence continues at coordinate 63,763,098 of CM069539.1, read as the reverse complement.
GGACAGGCCATACTTTGGAGACAGAACTTGGAACAATTAAGCTAGAACTAATCTGGAAGCCTTCTCTATGAAGATGATTTTTATTTTATGTATGAGTGCTTTTATCTACCTCATGTAATGCCCTCAGAGGCCAGAGGAGGGTTATTGCATCATTAATAGTGATGCAATAGATATTGATGTGCATGTATCTCTGTGATGTGCTGACTTAGAATTCTTTGGGTAAATCCTTAAGCATGATATATTGGGGTTATTTGGTAGATATATTTTAGTGTTCTGAAGAATCTCTATTTTGATTTCCATTATGACTGGCCTATTTACATTTCTACCAGCAGCATATAAGGATTCTTTTTTGGAATTTTTGCTAGCATTTGTTGTCATTGCTTTCTATTAATGATAGACATTCTGACTTGTGTGAGATGGAATCTCAGTGCAGTTTTAGTTTACATTTCCTGGATGACTAAGGATGTTGAACATTTTTTCTCACATGGCTACTGGTCATTTGTACCTCATATAAATAGAATTCTCAGTTCAATTTATTATCCCATTTATTGATTGGGTTGTTTTATTTCTTGGTATTTCATTTTTTGTGTTCTTTCTGAATTCTAGCTATTAATCCTCTTTCAGATACAGAGCTAGAGACTTTCTGCCATTCTGTAGGCTACCTCTTCCACTTGATTCTTTCTTCTACTGTACAGAAGCTTTTAATTGCAATCTATCTTTCTGACCAGTTTTTGGCATTATATCTCTAAGAAGCTGGATTCTCTTGGGTCCTGTATGTTTGCAGTTCTATAACTTTGACTCTTTGCAGTTAGTTCTCATCCATGTTGACTGTCTGTAGGCTTTTGTACATGGTAACAGGGACATAGGTTACCAAAGTAGAACGTTTGTTTGGTGTTTCCTCATCCTCATTACATTTTCTGGACAGACTACACAGCTACAGAACATTCATTATTCCATTGGCCTAGACAGTGTTCCTGAGCTTGATATCGATGAGTCCCCTGGAGTCTCCATCTCTTTCATGGCAAATTTTAGAATTTCTTTGGGTGGTCAAGGTGCATGCTTCTCAAAGCCGCCTCCATGGAAGAGCCTGTGAATGCGATGGTATATCCTCGGGTCACCACCTTGTTGATGGCAGAATAAGACTTTTTCCTATCACCCTTCTTCACTGAGCCATCCTGCCAGGTCCAAGGTAGGAAGCTCTGCCAACACTTTGCCGCTTTCCATAGGTTTTTCCTCCAACAGTTTAAGATTTTCAGATGTTATATGTTTGATGCATTTGGAATTAATTTTATGCAGCTTTAGAGAGAGACATCTCGTTTCATTCTTCTAATGATAAGTAATCACTTTTCCCAGGACCATTGTTGAAAAGGCTGTCTTTTCTCCAATACATATTCTTGGCATCTCTGTTAAAGATCAGGAGACTGTAGCTGTGTAGGTGTATATCTGGATCTTCTATTGCTCAGTCTGCACCTTTAGTTCTGTAACATTACCAGATATTTTTGTTAATAGGGCTCTGTAGTATAAGTTGAAAATAAGGATGGTGGCACTTTGAGCACTGCTCTTTAGCTTAAGGTCACTTTGGCTTTCTGGGCCCTTTTGTGCTTCCTTATCAATATTAGGATTGTTTAAAGAAAAAAGGAGGGCATGACAAGAATGGAGGTTGTTCGGGGATAAGTTAGAGGATAAAAGGAGGGTGAGTATTAGCAAAGCACTTTACACGAATGCATGGAAGTCTCAAAGAACTGTATTTTAAAAGATTGTTTCTACCTCTGTGAAGAACGCTACTGGAGCTATAGATGGTTCCGCTGGAGTTATAGATGGTTCTGATGGATCTATAGATGGCTCTACTGGATTATAGATGATTGTTCCACTGGATCTATAGATAGTTCTGCTGGATCTATACATGGTTCCACTGGATCTATAGGTTGTTTGGGGCAGCTTAGCAGTTTCATGATATTAGTTCTTTCAATCCATGAGCATAGGAGGTTCTCCATTTTTTAGTGCATTCTTTAATTTTTCTTCACTTTTAACATTTTCATTGTAGAGGTCTTTTATTTCCTTTGTTAGGTTTATTCCAAAGTATCTTTTTATACTATTTTCAAGGCTGTTGTGTATAAGATTGATTTCCTGATTTTTTTCTTTTTAAAAAAATTTAATGAACTTTTGTACATTTCATACAAACGTTCTTAATCAAATTTAGACCCCTCCCCCATCCATGCCCCCCCATCGGACCTCGTGTATTCTGCCATCCATGTTAAGTCATACTCCATCAAACATTTGTACTCAGATGCTCTTTAGCGCACATTCATCCACCGGAGTCTGGTCAGGCTATCAAGAGGTCTTACATAAACCTCCTCCCCCACACCCAGTAGTAATCTGTCTCACAGTTCACAGGCTCAGGCTGACTCCCCACACCTTTCCCTCGCTCCGCTCTGGGCCCTTGTCTGATTGAGTTGGCATGAGTCTTATGCTCAAGGCCGCCATTGCCACAAGTTCACATGTGCAAGCTTCCAGTGGCCCGAAAGCCTCTGCTTCCCTATATGTGATTGGTATACGATGGCCACCGAAGTATATTGGTTTTATATCCTGCTACTCTGCCGAAAATGTTTATCTGTTTGTTTGATTTTAAAATCTTTTTATTGAATTTTTGTACATTTCATGCAGCAGTTCTTACTCAAATTTAGATCTTTTTCCCATCCATAGCCCTCCCAACCCCCACCAGACCTCATGTATTCCACCATGCATGCTAAGTCCTATCCAGTCAAGTATTTGTACCCAGATATCCTTTAATCCACTAGAGTCTAGTCAACTTATCTAGAGATCATAAGTAAGGCATACTCTCCCTCATCCAGTAGTAATCAGTCTCCAGTAGTTCCCAGGCTAGGACCAGCCCACCACCCGTTTCTCTCACTCCACTATGGGCCCTTTATGACTTCGTTGGCATGAGTCCTGTACTCGATGCTACCATTGCCACAAGTTAACATGGGCAAGCTTCCAGTGGCCCCCAAACCTCTGATTTCCTATATTCATGAAGCAGCCTGGCTCTTACAATCTTTTCACCCCCTCTTCCACAATGGTCCCTAACACATGGGTGGGTGAGATTTAATATGGGTGTCATATCTAGGGACAGACACTCTGCAGTCTCTTATTTTGTAAAACTTGGTCAGTTGTGGCTTTTGGTGTGCATTACACTCTGTTGTATAAGGAAGCTTCATTGGTGAGAGGTGAGGGATATATTGGCTTTCTCTACATCCTTTGTTCTGCTGTGTTCCATGTAGGGGTGCAGAGGTTCAACTGTAGATGTATCCCCTGGGACTAGTTATCTCTCAAATGTATATTCTCTGTGCCTGACCAGTTGAAAGATTCTGCTGTAGCCTCAGTCTATTGCAAAGAGAATCTCTTTTGATGAGTGGTATATGGTACACTTGTCTGTAACTATAAGGATCCATATTGAGGACATGGTTGGAAATTTCATTGTCTAGAAAGATGACAGGGACAGGGTTTTCTCTAGGATCTGTGACCTCTCCGGCCATCTGTATTTGCCTGTGTTTACAGTACCACCCATGAGTTCACTCCCATTGAGAGGGCTTTAAGTACAATTAGATAGCTGTTGATTATTCCCCAAATAACATAGCCAGTAGTGTACCAAGAGAGGTAGTTTGCTGTGCCAGTCACTATGATTATTAAGCTTTAGGTCTGCGTTGGACCATTTATTGATTTTCACCTTAGCAATTGCATATTATAATCTAGCACTATAAGAGTTAAACTCCAGGTAGAAGGCTTCTAGGTCTGTTCCTGCTCTAAGTCTTGTGTCCAGAGTATGTCCTGTCATCAGCAGTAGCGTCTTACCTTCTAGATCTGGGAGACAACCAAGAGCTCTGTGTTTTGGGAGTCTCTTGGGCCACTCTCACCAACCACTCAAAGGGAGGTCTGTCCTGCCTGGAACTTTGTTCCTTGCCATTACAGTCCCCAGGTATACATATGCATGAATGTTCAGACACTGTATGTGTATTTTCTGGTAGAATCTTTATGGTCTTTTACATATTGGATCATAGTACATGCAAATCAGGATACTTTGGACTCTTCCTTTCCTTTTTGTATTCTTTTGTTTCCTTCTCTTGTCTTATTGTTCTAGTTAAGATTTCAAGCTACAAAACCAGAGACAGTAGACTACCTTGTCTTTTTCCTGATTTTAGTGGAAATGCTTGGAGTTTTTCCCTACATAGTATAGCTTTGGCTAAGGACTAGTCACATAGCCTTTATTGTGATGATATATTTTCTTTTTTTATTCCTAGTTTCCTCATGGATTTTAACATGAAAACATTAGATTTTTTAACACCTATATATTGAGATGATCATGTGATTACTGTCTTTGAGTTCATTTATGTGATAAAATGAATTTATTGATTTGTATATGTTGAAACAATCTTACATTCTAGAATGAAGCTAATTTGATCTGTAAATATTTTAGTGAGTATTTTTGCATGTATGTTCATTATGGAGGTCGGCTTCAAATCCCTTTCTTTCTTTCTTTCTTTCTTTCTTTCTTTCTTTCTTTCTTTCATTTCTTTATCTGGGTTTGGCATTCAGATAATACTGTTAGTCTCCAAAGTAACAGAACTGATAGAATGAATATGCATATTTAAAAGGGTTTATTAGACTGACTTAAATGTTACTGTCTGGGTAGTCCAGCAATGACTGCCTTGTGCTAGAGAGGCTGAGAATCTAGCAGTTGCTCAGTCCAAGAAGCTGAGTGTCTTAGACATCTCAATCTGAACACTGAAGGCCTGGAGGATTCCTTGAGAGCTACTGGTCTTCAGTCTATTTTGAAGTCCAAAGAAACTGGTTGTTATGTCAGTGAAGGAATGCAGCAACAAGAGTACAGAACTTGCCAGCAAGAGTGAAGGGAAGCAGGAAAAAAAAGCAGTAGTTTCCTTCTTCCATGCCCTTTGGTCTGGCCTGCCAGCAGAGGGTACTGATTTTACACTGGGTCTTCCCACCTCAAATGATCTGACTAAGAAAGTCCCTCCCAAGAACATCCAGTGGCTTTCTTTATAAGTTGATTCTATATCCAGTTAAGTTGACAACCAAGATTAGTCAGCATATATTAGCTTCATAGAACAAGTTTGGTAGCATTCTTTCTGTGTTTTATGGAATAGTTTCAGGAACATTGGTGCTAATCTTGGTTTTAAAGGTTTGGTAGAATGCACCAGTAAATTTGTCTAGGTCTAGACTTTCTCAGAGTTGGGAAACTAAAACAATTATTGTTTCAATTTCATTACTTGTTTTAGCTCTACTTCTTTTATAGTTCCCAACATACAAGAGTTAAGTATGGAGGGCGCTAATGTTGAGTGTCTCCTATCACTGTTCACCTTATTTTTTGGAAGGGGCTCTCTTGGCAAACTCAAAGGTATCTGTTTTGGCTAGACTGACTGGTCAGTGAGCCTTTGGCCCTGCTGTGTATTATTTTTTTCCATGTATGGATTTGTAGTTTGGGTTATTCTTATTTTTCCAAGACCCTAATGTGCATCAAGTTATTTATTTGAGGCTTTTGAATTTTTTATTGTTGGTCCTTCTAGATGTTAATTTGTCTCTTTGGAATGCTTTCATCGTATCTTATCAGTTTAGTACATTGCCATATTATTTACCCCTTTGTTGTTGTGATGAAACACCAAAAGCAACTTATAGAAAGAGTTTATTTGGCATATAGTTCCAGGAGAGTCCATATGGAGGGGAAAGATTGGCAAGGGGTAGGTATGGCCACAGGAGCATTAGATTTGCTGATCACAGTTTTCATCTACACACAGGACGCAGAGAGAAAGAACAGCAAGTGGGATGAGGCTTTCAATCCTCAAGCTCAACCCCTGTGATATACTTCCTCCAGTAAGACTGCCCCTCCTAAAGGGTCCATAACCTTGCCAAATAGTCCCACGAACTAAGGAACCAAGTGTTTAAATACATGAGCCTATGGGGGACATTTCTCATTCAATCCCTAGCAGTTGTATTTTCATTTTTATAATTTCTCTCTTGGTTTCTCCAGTGACCCAGTCATCATTCATAATGTATTTGTTCAGTCTTCATGAATTTGTATATTTTCTGTCGTTTTGTTGCTATTGATTTATAGTTTCATTCCACTGTAATAGACAGAACACAAGGAATTAGCTCAAGATTCCTATATTTGTTGAGTCTTGATTTGTGTCCCAAATATATGCTCTATTTTAGAGAAAGTTCCAGGGGCTGCTGAGAGTAATGTATATTCTAGTGTTTGGATGCAATATTCTCTCGATGTCTATAGTTCCATTTAACTGAGATGTTTTCTGCCTGGATGATCTATGCATTGGTGAGATGACCTATGTATAGAAATTACCCACTGCTACTGTGTTGAGGTTAGACTGTGTCATCATATGTGGTAATGTTTGTTTTAGAAAATTAGGTGAATACATGTTTGATGCGTGTATGTTTAAGATTATAATGTCCTCTCAATGGATTATTCTCTTAATTAATATGAAGTGAACTTCTTGATCTCTTCTGACTAATTTTTGTTCAAAATATATTATTTCAGATACTGGAACAGTAACACCTGCTTGGTTTGTGTTTCTATTTGCTTGAAATGCTTTCCTGCACCCCTTTTCTCTAACACTATCTTTGACAGTGACGTACATTTCTTGGAGACAAAAAAAAAAAAAGAAAGTTCTTGTTTTAAAATTCAGTCTGCTAGTCTATATCTTTTCATTGAAGAATTAAAGAGACCTTGGAAGACGTGTATTTACTGCTGTCATGTTTGCTTGATTTTGTAGTGTTTGCTGTCTTCTTGATCCTTGCCTGCTTCACTGAAGGTTTAGCATGGTTCATTCTTTCCTGTAGCCACAGTCAGATGCTTATTTGTCTCTTCAGTACATAAGATGCTATTGGATTTTCTGAGGTGCTAGTTGGGTGGCCATGAATTCCCTCAGTTTTATTTATTATAGAAAGTTTTTTTCTTTCTTTTTCAATTCTGATCTATACTTTTCTTAGATTTCATTCCTTACTCTCTTGGATTTTCAGGTTTCCTTTGAGAAATCTGGCGTAATTCTGGTGAATTTGCCTTTGCTTTCAGTATTTTAAATTTGTTCTTTATACCGAGTGTTTTCACTAAAGCATGACAAGGGAAAACCTTTTCTGGTCTTGTCTGTCTGGTGTTCTAAGTGTCTTTTGAATGGGAATGGTTGTTTATTTCCTTAGATTTTGGTAAAATGCATGCTATGATGTATTTTGTTGTATATGTTATTTATTCTTTTAGCCTGAAGTTTGTTTCATTGTTTTATCCCCACAATTTATAAACTTGGTCTTTTAATCATGTCCCATAGACCTCCTCTGTTCTCTTTATATGTTCTCATTGTTTTATCCTTGTCGGTGTTCCATTGTTCTAACTCATCTGTCTTGTCTTCCATTCCTGATATTCTTTCTTGCACCTAATACTTCTGTTTTTAAGGCTTTCTAATACATTTTTATTTGACTTAATAACCTTCTCACTTATAAAACTTTAATTCTATATTTTAATATTTCTCCCAATTAAATTCATATTTCAAATTATATACTGATTTTCTTATTTCATTCAGTTGTTTATTTGTATTCTTTTAAATTCATTTGTAAGTTTTGCTAAACATTCTTATAAATATTCTTTTGAATCTTTGGTTGGGATTTCATCCTGTTCATTATGGTTAGAATCTCATACTATGGAAGTGATATTTTTCAGGATGATCATATTGCCTTAATTTTTTTGCTTCTTGTTTTCCTTGGAACTTCTATAGTCTGGGTTATCCAGTTGTTTGGAATTTTTATATCAGCTGTGCTCTTTCAGTTGAAATATTGACAGTATTCATTTAGGACTTCTTTGGGTTGAGACATAGTTCTTCCTCGGTGGATTTGGGGTCTTTTCAGCAGCTAAAGGCTCAGTTTACATGCTCAGGACCATGCACAATCACCAATGCAATTCTGAGAGTAGAGTATTAACTTCAAGAGCACCAACAACTGCTAACTGCTAGACAGACCCATTGAGCAAATAGAATCATAGCTGAAGCAGATATCCTTTTCATTCCAGTAACTACTGAGGGATAAAGGAAGAAGAACATCATCATGTTTACAAAAATATTAGTTGTTACAATTAGGAATGGCAGGGAATTCAACTGAGTAAAGATAGGGATTGATATTAGGTCAACTGAGAACATTTGAGGAAGAAAAAGAGAAAGGGAGGTTGGGATATTGTTGGGATCCACAGAGTTCACAGATTATTAAAGATATGGGAAATTATAGTTAAGTTGAAAGGAGGTGGTGGAAAGAGAAAAGATGATTTGTGAATGAGAGAGAAAGCATCTGGGTTATGTGCAGAAATAGCAGTAAAGGGTGCACAGTACAGTGGACACAGAGATAGACACAGAACCCAGGTAAGCAATGTCAAAACAAATGCAATGTCATTGACAGTTACTTATGCGAGAGAGAGAGAGTTAAAAATAAAAGAAGTGAGGTGAGAGGGAAATAGGTAAAAACACTATGACATCAACCATCTCTTTCCTTTATGGGATGGGTTTTGGATTTCTCCATTCCTTATGATGTCTCGTTTAACAAACTGTGCTGATGGACAGGTACAGTGTGTGACTCCAGTTCAAACCTGAAAGCCATTTTTGTGGATGTTAAAATTATAAAAGAGATAGCTCAGCAGTTAAGAGCACTGGCTGCTCTTGCAGAGGACTTGGGTTCAAATCCCAGCACCCACACGGCAGCTAACAATCATCAGTAGCTCCATTTCCAGGAGATCCGACGCCCTCTTCTGGCCTCCATGGGCGCTACATGACATGAATGCATCTACATACATGCAGGCATAACACTCATACATGCAAAATGAAATAAAGTTTTAAAAAACTAGAAAAGAAAGAACAGAAGTTTGGCTATACAAGATGGCCTTTCAGAGGAGCTTTGTGAGGATATGGGCCCCTGAAGGAGGAGCAGGTCTTCAGATCCAGACAGGTGCTGCTATAGGAGCAAGAGCCACATGTATAGCAATACTAGGGCACTGAAGGGAAGGGTCTTCAAATCCCCTGAACAAAGGGGATTTCCACCTTCTGATAGCTTTTCAAGAAATGATGGGAAGTTCCATACCTGTGGCTTAACCTGACCCAACCTCCATGCCAGGAGCAGGCATTAGGGAAAACCATAAAGTCATCTTGAAGTTTAAGGGGAGAGAGCCAGGGCTTGCTTTCTCTTCTAGCAAAGCGTGCTCTAGGAAGGCACCATCCCTTCTTTGTTCTACAGTCAAACTACAGTGGTATGTGGCTTGATTTCTCCTACTCTGTTTCACCTGGTTTCCTAAGGTGTCTCTCATGACTGAAGAGTGGGTAACCAGGGTTCCAGTGGATATCAAACAAATTACCTTTGTGTTTTGTCTCTAGTAGGTGTCAGTCCTTCTTTGGTGCTGAATAATATTTCTTGGAGAGCTATGAAAAAAATGTTTATTCACCTCAGAGAGGGCACTAACACAGGTCAAAGCAACAATTCTACCAAGTCCAGTTTGGTAAGTCATTGAGCTTATTGGACTTATTTACAGAGCATAAATGAGAGGTTATTACAAGAATGCAGGGATTCAAAAACAGATGCATAACCACAAAGTCCCACCTCACCGTGCAGGATGGTCTCATGGGAGTTGCATCATGAAGTCTTACTTTGCTTAGCCTTTCACTTTCTGTATATGTTTAGCATCTTCCCAAATCACTTGAAGCTGGGAATTGTTAGAAGAAAGTCATGCCTGGAGCCACAGGTGAGGGTCTGGTGACCCTCCCTCTTCTTCTTCATAGGGAATGTCCGTGTGTCCATTACCATTCCATTACCATAAACCTAACTATCACTATATTGTTCTACTTAGCTAGTTGCCATGGCTACTGGGACAAGTAATCTCTTCTCCTAAATGGCAATGGGACGATTGTGCCAGAGGAGAAGAGCCATACTACAGCACCTTGGGTTTTCCTAGTTGCTCTTAGGAACTTTGCACCTGTTAATGTTCTACATGTGCTGGATGGTGTCTATGTCCAAGGCATGATACAACCACACCTGGGCCCATTGTTTACTGTTTCAATTGAAAATGTTTATCTTACCATTAGGTAACTAGACAGATAGCAGCAGCCGTGGAGGTGATTAGGATAGACTCCCTCAAGATGGCTCACTGGTTAAGAGCACTGGTTACTCTTGCAGATAACGTGGTTTTAGTTCCCAGCACCCAGATGGTGGCTAATAACAACCTGTTACTTCAGTGCCAGGAGATCAAATGCCCTCTTCTGGCCTCCATGGTCATTGCATTCACATGGTGGCAAAACATGCAGGCAAAACACTCATACACAAAAAATAAAAATAAATAAATTATGTGATCGTGTAGCACCACTGTGGTTCCAAAGTCCCACCACTGATCTGCATCATTGCTGTGGTTTTTTAGTGTTTCTGTGGTTCTAGACTATGTCATCTGGAGGACCAGAAGATAGGATACTAGGTCTTGTAATCGAACCTGAAATTCAGAACCCATCCTTTACAGCCAGGAGATAAGCTGTGACAAAGTCTGTCATCACTCCTGATTTCCCCTTCAAGTCTTATGCAATATTTATTGAACTTTAGTTTATAGCTAGAGGACTTTTCCAAAAATAGTTATATATTCATGTGAATGTCTAAGTGCAAAACTTAGTTTCTATGCATATTTGTTGACTAAATAACATGTCTTTTTCTTCATAGTCTTCATACTTATTTAAACGTGTTAATTATGGAAATGCATTCTCTGTTTTTAAACTATAGCTATGATTGTTGATGTTTGTTTTAATGATATTGTTGTACACTTCAGAAGTTTCAAAGTGGTCAAAAATTCAAAACAAGTCAAAGTCAGCACTGGAAGAAAAAACAAAACTCCAGACCACCAATAATTCCTAACATAAATAAATCAATTCTATTTTAAAGTACTTGAGAACATTTTGAGGGGGGTGTGTTCTATGTATTTAAGCTTTACAGTGTCCTGAGAAAGTGGTTGGTTATAACATGGTGTTTGGAGGGAAATACACAGGATCCCTCCTTGGCTTCTTTCAGAGACACAGACTGTGACCTTTAACATGCTGTTCACCCATCCTTTGTTTGTTCATTTATTTTTGCTATCTGATTATTGAGCATAGGGCCTCATATTGTGCCCAGCTAGTGTTCTACACTGAACTCCATCCCAGCCCTCATTCCTTCACAAGGATATTATCCAGCTTACATCGAATGTTCATCATATGGCAGACCTTGTATTGACAAAAATAATGGGTTGGAGATATCTAAACACATAGAAGAAATGCTCTTGGTCTTTAAGGAATGTGTAGCCTCCAAAGTCATAAAATAGTGAAATAGCAGTCATCAGTTGGTGGCATAGTCATTATCTGTACCATATGTCTAGAACTTAAATGGCCACTTTGAGTCAAATTTTGGAGGGAAAATTTCTGTCACTACTTTGAAAAATCCAGAGAAGCTTCAAAAGGAAGAAAAGCTACAAGTTTTCAAATAGAATTATTGGTCAATAGGAACATAAATTCTTTACTAAAAGTGGTGGTAACTGTTAATAAGAACAAGATGGAGGAGGGGAATGTGAGCAAAGGTGACTGTGGATTCTTTCAGGAAGAACAAGCATTCTTTGTCTTAGAATATATACTGCCATTCATGGATTTTTGTCTCAATAAAAGTCAAGTAGGAAGTACAGACAATAGCCTTGACACAACTGATTTTACTACAAATCTACATATCCTTGGCACACAGACACAATTGGATATTAAATCTACACTGGCTATATCTGTAGATTAGTACATCCTTCCCTCATCTCTCACCATTGTTTTTTTTTTTTTTTCTTGCAACACATGGTGACTGATACAAAGACCCACTAATAACCAATGTACAGAAAATAAGAGACTGGGGAGTGCTCAGACTTAGATGGACACCTATATCGAACCTTCTCCTCTGAAGGCTCAGAATCATTGCACAAGAGGCGTTAGAAAGACTGTAAGAGGCAGAGATGGTAGATGAATACAGGAATCTGCATTGTTGGATACCACAGGGTAGTTTCATATATGAATCCAAGGTGCTTAGGACCACAAGCACAAAACCTGTGCAAACCCAGGCCAGACAGGGCCCAACATGGATGGGAAATAGGCCAGGAAGCCCCATTCCTAGCTGAGAATCTATGGCAACTGGTGAATGCCGGGAAAGTCAGTTTCCCTTACTGCTGTGACACCGGGTAGGTTAATCGGAATCCAGGGAATAGACCCACACCCAGGAGCACTTGGGAGGCACAGATTAGAATTAATAGGCCTTTTAAAAACATAAATAAATACGTAAGATAAAAGGGTAGACAATAATGGAGGATATGCAAAGAAGTGGGGGTGGGTGGGTATCAGGAAGGGACTGGAGATGGGGGTGTCTGATTGTGATCGCAATATTGTTTATGAAATTCTGGAATCTATAAAAATTACTTTTAAAAAATCATTTTTTAAATCATTGCTTTTGTTCGTATACAAACATATTCTACACGTTTATTTTGCCACCTGTTTGTTCTAGAGAAGGAATGTCCTTTCTTCTAAGATGCTCCCTAAATTTTTAATATGAGAATATCCTTCTTTTTATGAACTTCAGAAAGACTATCATTGAACGCTACAGTGATTGACTGAGAGGCATGTGTCTGGCCATGTGCTTTATCTCCATTTCTGATAGAAACCTGGAAAGTGAACGAAAGTATTGTTCTCACTGCTGAGAGATTAGGACTAGGGCTCAGAGCACTTGTGTACCTTTCTCAGTATTCTAGAACTGTTAAGTGCCACAGGTGACATGCATACATGATTTGACTCTAGAAGCCTCCCTATTGTCTTTTGGTGTAACTTGCAATTTCCTTTTGCTAATGTTCCTTGTTGGGTAAATTTTACTTATCTAGGAATCCCAAAGTCTGAGAACCAATTACACTTTACTCTGTGTTTGCTGTGAACACATAAGCATGATAGGATTGAGTGGTCAGGCCTGGGAAGCCCCGTCTAAATCACTACATTTCCTGTGGGGTCAGCCTGTGATGAGCTGTGAAGGCAGGTGAGAGTCACGTATGACCATAGAGGCTTCCACCATCATTGACCACAGGGTCACAAGGGCCAAGGAGAGGTTTTGTGACTCTCGTGGTAGGGGATGTCACCTTGGTCACCATTCACATAACAAAAACAAGAACAATAAAAACCCAAAACAAAACAAAAAAACAAAGCCCACCGCCATCACCCCAAGAAAGCCAAGTAGCATATGCTGAGAAAATATGGCTTCAGTCCAGGAAACAGTTTCCAGAAACCACACCCAGCTGAACGCCCTTGCCCCAGATGGAAAGTCTGGTTATTGTTCGGATCAGCTTGTAAGGTCCTCCGGGGCTCTTCTGCTCTGTTTGATGTAGCAATGGAACACAGCTCTGGGTAGCTGGCTCTCACATGCTGCTCTGGCCTTCACCTAATATTGGGACAGTACCCTTGTCAGGCCTGCTGGGGTGGCTACATGAAGTAGGTTCTCTGAGTTGATCTGCATATGCTGCACAAGCTTACCCTAATGAAATATGAGTATTTGGAGTAAATCCTGTACAGAAGTTGGGCCTTGAGGGAAATCTGGGAGCCATCTTCTTCCTGCTAGCACCCAGAAATGCATCCACACTAAGCTAGAAACAAATGAACCCCCTCAACAAACACAATATTGGTCCTCAAGTAGCACTGAATGATAACTTGTCAAACTTTGGTTTGGGGCTCTGTGTTCTCACCTACAAATGAACGTCTTTCCATTCGAACTCTCCACACTGTTCTTACTGCTTCAATCCTACCCTACTCAGAGTTGTTCTATGGGGTTTCTTTTCATTTCATAGAAAAAGGAACTGCTTGAAAATTATTCATTAATGTGCCTTTATTATTAACACCTACCATCCACCAACCTCCTACGTGCCGGTCACCATTCCAAGAATTTACACATCTTATCACATTTATTTATTTCAGCAACTCCATGAGATAGGAGTCGTATTCCCATTTTATAGACATAGAAATGAAACTGAGGTCAGAGATCAGGGGCAGAGTTGGGATTTAAACGAAGCAAGTCTTTCTGAGTCCATCATCCACTCTCTTTCCTCTACACCATGGGTCTCTCTTTTCAAGCACTATTCTTTATGTAGTACAATTATTGAGCTTCTGCTTGCTCTGCCATTACTCTGGTCATCCTGTCACTTTCTTGACCTGCAGGAAGACTAAGCCTGGAGTCTAATCTCCACCAACATCAGTAGGGATTACAGATCTATGGCTGAAGAGAGTTGGTCTTCCGGTCAGTGATAAGCAAGTCTTGACAAATTTTATTTTTCAAATTGCTTAAAGCAGCCAGTGTTCTTATTTTTTCCACCAGAGAAAGTAAGGAAAGCTTTAATGTGAGAACTTTAGTCCTACGGAAAGCATCTTGATTTTGGTGATTTGGCAGGCTGCTCTTACAGTACCAGAGCTGAACTTCCAGATCTGTAAAACCTAAGATCAGTTTGGCTAACATGTTGAAGGTCACACTGAGCTGGTTGATATCAGTCAATTGCTCATTTTGCAACTTTCTGTAGCAATAAGGAAATGAGTAGAGTAGAAATGTGTGTGTTTCTATGCGTGTGCATGTGCGTGTGTGTGTGTGCATGAATAAAAATATTAAAGAAAAGAGTAAGACACTAAAAGGGGGAGGAGAACGTGGGAGGAGTTGGAGTGATGGAAATGATATAAATATTTATACATGTATGAATCTCTTTTTTATATTTTAATTAACTTTTTTATTTTATGTGTATGAATGTATTGCTTGTATTTGTGTAAGTGCACCTGTGTCATGTGATGCCCATGGAGGTCAGAAGAGGGCATCATATTCCCTGGAACTGAAGTTGTGGATGATTGTTAGCTGTCATGTTGATGCTGGGACCCCAACCTGGGTCCTCTGAAAAGCAGTCAGTGCTCTTAACCACTGAGTCATCGCTCCAATTCCACATGTACAAAATTCTTTAAACATGAACAACTTTGATAAAAAAAGAGAAAAAATCAGTAAGTAGGCTCTAAGCAGGAAATATAGATTGAGAGAATAAAATAGAACATAGAGTAGCCCTTCCTTTAGTCTTGGGAATGTCTTACATTACACCTGACTCATTTGTACATAATAAAGCCCAAGTCCTTAATGAATCTTTGAGCATCTTTTGGCCTCACTCCATCTCCTATTTTTTCCTAGTTTCTCACCATCCCTCCCAGGGTATGCTGGCCTGAGTGCTAATGTCCATCAATGTTCTCCAGGGCATCTTATTTCAGATAGGAACCATATTGCTCCAATCCCACTGTCCTGGACAGCACCTCTGTCACATGGGGAATAGCCTGGGTGTTCCTAAGAAGCAGAGACCAAGGTACAGAGTGGGCCCCAGAATCCCCGCCTTAAGTGTGATAGTGCCTCTGCTCTTCTCCTGATGCCTTGTGTGTTTGACTGAGCTTGCCCGAATTCGGCCTGGATGCCTGGGCACAGTCATGGTCTTAACCCTTCCTTACAACTGGCAGTATCCCTGACCTCTTCTGGGTGTTCCTAAGAAGCAGAGACCAAGGTACAGAGTGGGCCCCAGAATCCCCACCTTAAGTGTGATAGTGCCTCTGCTCTTCTGATGCCTTGTATGTTTGACTGAGCTTGCCCGAATTCGGCCTGGATGCCTGGGCACAGACATGGTCTTAACCCTTCCTTACAACTGGCAGTATCCCTGACCTCTTCTGGTAATGGATCACTTGTGTTTTGCAGCAGGCCTTCTGGAGATCAAGGTTATGAGTCCATTCTCCTAAAGAACTGAAGATCGGCTCTAAAGCTCACATGGTGATTCCTGCCTGGATGTCTGAGGATGTTTTGTTGTTGATAAACTGACAAATCCCAAGATGCCATATAGCCAAGTTCACACCCCTCCCCCCGAGTGCCAAAGTCGAGACACAAAGAGATACCTTTGTGTAACCGATAAATACAAGAGAGCTCTCTGGTTTTCCTTCTCAGGTCTTCTGAATCTACCTTCAAGCAGAGTCCCAGCGTTCTCCCATGTGCTGGCCTGAGCTGCATGGTGAGTATGGGTGTGTTTATTTGCTTTGTCACTCAGTGCCATACTAAAGGTTTGGCCCAGTATTGTTGGCAGAGTGTGAAGTAACCTGCATATATCTGTTCCTGCTCAACAGTCAAGGCTAGAATTTTTGTGAAACCATCTGGCTTTTTTTTTACCACACTTAGCCTCTTGCCTTTCCACATAAAACAAGTGATTTTAGTGTTTCTGGAATTTTGTGGCATTTCTTCAGTGCTCTCTTTGTTGAGGGGAAAAAATACATGACTCTGTTCATTTAGCACTTCTCCTGGTCCAGAAATCTTGGTGAGTCTGCCGCAAGCCCACTGGGCTGCTTGCCCTCTCTAGTTCCATCTTTCTTCTCAAATTCTTCACACCTTTAAAATCTCTTAGAAATGTTTTATTATTCACCCCATTTGCAAACCTAATTGCCACATGCCCACACACCCAACCTAGCATCTCCACTTAGACTGCTCCATCTAATAAAAGCCTCCCACAAATTCGAGTTCCCTATCTTCTGTCATCAAGAAATCTCTGTGACCCCACCCTTCACACTCCCTAGTCCTCGGCATGTTATTCCCAATCACCAATTGAATGATTATTTAATATTTCCCATAAACACACAAGGCTCAAAAGAATATTCTGTGCCAAAACCGCCACGAGGTCTGTGTCCTGAAGACCTCACATTCTGATGTCACTCTGGTTGTTATCAACACATTAGTGCTGTAACCTCTTTTTGGCTCCAAGGAAGAGCAATGATTCCAAAAAAAAGGGGCATTGCTTCCAGATTATTCAGAGGAGATGTGTCAGTTATTGAGATCATGTGTGTTAGAATTCAGTTCTCCCTTGAGCAGTCTGTACAAGTCCAAGTCCATTTGACAGGCACTGCAGGCTTCCTTCCAGTCAGTGGAAGCTCTTGGCCTCTGAGTCATCCTTTTCCAGGTTATTAAGACTTAGCTACAGATATGATTAAAAATCCATGTAAGTTGCAGGCAGTTTGATTAACTCTTAACAAGAGAGTCTAATTGCCTCAGAATTTTCTAGTTTCTGCTATAAAGATACCCTAGCTGAGCATACAGAAGACTTTTCAATGTGAAACTAGGGATCAAATGACACTAGATAACAAAAAGAAACTTTAATAACTTCTTCGAGGAGCTTGCAAAAAGGGTAAAAGAGAAAGTATATGCTTTTCTGTCCATCAGAGTGATGTGTAGCTCACAGGTTACTCCAACATCATTCTTAATTTCCAAGTCTGTTTCCATCTCCATATATGGAGATAATAATACACCCACAAGACTCAGGCTAGAAGGAGACATACAGACACACCTTGCAGAGTGCCAGGCTGGGCCTTCCTCTTCTGAAGTGAATGATGGCAATTTTACAGCCAGTGCCTGTCCTCTGAGGACTGACCACACGCTTATCTTGGAGACCTTGCCCTCAGATTGATAGGTGTTCATAATTTGATCTTCGTCCTTATCCTTCACGCAGTTTTGGCTGTGGAATGCACAATAAAGCAGAAACACTTCAGTTTCAGTATGCTCATAAAATAAGGAAACATCTAGAAGGGGACTCTTAGATGCACTGGGGCTAATAAAGTGGCACCAAAGAGATTAAGATAAAAGGTACAACAAAACTGAGGCTGCCAATAGGATCAGACCTGACTTGCCAATCAACTTTCTTACATGTGAAGACTCTTACTGATGACGTCCAGGAGGACAGACGACCCTTTTGCAGCGGGACACTTGGCTTTCCTGGTCCTATCGGCTTTCCTGTCTATCCCACCATACTTGTGTACTGGCAGAGAATCTGGGTGTCAGGAAGGAATGGGGGCAGAGAAGATGACTGTATTTTATTTTAAAAAGAGTGACATTTAAGAAGGGATTGATAGGGGTTGGAGAGGTGGCTTAGCTGTTAAGAGCACTATCTACATTTTCAGAGAAACTGGGCTCAGTTTCCAGCACCTATAACTGTTCATAGCTCCAATTTAAGGGGATCTGATGACTTCTTCTGGCCTTTGTGGACATTGCATGACATGATGCACTTACATACATGTAGGCTAAATACTCATACACATAAAATATGAATTCATTTTAGTCTTTTAAAAAATGTTCTCAGCTTTGAAAAAAAAAGATTGGTGATTTATCGGTTTTCCTCCTCTTCTCCCTACAGGGCTTCATCATCCTTGACATCTCAAGTTATACTCCTGGAGAACCTGATCAGTGTCCTATACCCAGCACCTGAAGTCACCATATATTAAGTAGTTTGAAAAATCATGTTACTTCCTGTTGATTTATTTTAAGAAACAAGAAATATACCAGCAATCTTTAAAAGCAGAAGAACTGAATCTGTTCTCACCTCCTCCATATATGAGTTATTTAAGGGCTAGTATTAACCAGGTGGTCTTTTTTATTGTATTTTGTTTTCTAAAGTTAATTGGCTATAAAATTGCTTTTTAAAATTTTCACTCTACATCGAGCCTTAGCACAAGGAACAGGAAACACAGACGAGCAATCTGCCTCCCTGCTTTCATTATCAAGATTCCTCAGTAGTCAGACTCCATAGCTGGAACTTTTAAGTTCTGTTATCAGTTGTAAACAGCTGCATGTGGATGCACAAGACAAGAAATTTGCTCTTAGAAAGATAGCAATGTAAAGTGTCCTGTCCCATGACTGAGCATGTAAACAATGGGTAAAATTTTAGAGGACAGGCTATAAAATTTGTCACAACCTCAGAAATGGAACGACCCAGCATGCTATGAAATTCTGACTGCTGGTATATAGTTTTGAAACTATAAACTGAAAACTGAAAGCATTTTCCATTAGATCCTTATTTACTATTTGCCCACTTATTATTTTCTATTATTTATTTATTAGGACCCTAGATGACACCTATTTCTGATTTCAGTGCATGTGAATGTGGATTGAAATGATAGTCAAGAGTACCCATCAGTATATGTTCCTGGAATCCTGGTTTTTTTGTTTTTTTTCCTGCCTACAATGATTCTCCAGAATTGCCTGCTGGCTTGCTTCCCTGCTGTTGGAGGATTAAAAATGTTTGAATTAAGAGAAAAATAAATTCATTGTGTAAATGTGTACACTAGGAAGCCTAAGCACCAAACCCTCAGGCTGGGGAGTAGAGGGACTTGGTTTAAATAACTGGATGCAATTTCTATGTATTGCAGGCAGTATTAAGTGGACTCGGCAGATTTCAAAAATGACAGCACATAAACTTGAGAGTGATAAATGTTAGGAGAGATAGGAGAAGGGTGGATTTGATCAAAATGGATGTATTATATGCAAGTATGAAATTCTCAAACAATAAAAGAATAATGTTTATTAAGAGGCTTCTGGGATTAAAACAGTACTAGAAATGTGAGGCCTTTTTTGAGTTTAGCTTAAAAATTCAGAAGTAGGATAGTTGCCATGAGTTTTAGGCTAGCCTGGGTTATTAGACTGAGCCCTTGTCTCAAAGCAAATAACAACAAACAGTCCAATAATAACAAAAGCATCAAAACAAAACCTTCATAAGTAAACAAGAAATAAAACAAGATTATTATAGAAAGGGACCAGAAGAAATTGATCCCACCAGCATCAACACAAAAGAACATCTTCTCCACTTAAGTCCACCTAGGGCGCAAGCAGCAAAGTTCCTTCCTTCAGAGATCTGTGTAACATGGAACACTTACCACTGTTAGAAAGTTTCCCTCATATCTAACTTCATTTCTCACGGTATGTGTGAAAAACCATTTTTTCAGAGGATATATTAAGTGTAAATAAAATTAGATAGATTTAATGGGAGAAGAGAAAGCTAAATTCAAGTAGTGTTGAGCACGTCTTCGTAAGTGGTAAACTAATTTTACATTTTTCTTAAGGTCCTTGATGATAGATTTAAATCAAAGAACTTATCCCCGAACATGACAATCTGATGGCCCTTCCATATGATTGTTTATAAACCAGCCACTCCAAACCTCTGCATTATGTGACTGCTCACAGAATCCATTCCATCGAATGGGAACTTTCATGTATTTAGCATCAATAACAAAATAAGAATATCTAACTGGAATCATGTGATTACTCTCCCTCGCAACCTCCTATGAAGGCAAGGTGAAGGAGGCATGTGCTAGCAGGGTGAGCTTGGGGTTCATAAAAGTCCTGAGCTATTCTTTAGCTCTGGAAGATTTCATAAATCAAGTACCAAAAGCAAGCGTGGCATGAAGCACTGGAGCTTCGTCTTCTGTGTTGGCCTTGTCAATGCTCCAGCCATCTGTGGATACAGGCTTCATATCTGTTACTGCCTCACTAGTGTATTAAAGGAGGAACAACACTGTCTCTACACCATTTCAGTTTCTTCAGAAAACACACAAATATACGATAATGCTTAATTTTCATTGTATACAGCAGAAGCCAAAACCTCTTGCCAAAGCAATCCTCTAAAATTTTACACCTATTTCATGCATTAAACAAGAAATGTATATCATGTGCTTTTACTTATTTTATGATTAGCTCATCAGACTTGTGTTCTGTAGAGACAGAAAACCAAAACCGTGTCTCTCCAGACCTTTCTTAAGCCTGTGGTATTCTTTTCTCCCAGCATTATTTTAAGAAATCTGGTCTCACGGACCTTTGAGAACAAAATTAGATTTAAACTCAATCATGCCAACTTGCATTTGTGAGAATCTTTAAATCAACGAAGATTTCTCACATAATCCCACTTGATTCTTGCAAGCATTCTACGGGGTTTCCAGGACAGAGAATAATATTCCCATTTCAAAGTTATGCAAGGAAAGGCTTCATGACTGGTTCAAATTACCAGTCTTATGTCTCACAGAGCCTGGTCTTGAATGCATGTTGTACGGCTTAATTCAGTCACAGTTTGCTAAGATGTCCGGGCTGCTGAAGCAGGTAAATCTCTAAAATGACTCCTGTTCACCCTCACCTGTGTATAATCTTTCATTACCCATGGGATGTCCCTGTATGAATGAATCAAATGAGATACTGTGATTGTGTGTATTGTAGGTGTAATTAAGGTTCCAAATCATTTGACTTTAAGATTAGGAGATTGCCTAGCTAAGGTCGATATGATCATGAGAAGTCTTAAAATATGGATCTAAAATCAGATGCAAGAATTCAAAGAGATTTGGGCACCATTAAAGAGATTGCACATGAAACTAATCTACTATTGCTGGCTTTGAAGATAGAAGGGACTTTACACAGTGAGAGATGCAGACACTGCCTGGGAACTAAAGCTAACCCCACCAGTGAGACACACTGGGAAATCAGTTTTATAACCACTGTGTAAGGAACTGACTTCAACTGATAGTCTGAATGATCCCAGAGTGGATTCTTCTTTTGAGTCCCAAGATGAGAATTCAGACTGGCCAACACCATGACTTCAGTCTCTTAAGATTATGAGAATGAAGTCCAGGCAAGTCAAGTTGAGTTTCTGACCTAGTTAGAAGGCATTGTTTTTAAATCCAGCATTTGTGATCATTTATTTTGCAGTAATAGAAAAATAATAAAGTCTCACTCCTACAGATTTATGGAATGATTATTGCATGCAAGACACTAACTTTTATTTCTGATCATTTTATGTCCTTTTCTAGATGACTAGGATTAGTGGCCCAGGTTATTGTACTCAGCACTAGTAATATTTTTTCACTTGTACAAAAATAGAGAATTATCATCCCTGTACTGCTGAGGCATGACTGTGTCCCTTATTTTGACCAAGAGTGTGACACATGTCTCTTCTAGGACAATGATTTATATGTCTACATTTTCTTGTCCCATTGCTTAAAGCCATAAAGATCTGGATGAACAGACAACATTACATGTGGGAAGCACCTGTCTCTGAATGTGAGGGGGTAGAACTTCCTGTCAGTATGCTTAGGGTATGTCTACCTTGACCGCCACATTTACACTGAAGGTACTGGGCCACATGTCATCCTGAGCTTTGCTGACACTGACAGCCATAAACCAGCAGTGAAGGCTATGTCATCTGTTCCCATGATATTTGCTGAATGCCAAGCGAATAGAGAAAAATGCAGTCACTTTTTCCTCCAAGTCAGTGAGAGGTAGGGAAAGTGATGGAAGAAACGGGACAAGATCAATGAGATGAGGAAGACAAGAAAAAGCAGAGAGTGGATTGAGGCTGGTGGGATCTGCCTATAATTCTAGCCCTCAGGAGGTGGAGGCCGGAAGATTAGGAGTTCAAGGCAGCCTCAGCAAAACAGTGGGTTCTAGGCCAGCCTAGGCTTACATGAGACTGTTTCAAAAAAACTAACAAGAAGATAAAAGAGAGGGGTGAGGAGAAACAAAGGGAAAATAAGAGTGTTCTCTACCTGATCACTGACTACTGCATGGCTATTATCTAGATTTTGTGTGGCCCTGATGTGAGGACAGGCTCAGCTCCACCAGACATCCTGAAATGAGAAAGTCAAGGATAGTCAGCAGTGTACTAAAAGTTGAAATGAAGAAATAATGTTCACTAAATCATCACCCCTGTTCTTTAGACTTCCTAGAACACACTTCTGTAATTTGGGGGGAGCCTGGTCAATGGGCCAACTACTTCACAAGTTTTCATAACTCGTATTCCTGTTTTATTTCAGTAGAAATTCTAGGGCACGTGGTAGCTAAGTTAAAGAAGCAATTTTCCGTCTGCATGGGTCTTGTGCATGCTGTCACCATTGCTGTAAGTTCTATGAGTATCACCCCAGGAGCCCATAAGACTCCATTTCTATATGGTCATGCACTTCCACCCTGACTCATAATCTTTCTGCTCCCTCTTCTCCACTGATCCCTGAAACCTGTGTGGGTGAAGTTTAATATGAGTCCTGTCCAAGGACCCACACCCTGCAGACTCTTCATCTCTACACTTTGGCCATTTGTGGTCCTTTGTGTTCATGGCCCTTTGTCGCATGAGGGATCTTCATTGATGAGAGTTGAGAGATGCATCAGTGTTCTCTGCAAACTCAGACAAAAACCCAGCGTAGAACTGTGGAAATTGGCAGCAGGTCCCAGTGTTAGCCGGAGAACTACTGAGCAGCTGATTACTGCTGGGTGAGGAATTGCTCATCTTCGTTAGGTGAGGAGAGTGGGTCTAGATAGGCTGGCTAGAGCCCAGTGGATGAACTTTCACCGAGGGACATCTGGAGACACTAACTTGACTCAATAGGCAAGAATGACAGAATGCATGAAATCTGGTCGCGGGGGGCCTGTGGAAGGGGGTCGATAAGGAAGGGGTATGATGATGATTAAGATGTTATGCATGAAATACACAAAAATTCAAAAAATATTCAAACAAAGAAACTGTGAAATAAAAAAATTAAAAAGAAGCAAATTTTGTTTTTATATCAGAATATAGTCACTATGATAATAAAAATCTGGTTTTAGAATTATTTTTATAATCATTAATCACTTATCACTTTTTATTATAGCAATAGTAGATAAAAGTACTTCTTGTTAAAATAGTCATTAAGGAATGAGCTAAACTGAGTAAGTTAATCTTTTTAGCTGCACTTAATAAAATTATTTTGAAAATAGAACTGGGAGGATGTTAAATTTGATATAACTGCTAACAAGTGGAGTTCAAAGTGAACATCTTATTGAAATATTACTTTAAGAAGCTTTAATGCAAAGCAGAGAAATGACATAAGATGCAAGCTCTTGGTTGTCAGGACAATTCTGTCATCACTGTTCCACTGTTTCTCCCCCCAGCACATGAGAAACTCTGTGAGAAGCTGCTTTCATGGGTTTGCAAAGCATTTCAAGGAGATCTTCTCGACCTAAATTAGTGCATTTCTTTGGAATTTTTATATTTATGGAAATCAAAACCAAAACAGGCTCTTTCTTGGTTTACTTTTCTTAAAATGTAAAGACGATACTGTGAGGGGTGCTGGTAAGATGGCTCAGTGGTTAAGAACACTGGCTGCTCTTGCAGAAGATCCAAGTTCGGCTCCCAGAACCCACATGACAGTTACCAATCATCTGTAACTTCAGTTCCAGGGGATCCAACGCCCTCTTCTGACCTCTTCAGGCATTGCACAACATAGAAGCACTTACATAATGCAGGCAATGCACTCATACACATAAAATAAAAATAATAAAATATATTTTAAAAAGAAGATAAATTTCTAAAATGCGTTCATTTATTTATCTATTTATTATTTTGGTGTGTATGTGTGCATGTGTGTGTGTGTGTGTGTGTGTGTGTGTGCGCAGATGTGCACAAGTGTGGAAGTCAGGATAATTTGTGAGAGTCAGTTCTGTACACCACATGGGTTGTAGGGATGAAACTCAGGTCAGCAGGCAGGATGGCGCATGCCTTTCCTTGCTAATTTTTAAATGTGGTTTCACTTTTCCTTTACAAATCAATTTTTAAATACTTTAATTTAGCTAAGAGGTGGAAAGTTTGACATCTAAAAGGTACCAATTTCATATTATAAAACTAGCACCTCAAAATGCCTGACTTCTATGCTATAATAAGTTATCACTGAAGTAAGTTGGTTGTGAGTTAAGGAGTGCGCCCTGACTTGCTGTGTGAACATCTGGGAATAAGGGTGATCCTTACCAACACCAGTGTCATGACCCGGGTAAGGAGGAAGTGTGTCGCGGGAGGCTGCAGAAGGGCTGACCACCAAAACCAGTGCCTGAAACCCCATCCATATCTCCCCCATTATTATATTCGAGTTCTTCATCAGTGTGTCAAGTTCAAACGACAGATGAATTTTGCTTAAATGAGTAAATTTTCTCTTCAGAAAATATAGGCAAAGACTAATTTCAATCTGGCCATGAAACAAGAGTTCCATTGAAGCTATAAAAAGGCCAAATTTTTAAGTGTAAGTTCTTTCTTTTCCTCCACAAAAGAAACAGACATTTTGGTTATTTCTTTATTTAAAGACATGCCCGCCCACAAACATCTGAGAAACATCTGTAGACAAAATGCCAAAATGCATAGTCGAATTTTGACTCACACCTCACCACCCACCAAGACCCCTGTCAACTCACAATAAACACCTTTCTAGCATCTGCCCCAGAGAAAGAAACGCCACATTACCCAGAGGTCAGAGCAAACAGATGTCACTTATTGCAGACCCTAATCATATCCATGCCCAACCTTAGAGCTCACAGTGAAAGCCGCCTTCTGGAGCAGCGGTTCCTTCAGCGGAGGCGCCCATCCCTATGTCCTCCCTCCCTCTCCAGGACGGGGCCTCCAGAGGGGCTGTCTCTAGGGCTGTCCCTGCATCCTGCTGACAGAGTCCATGATTGAGCGCTGGGATCAGGAAGCATCAGGGAATACTTCATGGCCCACATCATAGCATCTTCTGCTTCTCATTCTAACAGGCTTGCAAGACTCTCCCAAGAGTCAGTGTCTGTATCAGCCTCCTTGCTTGTCCGTGGAAGACACAGGTCAGCACTTCTCTGTTCCCATTGTTCTTTCAATACATCTTGGTGCCTCCTTTTAGAGCCCTCATCACGTTCTGCAGCACTGATTTACATCTCTGTCTCCCAAGAGACAGAGTTCCTTGTGAATTAGAGGTGGGAGGAAAGCGAGAGGGAGGGCGGGAAAGTAAAGAGACGGAAATGGCACGGAGGAAGGAAATGAAAGACACGGGATTTAGATGAGAGGTTTAATAGTCAATATCGATAGTGAAATCTTATGAGCTGTTATCTAATGGATATCATGTGAAATATATGTGTATATATGAAATGTTATCCATGTACAAAGATGAAGGAAATATGTCCATTTGTCACATTTTGAATGAACTTAGAGGACATAGAACTGAGGAAAACAAGTCAGGGACAGAATTAGAAAAACTGCATAATGTACGTGGACACTCCCAAGGTCAGCACCATGGAAGCAGAGAATAGAATGGCTGTTACCTGAGACCGGAAAGTCAGGGGCGTGGAGGAGTGTTAAAAGGTAGAAATTTCACATAGAAGATGAAAACGTTCTAAGACTCTAATATATATCATGGTGACTGGAACTAGCAAAATTACATTAAATATTTTAAATATGTTTAAAGAATAGATCATAAGCGTTCTTACTGCACACACACACACACACACACACACACACACACATACACAGTGTGTGAGGTAGTAGATGTGCTCATTAACTTGGTTGTATCAATCATTTCACAATTCATACATTTATTGAATCATTTTGTACACCTCAAGTATATGCAATTTTGTCAATAAGACTTCAACAAAATTAGAAAAACAGGAAATTTAAAATTAAAAACCTATCTTTCATAGTAATTTTCAGTACTAGCCTGTTTCAAACACACAGATATGCAGATGGTACCTATGTAGTTGAAGGACTCAGCTTTTTCCAAGCTCTGAGATACTCCTGGCCAGGCATTAGGGTACTAGGAGCCCAGCCTCTCAGTGCCAGGATCTGGAGGCAGTTTTCCTCATATTAACCTTATATGTGGTAATTCTGTAGCAGGTCTTCAGACTTCCTGAACAATTCCTCTGGCCTATGACCAGGCACCTGCCTTCTAGGCAGCCATGTGCCATTTTCTTCACCTCTGCTCTGGGGTGCCATTTTGCTTCCACATCTGCAGCCAGCTCTGCTGAAGACTTCTGCTGGGGACTCCGCTTACACTGTTGATAGTTCTCACACACACAGAAAGCCCACCTGAGGTGAGACTCACCGTCCTCAAGGACTTGCTCTCCCCAGGATGGCAGGGTCCTCCTGCTTCACCGTCTCCATGGGAACCTTAGCTGTCAGGGCTGGGCTAACTAGAACTGGCTTTGACAATTGGAGGAGACTGCCTTTGAGCCCTGTCCTAGACCCACCCAGGGAAGTCTTATTCTCCTCACAGACATTGAAGCTTACTTTTAGGTGATATGTTTTTACAGCGATCCTATAAAGTTTTAGCATTATCCCAAAGGCTTCTTTAAATGCTTCTTTTTTTTGGTAGGCAAAAGACAGATGTATAGAAATATAGATGTGTAGGAATATTTTTTCATGCAAACAAAGCTACCATGAAAGCTCATAACATGATTTTTCAAGGAGTTCAATTTCTTTTGAGTTCATCACTATACTTTACAGAAGTGAAGTTTTATATCCATAATAATTTGAAACTTTTACGTGATTACAATTCTTATTTGCTTTAAACTGAATTTTCTCATTGACACATTCTGGGTGTCCTTGATTTCTTCTCCCCTGCCTTCTAAGATTTTCAAATAAAATCTGCCAAATAATAATATCTGAGCATCCCTATACAAAGCAATGAGGTTCACACAGTATATACATTTTCCCAAATATTCATTAAGGATTTTTATCTTCATGACCTTAAACCAAGTTCTTGAGGTGTTTGTTCATAACTTGGGAAAATGAGATATGATGAATCTGAATGATGAGCTGATAAGAGGTCTCTTGGTTCTTCTTCGTATCTCTAACTATTAAGAAATTATTTACAGCTTTTTCAACATATATAGCTTTCCCTTTTGAAAGGACTTTTGAAGCCCTTCTCAGTGCGGAAGAAGACATGAATTATAGTATATGGTAGCATGTGCGACGCAGTGCTAGGCTGCTGTCTATGACAAACAGCCCTAAATGTGTGATGGTTCGAATGGAGAAGGAAGTTTCTCATTCAGGAACAGATGTGCCTGATTGGCAGATGATTCTTTAACATGCTGGTGTAAGAATTCAGGTTCTTTCCTTCCTGGGTCTCTTACAGTCAACACATCCAGGGTATCCATTGCATATCTGAATCAAGCCAATGGAAGAAGAAATATCCTGCAGTAAGATTCTGCATGCAAGATTTTATGGGTCAGTCCAGAAAGAGTAAAACACTCCAGTTCATGAATTCAGTTATCTGGCTATAAAGGAAGTTGGAAAATAAGGTCTAATTGGTAAGTTCTGGAGGAAGAGGTGATGGGCTTAATGATCCCATAATGTGGCTTCAAAATCAGACAACCTGGGTTCAAATCCTGGTTCATAATAGATTCATTTGTGACTCTTTGTGCTTTAATTTCCTTGTCTTTTAAAACATAAAATTTATTTCTGTGATTGTTGTTAAAATTGAATAATGAAAACACAAGTGATTAATATATGGTATAGCTAGTTTAATCCAAATGCCAAGATGCATTTAGTTTTATAGTTAAACACTGTATGGAATTTTGTGTTTTTTCTGGTTTCCAGAAAACTGGATTCCCTCCTTGATGTTCTGATGTTTTCACAATTATTTTACAAGTGTAAATGTGTTGGGCATAATGCAAGGTGGGCCTAGCTTAAGGCCACCTGCTAGGAGGAAGAGAGGAATGGCTCCTGTGGGTGTGGCATTCTGCTCTGGCTAGTTGTGAGACCAGCACCTGGAAAGAACCTGCCTACCTGGGGACAAACTTATTATTGGCTGTATTTGAGACCCCACCCCATAAGGTCATTGGCTATCCAGACCTATAAGAGCTTGTGTATCTATTCAATAAAGGAGAACATTTGCACTAGCAGTACCAATATAAATCTGTATAGCAGTTACAGAAAACGGTATGGAGAGTTCTAGGCCTAGAAAGACACATCTGCCCATTTTCACTTTATAGAGAACAACAGAGGGGCTGAACAGCTTAATTTATAGAAGCAGAATAGACTGGTAGTTTTGGGTGCTGTGGACCGGGAGGATTGGGACGATGTGAAGAAAAGGAGAACCAGAGTCATCAAGGGCTGTGGACTGGGAGGATTGCTGATGTCTTGATACGAAATACAAAATTTCATTTAGAAATGAGTTCAAAGGATCTTTTGTACAGCAGCACCTGTTAAAAATGTGTATTTGAAAATGTTTAAGAGAGCGGACATAAAATGTTTTCTTTTGTACGCATGCATATATATGTATTGTGTATCTACATGTGGTTTACATGTGTGGTGAGTTCACACATAGTTGTACAGGTGCATCACCTGTGGGCATGTGTGCCAAGGTTAGAGGAGGACATTGGGGTCCTGCGCTGTCACGCTCCACCTTATTCCCGCGAGCCTGGGTCCCTCCCTGAGCCTAGAGTTGGGCTGCCGACCAGCCCCAGGCACCCTCCTGTCTCTGTCTCCTGTAGCACTAGGGTTACAAGCACATGCAGCCATGCCCAGCTTTCTGTGTGGGTTCTGGAATCTGAACTCAGGTTCGATTACATGAACAGCAAGATTTCACCGGGTGTTCTCTCCAGCCCTGATCTTAAGTATTTCCACTAAAGAAGAAATTATTTGAAGTGGTAATTCTGTTTATCACCGATGTAAACATTTCAAAATGTATACATCTATCAAAACACATTTCAAATCACAATTTTTGGTAATTATTTCTTAATAAAGCTGGAGGGAGAGAGACATAGCACAAATTATTAATACCTCTCCAATGATTCTCCATGTTTCAAGTTGTCCTTAACAACACTTTCCAGAATATACAAGAAAGTGTTTTCCAATCTATTTCACCATTTTTGGTTTGACAAATCAATGCAATTTGGGGAAAATGTTTAATAACTACAATTTAATTCATCCTTAATGATAACTTTCAAATCCTATGACCGCAATAATGAGATAACTCTTAAAATTATCTTCAAAGATCAAAAAGTTGCCAGTCTTAAGTGATAAATCTTCATGGAAAATCCAGGTTAGAAAGACGCTTTGCCATTAAAGAATTAGAAGTTACCCAGTTACTGAAATATTAGCATAAATGAACAGAAAGATCAGGAATTTGTTTTGATGGGTCCTAGAAATCACACACATTGCCTCCTGTAGGTCTCCTCAGATATATTTTGCTCTTTGTGTTCCTTTTACGTTTTTTCTCCCTTGTACCAGCAGCAATGGGATTTCTGCCAGAACTGAACTCAGACACTTCCCTGGGAATGTTGTCCAGTTGCTAATTTCAGTACCGGAACTGTGTTCCCTTGCGTTCTGGCCTATTTCCATGCATGCCTCCACTGGAAGAAGGGCTCTGACAGTTCTGTGGATAATGGTAAACATATGTAGCCAGTGCTGTGTGATTATTTTAGAGCCAGAGAGCGTTAGTAGGTATTTCAGTTGCTGGCAACAGAAAATCAGTGTAAGGAACTTGAACAAGCACCAGAACCCTTAGAAAAACACACAGGATGACTAACAGCGAGGCTCTTCCTTCCCTTTTTTTGAGATGGTGAGATTTTTGAGACAGGGTCTCCTTGTAACCCCAGCTGTCCTGGAATTCACTATGTAGACCAGGCTGGCCTTAATCTCACAGAGATCCACCTGCCTCTGCCTCCAGACTGCTGGGAACAAACACATAGGCCACCACACCCACACCTTCTTCCTTTTAATCTCTAAGTAACTGTAAATGAAAAAGGATTGGGACAGTCTAATACCAAACAAGCTAGGTTTGGAGGAAAGAGAACATTTAACTTGTTTATTTTGGATAATATTCATATTTCAAGCTAGGCCTCTTGATTTTTTAAATGTATAAGAGAACTTTGACTTCCTTTTGCTCACAAGGGACAAATTACACATCGTGATCTCATTGCCTTGGAGATTTCTCATACCACCAAGTTCATTAGTCATGTTGTCAGTGTCAAGGAGCTATGAAAGAAAAAAAATTAAAGATACATTATCATCGTGTGAGAATAAGTAATAATTTCTCATTGGAGGCACTTACTCAAAGTGTTTCCTAAATTCCAGTGACGTTTAAGAAAGCCATCTTAAAAGATAACGTGGTATTCCTAGCAGATCAACTTGTGGTACTATTTTCACAAGTGTGATAAAAATATTATAACCTAATGATAAACAAGAATAAAATGAGGAATATCATGAACAGTGTCTTATTTCCTCTATAATTTTGATCCATTATTATTTTATGATATGTTTTGACTGCTGCAGGGAGGCATTTTCTTCTAAACATATTGCATGGATTCTCCACCAGAGTTACTGTCTGTGGTGGTATTAAATTGATACAGGCGACCCTAGCCTGCTCTCCAATTCTTCTAGCCCATCCAGCTAAACAGCTAAACAGAAGCCTCCTCAATTACCTGGAGCTGGCATCCCTTACATTCCATTTTGTTTTTGTGCCCTCTTGATGATTAGAATTCCTTCAATATAGTGGGAGAGTCTCCTGGTCCAGCATCTCTAAGTTGAAACAGTGTGCTTCGCATCATAAGTAGGAGCTTGTCGATCCAGCCTCAGAACAAAACTGCAGAGAATGTAGGAGAAAGTGAGGTCTTTCTTAGTTAAAGAGAATTTTGCTTGACCACAGTTGAATATAATACCAAGATGTTTTTTGTCTTATTTTCTGGAGGCTAGCTCAGCGTAAAGAAAGAGATCAACACACTAAGTCTATTAAAACCTTGTGACATGGAGCTAGAGAGATGGCTCAGCAGTTAAGAGCACTGGATGCTGTTGTAGAGACCCAGGTTCCATTCTCAGCACCCACATGATGTTTAACAACTATTCATCACTCCAGTTCCAGGGGATTTGACATCATCTTCTGTCTTCTGTGGACACTGCAAAGCACAGGTGCACTTACACACAAACTCATACACTCATACACAGACACTCATACACATAAAATTTAAAAATAATAAATAAAATATTTTAAAAAATAACTCTTCTGTCCTGATGGTATAAAATTCCAAAGCTGGCCAGATTCTCTGCATGCACAAGTGAATTAGAGATTGACTTTCAGAACCACTTTGTAATTGCCCAATAGTAACTTATATACAGGTTTCTCAATGTTGGCACTATTGCCCTTTGGTGTTAGATAGATGTTATGGGGAAGAAGACTGGCTGTGCATTTAAGGTTTAGCAACATCCCTGGCTATGGATTCAAATTCTGATAACAAAAATATTTACAGGCATTACATCTCTCCCTGAGCAATGGGCAGCAGAGGTGACTCTGGTGAAAATCACTGAGTTAGCACAGTACGTTTTGAGATCTGAGTGATCAGGCAAAGGTCTTTTGTTGTATCAACCATCGTCCCAGCTGTAGGAATGGTGGCTTGAATGCTTGATGGGTAGGAAAATAAAGGTAGTGAACTATACAGCACAGGCCACTCATACAACAAACAAGCAAATAAACAACACAAAACATCTTGGTGACAACAATGAAAATGTGTGGTTTGCCCAGAGTAGGAGTGCTCTGGGGATAATCTGAACCCAGTGTTCTTCATTATTGCACATCTGTAGTAGGCATATAATCACTGTTATAGGAAGACCAATATGAACCATCTAAGGCATTTTCCTGGTCCCAGCACTGAGCTCCCTATAAGGTAAAATGGCATGAGGGAGGAAATGAAGAATTAGAGAGGTTAGGTAACTTCTAGAGTACATGAGTTTGATCAAAGGGCTTGTCCTATTGTTTTGTCTCTTCAAAAAAGCAGTGCAATAGTGATGGTTAGAATACGCTTCTGCCATAATCCTATCTAGTATTTTATCTCCTGAGCAAAGAGAAGTGTATGTTTTCTTGGAGATGTAGAATGCAACTCCAGTGGCTGTTGGCTGATCTGAGCCTCTGCTGAAACATGGGGACTCCTAGTGAGGACTCATCAGCTGTGCTCTGACTGCAGGCTTTCAACAAGAATAGTTAAAATAATGTTTCATTTTCCTTCCTTTAGCATCCACAATTTGGATCTGATTTGAAGGAAAGGAAATGTTCTCTTGACTACAACAATACTTTCAACAACTTCTTGAACTCATTGAGCTACCACTGCCCCGGATCCTATTGTTTTGTTTTTGACATCATCCGATTTTGATCAAAGCATTCACAAAAACTAGAAATACAAAGAGCAGAGCTTGCTGTGTGTCAGCTGCTGGTAGACAACAGATTAAACAAATGGTGGGGTTTATCACAGGGCCTGGGGCTAACCGAGCCAGAGGATGCAAATTTAACAAATCTTTAAAAAATTTCAGATCTTTTTTATTACCCAGTATGAAGTGAAGTTGGATCCAAAATAGGTCAATAAACACTTTTGGAGGCATGGGACAACCAGGAGATGAATGTGTATCATTCTTTATCAAGTACAAATGACCCAGTAATGAATAAGCTATTTTTAATGAGTTTTGAAGTGATTCTAACTTTGAATTAATTAACACATTGTCATACGACCAAGTGGTATATAAGCATTTAACCTCATTTGTACAGATTTTAAAATGTAATATTTCAGTACAAATAGCACATGTTTTCTAAAATAGCACAGAGAAGAAACTAGCAACCATGAATAGTCTTCCCCTCTAGGACAGTGTAGTACTAACTTGGGAATATTTTAATATAACATTGTTACTATGCATTACCATATATATTTAGTTTTTAAATAGTATAATATATAAGTGTAAAACATACAGACTATAATGTATAATAATAAGTGACATGCATGAATCTACAAGTGCCTCTGGAAAACAGAAGTAAATTGGGCCCTCTCTATTCTTCCTCCTTTCTCCTGGCTTTGCTCCCTGGTTCCAGTCCTTTGAGGAGCTGCTCAAGAGATTCTCATTTGGGACAATATTATCCCCTTCGGGACGTTTTACAATGTCTGGACATATTTCGGTGGTTGTAGCTAGAGGAGAGAGGATGCTGATAGCATTTGTGGATGGGACTGAATGTCCGGCAATACATAGGGATGTTTCTGAAAACAAAGACCTTTCAGCTCCAATATGCTAAAAATGCCAATACCAACACTCCTGCTCTCCTCTCATGGTGGACTTACCACACTGTGCTTGAAAAGTAGTTCTGTCTGGACTAGGCAGGTGGTTCAATGCATTGTTGGATTCCTAGCACTCACATAGAAAGCTGGGCACTCATAATCCCAGCATTTAGAGGTAGGAGAGAGTGATCCCCAGAGTAGAGCTGGCTGGCGAGGCTAGCCAAATTAAGAGCTCTGGGTTCAGTAAATATCGTGGAGAATGACTGAGGAAGACAGCCAACCTCAACCATGGGCCTCCATCCCATGCACTCACATATGATGTCTACCAACATGCATGAGATAATGCATACACATACATACCAAATATATACACAAAATTAGTTTGTCACACATGTGCTTTCATGTACTCTTACTTTCACTGAGCTTAAGAATTTTATGGGAATATTTTCATGATGGATTCAGTTGTCTAATTTTGTGGGACTATTCTAATGATGGATCTAACTTTTCTCAGTAGTTTGGTTTTACACATCATTTGTGATTTTTGTCAATCTATTTTCTTTTTAAGAATATTTTAATATTATATTTATTTTATGTGTATGAGTGTATTGCCTGCATGTATGTAAGTGCACCCATGTCATGCAATGCCTGTGGATATCAGAAGAGGGAATCAAATGCCCCAGAACTGGAGTTATGGATGGTGGCTAGCTGCCACGTGGGTGCAGAGAACTGAACCCGGGACCTCTGAGAGGGCTGCTAGCGCTCTTAGCTGCTGAGCCTCCTCTCCAGCCTCTGTCAAGCTATTCTCACCAGCATTCTGTGTGACTAGGTCATGCTTTACTTTTTAATTTTATGGTTAATGAGTATTTTGGTTGTTTATTGTTTCTCCAGCATCAACAATGCAGTGGAGAACATTTCACACAACTCCAATGTCCGTGAAATAATTTCTGTAGCATGTGTCTGTAGGACTGAAGATGTTAGGTTTTATGAAATATGAGCCTTTAAGTGTGATGGAAATTCCAAGTTGAAGAGACAGATGGGCACAGTCACTGGCAAGACATAAGATTTTTCCTTCATCTCAGTTTCCTGCAGAATCCAGTATTTGGTAATGTTGGCCAATCTAGTGGCATTAAGAGGCAAATCAGTGTGGCCATGATCTGGATTTCCTCAATTACTAGCAAGGCTGGGCATTTTCTTATGTGTTTATTCACCACTTTTGTTTCTTCTTCTCTGAGGATTTTACCTTTCTCTGAAGTTTATTAGTGCTCTCAATCTTACTTGTTGGAAGAAAAAGCCTTTCCCATTGGTTTATGACATTTCCTTTATTATATGTTTTTCTAAATACTAGAGTCTGTTTCAAAGTTATCCATTGTGTTTCATTGATCTGTCAATTCTTTGCCAATACCATGTGGTTTTAATCACCAGAGTCTATATTATATTTTACATGGTAGTGTGAGTCTGACTTCAATATTCCCTTTGTTCAAGATTTTATAAGCCAGTCTCATCTCTGGTTTTATTACCTAGCTCAGTGTTAGAATCATTTTGTTAAGCTAAAGTAGGTTTTAAATTTTGATTGACTGGTAAGAATTTATTTTAATGTTTCAGTCTCCTCATTCAGAAACATCTATCTTTATTTTTGTGGTTTATTTAATAAAAGTCACATTTTTGTTGTTTTTTTTTTCCTAGCTATTTCAAGCTTTAGTTCATGTGTGAATAGAATTTTCTAATTAATACCGATCACACAAGAAAATTGATTTTGGATATTTAGTTTGAGCTTTATCACTTTGCTGAATCATCTTCCTCATTTTAAGAATTTTATCCTGTTTCTTTAATTCTAAAACTAAAATAATTTCATGTACACGTATCTTTCCTACTGTCTTTTGTCACGCCGCGTATTTATAGTGTAGTCTTGGCCACAGCCTCCACACTGGCATTCACAGAAAGTTCTTGGCTTTCTTAGATGCACAGTCTGTGCTTTGACCAGGAGTGGGGCATTTGATACAGGTTTAACGCAGATAACTTTGAGTCCTGTTGCTATTCCTAGTCCATCCCTATTTTCTAATTAGAACACTGTCAAGCACTCTTTCAACATAAGTGTTGTTAAAACTTAGAATTAAGTGTCTCAACAACTCTACAAACCAAGTAAGGCAGAAAAGTTAAGGTACAAAGCAACAGAAGTCCCCCTCTGTTTTCAGCCCATGGAAGGACAGTTGAATTGCTTGGAACTCCTGGCAACGCCTGACTGGGCAGCTGATCTGGCTCAGCTCTCCTGGCTGGGGAGCGAGTGTGGCCTGTGATTTTCCAATGCTGACAGCCAGCCAGCACCCACCTCACTCTTCTTCCTGTCCTACCTCTTCATTGAGTGGCTGCCTTTGCTGTGTTCAAGATTAACCTTACTTACCCATGGTTTCAAAATTCTTCATTCAGAAAGAGCATGACACAATAGTCCAAAAAGCTAATAGTTAAACTTTGTTTCTATACTATTGTTTCAATCCCAAGTGA
Organism: Eospalax fontanierii; assembly: GCA_035773235.1. Lineage (NCBI taxonomy): Eukaryota > Metazoa > Chordata > Mammalia > Rodentia > Spalacidae > Eospalax > Eospalax fontanierii. The sequence goes on along the minus strand of CM069539.1, from coordinate 63,726,888 downwards.
TCAATATTTCAAGCTCAGAGAATCAACTTTCACTTCTACTTTTTGAAACCAAAGCAGCATATAAATTTGTGCTTTGTAAATGTAGCCTTTTATAGTTGTGTAAACCCCACGAGTACATTTTGTTTAAGTTTCATTCTAGGCAGAAATATACTATCTACCCTAAAGTGAATCACAGAAAAAAAAAAGTTTATATTGTCTTTACTACATTAGGAAGTTGCTGATACCAATCTCATCATAATTTATTATTATTTTTTACTTGTATATTTATGTACTTATATATTTATGTGTATATGTATTTATTTATTTCTCTTGCTAGAAATTAAACTCTGGGCATTATACATGCAAGGCAAAACTCTCTACCAGCAGACTGTCCTTAGTCCTTGTGCATCATTTTAAAACAAGAAATAATTTTCTTTCTAATATCCTTTCTGCACAAATCTCAATACTGTATTTGTTGAAAGTCTCTAACTTTCACATCTAAACAAAGGCAGAAAATGTCCAGCCTGTTAAGATACTTGGTATTATCAGATGATAACATTTTTCAAATTTCTTTCCATTTTTGAAGACAAAGCTTTCATCAACTTTGAATTTCAAACAGCCCCTGGTCATGAATGAGATGTTAAAGCAGCGTCATCTTCATTTTGTATTTTGGCAAGTGATTTGAAAGGAATCCCCCTTATTCCCAATCTTCTGTTTACCCTCTCAATACAAAGATTCAAAAAAGGCTTTGTAAATGGTTTCTAGAACCCCTGTAAGTACCTTCGTGAGAGTGACATTCTGTGAATTGCAGCATTCAGAACATTGATTAGTCTGGCAAATGCCCAACAGGTGCTGTATATTTGTGCTATTTCATACTAAACAAATTTGCTTTGATTTTTAAAAAAGTAAGAACAAAAAACCATTAAGAGCACTTAAAACTTCAACCATTAAATGTTTTTATTCATTTTTTATTTACTTTCTATTGTATGTGTATGTGTGTTATGCCTGCATGTATATTAAGTGTACCTTTGCTGTGCAGTGCCGACAGAGGACAGAAGAGGGTGTCAGTTCCCCTGGAACTGGAGTTACAAAGGTTGCTATGTGGATGCTGGGATTCGAACCCTGGTCTTCTGCAAGAACATTCAGTGTTTTTAACGAATGAGCTATCTCTCCAGCCCCTACATATTTTTTAAGACAGAAAAGCTAATAAACATCTATCTTACACCAGTAATAGTGTTAATGGAAAAGTCTTTTGAAACCATGGTTGAAAACATGAATCCCTGGTCTCCGGACACCGTCGGCAGCAGGCCTGGAAAGAGACGCACACTGCCATTCCTCTGTCTCTGAAGAGAGAGCTCCCACCGGGATATTTGTTGCAAACTCTGTAACACAAGGAGAAACATGACAGACACAGTTTCAGCTGGTTTGCAGTGGTAAATGATTATCTGCTGCCCGTTCATGATTTTTTAAAAATGTATTTACTATTTTTTATTTTATGTGTATGTGTGTGACTTGTATGTGTGTAACTGCACCCACGTTGTGCATATCTGAGCCATCTCTCCAGCCTAAAGTTCATAATCTTTATCAACTGCGACAATATAAGAGAAGCGAGGTATGTCATGCGTCTGTCTGTGACAAGAGACCCACAGTGCAGTAGCATGGTCACAGGTGTATTCACGTTCCTTATGTTATCAGGTCTGCTGAGAAGCCATGCCGGGCTAAGGTCCCCAGGGTCAGCAGGGACCTTGGCTTCTTATTTTTGCTCTCTTCTCCTTAGCATATAGCATTCATCCTCTTGACTGCAATATGGTTACTTTACACCCAGCCCCAGGTCGAAGCCCCAGACAGGAAGGTTCTAAAATACAGCCCAACTCTCCTGAAGTAGTGGCAGGCTTATGGTTACGCTTTCTTTTAAATCGGAGCATGTTGCCAACTTCTTGTTGTGAGGGCATCTGAGAAAGTACTTAGCCAGGCGTCTTCTTGCCAAAAAGGGCATCCATTACTAAGGAAGGGGCGACTGGGGCGAGTGCTTTGATGTGCTTCTACACATACCTTTCCTCACTTCAAACTACCAAGAACTGCAGCAATCATCTTGGAGGTACGGGTGATGAAGGTGAAGAGGGTCATAGGAACAGAACATCATAGGTAACTATTACAGTTTAGGCTTGGAAATGTTCTGAGAAAACACATCAGACCGTGGCCTCAGCACATACAAGAGCCAGATCCGATGGTATCCCCTCAGTACCATTGCCCGGGCAATGCTCAGTCAGGAAATCCCCACTGGGACCCAGGTCCTGAATAGATGAGAAGCCAGAAACGAAAATAGCTCACCTACCTGTTTCTCTCAGCCGAATCTGTCAAGAGCCTAGTCCCAGAGCTACCAGAACTCCTCCCTGGCAGAAGCGGTTCCACTGTCAGAGTCCTTTAATGCCAGTCTTTTCGACCTTATTTTCTTTACTGCCTTCTCCACCTCACCCCACACTGCTTTTCAGGTATCTAGAAGCCGCTGGATGGAGCAGCATAGTTTATAGGGTATGGAGGTGTGTTACTTGGATTCAAATCCCAACTCTATCTCTGACTCACTGTGCAACTTCAGGCAAGTTTCTTACTTTATAGATCTCATTTCCTTAGCTGTAAATTTTGTATATTATAAATGTCTCCTCAAGATAATACAGCACCAAATTAATTTGAATGCCTAAAGCTCATGGGAAATTTCCAAAGCATAATTGTTTTTATTCTTTTAGATCGAATTTCTAGATGCACATTTTATTTTGCTTCTAGTAAGTATCAGTTCCTTTTTTGTTTCTCTAAGAAAATACCTGACAAAAGAAAGGGGAGGAGAGGGGAGGTGAGGGGACAGGAGGAGAGGGGGGGAGGGGAGGGGAGAGGAGGGGAAGGAAGAAAGGTGTTTTTTTGGGGGACTTGCTTATTTGAGGGTACAGTCCATCTTGACAGAGAAAGTAAGATAACTAGAGCAAGAGACAGTTGGTCACACTACATCCGTTGTTAGGAATCAGAGAGAGATAAATGCTGATCCTCAGCATACCTTCTTTATTTTGCCTGAGACTCTAGCCCATGGAATAGTGCTGTTCATAGTTAAGAATTAATTAATCCAGTCTAGAGACTCCCTCACAGACATGCCCAGAAGTTTGTCTCCTGAGTGTTCCTATCAAGTTGATAATATTAACCATCACCTAGCATTTTAAAGTCATTGATATATAATTCCATTCCATGCAAAGCACTAACCATAGGTGTTGCACATACCTAGATAAGCATCCTTTTTAACAGGATGCTGAACATCGCCATCATTCGCGCAGGCCCCCGCAGGTGCCTTCCTGGTCTGCCCCTTCTGTCTCAGAGATGATCACTGTCTGACTGTATCCCTAAAGAGCCGTACAGAATACATAGCTTTGTCTAGCACCTGCAGCTCAAGGTAGTCTTTTGAGAGTCATCGTATAGTCAAGGGCACTGGTAGTTCATTCCTTTTTATTACTGAGTGTGTTCAACTGGGGTCAAGCAGCACAGCTTTGTTATTCTCCTGTTGATGGAAATTCTGACCGTTTCCCACTTTTGGCAAATTAAATACAGTTGTTAGGAACACTCTCAAATAAATCTCCTCATGGATATGCACGCTCACTTTTTTCTTGTGTAAATATCTGGGAGTGGAACTGGTTGGTAATAGATAGGATGAATGTAAATCTAATTTTCCAGAAAACTCCCCAAGCGTTCTCCACAGCAGTGTTACTGCTTTATGGCTCCATCAACACAGTGTGAGAGCTCTGGCTTTTCAGAATCCCCTCTAACATTTGGTTTTGTCCACTTTTATATTTTAATCACTCTCAGGAGTGTGAAATGGTATGTATTAAAGGAATTGAAATTGCCCTTTAAAACTCTGGGGTTGGATGATCTGTTGATCTTTTGAGCAGAGAAAGAATTCTTAAACCATTAGGAAAACAAAAGTTCAGAGAATACAGTCAGGTAAATCTAGGATCAGTTTCTTAACAGGTTTCAATCATCCTTCTCTTGTTCCCAGCCAAGATCCGTAGTGTCACCCATTCTGGAGACAAGATCAGTTCTGGGGTCAGTCACAGGTAGGTTTCCCACCTCTGGACCTGAAGTCGACTGGTCTCAGCTACTGCAATCTCTGTCCCGCTTCCTCAGTTTTGATGTTACCATCTCATATACCATTTTCCTCTCTTTCTGGATATGTCTTTAAAAGAATTCCCTTTACTGTCCTTTTATCTGGGTTGCAGGAGGGAATGAAACTAGATCTAGCTGTCCAGTTCTATCTCCCGCTGTTTTCTATGGCCTCTCAGAAGCCTCTGCTCTTGCTGAATGTCAGAGCTGCAGTTAGGAAGGCTTTAAAGAGAAGGGCTCAAAATGTGGGCTCAAAAGGTTGCCTGGCCTCGTTCCTGACTGGGAAAGTGATGTGAGCTGGAGGAGTTACTTAAAAACAAGATAACTGCATGTCATTAAAAGGGTTAACTAACACACAGCATGTATAGATGGTGTCTTGGACAAGTGAGGTCTTTACTGTTACCATCTTTGCTGTTTCTACTTAAACTCGTAGGATGAAAAGTAAAGTTTCTTCAGGAAGCAAACAGGAGCATTAGTGTATATAACCCGAAAGAATTTTTAAGAACTGTTCACAAGCCTGTCTATAGAAATGCATAGTATTTCAGAAATCACACATTAATTCTATGGTACTTGTTTGATCCAAGAACAAGCTGATATTTACATCATTTACAAATAAATATTTGGCTAGTCATTTAGTAGTCTAAAAGTATCTCAAAAAGGAGAGCAGGTGAAATGGCTTAAATAAAAGCACTTGCCTCCAAGCCTGACGACCTGAGTTTGAGTTCCTGGACCCATGGAGCAGAAGGAGAGAACTGAGTCCTCTGTCCTCGATATTCCGCAAACACATACACACACACACACACACACACACACACACACACACGTACACAACTAATGAACTAAAATAAATGTAATAAAGCAAATCTTAAAAGTATTTCAAGAGGGTGGATTAGTTTTAAGAAAACAATATTGTTGGTTTGTTTGATGTTTTAGTACAATTATGTGAAAACACATAAGATTTTTATTCATTAAAGTTGATATGATCATAAATATCTCTCAGCAATCAGAGAAAAATTCCCTGATTTTTTTTTCAGCCAAATAAAACACAATATAAAATACAAAATACTAAAGGAGAAATCGTATTAGGGATATGGTGTTTATTCCACAGCATGTACAGAGACACACTCATACACATAGTGCTGTTCAATGTGGATGACTGTTAAACATCGTAAAACAGAAAGACTATGAGCACGTTTGTAATTAGATTTATTTTAGTCATGAATGTCAATGTCCTTAATTAAACATAACTGCCTACTTCAGATAACCTAGGAAAGCAAGTTTACTGTTTATGTGTATGTTGGGGATAGGGATCAGTCAGGTAAGATACAAGGGACACAGACTGCATTTGGCTGTAGAAGGAGGGGAATCTAGGTAGAGAAGAGGGACTGGGCAGTGACAGCTCTGAAACTGGATGAAGAAGAAAGCCAAGGTCGAGAGCCAGGCAACAGCTATGGCTAGCCACGAGCAGGCATCAGCTAGGACTAGCCACATCTGAACAAAGAATATGTAACAGCTGAGCTGAAACCCAGATCCAGAGGACTGGAGAGAGGAAGCCAGAATCATGTAAGAGCATCCAAGTCAGAACTGCAGTCTGCTCCATTCTTTCAGTTGTGTTTTGAAGCTCAGTATCCTGTTGAAAATATGTGCTCCTTCCAATCTGAGAGCGGAAGCACGGCTTGGGAGGAATCTTGTGTGAAAACCATCGTCACATTCTAACTCTCCTAGCACGGGATTGTCCCCTGAAAAATGGATAAATTTGGCCATTGTCACATGCTATAAAAATCAGCTCTCGATCTATTGAGAGTTATGGCATCTGTATCACTGTAGAAGGCACAGAGCTGCACAAGCCTCACCTCACCTTGTCCCTGTTTACTCAGTGCAAAATGTACTGATGACCATAATATCATGTAAGTTTACTTTCTTGGGAAATTTGATCACTACCACTTCCATAAATTCCAGACTACTATTTTCTGGCTTATCTTTCTAGAGATTATAGAAATCATTTATTCTTCCTTTTCCTTAAAAACAGAACTTCCCAAGCTTAAACACCCTAGTTTTGTTAACTCTATCTTTCTCAAAGACCCGGAAGTTGCTTTTGCAATAAATAGATTTACTTTTCAGTGGAGATTTATAGTCCAAAGCTATTTTCTCAATTATTTTTATTAAACTTGGATTTAAATATTGATATAATCTTACTGAGCACCCTCCCCCCAAAAATAAACAAGTGCACACAGAGTCAGGCAGTAAAGCCATAGAACTGAAATGCAAGTTGTGGAGGGTATAGGATTGGTAGAGTTTCCCCGGACAATCTGGGACTGAGTTCCATGGTTAGAAACTCCAGAAAACTGAGTACATTCAATAATTTTGATTACAGCACAGTAGAGAGGACTAGTTCCGTATGGATCCCAGAGGTTTTTGGTTGTTTCCTTTCTAGCAAAATCTGCAAAAAGCATCCTGTGAAGTGCCACATTCTGCATCTTTTAGTTGCTGTATTAATCTTTTCCAAAATTCATTCTTTCAAAGGAAGTTAAAAGTCAGCCGTGGTAAATCATACCCAAAGTTCCAACACTGGGGAGGTAAGTGGCAGTTAGGTCAGGAGGTCAAGGTCATCCTCAGCTACTTAGTAAGTTTGAGGCCATCCTGGACTACGTGAAACTGATCAGAGAAACCAAACAAAACCCAAGAGGTTTAAAGAGGTAACATCCAAACAATCAAGCCCTTCGTGTGTCTCCACAGTCAATGGGCTGCTTTTTGTGTATTTAGGAATGAGAAGCCCAGTTATTTCATAATCCTCTCAGTTTTCCACTCTTCCTCCTAGCTTCTAGCTCGCTCAGCTACTGTCTAATTGTCTTGCATGGAAGGTGCTGTCAGAGTCATCCTTACTTGAGTGTGATACATTTACTAATAAAGGATAAACTGTCATTTCTTAACACTTGGCATGCCTGAGTGTTTGTCTTCGTTATCGTTCTGTCTCTCAACACCCTCCCTGGGTCATAGTAGCACAAGAATGCCTGTAACATCTTCTACCTCTTCATCATGCCTTATAGCAAGTATTACTATCTTCAGCATGCTTGTCTTGTAGCTGAGGTTCAGAAAGTAACTCGCCCAAGGTCATAAGTGGAACTAAGACTCAGGTCCAAAGCTGTTGGCTTTAATGCCTCCTTCTCCAAATACCATCTAGGTTGGCAAAATCTGTCTTCCCATGACTGGGAAAAGACACAGACCAGAGTTCCTGGTTTGACCCTAAATTCCTTAAAGACCAGGACTCCTGTTCAACTTAGTGCATTCCACAGAACTTGATGATACACCTCCTGAAGCTTCTTTGAATTTATTTCTAAGAAAGCTGCAAGATGGAGAATGCCTGGGATTGAATAGGATCATGTGAACTTTGACCCTTTGACTCTTGATTTTATCAGTGGCCAGCTTTGTGCCCTTTGTGCCCGTAAAGATACATGTCCAAAATGTTTATCATAAAGGGTTTGTGAATAAAGTTTGTCTCACCGGGCTACACAGAAAACACAGAGGAGGACCTAATGAAGATTAGGATTGGCAGTTATGCACACTATCATCTACCTCTCCCTAAACCCCAGTCTGTCACTTGTAAAAGCTAAATAATAACACTCAAGCCTTCCCAAGAGCATGTTCGAACCTAGAAAACCAAGTTCCATTAATGAAGCTCCCTCAGGCAACAAAGGGCCAGTAACACAAGAGGTCATAAATGGTTAAATCATGGAGATGAGGAGTCTGCAGTGTGTGGGTCCCTGGACAGGACTCTTATACTAAGTTTTACTCACCCAGGGCTCAGGGACCATTGAGGAAGAGGGGATGGAAAGACTATAAGAGCCAGTGAGGAGGTGCATGACCATATGGAAATAAAATCCTACAAGCTCCTGGGACTCTGCTCATGTGAACCTACAGCAATGGTGTCAGTATGCTCAAGACCCATGAAAACTCAAGCAGTCAAGAAACCAGCATAGAACTGGAGAAACAGACATCAGACCCAATCTGTGCTGAAAAAATATGGGCAACTGATTACTCCTGGGTGAGGATGAGCTAATGTTCTTAAAATAAGGGGCTTTGGATAGGTTGATTAGACCTCAGTGGATAAACCTGCACTGAGGATTGTCCAGGGACACTAACTTGGCATGATAGGCCTTAACACAGATGACAGAGTACATGAATTCGGAGGCGGGGGGGGGGTGCCGTGGGAGGGTGCCAACGAGGAAGGGGTATAAAAGTGATTAAGATTGAGATGTTCTGTATGAAACCCAAAAATTCAATTTAAAAATTCAATTAAAAAATCACTGATGTAGACACACAACACGGAGGGAGAACGTATGGAGGAGATGTAATGGAGTTTGTTAATTAAGTATGGTGAGAGTTGGAATGGAGAAGGATGGTCTAAGACCTAGGGAAATCTGTTAGAACCACAAGTTACATGTAAAAGGGCCAAACGTAGCTAAAACATATCAGCCTATGCTCCTGATTCTGTTACTGAATTGTTCATCAGCCGTCCCATTTACAAAACAGAGTGGAAATGTGACCTAGATCCGGAGACAAAATGACTGTGTCAGTGAAAACACACAGACATTCCCACATGGAAGCATACCTTTGGGCTTCTGAGCCCATTCTGACTTGAAGGTTGTCCCTGCAGAAGCCAGGCCTCTCCTCCTTGAACGTGAGCAGCATCCCGGCCAGCTCATCTGAAGTCGATGCCATCTTCTTCTCCAACAATGTTTCTACTGTTTCCCTCGGAAGGAAATAAACTGGTTGGCCACCAGATTCTGGGTTGTGTTGGAGCAGTGTGAAAGTTTTGCACGTTAAAAGCAAAACTGGCGAAACTAGGCTTTTTGACAGCTTTGTGACGTGTGAAAAAAAATCATATTTCTCTGGCGCACTTTTATGAGTTTTTGTCTTGAGCAAGAGTGAGGCTGTGCCTGTGAAAATGGAAAAGGGTCACAACACATGACCTCAGCCCTGGCAACCCAATTTGAGTCGGGTGAATTCTGAAACTGAACAATTTCCCCGTAATTCTCGAGCTTTCTGTGTAAGTACAGAGGAGCATTTCCTTGAACCAGGGCCTCAAATCACCACAGTTAACTGTTGCCTGTGGATGACAAGGTCAAGAAAGTCAGGTTACCAGCATCCACACAAAACACCCCAGACTAATTACTAAAGACTAATTACCACAAAGGCAGGAGATTTGCAAGGATTCTTCTAAAAATCATAATGTTTGTTTGGAGAGATTATTTAGCTAAAGTGAAACAGGATTGAAGGTCTTAGGGTTGCCCATGAGAAAGAAACCAATCTGTGGTAGAGCTAATGGGAGGAAGAGAAGACAGAAAATATGATCATAGAGGACAGAGTAGGCTCTGTATCCCTCTCCCTCTCACCTTATCTTTTGCAGGACTGGGACTGGAACCCAGCCATAAGCATACTAAGGAAGTACCCTGCACTGAGCTTCACCCTCAGGCCTTTCCCTTGCAGCCTAGCCAGTCCTGAGGGTCCTTCTCTGCACAGTATGTTGAAGAGGCCTGAACAGTGTGCACACATCATTTTGTGTCTTATCAGCTCTTTACTGTTTTAAATTTCAAGGTGGTTTTTTCTTGATCTATAAAATTAACTTTCTTATTCAGATTTTTTTCTTAACAAGTACCCAAAAACTGTGTTCCAGGCCTCTCAAAACCTGAATCTTCTCCCCATGTTATCTATTAATTAGTCTTAATTAAACCTAATTCACTTATTTACAAAAAAAGAAGCTAACTAATAATATTTCCTGGACTAGGTTACTATGTTAGTGTGTCCAAAGGCTTCCAGAACAAATAATCACAGATCACGTGCCTTAAACAACAGTTCTGTTGACTGGGAATCCAGAACAGGTGTTGGCAGGTCTGGTTTCCTCTGAGGTCTCTCCCTTAGTTTGGAGATGGCTGTCTCGTTCTCTGTCCTGAGTGGTCTTTCTTCTGTCCATGTACAAAACTGTCTGACTTTTCATAGGACACCAGTCATATCAGATTAGAGACCACCATACGACCTCATTTTATCTTAATTATCTCTCTAAAGGAAGGATCTCCAAATATAGTCACATTCAAAGGTAATAGGTATTCGAGATTAAGTCTTCAACCCATGAGGCTTAGAAGCACACAGTCTGCTCCTTGACACTCTACCTTGTGGCCCACAAAAGTTATGTCGTTCACACACAACAAAAATGCATTCATCCCATTGCAATAGCCAAATGTCATTATCTACTCCAGAATCTCCTCTAAGCACCCATATATACATGTGCATGTATATATATGTATATTTGCATTATCACTCATACTTCAGTTTTGCCTATTAGAATATTACAGCTGTGGGGGAAAGGCTTTGTTTTTACCATACCCAGAAACCCAAACTTGGCTGGGCTGCTGGTTACTGGCAGAACAGGAAGAGGTAGTGGGCTCAGCCTGGCTGGCAGTTAAAAGAACAGCTTACTGTTGAATGGTTCAACTCAACATTTGAAGTTTACACAATTATATTTTCCTCTAAGAATTTAATTGGCCTGGTTTATGACCCCATGCCAGCCCCAGAGGGCAGATTTCACAAGCAGGGTCATTACTTGGTCCCCACTCCCCATCAGCAGGAATCTTAGACATGCCAGTTCATTTTCCACCAGAGGGTCTCCACATGCCCCAGAGCCCTGAGGGTCCTTCATGTTTATCCAGCTTAGTCCTTACCTCCAACATCGCTGCTTTTATGCTCAGTACCCAAAACCCACAAAGTTGCCCCAAAAGGTGAAGGAAACCAAAGGAGCCATATTGATGAGGCAATTAAAATGGCAAATCTCACCGTCTGAGTTGGCTAGATGAGTCATAGGAAAGCAGAGGTCCTGATCTCTAGAGCCTTGTGTTATATCTCTTATCCTTACCATTTCACTATAGATGAGAGAGAGAGAGAGGGAGAGGGAGAGAGAGAGAGAGAGCGCCAGTAGAGTATGGCAAGAAAACTGAAAAGTGTAAGGAGATAGTTTAGAAGTCGAAAAAATAAGTTCAAATTTATTGCAGGTATCAGGTATCAGTGAAGCTCATCTTGCCACGTAGACCACACTTACATACTTATACATACATGCATACAATTGTTGTAAGGCAAAACCAGATAAAGAAAAGAAACTGACCTTTAAAATGGTCATAGGTTCATCAAGATCCAAGAATCCTAAAGAGCATGTTTGCATGCAACTGTAACCCATGATGTTTTCCTTGTCTGTTTCTGCAGTGATACCAAGGCCTTACTAGTTTGCCCATTCATTCATCAATCATATATTGAGCACAACAAGCTCTTAAATTCTGGGGATCCAAAGATGAATACAACTGAGCCCATGGGGATGTAGTGAAGGGAACACATTTTTGTCTGTTCTGTTCACTGAGCACAGGGCAGTCACAGAGAGAGGTGCTGCCTAGCCCAGGGGAAATCAGGACAAAGACACGGGGCTAGAGCTTTGTTCCAGAGAAGGGGCTTTAGCGTGAGCAGGCCAGGGGTGTCCCTAATGCAAAGAGACCATGGGCAAGGACACCCGTGTAGACTCTGCATACACATGTACAAGGAAAGGGGACACCAAATTCCTAGACGTTGGGGGTTGGAAAGATGGCTCAGAAGTTAAGAACACTGGCTGCTCTTGCAGGTTCAAATCCCAGCACCCACACAGCAGCTAACAACTGTCTATAACTCTGGTTTCAGGGGCACTAGAGCCCGCTTCTGCCCTCCATAGGCACAACACGACATGGGTGCACTTACATACATGCAGGCACAACATACATACACATAAAATAAAAATAGATAAATATAAAAATGTTAAATCCTGGACATTGAGACAACATTTAAGTTTAAGCTTTCTCTCTCACCTTTGCCACCTTTCTAAAGAGACTGAAAGCCTTAAGGCTGACATAAACCTGAAAAATAAGATCAGTAACCACAAGACACTTGAAGACTGTTTTAATAAATACATTTGGAATAAAATCCCAGAAAAATCTGTATTCAAATGTGGATAATGTCATCAACTAGAGATAAACAAATTTGGATAGAGATATTTGTGTGAAGTGTCTGAATCAAGTACAGTTTCAGTGTCTGCCACCTTGTTTTTGAGACAGGATCTCTTGTTGAACCTGGAGCGCTCAAATTGGTCTAGTAAACTTGCTGGTGCGCAAGTCCTAGCAATCCAGTTTCTGCCACCCAGCACTGGCTCAGGCTCAGGTGTTACTACAACAGACTTTTTATGTGTGAATGCTGTGCTTTGAACTCAGGCCGTCATGCTCATGCAGCAAGAACTTTACTCACTGAACCATTCCCTCAGGCCTTCGTTTATATATTTAAACAACTTTTTTGACACACAATTTAAGTTCTATAAAATTCATTCATTGTGACTAACTGTGAAATTGTATGTTTTTAGTAAATTTATACAGTGATGTAGCATTTTCACAATCCAGGGGCAGATAATTTCTACCATCTCAGAATCATTCTTGAGGCCATTTGCAGTAATCTGTATATTTTTAAATAGATGATAGATACCAAATAACTATGATACTTTCTTACAGTTCTGGGGATTGAACCCAGGGACTTTTGCATACTAGGCCAGTGTTCTACCACTAAGCAACATTCTGAGTCGACTATGAAATGTAGATTTCATTGGAAATATTTAAAAGGGTGACGACGTTGACCCTTACGTGTTAGAGAGCATGCCATGGAGCAATAGCTAGGTGGTTAAAAGCACTGGCTGCTCTTCCAGAGGACCTGGATTTGATTCCCAGCACCCACATGATGGCTAACAATTTTCTGTAACTCCAGTTCCAGGGGATCTAATGTTCTTTTTTGGCCTCCAAGGCATTGCATGCACATGATACACTTACATACGTGCAGGCAAAACACCCATACACATAAAATAAAAGTAAATAAATAAAAATTCAAAACCATAATAAATTTTTAAAGAATTTATCAGTTTTAAATGTTGGAAAAAGGTTCCTAGTTAATTGAAAACATGGGGATCATTCAAGCAAAAATTATTGAAAACCAGCAGATGAGATCATTTCTCTGACCATTTAATTATATAAGTGTCTACTTTGTGGTGTTTTACCTTTATCGTATATCATAGACTATGAAAATACTCATAAATGCTAATGTTTGTTTGATTGGTTAATTGAAGCATTCATTCTACATCTGAAGTTGGTCGAGACCAGGGGAGCTCCGGGTTTATTTTTCTTCTAGAAATATGTAGCACCCTGGTCTATATTAGAGGAAGAGCAAGAAAATATGTCTTCTTTTTAAGTGATGGAGAATAAATTTTCCACGTCAAATAACTGTCATTAAATTCTTGGGTGACAACTCCCACAATGTCTGCGTTCTGACATTTAGTCACTCGTGTGCTTAATTACATGTCTTGGAATTCTCTTGGCCCTAGATCAAAACTGGAACACCTCTCCCCCTTATTCTCCTGAATAAAATACTTAGGCTTTATTGTTACCAGGAAAATGCAATACATTACATTTTTTTCTTAATTTAGAGAATAAGATTACAATGTTCACTCTTTTAAATTATGTATGAATTATAAAACACACTTCACATGCGTGTACACACATGCTTAAAGAGGTTTTGAGGAGAATTTTGGATCACACCATCACATATAATATTTTCTGAGTGTCTAAAAGAATATAATTTTTCAAAAACTCAAGAATAAAACTCACTTTTACTACATTGAAAAAAGGTGGATTTGCTTTATTTCTCATCAATTTTCCTACTCAATAGTCTTTTCAAAAATAGAAAAAATTCTTCAATTTCTAAACTGATTACAGCACAAAGGCCTATATCAGACTGATAAAGGTTTCTAAGTGTGATTCAGGCTCCAGTCTTGTGACACATGGAGTAACCTATGTAATTATAGTCCCTTTAGCACTACAGAGAAGTCCAAGTGATTCTAATACATGCTAACTTAATGTTAGCCACAGAAAATGTGTTTCTAATTTTCAAATTCGGCAATTTTTCAATAAAAGTTGTTGCACTTCGTCTGATCTATTCTCAAAATACGGAAGTGCTTGAAGTCCGACCACCTGCAATAACAGATTACTGCTCTCTAAAACATTACCATACACCTACAATGTGGAGGCGCAAAGCTTTGCTAAAAAAGATCTTTGTTGTTTTTTTCTAAAAGAAAGAAGTGATCCCAAAGCAAAGCTGGTTTTCAGCAGCCCCTCTGCTCCCAAACGCAACTAGCATCAAAGTCTAATGAAAACCTGTTTGCGGACACTGGATCCAATCCAAGGTATACCATTGGTATATTCTACACTCCTGGGACGTGACTCATATAAAAAACACGAGGCTGTCATCGGACGGCTGGTGGCTCAAATAAATCAAATTTAACTTTGAAAACTGAGGCATACCAAAATTTTATTAGGTGAGACTTTGGCGTTTCTTATAGCCAACTCGCACATATATATTTTTATTACTTACAGCAGTTAAAAGGTATGCTACCAATCATATGCAAAACAAGAGAAATTGCAGAGTACATTTTTTACTGAGTGGTAGTAGCAACTACTTAGAAAAAAAAAACTCCCAATAATTCATTAGATAGATCGCATCAAGGTGTCAGCCCAGTGATCACATCCTTCACATGCCTTCTGGTGCAAACATCTCCAGCACTGTCCCCATCAGTAGATCCCATTACTAATCTTAAAGAATGACTTTTACCCCAAGGTGATTTCTTGCTCACTAAAACTATCAACTGTACCACACTTCATAGGATGATGACAGATACTGTTTATAATATGCATTTATGAGAACCAGACATGAACATTCTGAAGTTCTTGATGCTCTAAAAAGGATTAACATTTAAGCTTCAAAGATCAACTGCTGCTTACACATTAAGCCTCTTTCAGATTTCAGCTCTTAATGTTCCAGGAACATTTACCTTCCTCTTCAGCTAACTATATGAAAATTATTTTTGTGTTTAATACATATTTACCTTTAAAATGTGTTAGTTGCTTATTAAAGGCACTTGAAAAAACAGGCCTTTGCCCAACAGTTTGCTTACAAATTAATATTCAACTTTATTTTTGTGTACTTTTCCCATTATCTTTCAATAAATAAAAATTCTACTTATTTCCAGGGAAACGTGCTATTTCAATACACATATACACTGAATAAATAATATTCCCTGTTAGGTTCTTATCTGTCACATTGTAAAGGCAGTAACACAAACTCCTTGAGTAGCAATTACTTTGAGAATTTTATGTGGGAAGTATGTACTGTCATCTATATATTCAAGCATAGACACACATATTTTACCATCTATTGCATAGATTTCAACTGGTAAACATGGACCAGAGTCTCTTCAAAGGTTGGTACACACCTAGAATCTTCACTTCTAAAATACCGAGTTTTTACAAAATTTATTAAAGACTATTGTTTTGTAATTATAAAATTATGGTAGGTCACATGTAATCATAAAGAAATTTAAAATACATCTCCTTAAAACTATGTATCATGTCCTGTATTTCTAAAACTTGTTAACAAATATTTTTAGATCTATTCTTGCAAAGCTTCTTTATTTAATATCATTCAATGAAAGAACAACAACCCTGCTTCACCACAGCTCACTGGGTGGGCGGGCAGTTGACATCATATGCCAAATCCCTTTCTAGCTACTCTGCTGTGTGCTTACTGACTGGGCATAAGGCATCTCACATCACAGGGTTCAATCCACTATTTTGGCAGAATTTATCTGTAACTTGGGGAAATCACTCGCTTAGAACACAAGTTTGACTAATCGTTGGTCAGAGCAGAAAGCACTTCATTTGAAATGGCTCGGTAATTTTCACGCATAGAGGTAGCCTCAATAAAATCTGTGGGAAAGGCAAAGCAGAACGTTTCAGCCGTAGAGCTTGAGGGAAGAGACATCTGCAATCAATGAACGCGAAATTGTTCAAGGCTTATTACCCGCTGCGCAGGGTGCTAGAAAGATGGAGAAGAGGAGAGAAATGTAAAACTGTGTTCCTGTCCTTCAGTTGCTTCCAATTTGGTGAGAATGCTTGAAGAGCACTGACAGAAGACAGGACGGTGTCTCCCCAAAGTGCAGTCACGTGGTCATTTGAGGACTGGGAAGGCCACACAACCCTGAGACCAAGGTACAGAATGTGGTCTTATCTGTGTCTGCCCATGTTTGTGCCTGTTTCTCCCTCAATCTGAACAGTCCATGAATACATGGTTGGCCTTAACCTCATAGTTTATTTGAAAGTTTGGATTTTAAAAAAAAATAGATAAAATTGGAGATAAATTTTAAGGATGGAAAATATTTTCCCTATCTTTGACAAAGATTTAAGGACAAAAAATTAAAAAGGCAGTAAATTCAGATGGACACAGAAGTAGAAAAAATAAAGTGAGCAAAGTGGGCACCTGACAAATGAGGTGGGCTGACAAGTGGCTTTGACAGAATCTTTAACTTCACGAATAATTAAAGCCACGAGAAGTGGAACCATAAGGAAATGAAATCTTTACCCACTAGAGTGTCAAAGAGTAATTAAAAATTATAACACCCCATACTGCTAAAGACTGGGAGAAACGAGGATACTTGCTCACAGATAACAGTAAGAGACTGCTTCATCGATTTTGAAAGGGACTAAGCAATATGTATTGAGTCCTAAAGTAAGCAATAATCTTTGTTTCAGAAATTCCATTGTTAGGACCTTTTCTTTCGGAAGGAGTTCTGCTCAAAGGTTTAATGGATGTTCACAAGATGACCAAAGATTTAAAAACTTGGAAACAATATCCAATAACAAGATTAATCACAATAAAGTTCAAAATTAAAATGAACTTATACAATGATATTGAATGACAAGAGAACTTCTATCAGCTAATATCTGGTAGAGATTATAAAATGTATGAAATGCATTTCAAATTTTGGAAGAAATGTTACGGAAAAGTTAAGGTGAAATCAGTAGCAACTATGTGGATGGTGGGAAGACAAGTGCTTTAGTCTGACTTATAATTACCAAAAATCAACATACAGCATTTTTGTCATTTAAAGTAATTTAGTCACAAAACAAAGAACCTGCAAAGAACTCTTGAAGTAAAGTTGTTTGTATACATTTTAAGATCATTTTTTCAGACCAAGGAAATGCTTGCTTTATCTTCACTGTAACTTCAGCAAGAGTAGATAGATATTTAACAATTTTAAAGGGCAATATTAATTTCTGTTAGACCATCTTTTATAATTTCTTTTTAAAATGCCATATCTGCAATTATTTAACAAAGTAAATTTTATCAATTTAACAATGAACTTGAATAAAAAGGGAAGTATTTAAACTATGTATCACAGTGTATAATGCAAGCAATGTTTGTTCATAGGTTTAAGAGATTTTTTTTTCTTAAAATGTTCTTGGGAAGGGAGAAGAGGGATCACAAAGGGACTTGTTTACAGGTCTTCCTGCTTGAATTGTCCACCGAGGATATTAGGGTAACACATGCAAAAACTAAGCTCTGACCACACTTTTCTTCATGGTTTAAATATAACTGACTCTCAGCTATCATAAATAACAAGAGAAGCAGAAGATCAGAGATTCCTACTACTGTCTCTGTAACATGTGCTGCAGAATTTTCAGAAAATATATTTGTTGAAACTAGGATGAATCTGGGGTACACAGAACTGTGTCAACTATCCAAGAAAAGGCAGTCTGAATTTTAAATGATTCTTGAATAGAATGATCTAGATTACGGATAAGCATATTTCTTTGTTGTGGCTCCTAATTCTAAATTGAAACAGAAGGACTTTATGATGATTAGCTTATAGAAGTTATTTCTTCTAGAAAATTTTTCTCATCCATATTTACTCAGAAATGGAAATGATCTCATAGACTGTGCAGTGGGATGGCTTTTTCTTCTTGTGTGTAGTTTTGTTGTTGTTATTCTTTCTTTTTGAGATAAGGTCTCATATAGTCTGAGCTGGTCTTGGCTCCTGTTCCTTCAGCCTCTGCCTAGCTTTTCTTCAGGTTCAGTCAGACCTTTGGGCTTCCAAAGTCCTTTGTCAGCTAGTCAACAGCAAAGTCTTTTTCAATCATAAAAATGATTTCTTTTTATATAGGCATTCTTATGGAAGGAAGAAGTTTTCTTCAAGCTTAATAGACAATGAATAGAATTCATATGTTTCCTCCCACATCATTTTAAAAAAAATAGCAAGGATAGTTTTCTGAACTTTCTGATGAAAGAATAGCCTGTAAGCAAGTAAGCAGACTCCAGAAGGGGTAGAAACAATTCTTTTATTCAGGGAGTTCTCCTCTGTGAGTCAGATCATACATCAAGTGATCTTAAATGCTGATTGTGATCTTGTCACCAACCTGAACCCTCTCCCAACTGTTCACACAAACATAATTTCTCCTCGGGACAATTGGGAGTAAACGTGTAGGTGAACAGACAAGAGATCTGGTCATTATGAGAATTTTGCTTTCACCTGACTTGCGGCCATGCTTCTCAAAACACCTCCCATGACGCCCTCTTCCAGATAGTTCCCGCAGTTCCCTTCGCCGATCCCTCTCTCCTCAGCTGCTTCCTCTTTCTTGATAAATATTAATGGGCCACTGACTATGGAGAGGGCTCACACTTCTGAAGTTTATTAGCTTTGTAAAAGGCATCACGGTACAGTTCTCCAACCATTAGAAATAAAACAAGATTGTCATTAGCTAAACTAAAGTGAGAACTGTGGGAAGAACACCTTAGTAGTCAGATACTTATATCCTCACCTCTTTGTCATCCCCAAGACATGCCAACAAACTAGGCATTTAATGACACTCTGTCATGCCTCTGTTTCATTCTCTGGAAGAAATGAAGGCATGTCAGCAGGGTCTTTCCCAGCATCAGTGCTCTGGGTATCTATATTTGTTCATCAGCTGTCTTCAGAAATCATTGTTTTCTTCCTCTTCTCAGTAGGACAAAGTTCTTCAGTTCTAACGTTGTGATAAATTCTATATATGAACACTTTTCACTGGTACCTACACAGAAAAAGTAAGCACATACTTAATTGCTATAGCTATTTTAAAGTTTTTCCCAGAGAGATCATATTATAGAACAAAGCAATAAACATTAAACTCATTTGTAGAGATCCCAACAAGTTCAAATAGAAAATAAATTATAAATAAGCTGTCATTGCTGAAAAAAAAAAGGAAATGTTCCCATCTTTGGTTGGTTTCCCTGTCCCTTACAAAAAAACAGGGGACATGATCGGCTTCAGATATGGCCAGACAAGTCACATAAGCTGTTTAAAACCACTGCTTCTATACATATTCAAAACAAACATTAAGTACCATGAATAAAACCTTATTTGTGATACCATCACAGTACATTTTTACCTTCTGAGTTGAAGACTGTTGAGCACTTTGGTTTGGATTCGGAATACATCCTTGACATCTGACAACTCAACAAACATTTCCTGTATATTATTCATAAAAGCTGGTTTGCATGCAGTTGATCTGGATCTTGTACCAGAGAATGAACTCTCATTAAACAAGTTCACACGTTTATCTGAGAATGTAAAAGTTTGAGTCATTGCCTACTCTTTAAATGTCGTCTTGATTGCTATTAAACTGGTATATGCCAAATGCTTTCTTCAAACAAAAGGCGTAAATCTACCGATTATGATTGCTTCAAAAACAAAAACCAGTTGTTTTAAATAACATCCTCTTTTCAGATAATCTACTCCAAACCTAGTGGGCACCTGTGTTGAATTAATAAGAAATACGAACCCTTAGTAGGTTTTATAAACAAATTTAATTGTGTTTAATGAACATATTATAAAGCTCCTATTACAAAAATGATATCGTTTCAGGTACTGTGTGATGTACAAGAAACAACATAATATCTGAGGCCTCCACCTTGACAAATGAAAAAAAATGTTCGAAACAAATTAAAGGAACTGAAACATCTACAGAATAAAGTGAATTTAAATAAATGCTCAAATACAATGTACTGCGAATCAAGAAAGAAATATGATATGACTGATGAGGAAAGGCTTCGTTAAGGGAGCTCATTATGCAGTGGGAACCATCCCTTCAAGAGCTGTGAAGAGAGCAAGGTGTCCCAGGCTGGCTAGGAGAGGACACGCTGGAAGCAAAAGATGGCTTGCGTCCTCCTGAAACTACCTACACGAAGAGCTTGCCTTCTTCCTTCCAGAATTCGGTGAAGAGCCCCTGAGCCCTCTATAGTGAGCAGGCGAAAAGGAGCGGCAGGCCTAAAAGTGAAAGGTGAGCTGGGCCCACGCTGCGGGCTCCTGGAGGAGAAGCCAGCTGAGTGGTGCTTAAAGTGGATGATAGAAGCCACTGAGCGTTCCAGCAGAGCTGCTGTGTGACCAGGCAGCCACCTTTCATCCAGGCCTTCAGCCCAGGAAGGGTTCTTAGGACTCAGAAACCACACAGTGACAGGCTTTTGATGACTTGACTGAGTGGTAGAAAGATTAAAGAAAAGAATAGTCAGAAGAGACATGGGAGAAAGCAAGTATTCTCAGTTATTTAAGAAATATTCTCAGCAATTTAATGTAGGATTATGATATTTTTAATGTCTGGGATTTTCTTCCTTCAATGAAAGGAGAACCAGTGGAGTCTTCTGCAGCTGAGGTTTGGGGTAAGACCCTGTAAGAAGTGATTGGCTGGTTCGTTTCCTGAAGGAATTTTCAAGAGCTTTAATGTGAAGGATTACCAAATCTTTTTTTTTTTTTTTTTTTCTGAGACAAAGTCTAGATTGACCTTAAACTCCTGGTCTCAAGCCATCCTACTGCCTCAGATTACTGAGTAGCTGGGACTTACCTGCATGCCATCATGTTCAGCTACTGATTTCTAAAATGAATTTTAGACCTAGTTATTTTTTTGTTGTCAAAGAAACAGTTCACTTTTTTAAAAAAATCAATTAATTATCCAAAGTTATATAACAAAACAACTTTTTAAAGAACTCTGTCACTTATACTGTCAGAAAATCAAATATTTGAAAGTACTTTGTCATATATGATAATATTTATGCTATAGTGTTTTATCAAATTTAATAGAAATCTGAGTGTCAATACGTGAAGTTTTATTTAATTTTTATGTGATATTTTAAATTTTCCTAAAAATGTAGACACCTCATGACTGAATTTGGAAAAACTCAAGGGTAGAAATTGTAGAGAATTCTGTATTTCAGTAGCTTCTTTTCAATGTATAATTTTTATTGAATTTTTGTGCCTTTTATACAAAGCATTTTACCTATCTTTATGGCCCCTCCACACTCTTGTATCCCCTCCATTTTTATAATTATCTTCAAACTGAAATGCAACTAATTTGTTGATAACTTCATAGTGACAAAGGGACAATACTCATCTGTATTGTAAATCAGTAAAACCCTCACAGCTGGGTAATGCTAAGCGCGAAAACACCCATTTGTTCTCTGAGAAAAAATATTTGGGAGAATCGCATTTCTCTGCAGAAAGCCTACAAACTAACTACAGGAGTTAGAATACGCGTTGAAATAAATAGCGTTACTGTAGCAGGGTGGGTACGAAACTTTGCATCTAGAATTGCTTCTGAAGATTCTGCGGGTGAGTGGCATGATTTTAATTCATGGCGAGGCTCTGCTGTGGATAGGTCAGGTGTAGATCTGAAGTATCCCACTGTATATCGGAAGGGTCATCTAATAGATTCAAGCTCCCGCAGCCGCCTCTGGGCTTAGAATGTTCAAAAAACCGTCCCATACTACTCTGTGCTACTCTACGCTTAACTGTCCTGAGGAAGAATTTTGTCAACAGTTTACAAACTAAGCAGAATCTGAAAAATATTAAATGATTTTTCACTTTGTAGATTTATTGAAATGTAGTTTTTGCTTCAAAAATTTGCTTCAGATAAAGAGTCAAAAAATTTCTGGTTAAGGAAAACAAATGGACATGATAAATATGTTAATGCAAGTGTATTAATTTTTTGTTTGTATGTGTATGTGTTTGTATGTTCATATGTGTGTATCTATGTGAGCATATGTGCAGAGACCAGAAGTCAACCTTGGCTCTTGTTCCTTAGGCATTATTAATCTTAGGTTTTGAGACAAGATCTCCCACTTGGAGCTGGGACTCCCTGACGTGGACAGGCCGACTGGTCAACAGGACTTAAGGGTCCTCCTGCCTCTCGGCTGCTATCATAAGCACATGCCACAACGTTCAGGTTTTCATATGGGTTCCAGGATTGAATTCAGGTCCTCAGTCTTATGTGACAAGTACTTTACTAACTGAGCTATCTTTCCAGCCCTCTATTACATTTTTGACATGGCAAAACTTTCAACTGTAGAAAGCAATGGTTAAGATTTTTGCTAGACATGTTTAATTGACACAGCAATTTGGATCTTTATAAAAATTTTTTCAAGGCGAAGTAACAGCTATGTAATATTGAGGAAATATTTCATCCATATTTTGAAATACTTAATATAAAAAACATGGAATTAAAAATTTCTTACTGTATAATAAATTCAACTATTATATTTATTAATGAATGAAAAGAAGCATTAAGTTTAAAATATTAATTCATCTTTCATTTTTTACTTAAAGCATTTAAAAGATCTGAATTTTGATTACTGGATGTGGTGGGGTCTGTCACACAGAGAAAAACAGCACTGAACACATTTTTCTATTTGCTGTTTTGTATTCGTGTGACTAAGACCGTCAAGTAATCGCCTTTTAAAAACCCTTGATTGGGATACATACATGGCCAAGAAATCATACGCTTATACAATAAAATACGAAGTCAAGCTCCAGCTTGATTTAAAATTTGAATAGGGTTTTTAAAAGTTGTACACAAATTCAATGCATAACATCCTGAGTATTTGTAGCTTTTTTAACATGTCTATAAAAAGTAAATAAAAATTATACATTTCTTCAGAAATCCACAAATCCTGTCCCATTTATCCTGGCATGCTAGGCAAATACAACCATTGAATCTGTGATCACATGGGACTAAAGCTGGTCAGCACTGTCTGGGTTTGATTGAGAAACAAACTTAAGATAACCCGAGTCAAGAATAATGCTAAGGAGAGCCATCTGCTGACCATGGCTCAATTTGTTTCTGTGTTTCTGGGGTTCAAAGAAGCTATGTAAAGAAGCATGTTGACTCTTTGGATGTCAGAACATCAAGATATCCCCAAAGCAAGCATTCCAACATTCCAGCATTCCTTGGATCCCTCTCCAAGTTTCTCTGAAGTGGCTCCCAGTGTCCTAGCATGGAAGCTGTACTGGACATTTGTTGTGGTTTCTCATAAAGTCCACACTATAGATCATCTGAAGTGGTCAGTGACTACATCTTACTCAACTTGAGAGAGTTTTGGAATTTGGGAAAATAGCTTCAAAGCTTCACTCTTCTGGAGTCGACCTGAGAAGGAGGAAGAGAAGAAGGATGAATATAACTCTTAAAACAACATACATCAATACATTCACATCCACAGAAACTTCCTCAACTGTATGGTGATACATATCAGAATTTGTAGAGACACAAAGAATCTTTTTTAAAAATAATGCTATTTTAAAACCCCATACAGGAACAGGCCTGAAGCATTGAATATGTATTCCAACAACTCTTATTTCTGAGGACACTGTTTTAATATTTAATCTTCTGTTTGAGGATTTTCCAGATTCAATAGAGTATACAAGTTACTCCATATTCTTGTATATTTGAGTATCGGAAGAGACAAAATTTTAAAAAGACACTTTTGATCTAAAATGGCATTTCCTATATAAAAGCAGAGTCAAAGGAAGGTGGTAAGTCTTTTGTAGTAAGTGCGTGAAGGAATTTGGGTAGCCTAAAACTGAATGTGGTTTCCCGAGGAAGCTGTCCAAAGCTACTGGAAAAGATAGAGTCAGGAGGAATGGCAACAGGCCTATCAATAAAACCTGGATGGTGAAAAACAGCCCAGGTTATGGAAGGCATGAGAATAACTTATAAAACACCACTGTAAAGCTGTTTGTAAAACATTATTGTGATTCAAATGTTAAATGATGACAGCAGAAGTTCTTCAGGGACTGGTAAAAAGTGAACAGAGTTGCAAGAGGAACTACAAGGAAAAAAATAAAGAAAACAGAGCGGATATAAAAACTTCATAAATTTAAGAGAGGATAAAAAAGACAACTGTGAGTGGTAAAAAGAAAAGGCTTACTTAACAACACTATGTCTGGTTCCATTAGAAAAAAAGACTCAAAATTTCAGGCACTTGAACCCAAAGGGAGGGTCAATGTTGATCTCTTAAATGTTTTAGGGACATTATTCAACTATAAGCAAATATAGAAAAAGGTTATAGTAACTGGGTCTTCGATTTTACAGCTTTGCAGTGCAATTGAAGTATTAACTGAACATAAAGTTCCTTTATAGTCCATAATTTCTGGACAGTCCTAATGATACCTAATGGGAAGACTCATGTGATGCTCCGCAATCCTCATCAGTTTCCTAAGAACAAGACCCTTATAATAGTAATGATGGATATGCCACAGGGAATATTTAATTGTTCTGACTTTCATTTCAGATCTGAGATAACTTTGGGGGTAAACAACCTGTACAACTAGTATCACTGGGGATTGTTTTGGAACCTAGTATTGTTAATCAAAATGAAGACTAGAGTCAGAGTCCCTGTGCAAATCAGAGGTAAGTTCTGCTCATTCTGAAAAGGGATTTCTTGTTCTTTCACTGCCCGTTTTGGAATTTGTTTGTTCCTAATTATTTTGGCTCAGCTTGTTAGTCAGAGAAAGAAGAATAAAGCACAGCAATGATGCAATCTTCTTTGGCTTAACAAAAATGAATGGGCTTTTCAAAAAGTAAATTTAAGGGATTGAAGCTGAAAGACATTTTGATTCTGTCTGTCCCACTGGAGGGTTTTTACCTATTTTACAGTGATCATCCTCCTGGAAGCATGACTTATCATCTGCAGTCAAGTCTCCGGAGAGAGTGAGTCCATTCAGTGTTTACACTGTTCATTTGGTTTGTCTATGTCTTAGCTAGCTCACACATATCTCCTCTGTAGGGTCTCAGTTATCTTGCTTATATGTTATATTAACTACCTGAAGAGTGACTGCAGAATCATGTCCCATGTGTTACGAAGAAAATGAAAATGAAGAGCATAAAGAAAGCGGGAGAGAGAGCGAAGAGAGGAATCAAAGGAATTTTCTCCTACACAATCTGCCCCTGAAGAAAACATCTGCCTGGATAGTTTCTGCTGAGAAGAGAATAACCTGTTAACTCAAGCCAAAGTTAGCAAGGGTAGGGAGGGAAACAGCACGTACTTCATGAAAACCAAGGAAGAAAATGAGTGGATTGAATTGCACTTCTGCAAGAAGCATAATATATAAATGTGATTGCTAGTAAAAGCAAAAGAAAGAAAACTATGCATATATTTAGGCAGAAATGACCAGACAAGTTCAAATTTAGGATAATTTGCACTCCCCGAAAAGCCACCAACCTAAAACTGCAAAGTCAGGAAGTTGAAGTGGGGAGACGTGTTCCAAGCTGCAGAGCATGGGGATCCTTCCATGCTTTCAGACAGCAGAGCACATTTGGTTAATTGTGTTATCATCATACCCAGTCCTCTTTGACTATTATAGTATAAAAGTTGGTGAAGTTATAAATGAAGACTTACTTTGATATATGTAGATGCTTTCTGGCCCTGGATTCCTTGTCTCTAAGAGAGATCTTCAAAGCCTTGTCCTATGGAAGATGGTAGAGGTTCCAGAGGGCTTTTGCCCCTGCGTTGCAACAGGGTCTGATGCAAATTAGCCTGGACATGCATTGGGACTCCAGCGTTTTCTCAGAAGCAAAGGCCATAACTTTCCCTGCCAGTTGTTCCAGGATTTAATGACCAGTGACCTTTCCATGGGATGATTGACATTTGCAGGTGGGTACAGGGTCTTACATAGCATAGGCTGGCCTCAAGTTCATTACGTAGCCAAGGATGACAGAATTTTTCATCTACCTCCAAGTGCTGGGATTATAGGCATGCACTACCATACCCAGCTAGTGAAAATTTTAAAGCTAACTCTAATCGTGCTTCCAGATCAAGAAAGTAGAAAACAAAATCAAAGAAGAGACAGAAAAGCCTTGCATTTCATGTGAGAATCTTGGGCTTTTCTAGTAGAGCTGAGTGGCCATTGACTCATTTAAGACTGAGAAAAAGTACTAGAGTAATCTTGATATTATATTTAATCTTTGAGTAATTTTTTCACATGAATATAGCATTGGCATAGCTACCTACTGTGGTCTTAAGCCTTTCAGTTTTTAATTTATTAACAAAGAACTTTATGATCCAGGCCTGGTATTAGGGAATCTGTACTCAAGTTGTGAAAGTGTGAGTTAAACTTGAGATATAATCAAAGAAGTACTAAAACAGAGACAGAACTGAATCCAAGTGCCAATGGTGTTCAATTTTTGTTTGTGTGATTTCTCAGGGGTTTCTTATTCAGATAAAAAAAGCACTCCTCCAACATTTCCATTTAGATTAAAATTTATATGCCTAAAAATACTCTTGAGATACTGGGTTCTTCTTTCCATTATATTGAGACCATACCGATTATGCTGGCAACAGTCTAAGGTAGGAGAGTGTTCCCCATGCATTACAGATTGTCCGGACTAAGAGTTGCTGCTGATATTGAGCATACACTGCATGTTCAGGACTGCCTTGAAAATGCACGACTGTGTTGTGAGTACTGGAGTCACTTCCATTTTGTAGATGAAAAATATCAACACCATATTTAGGCATGTGGCCAAGCTCAGAAAGCAGGAAAGTAGTGCTCGCCAAATGCTACTGAGCCACTGATGCTCAGATCCACCAGCTTGGCCACTTCATTTTGAAGTGACATGGAGCTATTAAAATGGCTTCTGAGGAATGGAGGAAAGAAGTGAGTGTTACTCTATCTGATGGTTCACTTCAATTCAAGTACAAACACTATTTTAATTCCAACACGAACATGAATCACTAGGCTGGATGTGAGGCTTACACTGGAAAGAACAAAATCTACTCTCTGAACTCACGAATTTTAAAGGCCAGGAAATCCTCGCAACCAGGAGTGCAGATGCATCCTGTGATGGGAAAGCCTGCAGAGGAGAAATGTACAGATGCAGCAATGGCAGAGTCTCCTTGGACTTTCCAGTCCTGTGGAAAGTGGATCAGCCTATTCTTCCACGAAGTAGTCAAGCTCTATCTTGAATAGTATAGACACTGCTAGGTTAGATTTGCCGATCTTTCCATGAGCTTGCTGACCGCACTCCTTAGCTAAAATATAGCTTCTCAAGAGTGTTTCAGATGTATGCATTAGTCAGTTTAGTGGGTCTGAATTTAATGAACAGCATCTGCATGTAGTCAACTTCGGTGGAATTTACTTAAAGTCTGAAAACATGAGGACAATCTCTATCAATGATGAATAATCATGTTCAGCATAATAAAGACTTATTAACAAAAGCTTTGGGGGATGAGGGTGGGAGAAGATTAAAGCCAAATCAAATATGGATGAGCTGTTGCCCAAGATTAAGAGGGTCTTTGGTATTATAAGTAAAGAAAATTAGTGCAAGTTAGTTCATGGAAAGATAGTGGAAACAAAATTGTCCCTTATGTCATCTAATTTTAAATCTTCTATTATTTATTGCTGTTTAGAGATGCAGAGCAGGAGAAAGGCAATAGAGAAATTGAGAATCATTAAGATGTAATAAAGAGTTTCAAAGACAATTCCTAATGAAAAACAGAAAATTTCAAAAAAAAATCCTCCAATCATATTTCTCTTTAAAATCTATAATGATGCTCTGATTCTTTTGAAGTCTACCAAGATACATTATATGTTTATGCTGGCTGTTGAATTAAGATCTAAGCTTTCCCTATATTTAGGGGGCGAAATCTTTGTTGCTTCATGGGAAAGACATTTAATTGTGGAAAACTAAGGAAAGATAAACACTGAAATCACAGAGTGGGAATCATTACAGCTTACTAACATTATTTTATATAAAACTGGAGTATAAAATTTCTTATCTAAAGTATTTGTGAGTAAAACAGAACCAAAATGTTAACAGTTATCTCTCTGTAAGATAATGGCAGGCCTTGTTTCTCCTTATACATTCCTTGACTGGTTTTCAACGTTTCTGCAACAAGTTGATGCTGATTTTTTAATTTAACACTTTTTTTGAGATTTCCATAGATGAGTACTATATTTTTATGCAGTCCTTCCTCTCCCCTACTTCTCAATTTCTGACCTGTTATATGTGTGCGTTTGTGTGCGTGTGCATGTGCGTGTGTGTGCATGTGTGTGACAGTAAACTGAAAACTTAATTAGAAATCTAGAAAATTAGTTATATATGTTAGCCAGAGTTTATGAAGAAGAAACAAATCCATATAAATCTAATACCCCATTCTGGCTGGAACTGGAAGATTCAACAGATGTTATATTGGAATTGTAGTAAAGGACATGATATGGCCTCATGAGATTTGGCTGACAAAATGAATTTAAATCTGCACAGATCAGAGAAACTACACTTGGTTGAAAAACATGGCTATCTGTAAACAAAAGGAAGCAACAGTCTGATGAGGAAATGCTAATTAGAGAGGCGCTGCATCAGTGAACAGCAAACTTTAGAGAGTAATGAGTCGCTTAGGTAGCATATGGACTATTTAAGATAGAAAATGGAAATGTGGGGGAGAGGCTAATGATTATTTAGCATTGTCTTTGTGCAAAACATTGTGCTAACATCTTTTATGTTGTCTTTCATTTTGAGCACAATAACCCTACAAGGTAGGCATTGTTTCCTGTTTGCAGGTGATCAATAATTTAAAATGATATTAATCATAATAAAAATTAAATACTGATACAAGTATATTGACTCCATTATTTGGTTCAATGTATTCTGAAAAATAAAGCCTATTAATACTTGGTACCTAAAACAGTGTGAGGAAGGACTCATTGAAATTGCAATTAGTTTACTAAACATTAACAGAAGTGCACTATGTAATGTGAAAGGATATCTGTGGATTTATTTGTAAAATAGGCTTCACGTATCACACTCAGTAAGAACACAAAGACATCTCCTCTCTCTACAACAAATACGGTGATTATATATACCTCGACTTTGTATCTTGTTACAAGAGATTTATTCTAGTAGAGAATAGGCTGATATAAAAGTTGCACAGGTGATAGCCCAAGTGTATGTGGAAGGGGATGAGTTATCACCTGTGTGAAAAACAAAGCACTTACTGGAAACAATGAGCCAGATCTGAACAGGAGAAGGAAATGTAGCATAAGAGTTAGGTTGGAGAGATTGCTCAACACTTAAGAGTCCTGGCTGCTCTTGCAGAGGACTGGGTTTGATTCCTAGCACCCACATGGTGGCTAACATCCGTCTGCAACTCCAGTTCAAGTTCCAGGGTAATCTCACACCCTCGAGCATTGTGCAACATGGGTGCACTTGCATACACGCATACACATAAAATAAAAATAACAAATAAAATATTTTTTAAAGTAAAGGAGGAAAATTCTGGTCAAACATCAGTAAAACTTTCCAATAGAGGGGACTATCGAAGGCAAATTTGTGCCCAAAGGAAATCCATGATTTGGGAATGTTGGTCCATGGGCTATCAAACCCTAAAGAATAGCTACTCAGTTCTGAATCTGATGCTTCCAGTCGGGCTGCCTTTTGTCTGAAGTATGCTTGTCCTCTTGATCCCAAAGAAGACTAGTAACAGGATCCCTATGACTCAAACTCTTTCAGTTCTTTATACAGATGGATGTGCATATAACCTCTGCAGAGTCAAATATTTAAAATCCTCTCTAGATAACATAATAGTTAATGCAGTGCAAGTGCCATGTGGATAGTTTTATACTATATTATTTAGGGGAAAATAACGGAGAATAAAGCCAGGCATCTGAGGTGAGACCTCCATATTCTAAAGTCATAAGAATCCAGATCCTTTAAAAGCACTTATCTAATAGGAACACTAAAGAGCCACTGCTGTTGGTCTGTGAGACTGGAAGGAAATACACATGAGTAGAAACAGAAGAGAAACACTACTTCCTGCAGGGAGGAGTGCTGTCAGAAATGATCCTGTGGAGGTGGATGTAATAGTCTGCTAGGCCTGCCATGACACAGTTCCATAGACTGAGTGGTTTATAGAAATTTATTTCCCCACTGACCAGGACGTGAAAGTCCAGGACAGGTGCTGTCGACTTGGTTCCTCTGAGGTTTTCCTCTGTGGTTTATAGACTTGGCCTTCTCACAGTTCCTCAGGTGGTTTTTCTCCGGTACAGGCTTCTATCTGGGACTTGGTCTCCTCTTTATAAAGATACCCCTTATATTGTGTTAGGGTTCATCCAATGAACCTAATTTTACATTATCTATCTCTTTAAAGATTTTTCTTTAAAGATTCTATCTCCAAATAGATTCACATTCTGAGGCTCTAGGGTTGAAGCCTTCAATATATAAATACTGAGAACAAAATTTAACTGAATCAATGATATGATTGGATAGCTAACAAACGAGCCAGTAATTTCATGAAGATAAGTAATGAAAAATAATTCTAGACATGAGGAACAATGTTGGCAAAGGAAATAAAGAAAGAAATTAGAACGTTGGTATAGCTGTGCAGTCGGGGGCAGAAAATGGACCAATAAATAGGATTTTGCAGGTGTAAATAGAGGACTTTTTATTTTAGTATTTTAGCCTGTAAAATAGATTTTTTTCTTTTTTATTGAATTTTTGCAAATTTCATACAATATATTTTGATCATATTTAGATTTCCTCACCCTTTAATAAACCCTGCCCAATTTCATGTACTCGATTTTATATATATCGTGTTATATATACTGTGTTTCCTTGTGGTCATCCACCACCTCGAGCACTTAAACCTTTCTGCCTCCTCTTTCACAGTGATCCCTGAGCCTTGGGAGGCAGAGGTTTGATACAGGTGTCCTATTCAGGGATGAGCACTCTGCAGCCTCTTATTTTCTACATGTTAACCAGTTGTGAGTTTCTGTGTTAATTATCAACTGCTGTATGAGGAAGGTTCTCTCCTGAAAGTTGAGAGATGCTCTCTTCTATGGGTATAACAACAAGTCATTAAGAGTCAGTTTAATTCTATGTCCAATAATCTATGTAGCCCCAGTTTCCTGGCTTTGATGTCAATGTCAGATCTGGGCTCCAGCCTACGATATAGACCTTAAATCCTATGAGAAAGCGGTTCGTTCCTCCCATAATATTGGTGCTAGTATTGCACCAGTGGGCATAGCTTGTCAGGTCAGTTGTTTTAACTCTCAGACTTCACAGCTGGGTAAGACTTATGATTAATTTTCTCTTCCAGTAGCATGCACAGCATCTTCCAAAATTATGAAAGCTAGCCTGTGAATTCTTGATTTCTCCTTATCTATTCTAAAACTCTCACACATAGTTTCTTCAGAAAAGGGTCTTACTGTCACGTCGTGATGAGTAACTAAGAGCAGGGACAGTGATCAGAATTATTCTTAGGAAACACTTGGTAGAATCATTTGGGACTTAAAAAGAAAAACATAAACAAAAACTATCTTAATCTTACTCCCAAAGAATTCAGCTTGGATGACATTTTTAAAGCATATACCTAGGTGATTCTAACATGTAACCAAAATAGGAAACATCGCCATTTGATCTGTGCTAAGGAAAATCATTCAGACTACAATGAGGAAAATGGGCTGGCCAGCATGTGAGTCCAGTAGGTAGAGAGATCAGCTTGGAAATCTGCTGCAGAAGAGCGTGAGATTTATACAACAGAGTGGTGGAATAGAGAATGGACAATGCAACATATTAATAATTAGAAAAGGCAGGAGAACTGATTGCTAATTCAATGTAGAGAATGAGGAAATGGCAATGTCTGTAAAGAGTCTTGCATCTTGCATGACTTACTGTGCAGATAACAATTCAGGTCATTAATTACAAAAACAAAAAAGCCAGTGAGACGGCTCAGTGGGTAAAGGCACTTGTCACTAATGAACTGAGTTCAATCCCAGAACCCACAAGGTGGAAAGAGAACAGGCTTCCACAAGCTGTCCTCTGACCACCACCTGCCCACAGTGGCATGAATGTGCCTACAGACAGACAGGTAAACACATAAGTAAGCAAACAAATGTAATTAAGTTGCTTTTTAATGCAGGAGGAAGATTAAATTTTAGGGGAAAGTTAAGTTCAATTCTGGATATGTTGTACTTGAGTTTCCGGTAAGGATGTGGAGAAAACACTGATAGTAAAATGCGGAGCTCACGAGAAATCTGCACCAATGCAGCAGGCACTAGGAGACTATCTGTGTAGAAATAACCAGTGAAGTCACCAAAGCAATGAGACAGCCAAAGAGGAAAAAGGCTGAGGGTAGACTGCTGGGAACGCAAACTTAAGATGGGATCAGAGCATGCAGGGGAGAATGACAAAACACTCATGGAAGAGAGAAGTCAGTAGAGGGAAAAGAAAAATGAAAGATGAAGAGCTATCCACTGACAAGGACTTGGGGTTTGCCAGTCCAGACAGAGCTGAAGGCTTTCCCACCATCACGCCAGAGAAGCAAGAGGTGAACAGGCTGGGGGATGGATGCCATTTGTGCAAACTATTCTTTGGGGGAAGAGCATGCAAAGCCATGGCAGGTGGGGGGCTGCAGTCAGCATCACAAGAGCACGAGGAAGAAGGGCAGAAAGTAAGAGTGGAAAAACCAAAGGAGGGCTTGACTGCGGATGGGCGCAGTGATGGTTTCAGAGTGGACTGGGATTCAAGCAGTGAGATACAAGGCGATATCTGGCCAATGCGCTGCTGCCCTGGCATGAAAGAAAGAGTTCTGTGAATTCTGAAGCTGAGCCACTGGTTATACACAGAGTTCTTACGATAACAGAAAAATTTAGGAGCAAGATGAACGGAAGGCTCAAAGCCAGATCCTCAAGTTGTAGTTCAAAGAGGTGCATTAGTGGTTGGGGAAATGATACAGGCGTTCCCAGGATGCTGTGTAGACCTACTCTGACCAAGCTGAAGTTTAAGGTGTTGACAGAATAATTATGGCTGGGCTTTCAAGATAATAATAAGAAAGGGAGCCTAAGGTACATCTGAAGAATTGGCTGTCAAGAGCATTACCGTTTACACACTGTTGCAGTAAACAGTAAGAACGATGAAAGGTGTGGGTAGAGAGGGAGAAAAGGCTTAGCTTTTGAAGGGGCTTGGAGGGCATGGGGAGGGTTCTAGTCTTTCATTATGTACCATGCAGGACTGCTGCGGTTTGAAAGCCCCCCCCCCACACACCAAGTTCTTGAGTTTGAAATTTAATCTCTAAATCCTATGTTAATCATTCTGAGGGGCAGGGTTAGGAGGTAATTAGCATTAGATGAGATCACAAGAAAAGGGCCCCACGATAACATTCGTAACTTTATAAGAGGATGAGACGTCTAAGTCCACGTGCCTGCTTTGCTTTGCCATGCTGGCCTCTAACACACTATGATTGACAAGAAGCATGTCACCCAGTGCTGAGAAAATGCTGGTGCCTTGCTCTTGGATGTCCCAGCCTCTAGAATCAGAAGCCAAATAATCGTCTTTATACTTTTTTGCAGTTTCAAGTGTTTTGTTACAGTGTCAGACATCAGACTAATATAGATTGAATGTTATGGTTTAAGCAGAAAGGTGACATGTTTAGGTTGGAGTTTTAGAAATCTCTTCCAGGAACTTTGAGCAGGACATATTATGAGGAACCCAGTGACAAAGGCCAGTATTAGAAATAAATTTCATGAACCCAGGGGGAAGGTCTGGGATGGAACAGTGATGTGCTGAGGTGGAAGCAATAGACTTAGTAGGCAAATATAATCAGGTGAGTTGTGAAGATTCAGGACGTGCATTGTGAATAAAAAACTAAAACCTAGCATGATTCACAAAGAAAAAACAGAAATATATAGATAAGAAACATGAGAAGGAGAAAAAAAAAGAGGAAGAGGAAGAAGTTTTATCCTCAAGACTCAAGGGAATAATTAGATTGATTTGATGCCATAGACCCTAATATGTACCGTTACATAATATAATGATGCATAATGCTTTTAAAAGACTTATTTCTTTCAGATAGCTTTCAAATTTCTTAGGTCTATTTAAAAGAGACATGTTCTTTGGACAACAAATTTCAATTGGTAATTTTTTATAAAGTCAGCAAAATGAAAATATAAACAAGGGAAAGATTAGAATTAAAGGTTTTACAGAGCTGTGATTTTGAGGCTCACCTAAAGTTAACACAAAGGAAAACAGAAATCAGCTCTTGTCATGCTGATACTTACCATAGTGATCACACAAATCATCACAGCGTGGCAATGGCTCCAGTGGGCAATTCTGCAACTTAGTAAAGTTAGGATGAAGACATTCAATGTAGAATTGATGGATTCTTCCATCGTTTTCCTTACATCACACATAGAAATCTATCTTTGAGGAAATATGATTAGGATTCACAAATAATTCACTGGAGAGAGCAATTTGAAACTAGGTCCTTTTAGGATTGCAGATGTTCTGACTAGAGCAAAGTATCTGTCTGAGGCAATGTTTTCCCATGTTACAGCCCCAGACACACACTGAAACTCTGAAGGGTCATTTCTCATTCCAGGGAAACCTAAATAGTATCCCTAATTTTTTTTTAAGTATGAATCTAAAATACCTCGTGAAATGATGGCTTCTCTTCATTGGAGATTTTTCCACCAAGGCCAGAGGAGCAGGTAGCACAAAACAGCATCCAGGAGACACCAGAGCGAGGCTGGAGTTTAGCGTAGAAGGATCTTCAATGCTATTGTTACCTTTAAGAATCCTACTATCCTAACCTTCCTTATTTCTCAGTATTCTGTGATCCAGCCATGCCTTATAATAGTTTTAAAAACAAAATGATTGGCCTTACCATCTAAAATGTGGATGAATCCCACAGACATGTTTAGTGAAAGAACCCAGATACAAATAATATATACTCCACCATTCTACTTACATGAAGTCCAAATCCAGGCGAAACTTATCTGTGAGGAGGATCACAAGGAAGGGATTGCTTATGATGAGGCGTAAATCGAATGAAAGGCTATGAGGAACTTCTGTGGGATGATGAGAATGTTTCATATCTTTCTGAGGGTGGTGATTTTACAGGTGAATACTGTTGTTCAGCTGCTTTTAAATTAGAAATAAGTTCTGTGTACTGTACGGTGTGTAAACTATGCCCAATCTAAACAAATTCATCTCATAAAAAGTAACCAACCTTGTAAAGTTCTAAACTGTTTTATCACTTGACCATGTAAGAATGCATTGAGTCAAAGCATGCTAATATTTGTAAGTAATTATATATAAATTTATCTTCTAAAATTCTCCAAAATTATCTTTTTTCTTGCCTCCAACAAGCAGAATTCCATGTACTGTGTGTGGTATTTTATAAATGCCTACTAACACTGCCACACTGTACATACAACAACAGCAAAAAAAATAATAATAAGAAGAAGAAGAAGAATGTGCTGATCCTTTAAAGGGATAGTCCCTATATTCACTTATTTGTTCAGTGCCTGATATGATCAGCATTGTCTTGGGGCAAAGAGTTTCTCTGTGATGGGTATTTCTGTTATCAGAAAAGGAAAGAATTAGTCACAGAGGAGGCCCTGGAGTAATGGGACCACAGTGTTTACAGAGTGTGTCCTCGGTCTATCCCAAATCAAAGAGCTACAGAAAATTCCTGCCGATGCCGTGAAGATGAAGTAGTGTGCAAAGCTCGCGGGAGATGGTAGGTGGTGGTGTTCATGGCTCACCCAATGTCTGCTTTCCCTCCACCGCAGTCAGTGACAGGAACCAGGGCCCAAAACAAAAATGATTAAATTGTACAAGTCAGAGTCCTGTGTATTTGGGGTAGAAAAAATCATGACCATGAAGTACCCACAGCTGAGAGACCTGCACGGCCCAAGACAATTCTGCTTTCATGTGGGACACAGAATAAACCATAGTGGGGTCCACCTGTGGACAGCACATCCAAGATCCAAGGTGGGACAGTCAGAGAACAAAGATGCACATGGGTCAGGCAGGTTTGATTCTAAGACGTTTACCCCAGGTTTTGGGGGAAGAATTGGTCATTGATGCAGACTAGTACAGTGCCTTATACCTGAAGAGTGTTTGTTAATATACATAACTTCCTCCATAGCATGAAGTGCATTCTTTTGTCTTCTTGTTTTCCTTATCCTTATAACATGGCTTGAACTAATGTAATCACTCTGGTTACTATTGGGAGGATTACTTGTGTGTGTGTATGTGTGTGTGTGTGTGTGTGTGTGTGTGTGTGTACATTTGGAGGCCAGAGATTGACATCAGATGTTTTCCTCAATCAACTCTCTCCATACTTTTTTTGGACAGGGTCTCTCACTGTAACCTGGAGCTCATCCATTTGGCTAGGTTGCCTGACCAATGGCATCTAGGCATCCGCCTGTCTCTACCCTCTGGTTTTCAGGTTTCAGATGTACAGTTTCACTCCAGCTTTTACATGGGTTCTGGGACTAGAACTCAGGTTCTCCAGCTTGCAGGTCAAATACTTTATCAAGTGGACCCGCTCCTCAGGCTTGATTGCCCACTTGATAGTGGCTTGTACGTACCATTTTGAAGGAAATGCAGGGTGGAGCCAAGCCCCTTTAGCAGCAATGTTTGATTAATATGCTCGGCTCCTGGTGCAGAGGCACAAGATCCTGAAGGGTGACTTCCTCCGTACTTCCACCAGCAGGCTTTTGATCATTTTTATATTCTCATCTTGGTTTTTAGCTTAAAATAAACAGACTTCATAAATGCATGATGGTAATTCTCAGCACTGTTTAACACTTAATGTTTTGCTAAAATACGCATCTGTTAAATGACTGTTTGTATTAGCCATTAAGTATCTGTAAAAACATGTACACTGCTGCCTGTCTTGAGTTGACTCAGGAAAAACAGTGTAAACAGGATGGCATATAAAGTGTGAGACAATATACAGAGGACAGAGTGTGTATGAAGGTTAACTGATTAATAAAACATGCCTGGCCTTGATTTAGTTTATAAGAAACTTAAGACATTTATCAACATCTGTCTGAACCCAGTTCCAGTCTTTTGGACTGTGTTGAGGATAGCTGATTAATAAAAGATGATGCCTTAGGAAGGAAGCTTAGATCTTTGTAAGCAAGGACAAAGGACAAGGCAGGGCTGAATCTACATATGAAAGGCACGGTGAAAGTAAACTAGCTTACCCCAAAAAGTCCCTGCCATTCCCTCAGCATTTCCTCTCCCTCGTATTGGCTCAGGTCTGCAAAAATAAGAAAGAATTTCAAAAATTAAGTGTGGAATTAATTTACAAGACAGATTGTAGGGTTTGGGTGTATTTTTTTTTTTAGACTCTGAAATACAATCCAGTTCCCCCGTGGCTTCCTCTTCTTGGTGCGCTTAACTCTGCAGCTTTCCGTGTTTGTTTTTCATTTGTACTTCATCTTTTCGTCCTTCCTTTCCTCTTCACTGGAATAAAGCACAAGCATTGAACAAGTGCCTCCCCTTGCTAGCTGGCAGACAGCTCTCCCGTTTGCACTGCACATGTAGAAAGCAGAGCCCCAGTATTCCCACTGACGCTGAATTATTCCTCTGACCCTTCAACCTAACACATTTAAGTTCTGTGAAGTCACTTTGGGACTTTCTTTCTTCAACACCCTGACCAAGGATTTGGAGGTAAAATGGAGTAGCCAATGCAGTTAAGCCTGGCAATAAACATCTCCAACAAAACATCCCATTGCCACCTGGGTAGTCAGGAGAAGTTCCAATGTAACACATGGAGGAAAGAGCCGAAATTTCTAAGAGTCAGTCACATGGGTTAGGGAAGAAATTCAGAATCATCACAGAGCTCTTAATTCATATGAAAATAAATACCTATTACAGAAGCACAGAAAACCCAAGTTATATGTAACATGAGGCATTAGTAATTTGTAAAAAACGAACCTGGGGAGACTTTAAAAAGCTTCAGTGTCATGGTGTTGTCCGTTGTCAGTTGAGTATTTACTTTGAAGATGGATCTCATTGTCTACAGTATTCAGAGGCAATAGTATTCAGAGTCTACACTGGACACTGGTCAAGATCCTGAACAGATAATCTGAGGTGGACAACTGGGAAGGGGATTGGGGGCGAGGGGAGGCCGAATCCTATGAAGTTCTGGCCCACCCAGATATCATCTCGACCAGCCGCATTCATCCGAGCTCACCTTCAACCATTTCACCTGTTCTTTATGCTCTCTACTCTACCTTGAGTCAAGTTCACCGTGCATCATCAAAACAGAAAAAGGAAGGAATAAAGGAAAGTACTCTGATCTGTTAGAGGCCTGGGAACAATGTGGTGCCTTGATCATCATGCTGTACAGCTTTGCCCAGCCCTGCTTCCCACAAACCCAAAACTTAAGGCACAAAGAAGTCAACAGAAATCTCATCAGGGGGTATTCTAGGAATCTCGGTAACAAAATTGACTTAAAAATCCACCTAGAGAGTCACACAGCCCCAGGGTTAAGAGGAGAATGAGAGCCTTCCCACTAAGACCATCCTGGGAGTCTCTGCTATGTCTGATACCATCATTCCTTGTTAAATGCAAGTCATCCAAGAATTCCTTTTTATGCTTTTTGTAATATAAAACAGTCCTTCACACAGACGAATTACTTGCCATGCTAGTCATGGAAAAATGATAAATATTAGGTGATTAGAATAAACTAAGTGCCTGAAACTTGCTTAGCTCTAAATTTGTGTCCACATATAAGGGTTCGTATATTCACCTACATGCATATATTGTATGGGTGTGCACATATTTACATGTGTGCCTAAATATGTACCTACATTAAGAGAGAGAAACCATAATTATAGTTCATATGTTAATCACCTGGCCTCGGAGGGTGAGAGAGGCTATGAGACAGGGTGTCTGTGTGCTGGTGCCTGTTCAGGCAGTGTGTGTGTTCTCGTTTAAGAAGCTGCTGACAGGGGTCGGGGAACTGAGACTGATAACGCCACAGGAGGGCTGTGCAGGCATAACCTTTACTTTGTGCAGGGAAAGCCCCTATACAAAGGGAACTGGGCTGAGCTGGGCAAAGCTGAAGCAGAACTGTCCAGTAATGTCCAACATGTGGTGTTGCTTAAGGCTGAGTCCCCCCGGGCCTGGGAACGGCACTGCAGCTGGAAGACTGTGATCTGGTGAGCCTGCCCTGCTGGGGTCAACGCTGGAGACCACACTCATGGCGGGAAAGGCCAGGTTTCCCCAAAGGAGAGGCATTTTTGCTCCCAGTATCGTGGGAAGAGTTGCATCCTGGGTCAGAAGATCTAAACTTGGAAAATATTAAATGAGGCATTCCTTGAAGGCAGAGATCAGCCACAGCCTGTCGGTGCGCTTCACACTCTTGTCAGCCGCGTGGTGAGCTTTCTGATTCTGGCTGTTCTGCCTCCCCGGGTTCCTGAGTCGCACAGCACACCGTGCACACCGCCTACAACTCTACAGCACATCTCATTTAGAGCACTGTGAGGACAGTGGGGGTGGGGCACTAACCTAAGAATGGCTTGTGCTCCGGTTCTTATGACACTTCTCACTACCATTCCTTGACCAAGTAACGCTCTTCTCCCTGTTCTCCTGTGGAAGGAATAAAACAGTACTTGCCCTTGCTGTTTCCCAGTCATCTGAGGGAGATGGCATAAGAGGATTTGAAAAGGGAGCTGTAGCTTTTAAGGCATAGTTCTTCCACACTCTCCTTCTTGCCTCAGGCTCTTTGCATTAGCTGTGTTGTCTCAGCCTAGAATACTTCCCCCAAATATGCTAAACACATTCTTCCTTTTCTTCAAGTGTCTACCAAATATCCTTTTGACAGATTTCTCTGACTGTTCTGTGTAGAGTCCTGTCTTCTTAACCTCCAGTTCCTATTACAGCGTGTATTTAAACTGCTTTCTTTTCCTCTATTTCTCAGGTCACCGACTGATACCTATTCTGAACATTCTTTAATTCCATAAGGAAAGAGGTTCTGGATTATCTTAGCCTTGTGTCTGACACATAGTAGGGACTTAGCAAATATTCAAGAAAGAATAAGTGAAGCAAGTCATTGTGAGGTATTTATTAGAATTGCCTGTTCCCACCATGTAGATACAATCCAGAGTTAAAGAGGAATTATTTGCCTAGTGCTGACAGGCCTGTGATGAACATCAGAAATGTCCAAGCTCACATGCGTTTTCCTTGGCCTGTCTCGGTTAACGTATGACTGTAAGACCCGTCAGTTTATGCTTACCTCTTTCCTCTGTTTTTCAAGCCACTGGGCCTCAAGCACAAGAACTGTATCTGGAGGCAATGGCACAAGGTCCCGTAGGAACAAAGGTTTCCTGAAGGCTTGCTAAGAAGGTAACGGAAGCTAACATATTTGCTTTCACTGTGCTTCCTTCAGCCTTTCTGCCTGTGTCTTTCTCCATTCACATTTCTCTGGGATCCTGGCTGCTGAGGATGGCTTTTCTAATACAACATATCCCTGTTTTCTCTCTCTCCTCTCTTCTCTTCTCCCTCCACCCCAAGCTCTGGGAGCCTCAGAGACTATGCCAGCTACAGTCCCCTGCTAGCCGCTTCCCGGGCCAGGAACACCCTTTGCAGCCTTCCTTCTGAGCTCAGCCTGCTCTCTGACATTGTACCTTCCCAGTGGGCCTGTGCCCGAAGCCTTGTCAGTCCTCTCAAGCTTCCCTCCCTCTCCCCTCACCAGCTCATTCCCTGAATCCTTTCTTCCACTTTTGCTTGTTCTATAACATTTGTCATATTTTAAAGTCACTCTGTAATTTAGCTTTGCATTTGCATTCACTGTTCATATCTGTTTAGAACACAAACCCTGCGACAGAAGGGTATGCTTTTACTTCTTCCTCATTTATGTGAGTCGAGGATTTTGAATAGGACCAGGCACAGAAAGGGGCGCTCGATAAGTACTGCCTTTTGAAAGACGAATGCAATGTTTTTCACAACCTTTGACTTTTCTCATGTTGATCAGAAATTTTAGACAATCCTCATTCTTTGTGAGATGCATGGCTTTAACTTGCTCATGTGTCCTTCATGGGAACATTGAATTACACACATAGTACTTCAGTTCCATAAGCATTCATTTGGAAACTCACTTGAAATCAGGCAGTCATGGTGCCGGGTAAGGAGGACACAGACAAAGACATGGTTGCTAACGTCAAGAAGGCAGACAGACTGGACACATGGAAGCAGGATCAGAGGAGACAGCCCAGTGGGAGAGAAGCAGCTTTTCCAGGTGAGCAGAAGAAGGGTTTCAAGATACCTTCTTGCAGGACTGGAGAGATGGCACAGCGATTGTGAACACTGACTGCTCTTCCAGAGGACCTGGGTTTGGTGTCCAGGAATCCTACACAGCCACAAACAACCATTTGTAACTCTAGTTCCAGGGGATCCAAAGCCCTTTTCTGGTATCTCTGGGCATTTAACACAGGTTGGAGGCATTTCACACAAGTGTACTTACATATGTAGGCAAAATACTCATACACATTTAATTTTTTAAAAAACATGCCTTTTCATAGGAGGTGATGTTGAAGCTGAATGAGAATTTTCAAGATGAACCAGGCTTGTACAGTCTCACAGACCAAAGAAGATCATTCCAGGCAAGAGGATAAACAACAGCAAAGCCCAACAGCATGGTGGCTACAGGGCTGTATAGGTTCAGCACTGAGGCAGAGTAGCATGCAAGACAATCAGTGGCTCGAAGAAAAATAACGACAGCAGTAACCATAACAGCCTGTGTGCAGAGCACTTACCGTGTGTTGATGGGGTGATGAATCTTTGCCCATTAGCATGTTGTTTCCCCTTCAGTCCCAGGACAGAAACACTGCTATAATTCCTACCTGGTAGATGAGGAAGGTGAAACAACAGAGAAACTTCTATGTTAGATGATGAATACCACAGAGGCTTAAAACAACACGCTATGTGTGTGTATATGTATATGTGCATATATATAGAGAGAGATAGATAGATAGATAGATATAGATATAAATATATAGATATGCAAAAGGTCTAATCTGTCTGGATCTAGGCCTGATATACTCAGAAAAGAGCAACAAAAGTAATTAAGATTAAAGGGCTGGGCATGGTGCTCAACCTTGGGAGGCAGAGGCAGGTAGATCTCTGTGAGATCCTCACCAGTCTAGTTCACATTGTGGCTGGGACTAGGGAGATCTTGTTAAAAATAAAAAAGCAACACTCACCCCTCAAAAAAAAAGAAAAGATTAAAGGAAGTCTGAGACCTTGAAAATATTGTTACTTAAAGGAAAATTATTAAGAATTGTTGTCATTGTTTTTGACCATGAGAACTTTTACTACACACAAATAGCAAGAATAAATACTTTTTTATGTGACTGGTAAATTAAAAAAAAAAGTCTGAAAAGTAAAGATAAGC
Organism: Eospalax fontanierii; assembly: GCA_035773235.1. Taxonomy (NCBI): domain Eukaryota; kingdom Metazoa; phylum Chordata; class Mammalia; order Rodentia; family Spalacidae; genus Eospalax; species Eospalax fontanierii. Next base: position 63,684,351 of record CM069539.1, on the reverse strand, counting down.
ATGCTTTTTAATATTCTACAGAAAGTTGTACTGAAACTTTATAAAGGCTCACTGGATCTTTATTCTCCCTCCTCTAGTAACAGTCTTAAATAAATATAATTACTTTTGGACAATAAAGTGCTTCAGTCTCGTATGCTGAAGACCAATAAAAAATACCAGTTACTTGGAAGTGTTCCTGTTTGGAGGCTGACCTGGCCCTTACACAGCCGAGTCAGAAGGTGAAAGGTTAAAAGTGCGTCCTTGACTTTGGACCAAACATAAAGTGTAGACTTGGGATTTTTAAGCCAAAGGTAATTTTATTTCCTTTTTGAAAACATTAATTAGGCACTAATTTGGACAGTCTCAAGGATCCGAGTCAATTAGAACACATTGCATGTGACTTTTTCAAGCTGAAGGCCCTTGCTTTTTGCATTTATAGGCAATGTACTCTGGATAAAATCTCTTTGCAAGGAACAATAAAAGGCTGAATGACGGAGACCATGAGCCTAGGATTGATGTAATAAAAGAAGTTCTCAAAATTCTGGCACTTCCCTTCTGATGTAGTGTGTGTTATTCTCATTTGTAAGTGTGGGTAACGGCCAAGTGGAACCAGAGAAGCGTGTGCTAATCCACTGCCATTCTACACTGACAATAAAAAGCACTTGCTGTGTTTCCCATCTCAATTCTGTAGCCCTTTTGATTCACACCTATTTTCCTCCCGGCTTAGGTCTCTTCCATATTATTTATACAGCACTACCATAGTCCGTCCACACATTACAGCCTGCTGCCGTTGCAGGATGTAACTATTCTTATGCCTAGAGATTCAAGAGATACAACTTGATAATTGCACTTTAAAAATTATTTAATCTGGGGTGTGTGTGTGTGTGTGTTGTATGCTCAGAGGCTAGAGGAAGGCCAGAGGAAGATGCTGGGTCCTTCTCTGTCTTATTATTTTGAGACAGGGTCTCTCACTGAACCTGTAGTGAGACTGGGGACCTGAAGTCCCAGAGATACTATCTCTGTCCCCTACAGCACTTGGGATACAGGTACATGCAGGACCCTATCCAATTTTTTATGTGGGTGCTAGGAACTGAAGCTTGGGTTCTCATGCTTGTACAACCATCCTGCTGACCCACTGAGTCACCTTCCCAGCCCTGCTTAATCTTTTTTTAAAATGAACTCTTTTTTGTGTTGTTTGTTTATTTATTTATTTGTTTGTCTTTTTTGAGACAGGGTCTCCCTGTAGTCTCAGCTAGCCAGGAACTTGCTATGTAGACCTGGCTGGACTTGAACTCAGGGCATGTACCACCACACCCAGCTGAGCTCTTCTTTCTGTATTTTTAATACTACCTAACATTTCCATTTTAATGAACAGGCTACCAAATTCCCTACTTGTATGTAATGACTTTTTCTACAAAAATATGTCCATAGAGATGATATATTACTGATCAAAATCCGTGTTTTTATAAAAGGAATTGGGAAGCATGGCCCATGGGGACAGTTAAGAGGTAAGCAGACGCTACCAGTGGGTGCTTGGCTTTGTATCTCTGAGGTAATGGGATGCCCATGCTGTTTTTTTTTTTTTTTCTGAGTAATTTCATATAGTTAGATTTTCATTTCTGAAATGTATCATTCTGGCCATAAGTAAGGAAAGGCTCAGTGACACCATTTACAATAATAAACAGTTAAAGACTTTGAAATTCACATGTGATATATTCATGGATTGGATTGGATTAGATGAGTGGCAGAGCAATATGGACCTCAGGAGCTATATCAAAGGAAGAAGTGATAGATCTTTTGTTCTAAAAACTAAATATTTGAAGGATTCTTGTAATGAGTCTTAACAACAAATTAGACAGGAGAGGTAAAGGGAGGAAAGTTCAGGAACAAATCCTGAGGTTTCTATTATTGGTAACTTTGTGACTGGTGATCGGATGGAGTTGGCGTATGGAGGAATATGATGGTGTATGTCTGAACACACGGGGCTTGAGATGTGTGTGGAGGTGGACTAGGCCAACGGGTGAGTAAGCATCTGACTGGGAAGCTCAGGAGGAGGCTGGGCTGGAGACAGCAGCAGGAGTTATCGGCACCAGGGACATTTTGAGAGCTTCGGGGTGGTACAAAAGTAGAATTAGAAGAGAAGATCGAGAGATTACTGTGTTCTGAGAAGCTTCTGTGAAAGGGAAGTTACAGATGGATTGTGAGGAAACATTCAGAGAGGCAAGGCAGAGTGACAGGATAGGGCCCAGCAGCCAAAGGAAGGTTTCAGGACATCAAGGTTGCAGAAGGGTCATGTGGGATCACACCTACAAAGGAACCTTTGTGTACAGTGAAAACAAAATTGTCCACCTAGACAGAATCATGTACAGGTGAGAAGTTGGACATTATTCTATTATAGTAATAAAAAATCATCAGATTGATGCAGAGCTTTACAGTAGATGTTTACAGTAGATGGCAAAGAAGAAGAAACCTGAAGAGAGCAGGTAACTGCCAAGTTGAGATTTTTGACAAAGAAAGCAGTTAGAAGACGTGTCTGTTGAATATTTTGCACTATAGTACCGATCACAAAATATAAACCTTTAAGAACATCTACTGAATATGAACTATAAGGATTCAGCTTGTATGAGAATCTTGCAGTGTATGTTCTTACAACTTGGTTTAAGGAAGATCCAGAGGACTACGACAGTTTTCCTGGGCTCACACAGCTAAGCGCATGAAGGAGGCCTGAGTTTAAGTCTAGCAGATGCTGCTCTGGCTCTCCACTGCTTCACTAGCCTTTTACACATTAAAAATAACACTCTACAATTTCATAAAAGCAGCGCCCTTGAAAACATTCACATCAATTCAGTTTCAAAATTGGGTTTTCCTCCTTAGTCTCTCCATGGGGAAAAGCAACATTTAAAAAATGATTAGTTAGGCAGAAATTGTATGTTAAAGTCAAAATAGGTTTCTAATAAAATATTAGCCACAGAAATATGTAATGTATATACTGTGCTTGAGGAAGCAGTGGTCTCCACAGAGGTGAATCCTCAGTGGTAAGGAAGTGAAGAAAATTTCTTTTAAAAGAAACTTCCAAATAAAAAATTGCTACCAAAATGGTGGCCCAGATAAACCTGCTGAATCCCTGTCTTCCACTTGACAAGCATTTTCTAGAACTCTTTGTTCTACTAGTGGAATTCAAAGTGGTGGTGAATTAGCATTCCATGCCTATAGAGTGATGGTAAACACAAACTGTATTTTAGACTGTAAGAGTGTAAATGGAGTTACCCTGTAATGGGGCAATAATGCCCCACTAGACACCACAAGCTAACACATAAAAAGCTCAGTGCCTGGTACCGGTTACCTCTTTCGGAATTGTTGGCCAGTGAGATCTCATATACCCCCAAACATTACAGCCTTTTGCCAATCAATGCTCCTGATTACCCTCCAGAACTCGATGGTAAGCCCTTATTGCTGAAAGCATCACATATTTGAGTCATAGAACATAGAGAAAACAACTTTGTAACAATCCTAAAGTTTCATCCCACCTGGAAGTTTCATCACTACAAGCTGCACTAACAACCAGGCCAGCAAGAGCCTACTAGTGCAGTAATGCCAGGAAGGTCGTGAGGGTAACACTCAGATTTAAGGCCACTGTACAAAGTGAAATATGTGCCTGGCACCGTTATTAGGGCCAAGAATCCTGGCTAAGCACATCCTAGGCCCCTGGGGAGAACCTGGACTATGTGTACTACTATCATGAGGCTAAATATGTACACTGTTAAACTGACTCCTTATCCTTATACTTACGTGCAGATTTGTACATCTCCCAACCATCACCTGAGAAGCTTCCTCTTGCACCTGATGACAATTAATACAGAGCCCCACACCTGGTCAAGGTCAGAGAATAGCAAAAATCCCTGAGTGAGGCATTTCTATCCCATCCCTCTCCCAAGGCTCAGGGATCGTTGTGGCACCACAGGTGAATGACTGTAAGAGCCGGAGATATGTGACTGCATGAAAACAGTTTTTTTCTGGATACTACAGAGCGGCTGCACATATGAACTCACAGCATTTGTGACAGCATGCACAAGATCTCTGAAAGCTCAAGCCAGACAAAATCTCAACATAGAGAAGTGGAGGTAGGATATCCTACCCTGAGCTGAGGAGCTATTGATAGCTGGTGGGACAGGGAGAGTCTGTTTTCTTTAAGGGTGTGGCTCCTGGTAATCCAATCACACTCCAGTGGATGCCTATACAGGAGGATATGGGCAGCACAAAATGGACTCAGTGGGCTAAGAGAGAGAATGCAAAGTCAGGTGAGTAGAAAGAAGGGAGGTGGATCTGGGAGGACTTGGGAGAAGGGGATGAGTGTGATCAAAATACATTGTATGGCATTCTCAAAGAACTAATAAAAACTGAGGATGAAAAGAATGATGGTTAAAGGGGGTTGGAAAGGGGACTCAGTGGGTAAGAGTGCTGACTGTGCAAGCACGAGGATCTGAGTTCAGATCCTAGGTGTACGTAACTACTAGACCTGTAACCCCAGGGCTGTAAGAGCAGAGACAGGATATTTGGAGCTGGCTGATCAATAGCCTAGCTTCAAGTTCAGTGAGAGACTTTGTTTCCAAATGAAAATGCAGAATGGTAGAGCAAGATGCTAACATTCTCCTATGACCTCCATGTGTATCCACAGGAGCAGGGATCCCCCCCCACACACCCCCATGCACAAACACCACACACATACACCACACTCATACACACACAAAAAAAATTATACATCACAACACAGTTTTTCTAATAAACTGAAGTGTTGGAGTAAACATGAAAACTGGTGACTATAAGTGTATGAAATTGATTGCATTTTTTTATGTTCAGAATTCTTCCTTATAAAATGTAGACAAAATTAGAAAGAGAGAAAAGTAAGTGAAACAAAATACCAAGAATGTAAGAAGCTCCAGACTAAGATAGAGAAGTTCATGAATACAGCTAAATCCCACCCTCCCCCCAAAGATCCAATCAATGTCTTCATTCCAACTGTAGGTACTGAATTTGCTTTACGAGAAAGCTTAGATCCAGAGTGAAAATAAAATTGATTTCTGTCCACTAATTTGTTCTTATAGGCAAGTTACCAAAATTTCCATATGTCTGTAACTTTATTTCCATTTCCAGTTGAGCTCCAAGATCAAGAATCCATAAAAAGTGAACCACTGTCATACAGAGATTTTACAAGACTAATTGAGTTATTAATGAGTTACATAAACTAATTGTAAAGCCCAAACTTATTTTATAATTTTATTTTTAACCTAAGAAATGAGTTAAGTTTATAACCAAGAGTTTGGAGAGAAAAAGACAGTGAAGACAAACCAACTACTCCTCCCTAAATATTGCCATTATAATTTTAATATTTTTCTGATCATCTTGTTTTCTAAAAATGCTTTCCAGTTGTTGTAAGATATTTAGATCCTGCTTATTTCACCTGATGTTATATATTAAGTGTTTTTCTGCGCCTACATATTTAATGTATTAAAGATTGCATAACCTTTGCGTTGCAAGCAATATTGTGATGAATCTTCCGCTATGCGGCTAGTTTTACATTTTGGATTGAATTGCTGGAAGTGGGATTACTAGGTTAAAGAGTATGAGATTTCAATGGCTCAGTGTATTAATAAATCGCTTTCCAAAAGCATTGCCCTAATTTATACTGAGACTATAACGCAAAAATGAATGTTTGCCAACATTTAGCATTATAACTCTTAAGTGTTTGCAAATTTAACATGCAGATGATTGTATCTCACCGCTTACATTTGCGTTTCTATAAAGCTTTCTAAAATGATCTTTTTCTGTCCACTATGGGAGCTGACAAGTTGACAGAAAGTGGATTTATGACCCTTCTGGTTATAATTAAGCATTTCCCCCATTGACCACCATAACAAATTTAAATTCCTGGCTCTTGTCTTCAAAGTCCTGGATGAATTCTTTGTCTCCTCCCCTGTCTTCACTGCTCTCTTCCAATGCATCCCAAAATTCCCTTTGAAGAACCACCTGAAATAGTAAACACACACATTAAAGCATCGAGTCCCGTGGGAGACCCCCTAAACTGGGACTTCCAGGGTGGGGCCTCAAAGTACCCTGTGTTTGTCCCTCCTGAATCTCTTTGACTTCCTTTCTTTTAATAACTTTTATACCAGAAATAGGCCACATTCAAAAGTTACTTAGGAGACTCTCTCCTAGGAAGCCTGCATAGAAAATGCAAAAAATTTTAATATTTAACACTAAAATAATGAAATACATCTAGAGGCAAATGATGTTGCTCTCTTCCATCTGCGAGCAATTTTACACCTAACCATGTATGTCTGGTCCCTTTTACTGGAGGAGCAAGCAAGATTCCCAAGGTAGAAGATATCAAGTTTGCTCCTTAAGCAAACTGACTAGTTTCCTGAATGGGAAAACTAAAAATCCTGTGGGGAGAGTTCTGAGATGTATGTGAGTGGGGTTTTGAAAAGAGCTCCGGGAGCACGGGACAGCTAAGCTGAAGGAGTCCCGGCAGCCAGCTGTGTATTTGTAGTCTTCCACATCAGTGGACCTCTTTAATGAAAGCACAGCTTTACCTACCTTTTTATATTATCAATGACTTGATAATCAATTTGACCTTGAAATAAACTTTGAGTTCAACTTGGCAGGAAAAGTAGGCAGCATCTCCTCAGGCGTGGGATCTGTGATGGTGGCTGTGGAAAGGAATGAAGCTCTCTTTGGATCTCATTAGAAGAGGAGGCTCCATGTTTTGCTGTTGTTTAGGGAAAGTATTTCAGTATCAGGCTCTACGAGGGAAAGTTTTGGAGAACAGCAATCATGAAGAAGTGAGACAGCCTGTGAAATTAATGGATGTAGTTCTCCAAGGGAACTGAGAATGACCTCTTACCTGATCCAGCCAGTCTAAAATTTTCTCTCCTTTTGTTCAACTTAACTCCTTGGTTTCAATAACTCTTTAACACATCAGTGAAGAACATGAATGTGTATATGTATGTGTGTGCATGCATGCATGTGTGCATATGCATGTATGCACAATGTAGACTTGTGTGTATATTAATTTTAAATTGCTTGGCATACTTGACTTGAAAGAGACACTAGGTTGTTTTCATAGAAGAATAAACACTAATTTCTGTCTCTGAGAAAGTTAATAAGATAGTTTCTTTCTTAAAGCCCATTTAATAAATATAAGCCATGTACATGTTTCCTACATATAATCACCCTGAGTTGCTTTGTATATATGAAATATTCCTATTTTCTAAAACATTTTCTATTTAATCCACAGCTTCCATACAAACATTTAAGAAACAGTGGGCTTACTTTCTGAGTTTCATATGGACATATTTCAAGTGTAATAAACATGTTAAGATTGTGTTTTGAATGTCACTAAGACATTTATGAATACTATATGTGGGGCAACTATGAAACTACCTCAGTAACATCAGAGCAAAACTGTTTGACAAATTAAATATGGGAAAGACCTAGATGTCTAAATATAGTCTACTTTGAAAAATGATTTTTCTGAATTATAAACTCTGATGACTTGAATTCTAGGGCTACTATTTTTTTAACACCTTGTTTTATTAACCAAAGTAAATAGTGAAAACAACTTTGGGCATACATAGGCTTAAAAACGATTATAAACTTTATAAAAGTTTATCCTATCTACACCAATAGGAAAAAAGACTCTATTCTGTAATCAACTTACTGGCTGAGTCAAAGTTGAAAATCAACCCATCCCTAGTTACATACTTCTAAGAATTAAAACTTAAGTCTTAACTGAAGATGACGATGGCACAAAAACCAGAACAGAAGTCAGATTATTCTAACTCATGCTTTTTAGTCTGAAAGATTATAAAGCACTCATAAACACTATAAATAAATAAGTGCACAAAAATAGCACAGTTACTTTTTAATTAAAGATTTCTGCTTTAGATCCTGTGGAAGATTTTTTTTTTTTCTTCGCAGACTGTTTTTTAGTCATCCAGTATCAGGGAGCTTGCCTGGTGTTCTCCCAAATGACCTGGGTTCAACATCTGCTCTGAGGATAGGTTTTTTTTTTTTTTTCCTGACTCAATAATTAAAGTACGATGATCTTATTACAGTTGGAAAATGATTTATTCATCTCTATTATACATTGATTTTTGGCATGGTAGAAAACAGTGGAGAGATATTAAACGCAATTCCATGGGGCCGGAGATGAGTCTAATATTACCTAATATCTTCAGAACCAACCAGATCAAATTAGACAGTAATCCGGAGTTAGAGAGGCTGAGTCACAGTGTGAAAGAAGGGACAGTCAGGAGGATATTGAGCCTGAGATGAATCAGGGGGATCGGATGGCAGGAAGGAGGAGCTTTGTCACATGCACCTGGGGAACAGGAATAAAAACGGATGAAGCAGAGAGGGCGGATTTGGGGAAATTCACAGAAACAAAGGGGAGGGAAGATAAATAATTGGCACAAGTGGAGGACAAAAGTGGTCTGAAATCCAAAGATGCAGTGACTAGGAGACATTAAAGGAACTGTTCCCTCTCTACTTTGGTCACTAACCTTGGCCACTACTATTTATTTAAAGATTGGAGAACTTAACTAAGGAACTAAGGTGATTTCTCCCTCAACAGAACCAGCTCCAGAATACTGGACCCCATATAACTCATCACTGTTCTTACTAACAAGTACATTTACTACCCAGTTCCCCTCTTTGTGATGCCAAATTCAAAGCGTACACATTCAATTGTTTCCTCATCTTAGCCTTTCCTCCATGCCTGGCTAATGTACAGAATGTCTAAAATGAGCTAGCCCTCGGACCCGTCTCTTCCCATCTACTGGTGTCAACTTCAGAGTCTGGTTTACTGTCACAGACAGAGCAGCAGTAGCACAACAGCATCAGACAGGATGACATTATTCACTTTAAAAGTTGATTGGAGAGTGACATCCTTGAGAAATATGTTTATGTGGTTAAAAGACAGCTCAGTCTATTTATAATAAGGATGATTGGAAATAGCAACTGCTGAGAAAATTGTCCATATTTATTTAGCAGCAAGGTTTTGAAATTTTTCCTGAGAAATGGTTTTGCGTCTTGAGAACCACAGCAGCTTTTGCCAACAGCTAAAAGATGGGGAGAGGGGGAAGGTGTGTTGAGAAGGAATTAAAAATAAGCCTACTTGATTTGGGACTTTCATAGATCATGAAATCAAAGTCAGGAAAATTTCAGGAAAATGTAAGAAAGAAGAAAAGAACGGAAATAAAGATTGAAAGGAAATATAAAGAATTATCTTTTGAAATTAATAGATCAATAATTTACTAGCTCAATGAATGTCCTGGCTCTTTTCCTACATGACCAAACTTTTGTCTCTAACCCTCTGTTCCTTTCCGGCAGCACAGCTTTTCCCAGACCGAACATGACTTGTCCCTCTCTGCCTTCTGGTACCCCTTCACGTCTGACGTCCATCTCCCCAACCCTATGCACTCTTCCTGTAGACCCCCTAGCACCTTCTACCTCTTTTCTTTTTTTATTCCAGCAATGGCCTCATAGCTGGAGACCCTGTTTCCTGTCCCTCATAGTGGCATCTGAGTACAGATTTCGATCCCTTTTGCAGGGGGCAGGTAGTACCTAGCATGGTCATAGGTAAATGGGATAATCTTCTTCTCCTCACCTTCTTCTCCTCACATTTAAACCAAGCCCCAGAGGTACTTAAAAAAATATTCAATACATTTTTTATTTTTCATTGGCACATGCTAATTATACATGCTTATGCAGTGCAGTGTGATAGTTTATACAAAATTTAACAATCACATCAGACACTTAATCACTTATCATTTTTTTCTGTTGGGAAGATTCTGAATCCTCTATACTCATCATTTTGGACTATACAATTATCTCAGATAACTGTAGTTATCTTTTGTTTTGTAGAAGGTTAGGAGTTGTGGCTCTGATCCAACTACCCCTTTCTGCCCATTTAAGTCTTTTTCTCCAAACATCCTCCATGAAACCTTCTAGGCTCTGAGAACTGATCGTCTGTACTCTACCTCCTTGAGATTAAAAATATGAGATATTTGGATATTTGTCTCTTTATGCCTGACTTAAAATAATGTCATCCAGTTCAATCTATATAACTGAAAATAACAAAATATAATTCTCTCAATTCAATAGCATTCTCTTGTTTATGTAGTTAAAATATATCATATTTAATTCTTCTCTTCTAATTGAATTTCTGCAAATTTCATACAATGTTGATACACTGTTTCAACTGTACCATGCTCTTACTAAACATTCCACACCAGCGCTACCAGGCTCCTCCACCGGCCAAGCTTCCTGTAGCTCCCTCTGTGTTCCTGCTCACTGCAATGTCCTCGCTGTGAGGCATTCCCCAACCCTGCCCTTTTGTGTGTAGCAATTCTCCTGTTCTTCATGACTTCCTGCCAGTACCTCTCCTGTTAACATTCAGACTCACACAGCTGTCTGTATCTTCACAGACCAAAAAGTCTTCTAATACTTCTCTTCATCTTCCAACGGATCTAGCAGAACTTACTGAGTAAGTCAAGAAGTGAGTAAGAATAGCTACTTGAACACAAAATCTAGGACTTCAGGGTTTGATAAAATAGAACTTCATTTAAATTAAAGACAATAATTATTTATGGTTTTAGTTTTTAAAGGATAGAAAAGCTTTTATGATAGCTTTTCAGATAAATAGGTAGCAATGATAATTGATGATTGGTCACTTACTATGTGTCAGTTGCTGACCAAAGTTTGTCAGTTTAATCCTTAAACAATTCTTTCTTTAAAGGAATAACCATTCTCATTTTATACCTGAAAATGGGCTGGGAGGGGGTAAGCACATTCACTGCTGCTACGTTTCAAGGCTAGAATGTAGATCCGGGTAGGTCCAAGTTCAAGCAGGATCCAGGCATTGGGTTTTTATTCTTTTAATAGTAGTATTTTTATTGATTCTTTGAGAATTCCACACAGTGTGTTTTGATCATATTTGGGTTCCCTCCCTCCTAGCTTTCCTGCCCCTCAAACTTCATGGCATGGATTTAAAAAATATCTTTGGAGTCTAATTTGTGTTCCACAAATAGGTTTGGTTGTTGGTCAGTTTCCTGAAGTGTGGTCACCCTAACCCAATCACACCCTTAATGAAAACTAACTCTCCTCTCAGAAGCTATCAATTGCCTTAAGTTCCTCAACTGGGAGTGGGATTTATGTTCACCTCCTGCCTCAGCCATTTCTGAGCATTCCTGCGGCCGTCGCCCTAGGTCATTATTGATGATATTTCATGAAAGGGCGGTATTTCTATAATTTTCACTAAGAATTCATGGTACAAATATTTTTGTCTTTTTTTCCTTTTCTTCTTTCTTCCCTCCATCCCATCCTTTCTCTCTCTCTTTTATAAACATCCCAACTGTACTTTAGCTGTTGTTAGGCCTTGATTTTCTTATTTACTCATCTTTATTTCTGGCACTGTCTTAGTCTGCCTGAACTGCTATTAAACAAAACAAAACAAAACCCCAAAAGTCTGAAATAAGTACTGCTAACAGGACTGAGATTCTAAGTCTTCTGTGTATATGTTAGGAATACAAGGAGTCACAAACATTCCGCACACAGGCTGGGGGAGTAGAATGTGCTTCTTGCAAAAATGAAGAACTACATTTGGATCCCCAGCACCCACATAAAAAGTTGGATTTGATTGTGTGCATCTGTGGCCCCCAGCTTTGTGGGAAGAGATAGGAAAGTCCCAGGGACTTGCTGGCCAGCCAGTCTAGCTGAAAAAGTGAGTTCCAGGATGAAAGAAAGACCCTGCTGCAAAACACAAGGTGCAGAGCAATTAAGAAAGACACCCAATGCCGACCTCTGGCCTCCAAATACATCTACCTGGGTGAGCACACCCACATATACACATGAACAGTTACATACACCACACACACACACACACACTCACACACAGACATACACACACTTAGTACATAACTGACAACAGAAATCTGTGAAAGTGTGTATTGCATTTTGCAAAACAAAGATTAAGAAAATATGCCTCACAAATAGTCTATCTGCTAACTTGTCACAATATCCTTCTCTTGGCCTTAGGTTAAATTATTTGGCATACTAGGGCAGGTCACACTAACACTTCATGCCCAAATCTGACTTTTCAACACTAAGAAATTCTAACCTATATAAAAAAAAGAAAGGATGGTGCAGATGCGTAAAAGCTCTTGAACTTCCAACCTACGGTTGTAGATTCCTTGGGAAGTTTGAGACACAGAAGCTTCTTTCTTTGACATGAAGGGTGTCAGTTGGTAAAGTTGCACAGGAACCATTTTTGCCAAACCAGAGTGGCACAGACATTGGTTTCATAGCAGTTCAGGGTCAGTCCTCAGCACCTGGCTTGTCAGGGGTGAGCCAGTCCTGGGTCATGGTCACCATGAAAATTCTTTTGCCTGTTTCTGCCTCAAGTCCAGTTTCAAGTGGGGTGTGGACATTCCTGAATTTCCATCTCCACAGCTTTGTCATCTTGAGACGATTCCTGACATTTCTGAAAGGGGCAATATTTCTATGATTCTCACTGAAAACACAGCTTTCAAATAATTTCTCTCTCTCTCTTTCTTTCTCTCTCTCTCTCTCTCTCTCTCTCTCTCTCTCTCTCTCTCTCTCTCTCCCCTTAAGCACTTTGGCTGAGACTAGATCTTGACTTACTTATCTTTGTCTCTATGCCCATGGACATGGAAATCATCCATAATTTTGGCAATTTTTTCTGTTACTTCCCTATTAACTTTTCGTCTCCACTTTTCTCTAACATGTCTTTCTTCTCTGCATTAAATTTATCAACATGAACCCAGGAAAAAAAGTTTATGCTAGCAATGTCCTATCATTCTTTTCAAAAGATGTATTATAAAGATTAGCTCATTCTTGCCCAACAGAAATCAGTTGCCAGTATTTCTTCAGCAAAGGTTGTGGTCTGCTACTCATTTCTCTAGTTCCATGCTAGAAAGTGAGGGATTCTGGGTAGGTTGACTAGGCCTCACTGAATGAACCAAGGAGCTAACGACACAATAGACCTTAACACAGATGAAAAAAATAATGTATGGATTCCAGTTCGGGGTCTATGAGGAGACATTGGTGGCGAAGGGGAGCATAAAGATGATTAAGATTGATTGAGATATTCTGTGTGAAATAGCAACTCAATAGAAAAGTTAAAAAGTAAAATGAATAAAGAGATGCATTATAAAGAGGCAGAAGGGCCACTGAGTTGGCTCAGTAGGTTAAAGGCACTGGGGTAAAAACCTGAGTTTGATCCCCAGAACCTGTGTAAAACTGAAAGGGGGAAACCAAATCTGCAAAGTTACTGTTTGACCCCTACACACGTGCCTTACACATATATTACACACGTACCACACATATCTTGCACACTAGCAATAAAATAAAATAAAACGATGCAGGAGGTGAATGTCGTGTCCATTACTTCAATGTTCATCATCAAAAATGTTTATAAAAAATACAAGTCAGTCATGGTATCTCAAACCTGTAATAACAGTACTTAGGATGCTGAGGGAGGAGGGCTGCCAGCCTGGGCTACAGATTCAAATCCTGCCTCAAAAACTAAAATAAGTAAATAAATGGCAAGTTTATAAAGTTTTATTAAGACAGTATCTGAGGCAAGAACATGTATCTAACACTGATACTGCCAAACTCAACTCTGACAACATTTGAGACCTTTAATGGACAGTGATATTGAGTTCATAGAAATTAAGTGAAAACACATTTCACAAATTTCGTATTGAACTCCAACAGGCAGTCTTTTCATCCTCAGGGGTTATGCCTAGAACTTACTACAATGTCACATTTCTGTATGCAACAGCAACCTCTACTAAAGAATTCTCCTTCACCAGCTTCAAATGCTTATCTCCAACATCTATGGAAATGGATGACAGTCAACTATGAGAAAAGGCATACTTCCTAAACTGTAGTTTAAGTCAGGACTCCTCATCACTATTACGTTAAAAGATTTATGGCCCCTCAATTTCTATATATCTCTATTGAGTTCCTTTAGAAACTCTTTTAAAGACATGACCCTAGATTTTGGTAAACACTTCTTGAGGGCAAAGATGATGTTATATACAGTTGGATATCCCTGTGTGTATGCTAGAATTTGTTTAAACTTAGTACTAACAAGCCCATGTTGAATGAATGTATCAGACATACTGTCAAACAAGTTCAGTCTAATGGAAGTTATTGTGTGTTTTTTATAAAAACTGATTAATCTTTTTGTTTTGATCTAGCTACTCAGGTTGGTCTCCAGCTAATAGGCTTTAGCAATCTTCCCACTTTGGCCTCAGAGTAGCTGGAGCTATAGATATGCTACATCACACTTGATTTTCATTAAATCTTGCAACAACTCAAGGGTCCAAATACTGTTTTCATTCTCATTTACAGATGAGGAAATCAAGGCACAGAAAAGTCAATAAGTCAGCCAAGGATGGTTTCTCGGTACTAAGTACCTGTGCCACTATCCAAACCCTAGTAGTCGAACTCCAAGCATCTTCATCTACTGGCTTCCCTTCACGGGGTCTCTCGGAGAATATTCATGAAGGCATCATCAGGCATTTATGTACTGGCACATCATTCACAGTCATGAGGACTTTGGAAACAGTAGCTGTTCATGGTGAATGTGCCCTGCATGCTCCTTCCTACAGCAGGACGAAACGCGGCCCACTGGCTACTGTCACAAGACCAGGCCTTCTCTAGAATTCAGTCTCTGTCTCTCTCTTCCCTCTCTTCCAGGATGATTCACTTCTACATCTAGTTATACTCAAGGACTTAGCACCTTTTTTCAGTTTATCATGCTGGTAATAAATTTGGATTTATACATTTTGGCAGATGCTAAATTCAAAAATTACATCATATTTAAGTTTAACAATATGCACTCAAAATCATTTTCCAAGTAAATGACAAAAATTTTTCCTTGGGAAATATTGACCGTGCTAGTTGTTAGATTTGTTATTCAGTTTTCTACTTGAATAGATTAAAAAAAACTAATCTTAAACTTTAAAAAATGAAAGTTTTCTCAATAAACACACTACATACACCATACTTTATGTAATTCAAAGCCTGGTATTAGGAATTTATATGACTACAAAAATACACTTACAGCAGGGAGTATTTTATACTAATTCAAATGTGACTAAGAAATGTTGCATTTCTGTAGTTTTAAATTTTACTTTCACAATATGGAGATTCCATTTGTCCAGTAAATGTGGAATTGAATCTGAGTCATCATTGGAGCCCCTCTCCTTCCTTAATGATCTCATGAGAAATCATAAGCCTTAGGGATACTCAGAAGTTGAGAAGAGTATCTATTCTTCAGTCCACTGTGGTCATCATAGAGATCTTCATTGTGTCAGCCTATGTATGACTCCAAAGCCCAGTGCAATTTGCTGATTGCCTTGAGGAGGGCACACAGATGCTTGGTAAGACGCTTCCTCCGTGGCCTGGGAATTCCTTCTGAGGTTCTATCATTTTGTCACGGAGTTATCAAGCTCCCAGCTAAGAACCTGAGTGTCTAACTAAAGACCTTTCACAAGCTACGGAACACCTTCCTCTTGCCTTTCTTCCTAGCCTTGGACACTCATTTTCATTCTAGGAACATCCAGTTTATTTCTTTCAGTGAGTTCAGGTGTTCACCAAGGACAGAGAGAGCCAGTGATTCAAAGTATGTTTACTCTCAGTGACAAGATTTTCCTCAAGGAAAAAAGTACAGAGGCTAGTACCTAGAAATACAGGAGGAGATGTACAGAGAGACGCCTAAACTAGCACTTGAATAAACCATTCCAAGATCTACCAGGTTCAGGGTTCTTGCTTTCAGCTTGCTTCCAGTTTCAGCCAGGATGAGAAGAGCTGTTTGCCATATTACCTACCACATGAGCAGTGCCAACAAAGCCTCTGAATTCAGAGGATGGGATTAGTGTGCTGTCAGTTGAACTTTCCAGGACTACTAGCAAAAAGAAATCTGGCTTATGGGAAAGCTGTTCAGGAAGACACTGAAAGAGAAAGAGACAGAGATAAAGAGGTACAGAGACAGTGAGACACAGAAGACACACACACACACACATACACACACACACACACAGACAGCGCATCAAACAAAGAAGGTAGATGTGTTCTACCATCTCCTGAAAAACTCATGGATGAAGAAGGCTATAGGAATGCAAGGACTGAAAAACCAGACAGTATCCAGTTTGGTGCTTTTCTCCTGATTATGGGTAGAAAGAAAAGCAACATTAAAGAGAAATCAGAGGGTGCAGATACAGACTTGGTGTGAGATGTGTGATAGTAGGTGTGTCTGTACTATATTCCAGGTGGGAACATCTAATAGATGCCAACCCACAAAGCTGTCCAGCCTGAGTTTCTATCTAGAGGAGCTTACTTTGGGGATTCTGAAAGAAGCAGTACCACTTAAACACAGCAGCCTGACTTACATCCAGCTTTTCATTGCATCACTAATCATGATAGGAAATCCAGTGTTTATGCTTATCTTTACCCACTTAAAAGCAGAAGTTACGCCAGGTGGTAGCCGCAGTGGTCTGGAGGAAGGGATGCCATAATAAGTCCTTGGTACCAAGCTTTTCTTTGTTTCTTGATGAACTTAAACCTTGGAGGAATCAATGTTTGTATCTCTCAAGGGAATTTCAATAATTTGTTTGTGGTTTGTTTGTGATTATACTAGCCTATTACAACTGATATAAAAGGGTATTCTAGGGATTTCATCCCAAAGGCTTTGGCAAATAACCACTGTCATTTCATGGAGCATGGGAAGGAGGCATATCAGTTGTCAATGCTAATTTCTCCTTGAGACAAGTCTTAAGCATACTTTTCTTACTATACTGTTTATATTGACAGAATGATTTCACACACCACAATAAGGATTCTGGAAGAGAATGAGATATAAAGAACTAACGCTGAAACAGGTTTTAAAAAAATAGACTATTTAAAAATCTAGTACTTCAGTCTAAAAGAAACAATAATAGATTGCTAAGGTTATTTTTTGCCACAAAGGTTGTTTCCAAGGGACCTCAAGGCAATTTCATTGAAAAACTTAGATGGCCTTTGTTGCCTACTTCTACCAAAAAAAGTGACTGAAAAGACACATGCAGAGCAGGTGTAGATTTATTTTAAAAAGTGATAAAGAATTCCTGAGAATGAGAAGGGTTCAAGGGAGTCTGAAATTTATTGTACACTCATGTTAGATGTATGTTAAAAGGATTTATTTATCCATTTGTATGTGTATGTGTTGTGATCATATGCACGTGCCTGTGAGGGTGTGGGGTATCTTTTTCTGTCCCTCTCCTCCTATTCCTGTGAGGCAAGTTCTCTCCCTAAACCTAGTTCACATTTCCTTGGCTAAGCAGGAAGCAGCAAGCCCCAGGAATTCTCCTCTCTCCAACTTGTTGAAACAGAAGTTATGGGTATACACAGGATGCATGGCTTGTGATGTGGGTGCTGGGGTCTGAATGCTGATCCTCGATACTGGGCATGTACTCTTCACCACTGAGAGCCATTCTCCGTCCTGAAACTTGAGAAATCTCCATCCACTTCCACATCTATGTGACGAGCAGTCTCAAAGTGCAAGTCTTTGTAAGAGTTCTATTCCTTACAAGTGACTTTTGAAGGCTCCCACGAAGTCTAAATGTTTAACACAAGAATTCGAAGTAGTTTAGAGGTAAAGTTTAGATACTGACAGCGAAACTGATAGCAATTAAAAATAAGAGAAATGTAAGTATTTAAGAGGAATCAGAGAGAAGCTGAAGGAAGGACTGGGGTAGTCTGTAAGTCAGTTCAATCAGTGTGAAAGTCCAGGGGGTCTCAAGGCTGAGAAGATGGAAACAAAGACACCTATGATTTACTTTAAAATGGAATGCTAATAACGTTAATAAACAGTAAGATCCTGTTGCTTTCTGCTCTTTTCGGTCTCCAGCTCTTGGCCCCTGCCTCTGGGCCACCCTGTGCTCTTCAGTGTTATTCAGCCTGGCACAGTAATCCCATGTACACCAGCTTCTGGGGTGAGCTATTCAGTTCTTCATTGACCACTCAAGTTTCTCATTCTATATTTTAATCAAGAATCCCTCCTCTTTTCACCAGACCAACAGACCCTGGCCTTAGTTCTTGTTCCTACCTATTGAGCTCTAGTCTTCCATCTTCAGGATCTACAGAACAGATCTCTCTAGTCACAAGACTGAAAACCCTCCTCAAAGTTCTCCATCTCCTCTACATTAGAGTAAAAGGCTTACTTGTCCCCTTTGAGAGCCTTGCATGGCCACTTGATGTTGGGACAGAAACATTACTGCTGCAAAGGACACAGTTTGCCGGAGAACAAAGTCAAAACAGGGTAACACAGCAAATGAAACTCTGAGGTCTGTAAAACAGAAGCTTTTCTCAAGAACATCCTCAGAAGTGTGTTCTAGAGAAGCCAAAATCAATCCATCGGTAAAGCTAGCTAGCTTGTCACCAATAGATGAGGCCTGTGGAAAAGTAAGAAAATCAATGTAGAAAATCAACTTGGGGGCAGCGAGGAGCAAACCATCAAGGCTCTTTCCAGCCACTCTCTTCTCTAACCAAGTGGTCTATGTACTTGCTTTGGTTTTTATCTTGAAACAGGGTCTTATGTATGCGATACTGATCAGAATTCACTGTGCATCAAAGGATGACCTTGAACTTCTGATTGTCTTAAGTGATAGGATTATGGGCCTGAGCCACCACACTTGGTTTATGTGACACTGGGGATCAAAACCAAGGCTTTGTGCACGCACTGAAAACACTCTCCTAACTGAGCTACACCTCCAGCCCCTAAACTTTTATCTGTTAACATTTGGGATCAGGTGTTTTATGATCACTGTTGAGCATATAGTCCACATATAAATACTTATTTTTATATTTATACTATGCAGTATAAATACATGTGTGTATCATATGCAGGAACAATGAGGTTGATAGGGTTTTATATCTGATGAAAAATCATAACCAATTAATATAGCTCACGAATCATGATGGTTTCATACCATCATAAACTAGTATCTCAAGGCAAAATTTATGCTCATGGGGAGAATCATCATCAATTTGAATACTTATAAATTCATATTTCAAATAGTCTTTTTATTAGTTTAGGTTTTGTGAAGTATTTTCAGACTTGATTAGCTAAGGAATTTATTCTCTTCATAAAGGGCTTGGTAAAGGATGGATTTCCAGCACTAGGCATTGTTTATGGGTCAACTCCACTGTCTTCCTGAAATTTGCTGTGACTGATCGCTGGTTGTTATCTTTACCAATCCTTTATAAGAATATTTTTTAAACATCTTGCTCATTTTGTGACAATAAGCTAGCAAAAGAATCACCTAACAGGATAACCAAACTGTATGGCCATTTTAGGAACTGACAAACTTCAAGTTCAAGAATGTAAGTGACCCTTTTTTTCCCACTCTAAAATGAGTATAAGGTAATACAAAGTCTTTTAGAAAGAACTTAAATTAGACCTCTTATAAATCAGTGCTTTCCCACTGATCCAGTGGGGGCCCAGCTTTCTACTGAAGACAGTGTAAATTCTTCACACTGAAACAAAATAAAACAGCTACACGAGACAGTGCAGTTAAGGACTGCCTGGTGTTGGATAATGGCTATGAGAAAGATTATTTCCTTCTCCCAAATATAGATGAAATTATATTTACTAATGTAGCAAACCCTATTTAGACACTTTTCAGACTCTATTTCCAGTGTGGCAATGAGTGGGACAATGGTATCAAATACCTCAAATATTTTGGTGATTAGAAGAATAATTAGAAGATTAGAAGATTAGAAGAATACCCTCTCAAAAGAGTACACAGGCAAGTGGGGCACTGTAAATATGGTTATTTGTGTTAGGACCATGGCTTTCGTCTTGCCAGCTTCTACTGAAGGCCTGAAACCACAGGTCTGATTATATAACAGTGACAATTTCAGACAACCGGATATAGTCCTGAAAGTGTAAGTTCCCTACTTCTGTTCTCTGGATCTCACAACAATCTTACAAAGTTATCTGAGATACAAGAAATCTCTACAAGGAAAGCTCTTTACACCTACTTCATATGTCATATTTTTGGCTGAGTTTCATAAGGCAAGGGCACCTTGTTGTTAAAAATATAGGGTCCTTCAGTATCTGGGTGAGGGTGATATTTGCTATCAGTATATTTAAGATAAGATAAAAAATGAATCCCTGCTCTTCAAAACATATCCCACCAAACTGTGTGGAAGGCAGAGAGAAAAGGAAGAGGGAGGGTAACTCCAGTTTGAAAAAAATCAGTTTGAAGATTTCCCAGAATATTATAAATGCTCATATCTGATTATCCTCCCACTCACATTCCATTAACCAGGACTCATGCAGGACCGCAATCAAATGAGAAGGAAGTTGTGAAGTATGGCTTTCCCATGTGTCTAGAAAATGGAGACTGTGGTGAACATGGTTTGTCTCCATCAAGTACAGAGGAAACAATCAACTGCAAGAGCAATCAGAAGGGTACAAAATAAAACAGTAGATACCATTTTCCCATCAAATTGCCAAGAATTAGAATACCAAATAAGATCGATGGGCATGGCAATAGGAGCCATCCCAGAGTGGAAGTCCGAACACGTCTTGGTGAGCAGTTGCACAGCTGTAAGTGTGCATGAACATACATTCACCCCAATATTCAGCAACTCTGTTCCTGAATTCATATCCCATGATAAGTTCTGTGCAATGTCCAGGGATATTTGTCTTAGATATTTTCTAGAGCTATGGATGAAAAGGAAGAGAATCAAAAGGTCAATCACTAAGGATATGAATAATCAAAATGGATCATGCCTGCAACCAAAAGTATACTCTGCAGAGATGAAAGCAAATAAACTATACACACACATACACATACACATACACACGAATATACATAAACACACACAAATACATAGACATATTCATAGCACATATGCATGCACACTTTCACATGTATACAGATACACTCAAATATATACATATGTGTGTGCATATATATATATATCTTTACATGTATAGAACACAAAAGCAGCTTGATATTTGCTGTCTTTACAGTATCTGATTCAATCTTATTTACTGGATAAGAAAACAGACAACAAGAAGTCAACCTCCTTCAAGGTTTTATATGGGAATTTTATTTAAGTTCATTTGAGGAATTCGCTTTCTTTTCTAATTCCTGTCTTTCTTCTCTAAATGATTGCTTTCCAATTCAGGAGAATGGGAGGCTGAGGAGGATTCAAACCAAAACTATTTTGAGTATAAGAATCTAGGCATCTAATAAAACCATATTTTTAACTTTTTGGAATTGTGCACATCTGCATTCATTTGTTTTCAGTGGTAACCCAGGAGGAAGCACACAGACATTTGTGTGGAGACTGCACAGTGTAAACAGCATTACCACAGCCAGGAAGAATGCAAAGCAAAAACTAACATGGGACCAAAATCTAGACCTACAGGCAGCCGCATATACCAAGGGCTCAGGATTTTCCTGTATCTTCTCTTCCCATGAGGAATGCTTCATCAAAAGGTACAAAGATCTGACTAGTACCTTAACTACTGCTCTGTCCTGGTTGTATAGTTCATCCACTGCCAAGTTGCTGTTTGGACAGCAGTTAATTATCAGCTGTCTGGGCTAGGACACATAAACATGCTACACTGTTATACCACTCATGTTTTATTTGATTTCACTTGTCATCAAGGTCCTTGATTGGAGCTTTGTGATTTTGCTTGGAGAGGTGATTTTCATGCCTGTTGAAAGCTACCTGTCATTCATTTCATTCTTTGTTTTGAAGGCCTGCACAATCCCCTCTCAATTGATGAACCAAAGCTACCAAGCAACTGCTTCATATGGCAGTTGCAAGGAATTTATTCTAATCATAAATGAGAGACCACACAATGACATCTGGGTGACATAATCAGTCTTCAGTTAATAATAACGTTCCCAGCATGGAGTAACTAAGGGAAAGACCACAGGACCACTATTCAAATTTCAGACATGAGAAATTAGTGAGTATACACATAAGTTTGTGAATAGTGAGGAAAACTCCAAAGATGAGATAATTGTGTTTTCCTGATCCTCTGGCAATAATACAGAGCATTCACAGTCAACACAGGAGAACACATGGGAACACATGTAAACACAGAGCTGCCTCAGGTGACTTTTTTTTCCTTCAACTGATCTTATGTCTTCTGGTCAGCTCCTTAATGAAGCCTGTGCACTGACTTCAGATAGGCTCCATCTCTGACCCTTACTTAGCAGATGAGGACAGGTGTATGAAAGGCCTCCACCAAGCAGTGTGTTGGGGAACTAAACACACCCTCATCATGTCCATTACTCATCTACTGTGGGTAGCACACGCAGAACACTCTTCTTGGAAAGGAAAACTTCACCTTGCCCTCCCATCTTAAGAATTTCTCAGTGAGGCCTGTGGTCAGCTCCACCCACCTCTCTAGGTCTGTAACAAGCAAGTGAGTGAAATATGATTTTGCCAAATTACAGTTTGGGAAACCAGAGTTTGTTTGGGCTTACTTACAAAGCAATTATGGACAGGGGGCAGAATTCTCCTACAGAGGCCAGGCAGTGATTTTCACATTATGGAATTTCACATTTTCTCCAGAACCTCTGGTTCCGCTGACTGTCCCCAAGATGGCGAACTGTGGCCACAGCTGCACTCATCTCTTTCCCAAGTTATGTGGCTCCCCCTTAGACCCTCCCTCTACATACAACTCAAGTCACTGGTTGGTTGGGAGAGGAAGCTGACTCTATTGGCTTCTTCCTGGGTCTATTAAGCTCCTTGTGTTTAATCCATTCTGACAACTAGAGGAAAAACTTTATACCACAGCTCCCCAGTCATAGCCTGCAAGTTAGGCTCACAGTCAGAAAGAGATTCCTACCCCCTGGGTAACCCTCAGAGCTCAGAAAGGGTCTTCCTATTGAAAAGACTTCTTTACCTATGAGGTTTTCATTCTTAGAGGGCAAGTGGGATGGGAGAGACCTAAACAGAACAGAAGTATCATAAAATCCATAAATATACCACATCCTTAAGAAATGAACTTGTCCAAAATCTTTACAATTCTTGTCTGATTCAAATGTTAAGCATTTGCATGGTCAGCATTAATTGACTTTGCAAATATAATGTTAACATAAAATAATTTTAAGTAAAATTTCCCAGGGGAAAAGGGCAGCTATGGGATGAAGGAGAAACTGGGAGAGAGACCTCCCAAAAGAATATGAGGTAGATCTGGCAATCACAGATGCTAAGGATGGGAGAGTGGTGAGGCCCTGAGTGGGGAAGACGGAGCTTGATCATGAGTAGAGCATATGAAACTGAATTATCTTTGACCCCCTTCCTAGTCCAGGGGACTCAAGAAAGCATACTATATTTGAGATGGAGGCAACTGGCACAGGGTGCAGAACGTATTTGGAAAAAGGATTCTTGACCATGAAAGCCCAGAGCCAGAGCACAGTGTGGAGAGATTGGCAGAGGCAGGCCGAGCTAGCAGACTGAAGGGCTGAGCTGATGGGTAAGTATGCAGCAGAAGCTGGAGGCTGCAGACTGTGCCTCATACCAAAACTGCAGAGGGGACGGGGCAGCAGAGAGAGGCCTGAGGTTCTATCCAGTCACTGAGTTCCAGAGGTGGGAAGCTGGTCTGATCTGACAGTGGCAGGTAGGGAACACTGAGTCACTCCCCCAGCCAAGTCCACATTTCTGGAAGCCAGAAAAGTTGGGCCATTTCTCTCCTAGGCCACTTAACTTCGGTACAGTAAATATACTTGAGGAACAAGGTGGCGGAAGAGCTAGACTAACGCATGGCCAAGCCAACCCTGTGTCCTTCTGCTGTCACTGTTCCTGATGGGACTGACTGGGCTGTAGCATGAATTCTGGGAGGGAGAGATGGCATGAGACATCATAGGTGGCAAACCAACAGGGACATGTTCTAATATTCCCAAGTCTTTCCTTGATCTGGTTCTACCTATAAGAATTCTTATGAGAATCAAATAAAACATAAGGCACCTGGATTTAACTAGTGTCACTCTATAAAGACTCTTCAACTTTGAACCTTGGGGCCTTTTAAAGCCCTTAAGTATTATTGAAAAAGGGCACCAAGTGCTTGTACTTTTATGAATCTCTTTTACATTTGTTTTAATTGAAGAAAGCTCAACCTCTATATTAGCTTCTGCAGTTGACCTGATGTGTTTGTTTGTTTGGCTGAGGTATATGAAAAATCCAAATTCACGCAATGTGAAGTTGAATAAAAACCGGAATTTTAAGGCAGCTCTTAGGTGATTATCAATGTTCCTGTTGATACCATACCAAGATATAATGAGATAGTTTTAAAATTTTGAATTACAATGGAAATCTGAAATTATACAAATATAATGACTCAGTGACCTTAAAGTCCACTGAATAGATGTGTTTGCACAGGCATGTGGAGGCCAGAGATTACCATCAGGCATCCTACTCAACACTCTCCACTTTATTTACTTGAGGCAGAGTTTTCTCACTGAATCTGGAATATTCTAGTACAATCTAAGAAATGATACATATCATTGGTAACCTCTCAAAAATTGTGTTAAACCTCTTATGGTATGAATTCACACACATATCTGTCTACTACCAGAAGATACCATGAAAAAAATTAGAAGCATGAAGCTGAGGCTTTCCATCGCTATCTCTGCCCTGTTTAATACAACTATTATGATTACTGCTACTAGCACATTGTTAAAAAACAAATCAACAGGCTGTCTCTCTGATCCCAGGAGGCAGCCCAGTAGTTTGCCCCCACCCAGAGTTTCAAGGAATACTGGTGTGCTGAACATCCCTCCTGCCCTGCTGGGGGCAACCCTGATGACACTGTGATGTGTGATTTGGGCACTATTTGGGGGAGAATGGCGGCTGTCAGGGATGCCACTTCTCAGGGGGAGACTTCACTTTCCCTTCCTCGTCCTGGACTTGGAGGGACATAGCTCACGTTCTTCTCTCACCACTCTAAGGACCAAGGCGGCTCGGAAGCTCTGGAATCTTCCCGCTGGTTCCTGGTACTCTGACCACCCTTGCCTTCCACCTCGTCTTCTCCACTCTCCCCTTGTCTTCATTCTCTTGGTAGGACTTCTGTCTACAGTCCCCATTTCCTGGGGCTGAGCACTTCACCTCACCGCAGTCTTAGGTCTCCTCTTCTTCCACCCTTTGTTCAAGGCTGTCTTTCTTCCCTCTAACCATCATGGATCCCTCTCACCCAGATTAAGATTGAACTGCCCCTCTTGCGATCTTCTCAAATCTCTATCCTCTTGGACTCAGGGACACTATCCAGTCTCACCACCTTATTTTTATTGCAACATGGCTTGGCCCCAATATAAACTTGACACATTCTCACAGATTCTGATTTTACTTCTGCACCGTGCAGGGCAAAATGCACCCCCCCCACCCCCGCCCAGTCTTGCTCTGCTTTTCCAACTCCTGTCTGTCTTTGCTTCATCCTGCCTTTGCTGAGTTCCTCTGGATCTCACCGCAGACATGCAGGTCTCCGTAGGTATGTCTGCTTTTCTAAATTCTTCAGAAAAGTGTGATTTCTCTTCTTTGTTTCTCATATCCCTTTTCTAAGCTTGCTCTCTTTAGTGCTTTGGGCTGCCCTAGCATCTCACATTACTTTTTCTCTAAAGCTTTCTTCTCCTGCCAGGAGGCCGCTGGTCCACCTCATGTCTGACCTCCACACAGACCTAAACCCGCATGGCCTTTTCTCCCCTTTGTTTTTCTCCTCAAGGCAGTTGCTGAGATTCCCAGTTTGCCTACTCTGAAGATTTTTCTTTAAATTCCAATGAAATTGTCCTGTTTGGGTCCATTCGTAAATTCTTTTTTGGGAATGAGACTGTGAACTCTCCTGGGGACACTCAGTCTTCCCCATATCATTTTGGTAACCACAAATAGATGCCCAAATTCTATGAACTTATTTTATTTGTTGGCCATATGGAAATTTTCTACAGGTGTTCAGAATTCAGCTACCAAGCAGGTGAACTCCTTTATTTATCTTGATGTCTTGCCTTGGGTCATTTGAAAATGCAAACTACTTGCCTCTTGGACCAATTTAAAAAAAAAAAAAAAAGGTTTAAAGCCATTTCTTTCCTGGATTTTTCCCTTAGACTTTGGGTTCTTTCTTTCTTTCTTTCTTTCTTTCTTCCTTTCTTTCTTTCTTTCTTTCTTTCTTTCTCCTTCCTTCCTTCCTTCCTTCCTTCCTTCCTTCCTTCCTTCCTTCCTTTCTTTCTTTCTTTCTTTCTTTCTTTCTTTCTTTCTTTCTTTCTTTCTTTCTTTATGGTTCTCTCCATGGAGGGAAGAAAAGAGAAAAGTCCAATGGCAGTAGAATTTGGACCTCAGTCTCCATTAGGCACCAAACAGTGCTTAGACCATGTGGTACCAAGGCAGCTGCTTTTCTAACTAGACATAAACATTTTTCAATGTTGGTAGTCAAGGAGAGTCACACTCGGTGTTCAGCTGATACATGTGCTTTCAGAGCTACAGCTCAAAGATGTGCTCACTAGACAGAGCTCCCCATATTTTCCTGCTGCCTTCACCAGTTCCCTTTCCAGCAACAGCTTCCCTCTAGGAAGGACAGGATCCAGAGGACATCCCTTTACATTCACAGTTGCAATGGCTGGTAAGAGACATGGACTCCCTTCCTTGGTTTGAGGCCATGAATTCCTTTGCTTTGCTTTCCAATTTGTGGCCTGATATCTGAGGGTACTTTCTCTTGCAATATTTGAATGACTTAACTTGGTGCTTTCTAAAGTAAAAAGGGGTTGCTGTGAAATATGTAAATCCCACATGGCTTGTGTTCTGGTATGGTATGGGCTCATTTTATCATGGAACTAAGCTCACTAAGGTAGTAATGTGGTTTGGTCATCACTGTGACTCATGACCTCACTGAGAAGGAGGCAACCATGCGATCTGCTCTCCGTCTTGGTTGATGACATTATCAATATGGGGACAGCCACATGTCTTGGTTGTCATCTTGGACACTAACATTTTCAAAATAGCAGTGACTCATATGACCTTGCCACCATCCTGATCCAACCACATGGCCTAATTAAAAATGGTTACATCCAGAAATTTACCAATAGTACTAAACTGTAGGGGAGCATGACAATCTGGGAACTCCGTGGACTATAGGCATTTCATCATATGTCCTAATCCTCTTGCAATTATTTTTGTTTTGGTTTTGTATTTCTCTTGGATTCTTGATAAGATCAATGAAAAGCAAGAGATTCTTACACAGTCTTTTGTGACAAGGTCAATGCATTTTTACTTCAGGTCATACCAGACCTCCACAATGGGAGTTTAAATTTTAACATTCTTTTGACCTGTTTCTAAATGAGTTTTAGCTTTCTGTGTGGTACTTACTGTTTTTTTTTTTAATGACTATTTAAATTTTTATATGGTTTGACATATTTACTGGCTTTTAACTAATTTGGGGTTCTGACATTGTTTGCATGACATTTACCTGTTTTTAAGGGGATTATTTTGGATTTTGACATCTTTTATATGGTATATTTGCTGATTTCTAAAAGTGACTATTTCAAATTCTTACATTGTTATACATAAAATATTTGTCAGTTAAAAAGTTGTAGACTGTTTGGATAGGAGAAGTAAGATGTGGCCTCTACTGGTCTTAATTCCTGCCCTTTCTGCTCTATGACTCCAAATATGTTTTTCTCTGAAATAGAGTATTGGTGCTTGCTTAGGTTCCTGCCTCATCATGCCCTGGGAACCTCTGTCTTTTACTTTCTAATTACAACATCATGGACAGACTAAAGGGAAAGAAATTCTGACATCTTCCTTTCCCAAATTCTTTTATGTTCCGTTGTTTTCTGTGTTGAATGTTAAAATCTGACTGTTTTAAATTTTAGAGTCACAGTTTATTCTGATCAGAATTTTCATCAAGGTGTTGACATTTCTTTCTTTTTTTATAATAGTTTGTCACATTATGTTGGACCACAGTATTTATTGTATGGGACTGTTAATGTGTCAACTTATATTTAATACTAAGGGAAGAATTATTTAAAGAATAATAATTTGCATGATATCAAATTGACTTATAAGTTCTCACGTAAGCTAAAATTGTTAAATTACACCATGGCTCCTATTGATTGAGGATAAAAATTAATTTTAAGAAACTATTACTTCTGCTGCAGGTTGCAGTTTATCTCTGCTTTTACATATGTTTTATATAAAATAAACATTTTACCCTTATGACCTCTTTAGAATCAACAAACGGGTTTGTTGAGGGTCGTGTCTTTGCCAAGCACATGTAAAAGCATCTCTAAACATTTAAAAGAAACTGGTCATTTAAAACCTGCTTCAAAGCTGCAATCCCATCTCAGTACTTATAATAGTATATTTATATAGATGACTGTTCATAAATATATATAAATAAATCTTCATTGCTTAGTAAATTCTCACAAGAAATGGTAAATTTATGAATGTTCAGTCTAGTGCAATGGGAGTAGTGTATCCTGGGAGATGGCAAATATTGATTGCCAGTGCGGGGGGACTGCCAGGCTGTAAGGAACATTGAATATTAGTGTTTTCTTTTAAACCCTATAAAACTTGCAACTTGGTTTATTAAAAAGAATTTTAATCTTTTAATCCCATCGTATCCTATAAAATTTTTGTTTAAGGCCCAGAGGCATTCCTGAGCCTGATGACCTGGGGCAATGGAGCACTTCTCCCTTCTAGAAAACAGAAAGACTGAGGTTGGACTCCAACCAATGGGGAAAAGCCATAGTACTCTTGTGTTAGGACTAAAAGCCTACAGGGGTTTCAGGTCCTGTGTGCTTGCTGGGTCTGACTGATACACCTTTTTGCAAAAGTAAAATCTGTCTTGCTGAGTTACAAAAATAAAAGTTAAAAAAAAATAAAAAATAAAAATAAATAAATCAACACATATGGGGCTGAACCAACAGAAGTTCCTTCAGCAAGCTGGGATACAGTGTTTCTGTATGTATTATCCAAGTTCCTTTGCCAGCTCTCCCTCTGCTTCATGTATAAACACCGAAGTGCTCTGCTGAGTGCTAAGATCCCTTGACATCTTCTTCCTTGGCTTGTTTTTGCTTTGAGTCACATTAATATCCTTACGTCTGAACATTAAGACTTACAAATCCCAAGAACCTGCTCGTCTCCTTACTTGTGGATGCAGTGCAGTTATCTCGTACTTCTATCTGGCTATTTTTTAGAGTAATAAATAACTCCAAATAGTGCTGTAACACCATAACCATTTCATTATACCTAACATTCAGTGAATTAAGGATCTGAACGGGGAAGAACACCACACAGTCATCTCATTTTGAAATATCTGAAGCCTCAGCTGAGATGATAGAGAACTGGGGTGACTTAAAAGGCTAATTTCTTCTGGAAGCTTCCTGAGTCTCAAGGTTCATATCTGGGCTGACTGTCTCAGCTTCTGCTGAGTGCTCTGACTTCACCTCCATACCACCCTGTGCCGTCTCTCACCTAAGCTGCTGTAGTAGGCCAGGACCCAATCTACTTGCTTTTATTTCTACCACCTACAATCTATTTATTCTACAATAGATATGTCAACACATTCAAAATGTAAATGTGATCATATTATTGCTCTGCTTAAAAACCCAGAACAGCTTCCCAGGCACTTAGAATAAAATTCAGTGCTTTTCTTGTTTTTCAAGGTCCACACGATTTGGCCCTGTGCCACATGTGGTCACCACTCAGCCACTATCCATTTGACCCCATTCGCTCTAAACTTCGCCTACATTCTTGGGGCCATTATCCTAACAGGCTCATATTTTTAAATTTTCTCTACGCTTTCTCACTAGCTTCTTATCATTCAAAAAATCAGTTTAAATATCATTTCCTTTTGGTCTTTCCAACTTTCTGAAGTATAAGCAATCCCCAGGCTATTGCCCTATTTCATGACTCAATGTGCTAATTTAAAATTTAATAATTTTAGAGATATAACAGGTGACTTTCTGCCCAGAATGAAAACTATGAAGCATGTGAACTGTATTCATTATGATTCACACAAAGCACCACGGACACAGAGAATTAAATGATTTTGAAGGATAAACCCTCAGTCTATTGCTTACAGCCTCTGTAAGAACCAATTAACTGTGTGTCAGAGTTTAGGAAAGAACATTTTAAAAAGTTGTCCTATAGTCTTAATTTTTAATTTAAAAAGTTTAGGAAGAAAGAAAAGAAACACTGAGTACTATTAAAAGTTCTGGGAAACACAGGAGCAAGACTACTCAGTCAGCCACAGAGCTCACTTTTTCATTGTATGATGTGTACAATCCATCTCTGGCACACTTAATGCTCCTTAGGAAAAGACAAAAAACAACAAGAAAAAATCATGGCCCTAGAAATAGGGAGAGATGATAGTGATGGTCGATAGTTGGAAATTAATCATTTTCTTGGTCTGAACTCCTGTGTCTTGTGCTCCTAGAATTATAGGCAGGCAGCCTTTTCAGCGTGTGACCCTCAGAGTAACATCTGTGTGCATGCTCCATACAATAAGGCAGAGTGAATGAATCCCTGATTGTTCTCACTGATGCTCAGCGATATGTTTCCTTGGATGCTTCCAGCTCACAGGTGCACTGGCCACACACTAATTGAAAGAATTATTTTCTTAACATTCGATGTCATCTGCAAAGGCTTTTGTGAAGAGTGGGATTGTTTCAACCATCTGCTAGGAAATGTTTTTACTCATTTTTTTAAATCAAACAATGCTGAAGTAGGGGGTGTTTGTACTATTTCCCCTCCGCATTCTTTTAGGGGATAAATGAAAAACAACAGCCCACAGCACTGTGAGGCTAAGACCTTTGAAGACCAAAGAGTTGGGTTCTGTAAGCAGAAAAACAAAATGTGTCCTTTCCCTCCCTAGTTTTAGCCTGACCCCATGGTGGACTGTTATGTGTGGAGCACGTCCGGGGACCCCTGCAGGGATTAGTGGAGGCCCATGGACAGCCCACACACTCTTACTTCATGTTGGGACTCACCCCAAGTGTCCACTGTGTGTCCTCCTTTAAACCAGAGGAGTTGCCTCAAATGCCGTGAATTCTGTTCTTTGAGTGACTGCCAGGAGATCTCCCAGGGACCAGCCCTTACAGTTTAAAATTTTTACATAATCAAATCTCTGTTGTGTAGACTTCCTGAATTTTCTTAAGACAGCCTTTTATCAGTCTATCCCTAAATGTCACTGTAGCATTCTGTTGCTTTCTTTTCATGATATGATTCTCTCCTCTTTCATTTAAATCTCTCAAAATGGTAGCTTAGCTGGTGCTAGCTACTATAAGAAAGCATGTATAACTTTATAAACAACAGGAATTGATTTCTCAAAGTGCTAAAGACTGAAAGTCTGAGTGCAGTGTGCCCACCTGCCGAGGTTCTGGGGAAGCCCTTCTTCCAGCCTGCAGATTTCCCAAGTGATTGGGAAAAGGCAGGAGAGCTCCCGGAGTTCCCTTTACAGGGGCACTAATCCCATTCTGAGTCCTCCATCTTTGTGACCTCATTAGTTCCCAGATGCTCTAGCTCCTGACACTATCACATTGGGACACAGGATTTTAACACGAATTGGAGCAAGGTGGGCGCATTCAATAAATTATAAATATTTTTAAAGGAAAATATAAAAAAAAAGACAAGGAAGAAACTCAAAGGAAAACTGCATGTTGTTATTACAAGAGGAAGGCTGTATCTTTTAGAACAATCATTTCAAAAGGATCATAATAATCAAGGTAAAAAGTATGTATGGTACTTCTAAATAATACAATAAGACACGCACCAACACATTATCTTATATAAAGACACAATTGGATGTTTTTTGTTTGACTACTTGGAGACTTCAGGAATGCTCATCTTAAGCTGAGATTCCATGCTTTGAGGAGGCTTTGAATAGACTTCCCTAAGATGGCAGCCTGCTGCACCACAAGCTGAAAACCTTCGTGGGGCAGTCAAAATGTAATATTTTCATTCTAAAGCACCATTTCCTTACCTTTAATTTTTTTTTCTTTTTTCACATTAAGCAGCAAATTAAATGCAAATGTCTAGAGAAATGAAACACTTGCACTACAAATTTACACACACCAAATCAGAAAAAAAGAAAGTTATAGT
The DNA here is from genome assembly GCA_035773235.1 of Eospalax fontanierii. Taxonomy (NCBI): domain Eukaryota; kingdom Metazoa; phylum Chordata; class Mammalia; order Rodentia; family Spalacidae; genus Eospalax; species Eospalax fontanierii. Next base: position 63,652,185 of record CM069539.1, on the reverse strand, counting down.
CCTCTTGCTGATTGTAAATCCCTAGACTTCTAAATATGCATTCTCAATGTATTGAAGGATAATTTAACCTTGCTTGGAGGACTTTGACTTTTGCAATTCCAAACATACGCTTAATTCTTCAAACTAAAAATCTCATGTCCATTAGGTTGAACCTTAATATGCTACTTTCTCTTGATGCTTAAGTTACTCTTTTGAAATGAGTCTGGTGATTTAAAAATTACTTGGAGTCTTTTAGATAACTAGAATTCCACACAGAAGAATGCAATCCCAAATCGTTGCTAAAATACCAGAGTGTTTCTAAGGATAAAACATGAAGCAATAACTTATTCAAAGTCACAGTCGCAAACAGCCATCAAATTCAATAGGTTTGGCCATCATAGACACCTCTCCCTGCAGGCCGTCTTTACGGCCAGGTTATTGCAGAGTGTGCCACTTATTCAGCTTTGATGTGTCACCCACGGCACCACCCCAACCCTGCCTCAGCAGCTGCCCTCACATCTACCTTTCCCAGTGTGGCTGTGTTAGAAAAATGGGGAAATGGTAGACTTACACTTTTTAATATGTCTTTGTAATTGCTTCATATGATGTATCTCTCAATCACCCTATCCTCACTGGTCTTCTCCCTAGACCAGAAACAGATGTCCAGTGCTAGTGAATACTTGCTAGCTAATGCATAAAAAACAGAGAACTGAGTAGTGTGAAATAGCATTGATTATCACCATGTACATAATGGCTTTCTCTATGTATTCAGACAAACTCTAGAAAACTTACAAAGGAAAGGTAGAATGAGACTCAAAAACAAAGCAACCTTTGCCTAAGTTGCTTAAGCAGAGCAGAAACACAAAAGATGCTTTTAGTTTTCCCAGTCCCCTGAGCTGTGAACTCTCCACTTCCCAATTCTAGAAGGACTTCAGTCAGAGTTAATTATTCACATAGGCAGTAGGAAAGGTTACATGCCCTGAAAAGAAGGTGTGAGGTTGACAGAACAGAACAGTTTTATTTTGATCAATAGTAAAATCCTTCATTTTGAAGATTCAGTTATCTCGGAGAAGAGGCCACCGCAAGAAATATCATGTGGACACCAAAGACCTGGGAAGCTGGGGCCTACCGGATTAGCAGCAGGCAATTCAGATGTGTGGGATGCAGCAGCCCACACCTCCCCGGGTCAGGCAATGGCTGGGCTATAGTCTCAACAGGGACAGCTAGCACAATAGGGAGGCAGAAGAACAACGTAAAATGACATTTGGAGAGTTTTTGAGTTATGATGGCATCTTTGAAATTCCCAGGCGTAGTAAAAGGTCTTCAAAGGAATTTCAGCTCCAGGATTTAGTGTTCTGGGCAGTCACCCAGGTACCACAAAATCCCCATGTGTGTGCATCTCCTTTGTTATCCATGTACACACTCCCTTGCTGACGTCAAAACCATGTTTGCTCAGCTTGTTGAAAATGTGTTCTTCACTGGCCACATTCCTTGCCTTTTCTGAACTACTGAGGTTTCTGCAGAGTGCATGGCATAGAAGCTTCCACTTCCACAGAAGAGACATGAATGACAGTTGTTTCTGGGCAGAGCATATGCTAACCAGACATGGCTTGTTTGCCTAAGAAACCTTGTGTTTATTTTTTGTTTCTGTTTGTCTGACATCTAGCCAGCACTGTAGTAAAATATCAATTCCTTAGCTTTGTGAATGGGAGAATGTGGAATAGTTTTCTCGCTCTCTAGTCATTGGTGCAGAATCGCTCTAAGAAATGGGCTTAGTTATAACAGCCTATAATTGGAGAACCTTCCCCTACAATGAGTCATTTAAGTGTAGGGTTAGGAACAATGACCATGCAGAGCTATTATTCAGGTTGTAGGGATTGTTTTAGGCTCTTCCAAAGTCTATACAAAGTCTGAGCTATTGCCAAAGTGATGATTGAATTAAAATCCAAGCTTCTTAAAAGAGTAAAAGCCATTTTGATTATTCAACACACTTTGTTTTATCAAATATCTACTGGCAATGTAGATATTCAGAGAAACATAAAATGGGACGCTTACACCATCATCAGATTTTTTATTGAATTTTTGTGTATTTCATACAAAACTTCTTTACAGCCAGGTTATTGCAAAGTGTGCCATTTACTCACTTTAATGTATGACCCACAGCACCACCCAACCCTGCCTCAGCAGCTGCCCTCACATCCGCCTTTCCCAATGTGGCTGTCTGAGAAAAATGGGGAAATGGCACACTTCCACTTTTTAATCATCCAAACCCTCCCACAGTCCCCTCACCAAGCTTCATGTATTCGGTCATGGTCCCTGTCTCATGGATTAGTTCTCCTAGGGAAAAGCTGGATTGACAAACTATGGATAGACACCTCCCTCCCAGGCTGGGTTGTGTTTACTTACCCAAGACTACATTGCTCAGGAAAAGGAGATGCTGGGGAAGTGAGATGCCCCTCCCAACCAACCCATCGGTCTTGGATGTAAGACTGAGAGGGACTACAGGCATATAAGTGGAGGATGCCATGAGGTGGGTCCTTTTTCTCTATTTGCTGTTTTTGGTCTCATCACCGAGAAGTTGCTAGATCCAAGCCTGGTTGTGGATTTACTGGTTTGATTTTTGGAGGAGAGGAAGGCGCCCATTCTGTAAGTAATCCCTACCCACTGCTCTGTTAGTAAGCCAAGTAAATTAGCTAGAATTTGCCAAACTGTGAGTTGGGAAATTCGTGCCTCAATTGTTGTAAGACCAGAGGAAGAAGAAGCTAAACATAATTAGCTCCTCCCAGGAAGAATTTTAGCAACAGTCCCCCACACCTGGGTGGGTGGAGTTTTAAAAGGAGACCTGTCCACAGACCCACACTCTGCAGACTTATCTCTGTGCTTTGGCCATTTGTGGCCTTTTGGGCTCATTGTCCTCTGTTGCATGAGGGAACCTCCTTGATGAGAGTTGAGAGATACATTAGCATTCTCTCTATCCCTGCTTCACCATGTTCCATGAGCCTTGGGGGTAGAGGATCCATTGTAGATGTGTCACTTAAGGTTGAACATCTCACAGACACTTATTCTCTGTGTATGCTCAGTTGTAGAACTCTGTAATAGTCTCTGTCTATTGCAAAAGAAGTTTCTTTGGTGAGTGGTATCTAGCATACTTGTCTGTAAATGTAAGGATCCGTATTTAGCGTATAGTATTTGTCTAGGGATGTGACAAACTCAGGGTTTTCTGTAAGATCTATGACCTGTCCAGCATGTGTATTTGGCTGTTTACAGTACCACACACATTCGTTCCCTCCCACTGAGTGGGCTTTAAGTCCAGGTAGCTGTGGATTACCCCCAAGATAAAAGTACCACTACTGCCCCACTGTTGTTTGCTGTGCCGGTCATTGTTGGGCTTATTATGCCTTAAAACTGGGGGTGGATCATTGACTGCTGTTCTCTCGTAGCAGCTTGGGTACTGGCCTCCAAAACCATGAGAGCTACACACATCATTCGCTTTTCTGAGCCTGTGTAACTGCAGATAGTATAACAGTTTCTAGTTCCATCCATTTACCTGCGAATTTCATGATTTTGACTTTCTTTTCCACCAAGTAGAACTCCACTGTGTAAAAACATAGCACATTTTCATTGCCCACTCATCAGCTGAGGGACACTCAGATTGCTTCCATTTCTTAGCTATCATAAAAAGAACAGCAGCAAACATGGATGAACTGGTATCTCTGCAATAGGATGAGTCCTTTGGGTGTATGCCAAGGAGTGGTATAACTGGAAAGTATAACAGGTTCATCTTCAGTCTTTTAAGAGTTCTCCACACTACTTCCTGTAGGGGTTGCAGGAGTTTGCAAGCACACCAGCTGTGAATGAGGGTTCCCGTTCCCCACATCCTCGCCAACATTTCATTTGGTATCATTTGTTCTCTGGGTCTTAGACGGTCTAACTGGGAGAAGATGAAATCCTGAAGTGCTTTTAATTTGCATTTCCTTGAGCACCCTTCACTAAGGAGGCTGAACATACTTTAAGATGTCTCTTAGCCATCTGTTTCTTTGTTTGAGGATTCTGTTCGTACCCATACCCCATCTTTTACTTAGGTCATTTGTTTCCTAGATTTTTTTTTTGAGTTCTTTATATATTCTAGATATTAAACCTCTGTCAGATGTGTCACTGATGAAGATTTTCTCCCATACTGTGAGTTTTCTCTTCACTTCCTTGGTGGTTTCTTTTGTTGTTCAGAAGTTTTTTTTTTTTTAGTTTAATAAGGTCCTTCCTGTTGATTGTTGACCTTAATTCCTGAGCAACTGATGTCCAAATTAGAAAGTCCTTTCCTGCCAGGCCTGGTGGTACATGCCTTGAATCTTAGCACTTGGGAGACAGAGGCAGGCAGATCTCTGTGAGTTCAATGCCAGCCTGGTCTACATAGTGAGTTCTAGGCAAGTTGGGGCTACAGAGAAATCCTGTCTCAAAAATACCAAAATAAATAAATAAATAAATAAATAAATAAGTCCTTCCTATACCTAGATCTTGTAGGCTTATTGGATTCCCCACATGTTTTCTTCTAACAGTTTCAGATTTCCGGGTTTCACAATGTGGCCTTTGATCCATTTGGAGTCAACTTTTGTGCAAGATGAAAGGTAAAGGTCTAGTTGTATTCTTCTACGGGTAGAGATCCAGTTTTGCCAGCACCATTTGTTGAAGATGTTATCTTTCCTCCAGTGCATGTTTTTGGTCCCTTTGTCACATATCAGGTTGCCTAAATTTTATGCACTCAGGTTTGGGTCTTCATGTTTCACTGAACTATATGTCTGCCTTTGTTCCAGTACCATGTTGTATTTATGACGAGAATTCATAGTACAGTTTGATATCTTGTATGGTAATCTCTCCAGTATTGCTCTTTGTGTTCAGGATTGCTTTGGCTATCAAAGGTCTTTTGTGATTCCAGATTAATTTTAGGGTAGTTTTTCCTAATTTGGTGATGAATGTCCTAGGTGTTTTCATTGAGATTGCATTTAATTTATAGATTGATTTTGGTAGGATGGTCTTTTTGGTACGATGAATGATTCTTCCAACCCATAAGCATGGAGGTCCTTTCATCTGCAGTCTTCTTCAATTCCTTACTCAAAGATTTAAATTTTCCATTGTACAGATCTTTAATGTCTTTGACCAATTTATTCCTAGATATTTATTGAGGCTGTTAATAGGAGGGTTTCCATATACTCTTTCTCTAATTGCTTATTATTGGTGTATAGAAAGGCTATTGGTTTTTGTAGATTGGTTTTGTAACCTGCCACTTTTCTGAACCTGTTAAATCATTTCTCTGAATTTTCTGGTGGAGTTTTTGAGATCTTTTATGTATAATATCATATAATCTGCAAATAGGGATAACTTGATTTCTTCTTTTCCCAGTAGTACTTCCTTAATTTATTAATTAGTATTTCTTCCTCCTGTTGCTTTAGCAAGAGTTTCAAGTGCTATATTAAAAAAGAGTGGAGATAGTTTTGTCTGGCTCCTGATTTTAATGGGAATGCATCCAGTTTTTCTCCATTTAGAATGATGTTGGCCGTGGGTTTGTTATATACAGCTTTAATGATGTTGAGCTATGTTCCCTCCAGTCCTATTCCCCATAGGACTTTTGACATAAATGAATGTTAGATTTTATCAAGGGCCTTTTCTACATTTTGAGATAACTGTGATTTTTTCTTTGAGTTCATTTATATGATTTATAACATTTATTGACTTAAGTATGTTGAATCATTCCTGCATTTCTGGAATAAACCAACTTGATCATGGTAGATGGTCTTTTTGATGTGTGTCTGTAGGAGATTTGTCAGTTTTTTGTTGAAAAGTTTTGTGTCTATGATCATTAAGGATATGCATCTATAGTTTTCTTTTGTGGTTGTGTCTTTATCTGGTTTAGATATTAGAGTGACACTGGCTTCATAGAAGGAGTTTATGAATTTTCCCTCTGATTCTATCTTTCCAAATAATTTGTGTAGATCTTTAAATGTCTAGTAGAATTCTGCTGTGAATCCATCTGGGCTTGGACTTGTTTCAGTTGGAAGATTTTCTATTACTGTTTCAATTTTCTTATATGTTGTGGGCCTGTTTAAATTGTTGATCACTACTTGATTTAGCTCTGGTGGCTCCCATGAATTTAGATATTTGTCCATTTCCTTTAAGTTTTCAATATACTATATATATATATATATATATATATATAGTATAATATATATGTATATATATAAATAGTATAGTATAGGTTTTTATAGTATTCCCTTATAATGTTCTGAATCTTTTTGGTGTCTGTTGTGATGCTTCCCCTTGCATCTCTAATTTTATTGATTTGGATTTGTTCTTTCTTTCTTTTGGTTAATCGAGTTAAGTGTCTGTCTATCTTGTCTATCTTTTCAAAGAGCCAACTCTTAGATTCCTCAATGCTTGCTATTGTTTTCTTTGTTTCTGTTTCATTTTTTTGTTATTTCTTCTCATCTGCTTGGCTTGGGTTTCATTTGTTCTTGCCTTTCCAGAGTCTTGAGTTGCAATGTTAAGTCATTTATTTGTGTTCTTTCTAATTTTTAAGTGTAGGCACTTAGAGCTATGAACTTCCCTCTTAGGACTGCTTTTACAGTGTCCCAAAGGTTTTGTTTTGTTGCATTGTCCTTTTCATTGAATTCCAGAAATACTTTTATTTCTTTCATAATTTCTCTTTTGACCCATTCATCATTCAGGATTGTGTTATTTAGTCTGCATGATTTCATGAAGTTACTGAGATTTCTTCTGTTGTTGACTTTAAGCTTTATTACATTGTGGTCTGATAGAATGTATGAAATTATTTAATTTTTTGGTATTTTTTGAGGCTTGTTTTTTGCCCCAGTATGTGGTCGATTTTGGAGAATGTTCTTCAGCCTGCTTGGGTGGAATATCTGGTTGATGTCTGTTAGATTCATTTGCTGTATGGTATCATTCAATGCAGGTGTTTCTCTGTTTATTCTTTGTCCTGTTGACCTGTCTATTCACAGTGGGGTGTTGATGTCCCTGACTTGGAGTTAATCTGTGTCTTAAGGTCTTGTAGTACTGGTTTTATGAGGTCTATTTTGTCAGCTATTAGAATTGCAGCTCCTACTCGTTTCTTAGTGCCATTTGCTTGAAATATTTTTTCCATCCTTTCACCTTACAATAGTGCGTATCTTTGAAGGTAAGATGAGTTTCTCACCACCAACAAAAAGATGGATTTTATTTCTTAATCAATTTAACTAGCCTGTGTCTTTTGATTGTGGAGTTCAGGCCATTTGTTTTTAAAGTTATTACTGACAGATGTGTATTTCTGTTTACATTCTTGGCCTAATTTGATATTTCCACAATTATCCCTTCATTTAGTTTCTTTCTGCTTCTCCTTAGGTATAGTAGTTCCTTTCTCTAATTCTTTGTATTGCTTTGAGTATTCTCTGAAGGTCTGGATTGGTAGACATGAATTCTTTCAGCCTCTTTGTGTCATGCAAGATCTTTCTTTCCCCTTCAACTATAGTATGCACTTTTGGGGGGCAAAGTATTCTGGGTTGGCATCTATAGTCATTTAGAACAAAGAATACTTTGGTCCAGGCTCTCCTGGCTTTCATAGATTTCATTGAGAAATCAGCTGTAATTCTGAAGGGTTTTCCTTTATATGTGACTTGTTTTCCTCTTGCAGCTTTTAGTTTTCTCTCTTTGTTCTGCACATTTAGTGCTTTTACTATGTTATGTTGTGGGGAGTGCCCATTCTGATCCTGTCTATTTTGTGTTCCATGCATTTCTTATTTTTGTATGGATGGTTATATCTTTCCTTAATTTGGGAAATTTTCTTTCAAATCCTGTTGAAGATCTTGTTAATACCATTTACTTGATATTCTTCTCCTTCCTCTGTGCCTATGATGCATAAACTTGATCTTTTCATGGTGTCCCACATTTTCTGCATATTCCATTCCTGTTTTTGTTTTTGTTTTTTAATTTCTCAAGTTCCTTGCTTGAGCAGTCTAATTCTTCAGCATTATTGTCCAATCTTGATATTTTTTTATTTCATTAATTCTATTGGTCAGGCTTTCTCCTGTCATTTTACATTGGCTTATTGAGTTTTTCACTTCCTTCTTCATTTCAGCTTGAGTTTTTTTTCAATATTTCTATCTCTTTTGTGAATTCAGTTACAAGTTTGTCTCTATCTTATTTTAGCTCTTTGAGTATTTTCTTTGTGTGTTCTTTAAATTCACTGAATCCTTTGATCATATTTATGATTATTCTTTTAAATTCTGTGTCCTGGCTTGTCTCTGGGGGCGGCGGATTCTCATTGTAGAACTCTTCTATTAGATTGGTGTGTTTGTTAGGGACATATTATTTTGATTTCTCATCTTATTTTTTCATTGTGGTTTTGGTATGGATATTTCTTATGCTTCTGGTATGAAACTCAATCCTTCCATTTTTTAGTTGAAGTCTGATTCTGGTTTTATTGTTGATATACCTTGGTTGCTTTCATATTGGGTATGAAAAGATGGTTGGTGCAGGCTTCAGGTTCTCTCTTTTAATTTTATAGTGGAGGGACCAGATGACTCCAGTCAGGGTACTCAGGGGAACTCCAGGATAATGAAGCAGTCATGGCTAGTTAGGGACACTTCAGAAGCCTCAGATAGACAGTCTAAGAGAGGAGATGGGAGATAGATATGCTGATCCCTACTAGTCAATAGAAAAGCCTGGCCCCAGGGCAGTGGAAGGGACTGCAGGGAGATGGGCAGATGTGATTAGGGAAGCTCACCCCACAGTTTTATCAGCTTTTCAAAAAGCATTTTTAAAATTTTATGTGTATGAATGTCTTTCCTGCCTGTATGTCAGTTCACCACCATGGAATTCAGAAGAGGGTGTCCTATCCCCTGAAACTAGAGTTACAGATGATTGTTAGTTGTCATGTAGGTGCTGGGAACTAATCCCAGGCCCTCTGCAAGAGCAGCCAGTATGGTTAATGCTGAGCCATCTCTCCAGTTTCCTTCTTCAACTTTTTCATAATCATTAGTTTTACCTTGACGTTCAGAAGGAAAGGCAGGATCAGTAGCATGACCTGATCCATCTCATCTGCTGGCAAAAGTGAGGAAAGGACATGGTATCTGACATTCAGCAATATGAGGGACTTTAATATTCATCACTTCACCTTAATCCTGTGAGGTAGTTATTCCAGTTTTACAACTGGGAAACTGAAGATAAGAGAACTTCTATAGCTGATTCGCATTCCCACAGCTGATGAGGGATGGAGTTGGAATTTAACCTTGAGCATGAACAGTTCTAGACAATACTGGAATGTTCTGCATCACAGAGGTTCTTCTCTACAGTCAGCTCCCAACAGATATTGTGGTATTGCAGTGGGTACAGGCGCGAACGGGAAGCGGGAGCACAGGAAGCCTCTTGTGTCCACTCTGTCACTCTGTCCCTCCCCAGTGTCCTGACCACTCCTATCTCTCTTCCGCAGTCTTGCTCCTCTGCTTCTTTCTCATCACAGATGTTCACTCTACAGCACGTGCTCTGCAGTTTGGGGACAAAGATAAATGAAGAGACCCCTCAGAGAGGAGCCTGCATTCTAGTGACATTCCCTGCTTATTTTAAAGACAGATTTTAAAATGCTCTTTTGTCATAATTTATGAATGTAAATAAACTTTGCGCTATTAACAAAAGTACACTACTTTCTATCTAGCTCAGTTATTCTTAACCCGGAGTCTGAGCTGATAGGGCTGCCTAGAAGCTACTTGGTTATATAAATATTAGTCTCTGAGAGTTTATTTAAACTATTTAATCCGATTCAATGGAAATCACACCTTTATTTGGAAAACACTTTACAACCTAATTAAAGCATCAAGATTGTTTATGGTTTATTAGAACTATGGTGAAATATGCCTTTGACTCATTAAAATAGGAAAATAATTACTTAGTCTAAAATATAGTGGAAAAACTTCTCATGGTAACAATTGCACTACTTTGAAGGAGCTAATAAAATAGCTCCATGTTGGATCAAATTGATACCACTAGAGCACATTGCTTTAAACCAACAGCAGCAGAAAGGTGGTTTAGGAATTATCAGTACAATATAGAGACAGAGAAGAAAGTGATAACCACAACATTGCCTCAGACAGCTTGGTATAAGGAACAGATCCAGATCTTTACATCTCAAGGCCACAATATTTCCAAGAACACCCTACCTGTAGGACTATATATCTGTCTATCTAATCCAACGGTTTATGCCTAGACCACCCACAGAACTGTGCAAACATATGCACAGTAGATGATAAATACAGAGCAGTCCCAAATAATTTGTCAATAGATTGTTAGGAAGTAGCAACATTTAACTTTCAAAACGAAAATGCCAAATGATTTATGACTGTAACGTAGTGTGCTGTATAGCTTCAGCTATAAACTTGACATACCTGGGAAAATGGAACCACAACTGCAAAACTTCCTCTATCTGATTGGCCTATTGGCATGTCTCTGAGGCACTTTCTTGATTGTTGAGTGATGTGGGAGGGCCTAGCCCATTGTGAGTGGGGCAACCACTGGGAAGCTGATCTGGATTTTAGAAGAAAGCAGGTTGAGCTCAGTCCAGAGGAGCAAGCCAGTAAGAGGTGCTCTGTTCAGTTTCTGCCTCCAAATTCTCACCCTGAGTTCCTGTCCTGGCTTCCCTCAATGATGAACTGTGATCAGGAACTGTAATCAAAATAAACACTACTTGCCTTTCTATGTTGGTTTTGTTCAGAGTGCTTTATCACAGCAATAGAAAGTTAATTAGGACACATAAATTTACATGTGTGATCTATTGCTTCCCATCTTGCAGTAAATCTCTTAACATAGACTCTGTTGTCCAGAACTTGTTTCATGTTTTTTGATGAAGGCATATTGTTAAGGTACCACAAAGAGATTGGGTTCATGAGTCAAAATGGTATTTATAGCTCAATGGGAAGAAAATGTGTGGCAAATATTTTACTCTGTTCAGTTGTTAAGTCTTAATGCAGAGAAATAGTGTTCAGCAAATCTGTAATGGACAGCAATTTTCAATCTCCTCTACTATTAGTTTTTCAGAATTTTATCCTGGTGTCTTTTGGCAGCCAATCGAAACCTAGGATGCTTAGCTTAATAGATTTAAACCAAATTTTTAGGATTTCCCCTCTATGCTATTCAAATGTGCAGTTGAACTTGTTGGTAAACTGCCGACAACAAAGGCTAAGATCACCTTTGGATACAAAAGAAACATTTCTGGAGAATGATACAGTATCACTGCTGGCCAAAGGGGAAACACTGTAGAACATTTTCTTAAATGACAAACTATATTATTTCAGGATTATACACAAGTGTCTGCTACGTCACTAACAAGATATTAGGCCTACTGGGACTGAAACTACACCCTTTATGACTGTAGACTGTATATATTCAGTCATAATGTTCATGGGAGACCAGCTGCCTCATTGCTATCATAAACTATCATTATGGATGGCCAGGTGAGAAACTGAACCCTAGTTAAGAGATTATGTTCTGGGGTAGGGAGAATGGCTCAGTGGTTAAGAGATTATATGATAATAATTACATGTGTTAATAAAATTTCCATTGATAGTTATATAGAAGTAAAAACCTTGTCTCAATAAATTCTGACCTAAATATCAAATCAAACAAAAAGGACTCATTTAACAAATACTAATTGATCTAATCTTCAATTACACCAGTATGTAAGGAGCCATGGTTATAGTAACCTCACTGAGACTATAGTATTCTGGAGGTCAAAGATACCAACAACTCATATAAATGTCTAACTATTTTTAGTAAGAACTGTGACAGGAATTCATGGCTTGTATGTTTTAGCTGTGTGAGCATGGACAAACTGTCAGATTTCTCTCTATTTTGAAATGAGGGTGATGATGGTCCCTGCCTCAGAGGGTTGTCGTAGAGCAGGGCCTTTTAACCTTTTTCCCTGATAAGATGAGAAAGTTTTACACAACCCAGGATAATAAGTATGTAAAATAGGTATAGAAATAAACTGTTACTGATAATAAATCATAAAGAAACTTATTTTAAAACAATTCTTCACTACAATCTAATTTTACCACATATTAAAAACAAAAGCAAATTTGCTTACTGAGATGAATGTGTTTATTTTTACAGACAGAACTCAATCTTGACTGAATATTTGCAGAACATGTTCAATATTTTTCAGATTTTCATTATCAAAGTTTCAATTTATATTTGTCAGTGCTGAGAATATCCCTTTGCATAATTATGTGGTATATGACAGTGTTGATGGTCAATTTGAAAGACTATAGAATCACCTAGGAGACAAGTCTCTGGGCACATCTGTAAGGGATTATCTACATTCAGATTAGCCTCTGAGAACATCTGTGAGGGATTATCGTCACTAGACTGATTGATGTGGGAAATACATCTTAACTAAGGGTTGGACCATTTCCTGGGCACAGATCCTGGCATGTATAAAAAGAAGAACATGAGGAAGCAGAGCTGAGCACTTGCGTCATAATTTTCTCCAAGAAAAAACCTTCCATCTTGGAGGGGAGCTAAAAGGCACAGGATGTTCTAAAGGGGGGCGAAATAGTCTGTCCTGCAAGTGAGCTCCTCAAGCTCAGAAGGTAAGCAACTCAAAGTCTTTAAGAATCCCTGAAATTGACCAGATTCAGAAGGCTCCTCCCTCCCCACACATATATAAGTATTAAGGATTGCTGACAGACACTCTCAGGCCCATAGAGATGCCTGGAAGAATCAGAGACCTGCTCAGTTGCCTGGAGGAGGCTCAGACCAACTGAGCTTCCTAGAAAGGACACACTCTAACCTATTAAGCTGCCTGCAAGCTTTGCTATGAGCTCAAGGTTTCCTGCTGTCAAACTACAGTGGGCTTTTGATGATGAACCTGCCTTTGGGTCATTTCTGATTCTATAAATAACTCCTTAACCATATTCCTGTAAATAACACCAATAAAACTCAATAGTTTACCAAGTTGGGCTTTGGCGGTGTCCTTACTTTGGTCTGCCATTGACTCTCTATCTGGGGTGAGTAGATATTCATTCTCATCTCCCCAGGATTAATGTCATAAAAAAAAAAGGAGCTGGCACCCAAACGGACCAACAGAACCAAAGATGAGACAGGGAGGAATGACTGAATGGCTTGGCTACGGGTAGCCCGGCAAGCAGCTGGATAGCCGAAGCGTGGATCATCCTCGGCCTGACTTCTGATATGGCTGTATTTCTGTATCTCCTGTGTGGTTTCGTGTCTTTTTACAATGATACTGCCATGGGTCTTGCTATGGGTAGTGAGACGTGTAGCTAAGGCTGAACCATTGGGAGGTGGAGTGTCTGGGGGAGAATCCCAGTTTTCATTTATGTGATATGGGGTGGCATAACCACTTGAGGAGTAGGGGGATGCCCTGAGAACAACTGAAGGTTTAAATCAAGTTTCACAATCCCCAAGAGTAACACATAAGGGATGGGATTGTCAGCAGGCTGCTGGAGGTTGGATGCTACGTGTAATAAGATGAGCAACAGAGGCTGAGATGGCTGCTAGGGGGAACCCACTTGTGTAAGAGAGGAATCACAACAGGGAAAAGGGTTGAGGCTGGAGTCCTGTCTTCCACATTAGCCTCTGACTTGGTGGGTAAACCAGATTAAAAAAGAGAGGATAAAATGAAAGTGCTGGCCTGGCATTTCTTACAACTGTCAGGTGGGAACTAGTCAAGGAAAAGACAATACAGGTTAGATCTGTGCTAAAGACCTGGGACCTTAAAACTTGGAACCCATGGGAAGAATCAGAGTGAGAAAGAGGAGCACAAGGTAGAAATAATAGGAGATGCCCCGGGGGCAGATCTTCAGTAGAGAAGGGAACATTGTGATTCAGCATGCAGACAGGGGCCTTAACAACCGTCCTGTGCAGGAAAACTGTGGTAATCAGTGAATATTCAACAGCTAAACTGATTGAATTGGGAAAGACATAAACAAGTGACAAAAAAGTCTCACAACATGGATCATGAGGGTGTGGGTCGTGGGAGTAGACCGGGTCATCTAAGTGATACAGAAGCAGAAAAGCCAATATAACTGCCCATCCCTCCTTTGACAAAAACGACGTAACTTCAGGCAGTCTGGGGAGTTATTTTCAGCTGAGGTTCCCATGAATATCCAGAACTGGAAGACAACAGAGGAAGGACAGGTATGACTTAGAGAACAGAGCATGAGAGAGGCTTGTTTGATGCCCAGTTCAGAAAGGACAGTGTTCACAGGGGCATTAAGGAAGAGGTTAATTCATCAGGGACCACAGGACTGGCATGGGCTTTACAGACTTTGCTAAACCCCATCATAGAACATAATCTTTACAAGGTTAGAGAAACTTTGGCAGACTTGAATGATTTAGACCAACAGATAAATCACATTTATACAGTGTTAGAACACTCAGAAGGAGATAGGGGAAAGGAAAAGCAGGCAGTACATCCTGTCTGGGTTTCTTCAAAGCAAATGTAGCAAAATTTATCCAGAGCCGAAGTTTCTAGTAAGAAAATTGGTAAAAAGCCGAATGCTGTTTGTGTGAGTCTTTGGAAAGCTTTAAAAACTAACCAGAAATTCACCAAAGAGGTAAAGGAGACAGAAGACAATGGAGGTGCCAGTGATCCCCGGCGTACTCCCTGGAAGGAGGAAGGGGGCATCATGGGTGGGAGGCACCCTAGCCAGATCTTTGATGGGACTGCCAAGGTTGCCTGGAAGTACTGAGTACTGGCCATATATGGTGACCAGAGGATCCATGTTGAATTAAAGCTTTACTGGTTTCCTACTAATGTGCTGTGGGAATGGCTTGTCTAGAAATGCCTTCTGTTACAAATGGGAATTTTACCTAACTTGTAACCAAAGTTAATCTTATGTTTTGAGGTCATTTAAAAATAGTCCAGCTTGTTTGCAATGTAAACAATCTTACTAAGCCTTGAATTTCCTTTGTAATCTAAGCATATAGCTTTAATCTCTCATGACCTTTCCTTGCCTCATCCCAGAATAATGTATGTATGTGTATGTATGTGTGTTGTGAAAATAGCACTGAAAGCAGAGAATATCATTGGAAGCAACAAATTATCTCCAGTTTATGTTGCAAACAACAGATGGGCTTGCACTGATGATATGTATTTGTGTACAGTAGGGGTCAGAAAGGGAAATTCTTCTCTGATAAGACAAATTGTTCTTCTCCTTCCCTAAAGCATGCTGGGTGTACTGATTCAATAAAGACAGAGTAAGTTCTTTGTTTGGAGAATGGTTCCAAGAGAACTCAGAAAAAACAAGTTCCAAGAATAGATGGGGCTTCCTCTTGGTTTAACCAATTCCAAGGGGTCAGGCTGTCTTTGTTCAGGCACCGCTGTTCTGTGGCATCTCTCTACTACAATGTGAAAAACAGTTGGACTTTGGTGGTACTCTTACTTTGGTGTGTCATTGGTTCTCTTTGTGGGCTGATTAGAAGTTTATTCACATCTTCCCAGGAATAGAGTCACCAAACAGTACTTTTACTGTTCTCTTCTTCTTGACTAAGGATGCAATATAACCAGCTACTTCAGGGTCCTGCTGCTTCGATTTCCCGACACCTAGAACTGTGAGCCCAAATAAACCATTCCTTCCTTAAGTTATTTTTGTCAGGGTACTTTGTCTAGCAGCAGGAGCAGTAACTAAGACATTATTCAAAATGGCAGAAGTATGTTTAACACCATTTCAGAAATTTTTGGAGCTGAGCATGTGGTGTGCATCTTTAATCCCAACCCTCAGGAGGCAGAGGCAAGCAGATAGATATCTATGATATCTGATATCGAGGCTAGCCTGGTCCACAGTTAGTTCCGGGCAGACTGAGACTAGGGAGATCCTGCCCAAAGAAAAGAAAAGAAAAACCAGAAATTGTTGGAAAATCTGTCCTGACCCCAAGCCAAAATCATTTTTATGAAGCACAAGTCAGTAACTCAAATAGCAAGTTTTCAAATCAAACACTACAATACAATTTAAACTCTTTGATAATTTCATGCTGAGAAATGACGATAGAAAAATATCAGAAGTCCTTGCTTTTTATAACTAAGCCATAAAACAGAAATTTTTGTATGTATCAAAAAACACTGAAATTTATTAATTCATAGCATACAACAGTACCAAATCTGAGCAATTTCAGGCAGCATTCACCAGCATTGAGCAGTAAGACTGCTGGCTACTGCCATTTGAAATACGCCAGATTCGTTCTGCATTTGATTTTGAGTTATTTTTAGTCATTGCACCTTCAGAAAACTTAACTGATGCCACATTTTTTTGTGGCCCTCCACATTTAGTTACACGAATACGGAAGATAGAAAATTTCAGTTTCAGAAGCTGAGTTGTAGGGGACTACAAAAGGTAACCAACCTAACTGTTTCTCAGCGTCTCATATAATATGCCCTTAAGTGCCAAACATTGTGATCACCACACTTATCATTATTTCATTACTATTAGTCAAGGGGTCCCTGAGGAAGTGATCACCAAGTAGGAGATCTGAGGGAAGCTGCAGCCACAGCTGCATCTAGCTGATGTAGATGCCCTTTGAGGGGGCAAGAACACAGTGAGGACAAACTCAGAAGAGGTTAGTCATGGACACTAAGATCATATCCTGTAAGGCCAGAAAGGTAGACAATGCCTTCATGGGTAAAATAGCAGTCCAGCTGCAATATTTACTGTGACTCTTCAAACACAGACACACACAAAACATCGTTTCCACTTACTGTAAGGAATCCTAATCTTATAGTCCTATGCAGAGAAAGCATCCCATAATCCACTCCTTTTATTTCAGAGTATGCCACTTAGTCACTTATTTATTCTGTTGTCTACCACATATCCAACCAATATTTACCAAATGTTGGTCAAGCATGAAGCTGCATTCTGAAGTTAAAGAGTCAAACATATCAAAGTAAGAAATATACATATATGAGATCTAAAAAGAATATTGAACCTTCCTCCTGAGTAGAGAACAAGAAAAAGGCAGTCACTTATGAACAAGCCCTGAGGTGAAATGCAAGCGTATCAATTATGGTGAATTTCCGATTACAGAGTACTCCAGTACATTTGAAGTAGAAGTGATGGTACTTGGCCAAGAATGGCATATGGGCATGTCAGAATCCCTAACCTACACTCAACTGTTAACCCTTGCATACAACATGTAGTATCACGCTTCCCCAAATACCTTGTAAACCCAACTGGGCATGAATTATCATTATTATTCTTTAAGAAGTAGGTTCTTTTGG
This sequence comes from Eospalax fontanierii, assembly GCA_035773235.1. Classification (NCBI taxonomy): domain Eukaryota; kingdom Metazoa; phylum Chordata; class Mammalia; order Rodentia; family Spalacidae; genus Eospalax; species Eospalax fontanierii. The sequence continues at coordinate 63,634,940 of CM069539.1, read as the reverse complement.
ACAAAATATAAAAAAGCAGGCAAAAGAAATGGAAAAAGAAAGTAACAAAATAAACATGAAAAGGAAGAAAAATGTGAATATAGGCTACTGAGGCCTTTTGAATGGAGAAGCTGCACTGGCTTTCCGTGCTTGAAATTCTCCTGACTTCAGTGAAAGCTGTCAACTTGTAACAATGCCATAAAATAAGACACCGGGCAGCAAAGCCAGAAGGTGCACCTTTCAATGTCCTGTTAAATGGGTCCTTCCACCTCAGAGCCCTTCTTTAGTTTGCAGTCTTCCACACTCCCAGTGACCAGAATGGCTTTTGATCCTGGTCTTGGTTTCTCCCTCATTCTTTTCCTACCACAGAAAAATACACATTTACTGGCTGAAAAAAATGGCCTGTAAGTTTTATTTACTATTCTATTAAGCTAGCAACAAACCCCAGAAATATTTAAGAGATGTTTTCCAAGGTAAAAGTACCAGACGTATATCTCAGAAGCACAGGTTTCACGACCACAATGCAGAATCAAAATGTTCATCCTGAGTCAAGAGATTACTAGTGTACTTAGCTCCTCTTCCCTGTTAGAAGGATTGCAATTTAAAGTGAAATCATTCTACTGATCCCAATACCAGTTCCAGCTTGTTGACTTTAATGGGGACCTATAACACTTGAAAATGTGAAAACACAGTGGGTAATATTTATGTGGAATCTTCAAGAACCATGGTATTTGCTCATGCGTAATACAATGGCATTTTGCCTAGATCGGAAACCAAAAGATTAACACATTAACACTTTTAGGAAACATGCATATAATTTGCTTTGAATGTGGTCTTGACTGTTGGGCAGAATACCTAATGACTTCATACTGACAGATTACAGAATTGCCTTAAAAGAGCAGGTTATCAAGAAGCTCCTGATGTTGTAAAACAAGGTCAATATCAACTTTGGGACAGAAAGAGTCCACAAGATAGTTTAAATTTTCCTAAAATAAATAATTTTTAAAATAGTTCTTAGGTTAGTGATCAATTGTATATTTTTAGCGTATGTCATAGTTTTTTTTTCATGAATGAGTGTGTGTGTGACACAAGGTTTCTGTCCTCCCTTTTCACCCTTTTTAAGACACAGTGTCTTGTTCAACATTGCATATCTCAAGCTATCTGGCCCAAGAATTTTCAGGGATTCTCCATCTCTGCCTTCTATCTTGCCTTAGGAGGGCTGGAATTAGAGACAGACACACTATTACACCTATTTTTACATGGGTTTGGGGTTTTTAAAACTTAGGTCCTCACAGTTATATGGCAAACCCTTTACTCATCCAGCCATCTCCCTAGCCCAGTATGTCTTAAATTTATGTTTTATGTCCCAAGAGTGTTTCCAAATAATACATCCAAATCCGCTTACTTCATTCTCATGAGTTGAATCGTTTTAGGTGTAAAGCAAAGGAATCACAGATAGGTGAAAAGAACGTTTTTAAAACTGTATGTCTAGTAACCGAGGAAGACTGGGTTCGAATCCCAACAGTCTGATGGGAGATCATGTTCTTGACCACTAGGCCACAGGTACCTGATGTATATATGGGTGTGTCCTCATGCTCAAGGAATAACCTAAGTGTCAACAAGATGCTCAGTGGGTTAAGGTGTTCCCTGCCAAGTTGATCCCTGGGATTCACATGGTGGAAAGGACAGAACTGACTCCTGCAAGGTTCCAAGTTATCACATCTTAAAGCAGTCATGGGAACCGGATAGCAAGTGGAAATCTTGCAAAGCCTAGAACTCTCAAAGCCCAACCCCCCAGTGACATACTTCCTCTAGCATGCACATATATCCTGAAGGTTCCATGACCCTCCCCAAATAGTGCCACAAAGTAGGGACCAAATGTCCAAGTACTTGGAACCTGTGGGGGACATTCTTATTCAAATCACCACAATTACTAGCAGCAGCAGCACCACAGGACAACTTTCCTGTAATGTTAGCTTCTATAAATGAGGAGAGGCTGTATTTACCATTGAATTAAGCTGCTATAAATCATGCTAACAAAGTTTTTGTGTACCGGGAATGGTAATTGTGCTTAATAAGTACAAAGCTTACACTACTAGGTAAGACATTAATTAATTAGTGAGAGTTTAATTCCTAAGTTAGAATAAGTGGTCCTTCCAGTTTTGCTTAGAATGTTATAATGAAAATTTTTGTTTGCTCTGATTTTCTATATCATTCCCTATTAGTTCTTGGCTACCTAGCTCCAATACTAGTATGAAGCTCAGGTCAAATGAATCCATAATGATTCACCTCTGTTGGTGGCGCTGGAGAAGAGGAACAAGAACATGATGGCGATGAAAGTCGGTGTTAAATGTAATGAAGATGAATTTTGATGTGACAGAGGCAAAAATGTAGAAAGGTGGGCAAAGACACAGCTGAGGAAGCAGCCTCTGCCTCATGCTGACTCTGATAATGGAAGATGTCTCTTAGATGGGCACAAAGAAGGAGCACTAGCCACAGAGATGCTGGCCAGCTGTGGGATCCAGATGTTATATATTTTGGGAAGCACTTGAGGGAACAGGATACTTTTCCAGTATTTCTTATCAGCCCTCTGCACCATCCCCTCCCCCACAATATGGACATTCAGATAATACTACTGTTTTATCTGACCTGTTTCACAAAACCAAGCTGACCCAGGCCACAGAGGCATCTAGAACACTGAATCAAAAGGGCTTTGATTCGAGTTGGTTAATTGCATGTTGGTAGCAGGTGGTCAGGGACATCATTGTTCTCCAGTTTGGGGTCCTTTGTTTTTGCTTTATCAAGCATTTTTTTATTTCCAGGCAGCCTCTCTGTCTTTTCCTTCCATCTTACCCACGCATGCTACATTCTTTCTGGTATCTGGAATGAGCACTGAAAATTAGAAATAAACAGAATGCACGAGAAATTACTGTAGGCTCCAAGAGCCTAGCCAGGCTTCCTAATGAACTCTCTACCAAACACCACACTAAAGTGCTGAATTCTTTGTCTGATCTTTCCCTATCAAATCTCAGCTGACACACTGGGACGTTCACTCTTTGTGCTCAGAATCTGAGCATCTGAACTTTTTCTCGCTCTACTCTAGTTCTTAGCATCACTGAGTCTTTGTGGATAGTTGTAGCCCATTTGTGTACTATCACTGGTGAATTGTCAAGGATTATTTGGACAAATCACTGCTGATTCTTTTTCAGCCTTTTAAATGATCATTCAAGGGCTCTGTGAAAAATAGGATCATTATAGATTTGTGATTTCTAACAGTCCATCTAGAGACTATGAAGAACAAGTTTGAGGTGGGTGAGGAAGCTGAGGAAGGCTAGACCAAAGGCGATAAGGCAAGAATTCAGGATGGTCCAGCAGGGATAGGAAGATAAGATTTGGTTCTATATAAGGCTAAAGGAGATATAATATAGAAGAATGGTCGGCTCAGGAACAAAATGAAGATTTCATCTTCAAACAAATTGAATGTGTGGTTCTTTGGGGTAAATCAGACGAAAAGGCCCAGCAGAGGATTGCACTGTCAAGAAATTTATGAGGACACTTGTGGGAGAAGAGGCTGAGACATCATCACCCTGCACGAGACTTGAATGACAGACTTGGTGAGCTAACTCCAGCGGAATTCATAGTGTAAATAAATTTGAAGCCTTAGCAACAAATTAAAGGGATTGAAAGAAAGAAGAGCCTGTGAAAAATGTGCCAAGTACAATCTACTGATACTCAAGGCTATCCTCATCCCTCTAGCCTTCCTTTATAGTTCAGGGATGAATGACTGGAAACTGTATTTCTCCAAGTCCCTTGACTCTGATGTTTCCAGGTAGATGTGTATGAAGGTGTTTACAGGAGAGTGAGGGGCAGATGTGGTTCTCCGAGGGCATGTGCTCTAACTTCAGTCGGAGATGGCCTTAACGATCTTTTAGAAGCTTCTACAAACTGTCCTGAAAATAACCAACTTCAGTGCTATGGACAGCAGCTATCAGACGTATTTTACTGTAACTTTGTGAAAAAACAACGTCCTTAAATGCTGCTCCCTAAGCATTCCAATGGCTTTAAAAACCTTACTTCCTATATTTAATTTTTCCTTTTCATCATGGTCATACTGAGGCATGTTTGTGAACAAATCTTTGTTAATATAAAAGCTATAGCATAATAGAAGTATAGAAACAAAAACACCGTCCTTTGAGCCTGTTGAAACTGATATATAAAAAAGTAGAAACAAAGAGCACAAATGCACCTTTGAGGGCAGTAGAACCTTATGAGAAAGAAGGAAGATGCCAGATCACAGCTGAAAGGACAAATGGGTCAAAACAATTTGAGGGTCTGTGTGTGTGTTATGATCAGAGAGACCTAAACAAGTTTACAAACTAAGGCAAGAGCTGGTACAAGAAAAAAAAAGTGGGAGGCAGGAGAATGTAGAAGACGCAGGAAGAATGACTATGACTGATGAAGAAGGGCCTGGACAAGGTGGTAGGAGGCAGGCCATTACTGGGGGCTATTCTGTTCTCTCAAGACCACAGCAAAGAAATCAATATGAATTAGGAAGTTGAAAGAGGTTCTTGTATAAATAATGTAGATTCTAAGTGTGATGCAAAGCCATCTGGGTTTGACCCATGCTACCATTTTTTTTCTTCTTCTTTTCTTTTTGAGACAAAGCTGCTGCTGGCCTGGAACTTGCTATGTAGCCCAAGCTGACCTTGATCTCACAGTGATCCACCTGCCCCTGTCTCTAGAGTGCTGAGATTAAAGGCTGCACCACCACACCAACTTTTAGAAGGCAAATACTGATTTCTCTTCGGGAAGCAGTGTTTTCCATTCTCAACACTGTGATTAGGAGGCTGAGTCCATGGCACAGTCCTAATTCTGTGAGAAAATCACCTTCTGCTGTCCCTACTGAGGTCCAGGCATGTTTCCATCTGGAGATTGCGGGAAGGAAGGGTCATTTGCTGAGGGCTCTGGGTGGATGGCAAATATGAGTTTCTGCAGGGCCTTAGGTAGACATGACACAAATTAGCCCTGCCCGTGGCAGGAGAGTCTGAAAAGTGGGTTAAAAGAGAAGGAGCAGAGCCAGAGAGAGTGAGAAAAGCCAGGTCCTAGAGACCAAGCCTCTTCTCTGAGTTTAGCATGAAACTTGATCTGAACTTTTCAATGAATTTAACCAACAAATTCCACTTTTGCTTAAGCCAGTTTGAACTGGGTTTTCTTTCATTTGTTGAAAACATGTTCACCATGTTTTGCTAAAAGTGAAAAGAGTGAGGTGTGTTAAAGAATCGAAATGCAGACTAATAGCATGAACAACAAAGGGAAGGATCTTAACCAATAATCACCCAGTTATACCATAAAACATAGCTCAGCTTGGCTGAACTCAACCATGGCAATGTCAAGCCTGAGTCAATAATTTGGTTTTTTCACGTTCTCTGTGGCAACTGAAGGAACTGATTATTTTTCATCACTTGCAATTGCCTTTGTGAAGTATAGACTGCCTTTGCTGGGTTCATATGACACCTAACATCTGGCCAAAAATTGAAAAATGTGATGTCAACCATGTGTTTTGTCAAACACAATTATAAACCCCAGGGTAGTTAGAAACTATCTAATAATTGTTTCATATTTCATCTGAACGGTGTACATGCAGCATTTGTGACAAAATCTTCAGAGTTAAGGAGCATAATCCCCGCACCCTGCATTCCTCAATTTTACAAGTCGGCCCCAAACGTGCCATCAGCTTTCTCCTCACTTCATATTTCCCCTGCGTCACCTTTTCTTGATGCAAATGCATCAGAATTTCTACTTTGTGAGCAACTGTTTGTGCCAGAGTCTTACATATCCATTCCTTCATACAGAACAGAGGGATTCAGGAAATGGAATTCGGGAGGTAAGCATACATTTGAATGGAAAAAAAACAAATCTTTTGTTTTACCAAGAATGAAAGTGATGTTCAGGGAGATCACACCCCACAGGCAAGGTCCTATTGCCAGCTAATGCCCAAACTGAGGCTAGAGTCCAGGACCTGTGACTGCACCCACTAATCCCACAGGATCTCTGTCTGTGTCAACAGGCTTACAAGTCAACTTGATTATATTACTATTTGGCAGTAAGGAGAACTTGATAACTATCAATATACTTAGAGATACCTGAAAAATAATAAATAAATATTAGAAATCATTCTGAAATCCTATAGAGTTTATAGAACAAGTATTTTGTTATTTTATAGACACCGACACTTAGGCCAAGAAAGAAGGCCCCTCTTGGAGTCCTTGGTAGTATGCACATAATTGAGGCACACTGAACTTTAACTTAATTAAGCTTAAAGTTTAGTTCCATAGGCACCCAACCTAAAAGCTGAGAGAACTGGGTAAAATCTCAGCTCTGTCACTTATTATCTGTGTCATAAGAAGAATGCCATATTCAGTTTCCCTGGGCACAGTTTCAGAAAGCACTTCTTGTATTAGTAAAATTAGGTTTACTTCTAAATGATAGAAAGTAAAAATATAAGAGTGATTTAAACAAGATATGAGTTGACTTCGTTTACTCATAAAGGCAGTCTGGAGGTGGGCAGCCCAGGGCCGGCACAGCACAGTACAGAGTCAAGGCTCCAGACTCCTTGTGCATGACTATTACTGTTTTGTTGTTTCAGTATGTGATTTCTGCTTCAGGGTCCAATACAGTTGCTCAAACTCCAGCTAACACATTTGTATTCCAGCCAACAGGAAAAAAGGTATGAAATAACCCTAAAAGTATAAAGCGAATTTCCTGTGGGTTGCACACATTTCTTCTTTTGTTGGTCAAAGGCTAGTCACATTCATGACTGCTACAAAGAACTCTAGGAAATAAATCTTTATTATGGAAGTTCTGAATTTATCTGAAAATCAGTTTAGTTGTAAAGTTAAAATGGGGATTTGGAGAAGAAGACTAGCTCAGTACACTCTCCTGTTGATATTGTTGATATTGAGAGACTGTGTATAAAAGTATGACCCTTACTTTCATGGTAACAGTACTACCAATGAATCAACTGCATGTAGAGAGAGATGCCTTCTTATATAGTACTACTTTTGCATGTAACAAAAGAGTTAGAGTGCAGGCACGACCATCATGAGTAGAAATCTGTCAGCTGCCCATTACCCGTCCACCATGCCACTGACCATGTGCTGTCATGTTTGTATTGAGGGAGGGGACACGCCTCCTACAAGAGCAATTGGGCAGCCTTAGGGCACACGGAATTTGGTGAAGTTGTGCTGAGACTTCCTTTGGTGATGCAGAAAGTGAGGACTCGCACCCCATCTTCTCTCCCTTTCTTTTGCTCGAAGTCAGACTTTGCTTCCTGACCTAAAGATTCTCCAGCGCCGCCCCTCAACCCAGTTTTCTTATATGGATACTTTCCTGAACAAGTCCTTGCATGCTGGATCCTGGCCTGACATCTGCTTCTTTGGGAACCTAGGTGAATGAAACAGAATTTTGTGAAGAATATGATTTGTGGAATTTCTTAATTATGAAAAAAGACTTTGGAAACAGGGATATATCAGTGGTAGAGTACCTGCCTAGTATGAGTAACCCCAATGTCTCAAGCAAGCTTCCCCTCCCCAGTCAAAAAGAGCCCAGCAACAACTTTTCCTCAGTACCAAACCTATGCTAAGTAAATGCTTCTTCAGTGTCCTGTGTTCACACTGGTGAAAACTTGGCTTTCACTGTGTGGATCATTTTTTATTATGGCAACAACTAAATACTTTCTAACATTACTTCTCTTAAACACAACAGCAACATTCATTGATTCATTGTGTTAGGCTTATCATTGAGTTAGCATAAATATTTTTTTAATGTTTATTTATTATTTTATTCTATGAGTGTAATTGCCTGCATGTGTGTAAGTGTAATGCCTGCAGAGGTCAGGAGGGCATCGGATTCCCTGAACTAGAGTTAGGGACTGTGTTTGTCATCATGTGGTTGCTGGGAATTGAACCCGAGTCCTCTACAAGAACAGCCAATGCTCTTAACTGCTGACCCATCCACCTACCCCAGCATAAATACTTTTTAGCAGTAGTTTTACAATTCATAAAAATGTGATGCATGCTTAAAGACTATTACTAAAAGCCCTTTATCTTTACACTCTGCCTATTCATTAGTGAAATGCTGTATACTGACTATGTGCTAGGTACAAAGTTAACTCCCAGAGTGATGGAAATCAGTCAAAGGTACCTGCCCTCAAGGATCTTTCTAGCACGTTACAGTCACTGGGAAGCACTGCTTACAGCATCCTCCCAAACCACCTTCATTATACTCCACTGTTCTCTGTGGGAACCTTGGCTGAGGAAGGACCACAGTCTCAGACACCAAGCACTCAGCTTGTTAACAAGCCTCCGTGTGCTTCCCGAGCTATTCATGCATTCTTGTCTGGGCACAGAGAGACTTTGATGTTCCAGAGAGCCAGAGCAAAGCCAAAGAGACACGTGCAAACAATTTCTTCTTCTGCCTTTTCAGAATACTGTCGGTAGGTTGGAGGGGTCTTGAAGGAACGGAAGGTCAGTCAAGAGAGGGAACTGTCAGAGACTGATTACTACTAGGTGAGTGAGAGTAGACCTTCCTTAAAATCTCTAACTCTAGTCTGTGAACTTGCACCAAAGACCCTCTGGGTACAAATGCTTGACTGGATGGGACTTAACATATATGGTAGAATACATGAGGTTTGGTGGGGGGGGGGGCATGAGTTGGTAGGGGTCTAAATTTGATTAAGAATTGTTGTATGAGATGTACAAAAGCTCAAATTTTAAAAAGAACTAAGGTAGAAACAGTTCTAGAGGGTCCGAGAATAACCTTCTCTTAGTTGTAAAGTTAAAATGGTCGTGCCTGCACTCTAACACAGAAAAGGTAGGCCATTATACACAAATACGAGAATATTGGAAAAAAGAAGGCCTTGGATCCAATCTGCACCATGGCAGAAGGAACTGCTAGATTCGCCAGAGAAGCTCAACCCAAGATTTCCTTCTTCAAAAACTAAACACGTTCAAAACAAGTTCAATGTATCCGCTTTCAACATTATTGAATACAATATTTTATAATTTCATATAGCTAATATCATAGCCTTATGAGCAAGAAAAGTTGCTGATGATATTATGCATTTTAATGTCCTCAAATGACTAGCATGTCTTTAGCTCTCCAAATACTCCTGGAAAAGAAAATGTACATGCTTTAAATGTTGTTAAAGTCTGTGGGTTTTTTTTAGCTTTTTGTTCTTTAAGAAATCTTACTGTTACATGCAGAATCACACTTGGGAAAAGCAAACAAACTCAGTGAGAGGAGGCAAAATTTTTCAGAGACCTAAAATTCTTTGAAAAAATATATATTCCACTTCCCCAATTCCTAAAGCAGGTCTACATGTCTAAAGCCTTCTGAGCTGGATGGGAGCAGACAACTGAGTGGAAGAAACGCAGAGGAGCAAGGCATGGGAATGAAGCCTCTGGGAGCACCGAGTGTCGGGAGAAAACTGAGGGCATCAAATCCTAGAAATCCAATGACCTTAACACAGCCAAGAAACCAAACAGAGGCGTGTCTTTATCTTCAACATAAACAGCTGGAAAAGGAAAACACCTGCACTAAGGAAAACTGGTCTTGTCTGGCTTTCTCTTAGGAAGTGAAAACAGCCCTTAGCCTTCTCAGTAGACCCAGATGTCTAAGTTCACTGTGAATTGGCCCTGAGGGTGGCCAAGGAACTTCTGTCTGCTCTAACCTAACAAGGGAGGGCGGGTGCCGCTGGTGAAATGGGCGCCTCCGTTTTGGCGAGTCCTTCCTGCTGTCTGGGGAGCAGTGTTCCCACAGAAATGGGCTCATGTGGGCCTGGCACTGGCTTCGGTTTGGCTCCTTCTACTGTTCGCCTGGGGAGGAGGAACTGAATTCTGTGGCAGGCAGCATCTGAAGCTCCACGGCTGAGTCATAGGAAAAGCTGCAAAGCTGAGATTCCTTGAAGGGTGCTGAACGGCACTCAAAGGTCTTTCCTCAGCAGACAGGCACAAGGAACCTTCTTGCAATCGAACTTGAGCAGCTTATGAATCTCTTACGGCACGCATCTCAGCTTGGTAGTCGGGTCTTCCAGGAATGCCTTGAGCAGAAGGCAGGGCAGCAGGACAGGTCGTGACAATGGAGCTGATCTTCAACGCCCACAAAGGTATCATTCATGTGAGCAGGGTCCAAATACAAGCCTTTGGACTCCAGGATTGAGCCCCTGCCCTCACTCTCAGCCCCAAAGCACAGCGTTGGTCAGATCCAATAGGTCAGGCAAGCACGGAAGGACCTACAGTGCATTTGCCTGGTGACCAACCTGAAGCTTTGCAGTATAGGAGCCCCACAGCATCTAGGGTCCACAAAGATTGTCTCTGATTCATCAAGAGGCTTGAACTTGGCAAATCCCAAAATGCTCCTTGCCAAGAACTTCTTTGCTCTAATTTTTAAAAACCCATGTGAATTTCAAAGGAAATTTGGTCCTTATGTTTCTGATTCATTTACACTTAACTCATCACAAGGATGTTGTGAAATAGCCATTTGATGTCCAAGAAGCCTTCAGAAGTCCTTCCCTGTGCTCCTCCTCCCTCGCCAATGCTAAACGCACTTACAATCCAGAAATCTCCTTAAGTTGGATCTAAACTCAAAACTGAAAGCACACTCTTATCTTGATAAAACATTGTTGTCAGCAAGTAGACAACTGAAACCCCCAGAGAAAGAGAAATCCCTGAAGCTCCTGAGCTTCCCCCTCTCCTTTCCACAACCCATGTTAGATCAAAAGCAAAATGCTGATAATAAAGAGGAACACTGTGCTGGGCCCCCCTCAGTCCCAGCAGCAGCCCCAGGGAGAAGAGTTGCCCCAACATTTACTATCAAATATTTCAGCCTGAAGTCTTCAGGAGAATTTCAACCACTTCCTCTCAACACAGCCATAAGAGCCTTTGATCTCTCCAAGTTTATCCACCAATTTCTAACATGTAAAATAGCCCGACCATCAGTTACAGAAGGCCAAAACTAAAATAAGTATCCATTTACCTCATACATAATATAAATCTAAAATAAGCCAAATTCAGACTGATAGAGTTTAGGAGGAAAAGGATATATCCGAACTGTGGTTTCCAGCTGGCCTTTGGTGTGGGCATCGAGGGGCTGGTTTCAGTATCAAACACTTGGAAGGTGAAGCTCCGGGTCAGGTAGGCCCTCCATATTTGTTCAAGGGTCTGTATGCAGGAGTTGTTCCAAAGCCTCAGGCATCCTGAGGAAGGATTCAGAGCCAGCCAGGCTGTAGAGGATGCTCATGAGGCGCACTTTGGCACCTCTTGGCCTGGCATTCACTGGGGCCTGAGTTCTACCTCAGTGTCTCATCTTCCTGAAGCTTGTTCCAGCAGAACAAAGACTCTTCAGATGATGGATGTCAACAAGGGGTCCCAGCAGGAGGAGAGCTCACTCCCAAACAATTGCCCTTCAGCTCTCTGCTCCGCACCGCATCTTTGCTTATTTCCTGCGTATTCTTAAATCATTTTCCTGAGAATTTTTAAACAAAATTTGCATTTAATCATCTGAAAAAACATCCTTTATAGCCTCCTCAGAGTTCTTCCAAATACTCCTCCATGATTCTAAACATCACTTGAACCATTGCAAACAGCTCCCTCTGGCTCAGTAAAGCTGCCACGTTTCCCCCTCCCCCCTTATTTTAAAGTTGTGCAAACAATTAGACATTTTGAAAACAGCATACATCAAGTACAGCAAGTCAGGTTTTAATTACTTTAAAACGTTTATAATCCTTACCGTCAGAAACAGCCCCACCCCCTGCTCCTCCTTGGGCACATAACATTCTAGCAACATTGCTTTATCTTCCTTCTTTGACCTGCATATCTGCTTACTTAGTCAAATAGGTATAAGGTCGGATAGGTCAAAAATTAGGCATGGCCAGTGAAAGAACAAATACCTGTTACAAGATGCCAGGGTGAAGAGGAGCTGTAAAATTAAATACATCTTTTAGAGGTTTGTAACTGAGTTCACATTTGTATTTAAATAGCAAATAATCTTCCAATTTTTATGCATAGTTTTCAGTCACTGTAACAAAAACATGATGTCGTGCCCATGCTGAGCGCACTGCACTTGGTTTCCTTGTTTACATTCACAGCTGTAAACACAGTCTAATCCAGACTGGCTTGGAAGCAAATCTCCTATTGTTTGCTGCATTCCCCATATTGAGAAAGCTAGAATTTCATTCTTTTCCTCATATTCGAATTCCTTATGCATTTAGCCATAGGCACCTAAGCTTTTAATGAATCTGATCTTTTTTATCTACAAAAAATGCCAGTACAAGTTTACTCTCTCTACATGTTACTACTTCTCAGATTTCAAAAGTAAGTTGGACATTTAAAAAAAAAATGTGGCAGGGATATTCATTAAAAATCCTCTACACACAAACACCTCTGTTTTAGCCTGAACCACACCCACCCTCCACTCTCTCCTTCATGGGAGCCATCCTGGTTACTCCAGGGACAGCGATTTGTACAGTAGAATTTTCAGCCTTCTTGGCTGCATGAAAAAAGATCCTGAATGAATGTATAGCAGTAAATGGAGCTGGCTTCATTGAATAAATCAGAGGCAGGTTAGAGGACTGCCTTGAAGAAGAAAGACAAAGGAAAGAACAGAAGAGAGAAACAGATGATGATCAGTAGGAATCCAAAGAAAAAAGGAGAAAAGTATTGAAAAGCAAATGCAAAAAACCATTAAATGTATTAAATTACAGAACAACTTGAAGAAGGAGGAGGAGACTGAATTCAGAGTGACTCTGTATGGAAATGTGGATTCCAGAACCAAAATTTCCCCAAACGCACATTTTTATTACTGACTTGTATGGACTTTGAATTAGGAAATTAAAACACACACCTTGCTCTCCTCCACAAATAGAGCCACTTTGAGCACCCGAAGGTCAGGGGGAGAAGAGTTCACCTCTTCTGTCCTCTGAGTCTCTCTGCCCTATTATATGAAATGCCCATCCAACCCGTCATCTGTACACCAGCCTGACCACACACACTCCAGGCCAAGGTAAATTTTCTCTGTAGTCCCAACAAGGACCAGGGGGAAGCATTCAGTCCCCAGCAGTCATAATTCCACAAACCTCAGAGCACCCAGAAGCATCACTAAGAGAAAAGACAAAGCAGTATCCAGCTGGTGGAAGAAGCAAGAATACCAGAAGCTGCAGACATGGCTGTAAGACTCTTTCAAGATGTTCTCAAGCACTTGGTCTGGGTTTAGTAGATGTAAAGCCCCTGTGCCTTTACCACCTCTCTCTATCCTACCCAGATACCGCCTTCTGATAGAGATCTGACATCACCTCCCTGGCAAGTGAGTTATCTTCTCTCTGTCCCTTGGATGATTCATCTTCAAAATAACTGAGAGAGATGTATCCATTATGCTGCACTTAGATGATGCACTTGGGTGATGCTCGCAAGGATCCAGCCTGCTGTTCAGTGTTGACTATTGTATCGTCCTGTTTTCTGACTTTATCTTGTAGCAGTGGTCAATGTTCCATATATCTCATCTGTTTCTAATACACAAAATCTATGTTTATACTATATTGTATTCCTTGTCATTTTTCATTACAGTAGGAAAAAAATATAATCCTAAGGTTTTGAAAGTGGAACAAATATCTGAAATCCCATCATTCCTAAACTCAACAAGAATATCCTCATGGATATGGACTGTCTCTAGAGTTGATTAAATGCATGCCTGGAGTTATCTCTTTCTGAGGACTAGAGACGTAACTGAATTGACAAGGAACACAGGTAAGACTTATTCCTTTGAGATATGGAGGCCTCTTGTAATTTCACTACACTTTACAAAGGCAGAAACTCCAGAAAACACAAATAATTCTTTGTTTGCTGTTATGTGGGATGAAAATAAATGTTTAGAAGTTTGATTTGACATAAAAATCTTGAAATGACTTAACAGCCAAAGAAGCAATAAATGATGTCCAACATACTCAAACATTTCTTAATATCTTAAATATTTAAAAATATTCTAATTTTTTAAAAATTGGAAGTTATTCAGTATTGTAAATTAACCAAAGCATTCTCACAGAGACATGGTGGATATTTAAGGAGGGTGGCCCAGGCCCAAATGCTGCTTGTTCAGAGAAACTTAGTGCACAGTAATAGAAAGGAGACAGCCTGGCAGTTATGAGGAAGGCAAAAAAGGAACTCAGAGGAATGAACCACAGGGAGATGCTGGGGCCCTCCTGGGGTGTCACGCACACTGTGAGCCTCGTCTCGGGAACAGTGCACACATATAACATTGTATACAAACTATAGGGCAGTTTTAAGACCTTCTTGGAGCATCCTCAACAGCTCCATAATGAATAATGCCCAGACATCTTGAAGCCTGCTATATAGTGCTTCACCAAGACATTTGGGGAGCAGGAAACTGGCGAGAAACACAATTGTCAGGGCAAAGTGACTGCTAAGGACTGTTTTATCTCAATGAAAGGTATAAGTCTGCTGTTCAAACCTGAATATTAAACAAACTGTGGCCTGCTCTATACCTATTTATTTCCTTTAGAGATACTTGGTTACGAGATTGGGCCATCCCTCAAAGGTCTTTTTTTTTTTTCTTTTTAACACGTGAATATAATTTAAAATGTTTCAGTGTTTCTAACTTAATCATTACAGATGGTCATAAAAATAATTTGTGCTCAAGTGCTGTCCAAGGACTCTGCTCAAGTGCTGGGATTCCTTTGATTTGGCCTCCAGCCTCTGGGACAGTTCCCTGCTAAGGGCCTCCCCTGGGTTCCATCTGGATCAGTTAAGTTTCAGGGTAATTTGTGTTTCCTTTATGTGGACATGGTTCCCAGTTCCAACTTTGCTGTATCCACTGGAGTCTGATGCTTAGAGGTGTAAGACTTCAGCATCCCACATGATATGACAGAGATTCTGAAGGAACAAATTCAAATAAAAGCAAACACACTTTGGAGAAATGTTCAAACTCCCTCATAATTAGTATTCTAAGTCAAACCATTAGTGACAGCATTTTCAAAAGATAAAATATATTACCTACAAGGGCTGATGGCACAACAAAATAGTACAGTTTTATATGCTTGAAGACTAAGTTGATAACATGGAGAACAGTAAAAATCCTCATTCTTCTGGACCCAGAAGCTCGATCTTGGGGAAAACTTGAAAATGGGGTGAAGTAGAGTGGCAAAAACTAAGTTGCTTACAGAACTGTCATTTATGCCAGTGAATGAAGAAACATCCTCAATATTCACTGGTACAAGATGCCTAACCGTGGTCGGCCCCCGGGATGCCAAGGTCTGTACTGACCACAGCAGTCCCACCCAGGATTCAGGTCCTCATATTCCGGTGAGAAGCTAGGTTTCCTCAGGCGCTTTGGGGAACGGCCTCTTTCTCTGAAGATGCATGGAATGGAGCCATTTAGCTTCTAACTTGAGCACAGTGCTAGACGTGGCCCCTGGAGCTGCTGCAGGATCTTATGACACACCTGAGAAGGAGATCAGACCCCAGGAGCAAAAATACAAAATGAAAAAACCTGGACCTCGATGACAACCTTGAGCTACGGCATCAATCACAGCCTCAACTTCCAGCTATGTGAAATATTAAACTTCCTTATAGCCAATTTAAGTTCGGGTTTCCTGTAACCTGCTGCCAAAATAATCTAATAGAATCAAAATTAATTTGACCCTGAATATGCATTAAGGCAGTGAAGACTAATGCAAACTTATAGCAAGTATTTGTCAAAATTCCTAGGTAACAAAGAAAGCCCCAAGCATAGCCAATAAATTATAGAAACCATATAAAATAATGAATATATATTCATATACCTTATGTGATATTAATAAAATTTATAGTAATTGAAGAATTTTTTAATGAATTTTAAACTATTATAAATTTTAAAATTAATATTTAAGTGTTGTCTTCTATATTTTCTTCATCATTTTTCAAATGAATTCCTAGAAATTAAAGAATATAATACATTCTATAATCTCAAGTACAATTATTGTACTATTTTGAGTTTTATATGAATCCAGATGAATTAATTTCTGGATGAGCTGTCTCATAATTCTAATGCCCTAAAAGAACACTTTAGGCCATGTGTGCAGAAGAGTCAGGTGAAGCAGGAGCCTCATCAGTCTTCTAGGGAGTCAGACAGCCAGAACACCATTCCAACCAGAGACTGTCGTCATACATGCACAGCAAAGAAAAACACAGCGTGTGAATGACATCCTGGACTTTAGTGAGCCTACCTCATCGTGTCCCCTCGTATCTCATTAGCCCAAAGGAGCCCCATGGTCATATCATGGCTCCGAGAGAGGGAAAGTATAACCATCCCATGTGTCTAGAAGCCAGAAATGTCTGGCAAAGAGTCCTAATGACTACCACAGAGTTACCACAAATGACTGTCAGATGCACAGCACAGCTATCGATACAGGAGGTACTTGTCTTTAATACCCGAGAGGCAAGGGAGAGATAAAACCTATATGTTGTAAAATCAGTATGGAGAGATAAAAAACAGTCCTCATGTGTTCTAAATGCATGTTCGGCTTCACACAGTGATTGATTCAGGAGCATTCTTATAGCTTCATAAAACATATGGTTCAAGTCTCAGCATATTATAAATGGAATGCAAACGGTTATATCATTCTTAAAGTGCTACTATGAAAGACCACCAGAAAGAAAACAGATTAATTATTACATAATAGCTCCCTTGTAAAATTGGCACAAACCATCCAGAGCCACTGGTGGGGAATCTCCCAATAGAGCACACCTAACCTGCTCTTTCTAGTCTCTCTAGACTCCCTGTGTCCTCCCACACGTGCTTTGGGAGTCGTTGGTTTTTTTTTTTTAACATTTTAACATTTTGCCCTCATCCTCAGCTGGGATGCTTAGACTCTCCTGTCAGTTCTCCCCTTGGTTCTCCCCGCCTCCTTTCCATGTCTCTTTGCCTACTGGGAAAACTTTATTCTGACGGTATTCTTTGAGACTGCACCCTGATCGAGCACCCATTCCCTTTTCCCTGACCACTGTGATTCTTCCATCATTCAATGATATCCTTCCTCTGCTGCTACCTCCAATGGCCTGTAGACACCTTTAGGAATCCCACAGGCTGCTAGAGGTCTGAGCTCTCAAACTAGATTCTGGCTTATCTCCTCCCAGCTTTTAGAAGACTCAGTGGGATCGATCTTCTAAGAGCAGCCTGAAAAGGAGACCAGAAACTGGGCTGGGAAAAATGACTAGCCAGGAAATTAGTTGAGAAAAGGATGCCTTTTACTTTCTCTTTACTGTCTTTTCCTCACTGTAGTGTGTGTGTGTGTATGTGTGTGTGTGTGCAGCTCCATTTATTTTATATTAGCCATCTGAGAATGTATCAATCCAGAATCATCTTTAAACTATAACCATCAGAAATTTTCACTTAAATCAACCTTTTTGAATTTTTCAGTTTTAAAAAATGGTCTCATATATTCCAGGTTGGTCTTGAACTCATTATGTAGTTGAGAATGATCTGGTACTCCTAATCTTCCTGTCTTTACCTTCCAAGTGCTAAGGTCACAGATGTGCACCATCATGTTTTGTTGATTGTGTGTGTGTGTATTTACTATGTGTGCGTATATATATATGCATATAAACATTCAAGGGTAGTGTTGGTTTCAGGTAGGGTTTCATCATCCAGGCCAAAATGATATCACAATGTGAGTTTTCCTCTGCTTCTCTCTCTGACCTCCTTTCACACTACTGGCTTGGTGTTTGGTTGATTTTCCATCATGAGTGCTACATGGATAGCCAGAAGTTCTAAGCGTCACGGCCAGTGCTCAGCATTCCCAGCAAAAGTCATAGACCTATGACCGTCTGTGTCATAGGTTCCCGAATCCATCTGCTGGTAGGAGACCTGGAGGACTAGACATAGAAATTCAATTAGGCCATCCAGGTTCACTTAGAGGGGTTGTAAGGATGAGACCACATCTGCCCAGACCATGGCAGATAGAGAGAATGAGACGGGAAGCATTCTGCCAAAGGAAATTCAGGGCATCTCCTTATGGAAAGAGGTGGAAAAGGTGTTTATAATATCAACATGGCATTTCAGTTTGCCTTTCTCAGCTCATCTCCTTCCCTTTCTGCCTCAACATTAGCCCTTAGCTTTACTCTAGGGGTGGAAGGGACAGAAGAGAAGGGTCTTGGTATTCTGCAGCAGTGACTACCTGATGGGCTGGGAATTTTATTTTTACTGGAGTTTTCTCCAAAGACCAGTGCATCAGAAGAAAGAGTGTTTTCTTTAGTACTGAGGTTGGGTCTCAGTTGAGCTAAGTCGCCTCATGGTTTTGAGTTTTTAATGATAAGTTAAGATGGGCTTCAAAGTCCTGCCATCTCTGGATGCATAAAGTTCTTGTTCTATCAGGCTGGGACAGGACTACAAGAATAACTTGCACAAATCCTCACAGCTGGTCAGAAAACTTCTTTTTAAGGACAACTTCTTTCTAGTGAAGCACAGCTCCCACATTGTAAAGAAGATATGGATGGAAGCTAAGCTTTCTGAATAGGTGACAAAAATGATCTTAAAACTGACACATGAGAAGAAACTTTCCCACCCATGGAGGAGGCAAGTTCAGTGTTAGATGCCCTTTACGTAGTGTACAGTGAATATAGTACACGCATGTGAGTATGTCCCTTAGAGTGCAGTCGAAGTGTGGCAGCCAGGACAAGGCTGGGAATGAGGCTGGATCTGTCTGCGCAGAGGACATAACACAGGCCGCAGGAGAGTCGGGGGAGGCGGAACAGGGGAAGTTCTCAGTGTGCCTGTCAGACAGGGGACAAAGGTACCACAAAGCAAACCAAAGGAGGAAATAAAGGGTTCATGGATGAGATCCCGGATCCAGATGGGAAAGGATGGTTTCTGGATGGTGAGGTAGATGAAGGAAGGAGGAGTGAGAACTGAGGGCCGCTGGCACATTCCCTCAAGGAAATTTTGCATCTTCTTGGGGTTACTGGGTGGAGTCCTGGACAAGGTGTGCAGGAAACTAAAGACAAAGTGGGTGCTGACATGACAGCCGTGAAGGAGGCGGAGGATCCACAGCTCCTTCTTACCAGCATCTCTTGAGGGGTTGAGCGGGGGAGTGGGGGGGCACAGAAGACTTCGGAAGCTGAAGGGAACCTAGAACCATAGCTCCGAGGAATGAGTTAAGGACTTAATGCTGGAATTGACAGGCGATGCGATGAGACACAGGATAAAAGAAGTGAGCAGGGCCAGAATCTTAGTGTCCTGTCTTGCTTGACAAATGCTGTAGGCCCAGTGAATTCAAACCCAGCGAAAGAAGGGGGCACGCTGTCTCCTCAAGAGAAAAGTACTCACTCCCTCCAAAAGGAAAACGCCATGTAACAAAGGACTCCACCTTCATCCCCAAATAAAGCAGGGCAGAAATGATCTCACATCTTGTGTAAGGAAGTGAGCAATTAAGATGAACTGTATGCAAACACACAGCCGCATACTCATCTTTTCTCCAGGGAAAGTGAGAGATAAAATGCAGTTAACTCTAGCTATAACCTGCAGTCCTTTGCTGGAGGTCCCTGGAGCCTTGAACTCTGTGCTTCCACCTAGTGGTAAAAGTTGGTAATTTAAGAAATTCTTGGGAAATTTCAAAAAAGGAAAACTTCCTACTTGACAACTTAAAAGAAAGGAAAAGAAATATGAGCCAGAAAAAAACATCTGGTCCAGAGTGTCTGTGTCACAGCAGCAAGCAGCCTCCTGACAGCAGCAAACACATCTCTTGTCATAATGTCCCCTCCCCAGGCAGTGGGGCTCAAGCTGAGCCTGGAGGAATGGGGCAGGTGGCGGCAGAGGATTGCCAGTGAGCCCCTGACCCCTCCTAAACAAGAGAATTTTTGTGGTTCTGGTCTTGAAAATAGAGCTATTTCTCTTTTATTTACTTATTTTAATTTTTGTGAGTGTCTGTGTGTGTGTGTGTGTGTGTATCCGTGTGTCTGTCTGTGTGTGTCTGAGCCTGTGCATGCCATAGTGTGCATGCGGAAGTCAAAGGACAACCTCAGGTGCCGGTCCTTGACTTCTGCCTTGTTTGAGACTGTTGTCCTGTTGCTGCACCAGGCTAGTTGACCTACAAGCCTCTGGGGAGTCTCCTGTCTCCACCTCCCATCTCACCAGAAGAGTACTAGGATTGCAGATACAGGCTATCATGTCCAACATACATAGGTTCCGGGAATCCTGGCTCAACTCCTCACCCTTGAATGGTAAGCGCTTTATTGGCTGAGCCATCTCCCCAGGCCAGAACTCTTTTGTGAGTCTGGGCTTTGGAATCAAGGGTTGTTTTGAAATCCTTTTCATGTCAAGACTCAGTGATGAAATGGTCAGTAACCACTCAGTTGGCAAAAGAGAGTCTTCACTGTGCAGGAGGAGAAATGACAAGTTAGCAGCATCTATCTCGTCATTCCCATCATTCCTCCTGCTTCTGTATAGCTAAGTCAAGACCGGAGATCTACATTGTGTCAAGAGCGGCTCAGAAGACACTGCCTGGGACAAGGGGAGACTTGATTCTGGTTCAGAGTCAAGGTGAAGTCCGTCTCCTGTGCTTCATCCTTCCAGTGAAGATCTCAAAGGCCTATCAGCTCATGTGCTCAGTTACCACCAGCCACATGGCAATGAGGAGAGATGGCCCGTGTTTGCCCATGGTCAAGACCTCCCTTCTGCTGTGGCCCTGTTTCCTCACTAGTTGTTCATGGCAGAGAAAGTCTAGAACAGACCTCTGCAAATGCTCAGCTGCCTTCTCATGCAGAAGAATTAGCAGGTGGTTAGAAGACTAAGTCCAGTGACTATTAGAACGAAGGATCTTTAGGATGGTTTCCTGCTAAAGAGAAATGCTTTAGCACTTACTTACATAATTTCATGAATTATCTATGAAGCAGAAAAGACTGAACTCTACTCTGTGTTGCCAAAAACAGCACATCATCTATTGTGTTAAGAAATAACTCATTTTTAAAAAATCTCTGTATGATTTATAAATCAAGATCATCCTTCCCTTGAGAGCAATCCAGAAAGTGTAAAACATTCAAAGCACTAAACTTTCAAAAGACCTGCTACATTTAAATATTTTACCCAAGAAAATAACTCCCTAGTTTCCTTCAGTGGCCACAGAACTCTTCAAGGCTCAGACGAAAGACCCTTCAAAATACAAAGTGCTATTAATAACCCTTGGTGTCAGCCATCTTCTTCCCGTTCTTTTAGGCAAGATTCTGCCCAGTTCAATTCTACTATTGGGTTTCATTATGTGTTTTTCAGATGTCTTTGTCCCTGCTCTGAGATGATGATGGGTGCTATTTGGAGATGGAACCTGAAGGGGAAGGTAGATCAGGATTCCAGAAACCTGAATCTTTTTAACAGAGGGTAGAGATATGAAAGTTCCATTTCTCCACCAAACACTGTGCTCAACTGGGAGGCAAGGAGTCGCTGGTTTACACCTTGGACGTACATAGTAGAGTACTCACTCTGCGACTGAGGGTTCTTTCTTCAAATGCTGGATCCTAATTTCCTTCTCCCTAAATGTAGCCTAAATTAGT
Organism: Eospalax fontanierii; assembly: GCA_035773235.1. Classification (NCBI taxonomy): domain Eukaryota; kingdom Metazoa; phylum Chordata; class Mammalia; order Rodentia; family Spalacidae; genus Eospalax; species Eospalax fontanierii. The sequence goes on along the minus strand of CM069539.1, from coordinate 63,613,374 downwards.
GAGAAGATGGGAAGGTGGTGCTATGCGACTCCTGGGGCTTGGCCACATAGGGACTCGATTCTGCTTGGCTAGCTCCTTCGATCTACACACTCTAAGTGCCAGTTCTGGGGATGCTAGATAAGTACTTTACTACTAATTTGCACTCTGTTCCAATGGTTTCTATTCATTCAAATTACCTATCTCTCTGAAACAATTCCCCGAAAACAAAGCTACAATGGCTATTAACTCTCCCTCCTCTCCTTTTAAGAGTGGAATAATGAAAGCCCTATTGGTTTCATAGTTACAATACAGACAAAAGAAGAAACATGAAATATAGAAATTTCCATCTTTGTAATCCTGTGACTGAGGCACAAAATTCCTTATCTGAAAGACCTCTTGGGAAGCCATGCCTCTAGTTCTCTCAATTTTCTGTCTTAAAACTCTGGGCAGCAGCACCTGCAACATTGCCCTTCCTCTTCATGAGGCCTTTGACTCATGACTGGCATGATGGTGTCTTCAGCCCCATCATCTGCCTACTTCAGTGACAAAGAGTAATATCAATAGGCACAGGTTAAAGCTGGTGTGCACTTATAGTGAAGGGCTAAGTAGACCTTGAGAGAGAAGCTGGCCAGGGTGAGGTTTAGAAGTGCCCAGCCAGGGGATGAAGAGATGGTTTATCAGTTAAGAGCACTGGATGACGAGTTCGATTGCCAGCACCCATATGGCGGCTAATAACTCTCCGTAACTCCAATTCCAATTCCAGGGGAATCCAACACCTACTTCTGATCTTCGCGGGCAGTGCATGATATGGGTACACTTACACACATGTAGGCAATACATTCATACACGTAAAATAAAAATAATAAATAAAATGTATTTTTACAAAAGTAAAAAGTGCCTAACCAGCTAATAGCTGGAACAAGTTAACCAAGCCCAGGTCTTGGCCAAACTTGTGACAGGCTGTACATGTGTCTCAGTGGTTCACAGAGCAGAAGTATCATCCCTAAGTTCATTGTTTCCTCATACAATAAATATTTGTCAGGGGTCTTCTGGTTCTGTTTGACCTTTTAGGCCCCACAGACACAGAAAAAAAAAAAAAAAAACAAAGCTGCTACTGGAGTCCAGTGGAAAAATAATCCATTTGTTCCTGGGGAGCATCTCAAAGAGCACCTGACAAGGGTGAGAGTGAGTAGAGAGTCTATGAAGACTGCTTGGAGGAGATGGTAATCAAGCTTCATCCTGAAGATGAGCAGGAATTCTCATCTGAGGAAGAACACACATGGGTTTTCTACCTCAGGGGAACTTAGCTCTCTAAAATCAGTGGGTCAGCTGGGCCTGTTCCTTCTGAGTGTTCTAGAACTTACTGTCCACTGCCCCTGCCACCTACCAGACCTTCTCAGTATTTCTTGTCTCCTAGCTGTACCATACCAGGCTCTGATCCCATTGTTACCCTTGTAGCTACATTCAGGGCACAGATCACTTTGGAGAATCTCCCAAAACGAGATCTTAACTTAGCCATATCTTAAAAGTCCCCTTTGCCAGGTAAGGGTTCCAGAATCCTGACCCCTGAGGGAGTTAGGGGTGTTGCTCGGCCCATGTTACCGTTTCCTTCTGAGCTGGGCACTGGGGAGTTCCCTTCTTGGCATTAAGTGCTGGCCCTTCTGCTCTTTTCATTAGCAGTTCTAAATCTAAAATCAAGAGACGCAGTCTCTGCTAGGTGGACGAGGGCTGTAGTGATAGGTCAACAAAGCTGGGCCTCCCCGATAAAGGGAAAGCTGGGTTTTTAAGGTGGACGCTTTGGGAATTGTGCCCAAAACAAGAACACAGCTTCTGTTCCAGCTGTTCGGGTAGAATCATTCAACTGGCTCCACACTGCAGAGAGGGGCTTTGATTCAAATGGAAGATTTTACATCAGCTTACCTACATCTCATTCAAAATCCACCCGTCAGAAGCAAGGATGGAGAGAGTGGGAACATCCAGAAAGGCCTCAGATTCCAGAGGTGAAGACATGATGGAAATGCTGGGAGTTTTATCAGTTTTCTTCATCTGAGAAATGTATTCAGATGTGCCATTGTGTTCCCAGATCCACAACCGATATCCAGACCCAGGAACGTGTAAAGCCATATAGTGGAGGTTGAAAATATCCAGACTTGTGAAAAACACAGACCAGAAAAATGGAGCTCCCTCTGGAGACGATGAGAGAGACAGTAAAACCTCAGGTTCACACACACATACAAACTCACAGCACAGACAGGGAAATCATCAGTACAACAAGAGCTCTGGCGTTTGAGGAGTCCCCGGTGGTGTGAAGAATTCAGACACCATCTGACACATGTGTCAAACAAGTGCACGCTCCAGGAGGATTTGAGCTGATGAACGTATGGCAGCCCGGCTGGAGAAGGACCCTCTGAAGGTGTGGGACTTGGAATACTTTAGACTCAAGGGATCAGGATTTGTTTTTTAACAACCTAAAAATAAAACCACAAACACAAAAGAGATAACATGTTGAGGTGCTGGGCTCCTGTTGTTTCCAGGCTTACACCCTAAAACTCAAGGCCAAAAGGAAGAATTAAATGTGGCTTAGCACAAACGCACATGGACACAAACACTCATGAACTGTTTTTATTAGTATTATTATTAATCTAAATCGTGTCTGCAAAGGATTTTTCAAGCCCAAGTTGCCTAGGGTGAGAAAGGAAGGTTATTCAAATAAGCTTCTGAGAAAGAAATTGAAGGCTACAGATGCATTGTTAAGCTGGAAGCTCCTGAGACCATTTCACGGGGCACTCAAGGTGCAGAGTAATCACAGGGCTTGTCCCGTCCCTCACTTTAACTGAAAGTCACATAGTTTCTGTCTGCCTCCTCTCTTTGCTTTACCTTTAGAATCTGTATTTTAGTTGCATCTTTAAAAGAGATGTGAGGCTTAACAATCATCTATATATTACTCAAAAGATTGGCTGCTAAATTTCCTCAAAAAGAGGCCAGATTCATTAAATCTTAAAATTAAGACTCCTTTGATGGGTGGAGGAGATGGCTCAGTGGTTAAAGTACTTGTTGTGTGAGCATGAGGACTCATGTTCGGGCTCCCAGAATGAGTTCTGAAGGATGTGGCCACTCATTTCTAATTCCATCCTCAGAAGGCAAGGCAGAAATAGGAGATCCCGAGCTAGCTGACTATGAAGACTGGTCAGATTTGCAAGATTTGGGTTTGACTGAGAGAACCTGTCTCAGTAAGTAAGGTGGAAGGACAATCAAGGATGATTCCCGACATTAACCTCAGGCCTCCCCATTCGAACACACACACATACACACACACGTACAATATGCATACACACATACATGCACATGCCACATACACATACATGAAAATGGAGAAAGATAAAAAAGACCCATTGACTTTAGAGAACATGAGTTCTTCTTCCAACAGAAAGATTCTAACATTATCTGGTTGTTATGGAAACTTCCTTCCCTGACTTGTTGTGCTAAGTATAGACAAAAGTCTTAAAGAATCCATCAGGGTTGAGGCCATATGACCAAAGAAGGAAATTTAATGCAATCTCAAACCTTAACATGTCCATGAAGAACAAGAGAAGAAGGAAGTTGATTTTCCTGCCTGTTGTTTAAATTCTTACATTCTGTATTACACTTTATATCCATTACCATGCTTAATAAGCCCTGGGGCAGGACTATGGGACTCAAGGAGATTAATTAACTTGTTTATTATTACATATCACTCACCAGTCAATTTGATCCCAAAGTTCAGAACGTCTTGCATCTCAGCCTTTGGAGGGTCATATGAGTCCATGAGTCATAAGGTATCTTTCCCATAATTTGCCTAACATGCTGGTCACAGCAAGTTATGTGGGTTCTGTTTATGTGGAACTATAATCTCTAAAGGACAGAACAATTGAGGCTAGAGTAGGGCTTGGCACATAGAAGATCTAAGTATGTGTGTGTATGTGCATGAGTGAAGTGCTCACACAGAGGTCAGAAGAGGACATCAGATTCCCAGAAGCTGGAATACAGGCAGTTATGAGCTGCTCCGTGCGAGTGCTGGGAGCTAAACTTGGGTCCTCTGTAGGAGCAGCTGGCTCTCTGAGCCCCCAAGTCATCTCTCCAGTTCCTCCCTTGTATTTCTTTTTGCTCTCACTCCACCCTTTACTGCCGAAGAGGTGGGGGGTCACCTCCTGTCATGCTGCCACCACAAGTCTGGTTCAATGCAGGCAGTGCCAGGTTCGGTGGCATACATGTATCCTGCGTAGTATTCTTTGTCAACACCCATCTTTCCAATGGGAACTATATCACTTCAGTTTCGATCCAGAGAGTGTCTGCTTGAATCCATAATACTGTAGTGAGCTTCTTTTCTGGGAGGCACACTTTATCTAGAGTCTATCACCTTCCATATCTTCGTAATGTACTTTAAAGCGTCCAGTTCACACATACATAGAAACACATTTTTCATATGTGGTCACACTTCAATACAGTTCTCCTTACATACGGACTCAGTGAGTGCATCTAACTATAAGCACTGCTCCTAATGCAATGTTCTCAGACACATTTAAGCCAAGTGCTAGAATGACCAGTGTATTTGGAGCAGATAACATCTCTCTATAAATTTGAAAAGGATTTCTAGTGGTTGGGGAGGCCAAATCTGATGGCAGTGATGAGACTTGTCAGATTTTTAGACGATAACCTGTGTTAACTAAACTTCACAATTCTGTACAATCAGCTACATGCGAGGCAAGCAATCACTTACTTCAAAAATGAAGCCCCAAGCATTACCAAAGTAATCATAAAGTTTTAAGCTTAGAGCCCAGGCAAAACCCAGGATGATAAAACATACTAAAAGAAAAATTAAAGTGTTGAAGTTCTATTTTATTTTTGCAAAATACCACTTCCATCTTGAATTGTATCTCATCCATTAAAAAAAAATTAGAATGTTTTAGATTTTGATGGGAAAAGGAGACATGAACTAAGAAATTAAACATCTAAACACATCCCAGTACCCATTCTAATTACCACAAGGAAAACAAAGATGGCCGATCATCTGTGTGCCCGTGAAGGAGCAACATGCCCATCCTGAGTATTTCCAAAATCAAGAATGCATCCGCACACACCCGGGCTGTTTACCGACAAGTTGGCATGTTCTGGGGGCGGGGGGGAGGGGCGCGTGCAGTTACTTTAACTCCTTAATTGATAGACACATTTTCCACACCACTAGAACTTCAAACAGCAGTTCCTGTGTCCTTTCCACATAAAACCTTAACCACTAACATGCCTCACACAGGCCCACTAAAATATGAATGTACCTGAATACATAGTGAACCTAATTGCTAATATTCCTTGGCAAATCAGATATACTATTAACAGCATAATAATGAGTATGCATAGAGGCTCCCTAGTGTGACCAGATGCGTGTGTAAAATAAATAAATAAATAAAACTGCCATGCTAAATAAAGTCGTCCTACCACCTCAGGTTACCATCTGGTTCTGCTTTTCCTCAGCAGTTTTCCCTGCGCCTATTTTCTGAGCCTCAAGCAGCTCCAGCTGGCTGCCCTTCCTTACATGCAGTGTGGACCAGCCCACTGGGTACCTCCAGCACCCCTCCATCTCAGATTTGGATGTCACTTCCAGAAACAAGATCCCTGCCATGCTGTAACTTTTTTGGTCTCCCATTCCCTGTTTTTAAAAAGGAAAAACAAAATAGAGGAGGGGAAAAAGTAAGAAAAAAATAAATAAAAGAAAGAAGAATTGAAACATTTTCCTGTTGGAGTGATATTAATAATGGACAAGTGTTAGATTTGGCGATAAATTATTGTCCAGATGAAGGGAAAACAATTACAAATTAGAAACAGATTTATTCACACTCAGTGCATTAATGAAAACTTAAAAAAAAAAAAAAAACAAGAAGGAAAACTAAACTGTGTGTACTGTGTGGAAAAAAATAATGGCCCGGCAGGCCTACTTTTTATTAACAACTCATCAGTAAGCAGGTTGTAATTCATAACAAAGAATTCACCCCAAGGAACGCCACATGACCGTGAGCTTTTTGAGTTTCCTAAGAAAACACACATGTTGTTCCACTTCGTTTCCTTTCAATAAAACCCCCCAGTTAGCACTTCATTTTCAAGCTGTTCTGACAAATCAGGTGAGTTAGCTTTGCAGAAAAAAACAGAAGCTAATTTTTCAGCTGAGAATTTTAGAGAATTTTTTTAATAACTTAAATAAATTTCCCCAAAGGCAAGGAAGTCATGATAAAAACTATGAAATGAGTTCATTTGGAGCAGCTTGAAAGAACGTTTGTTTTAATCCACTTCATTAATTTTTTCCTGAGGAAATATTTAAGGGTCCATCCCTTACTGCTGAACTATGCAGTCTGAAGGGAGGGAAAAGGAGTTGTGTGATTTCTATGATTTTAATCCCTCAAAATATGATGAAAGACAGTCTGAAAACCCTCTTAGCAGCTCCACTCAGTGGAAGACTTGTCAGTGACAGTAGAGGGACTTACTGAACTAAATAACCCCCTTCATCCCTGAAATACGGCCACCACGTGGGGTTCCAACCCTGTTTCCCAACAGGTCCCCTGAGGGCAGCAGAAAATCCAGACGAACTGAAGCCCTCACGAATGAGCTTGTCTGCTCTTCTTCTTCCTCGATCCTGTAATTCCCACTCTGTGTCTGGCTTCCTCACTGAGTTCTCCCTAACCATCTCAACTCAAGGAGGAAAGCCATTCTATTGGCATTCATTCAATACCATGTTTACCCCTGGCTTACCCTGCCTGAATAAAGTTCCATATAAAAGAGTTCTTTGAGAATTCAGCTTTGGGGTAAGGCTTGTGTGTGTGTGTGTGTGTGTGTGTGTGTGTACCTTGTGTGCATGGCACATATGGTGAGGCCAGGAAATACTAGTTTTTCACTTGGAGCTATGTGACTAATCCTGGCCAATGAGTTGTCAGCAGAAATGAGTTTTCCAGTTGTCTCCTCTCACCCACCACCAGCACGGAGGCACTGACTTACCCTGGGCCTATTGATCTCTACAGTGCATTGTCCTAGAGGGCTGGTCGGTCCCATGGGGATATAATAGGCTTTGAGGATTGTTGCCGGTGTGGCCTACACTGACTGGGTATCATGTACATTTTGATATCGAGCATGATGTGCTTCCTGCACCTCCTCTTTGGATGCATTGAACGCAGATTATAACTCCTTCGTTTCGAGAGGCATCTGCAGTCACTGTCCTGTTTCTCCATCTTATACAGGGCTTTGATTGTACTTCGTTTAGATTTTCCTAATTCCAATTTAACATCACATTATTATAAGGATTATTCTTGTAGACAGCTTCACGTTCCTTAAGATGAGAAAGGGCCATACATGCCCAAAGGCACATGAACACACATGCACATGCAAATGCATGTGCACAAGTGCATACACAAACGTTTACATAGAAAGGGCTCAGACAACTCTCTGACTCTGTACCCATCTGACTCTCCATCCCAAGATGTCTGTTTCTTTAAGACTGAGATCCAGCTCCCTTGACATCACTTGTAGAAACTAGCAATGTTGCAGGTGAAACAATGATGTTTTTGCAGCACACAAAGACACTTGCACAGGGGAAAAGTACAGGAAGTCAGGACTAAAATCCAGCCCATCCTCTGCCTTATGCCAAGTAATTATAAAAATTGTATTGTAGTTCCAATAAATTGAATGAACTCCATTTTATCATTTCTAGAAGCAGCAATGCCTAACACCTAACAAAGGAATTAAAGACACAAAGCATGGCTGACGTATCAAAGAAAAAGAAAAATCAGAAAAGACGCACTAGAGTGAAGACGTGGGTACTTAAAAGAATTGTGCACCACTGAATAGACACGCCAAGTTCCTCCTAAGATGCTCCAATGTTGTCTTTGACATTGACAAAGCTTCACTGGTGTAAAAGGGAAAAAAAAGGAAAGTGCAGAGGGACAGCGAGGAAGAAGAGAGAGGGGAGGAAGAGGAAGTAAAGAAATGTATAAGACATACCCTAACCTTGGTGTCAAGGGTCTGAAAAGTCAATAGTATGCTGTTCTGGGAGAGGATGATGCATGCTTACTGCATAAGGTTCCTAGTGCCTGGTTTGATTAGAAGTCAGTCTCTGCAGCCCTCCTCTCTCACTCCCCAGTTCCTCCCCTTCAATACACGACTGTGACACCATGTGCTGATGGCTACTGGGGGTGGCCAGGGTAGGAAAGGCTTCGGAAACTCCCCCTACAGCTTGGGTAACAGTGCCATCCCAGGGCCCTCCTGTGACTTCGGCTCCAGTGGCAGAGGAGGAGCTCAGCGCCGGCCCCTCAGCCAGGTCGGCTCCACCTACAATTCCTCTCTCTGCTTTGTTCACTCCTTTGACCCTTGACTTTGACCTCCGCCTTCTGCTACCAGCTTGGAGCCACCATACTTTGAATGACACACTTGGAATCACTGTTCTGATGATGGCTTCATCTTGATCCACGGCCTGTTCACGGCTGTCACTCACCTTTGGTCTCATCACACCATTTCTGTGTGTTAAAGGTTCTCCAGCCACCAGCCGTAGACCTGCTGCTGAAACTACCAATGGCAGTCTGGTTCCCAGCCTGACCTGCCTGGGTGGTGACTCAGACCCCAGATTCTACCAGTGCACTTGCCCAAGTGCAGGGAACTGAAATATAGCCTGTCTCCTCATTGCCCCTCCCCACTTTATTTTATAGACCTGGTTGTCAGCTTCCTTAAAGACATCACTGTCATCCACCTGCTGAAGGAAAAAACGTAAGTCTATCCTGGGCCTCTCTTGCTCTCTAAATCCAAATTATCCTGTGAGTGTGAGAAACTCTAGAAAGGAACCATTTCTACCTTCTCCTCCATTTCCCATTGCTTCGTCACCACCTGTTGTCTCTAGACCTTGCTCCCTTCAGCCCCATCTCTGTGCAATCATAAAACGAACAGAGCACTACACTCCAGCTTGAAAATTTTCCCTTCCCTGTGGCTACAGAAGGAAGTTTGCATCTCTAGTGGTGGCATTCATGGTCTTCCCAAATGGGGACACATATATTCAGTCACTTTCTTCCTGACTCCTGTCCTTTACTGTAATCAAATAAAACTCTTTTGTCATGGGAGAACCACAAGTCCCAGTTCTGACTCTGTACTATCCAACAGAGTTCCCTAAGGGGACCTACTTTCTGCCCAATCTGTCTGCTTAGTGACTCCCAACATGCTCTCTGCTCACCTCTATTGCTCATAGCACGACTTTGTCATGAAGACCTTCTCAGGTGTGAAAAATTTTAACCAAAGGAAAGACAACCCAGAGCTGGTAGATTCCATGAGGTTTGGAGGCCAGGTTTGAAACGAAGCTCCAAGGAAGAACATCTGGTCTGTCTTTCTGTCCTTCATGAAGAAGTAGGACAGTGTGGATATAGAAAGATAAGTCATAGTTTCTTTCTTTCCCTCCCTCCCTCCCTTCCTTCCTTCCTTCCTTCCTTCCTTCCTTCCTTCCTTCCTTCCTTCCTTCCTTCCTTCCTTCGAACAGGGTCTCCCTGTCGCTCCAGCTGACCTAGAACTCGCTATGTAGACCAGGCTGGCCTGGATGTCATACACATCTGCCACTACACCCAGTTTTTTTGTTTTTTGTTTTGACAGTTTCCCTAACCCTAGCTGCCTGGAACTCACTCTGTAGACTAGGCTGGCCTCTTCAGTTTCATAGAAATCTGCCTGCCTCTGCCTCCCAAGTGCTGGGATCAAAGGCATACGCCACCACACCTGGGTCATAGCCCTTTATTTTAAGCACTTGCATACACACAAGCATTGGTCCCTTTTCTCTCTCAAACCCTCAAAATGTCAGCATACTACTTACTTAGTTGTTGAATTATCTTGCACTTGAGTTTATGATCTAGACTCATATTTCTTTACATTTTCTCTGACCTTTTAGTAGCGTGGGATTTCTCATTGAAACAAGAAACTATGGACTTTACTGTGGTGCAGCTTTTCCAGGTGAGAACTTGTCCTACTTGGAAGCTAATGTCTGTTCTGAAAAAGGAGAAAGGCCTCCACAGGAGAGACAAAGGTGCCCACGGGCCGAATAGCCCTGAGTGAGAGGACTCAGAGGTGAAGGAAACTCTTCTCAATCTTTAAGACCCCAAGACCTAGAGGGAAAGGCAATAAAGTCTGCGATAATCACAGAGTAGGGTGCACGGTAAACACAGGTGACACGTGCAACGCGGACACTGAATGATGATGGCAGGAAGGTAAGAAACAGCCATGCGCATCAAGCGGCTGGATGTAGGCACAGTCACGGATCACAGTGGGAAAGACTGGACCACGCAGGACAAGACCCAGGAACTAGCAATGCCGAAGAGTGAAGTGGAGAGGAAGGGAATTTACGGAAACCTTGCCAACAGGGGATCTGTGGCGTGTCAAAAGAGGAAGACTTCTAGAATACCCATCAGGTTTCTGTTTTTTTCTGCCAACTTCCTAGATAGGAAATAAAGAGAAAAATCTGTTGCAGGGAGATGAGGTGAGCAGCCGTTCTAATAAAAGGGAAGTGAAGGTGTGTCTCCAGGCAAAGTCCTGCTCTTCCCTCTTTATCCCAAAGAGCGGACCTCCTCACTGCCCTGTCACAGGCACCGCGGCCGCACTCCCCTCTCCCTCTGCGAAAGCTTCAGGAAGCAACTGAATTCCTTGATTTTCAGCCTGACAGGCGAGTTTCCCACCTCTGACTGGGACAACAGATAAACTACCGTCTTCACTCGTGGCGTTTCTGGCAGGCACAACTGCAAAGAAAGGCTTGTGGCACTCAAGCACTGTGTTTAGCCTAGGTCTTTGTCATTGGTAGGAAGCGGTATTCTTTTAAAATAGTATTTCACTGTAGCCCAGGCTGTCTTGGAACTCTCTGTGTAGTTCAGGATATTTCCAAACTCGTGGTAATCTTCCTGCCTCCCTGCCCCAGTGTCCAAGTGCTGAGCTTACAGGTTTAAGTCACCATAGCCTGGCTAGGAAGTTGTACTTATGAGGCATTTTCCCCAAGGTTTCCAAAATCTGTTTTGCAAAACTTATTTGTTTGGGATAAGTCAATGTTTATGACGCTCTGTGGATGCAGCACTGGGCTCGGGACAGCGGCAGCAATGACTTGTGTGTCTGATCCAGGATTAGACTTCAAATCTGCTTTCTGCATCACTGAGTTTCATTCAGTGTCTTCCCAGAACACAGTGGCCAGGAATTTGCTAGTGCAAACTCCAAACAATCAATAAAGATAAGAATGATTTAGACAGTATTTATTAGTTTTTTTAAATCCCTTTAGTAGCACTGAATTATCTCTAATATGATTTAGGTACACATTGTCTATGATGTTAATTATATTATATATATTATATAATTATATATTATTCATATATATATATATATATATGAATACAGAGCCAGATACTGCTGTGCCCGTGCCCCTGCTTTGTGACTATCTCCGGCCCTACTCTTCCAGAGCTCTAGCCTTCTCTGCTAGCTAGAAAGAACCAACCCATTCTGTTTCCATCAGGTCTCCTTGGGCCTTGACCCCATCCTTGACTAGCCAGGATGGAGACTATTACAAAGTTCCAGAACTGGTCACATGCAGAGAATGAGAATCTGTCTATAAGTGACACAACTTCACTTCTACTCATAAAATGGACACATCTCTCAGCTCTCACCAGAGAAGTTTCCTAGGCAACAACTTGTTTTTTGGTTTCGTTTTGTGGTGATTAAATTAGCCAGTTAGCCACAATTAGCCAATGTGCATAGAACAAGAGGCCACAGACCAGGACACCTATTTCAAACCTCCCAAGGCTTGGGGATCATTACAAAAGAAGAGGTGGAAAGATTGTAAGAGAGAAAGTAGGTAGATGCCCACATGGAAACAGATCCTTCCAGACAGCTGGTCAGTTACTCATATGAACTCACAGCAATGGTGACAGCATGCACACGTCCTATGCATGCTCAAAAATCCCTGCACAGACATAGGGAAGTGGGTAAGAAATCCCAACCTAAAGAACTTTTGGAAATTGATGACTGCTGGGAGGAGGAGAGGCAGTGTCTTATAGGAATGAGACTCTTGGTGGGCCCAGTGGATGGACCCACACTGAAGGACATCTGGAGATGCAAATCAGACTATATAGACCATAGATACATATGTATACATATACATATATATGAGAGTACATTAAATGGGACAGGGGACACAGTGGGGAGAGGTTCAGATAGGGGAGAGGATCTAAATACCATCAAACTATATTGTATGTAAATTTCAGACTTCAATAAAAAACAAAATTTAAGAATATGAGAATACGAATAAAACTTACAAAAGCAAGAAAGCCACAGGAATGCCTACTGTGGACATTTGCAGTCACATGTGTTTGTTCGCCCAGTTATTTTTTTTTATATTTTTTGTTGGAGAATTTCATACATGCGTATGTGCTTTGATCAAGTTCACTCCCATTCCTCCCCTCTAATTCTTCCCCTAAGCACACAGTGTTTACAAATCTGTAAGATACTAAACATAATCTTTATCTAATGTCCATTTACAGGCTTAAGAATACATTTGTAAAATTATTAATGGACACATTAATGGGCATAATTTCCTTAACTTAGTAGATAACTAAATTATTAGCAGCTTTCTTGGTTATAATGAATTCTGTTCATTATGCATTTTCAAATTGAAATATCTATTTTCCTTCTTTGCTTCTTTTCAGTCAAAATATTACATTAATTGAAAATATATAAAATGTTGGCTACAGTTAATTAATCGTTCCATTTAAATATTCTCAATTTTAAAAATTGGATCACAGTTGCAGTTCAATTTGCTTTTCTGTCCAGAACTTTAAATTTTTACCTTATGTAGCTTTCCCATATTGTATTGACCAATGTATAAATTCCATAAGAAATGGACTTAAAATTTTATTTGAGTGAATGTTAGAACAATGTAAGAGACAGCTTCAGAAGATTACGAGTGATCCTTGATGCCTAAGAATCCATAATGGAAGAAGAGGGTACAAACAGAGGTGAAGGAGACCACATTGCCACCAGAAGGTCAGCAGCTGGAGGAATTAGCACGGGGGGATGGGTCCTGACTGAGAGAATGAAAAACGTTTCATGGATCAATCATCATTTCCAAAGTCTTAGATTTTTTTATAAAGTCCATGAATTGTTTAATTTTACTAAAATGATAAGAACTGAACCAAAAGGATACTCATTATCAAAAGGAAGCTTGGAAATAGAGTCCTATAGGCTCCTGGGACTTTGCTTATATGAACCTATAGCAATGGTGTTGTCAGTTTGCACAAAACCCGTGCAAACTCAAGCCACCAAAACCCAGCATAAAACTGTGGAATAAGCAGTTGAAGAACTACTGACAGCAGATTACTGCTGGGTGAAGGAGAGCTGATCTTCTTTGAAGAACGATTGACAGCTGATGACTGCTGGGTGAAGGAGAACTGGTCTTCTTAAAGAGAGGGGCTCTAGATAGGCTGACTAGACCTCAGTGGATGAACTTGCTCTGAGGGGCATCTGGGGACACTAACTTGACTCAATACGCCTTAGCACAAATGACAGAATGCATGAATTCCAGTAAGGGAGCACAAAAGAGTGCCAGTGTGGAAGGGGGTATAAAGATGATTAAGATGTTGTACATGAAACACCAAAATTCAATAGAAATTTTCAAAAACAGAAGCCTGCATTTGAATTCCCAGTAGGCCCCCTACATGAACAAAGAATGGGGAGAGAAATAGACAGCATGAGCATTGAACGAAGCACTAATTGTTTCCGTTCAGAAGTTTTACCGCAGTGGAAACCTCATCTAATGTCTAAGTCAGACATCCTTGGAGGGCTGTACCAGCACTAGAAGCCAGGATCCAAACTCCGGCTCCGCACTGCTTGCACTACTGAGTGTGGCCTCCCCAATGGCTGCTAAGCAGATTTATGAAGGGTGAAGACCCCCAATCCAACAGGGGCAGAAATGGTGTATGGAATTGAGCTCTTTTCAGAAAGTGTGTGGCAGAGGAGTTCGTTCAACCTTCATTCATTCAGCAAGTATATATCGAGTGGCTCTGATTTCTTGGCATTGTGCTAAGTACAGAGGACCCAGAAGGAAACAAACCAGACCCTGAAAAACATGTCTGCCCAGAAATCAGTGTCTCCTGCTTGACTTGGGAAGGTGTAGGGAGGAATAACCAGGTGCTGATCTGGCTCCAGGGAAAATGAGCAAGTTCAGCTATTCCATGCACACAGCCAGTCTCTGTGCAGATCTCCACTTCTGGCATCACTGATCTGGAAACCTCATGAAAACAGGAAATGATATTCCCATAAAGATGGAGAACCATGCCCATCTCTCTGCAGTCCACTCCATCTTCTTTCCCATAGTTCACACTCATTCTGACTTCTTGTCCAAGATAAATCACTTTTCCAGCCGTAGGTTGTTAGCGTAGTTCTAAGCCTTTAGACTCTCAGTTCCTGGCCAACGATTTTATCGTGTGCTGAGTTCCTAGCATACCTAAGATGAAACCTTCTCATAAAACGGAAGGAGTGCCAAAGAACAAAGTGCAGAGGAGTCTGAGAGTGCTTGCCTCTGATGCACCTTTTGACAGAGAAGAAAGTAACGCTCAGAGAGGGATCCACACAGTGTAGACCATCAGCTCCCAATGCAGCATGTGCTCCTTCACAGTGCACTCTTAGTCTCCCCTGGGAAAAGGTGGCCATGCCTGTGACCTGGTGCTATGTAGTCACTCCTGTGCTGGCTTCTAAGGTAATAGTTGTCTTAAAAATAAAATCAGATCACTACAAATACTTTTTACCATGAGAGTCTCAGTTTGAAAGTGTGCTCCTTCTAGAGCTGGGGAAAAGGCTCTGTCACTTCTTACTCCGTGAGAAAACTGAGTTAGGATCCCCCCGCACCCACGTAAAAGGCAGGCACAGCGATCACATCTGTAACCCCGGTGCTCAGGGAAGGAGACATATCCTGGGGAAAGGAGGGCTCCTGGAGCTCACTAACCAGCCTATCTAGTCGAACCAATGAGCTGAGTCAACAAGAAACTCTGTCTCAAAAATAAGGTGGAGGGGCTGGGGACTGGTACAATGATTAAAGTACACAAGCATGAGGACCGGAGTTTGGATCACCAGAACCCACAGGAATGCCAGGTGAAGCTGGAGGCGCACATCAGAGGGTAGAGACAAGGCATATCAGGGAGCTCTGGGTTCTAGTGAGAGACCCTGCGTCAATGAATAAGGTGGAGAGCCAACCAGCAAGACTTCCAACATCAGCCTTTGACCTCCAGCTGCACACACACCTGCACCAGTTCACAACACACACATGAACACACATACATGTACATATGAGAGAGAAAATAAAGAGAGACTGAGAAAGACACTGATGTCAACTACTGGCCTCCAAACACACATACTCTCACACACTCACACGCACACACTCACACATGCATGTACTCTTCCCCTGAACTGACAGCTCCGCCTCTGTCTGCTTTCCCTGTCTCGTTTAGCATCATGATCTTCTGGCATCAGAAACTCCAGAACTTGGCTTCTGGGCCTCCTCTATCGCATAGATAGAACCTCATTCCACTTCGTGCCTTTAAATGCCATCTTCATAAACAACTTCCAACCACAGTTTCTCTTCTGAATTTCTACTCAGTATTTTACATAACGAAAAGTTCTCTAAAAGCGTTCAGATCTACAATGTAATTTCTGAATTTTTCTCCAAGCCATGGAGTCTTCCCTAGCTCTTTTCTTTCAAATTCGTACCTAGACCATAGGCAAATCCTGCTGATTTCTCCTTTCAAAAGATGTCCTCACCTTCTCCTACTATGGTTCTAAGTCATGATTGTCTCTCATTACTGTGAAAGCTTCTGTTGATAACTCCCTTTAGTCTCTTGGCCTCTTAGGTCTATTCACAATGCAGCGGTCTGTGATGTTGCCTGATGTCTGTCAAATTGTGTCGTTTGTCAGCTTTAATCCTTTTATGCCTTCTGATCTCACTGGGAATAAAACCCAGAGCTACCACAGAAGCCTAGAAGGTCCATTTTCTACTCTGAAAATGTCTCCTGCTCTCATTTCTTTGCTTACTACACTCCAATTCACCCGGATTCTTTAGCCTTCTTCCAATATGTGACACCTCTTCCTGCCATAGGATGTTTGCACTTACCTGTTCTGCTGTTTCAAATGCCTCTGTGAATTTATATGGTTCTCCAATGCTTTAAGGTCTTTGCTCAAAAACTTTACATTTTTTTCCCCATTCTCTGTTTAAAGGTACGATAGTCTCCCAGCCCTCCGGATCCCCCATATCTGTCTATTGCCTTACTTCTTCCCACTGCTATCTGATAAACTACATATTTACTTACATATTTCATTAATTTTCTGTTTCCTCAAACTAAAATGAAGACAGTGTAAAAAGAAGAATGTTTCCACATTGTTCATTATGTGTCTTCACCTTCTAGGATAACTGTATTAGTTCCTTTATCTGTTGCTATGATAGAACACTCTGACCAAAAACAACTTGCGGAAGAAAGGCTTTATTGCATCTTATACTTCCAAGTGACAGTCTACCTTTGAGGGAAGTCAGGAGAGAATGTGGGGGCAAGAACTGACGCTCAGGCGGTGAGGAACATTGCTTACTCACTTGCTCCTCTGGCCAGTGCTCAACCTGTTTTCTCATACAACTCAGGACCACCTGTCCAGGGATGGAGCCAATCATAGTGGTCTGAGTCATCCCGCATCACTCAATAATCAAGAAAATGCTCCACAGGACAGCTGGGTGGAGGCAATTCCCCAACTGAAGTTCTCCCTTCCAAGGTGTATCAAAATGATAACATAGGCCAACCATGACAGTATCACTTGCTTAGAAATATTTGCTAAGTTAATATCCATAATTTTCACATTAGTAAATTATCTAAAACATTTCTAAAATTTAAACCTTTGGATAGGAATGAAAAACATAGACTAATTCATAGCCCTGTGAGTTTTACTCATGCTTGAGATCTGATTTGTAGGTGTTACTGGTGGACCTCAGTAATAGTGACCACCACATAGTGACAAGACATTAACATGTACGTTGAGTCAGAGATTATTGATGGGTACTAGGCATGCTTGCAACCAGAAAATTACAGATAGAAGTGCATGTTTTCCCGGGATTCAAAGTGAGAGAAATTCTAAAAAGAAATGTATGTAGTGCCAGAAAAATAGTTCCTGAAGAAAATAATGAAAAACATAAGTATGATTTATCAGTCAAAACTTAGCCCTACATGTATGTGTAAGCCTATCTTTTTACTCTTATAGTTCTTAGTGAATTTGGGTTCACTACAAGGAGAATAATTGCCCTTTGTAGTGTAGTTTTCTTTCAGGCCACTCTACCACTTTTGATGATTGAACTCAAGCGTCTTCAGTGACTTGCTTCTCCAAGATAAAATGCCAAAGCCAAGAACCAACCGGTAACAGGTGTGGTGTCCATGACCGCGTCATCTACTGACTGCTCTTGCTCTCCTTGTTTCTCCTCAGCACCCCACTGATACCTGCTTTAGAGTATTTGTAGCAGTAGCTTCCTGGCCTGGGATCTCAGTTCCCTAATCTATGCATGGATAGTGCCTCACTATGTCAGTTACATCTTTGCTTAGATGTGAACTTCTCACTGACACCCAAGATGCTCACCTTATAGAAACCTACATACCTCCTGTCCACTCCAAAGCTCCGGAGTCCACATTCTTCTCATCTTTCTCTCCAAAGCATTTATAGCCATCTAATTTATTTCACCATTATGTCTATGTCATATTGCCCATCTCTGACCATTAAAATATAAAGTTACTGGCAAGAAAGATATTTGTCTATGAACTGGTACATATTGAAAAGAGGCCTGTGTGTCATGGGTGTTAGTTAAATCAATATTCACAGACAAGACAAATAAACAGGAAGAGGTAGCACTTGTGATGGTTTACCAACCTGGGATTTATATTGTGATCCTATTTTCACTATTACTGAGGTCCACCAGTAACACCTACAAATCAGATCTCAAGCATGAGTAAAACTCACAGGCTATGAATTAGTCTATGTTTTTCATTCCTATCCAAAGGTTTAAATTTTAGAAATGTTTTAGATAATTTACTAATGTGAAAATTATGGATATTAACTTAGCAAATATTTCTAAGCAAGTGATATTGTCATGGTTGGCCTATGTTATCATTTTGATGCACCTTGGAAGGGAGAACTTCAGTTGGGGAATTGCCTCCACCCAGATGTCCTGTGGAGCATTTTCTTGATTATTGAGTGATGTGGGAGGACTCAGACCACTGTGGTTGGCTCCATCCCTGGACAGGTGGTCCTGAGTTGTATGAGAAAACAGGTTGAGCACAGGCCAGAGGAGCAAGTGAGTAAGCAGCGTTCCTCCATGGTCTGAGCGTCAGTTCTTGCCCCCACATTCTCTCCTGACTTCCCTCAAAGGATGACTGGTTAGAAAATTTCTTGGTGGTCCCAGATACAAGATAACAATCATTACTTGCTCATTTTTAGATATATGTGTTAGTGACTTTTCTGCTGCTGTGACAAAATATCATGACCAAGGCAACTTATAGAAGGAAGAATCTACTAGGCTTACAGTTCCAGAGGAGCAGGGGTGACCCCCCCTCCCCCCGGGAACACCCCTCCCACAGCAGGCAGGAAGCAGAGAGATCACATGTCCATTCACATGCAGGAAGCAGGGGGAGCAAACAGGAGGTGGGGCCAGGCTATAACTTTCAAAGCCCACACTCAATGCTGTACTTCCTCTAGCAAGTTTCTACCTATGAAAGATTCAATAACTTCTCCAAAGAGTGATACAATCAGGGACCAAGCGAACCTAGAAGGCACATTGCTCATTCCAACCATTACAATGGATACGCATATAGTTTTTTTAGGAAATAAAAGATAATTTATTATGGAAACAATATGAGTGACCGTGGTCTGGAAACAAATTCAGGTTTCTCCCAAGCTATAACCATGAAAGTGGTTATATGAGAATATTTTTAGTTTCAGAACAAAGAAAGTCATAAATAAAAGTATTTACCAAATGCATTGAAAAGAGACACAGCTAGTTAGTGGTCTACTAAGGGTACATTATAAGGTTTTAATAGTTACACAGACAGAGGCACGCACAAAAGATGGGTTTCAAAGTTACCAAAAACAGCCCAAGGTAATCTGGCTCTGATCTGCAACATTTTAACTCTACAATTTTCAAGTTCAGTCATTTGGCTTTATAGCATCTTTAGCACAGGTATAGCTTTCTCTCTGTCTCCCTGTCTCTCTGTCTCTGTCTCTGTCTCTCTGTGTCTCTGTCTGTCGGTCTGTCTGTCTGTCTCTCTCTCTCTCTCTCTCTCTGTGTGTGTGTGTGTGTGTGTGTGTATTTCTGTCTCGTTCTGGGAACTTCAGTTCACAGTTCTCACTGTTGGCCAAATATCACTTTTTGTGCATGAAGAGGCTGAATATTTTTGCTATGCCACATTGCAAGGATGGCTCATTCCTAGGATACAGCAAAGATGAGGGTGAGTAGCGAGAAAGCAGACTTCAAGAGACAGAAAAGGATGGCAAAGCCTTTAAGGAAGAAATTCTGGAAATATAATCAAACCTCGTGGTCCAGGCCTGATTTTTTTTTCCATTCTCCGCATCTGACATAACATTTGCATGTGATATATATTAGGAGCCTTGCGCCCAAAGTTAAAATAATCAAGAACATGGTATGGCTTAAAGAAGCAAATGTGGTGAAGAATGTAACAGGCAATTTAACCAGACCAAAAAAAATCTCTGCATGTGCCATTATACTCCTTAAGCAGCCTGAGCATATATATGTACCTTGTGTCTATAGTTACCTCTACCTTATGAAATATTGTATTTGATGTTTGGAGTGTTTGAAGTAATTCATTTTCTTTTAATTCTAATTCTTCACTTGGCCAGTTGGATCCCACAGCCATAACCTCATGTGGGCACAATAGTTCTAATACTAGGAAAGCTTGGTCTTCAATATCTTAGTTACTATAACTCTTATTTGTGGATCATAATTTGATCTGTCTTATTATGTTGATATTGTGCTGGATTCCAGTTTGGGGAAGGAAATGCAAAGTCACATTGAAGAAGAAATCATTGAACAATATGGTGTCATTTTAATTCCTTCCTAACAAAATTGCCCTTTTCTCGTCACTGTGTGTTGTCTGTGACAGGCATAGAAACAAGGGGTTGGACCTGAGAGACATCAGGATTCCACAAATTTTGTGGATATATTTAAATCTTAATTTTCATTTCATAATCAGAAAGAGAAATGAGAGTCTAGTAAGTGTCATTTTTGTAATATTGTCTGTTAAAAATGTGTTTGCAGTTAGATATGCATATAGTTTTATATTTGTTTTTCAACAAAAAACTGTCAGTAATTACTAAATAAATAAATAAGAAGAAGAAGCTCCAACTACCACTGATTCCAAGAAACAAACTGCCTTTAGAAAGCATTACGTGCTTCAACGTCCCTTTTCATCATGTTAAGCTGGACTCACCACACCCTCCATAATTTCTATAATTAGGTATTATTTGAAAGTTAGGATAGAGATTAGATGTTCTAGAAAATTGGCATCCATGAAATCATCTTAGGCTAAAACATTTACTCTCTTGAACTTAAATTCAAATTGCAAACTACCTATTTAAAAATGAGATTATGTATCTACTGCTCAGATAATTTTTCTGTCAACAAATGCCTATGAGAAGAATTAGGCAACTGTACACAATTCACACAGAAGTGCAAATTACTCCAGAGTTACATTAACTGACCAGATAATGCATATTAACAAAAATATGAAGACGACAGCTGTTTAATTTTTAGGTTAACCATGAACAATATCATATGTTTCAAGTCATTTGAAGTTGGAGAATTGACTAAATGAAAATAGCCAATTAGTGGTCAAGAGTGTCCTCCTGCAGAGGACCTGAGTTTGATCCCCAGCACCCACATCAGATGGCTCCCAACTACCTCTAACTCCAACTCCAGTGGATCTGAGACCTCTTGTAGCCTCCACTAACACTGCACTCGTGTGCAGAAATCCACACTTAAACATATATAAACATATATATATATGCATATAATTAATCATAAATTAAATTTTTTCTAAAAACACAGCCAAAATAAATGTAAATAACTGGGGTTAGAGAGATAGTTCAGTTGGCAAAGTGCTTGCTTTGCAGGCATGAGAGCCTGAGTTCAATCTTCAGCATGCTCATAAGAGCCGAGAACCATAGCACACAGCTATAACCCCAGCAGTGGGAGGTGGAGACAGGAGCGTCCTTGGAGCTTGCTAGCCAACCAGGCTAGCCAAATTGGTGAGCTCCAGATTCAGTGAAAAACTGACTCAAAAATTAAAGTGGATAGTGACTGAGGAAGACATCTAACACTTACCTCTAATGATTCGCATGATCATTTGCACCTGCACACACATGAACACATATACGCATTCATGTGTGTGTGCACACACATATAAGGTAACTGAGAAAGGAAAATAAAAACACTGATTGTAACAGAGTTTACAGTGAATTATTAGTTATTTGGTCTGGTTATAGAGCTTTCTTTCACCTGTGCTTTGATTGTTTCATATGTACCATATGCAAATTAGCATAGACACTAAAATAAAATCTACTGTAATGCTGAAAACTCTAAAAAGAACATGGAGAGTGTAAATGACATCTAAGCTACCCAGAGAGACATTTACCTTCTACTAAGTTTCATTAGTGGCAAAATGTAGCATCCTCACAGTGCTTACCTAAATTCACCCTCAGAATGAGTGTTGATTGAGTTTTCTTTAGCACTTGGCTCCCAGACCCTTCTTCTAGACCTGCTGATATTATTGGAAGAGGCAGCAATTGGAAACACATTCCCGCACAGCTAAAATGCCTCCTGTCTGAGTAGTTGTTTGAGATCAGCTTCAATGGAAAAAGGCCTGACAGCTAATGGGTGTTAAAAATAAACCCAAGGGAATGGAAAAAATGCACAATGGCAATGAATATAATCTTCAGATGTCAGAATCTGAATAGAAACTAAAACAAAACTCTGAGTATGAACTAATGAGTATGCCACTCTTCCCCAGGAGGTCACCTGCTGGCACTTCTTCCTCAATGTCTAACCACAATGTCTCCATTAATAATGATTGTCCAGGTTAACAGTAAACAACAAGCATCATCAAATATATGGTATGCCATGCCATGCATACATATCCACTTATGAGAGAACAATGCCCCTTCAGTGTTAGCCAGGCAAACTTTATATCCTACTTTAAATCCTCTCTGAGCTCAACAAACCCATATCCGACACTACAATAAAAAGACGGTCCACCAAAGTCAAGACTGTTTCGCTCATTGTTACCTTCCACCCTCCAGGAAAACGACTGTCAGTGTTTTGGATAAGTATTGGCTACGCAAACAGGTAGTATTCTACTGCAAATACCTCTAACATGGACACATTTTCACAACTGTCCTAATGAAACTCTTCTAGCATCGGAGTTTGTTCCAATATACCTTTACTCACTGTCAGTGACTCCAAGACCTCAGTTCCAAAATGCCATGCTTGCTTTATCACTTTGGTCTCTTGTTCTGGGGAAATAGTTCTGATCCTATCATGGACTCTAAGGTCTGTTTCCGGGGGTTAAAGAATCAGGAAAATTTCCAGAATGATAAAGTAAGACTGTGGTAGAGGCTAATAGCAGGTCTTTTAGCACTCAGAATTCAATTTCACTGTCTTTCCTATATACATCATTGCTCGATATGCCCCAACCTATGCCTACATCTGACTTAGAAACAGTCAGGGTTATCCAGGCACAATTGTGTAATCCTTTATCTAGGTTCCTAAAATCCCTTTATGAAAACCCCAATGTGGTACATAGAATGCAAAGGTGACCACCAATAATGCCCTTGTTCCTCTATGCACATATTATTCCTTTGGTGTTTTATCATTCCTTAAATTTTGACTGGCTTTGTGACTTAATGGATATCAGTCTAATGAACACTCTTCCAATTCTGGAACCTTAAAAAGAGAACCACAGTGCCCTACCATTCTAGACAGTTCCACAGAGGCACTGAACACAAGTGAAGCCAAGCTGGGCACCTACGTTTCTGATCAAAT
Organism: Eospalax fontanierii; assembly: GCA_035773235.1. Classification (NCBI taxonomy): domain Eukaryota; kingdom Metazoa; phylum Chordata; class Mammalia; order Rodentia; family Spalacidae; genus Eospalax; species Eospalax fontanierii. The sequence goes on along the minus strand of CM069539.1, from coordinate 63,590,252 downwards.
TATGCCATATGAGTGATCCCATTTAGCATCATATGATATAGAACAACCCAGATGATAACTGACAATCCTTGCTTAAATACACTAAGTCATAGAGTGAATTTCTCAGCAATAGATAACTGACCCATTCAAACTCTGTGTATTGCTGTTAAATTTATGTATGTCTACTTACTTGTGAGGCTGGATTCTCTAAAGATGATAACAGCAACATCTCCCTTTCTGTGTGCTCTGCTGTGTGGACTTACCAACTTACCACTAATCTTCAAAAAGTGGAACCTAACTTATTGTCTTTTGAATTTGGGATGGCCACAATGAATTGGTTGTAGCCAAACCAGACCAGTTGATGATATGGGACTTCCACTGCTAGCTCAAAAGACTTTTCAGCTTCTACCATGGCATCTTTCTTTCTCTCTCTCTCTCTCTCTCTCTCTCTCTCTCTCTCTCTGTCTCTCTCTCTCCCCACCCAGTTGATTATCTCAACCCAAGTACCAGACATTAGGGTAAAGAAAGTTTCTGATTATTACAATCCCAACCAAACAAGGTTATACCAGTCACAAAGCACTTCCCAGTACAGGGAAGATAAACTATGTTCAGGAAACCCCGTCTAAATCCTTGATCACAGAATTCTAAAGAGGTTATTATTTTATGTCACAAAGTCTGGGGTGGTTTTCATCAGGAATGGATAATTAGACTGCTTTCCAGTCTGTGGATTTCTGAAAGATGGGACAGGTTCCATCATCGTTGTATCCCCAGTTCAGAGCCTGATTCCTAGAAGATGAGGTAGACACCAATCAAATATCTATTCGGGTATGCTTGTAGTTTAATGGCTGCTTATATTTTAATGTGCTCGTTCAACTTTATATGATCTGGGATACTTTCACATTTAGCCTAGAAATTGTAAAGGAAAAGAATATATGGCCTAGGTTTGTCACTGTTTTAAGAATTCATACAAAACAGCCTTCCACTTTTCCTTTCTTCGTTGTATGAAATGCTATGGAAGAAGTTTCACCAAGCAAACTAAACTGGAATAAAGTAGAGGAAAGAACTGAGTCAAAAGTGAAGTCACTCCAATTCAGTTGAATACAGTCGTGCATTCCCTTTTCCAAACTGTTCATCCTGTACCATCTCTACTCCATTTTACATGAGGGAAAATATTTCTGAATGTCCTGTATGATCATACCTTTCCTCTCTCCTACCAAGTCAAAATTAATACCTAAATGCCATTCAACAGAATTCTTCAGTTGCCTAAAATAAAATGTATATCACACTCAAAAGTTCTTTTTAAAACATATGTCTTAACACCCAATATGTGGTAACTGCCCTTTTTTTAAGAGCAAATGTTTCCAACTTTGTCAAGAAATAAGGTACTCAGGTAAATTTTCCAGATAGTCTCCTCCTCCTCAGAGGACTTAGGATGTCTCTAAATTCTCTACCATGTGGGTCTGGTCATCCTGCAGTACAGTGACTGAATGAACAGGACCTGACCAACCCTCGTAGTGTCAGTAAATCACAGGCTTGGAAGCTTCCAGCATTAAATTGCATAAAGACTAATGGTTGAAGACCTGAGAGCTCACTGAAGTAAACCCCACCAGTGACTAAGAATGTACCTATGGAAAATAATCCAATTTTATTAACCTTCTTCCTGGATTCAACATTATTTCTTCAGAGTCACAGTTGTGTAGAACTGGTCCCATGGCCCAAAGCCACAAGGTCCTTTTGCATCTTGGCAGCCTGTCAGTGAGAGGTTGAGGTTCTCTGGCCACACAGATCCAAGTAATAGTAAAAGTGTTATCTCAGAGTTTCCTGACATGGACAAAGAAAGGTTCCCCCTTGTGCAGATTCAACATGTCTTTACATTTACCATGATTCATATATTCAGGTTCTTGATGACAACATTAAGTACTTAGATCTCAACTTTTATTAATTTATTTATTTGTTTCAACATGTGCAGCTTTTATTAAGTACCCTGAATGGCCCAGATTAATGCTGAGAACAGAGAAATGAATAACTCAAGTACCCCCATTTTAGAAAACCTGCTGTCTAGTAAGGAAGAGAGGCGGGTCTGTAACTGATGTGACAATAGCATCCCTGCCTTCTGTTTTTACATGTGATATTTACGGGAACAGGTCATTCATTTAGGGGTTGCTTACAGCTGCTTTCAACTGCAGTGTTGAGTTGTTGTGTCAAAGACCCAGTGACCCACTAGTCAAAAAGATATACTTTTAGGGTAAATACCCTATGGAAAAAGTTTTCTCATAGCTGCCACTGTATAATGACTGCGATCATGGAGGATTTTCTGTAAAGGAATCATCAGGAAGCATCTTCAAAAGACCGGAAGTGTTTGAGCTGTAAGATAAGATGGAGTAGTGGGAAAAAGCTTGCCCTTCAACAGGGCCCTTCTGAAGATGGCTCAATAATGGGCCCCAGGAATGCAAGAAAGAGAAAGGGGTAGGACTGAGTAGACAGTCAGTGGGATTCTGTTCTATAAGTAATGAGGATCCAGCAGAGACAAACCAGAGAGACAACAGATTTGGAAGAGGTAAGCAGAAGACCAGTAAAGATTCTACTGCAATGGACTGGGCAAAGGACAATGACTCAGGAAAGTAAAAAGAAATGAAAACACTGTCTGTGAGACTGAGGGGAGTCAAAAGTCTTAGGGAAACTGAATTAGCAATGGGTGCTCTGTGCAGAATGATTCCTGATGGCCAGCCTTTTCTGGTCAAATGTGTCCCTGAAGATGTGACCAAGTTCAAAGAGGAAAATCTTCAGTACAGTTTTCCTGTAATCATCCCTGTTCAGTGGCAGCTGATAAAGCAAGTGGAAAAGTAGTCACTGTTAGACACAGGGACCCCAGCATTGACAATTTAATTATTTTCATGTTTTTGATTTTTGCTCTCTGGGAAACTATAGTCACGGTAAAGCAAGCAGCACTAGGTGGTAATCATCCAGTCTCTGTATCTAGGTGGTCACTGAGACAAGCCAGAGTCATTTACTCAATAGCCGTGCATTTTTAGGCAAGTTAATTGATTTTTTTGGCTAATTTGTATTTTTATTTTAATTGAATAATCAAATTATGGTTTTTACTGCAACATTCTCACACATGTACATTGTGCTCTTTACTAATATTCACCCCCCTCTCGTCTCTTACCCTCTCCTGCCAGTCCCCCTCCTTCCAACAGTCCCATTCCCACTTTCATATATATACATACATATCCATACACAGTCTCAAATATATATATATATATATAAAGAGAGAGAGAGAGAGAGCAGAATTTAGACTGAAAATGAGGGAAACCATGTGATGTTTATGTTTCAAAGTCTGGATTATTTCACTTAACATGATGATCCCCAGTTGCATTCATTTTCCTGCAAATGACATAATTTTATTCTTCTTTTTGACTGAATAAAACCACAATTCTTTATCCATTCATCTATCGATGGACATTCCAGGCTGTTTCCATAAAACAAGCATTACAAGTAGTGCTGTAGGCATCTCTGCTGTACACTGATTTAGAATCGTTTGATATATATCTGTGCTGTGAAACTCTTTCCTCTGGACATGATATAGCTACTGCCGGCTTGAATTAAGGGTGGCTTGAATGAGGTATGAGAACCTTACAAGACTAGCCCAATGTTCCAACTGTGGAAACAGGGATGGGCTCAGAAGACTGAAGCTGGGGTTCATGGGAAGCTGATGAGATGACTCACAAGGCTCTCCCCCTCCAACTGTCTATAAGTAGCTAACAGTTCTTAGTGGTGGAAGTTCTTCTTTAGTGATGTGGCTGCCTGTAAGTCACTCTGTAAGTAACCCCGTCACCAAGGTTCCTGTCAGCAGCCACAATTACATTCATGGGTTCACCAAGATTTGGGAGAAATAATTTCTTGGTGCCCTGTCAGAGTTGAATAAATTTTGTTCTCATTTCTCCAGGAAAAAGTCACATACCTGCCTGATCGTGGTATAGCTAGGGAGTATTATGAGGAGCCTCCTTTTTTTAAAGATATTTTACTTATCATTTTTATTTTATGCGTATAATTGTATCGCACCCTGTTATGCGATGCCTGTGGAGATCACAAGAGGGCGTCGGATCCCCTGGAAATGGAATTATGGACCATTGTTAGCCACCATGTGGTTGCTGGGATTGAACCCAGGTGTTTTGCAAGAGCAGCCAGTGCTCTTAGCCACTGAACCACCTTCCAGTCCCAAATCAAAGGTTTTTTTAAAGGTTGTGAACACAATTACTCCTTTATATATCATCTTTCAAATTATTCATCTTCAGGATAAGGAGGCTCAGATTTACCTCGGAGAAAACATCTAGCAGGAAAATGCCAAAAGCTTGTTAGGAACAATAGAAAGCCAGTGGTTGGAATTCACTAGGGAAGACCACTCCCCCTATACATTTACAAGCTGCTCACACTGGCTGCTAAACTACCTTCCAGCTAAGAAACTGTGTTAAAGCATCAATAAAACACTTCTAATAAGCCTTCCATAACCTAAATCCTAATTGAAGGTTATGAGGAAAGCAAACACTAAGTCCTGGTACTGCTGGGAAGACCGCAGGACAAGGCTGCGCAGCGGGGTGCGCAGTGCTATGCTCTCTCCCGGGCCCTCCTGGAAGAACACTGCCAAGCGCAGGCTCTGTGGAAAAGTGCTCCAGAGATGTCAGTAGTGCCCAGCACTTCCGCATTTGCTTACACCAAGGCTGTGCTCTGTGAGAACTTCCATAGGCAAGTAGGATTCAATTCTATTCTTTCCTTGTTCGTTTGAGCTACTGTAAGAAAATATTATAAACTGGGTGGGCTTTTGAGTCCAGTAGCTTCCCATTACTGTTAAATTAAATAAAATAAATAAAAACACTGCACTGAGGTAATCAAGTTAGAAAGAGGAACAGCTGATTCTGGTTTCGTTTTGGAGATCTGAGCACGTTGGCTCCACAGCCTCGGGCTGGTAACAAAGCAGAACATCATGGGGACAGAAACGTGATGGAAGAGCATACTTATAGACAGGAAATGAAAAGAGAGCAAGAACAAGGGCAAAGATCCCAATATCCCCGTCAAGGACACACCCTCAGTGCCCTAACTCCGTCCACTAGATCCCACATCTGAAAGAGTCCTTCAGTTCCCAATAGTGTCATGGGTTAGGTAGGGATCAATTCTTCAACACATGAGCTTGGGAGAAAAATTCCAGATCCAAGCCATAACACTAATAAACAATAAAATCGTATTCCGGACAGCGAGATGGCTCAGCAGGTGCATGCTTTCAAAGCTTGGGCATGAGTTCCCACACCAGACCACACAAGGTGAAAGGAGACAACCGACTCTTACAGGTAGTCCTGTGCACACACATAATAAATAATAGATAAACAAACAAACAAACAAATTGAAACAGCAAATAGTTTAGCAGGTAAAGGTGCTTGTCTCTAAGCCTGGCAACACAAATTCAATCCCCACAACCTACATATAGGGGAGAACCAACTTTCTCAGATTGTCCTCGGACCCCTGTACACATGCAGTGCATGCATGCACGCACACACTCTCCCCCCACACACAAATAAGTAAGTAAATAAATGAATTAATTAAAACATAAAAGTAAAAGCAATTTAATGTCCCTCAGAGTTTTGGAGGCTTAGGAGTTAACATCAAGGTGCCAAGACATTTGGTGTCTGATGGGGGACCATTTGATCCTTACCCATCTAAGTGATAGATAGTGATAATTTTAGCATATTTGAATGTAAGAGGCATCTCTTTCTTTAAGGTTTTTAGAGCACATAAGTCCTTGTAGAATGCTTGGAGTCAGTGGGTGGTTCTTATTTTTAACCAGCTGCTTGAAAAATGTCCTTCCATCAGTGCACTTCCTCTGCTTCTCCACTGCGTGACTCTCATTGGTAGATCTAAACCACATGCTTTTCTCTTCTACCTTTGAAGCCCTCTTCTCCTAGTCTAACTCCTGTTCCAGTACTTCTGAGAACATATGAAATACAAGTGTATAGTCTTACCACAAGCACATCAAAAGTCTTGTGGAGTGAAAAATTACATTAAACAGCATATCCTTGGTTATCTATAGATGGACTGCCTGAAAACTAGCAGTTCTGTGAATTCCATCTGCACCATCTCTTCACCTTTTCTACAACCTGCACTACCTGATTTTTTTTCCTTGGAGGGATGGGAGGGTCATGCAGGACCCTATGTTATTTATTGTGTTTATTCTCCCCTTTCCAAGTCTTTGTTCTGAATCCCATTTGGCATCTCATTAGTTCCCTATATCCCATAGCACTTTCACAGAAATACCTGGTCCTTGGATGTGGTCTGGACATTTCTCTCGTCTCTACTCTAGGCCCCATCTGTTCTCTCTGCTCTTGTTATTTTGGATGACCAGGTAATGGACTCATCCCTTCCCCTCGGATATTTTTTTCAATATATATATATATATATATATATATATATGTATAAGAAAGTCATATATACATATATATGTATATGACTTTCTTACTTCCAATTTTCTTAGCATAGCCTGTGGTACACTTGAGAGTGACTACATAAAGGGGTTACAAAGACTAACAAGGAAGCAAGGAGAGCTTACAGATTATTGAAGCGATGCTCATAGATACAGGCAAAATTCAGAAGAAACAAGGGACTTGGGAGTTTAGAGTGTAGCTGATTAGCTTTGAGAATTGGGGAAGAAGAGTACGACAGAGGTATAGGGTCAAGTGGGAAAGATGCCAAGGCACTCATTCTCACAGCATTGTTTTATTCTTAGTGGAAGGAAAGGATCCTTCTGAATCTGTCTGTGGTCAAAACTTACAGAAAATCAGAGACTATCGGAGTAGCTGCTGAGAATAATGGACAGAAGAACAGAGTCTGCACAGCAGAAGGCTAAGCCTCACTTCTCTGGATAATGGCGTGACCCTTTCTAATAGAGAGCCCCAAAATATCGTTCCACTGCAGAACTGTGCAACTGCCTCTAACTGAATTAAAGTGAAGGAGTTTAAGGTACTGAAGGTAGAAAGGTTCACCTTCTCACAACTTTCGTCATGGGCATTATTCCAGTGTGTAGCCAAGCACCAATCAACTCTGGGTAGTGCCTACATGCCAAAAGAATTCTGCAAGAATATATTATTCTATGAACAATAAACAATTGTCATGTTTCTTAGTCCCCAACACCAGACCTTAAAGAATACCATGTCGCTTATTCTCTTGATTATTTTCTCACCAACCTGCAGTGTTTGATTTATGCCTGAATATTTCTACATCGAAAAACATTGCAGTGTTTTACAATCAAGTTTTAATCTTTTAAGTTAGATGATACAGAGGAAATACTTAATCCATCACAATAACTCCAAACCATGTGGTTTTCAAATCACCTCCCTGAAATGGCATAGAGTTGCCCTCATGTTTGGATTGAAACGGCTTTGCAATTTACGATGTCTGGCTTGTTTCCAGTTCCCTGTGCTGTCCTTCAATTATCATCCAAAGGTTCCCTGGCAGGATTTCACAGGGGGATCTGTGGTTTTAGATTAGTAGGAATAACCAATGAACTTGCTAAGTAATCGAAATCAGTCTTAAACTGTAGTCCCAAGTGCCTTGTTAATTCATCATAATTCTAGTTTTGAGTGGAAAGAAGCTTGACAGAAAGAGAAAAGAAAATCAAAATATTAAGTGCTCACCTAGAGCCAGGCACTTTGCATATATACCTGGATTTAAATTCAGGAAATTGTCAGACAGAGAAAATGAAGGCTCAGTTTCATGGTTTACACAAAGGCAGAGCTAAGGATTAGATTCAAAGTAGGTTGGATTTGTAAGTTTGGAGTTGATTTACTCCACGTCTATGACATTTTTATTGACATATGTTCATTTTTCATAGTTATGGGTCTCATAAAAATATTTTGCGCTTTTGAGCCTGAATTACTTAACTTACTATGATTATCTCCACTTGCATCCATTTTCCAGCAAATGACATGATTTTATTCTTCTTGATAACAGAATAAAGTTCAACTGTATATATATATATATATATATATTACACACACACATATATATATATATCACCCCTTTTTATTTATCTGTTCATCTGCTGTTGGACATGTAGGCTGGTTCCATATTTGGCTATTGCTGCAGTAAGCACGGCTGTGCCAGCACCCATGTGGCACGTTGACTGAGAGTCCTTCAGGTCCATACCCAGGAGGGGTACAGCTGAGTCCCATGCAATTCTACTCTTAGTTTTCTGAGGAGCCCCCATTTCCGATTTCATAGTGGCTGGACCAATTTACACTCCCATCAGAGTGAATCAGAGTTCCCCTTTCCTGCCATCATTGTTGTTTGATTTCTTAATTATAGTCCTTGTTATTAGGGACTATATTGCATTTCCCAGATGGCTAAAGAAGTTGAACATTTTTTAAAGGTCTATTGTCTATTTATACTCCATCTTTTGAGAACCCTCTGTTCATTTCATTAGCCTATTTATCAATTGAGCTATTTAGTTTTATAGTATTAAATTTTTTAGCTCTTTACATATTCTCGATATTAATATCTCTCATATATATAATTGATAATTATTAAAAATAGAATTAAAAGCTCTAAAAATCTGTTCAATAAGATTTCCATTGGAAATATAATCTCCTTTATATACATTTTAAGATTTCTTCCCCGGATACAGGGGATAGGTATGAATTTGATCTTTCAAGACGATAATAAGGAACTGTGGACTACAGGTAAACATAACACACAAAACACAAATAGGTTGTAATAATTCTCCAGATTTAAACTAAATCCAGATATTGAATGTTTAAAAAGAAAAACATACGTAATAATACATTAAGTAGCTAAAAATAAGAAAATTATCAAAGTAAAATTCCCAACAAAGATAGCTTTCTCCAGTCTAAGGAGGAGTGTATTATTCATAGTGTTGAGAGTAACTGCCCTTGTCTGAGTTCTATCTTTAGAATGTGCACACAGACATTGTTGAATATAAAATATGTGTTGCATATAATCTTCTAACATCATTCATCTTTGAAGAAGTAAAATAAACTCAAAACCACCCCTTCACAAATTCCTTTCTGGCATCTTATTTTAAGATATCTATTTCTGAAGAAACACAAGATCTTGTTTGAATTCAATTACAGCTTTATTTCTAAAGTATATTTATTCCTCAAATTCTTTTTACTCTTTAAACCACAGAAATGAACATATCTTTATGGAGAAAACTTTTTAAAAATTTACAGCTTACTAAATCCTTCAAAATTTTCCATGGATAAGTCTTCCTCCTTTTTCTTATTCTTTAAAAAACAGCATACTTGGTTCAAGGGGCAGTATGTGTTAGATTTGGCTAAGGATTTCAAAACCTTTGAGATAAACAAATCAAGTTCACCTCTTATGAGCCATGCAAATTCACATCAGTTACATAAGTTCTGTGACGTTCAACTGCTTCCATTTTTTAAATAGAGATTCTGGTGTCATCTCTACAGGAATCACTTCATAAGATGTATCCAACACCTGATACTGTATTCAGTCAGTCAATACTGGCCATTATTAGCTCTTAATTTCCAATGGATAGCAATCTGTACATCTGAAGATAGAAATTCTAGGAGTAGTGGTCATATAAGCATTTTAATATTATGTGCATTGTAGTACCGGTTGAATAGCTTGTATCTAATACCAGTAAGCTGGAAATGTTTCAGACTTTAGATTTTTCTTCAGATTTTGAAATATTTGAAAATGCATAGTGAGATTATTGGGAGGATAGACATGAAATTCATTTGTGTTTCTTTGGCATATGGTCTGACGATAATTTTACAGAACATGTTTAGTTCTCTTACGTTTTCACTATGATACATCATATGAGATCTCAAGAAGGGAATTTCCCAATTGCACATTGTGTTTGTACTAAAAAACTTCCAGGTTTTGGAATATTTCAGATCTTGGGATTTTTAGGGACAATCTTTCTAACATGGTTTCTATAGAAACAGCATTTAGAACAGTCTTCGGGGCTCCTGTGAATAATCTGAGACCATGAACAACCTCCATTCATATAATGTGAACACGTAAGAAGTTGGCATCAAATATTAGAAATCTGTTTTTATTCCATCTCAGCACTTTTCTGCTCAATCATTTTCTCCTTTTCTTTCATCAATCAATTAAAGCATATTTGCTGGGTTCTGTACTTGTTGCTTTGAGAGGAATAAAAAATGTCATGCAACTGACTCCTGATGCTAAAGGGTTTGGAATCTGTGGGAGAGGCCAGAATCCTGCCAAAGAAGTAAGAGATTGCAGCTCAATAGGAGGATTATTCTGTGTGAAACTGAAAGATATAAAGGAGTTCAAAGGACAAAAATAACTGTAAACGGAAAAAGCACCCATTATTTATATCACCTCTCTCCAGACGGTGTCTACCTTTCATAGGATATGCAATGGGAGCAAGCGATTCCAAGAGGTGGGACTGGAATTTGTTTCACTTCTGTCCTGGGAGATTTAAATTTAGGGAGTATGAGCAGATCAAGAACGCTCCAGACAACTTTCAGAAAATGAGGAGAGTAGGAGAGGCTGAGCCTCAGCTCTCGACAAAATTGATACGAACAACCAACATTCTGCACCCAACTCCTTGAGTACAATATTCAACATCCCCTTGCACTGCCAAGTTCATATTCAGCCAAACTGAGCAGGCAAAGAAGAGAGTTCACTGCACTGCGAACCAGTGCCGGGTTCCTTTGCAAATAGCCTCTGACAGTTTTTATCTCAAATTAGAGCATTGGTTGGGGGCCATTAAAAAACGTAAAGGTGTGGACTTGACTCCCCTCCACTCCTACTTCAGGGGGCTTTGTGTGTGCATTATGGTTCTCTAAGTCCACACTGAGCGCCATTTGGAAGCCTTGGCAATAATTCACTGCTCTTCTTTGTGTCTCAGGCTTACAACCTCTGCAACAGCTGGTGCCACCTGAAGGGAAGAAGCAGAAAAGTGGCTTGGGAAGCAAAGAGTGTGGCATTATCACATAGTCAGGGCAGGGAAGCTTTCAGTTTGGGCCTGTTAAGAATGGATTGATATGCTTCTGCGTAGAAAGTTCTTGTTTAATTAATTTATTTATCTATTTTATGTATATGAGTGTATTGTCTACATGTATGTAAGTGCACCCATGTCATACAGTGCCTACAGAGGACAGAGGAGGGTGTTGGATCCCACTGGAACTGGAGTTACACATGATTATTAGCTTCCATGTGGGTGCTGGGATTTGAACCCAGTCTTCTGCAAGAATAGCCAGTGTTCTTAACCTCTGAGTCATCTCTCCAGTGCCTAAATTTCTTTTATAAAAAAATTTATTCATTATTTAATTTATGTGCCTGTGTACTCGGGCATGCACACACATGTGTGGCCTAGAATTAGAAGCATCAGATGCCCTCTCTGTCATTGTCGTTCTAGTCCTTTTAGGCAGGGTCTCATCACTGAAACGGGAGCTTGCATTTTCTTTGTTATGCTGAAAGCCAGCAAGTCCCAGAGATCTTCCTGTCTTCTCCCACTTTGGGGCCTGGGTTAGGGGTGTTTGTGAGACACCCACTTTGTCCTTATGATTTCTGGGTGCATTTTTAAGCATTGAGCCATTTCTCCAGCACCTTGGTTGAAACTTCTTTTTTTGCTTTGTTTTGTTTGGGTTTTGGTTTGAAATATTATAAAAGGTATATTTATTGTGGAGATTTTAATCTTTTATTTTATTTTTAGAATTTTTTGTTTTATCAACCTTTTGCATTTTTCATATAATTTATAGTTTGATGGTTTTTAGGTCCCCTCCCCTAACCACCCCTTCCCCCACTGCCCTGCCCAATTTAGTGTGCATATAAATATCATAACCTATAGAGTCTGATTTGTTTTCCCAAATCCCCAAATGTCCTTCACTGTGGGTCCATGCATGGGACCCACCAAGAGTTCCATCCTGTAAGACATTATCTTTCCCTTTCATCAGACATCATTTGCCAAAACTTCCTTAGCTTCGGTTGGGATATCTTACCCATTTCTCCATGTCAGTGATGGGATTTTCTTTGCTTTGGGCTTGCCTAAGACTTGCACATGCTGTCACCATTGCTGTGAGTTCATATGAGTAACTGACCAGCTGTCTGGAAGGTTCTATTTCTCTGTGGTCATCCACCCCTTCTGTCTCTTAACAATCTTTCTAACTCCTCTTCCACAATGATCCCTGAGCCTTGGGAGGCAAAGATTTGAAATAGGTGTCCTAATTAGGGATAAGCACTTTGTGGCCTCATGTTCTCACACATTGGTCAATTGTGAGTTTCTGTGTGTTAATCACCATCTGCTGCAGTAGGAAACTTCTTTGGTGAGAGCTGAGAGATGTATTCATCCTGAGTGTAGAGGTTGTGTTGAAAACGTGTAATTCAAGGTTAAGCATCTCACAGACATGTATTCTCTGTGTTTGACCAGTTCTGGAAATCCGTAATGGTCTCTATGTGCTGCGAAAAGGAGACAGGTGTCACTGGGGAAATGGGGTAAAGGAAGCACTTTAACCAGGAGGGGTGCTGAGGGGTACAGAGTGAGAGGAGAGGCAAACTGTGCTTAGATGGTATGGAAATGAAAGGGGGATTATTACTGCAAAGTCCTGCTGAAATCACTGGGCCTGGCAGGAGAAACCTCCCTGTGAGTTATTGGTCAGGATAGTCCAAAGACCCCCACATAACACAGGCTGCTGTCCACAGCCCTTGATTGCCTCCGAGAACTTGAAGGAAAGACCCTATTGCTGAAGACCGGCCACACTGCAGACTTATTTCATTTTTTTGAGAATTTCATACATGAGTATTGTGTTTACATTATTTCTACCCCTCCAAATCCTCCCATACCCCCTTCTCCCTCTCTCTCTCTCTTTCTCTCTCTCTCTCTCTCTCTCCCTCTCAATTTCTTATCCTCTTCTTTGTTAATTATTGTTATATATATATCATACATACATGTATATATTCATGTATATACATACATACAATATATATATACATACATTTATAAATATACATCTATATGATACACTGAGTCCATTTATTGGTGTTCATGTGTACCTGTGTTCAGGGTCACCCATTTAAAAATAGATACCCACTTCTTCCTCCCAGTAAACTGCAGCCATTGATTACCTACAGTTCTTCATCTAGAGGTGGGACCCCATGAAATCTTTCTCATCCACCTTCTCATGTCTCCTGGTTTTGTCATTATGCAGATCTTGTTATGCTACGATACTATAGATATTTCATGGGTGAAGCTTCCCTGTCACGTCTAGAACTCGTTTACTAGCAGCACGTGTCTTGGCCCTGTGGCTGTCATTATCTTTCTGCCCCCTCTTCTGCTTGGGTGTAGAGGTTGCGTTGTAGATGTGTCACTTAAGGCTGGGTACCTCACAGTCACTTATTCTCTGCCTTTCGATCAATTGTAGAACTTTATGATGATCTCCATCTGTTGCAAGAAAAAGTTTCTTTGATGAGTGGTGATTGGCACACTTGTCTATAAATGGAAAGCTATATATTTACAATACAGTAAGAAATTACATTGATCTAGGAAAGTGACAGACAGCAGTAGGTAAGTTCTCTGGGGTCTATGACCTCTCCAATCATGTGTTCGTGGCTCTGGTTACCATGCATAAATTCTTTCTTACTGAGTGTGCCTTAACTCCAGTTAAACCACTGCTGATTTTACGTTTTTTCTTCCTCATTTTCATTAGTTCTTTGAGAATTTTATGCAGCACGTTTTGGTCATATTCACCCTGTTAACTTCCCCAAGGTCACTCCTGCTTCACTAACCACCCGACTTTCTGTCTTCTTATTTTTTTAAACCCAAGTCCATTCTGTGCTGCCCACGTACTCGTGGATGTGTGGCCATTCACTGAAATATGGTGGACCTAGCTAGGGCCACACCTTTAAAGAAAACTGATTTTCTCTCTCCCAACAGTTACCTTCAATAGCCCTCAGCTACTGGTGGGGTATCATGCCCATCTCCCTTCAGCACGCCGGGATTTTGTCCCACTTGCTTGCTCCATGCATGTTGTCACAAATGTTCTGAGTTCATATGCAACTGCTTATGTGCAGAAAACATTGCTCCCCTCTAGTAGTCACCACCTCTGGCTCTTATTATCTTTCCTCTTCTTCCACAGTGATCCTGCAGTCTTGGGAGGAGAAAGTATAATATTTACACTCTCAGTTTAGGACTGAGCACTCTGAATCCTTATTCTTGGCACATTGATCAGTTGTGGGTCTCGGTATTAATAGCCTTTTACAGTGAAAAGAAACTTCTCCGATGAAGGTTGAGAGATTCACTGATCTATGGGTAAAACAATAAATCATTAGGAGTCAGTTTAGTAGCATGTCCATTTAGCACAATAATAGAAGCAGGTTCTCCCTTAAACCCTGTGACCGCTATAGCCCTAATAACAGTGTCAGGGATGAACTCCATTTTGGGAAGTGAGCCTTAGATCCGACCTGAAAGCGGTTAGGTACTGCCATGGCATTGTGCCACTATCGCACCAGTGGTCTTGTCTTGCTGGGCTGGTCTTACGGTGATGACAGTACTGACAGTTCTGGAAAGGAGAAGGTAGGGCCAATCTGGAAAGAGTAGGTTCCTGGGGACACATCCTGGAAACCGTGTGTCCAGAAAACATTGTTTCCTTGTAGTTATACATCACAGGGTATATAACTCAAGGGACTCACAGCCAGGTAAGACTGATGATTATTGTCCTTCTCTAGTAGCATGCACAGTGCCTTCCAGCACTATAGAAGCTAGTCAGTAGAGGTGAAGCTTCCAGGTCAATGCCAGCTTGATTTCCCCATGTTCTAAGACTCAAGTATCTGGTGTCTTTAACAGTAGGATCTTATTGTCAAGTTTCAGAAGGTAATCAAGAGCATTGGCAATGACCTATAATACTGGGGATCTGAAGGATTCTTCAGAAGTCCAGTTATACTTCTATGTAATAATTTTAGCTGCCTTTTTATCTCTAAAACCTAAAATCACTTGAAGGTAGGTGTACTGACAAGAGAAAAGGGGAGGAGAGGAAGGGAGGGGAGGGGAGGGGAGGGAACGGAAGGGGAGGGGAGGGGAGGGGACGGGAGGGGACGGGAGGGGAGGGGACGGGAGGGGAAAGGAAAAGAATAATTCTGACAAAATGGGGAAAAGATGACCAACATGTGTAAAGAAGATTTAACTGTCCACTGAGAGGGACATGATGATGATCACAGTTACCAATATAATTTTCATAAATCCTGTCCTTACATTTCAGACTCTCCTAAGAGAATCTCTGGTGTCTAGCCATTTCTGAACAACAGCAAAGAGATAGGATTATGTTTAGAATAGGCAAACTCTAAATATAAGAAACAGTGAGAGGGGAAAGCAAAGGATTAAATTTACTAGTCAGGGTTTTTACACTGATAAATAGCTAAAAGAACCACCTTAAAGGAGGAAGGGTTTATTTTGGCTCATGGTTTCAGAGGTTTTGGTCTAAGGTCAATTGAACCTGCCGAATGGGGGCTGAGGTGGGGCAGACCATCATGGAGATGGGAGCATATGGCAGAAGAGATGAGAAACAGAATCCATTTTCTAGGATGTGCCCCCATGAGCCTACTTCCTCCATACTGGATGCTCCCACAATTCCCAGTAGTGCCATCACATTGTGAATCCACCAGGAGATTCATTCACTGGCTAGGTAGACCCTCAGGATCAAGTCAATTCCAGAAGTCCCGTCAACTGCCAGCCAAGTCCTTCCTACATGAGACTGGGGAAAACATTTCAAGTATAAACCATCACACCAAAGGTCAGAGGTAATGGCAAAGCCCAAAGAAAAGTGAATGGTGCAAAGGCAATCCTGCTAGAAAGACTTCCAACATTTTAGAAGATAGGTTTGTGGGATTCCTAGTTGTTATGTGCACTAGAACTTACTACTTAAGAAAATAAGTTTCTGGTTTACGCCATGTAGTTTGTATTACTTTTTTATGGCTCCCTTAGTAAATTAATACAGATAACTAGCCAATGCTCTTTTTTAGTCCAGCAATCTTCCGCCATTTCTTCCTCCAGGAAACTAAAACTATAATATACTTTAAGTAGTATAATACAAATGTTTTTGAATGAATTACTACACAATAGCTATCAAACAATTAACACTAGCAAGCTAGGTCCTATGTAACAACTTTTTTGAGATTCTTTTTGAAGGTTAAATTGTTCTGTGTGAAGATCAGCTTGCTGTAAATTCATATGAACAACTTCCCAGCCACCTAGAAAATTCTGTTTCCTTGTGTTCATCCACCACATTTGCCTCTTACAGTCTTTCTGCCCCTTCTTTTGAAATGGTACCGAGAGCCCCAACTTTAGCTGATGACTACTGGGAGAGGGAGAGTTGGTTTCCTTTAAGCAAGTGACTCAAAATAGATTGACCAGGCTCCAGTGGATGGGTTCACACCAACGGACATTTAAAGACACAAACTTGGCTCAGTGGGTCCTAACATATATCACAGAATGCATGAAACCCAGTGGGAGGGGCACAGGAGGGGTGCAGATGGGAGAGAGGTTCTAAATATGATCAAGATGTATTGTATGAAATTTGCAAAAATTCAATGAAAAGTTGCAAAAACAACAAAACAAAGACCAGCTTGCAAGCATATTAATTTAATAATGGCTTCCACAACTGACCATACTATACAGAGTCTCTCAATGTTTAGTCCAATTCATTTCTGAAATGAAATTTAACAAAGCAGCAAGTTTCTCTTGGATTCTATGCAAATGACCAATAGAATGAATCAGGGTACTGAGCTTAGCCTTCTGAGAATAGGGGTACCGAGCATGCCCTAGTGAGGATCCGGACCACGTCCTGCTGAGAACCGGAGTACTCAGAACACCACACTGAAACAGAAATCATACTTAGTTGTTGCTTTTTCAAAACCAGATGCACACCCTTTTCCATGTCTCATAGCGGCTCCACCATAGGAACCCATGACCCCTCTGCTGTTATATTTAGTGGCTATAGAAGTTTCTGGACATTTGAACTGGCTGGGTCTGACAGGCTGAAGAACCTTAAGTGAAGGTGAAAAACTTAGCTATCAAACAAAACCTTATAAATCTAAAGGAATGAGAGGGTGGCCCGGGTGACGTTCCGTGGGTGACGTTTTTCTTTTATTAACTGTCAGACTGGAAGTGAGCCTTACAGCAGTGACCGGGTGTTGAGGGCGAGGGAAGAGGGAGCAGGTGAGTGGCTCGCAGAAGCAGCGCAGGAGAGGTTAAAGGCTGTGTGCACTGAGGAATTGGCTTTAGCCCTGATTCTGCCATGGAGAAGCAGAAGAGCCATTTGACATCCTCTGATAGTTACTCGTGTATATCTCAGTGACTGCCTTCCCCAGTCAAGACCTTCGGAACACGTCCTTCCTCTTGTTTCTTCCTCTGACCCAGATTATAAGCTTTAAATGGCGAATGTAGGAGTTTGTGACCATCACTTTATCATTCCCTGGTTTCAGGCCTTTGCAAGTGTCACAACTACCCATCCTAGATAAGCAGATGGTGCAAGAAACATCAGAGATGCCAGAGCAACATGCAGGACCGCTTTCATTCTGTTCTTACTGTATGTCACACAGAAAGACAAGAGCTTTCTAACAAGGTGTTAGGAGGCGGACCATTTGGGTTTAAGTCACTATGGTAACAAGACTGGCTCTATTAGCTGGCCATTTAATAACTTCCAAGGTACTCTATTGCCTCCTAGTAAAATACCTCATTTCATTTGCCCATAATCCAGCCCCCTCCTACCTACCACACCTTTAATAACCCTACATCATATCCCCATTAATCTTTCTGCCTCTTCATCATAGAGCTTTATATTTTAATATTAGATCTGGTCATCTTGTTAGCTTGATTTATCGTTTTCCTCTTTTGGAAAGTTTGAACTCTTTTTCTATGGACTATAAATAACAAAGCCTGGCTTGGCTTGAATAACGGAGCTGTAACTCAGGCTTGGGACTTTGCTGCCATTCCTAAGGTCTCAGCTGCACCCCTGGGGACATGATGTCAGGAGGGGCCGGTGACTGAGTTACAGGCCTGCAGCCAATCAAGGCTTTGTACTATTCAAAGTATTTCCATAAATGACAAGTTATTAATGCTTCAAAATGAAAGTCAGAACTACAGAAGATCAGATGTTAGTTTAATGAGGACAGCTATTTTCTTCCTGTTTAATAAGGGAGGAAACTTTATTCTTCCATTTCTTAAAGAAACAGATTGCAAGTAATAAATAAGAGAAAACTTAAGTAGTGAAGTTTTATTAATTATGGACATTGTTACTATTATTTCAAATACCATCTAATATTCTCTACAAAATATTTTTATTTAGTGTACTAAAAAGTTTAAAAAGAGAGAGAAAGACAAAAGGAAGGAAAGAAAGAAGGAAGAAGAGAGGAAGAAAATAAGGAAGGAAGGGAGGGAGGGAGGGAGGGACGGAGAGAAAAGGAGGGAAGAGGTTCCTTGAATTCTATCCTAAAGTTTTAATCACCTCAAAATTGAGTTTCATAATCCTAGACACTGCTAAAGGGCTGCAGATGTGAATCCTGAGCAAATGACAAAGTAAAAATAAAACAACTGAATGGAAGACTTAAGATGCAAAGTCAGAGTCACATGTGTAGGTTGTTAATGTCTAACAAAAACAGATCATAGATGCAGACTATTATAAAATACTAGAGATCTCTAAAGCTGTGTTTGAGTACATTTTTCTTAAACCTTAGTTGAACGAACTACTTTAATATCTCAAATATTTGATGTTTTAGAACAATAGACATTAGAAAAGACTCTCAAATATGGCCAATTTGTTTGCATTTGCAGAAACTGCTTACCTGAAAAACTGTCCTTATCCTAGTCAGGGATTCTTAATCATAGACCCTTAAAGAATATAATGAAAGCTACTGCTCTTTGCCCCTGACAAATGATGACATCAGCAAAGTGATCTCTCTCTTTTTCTCACACACATGCATAAACATGACATTTTGCACATTTCAGAGGGTTCATGAAATCAAGGTAAGAACACTTGTCCAATGGGGTAAACTCTGATTTAGAAGGCCAAGAACCTGTGACTAGACAGGTCACAGGCCATAGGGGAGAACCTATGACCACACGACCATTAACCTACCAAATACAAACAGTATTAAATTGATTCCCAATAACTTTTACCCATAGGAACCAGAGAAGGTTCATATTGAGGTGGATGGTGATTAACACAGAGACCCAGACCTAATCAATGTGCTGACAGTGAGCAACTGTAGCGTGCTCAGTCCTAAATGGGACACCTATCTTACAACCTCCTCCCAAGCCTCAGGGATCATCGCAGAGGAGGGGCAGAAAGAAGCAGAGGCGGTGGATAACTGCAAAGAAACTGTTTTCTAGGCACACGTGTGGACTGACAGCACATAAGACCTTTGCGAGTCCAAGCAAGATAAAAACCCAGCATGAAGGAGGGAGGTGAGCAAGAAGCCCCAGGGCTAGCTGAGGAACTACTGACAACTGCTAGCTGCTAAGAGAGAGGCTAAGTTTTCTTTAAGGGTATAATGCCAGGTTGGTTGACCAGGCTCCAGGGTACGGATCCACAGCCAAGAGCATTTGGGGAACACAAATGAAACTTGATAGGACACATTAGTTCTTAACACAGACACAGAATGCGTGGTTTCCAGTAGGAGCCTTTGAGGGATGCCTTGGGGAAGGGGGTATGAACTGATATATTCTGTATGAAATACACAGATATTCAATTGTAAAAAGACAGGAAGACTTTTTAAAAGTTAACAGAAGGCATGAAACGAAGTGGAGCTAGGAAGGTAGGTCTGAGCGTAGATAGAGAAGGGGCTGAATATGTTCAAAAATATTGCATGAATTCTCAAAGAATTAATAAAAATCTTTTAAAAAAATAAAACTAGTGTTCCATTACACGAAGCAGCGATTACAGTCACTGGATTACATTACATCACTCAAAATAACTAGAAGAGAAATCTGCAGTGTTCTCCTTACAAGAGAAATGCTTGAAATGATAGGTAACCAAAGTATGGTGGTTGAACATTGAATAATGTATAAATGCATCAAAATTCACATTGTAACCATGAAGATATACAACCATTATCTATTAAGGAAATCAAATACTTGATTTAGAAATTAGAAACAAATTCAGTTTTCCATGGGGAGCTAAATTTTATTGTGTGCTTAATACATCCCCAAAACAAGTATATCTCAATTTGGAGTACAAATTGCTAGCAACAGGGTCTGTTAGATGCAACTCCCAATCAATACTACAAACATGTTCTTGATAGGAAAGTTAGCATAATTTTATGATATTTAGTGTCTTTTATGGCCAGTATTATGGTAAAAAATAAAAGAAATAACTATTGTAATTATTTTTATAACAAAATATGTACAATTAAAAACATTTTCTAGGTTCCCTTTTCTCATCAGAAATTAAATACATTTATAATTCCATGTAATAGTGCTAGCAATTTAGATAGATAATCTTTAAAAAACAGGAGCTTGATATTGCATTGTGGATATTACTAACTGATCCATTCATATTGTGGCAAGGGGAAATACAGGTGAGACTGGATCCTGTCTTTAATGGATGTTCCACCAGCTGTTCTTTCAAGTTCCACCACTCCCATTTGTAGCTGTTAGTGAAAATGCCAATTTTCATCTTTATCTCTTTTCCCCCTGTTCTTTTTTTGACACACATCTGTGTGTACATATTCAACAGGATCCTGGGGGTGCTTGGCAGAGGGCAGTTCTTCCTGCAGCTTTGGTTATATAGTCTGGGAAGCAGGCCAGGCGCCTGAGTACCACCAGCATGCCAGTTGGAAGCATTTCCTTCCTTAGCCAAAATCTCTGTCCTGGATGTCTTTCTCTGCTGTGATTCAACAGGGCAACCGTGCTTGGGAGTTTTTCAAGTTTTCCTACTTCACTCAGGCTTAGATTCATTTCAAGTTTCATTCCAAGAAGGGAGAGTTTTAATCACCACTAGTTCTGTCAAACTAACTTCACCGTCAACAAAGTTCTCAGTTTAAAATAAATGGAAGAAATCTCATCCCTGTGGCAGGAACTGCCCCCACCCAGTAAATGTCAGAAATAATCTGGGCTCACCCTGAGTGAGTTGAGTGCCATCTAAACAAACTCAGTGACATACAGGGACACAGAGGCTATGTGACTGAAAGGCCTACAGTCATTCTCCAGCCCTTTTGTAGTTAAAGCCCACTCTGTAAAGAAATTGCAGGTATTTGAAACAGTAAATGAATGCGGCAGGAAATCTAGGTGTCCGATCTTTGGCCTATGTTCAAAGAGGTGTCATAGAATTCCCACTGTTAGGAACCAGCATCACTGTTGAGAATAAAAATCATCAGGGTCAAGTTGACCAGATTTGAAGTTTATTGAATGATTCAAAGTTCTTATCTCTTGGAATTTTGTTGGTAATACTTGAGATCCCTATTTAAACAGCACCCATCACTGTTTTTTTATGATTTCCCCTCCAGTGTTCTTTTTGCCATTCTATTAGATGGAGTCTAGTATTTTATCTTGATGCTGTTATATACAGAAGGACATTGACTGTGTCTCCAGGAAAATTCTAGGAAGCACCCATTAAAGTTGTATTGAGCTACATGACCCAGTTATACCACTCCTGGGTATATAACCAAAGAAATTAAAATCAGTATGTTAAAGAAACATCTGCAGTCACATGTTCATGACAGCATGATTCCCAATAGCCAAGACATGGAATCAACCTAAATGTCCATCAATAGGTGCATTTGAGAAAATGTGCTATTCTATGTAAAAGAACATTATTTGACCATAAAAATGGAGTTCTGTAATTTGTGGCAACATGGATGGAACTGAGGACAGAATGCTGAATGAAATCAGATGCAGACAGAAAGACAAATACCACAGAGGTTCAATTATTTATAGAAGAGAAGAACTTGATTTTATAGAAATAGAGAATAGAGTAGCAGTTCCCAGAGCCTGGGAAAAACGGGGACGGGGAGATGAGTCAACAAGTACAGAGATACAACTGGAGAGAAGCAATAACTTGTAACCCTCCGTAGCACAGCAGAAGAAGCAAGAGTGACAACAATTAATATGTATTTCAACGCACGTAGCAGAGCAGATGTCCAATGTCTTTTTTTTAATTATTATTATTTTTATTTTATGTGTATGAGTGTATTGCCTGCATGTGTGAAAGTGTACCCGTGTCATGCAATGCCCCTGGAAGTCAGAAGAAGACATCCGATTCCCCTGGAACTAGAGTCACAAATGGTTGTTAGTTGCCTTGTAGGTGCTACTCTGCAAGAGCATTCAGTGATCTTAACTGCTGAGCCATCTCTACAGTCCCATCAATGTCTTTTGTTGACCAAGGAAAATGATAAATGTTTGAAATGGATATATCATTCACCCTAACCTGACCACTACACACTGTATACCCATATTGAGAAGAAAGAACATGCTAATAATAAGTATTTATTATATGTTGATTAAAAACAAAATTTTTAAGTCTGAGTAGGAGACTCAAGGTTAACTTAGTCTACATGTATATGCAAGATCTCATTTGCATAATTTATGTGTTATCTCACTAAAGTGCTAAAAATCTGGAAATTAGCAATATTGATTTCATGTTACATAAAAGAGAGATAAGAAGTAAGATAAGAGATAAGAAGTTTAACAGATTGAAAATTTATCCTGGTGGGAACTCTTTCACATTCTCCAGTTCTTTATCTGTTCATCTTTTTAACTGCATCAGCTTCTTCTCTACTGTAGAACAATCCAACTAGAAAATTCAACCCAGAGAGATTACCACAGTGTCTTCATAGTTTGGTGCTAAGTCACTGTAACATCTTTTGCTATGCAAATTACACATCTATCTTTTATAACAACACTGAAATTCTTACCAAATGTTACACAAATGAAAATAATAGTTGAAATTTATAAATCATAATGTCAATGTGTGGAGAAGAACAAATTCTCTAGAATTTAGAGTCATGTGAACAAACTTACAAAAACCGCCAAGTACAAAACACTAAATATGTTTAACAAAAAGGAGCAGGAGAAAATATAGCAAGATCACAGGCATATAAAAAGCCCCAGTGCCAAGAATGGGATCCCTCCTTCAGACTTGTTGATGAGGGAAGTCCCACAGACCACCAGAGAATCCTGGACATTGCCCCTGCTCTTGGTTATTCACCAGAACTCGATAAGATATTATTGTTGAAGACTCTGCATACTTAAGTTGAACAATTGAGAAGAAATCCAGCTGGTACTGACCTTGAAGTTTCATCTTTATTGGTTAGCTTTCATAGTACTAGAAGGTGCTATATTTACTTCTAGAAAAGTAGTCATCAACCTCACCCTACGGAGAATGCTGTGAGCCACAGTAACAATTGACTTGGCAAAAATATGTGCACTGGTACAATAGTGGCATAGGATATTGTGGAAGTAACCAACCACCTTCTAATTGGATTTAAGGCCCACTTCACAAGGTGGAGTCTGTACTTGACACTGTTATCAGGGCTAAGACCCTGTGTCTAGACAGACCACAGACCATAGGGAAGACCTAATTCTATCATTCTGCTATATAAATGTAATATTAAACTGGCTCGTAATGACTTATTGCTCTATTCATAGACTCATACATCTCTCAACTCTCACTAAAGAAGCTTCATCTTACAATAGACCAGTGATTAACACAGAGACTCATGGTTCATCAATGTGCAGAGAATAAGAAACTATAGAATACTCACCCTAGATCACACCCTATCCTCCCAAGGCTCAGGGATTATTGCAGAAGAAGAGGCAGAAAGATCGTAAGAGACAGAGGTAGATGAATACAAGGAAGCTGTATGGTCTGGACACCACAGGGTAATTGTACATGTGAACCCACAGAGCGTGTGACAGCACGCATGAGACCTGTGACGGGCCATGCCAGACAATAGCCTAGAATGGGTAGGGGAGGTTGGCAAGAAGCTCCAGCTCTAGCTGAAGAGCTACGGGCAACTGGTAGCTGCTGAGAGAGGAAGAGTCCGTTTTCATTAGGGATGTGGCTCCTGGAAGCTTGACCAGACTCTACAGGACAAACCCAGGAGCATTTGGAGAGCACATATTAGACTCAATAGGCCTTAAAAAAATAACAGTAATAGAGGACATGAAGGGAAGCAAGCAGGAGGGGGTGGAGGTGAGGGAGAAGGCAGAATGTAATCTAAACACACTGAAGTCTCAAAGAATCGATAAAACACAAAAGTGACAAGTCAGATTTGAAAAAGAATTGGAAAATCTTTTCTTAAAAATTGTGGGGGGTGTGTGTTATTTCTAGAAGTGACATATATTCCATAAATAGATTTCCAGAAGTTACAGGCAGTTGTAAACAATGTCCTTCTGAAATTAGAAACTCATTTATTGAGTGATATAGTAGATTAAGATTAAACTCGAGGACAGAGAAATATTCATAAACTGGAAAATAGGTCTTAAGAAAATTCATTAAATGTTTATGACATGAAAACTAAGAAAATGAAGTCAGGAGACAGAGGTTAGAATCATAAGTTCCTGCACGTTCTAACTCAGAATGCCAGGAAAAGTAAGAGACAAACTGGCAAAGAGGGCCATGCCTAGTTTTAAAACATCACTTCTCAATTTTAAGATTCTCATCCATTCCCAATAAGCATAAATAAAATAGATACATCATAGTCCAAACAGATAGCCATGGTTTGACGTGGTGTGCACCCCTCCAATCCCAGAACTCAGAAGGCAGAGAGCCTGGTCTGCATAGTGAGTTCTAGGCCAGTTGAAGCTACAAAAGTAACAGATAGACCTATAGATAAAGATATTTTGAGGATTCCTGGTGAAAAATTGAGAAACGAGCCTACTGATGCTTACAATGTATTTGGAAACACTCACCGAAAAGGTAGATGGAGAAGTGGCTGGAGAGGATGGCTAGATGTATGAATGCATACATTCATGACAAAGCGAGTGTAGTAATGCTAACCATAGACCCTAACTGGCAAGTACACAGTACTAGCTATAATAGTCTTTCAATGTTTCTCTAGCTGAAGAGATCATCATATAATGTCAGAAAAAGACAAAACCGCAAAAATGAAAATCAGATTACCCAGAAAGGAATCACAACTATTAGACTGATATTCATTACCTCAAAAACTCAACAAAACCCAGAACAGCCAAACAATGGATTCATAATGTGTAAAGGAAATAATTCATTGCCTAGGAGTTTACCCACATTGAAACTCCATTATGAGTTGAAACGAGTATGGTAAGATTGAAAAACACACACACACACTTTGTGGGGAGAAAGGAAAACATTTTAAAGGAAACACTGCAAGAAGGAGGAAAAGAATTCTACATGGAAGGGCTAAGACACCGAGAACATGCAAACATAAACTAGAGAGAAATCAATATTAGTTACTTTTCTTGTTGCCGTGCTAGAATACCTGGCAGAAGAAATCTCAGGAAGGAAGGGCTTGTTTCAGCCCACAGTGTGCGGGAGCAGTCCACCAAGGCAGGAACAGCGGGTGGCAGGAGCCCATGGCAGCGGCAGGAGCCCAAGCAGTTCTTTCTATGCGAGTGCATTTGTGTCCACAGGCAGCAGAGACGAATGTTGGTGCTCAGCCTCTTCTTTAATTTAATTTTTTTCAGTCTGATACTGTAGCCCAGAAGATCATGCCACCCACATTCAGGATGGGTTTTCCCATCTCATTTGCATGCTTCCCCAGACACTCCCAGAGGCTTGTTAGGAGGTCTTTCTAAATCTTATCAGACTGATGGTGAAGATTAGCAATCACAGGATATTATGTAGGCTTAACATATGGCTGGATATGCTGCATACGGGGATAAAAATAAGATTAAAAGGGAAAGCTAGGCAATAGTGGCATGCAGGATGCCAGCAGTAATTGACAGTCAAGTACTTTAAGGTCTCTGTGGCTTCAAGAAGATGGTTAGACTATTGCTTAGTTTTAGCATTAAATTACATCTATACGGTAACATTTCTGTAGAAAGCACTGAGTGAATAGCAAACAACTATATAACTTCTGTGGTATTAACATTTTTCAGTTGAATAAGGAGAAAACCATCCCTAATCTAAAAGAAAAGGACAGAACTAGATAGAAAAAAAGAAGCGAAATGAAACAATTAAAGAAACACTGGCACTGTGTGACATGGTGATAGTAAGTACAAAGTGGTGGAGGTGAACCCAGCCGTGACAGAGGCACCCTGAAAATGCAGCTGTGACAGAGGCACCCCTGAAAATGCAGCTGTGACAGAAGCACCCTGTGCAAGCGAGATGAACACTCCATTTCACAGACCAGGAGTGCTATGAAATTCAAGAATAAAAAGCTTTATATGGTTTGCAGAGATCATCTACACGAGACGATGCTGAAAAAATAAAAGTAACAAAAATGGAAAGAAATACGCCTGGCAAATGCCAATTAGGATAAAGCAGATTACACAAAACCGATTTGAAAAGAGTATACATTGTTAAAAACTAGAATCATGAGATAGTTTAGCCGCTCTTGCAGAGGACCCAGGTTCAATTCCCAGCACCCACTTGGTGGCTAACAACCATCCTAACTCCAGTTCCAGGGGAATCTGACGCCTTCTGAACGTCACAGGCATTGCACGACACAGGTGCACTTACATGTACCAGATTTCAAGCTATAGAACAGAGCTATAGTAACGAAAACAGCATGGTGCTGGCACAAAGACAGAGAAGTGGATCAATAGAACAAGAGATCCAAACATGAGTGCACATAACTACAGCCATCTGATAGTTACAAAGACACCAGAAAGACCATTGGGGAAAGACAGCATCCTCAACAGATGTGCTGGGAAACTGGATATTCACATGTAGAAGAAGGATGAAACTAGACTCATACTCTACCATCTTGCACAAAAAATCAACTCCAAATGGATCAAAGACCTCAGTGTGAAACCCGAAATGCTGAAACTGCAAGGAGAAAGCAAAAGAAAGAAAGAATTTTCTAAATAGAGCTCCATTGGCTCAGGAATTAAGCTAAGGACTGACAAGTGGAAACTCATAAAACTAAAAAAAATCTGTACAGTAAAATAAATAGTCAGTGGGGAGCCAGCAGAGTGGGAGAGAATCCAATAAAGGACCAATATCCAGAGTATACAAAGAACTAAAATAATATTCAAGAAAACATAGGACCAATCAGAAAGTGGGCTTTGAATTCGAACAGAGAACTCTCAAAAAATGTCTAAAAATATCTTTTAATGTGTTCAGCATCCTTTACATTAAGATAATGCAAATTAAAGCTACTTTGAGATTTCTTCTCTAGTAAGTATGCCTAAGATGAAGAAAATAACTGACAATAAATGCAAATAAAGGATGCGGGAAAAGAGGCCCCATTCACTGACAGTAGGATTGCCGGCTAGGGCAGCCATTGTGGAAATCAGTGCCGTGGATTCTCAAGAAGCTAAAAGTAGATCTGCTGTATGACTCAGCAATCTCACTCCCTGGCATATCCCCAAGGGACTCAGCATCTTACTATAGGAACACTTGCTCATCCTTGTTCGTTGCTACTTTAAGCACAATAGCTAGGAAATAGAAAGAGCCTAGATGTCCCTCAGTTGATGAGTGGATGATGAGAATGTGGTGCATTTATGCTCTGGAATTCTATTCAGTTGTAATGAAAAATGAAGTCATGAAATCTGCAGGTAAATGGATGGAACTGGAAAATATTATACTGAGTGAAGTAACCCAGACCCAGAAAGAGAAAGGCAAATGCTGCATATACTTTCTTATTTGTCGATCCTAGCTCCAAATATTTAGATTAGAATCTATACTTTGTACATATGCAATATATGTTGACAGAAGAGTATTGGCAGGAAAGTAGAAAGGGACCACGGTGGAGAGAAGGAGCTTTAGAGAGGAGAAGATGCTGTGAAGGGAGAAGGGGAACGTGGGAGAACTTTAACTGAGGGGGAAGGAAAGCTAAATAACACTAAGAATGTCTGAAAAGCCATACGGAAACAATATTTTACATGCTTGCATAAAATACATATATAATGTATACATGTGTGTATCTACATATATATATACATATATATATATATATATATATATATATATACTTTAAATTGAGTTATAACACACAGGATAATAATGCTCCCCCTAAAAGTCAAAGATCCCAGTACCAGGCATGGGAAACATCTCTTGTAGTCCAAGAGCCTCCCAAAACAAGACAGATCAACCCTTGATTGTCTCCCAGAACTTGGAGGTACGACCCTATTGCTGAAGATACCACACACTTTGGATATGAAGATACCACACACTTTGGATATAGGACTTAAGCTGGAAATAATAAGAAAGCGACCACCCAGACTAGCTCGTACTGTCAAAGGTTGTTTTATAAACTATCAAGGGAGAAAAAGCAATCAACAGTCCTATCCATCTGTAAAACCACTAAACCGCAACAATGGCCAGCCTGGAAAAACATCCCTAATTGTGTGATAGTGGAAATATTATCTTAGAAGTAACTGACAACACTCTAATTAAACTTAAGATCTTCTCAATAGGTAAAAACTGATGCTTGGTACTATAAACCTAGCCAACTACCTGTGGCTAGAGAGGTCATAGACCTAGAGGAGAACCTACTGCTGCAATTTTCCTGAATCTATATAATTTCTAACTGTATTCTTAATACTTATCCTTATACCCACAGATAAGTTTAGCTCTCACCTCTCCTGAAAAAAGCCCCTTTTGCCTCCTGCAGAGACAACTGATCAAAATCAGAGAACAAGGGACTGTGGAGTGCCCAGCTCCAATTGGTAAATCCACAATGCAATTCCTGTATCTGAGGCTCTGGGAACATCACGGAAGAAGGGGTGGAACGATTGTAAGAGCCAGAGGACTAGGTGCCTACTGAGTGATAGTGTCTCCCAGAAAAGATGAGGAAATTGCACTCATGAAATCTCAACGGTATGGTTGCAGCCACAAGACCTGTATACTGACAATACCAGTTAATATGCCAGTGTGGATGGGGAAACTTCACAGGGCCCCATCCCTAGATGAAGAGCTCTAGGCAATCAACAGCTGCTAAGAGAAGGAGAATCTGTTTTCTCCAGGGATGAGCCCTCTGATGGGTGATCCAATCCCAAGTGGTCAGTCCTGAATACATATACATATAAGCAACACTAAATGGATTCAGTAGGGGTGTGGGGGGGGCGGTGTAACAATAATAATTACAAAGAAGTTTACGAATTTTAGAGGGAGTGAGAGAGCACAGGAAGAACTGTAGGGGAGGGGGTGGAAACCATATAAATACAGTGCCATATGGTAAAATCTCAAAAAACTAAATTTAAAAACAAAGCAAAAAATGAACATTATAAAAGAAAAGGCAGGAAGTTGGGCGGTGTGACAGGGGCCCTGGGGGGTGGATAAATCAAGGTGCATTGTATATATGTGTGAAATGTTTAAAGAATAAATTAAAATAAATTTTTAAGTATTCTGTAATAAGATTGATGGGTATAAGGTCAATTTTTTTAAATCAATTAAATTAATGGACTATTAAAATCTAAGACAGGAACAGACAAGATGGCACAGCAGCTAAAGGCACCTGCTGCCAACCTGATCAACTAAGTTCAATCCCTGGGACCCACATGTTAGAAGGTGAGAACCGACTCCTACAGTTTGTCCTCTGACCTTTTACATGTGCTGTGCCATGACACACATGAATCTACACACACACACACACACACGCATATGTAGATACACAAAAATAAATGTCATTTAAAAACATAAAAAGATGTCAAAGCTGTGTTTCACAGTTGATACATATTTAAAATAATTATGTTTATTTTTATTTTATGTGTCTAAGCATTTTAACCTGTATGTATTTAAGTGCACCCATGTCATACAATGCCTATAGAGACCAGAAGAGGGCATCAGATCCCCCTGGAACTAGAGTTACTGATGGCTATTACCTGCCATGTCCTCTCCAGCCCCACAAATCTCTTTTTGGTAGAAGTTGAGAATATCTTTTCCCACTCTGTGTATTATTTCTTAGTTTCTATATAGCATTTGATAATGACTGATTTTTTTTTTATTTTAATGGGATCAAATTTATCAATTTTAGTTTAAGAATTTAAAAAATTTGTATGTTAAGTATCATAGCTTCTTCTTAAACCCTTTATTTTCTTGTCTTTAGAAATTATCTTACAAAATAGTTTATACTATTGTCTAACAATATGTTGTTGTTGCTGCTGTTCTGTGAATCAAACCCCATGCCTTGTGCGTGTAAGTCATGCACTGAGTTTTGTTCTCATTTCCTCTAAATTATTTTTATAATTTTGCATCTCGTAAGCATATTTAATATTGGAATTAGCTTTTAGTCTGATATGTGTTATTGGGTCTCATTTTCAAATTTTCTAGGCAAACAGTGATTTTCTAAGCATTGTTTGGTAAAATGTCAGCTCTTACCCACTGACCTGTGCTGCCTTATTGTTTCCCTCCAGAACCAAGGGTCCATATCTTCATGCTTCCTCCCAGGATTTGATCTGTGCTCCTCTGACCTATTGGTTTTGCTCTGAGATAATCCCATCCTGTCTTGTTTGCTCAGGCTTTATGAATTGTTTTATGCAGTGCACCTTCCATTTGTTTCCCAAGGGTATATCAACCCCTTGCACAACTACTAAATTCAGAATTAGCTTGAAGAGTCAGAGAGGGAGGAAGACAGAGATCGAGGGGGTCTACATTGCTGTGATTTTAAAAATCCATTGAATCTATTAGTCACTTCGAAGAGACTTGATGGTTTTATAAAACTGAGCCTTCCAAATGATGAACAGGACATGCTCCCGTGAGACTACTAAGTGCAGAGGAGTCAGCACACGAGAAACCATGTGTAAGTTTTTCTCCAAGCAATGCTGGCTTCGAGTCCTGGAGCTCGGTTCCCAGGTGATTCCTTTCTATCCTAGAGTCACTCCCAGACTTCACCACCATGGAGAAGTGACCAGCCATCCCCATGTTTCTTTTCCTGAGTTCTTCACTCATGGAATCCGTTGGAAAATGAAAGCATTGTCATTTTAGACCTGAGTTTGGTTTACTATGTCACAGTAATGAGCGATAATAGACGTTTTCTGAATTCAATATCAATATTTACAAATTTTCACTGGAAATTTTACATATTTATTTTAGATTGATTCCTAACTGGTATTAACAGTTATAATAAATATAATTATTTTAGGGACTGGAGAGATGGCCCAGTGTTTAAGAGTACTGGCTGCTCTTACAGAGGACCCAGATTCAGTTCCCAGCACACACATGACAGTCACCTCCTTCTGGCCTCCAAAGGCATTGCACAACTGGGTACACTTACATACATGCAGGCAAAACACTCAGCATATCAAAGTAAAAATAAGTAAAATAAATTTTAGTGGGCTAATTAGAAACATAGTTAGGAAACCTGAGCAGACAACCATCCACAGCTTCGCTTAAGGTCTCTATTTCCACTTCATTTTTCCCGTCTGTGTTTACACATTTTTAAGTTTTTTATTGAATTCTTGCAGTTTTCATACAATAAAGTTTGATGTTATTTAGATTCTTACCCTATCCTCATTCCCCAATCCCAGGCTCCCCCACTGCCCCACATCCAATTTAATGTACTCTTATATATATATATATATATATATATATATATATATATAATACAACCTGTAGAGTCTGATTGAGTCCCCAAACGCCTTTCAGTGTGGGTCCATCCACAGGGCCCACCAAGAGTCCCATCCCTATGAGACACTGTCTCTCCACCTCCCAGCAGACATCAATTGCCAAAAGTTCTTTAGCTTGAGCTGGGCTTTCTTACCCCCTTCCCCATGTCTATGCAGGGATTTTGTCTGGTTTAAGGTTGCATAACAGTTGTGCATGCTGTCACCATTACTAAGAGCTTGTCTAAGTGAGTAACTGACCAGCTGTCAGGAAGAATCTATTTCCTTGTGGTCATCCACCCCCTCTGGCTCTTACAGTCTTTCACATCCTCTTCTGCAATGATCCCTGAGCTTTGGGAGGCAGAGGTTTGAAACAGGTTTCATATTCAGGGATAAGCACTCTTCAGCCTCTTGTTCTCTGCTCATTGGCCAATTGTGGGGTTTTGTGTTAATCACCATCTGCTGCATGAGGAAACTTCTCTGGTGAGAGCTGAGAGATGCATTTATCTCATGCGCAGAAGTTAAATTGAAGATGTGTCACTTAGGATTAAGCGTCTCACAGACACTTGTTCTCTATGTTTGACCAGTCCTGGAATTCTGTAATAGTGTCCATCTGTTGCAAAAAGAAGCTTCTTTGATGAGGAGTGAAACGTACACTTGTCTGAAAATATGAGGATTCATGTCTAGAATAAAGTATGAAATTATGTTGGTCAAGGGATGCAAAGGTGGGTTTTCTCTAGGATCTGTGACCTCTCCAGTCATGTGCATTTGGCTATGTTGTTATTTCACAGCTAAAGCAGTAAATTTTTAATAGAGAAGTGAAGTCTCTTATTAATAAATGCTGTTATAACATACTAGAATAGCCTTTGTCCTTTAATGGTGTGATTTTTTTCCTATTTAAGTATGAACTCTTTAAAGGAGATATATTCATCTATTTTTGCTTTAAGTACAAAAGTATGTGTGTTACATTCTAGTCAGTAAATAAATTCAGAAGCAATGTGCCTACACTCTCACACTCCTTCTATAAATGATGAATAATTTTGATAAATAAAATTACAAATTTACAAAAATAAATAAATAAAATAAAGGTGTTTGTATCAAAGTTGCATAAATAACTTCTGCATACCATTAACCAAAAATTAACAAACCAATGAATTAAAATGAGGAAAGGACTTTAAAGGATATTTCAAAAGAAGAAACTGAAACATCAGATTAAAAAATTGAAATGTCCTTCATGTCATTTAGTAATCAAGAAATTCAAACCCAAAACACAATGAGATACTACTACACATCTACCAGAGTAACAAAAGCTTTAAATCTGGCCACGCCTCGTGCTGGGAATATTATAAGCAAAGGAAGTGCTATAAGCATTGGAAGAAAAATGATAACAACCTGGAAATACGGAGGACAGCTGAAAGTGTGTAGACCTTACGCACTGGGATTCTTGGCTAGTTTTTACCCTGAGTCATACAGGAAGGTGTTCAGAGAACCACTGAGTGTCAGAGAGAAAAACAAAGTAGCCCAGAGATGTCAGCGTAGTGCAATAGCAAAATACAATGATGCATAGCAAGGAAAACCAAGCTGTACATCAGTGATACCAATGCAAGACTGAACGGGGAAAGGACACGTGGGACGATGTGCCCTACTGCAGAATGGAGCTCTATGTATTTGAAATTTAGTGACAGTGCTAGAAAGATGGCTCAGTGGTTTCGTGCATTTGCTGCTCTTGCAGAGGACTGGAGTTCAGGTCCCAGCATCTACATGGTGGCTCACAACTGTCCACAACTCACATTCCAGGGGATCTAATGCCCTATTCTGTCCTCTGTGGGCATTGCAAGACATGGGTGCACTTACATACATGGATGCAAAACACTCATATACCTAAAAAAAATAAGTAAGTCAGAAAAATATTTAATTCAAAGATGATATATTGCTTAGGAATGCATAGATGTATTAAAATATATTTTGGAAAAGCAAAGGAATGGATCACTGAGAATTCAGCTTAGTACTGCCTTGATGAACAGGAAAAAAAATGGGGTGAGAACACATAAAGGTTTTGAAAAGACTAACGATCTTGTATTTCTTGAGCTAAATGGTAGGTCAGTGGGTTTTACATATTCTTCAGACTATACGTACATCTTATACTACTGTTCTATAGATGACATACTTCACAAAAGAATTTTAAAATCGCATCATGTGCTACAGTAGCTAGACAAGCTATGAACTGGTCCTGTGGCCCATGTGAGAGACCTCAACAGTTAAGTAGCAAACCCTATGATCCCATATTTAGGAAGACACTTGAAAGTACAGTCCAGGAAAAACACTGAAGCTGATGATTTCAACAAAGTGGGAAAGACATTGTCAGATGGTAGGAATTTCAGCAAAAATACTGATTACTTTTAATGTGCTATTTAAAGGCTGTGGTTCTGTATAAAAACCCTGCAGTTCATGAGCATGTGCAGACTGTAGGAGCAGCACCCAGAGACAGTAGAGGATCTGACAACAATGTGAACAACATGGTAAAGAGAACGGGTCTGTCTGCCCTGACTCTAGGAGTCTGTCTTGTGAGAGGAAATTAGAAATAGCAGTTATATTTGTGGTAGAAATACAGCTAATGATGAGACTTTTAAAATAGGAACTGTGGGGCTAGAGAAATAGCCCAGTGGTTAAGAGCACTTGCTGCTCTTACAGAGGATTGGGGTTCAGTTCCTAGCACCCACATGGTGGCTCAAAAGTGTGCATAATTCAAGTTCCAGGGGATATGATGCTCTCTTCTGGCCTCCAGGGACACCAGGCACACACATGATATATATATACATATATGGTATACATGCAGGCACACACACACACACACACACACACACACACACAAACTGTGAGCAACCACAGTAGTGATGGTGAGGTGACAAAAGCTGTGATTAAGATACTTGTGTCTTTATAAGGATGTGACCATTGAAATGAGATACAGAACACACTGGGGACCAGAAATGATGCTGAATGAGATGACAAAAGCGGGTGATTTGAACAAAAGCCAGCGTGGACCATTCTCTGAGCCACACCTGGCCACACAACAACCCTGGAACAAAGGTCATGTGACAACTTAGGGATGAGGAACTGAAGATAATACCAGGAGCAGTACTGTGTCAATGTGGGTTTGTTAGATGTTTTATAATAAATAAATATCTGATCATTTTATAAGCTGCAGGGGGTATTGAGTCATTTACACGTCCATTTCTTGTATTCAGAAATTTCCAAGTAAAGAAAACCCTTCTGTAAGTTCTATAAAAATACCAGAATAGGGTCAACTAGGGCCATGGTGACAGTCCCAGATGATGGAAACAGACAGGTAGCAGCCTTCCTTGTGGAACAGGAACCAGTCTAAACTTCTTCCTGTCTATGAAGAATGATGTACATTGCTTTAACTTTAGTTAATTCTTAAAATTTATTTATTTGTATTTTGTGTGTGTTCTGCCTGTATGTATGTGAGTGCACTACACGCATTCAGTACTGCAGAGGCCAGAAGAGGGTATCAGGTCCTCTGGAACTGGAGTCAGGTGGTTAGGAACCACCACGGGGACTGGGAACCTAACCTGGGTCCTCTGCAAGAGCAGCCAGTGCTCCTAACTCCTAAACCATCTCTCCAGCCCCATTAACTGTGTTTGTGTAAATAGCTCTCATACGCAGGTCATTAATTACTTTATCAATTTTTGGCTCTTTCACCACTGACCACTAAAATTTGACAAACTTAAAATTCTGAAAATAATCCAATTTTTTAACTAGATCCTAAATTTTCTTTGGAACAGGAACGTCCAGTTGTAGATCATTCCATATTAAATTGACATGCAGCCAATTCACAATGATCCCCAGTAATGGACACTAGGCCCAGCAGGCTTAACTGAATTTTACTGATGATCAAGAAAGCTTGTTACCAAACTTCCACCAAAGTTACTAGCCAGCACCTGAAAGGGGTAGTTCAAGCTTCTTCATCTTCTATTTGTCTTCCTGTTGACCCAGTTAGAACTCTGATGGGCCATTAGAGACAGGGAATAGAGAGAGGAGATCTGGGGCAAGGAAATAGTTCAGAACCCATATTTTAAAAGCTGTGCTTGGTGGCATGTGCTCGTAATCCCAGCACCGGGGAGACAGAGATGGACACATCTTTGAAGCTCTCTGACCAGCCAGCCAAACATAACCGTTGAGTTCCAGGTCAGCAAGAGCTCTATCTCAAAAAACAAGGTGAACAGTATCTGAGGAATGAGACCCCAGGTTGACTCTGGCCTTCACAAGCATGCTTACACACTTACAAGTGCAACTACACAGAAGTGTACACAAACATGAAGGGGGGAGGGAGGGAGGGAGAGAAAGAGAGAAAGAGAGAGAGAGAGAGAGAGAGAGAGAGAGAGAGAGAGAAAATGGACCAAAGGAAAAAAAAAACATGTAATCCCCCAACAAAATAATCACCTCTGAGTCAGTAAAATTGAACGTGTTTTCTCCTTAGCCTCAAGGTTAATTTAAAAATTGCGTGAACAACTTGTTTTACTCTGAGTATTAATACTTTGGGCGACAAGAAGTTACACCATTTCTGATTCTGTCAACAGTATGTGTATTAATATGCCTTGACATTAGTTTCTCACCTTTTTCCTTCTTGCTTACAAACTAACTCTCTGTTTTCTGGTCTCTTTTTCCTTTAGCAGAGAACATGGAAATTCCACAGCAACAAATAAAAACTTCAGCATATCCAGGACCCTCCTCATGAGTCCTGATTCATCTTCTTCCACCTCCTCTGAGAGAAACCATCTCTTTCCCTCATCCCCCCAGGTGCTCCAGAAGAGAACCAACTTCTAATGCGTACCCCCAAGGATCGGGCATTACTGAAAACCCTACACCCAGTCCTATCCAGATTTGACATCTGCTAAATGCGACATTGGTTTATCATGACTATTTTACAAGGATGCCAAAGGGATTATATTTTATTCTACTTCCAAGTTGTCGATTCAAACTTCTGATGCTTCTACCACAAAATGCTGCACAGCACTAGACACGTTTCTGTGTTCTCACTGCACACCATTCTAATTTCCCATATCAATCTCCATTTACAAAGGAAATATAAAAATTATAGATCGCTAAAAATTTTAGTTATATAACTAAACAGAACATTGTACTTTGGGGTTTCATTTTAAATACTTCAAAGGAATTTCAGGGAAATATAAAAGGTAAGTAATACTGTGTATTTATTTCTGGCTACGAATGGAAGCTTGTATTATCTCTGTTCCTCATAGAAATTCTACTAGAATGACAGAAAAGAATTTGTTTGCCTGCTTATTTTAAGTCCTACATCTACAGGACCAAGAAAATAGAGAAATTAAGTCAAACTTCTAGCTGGCAGGATGTAAACAACTTGATGGAATAGCTTAGTACATGTGAGGAAACATAGCTAAAACAGCAGAAGCAAAAAAAACAGACTAAAGACTGATGTACAGCAATCACACGGTTCAATTGGGTATACCAGGCCTGTAGAAACAGGAGCAGAGGTAAAGCTAACTCAAGGACCTTTAACTCACACTGTGTGAGATTTCCAACCTTCTGCTGTGAGAAGAGCCAAGAGACTCCTCTTCCTTACCAAGGTAGAAAGCAAAAGTTTACTGTCCTCCAGAGAAAGTAAAACAAAAGGTCTCTTGGCTGACAAACACCAGGCCTGGGTGAGGATGGAGACAGTCAGTAAGTAGTAAGGTACAAGCATTCCTGAAAGCCTGTCTTCTGCATACTGCCCATATCTGCCTGCCAGTACATGTGCTCCATGTCCTGAGTAGCCCAGGGGGAGAGGCCTAGTACTTCCGGGTCTGCCCTGTCACAACCAGCAGGGCAGCTTTTCTTCAGCTCACAGTTGGTCTCGGTTCCACATACAGAATATACCATTAGGTCTCTCACCCTCAAACATGGACAGAAAGATAGGGCTCCTCAAACATGCATCAATGCTCCTAATAGGAAAACCAAAGGCAAAATAAATAAACATTTAAAATTCATGTGAAAAGATGAGGATGTAACTTCTTGCTTAGCTGGCATGTGTAAAGCCCTGGGTTTCAACTTCAGCTTCACAATTAAAAAAAAAAAAAAAACATGGAGACAAAACAATACAAGAATCAAGGAAACAGATTTTATATTAAAGCTATTGCTAAGACAGGATTAATGGTGCACATGTACAAAATCCCAGGTGAAGGCAGGAAGACAAGACATTCAATGCCATCGTCATCTATATAATAAGTTCAAGAACCCTGGGCTACATGAGACCCTGTCCCAAAAATAGCTACAAGAAGGTCCAAATGCCCTAGATTAACAGTAGTGACAATACAGTAGTAGGCAGTATATGTCCCCAATAAAAGCACAGCGTGTCGGGGTGCGGCAGACAGCAGCTGCGGGAGCTAGGCAGGTGCGGGGGTTAGAGGTGGAGGAACTGTAAGGGACAGGACCCAGTGGAGATTCAGGTCGGTGGGATCATGGTCTACCTCTCTTTACCCTTCTTAGCCGCTACAGGGTGAGCCATTCTCCCTGCCATGCACGCCTTCCACAGTGTCCTGCCTCACCACAGCCCGAAAGCAGCTGGACCGGCCAGTCGTGGACTGAAATCCCCCAAACTGTGAGAAGAAACAAGTCTTTCCTCTTTAAACAGATGTTTTTATTAATTCTTTGAAAGTTTCAGACTACGTATTTTTAATATAGTCGCCCCCAACCCCTCACCCCTCCCAGATAGACCCCCACCTCTCTGCTCTCACCCAACTTCATGTCCTTTTTTTGTGGTTTTTTAAAAAAATAGTTCACCAAGTCCAGTCGGTGGTACCAATGTACTCATGGGTGTCAAGCTGTCCACGGCTCCACAGTCATGGGAGGGGCTTCATGAGCCCCTCCCTCCTCCATACTAGAACGTGACTGGCTTGATCTCGGGCAGGTCTCGGACAGGCAACCACAGTTCAGTGCAGCGGTCCTATCACGTCCAGAAGACACTTCCACACTGATCTCCTCTCTGACCTCTGGTCTCACAAGCTCTCTGCCTGCTCTTCCACAGTTGTCCTTGAGCTTTGGGGAAGAGAGATGATATAGATATTTCCTTTTTCCTCATTAGAGTTCATATTTTAGCCAGTTTTCTATTGCTGTGACAAAATACTTGAGAAAATCAACTTAAAAGGAGAGATTTACGTCTGCTCATGGTTTCATGGGTTTTAGTTCATGATCTCTTGGCCCTGTTGCTTTGCATTTATGTCAATGAGTACACCATGGCAGAAGATCATGATGGCAGAAACCTGTCCACCTGATAGCAGGGGCAGAGAGAAGGAAAGAGAAGAGGAAGGGACATGCTCCCAGCAGCCTATCTTCCTTCTGCTAGCCCCACCTCTGAGAGGCTCTGTCACCTCCAGCAGGCCACAGGCTGGCATCCAAGCCTTTAGTATATGGGATTCAAGGGAGCTCACATAAAGATAGATGGAGAAAGCCAACCCCACAAAGTTGTCCTCTGACTTCCACACACATGTCATGGCACATGCATATGTGTGTGCACATACATGTACAATAATAATAAATAATAATGAAAGAGGTGGGGTCTTTGGTAAAACATTGAGATCAGAAAAGTTCTTTCTTCATGAATGGCACTCTTGGCCCTTATAAGAGAGTTTCATTTTCACCTTCTACCAAGTGAGGAACAGACCTTCCCAGACACTAATCTGGGGCCCTCCGTCTCACACACCTCAGCCTCCAGAACTGAGAGCAAATCCAGTTAGGACAATTCTGTAAGACCTGTGTTTAATGACCACCCCTCAAAAATGAGCAACAGAAGGAGAGTTAAGAATTTGAAACATGAAAAAAAGGAAAGAAAATAGAAGGGAAAGCATTTTCTTCAGGTACCAATTGTGAATTCAGTTTGACAGTTCAAGAGAACTCTGACCAGGAATTTTCTTCATAAGAAATTGCTTTCCTCATTGTAACTGGTGTCCTCACAAGAAGTTCACAGAAGAGAAATCTGTCAGGAAACACTTCCTCACATATAAAAAGTGAGGTTTTAGTTAGTTAGTTCGTAGACAGTTTTGCTGTCCGTGACACTAATAATGTAGGGCTTGTGATACATGAGCTCCTCTGAACCCTACTTTGACTTTGTGGTCTGCTGTCTGAAGGAAAGGAAAGCATATCTGTTAACAGGAGATGGGAATCTAAAGCCATTCTCCTCTGGATGGAAAGTGGGAAATAGAGGTAGATGATCTTGAGAAAGATAGTGTGTGGGTTTACGTGATGGACCCATGAGTAAGGAAGTAACTTAAACCTTCTCAAAAAGCTCAGCTGGCTGGTCACACATGCTGAAGGGTGTTTACCCTCCAAAAAGGGCACTATCAGGAGCACCAAAGATGGGGCTGAAGAGATGACTCAGCAGTTAAGAGCACCAGCTGGTCTTACAGAGGACCCATGTTTGGTTCTCAGCACCCACATTGGACAACTCACAACCTCTATATAACTCCAGGTCTAGGAGACACAATGCCCTCTTCAGGTCTCCACGGGCATTGCACATACATTCATACACATAAAAATATTTTTAAAAAGAGAGAAAAAAGAAAGAATAGCGTGTCTCAAAACGCCATTGGCTTACTCTCCAAACCAGAATGCATTTAGTGGTTTATTCCTTCTGTTCAGAGACCTAACTTTTGGGTTGAGATGATGTGACTATCTTGAGACAACATGTATATCTTCCACATTATACAGGCTACAATGTAAATTTTATTTGACCATTGTCTCTAGGACTCCCTCTTTTTTATGTGAAAAAAAGACATTTAATTCTAATTGGGGAAAACACCATATTATTAATCAAGTTTTGATTAATAATCAGTTGTTTTGAACAACTGAATATACAGTTTGCTCACATTTAGTGACAGTGTTAAACTCTAGCCTTTACAGAGTTCCCAATCTGACTAAAAAGGTGGTTGCATAGATATTAAATTATATGTGGGTAGCATTTGGTAAAATTCAGTATCTTAGACACTAAGCTCTGTATGAATTAATCTTAGTTAATCCCATTTACTTTCTATAGTAACCCTGGAAATACAATTTATCTTTGTAATAAAACTGTTCAGTATTACAGAAGAAGAAAGCAAATTAGATAGTGTTAAGTGACTTACCCGAACTCACACAGCAAAGAAATGGCAGAGTAGGTATTCAAACTCAGGCAGCACTGCCAGGCTCTAGAGTCTAGATGATAGTTTATGCTTTATAACCTTCAGGTTATAATGAGTGTTTTGAGCAAAGATCAGCTTATTATCAAATAATAAGTTGCAACTTCAATGTCTCTTTGTCATTATTTTACCATTAGAGCAAGAGAGAAAAGTTAGGTGGAGACTAAGCAGGTGAGGGAAGATTCTAAGGAAAGATCTGAGAATTAGGAGCACTCAAGAAGAAAAAGAAAGACAAAGTCTTGGTGGCAGAAATAAGGTCAGGGGAGTCGAGAAACTGAAAGGTTAAGATGGCTAAAAGAAGATGGAGTGCTGGGGAACTGACTACAAAGGGACCAAGTCAGACAGGAAACATCCAAGGAAGAAGGTGGAGTTTCTGCTCATTTTCTACTTGAAAATATAGTCAGCTCTCTTCCGCATTTAACCATTTCACATCTGTGAATTCAACCAACTTTGTACAGAAAGTATAGGAAAAAATATGTGCATGTAAAGAATACATATTGGCTTTTTCTAGTAATTATTCTCAAAGCAATATAATGTAAGAACAATTTTCATTGCGTTTATACTTTATTATGAACTATAAGTAATCTAAGGGTGATTTAAAACAGTAGGTTATATGTAAATACTGCAGCATTTTATACAAGGAACTGGAGCATCCTCAGATACGGGCATCTTCAAGGGTCTGTAAACCAATCCTATGTGTGTATGGAGAAACAGCTGTAAATGCAAACACCAGGATTGATATTACATTTCAATCACACACAGGCTAAGTGGGACACTCAGTCTTCAACATGTTAATTTCAGGAGACATGAGTTAGCTCATCATGACAAAGAAGAAGAATG
Organism: Eospalax fontanierii; assembly: GCA_035773235.1. Lineage (NCBI taxonomy): Eukaryota > Metazoa > Chordata > Mammalia > Rodentia > Spalacidae > Eospalax > Eospalax fontanierii. Next base: position 63,548,546 of record CM069539.1, on the reverse strand, counting down.
AGCAGGCACAATGAGGAAACTTTCCTTCTTAACATTCAGAGCTGTGAGTTCTAAAATGGAATTTAAAAAGCAACTTATTTTGACACTTTTAAAATGTAAAAATATCCATCAACATTGAAAGTGAAAGTTCCTGTCATCTCCAGTTGCTTTGCACCCCCGAGGACCTGCGCACTCACAGAGACAGTAATGTCCTGCTGCTCGGGCGCACACTCAACCATTGCTATCCTTGGTCACTAAACTAAGTGCAGCTCAACCAAAGTACATCTCCACAAAGTCCTCAGACATGCTCTTCAAACTCTAATCCTTTGAATTGCAGGCAGGACATAGGGTTCCTTTGATTTGGAGCCTGCCTCCATATTGACTGGAGAGCTCAGGAGGAGTGGAAGTGTTTAGAGACTCAGTTCCACTAAAACTTAAAACTGACAATCTCGTTAGATGAACACTCGATTCAGTTAGTGTTCCTTTTCTGGAAATGCCACTTGGAAAATTGGGGGACTGTCCTTTCAAACTGTGTGGCACCCCGCCCTCAGTAAACTCACCCCATTAGTAATTGGTACTGATGCAGCCATTTGCAGCTGCATACAAGATGTTGACACGCATAGCAGAGAGAAGGGTGATTATAGTCGCCTGGGCACTCACTGCATTGTAAGAACAGACCTACCTCCTTCAGAAATGGCATGATAATGGAATGTAACAACACAGCCTCCTGGCAATCAATGCCATGGTGGAACTAAGAGCAGGTCTCAGTGACAGTAACAAAGATGAAATGTGAAACAGAAAAACCCTCGCTCTCTTGGCCAGAACTCTCTAAAGCAGCTCATTACTTTAACCTTTCCACCTTCACCGGATGTACAATTAGAAACATGCCTTTCCATGGGCATTAAATCTACTCCCTCACTCACTCTGCCCTCATTAGAACACTCGATGGAGCCCAATTAGTTGGGTGGTCAAAAACAGATGTTTGTGAGTTGAGAAAACAGGACGAGAACATTCTGAGAGGCAAAGGGGAATGGAGAAAAATCTGGCATACCCCATTTCATTAATTACTTAAAGTCCAGCATTTAGGGTTTGACAGAAATCTGTACTTTTCTTATCTTGATAGGGAAAAGTTATGTACAAAAACACCAGTTTCTTTTATAGGAGAAGTCAGTGTTTTGTTCAGGTCAAAAAATAACATTTAGTCAATCTTCTGAGTTAACAGACTGACTGTATCCTTCAGAAGGAAAGAAGTTAAAGTTTGGAGTGTGAGTATGCTGTCCTCTATGGCCATGTGGCCAGAAGTGAGGGACATATTGCCCTGAAGAGGGAGCGTTTGCTCCACACCTCCACAATGGCTGCCGCGTGTCCCCCAGAGTGGACTCACATGTCTAAACTTACCAACATGAGGCACATTATCTAATCAGCCTCTGTGCCTCATTTCTATTTTCTTTTAGTAATAGAAAATGGAATTCATATTCACATATTAGCTTACTTCATGAATTAGATGAATTAAAATATACAAATGTGAGGCTGGAGAGATGGTTTGGCAGTTAAGCACACTGGCTGCTCTTTCAGAGGACCCAGGTTCAATTCCCAGCACCCACAAGACAGCTAAAAACCATCTGTATGTCCAGTTCCAGGGAATCAAACACCCTCTTCACCCCTCTTCTGACTTTTACAGGCACTGCATGACACAGGTGAGCTTACATACATGCAGGCAATACACTTATACACATAAAATTTAAAAAATAACAAACAAATAAATAAAAAAAGGCTATACAAATGTAAAACTTATACCTCACACATAACAAATGTTAATACATTTACACTGCTTGGTCGGCTGTTATTTCCACTGTCATCATTACTGTTGCCCTCTACCTGGGCATATAATCCAATCTCTTTATCATTCTTTTAAAAGTAACCAATGCAATGTATGCACAAACAAGAGCACGGACTGTAATACGGATGGTTTGCAAGTTTTATCTACAACCGTGTCAAAAATTCTCATTATAATTCTACTGTGAGGCAAGAAATAGGCCAAACATGGATCATTAAAGACAAGATACCAGAGGTAAATACTCATCTTTTGTTGCCCTGAGACATGTCCTCACAGTGTCTGAGTGCAAGCATAAGAGCTGTCAGCTGAGGCACATGTGCAGGAGTTAGATGAGCACAATTCTGAAAGAGAAAAAATAACAGAGCAATGGCGTAATGTGGGAGGTGTTTTATTTGCTCAGTTAAACGTTTCTTTCCTTTGACTTTAATTCATTCAGATGAGTGGTTAACATCACATTATGGATAAGCAGTAGCTACAGTTCTCAACCAACTTTGGTATCCACTACTCCCCTCAGGGACATTTTTAAGAGAGTAAATGGCAAAAGAGAAGGAAGTGCGGTTGGATGATCACTTTAGGGCTATCAGGGGAGTCAGCATCAGCACTATGCAACAGACTTCTAGAATTTCTCTCCTGTGTTCAACATCTCTGGGATCAGCCCTCATACTCCAGAGCTTCTCTAGGGACCCCCAGCTCTCCATTTGCCCATAACTATGGCTAACCCTAGAACCAGCAGCTCCTATTCTGGGTGTCAGAAGTACTCTCTGTGAACCAGACCATCAGGTTCATGCTCTTATCGGCCTTCCAAAGCAGACGCGAACTACAAACCAGCAAACAATGGACGCTCCCACTTGTGGTGATGAGAAGAGGCAGGGCTATGGTGAGAGGGGGTTGCCTCAAGAGTGAGGCTCCCCAGATGGTGCCTGGAACAGCCCCTGTGAGAAGCTGGATTTCTGGGTGACAGCGTGATAGGATGTAATTTGTGGTGCATCACAGACAGAGAACGTGGCAGGACTGCAGGTCACAGTGGGACAAAGCAGGCATGTTTCAAGAAGAGGGAGTCCATTGTGGCAGAGCAAGAGGGGAAACGATACAAGATATGGTGGGTAGACCAAGTTAGAACCGACTGTAGATCACGGAGAAACGTCTGAACTCTGTATGGGACAGTGGAAGCCATTAAGGAGTGAAGAGAAAGGATCAAATAAACATTTATTTTTTAATACTTTATTATTTTCATTTTATGCGTATGAGTGTATTGCTTGCATGTGTGTAAGTACACCCATGTCTTGCAATGCCTGACGAGGTCAGAAGACTGCATAGGATTCTACTGGAACTAGAATTACAGACAGTTGTTAGCTTCCATGTGCTGGAATTGAATCCAGGTCCTGTGCAAGAGCAGCCAGTGCCATTAATATCTTTCCAGCCCCTGAATGAACATTCAAAATGAGCTCCCTGGTGTAGCATGTAGAACACTTTGTCAAGAGGAGTAACAGGTAGCAAACTCAGTTACAATGCTGTTGGACAAAAACAGGAATTGACTGACTCCCAAAATCCCTTTCAGTCCAAAGATGCTGTCTTTGCTCCTGTGGTTCACAAGTGGCATTGACTAGAAGACAGCCTCTAGAAAACGGAGTCTTGGTGTGAAATGGCCACCTCATTTTTCTCCCAAAGTCTCAGTTTTCTAGTGAGACCACAAGGATCCGGCAGTTTTATGCCCTCACACCCTGCAGTCTTCTCAGAGTTCTGTGGCAAGGAAGCCATAATGACACTTCTGTGCCCAATGTAAGAGTCAGAAACCCAAAGGCCTCTGCATCTGATGCTGTAACCACAAATATTTAACCACAGATCTCTAATTGCTTATATTGGACATGAAATGCAAAAGGTATTGGCTTTTCCTCCATTGTTTTTGTTAAGCAATTTGATTTTTTCAAACACTTCTTCCTTAACCATGACTTTGAGCAAGAAATACTTTTTATAATGTACTCTGTCCCCTCCCCCAACAGCAGACAATCCATAATTCCAAGAAATGACATCTGGCAACGATTATTGCACTTGGTTCACAGCTGCTCACAGAAGAGTTAAAAGGGCCATAAGGAAAGACATGGAAATCAATTTTTAACTCTTATTTTAATTATTGGTTGCTTTGGTTTAATACTTGGTTAATTTTCAGAAACATCTTGCATTAGGTAGACAACAGGATATTCCCTGATTAAAGAGCCTAAATTTTTAAATATATGTTACATCCAAATGATTGACATCACGACAAGCAGAGCTTGGCCTCCTTGGAGAACCTGCCTCAGCTGAGAACTTTCTTCCATGTGTATATCTAGTTATTCTGGACAGGGACATTAAACCTCTCCACCCAGGTTCCACAAGATCTCTCTACAGGAAAGGATCCTTTCACTGGGACCAGTTGCCTTCTGCAGAGGACACATCTACAATGTCAACAAGATATCTCAAAGAAGTCCCTTAATGCTCACATGGGCCAGGAAAAAGAAATAACACTAAGAATAAATGGTGAGTTTCGGTGCTGTTTGGAACTACAATTAGAATTTGCACAAAGAGAATGAAACCATGGAATAGGGTTAGAGCAAAAGAGGAACCCCTGGTCCCTCTGTCTGCCATTGTGTGTGTCTATCCTGTCGCTCCTGCCTACCACTTTTCCAGATTTTCTTGTAGCTGCAAGTGACCTTTGCATCCAGTTTTGGCCAAGAGGGCTCAAGAAGAATCAATCACAATGTTTTCACCTTCTTGATGAAATAATAAAAATAAGGAATGTAGCAAGCATCAGTTCCTTCCCTCGCCCCCGTCCTCCCTCCCTCCTTCCTTCTCCCTCTCTTCTGTCCTCCTTCCTTTCATTATTCTTTCTATTTTTCCTTCCGTCTTCCTGCTTTGAACATCATCCATCTTGCAACGTGAGGGACAGAAACAGAGCCCACAAAGATGCCACCCGCAAGCCCTGATACCGTGGCACAGCTGAACAAGGCATCAAGCTGCCGTCCTTTCCGCTTGTAGTGAGGGAAAGTAAAGTCTTTTTTATTTGACCCACTTTAGATCATTTCTCCTACCTAATATTTTGGTTCTATTACAAAGTCTATCATTAGCCAGAATCTAGAAATATCTAGAGCCCTTGCCTCCTCAGAATACAATCTGACATTCTGCATAGACTATTCTTCCATGAAAATAATCTTATAACTCATAAGCTGAAATGTGCTCTTTTTCTTGGCACTAAACACTGACATTTACTGTGACAAATCCTAATTAAACATTGCATGGTTGAGGGAGGGAAACAGAGTCAATGTCAAGGAATCTGTAGGGAGGATTTACCACTAGAGCATCTTCACTAAAATGGGCTGAAAAGCCAAACAGCACATGATGAGGAAAACAGCTTGGTTCCATAGCCGCAAGCCACAGCCACACCCGAGGCTGGAGGGGCCAGAGAGAGAAATGGAGGCTATCCAAAGCGAGCTGGGATGGTTTGGCTCTCTACAACACAGAGCAGAGCAGGCAGCATGGGGAATGGAACTGAAAGCAAACAGCTAACAACCGGTGCAGGCATTTGCTGCTGTTAATGGTAAGGCATGCATAATAATAGCTCAATGACTTTTCCCCCTCTATTGAACTTACAGTGATCATAAAATGTGCATCATACAGGACGCCAGATGTGGGTGTTTCTTTAAAAGAAAAACATACGTTTTTTTTCTTAATATTTTTAGAACAAAAGCAGTTACAAGATTGAATTGTGGAACAAAGGCAGAAGAGAAAACGACCTGGGAGCATAATCGCTTTCATAATGGCTGCTTTGATTATCCTGAGATCATCAGGAAAGAATTCCCCTCTGCTTGCCTCCACACTCAGCTCTTCTCCAAGCAGACACCTGATCCTCATGCTTTCTACCTGAGGAGAAGGGAGAGGGGAGAGGGGCAAGGGCAGAGGGACAGAATGTCGGCATCGTTGTCCACAGAAAACTTGAACCATGAATTTATAGAGTTGAAAAAAGACCTACATAAAGTTAGACTGCGTCAGTAAGGACTTTGAAAAGCCATGATGTACAAAAGGAATAGAGGTTAAAGACCCCTTATCCACAACATGCAGGTAAGAGGTGCTTTGCGTTTCTGATTTGGAATATTTCTAGATGTCTAATAAGGATCTACGTAATAGGACTCTAGTGTTTATATACACCTTACACACATATCTGAGGCTAATTTATGCAGTACCTCTAGCTTGCCTGTGTCTCCACAGCAACTCTTCATAGCTATAGGGAACGGGATTTTCCACCTTGTCACAGCAGTATTCAAAGCATTCCATATTTTGTCACATTTCAGAAGTTTGCATTTTCACATTAGGGAAGCTCAACCTACTTTTGTTTTCCACAAATATATATTCTTTCCTACTATATAATGCTGTGATCTTACTACACATCTCTAAGACGAGAACATTCGACCTCAGTTTGAATCTTTGTCATTCCAAACGACTGAGTGATTCCTAGGGTAGCCATGCCAGAGCTGGTACTATCACGAGGGAGTGCGGCATCTTATATGCCTTTTCTTCCCTCTCTGGTGCTGCTCTTCCCTTCCTTCACATCAGTCAAGTAACGTCGAGCTGGTCACATTGCGTCTGCAGAGAAGGATGAATTCTGCTATGACCTGAAGCAGTCCTTCCTTCTCAAAGCCTTCTTTGGTCATTGTATTCATTATGTTTATGTTGCTGTGATTTAAAAAAAAAAATGACCAAGGCAAGTTACAGAAGGAAGAGTTTATGGGGCTGATGGTTCCAAAGGGCTGAGTCCATCGTGGTTGGGAGGCATGGTGGCAGAGGTGGTCAGAACAGAAAGCTGAGCATTTACATCCTCCAGCAGGCACAGGAAACAGAGACAGGCTGGAAATGGGCACACCATACACTCTCAACCCCCAGCCCCAGGAACATGCTTCCCTCAGCATGGTCACACTTCCTCAAGAGTCCATGACTCTCCCCAGAGTGCCACCAACTGACCAAGTACTCAAATACTTGGAACCTATGGGGGATATTCGTGCTCAAACCATCACAGTCATGCTCCTTGGACTTTCTCATCAGCAACACTCTAGCTGGAAATCATACAGCCAGAACTGCCTTGATTACATCATTCTTGAGCAACTAGTGCAGAAAGGGAGCCCCTTCTCTGGACAGCTGTCTACAGAAGCCGAGGCAGCATTTCCTGCCACACTAGGCTTAAGTCTTTTCCACAAGAACTAAGATGACCCTCACAGGCACTTTGAGAGGGAATGGAAATAAACAGCATTCAGCAGACATAAGTTGTTGGTACTGTCATTTTTTATAGTTTCCTGGGCTATCATAGTCTACTATTACTTTTGTTGTTAACTGTTTTCAAAATGCCACAATTTCATACTTGTATTATGGCTTTTTAACATAAACATAGGGTTCGGCTAAACTTCTAGGGCATGGTTTTGACTCTGTTTCCTGGCCTGTTACTTGAATATTTATTCCATCATCTTTAGTGTTGGTCTGACTTCCAGTTCTACTCTCCCCAAACCTGATAGGCATTCACAACAATTTCATAGCTGCTGAGATAAAGCCTGAGACCCGACAGGCTACTCCTGTTCAGTTATCACTAGGCCAGTGCGGAAGCAGTTTTTATTCTACTCATATTGTGCATGAGAAAATCCCCCAAGAATTTACTGTGATCTTTGCCTCCCTTCTTAGAGACCAAGAAAGTTTTTGACAATCTTCTTTACCCTCAACTGCTGGAGTAATATGATGGTGGATTCCATAACCTCTGAATAGTTCATATCCCGATTATTTAGAAAAAAATGTTCCACCGTATGAGACTAAGAAAAACTACTCATCATTGTATTTATTAGTTACTTTTCTTGTTGCTATAATAAAATATCTGGCAAAAGCACCTTAAGAAAGGAAGGGTTTATTTTTGCTCACAGCTTGACACTATAGTTCACTGTGGCAGGGAAGCCATGGTGGCCAGAGTGTGAGGCAGCTGGTCACATTGCATCTGCAGAGAAGGATGAATGCTATACCCAGATAGCTTCCTTTTTATTCAGTCTAGACTCCCAGCCCATCGGATAATGCCGCTCACATTCAGTGTGGATCTACCCACCTAAATTAACTCAGTGTAGACAGTTCCTCACAGGCACACATAGAGGCCTGTCTCTTAGATGATTCTAGATCCTTTCAAGCTGAAAATCAATATTAACCATCACACCCACTATTTTAAAAATGTTCAGTTTTGTAAATCTTACTTTCTGTAAACTTAGCTTCCTGTTGTTTTGATTACATGCTTCTTGCTTACTTAGCTAGTTTTTCCAAGGATCTAAATGCTTTTTGGGGGGTCAGCTATCATATATAATTTACTTTGTTTGTCAACTTAACTAGGCCTTTGTGTCCAGGTATGAGGTCAAACATTCTGAGTATTTCTGTTGGAGTGTTCTGTGATGCAAATAACATTTAAACTCACAGAGTGCATAAAGCAGACCATCCTCCATAGTGTGGGTAGGTCTCCTGGATCAGCTGAAGGCCTGAATGGAACAAAACTGATTCTCCTTTGAGTAAGAGATAATTCCTCCTGCCTTATGGTCTTTGAACTGGAATGTGGGCTCTTATCTATAGTAGCTTCTGGCCTTTGGACTCTGGCCTTTTCTGCAATGACTATATCTATATAATCAATATATCCTTGACACAATGTTAAATTTTATATATATATATATATGTATATATATATTCTCTTAATATATCCTTACAGGAAATATCATATATATCCTATTAGCTTAGATCCTCTGGGAACCCATCCCTCGGATTTGAAAAATAAAGCCTTTTATCCTCTTCAAAACATTCTTGTCCCTTCCGGTTTATATTTGGCAAATTTTTGCAAAGAGGAAACTATAGAACTCAGTATCACTGGACACTTAGATTGGCAGGTCTCTGTATATAGGACACATGGTGATTTGAGAGACAACTACTCAAAACAAGACTAAGATATTTCAACTATATCAAGATCTTTTAAAAACTATTTTATTTATTATTTTTATTTCATTGTATATGTAAGAGTGTAGTGCTTGCACATATGTAAGTGTACCCATGTCACGAAATGACCACAGAGTTCAGAAGAGGGTTTCTTATCCCCTAGAACTGGAGTTACAGACAGTCGTTAGCCACTATGTGCTGGAAATCAAACCTTGAATCTCTGCAAGAGTAGCCAGTGCTCCTAATCACTGAGCCATCTCTTCAGCCTAAGACAATCTTAATAAAGGTCATTAAAGTTTCAAATTTTAAAATAGTCATATATATTGATAGAAATTTCCTGACATTTTTTCTTATTGCTAACAAAATTATTTTTTTACCCTGAAGCCTATGCCTGTTGGTTTACAAAATGACAGAATTTTAGTTTGAAAGGTCAAGATGGGTTTCATTAGCTGGTTAATATTTGACCACAATAGTGACAAGATTTATAAGAGAGAAAATGCAAGGCAAAATATTTAGAGTTAGTGTGTGAGTCAAGGCCTATTGTCTTCTGCTGGGCTCTTCAAGGCCCAGTCACATGGAAATACAGCCTGCACATCAACAGAAGGAGTAATACAAAAGAAACTTGGGGAGGAAAAGTTTTATGCCATCTTACACATCCAAGGCAAGGTTCATCACTGAGAGAAGCCAAGCAGGAACTCATGCAGAAACCTGGAGGCAGGGAGGAGCTGAAGCACAGACCACAGAGGAATACTGCTTACTGGCTTGCTCCCCTGGACTGTGCTCAGTCTGCTTTCTTATACTTAGCACCACCACAATAGGCCTCTACATCACTTAAGAATCAAGAAAATGCCTCACAGACATGCCTATATGCCAGTCCAATAGAGGAAGGACCTCAGCTGAAGCTCCTTCTTGCCAGGCGCGTCGTCAGCTGAAGCTGTCAGTGCATCTGGCTATACAGAAGCTTCGCTCTGAAGCAGCCATGGGATAAATCTTTGCTTACTTATAGAGACGTTTGTGCCATCATGCTGTGCTTGTTTTCCTTACATAAAGGGAGAATTAAACAGCATCGACATGGAATAATAATCCTTGTCTCTCATTTCTCAATAGAAATCTCAGGGTTGTCATATTATCCTCTGTGGATTCACTCTGAGTTATCATTTTCTTAGCTCTTAAACTTAAGGAGAGAAAGGCAGCAGTGAAGGATTTTATCTTCTTAATCTACTCTGAATCTAAGACGGAGACTTCTTATTGCCCTCAGACCAGTTTAAAAATGTTGTAAAAATAATTCTTATGGCTAATTTTACACTTCTAAATCCAAACAGCACAAGGAGAAAATATAAACAACGGCTGCCTTGCAGCAAATGCTTCCCATGCTGATTCACTTAATCATCATAAAACATAGTAGTCTTGTTCTGTTACCATCCTTGTTGCATCATGAACCTGACTCATAGGGAAGCTAAGTCATCTGTCGAGACACATAGCTATTAAATGATATAACCCAAAGAGCCTAATGCTCAAAGCTCACTTGCCTAACTACCTGGCACTGATGACACAGCCTTGTGCTCCTAGCTACTCTTGAGGTTGAGGCAGGAAGATCACAAGTTCAAGGCCTGCCTGGGCTGCATAGTTGCCTAATCTTTAGATTATGCTGTTTCCTTAACACCTGACCAAATCTCAAATTATCACAAAGAACTCCACTAACAGAACTGAACAGTAGAAAGCAAAGCGGGTGTAAAAGGCGAGGAAGGGGTGTAAGTGAAGCCTTCATTATGCTTTCACTGGCCAGAATGACAAAGTTCTTCCTGAGGCTTTGTAAGTTCTTGTGATACTGGGCCCACTCTATAGTCTGCCAGAGACGTTGTTATTGGAAAAGCTTGCCCACCATTGATGCTAAAACGTAAGGGCCATTGACAAAATTTGCCCTGAAATTTTGTGGCGAAAGTTGAGTTTGACTTTGAAAGTTTGTCTGTCGGTAAGGCCTTGGTTAGCTGGTTGTTGCTGTCCTTAGACTTAGATTTACTCCACACTAAAGAGTTGCATTTTTTTTTCAAGGAAGGTTCTGTCTGAGCTTAGAGACAGAAGACAACATAGAATCTAAGTTCCTAGACTGTACCTATGAATACAAAATCCAGTTACTATAAGTCCTAGAAGACTTTTTAGCCTATTTCCTATGAGAATCTATCAGCAGCATACCTAACATGTACCAGACACATATGTATGTAGCTCTTCCCTCCACAGCAGATTCTTACTGTGCCTCAGTTTACTTCACATTTGGCTCACATCACTAATAGAAAAAGCACTTCCAACTCAAATGTAGAATGCTGTCAAACACAAGCTTGTGATTTGCCAGTGAGCTCATATTCTGCTACGCAGCCCAAATCAGCACTTTCTCCACACATCTTGTGTAAACCAGACTTTCACTTGGCTTCGGCTGTGAAGAATAATTAAGGTTTGGGAAAGGCAGGATAGGCTTGCCAATTCTGCTCCTCTAGAGGGTAGGGATTATCCATTCTGTTAGCCCAGCCCTGAGGAATAAGAGCCATCAATCCAGCAAGACCCAAAGGTGCAGGAGTTGCCTGGTCAGTGACCTTTACCCTTTTTTGATCTTACAAGCCACAGTAAGAAATACATCAATCCAGTGCATGCATGGCCATATATACATATGTATGTGTACACACAAAAAACCTAACCGGGCTTATGTTTTTTATTGTTCAAACATGTTGGCCACTGTATCGGCCTTCTAAGAAAGGCTAGAAAAGTTCCTCCAGGCCACACAGCTACTATGAAGCTTGTATTTTAATAAGATTGTACTTAATCTGATTCTATCCTCCCACATGGCTCATGTCCTTGTTATCTTACCCATGGAGGCTCCGCTCATCTCCTTCACCTCTCCCCAAAGTCTTAAGTCTTCTCCCCAGCTGCTCAGGCCATCAAGCAGTGAAGCAGTCTTCTCTATGGGGGTTGATGTCCGGGGAATTCTCGAGGTCTTAAATGATCAACCTCTGTTCCACAGACTTTTCTAGCAGAAACACAGTCATTCTCTCTTCCCAACTCAAGCACTAGTACCTATGCGCTTTTGTATAAGAAAGAGGAAGTTAGCTTTTAATTCAACTTAACATCCCCAAGGAGTCTGGCAACACTGAAATTTAAGACAGAAATGAAGCTGTGTAAGTCAAGCCAGAATTTAATACTACAAGCTACAAGATTTCATTTAAAGATTTATGTCTAGGCTTTCAAATGGACTTGTAGAAGAATGCTCTGCTATTCCATAGGAAATCTCTCTAGATAATACTCACTGTTGGTAAATTTCCAACGCATGCTAATACACAGGCTAGGAGATGACTTGGATAGTGGATAGTGCCTTATTCCATCAGGTTACCTGGAAGGCTGAAATGGAGATCAGGAATCTAGTTCTGACATGCCACCAACCTGATTACCTTCTTCTTAGGCATCTCAATTGGCCTTCAGAGAAGAAAGTAGCTCAGGTACTAAATCTGTTCCTTCCTCCCACAGCCAGACTAAATTCTGAGTTCTCAAAATGCAAAAAGAATTTTTTTTTCTTTTTAAAGTATTTTTTCTTCTTTGGCAGTTTCATACATGTACACAGTGTGTCTTGATCACATCCACCTCGAACCCTGTTATCCGTGCCTACAACCATAGACACCACTCAATGCATCCTCCTCCTAACTTCCTGTCTCCTCCTTTGTCTACAGCCCTCTGCCTACTGGAGTGCTGACTGATGCTGGTTTAAACTTGTACAGGTCTTAGGCCAGTAACCATAACTTTGCTGAGTTCATGAGTGTATTGACAGTCCTGAAGACAACATTTTACAGCACTCCTTCCCCATCCTCCAGCTCTTACATTCTTTATGCCTCCTCTTCTGTGATGTTCCCTGAGCCTTGGAACAGAGGGGGTTTGATATAGATGTTTTGTTTAGGGCTGAACACTAAATAGTCCCTTAGTCTCGCCAGCTTGGAGTCTCTGCATTAACTGCTTCCTACTGTAGGAAAAGTTTTTCTAGCCAAGGTTGAGTGTAGCACTAATCTATGGGTATGAACCTAAACATTAAGAAGGCAGTTTGACAACCTGTCCTGTCATAAACGAAAAACAAAGACAAAAAACAGCAGTAAATTTCTTCCTAAGGCCTATGACCCCAGCATAGGCTTTTGACCAGGTTTACAATACCAGGCATGAATTCCCTCCTATGGGGTAGACCTCAAATCCTATCAGAAGTTAGCTGGTCACTCCTATAGCCTTTATGCTCCTATTGCACCATCTGGCACATCTTGCCTGACACGTTGGTACTGAGGTATTCAGGGTTCACTGCTGGGAAGGACTACTGGAGGCTTTTCTTCCCAGTTGACTTGTATTGTATTTTCTGGCACTATGAACGGTAGCCATCATGGAGGATGCTTTCAAGTCAGTTCCAGCTTGATTCCCTTATGTCCTGCAACCAACTGTGTTAAAATACACCTTTCAAATGTATTCATTAGAAAGCAAAGGCTCTCGTTTTTAAAAATTCTCCAATCATTTTTTTATGTGGCTCTCTGGAATAAAAAGAAAGCCAAAGTCAGAAGTCTGTCAAAGGCACCCATGCTTTAAAGTGCCACAAAGCCCTCTTTGGAGAAGACAATTGTCCATGCATCACTTCCTTCCTCCAGTATCCCACTGGATCCACATCTTCAGATGCCCCAGACACAGCATCAGACTCCTAGGTAAGGAAGAAGTCAACCCCTCCGTTGAAGGGTTAAATCAGAATGATACTTAATGAGGTTAAAACTATTTGTTTCAATATAATTTAGATTCTAATTTAGAGGAATGATATGTGTCAAAAGAAAATAAACTGAACTGTGCTCTAGCGGAGTAGAAAGAAGCCCAAGCAACCTGCAGCACTGACCACGTCAACGTGTCATTCATGAGAGTAGGCGTGGCACATAGCACGTATTCAACACACAACTGCTCGGTGAGAACTTGTGATCTGACAGAGCTTCCAGCGGCTTTTAGCTAGAAAAGCTGTTGGTGTATCCTGGAACAGGACACAAGTGGTGAAAAGATGTGGTGTGATGTCACTGGGGTTAGTATTATGGGCTTTGAGGAAGTTTCTGAAAAGAAGCTAAAAGTAATGGAGAATTACACATGGTTCTGCCAGCTTTAATTCACTGTAATCACTTTCCTTTCACAGGCAGAGGAGAAAAAGCAAGAAGAGACCCATCAAAGGGTCACCAGAAAGTGCTTTGCTGCCCTACAATGTGGGAGAAACCGGAGAGAGAGAGAAAAGGGGGGGGGGGGGGACTAAGAAAAGTTCATGAGGCAGAGTTAGCCAATGACAAAGGACGCTTACTTAGATAGTGTCTGAGAGACTAAGGAAGTCAAGAGCTGAATGTGGGGTGGGAGCAGAGACATTATTTCATGCTAAAAGCAAAACTCATAGAAATGGGATAAAGATGAGGGAACTGAGTGATAGATTGGAAATTTGCGAATAATGAGAAGCCTATGTCCCTGGAGGGAGCCCGTCACAGCAGAGCACTTTGGACCTGTTTGAAATACTGTTTCTCAGAGAACCGGTTCTTCCTTCCCTCAGCTCATTTCAATGACAACGAGCATTTCCAGCTGAGTGCGAGAAGACATGAAGGGCATCTTTTATTTTCCTAAGAGGAAATTGAACCTGTGCTTTGTGAGACTTTAGCATATGCCTGTGTATGAAAATATGAGCCAAACGCCTTTGAAGAGAAACAGAAGTATGCTGCCCTTCTGACAGAGAAGTGTCCAGAACAAAGACATGTATTTCTGCATGCAATTTCTCCCCTACAGATGCTTTGTTGTGATACATTTTATGAGCAGCTTTAAAGACATTGACCTGTTGATCTCTTTCTGGTTTTTATTGTCTGCATCCTTCTTAACATAAGAAAAGTCCCTTAGGAAAAGCAGGATTTTCCTTTAAAACAAATACTACATTCAGAGTCCCAGTAGCCTACCTGGGACTCTCCTGCTACATATAACATTCATTGCTCTGGATGTATAAGCGAAAAAGAAAATGGCATCGTGCAAGGAGGCTGAGAGTGTGGCAGGGGTCCCACCCACATGCTGCCCCATGAGTAGAATTAGAGATCTAATCAACAAAGACACTTCAAGTTGCCTAACCACATGCCCTCCACCTGGCTGGAAGCTGAGTTATGCCAAGAAGTCACTCTTCCCGTGAACAAAATTTCTAATTAACACTGAAAATGCATGGTAGCTGAGTTTGTGGTGAAGACAGGCCATCTCCTCATTCTTCTTAGCTGGAGCCAAATTAAACTGTGAAAGGGGGACAGGATAATTGCTCATGGTGGGGTATGGTGTTTTCTCCTGCACAAACATATAATTAGGCTGTCTTAACCTCTTGGTTCAGCAATAAACACCACTTCAGAGACTAATTTACAGGCAAGCATCACAGAAGGCTGTGGAACAAACTCTCGGGGCACCAGTCCTTGCTGTTCAGCTGAAAGAGAGCAGTTTCACTGTTTTAAGTCAGCAAAAATCCTTCTGCACTTACCACAAACTAAAATGAGATTGAAATAAGGGCTGTGCATTCAAAACACTGAACACATCAGCTAATAAAAATACATTTGTGACTGGTCATAAAAATAGAGACTGGAATTGCCTATACCCTAGAAACGTCTTTTACTTACAGTATTCGGGAAGGCAGAGGCCTCCATAATATTGACTTTGCTAACATGTCTACATTTTTCTGACAACCATAATTATGAATCAGTCAGCAACGCCTCACCCCTGCAGCTGCCGACAGGTCTTGACTAGGGCTGTGGGAGGTGAGCTGGCTGCCTGGCAAGTACTGCTGGTATGAGACTGAGGAGAGGAGGTGCTTCACAGTGCTCCATTCAGACCCCCAAGGGTGGGGCAGGGGATCCCAAAGGGATATAGGATATAGCTGTTCTTCAAATGTCTGCTTTGTCCAAGAGTCTTCTTTAAGCATGAGACACAGCACAGACCCCACAGGGAAAGTCATAGAAGTAGACACACCTCTCTGTCATCCCTCGGACCAAAACAGATCAAGAAATAGAGTGGGTCTGGCCTAAGAATGGTTGGCTATCAGAACAATTACAGAAGAGCTGTGGGCTATGGAGAGAGATTGATAGATGATAGATAGATAGATAGATAGATAGATAGATAGATAGATAGATGATTGATAGATAGATGATAGGTAGATAGATGATAGATAGATGATAGGTAGATAGATGATAGATGATAGGAAGATAGATGATAGAGAGATAGATGATAGGCAGATAGATGATAGATAGATAGATGATAGGTAGATGATAGATAGATAGATAGATAGATAGATGATAGGTAGCTAGCTAGATAGATGATAGGTAGATAGATGATAGATAGGTAGGTAGATAGATAGATGATAGAGATTTGACGTGATTCATGTGGTACGAGAATTGAAGAGAGGATGGTAGACTGACATGAAAGGGAGGCCTAGAAACCCATCAATGAGTTGAGAAACCGGACAGCTGAGTAGATGGTCTAATCCACAACCAAATCTGAATTATAGATTATTTTCTTCTGAGACCCTCTCAAAAGTAAAGAAATAAAATAGGTGATTGAATAGTTTTCCCCAATCTCTTTTTGTAATCAATCCTCTGTTCAATCAAGATTTCCAAAGATTAAGGTCTGTGTTTCTAGCTAAGTCCTTGGAATCTAGAGGCACACATTGTGACCTGATTATTTCCTGACCTTTGTGGAATATGTGAGTGTGGAAAGAAAGAATGAATGAGTAAATTAACATCTTCCCTACTGGAATACTGAGAAATAAGCCAGATTTATATTTTTCAAAATTAATGTAATGGAGCTGGCGAGCTTGGTCAGCAGGTAAAGCTACTGCCTGTGAAGTACGATGATCTGAGTTTTCTCCAGGTCAGCTAGCTTTGACCTCTGGACATGCACTTACACAGGTAGACATCCTACACACACAAACAACAATAAATAAAAAAAATTTTAAATACATGGAATGAAAGCTGGGCATGGTGGTGCATGTCTTTAATACTCAGGAGGCAGAGGCAGGTGGATCTCTGTGCGTGCAAGGCCAGCCTGGTCTACATAGCGAGTTCCAGGCAAGTTGGGGCCACAGGGAGACCTTGTCTCAAAAGACCAAAAATAAATAAATAAATAAAAATGAAAATAAATGGAATGAAAAAGACCTCCATCTTTGATGTGTTTTATGAGTAAATATGATTGATAGATTAGCTCAAATGAAAATCACCTAGATAAAATAATGGTCATGTTCTTAAGCAAATATTACCTCAAGAAATACTATATACTTTAAAATATTATTGACTGTAAGAAATGAATTAAGAATGTATGTTTACTTTGGAATAGAGATTTACATGCCAAGGAATGATGTTATGCAATAAACCAGGTACACCTTCCATTATGGACAGCAGCTTTTCATTTTCATAGTGTTAAACTGAGGCTACTGCACCGGATGAGGATGCTGGTTTCGGAAATTTGGTTTAAACTTTAGGAATTAGTAGTGACTTGGCACTGGAATGACAAAATAAGAAAAAAAAAATGGCAAGCTATACCAAATAAATTACCTCAAATTGCCCGCTACTCATATTATTAAAAGAAATTTTAAAATCTGAGATCTCTCTCAAAAATTTAACTCTAAGTCAATAAATTCCTAGTCACACACATGACTTCAAAACTTCAGTTGATATTCTTAAGAAAAATATGGCTGTAGCTGATAGTTTTATAATTTTTAGGTCATACTTAAAATGTAATCAATTCTACTTAAATGTTGTCCTTCACTTCCTTACAGGGCCTGAGGGGCCTCTATAAGAATTGAGCTTCCTCATCTCTTAAACCAATTTTAAATGACTGAGCGGTAGCGGGGGACGTGCTGGTACTGAAATTGAAAGTTTTCATAAAGTGGGTGACTCAACAGCAGCGAGATACCTGTGTTTTCAATACTGTTGTAATTCCTTTACTTGCTTATAGTGGAAGTTTTACATCCTGCCTTTACTGCTGGCAGTACTGTAACCAATGGAGTTTGTTCAAGGAGT
The DNA here is from genome assembly GCA_035773235.1 of Eospalax fontanierii. Lineage (NCBI taxonomy): Eukaryota > Metazoa > Chordata > Mammalia > Rodentia > Spalacidae > Eospalax > Eospalax fontanierii. Next base: position 63,530,699 of record CM069539.1, on the reverse strand, counting down.
AAAAATCACTATTGAAAAATTGTAAAGTTCAAATAAGTTCCGTTATCAAAAAGATTACAATTGTATTTTATAAATTTAGATGGTTTAGGTATTTTTGTTGTTGCTTTCATTTGGGGTTCTTGAGGGGAGAGGGATCGGAGTAAAATAAATTCTGAAACTCACAATGCAGATCAAGTAGGCCTAAAACTCCCCCTGCTCTGCCTCCGAAGTAATGGAATCATAGGTGTTCCACAATCATGTCTGAGCTAAACTTAGATTTTTAGACTTAGAAGAATAAGAAGAAACAGGATTTCCAATAACTTTCATACTTTTGGTTATTCTTTGGAAGACAAGGTCATTATATGTCTTCTGTGGGTTTTAGAGAAAACAATTAGTAAATTAAATGCATTAAAATTAAAAAAAAAAATAGGAAAGTAATCCAAGGCCTACACAAGAGATGTGTAGGCAGACAGCCTGCTAATACCAGCTTCTGCATCTGCACAAATACAGGTTCACCTTAGCAACAGGCACTGGTCAGTAAGAAGTCAGTAAGGCACTTTAATTTTAGCTGTCAAGAGTCATTCACACACCTTCCTTGAGTGAAACCCAACACGTTTTCAGGTTGAATGTAAGCACATACTCTAACCACAGGGAAATACTTGTAGCTATAACCACTGATTTTCACAGATATTTTAATTTAGGATCTGACTGGAGCCAAGGTGAGGGCTGAAGCCCGTAATGTCAAGGCAGTGAACAGTTACCTCCACACACAAGGATATTTTCTATTGTGTAAGAAAAAGGGAGAATTAATCAAGGTAAGGAGCAACTTCATTTAATTATGAGTCTTTTAATGTCTTTTCATAATCAGTTAATAAATACCTTAACAATAAAATTGAATTTAAGCTTTTAATAGGCCATGTTGGCTTGAACCTAAACAAAGGAATTAGCAGCTCCAGGCATTGTGCAGTGACTGGTTCCCTGCTTGGTGCCAGGAGAAACAAAGCATTTCAAGTGCTTTTTTTGTGCCTTGCCATAATAAACGCTTGTAATATTCCCCGATTTCTGGAGTGTAAGACGCAGATCTTATTCATCACAGTGTGCGACACACCTGGCACACGGATCAGGAAACAACTGTTTTACTTCACTTCTGTCATCACCTTCCAACAGATTTCTTTCACATTCCAATTTGGATGGGAGGATTTGACTTTCTCTCCAGAAGTTCTCCATTAACAGTTTCACAGCAGAAGGCGCCATTGGTCCGTTTCCTCTTGCAGTAATTAATTACCCAGAGCCCTGTGTTTTGACTGGGAGGGCAGCAGGCAGCGAGTCACTGGCGTTAACTTGCATCTGCGAGCGATGTCTCAATCCTCAGAACCAGGCGTGATCTGGCTAGGTAGTGAACGCAGTAGCCTCTCACCGGGTAGGGTAGCGAGGAACCCAGGGTCAAGGCCAACCTCAGCTCCCTCTAGCCACTTGCCTCGCTGTGTTTCCCTGGCTGTCATATCTCACCAAGAGTTCGGCGGATGAAAGGCACTGTTACTTTCCATGTTAGCACAAGCTATCAGACTTACAGTCTGAGCTCTGTGAGCTCTGTGAACAACTAGGCACCAATAAACCTTGAAAAGCTTGAATTACACTATAACCCACAAAAATTTTCAAATTAAAAAGGCATATTTAGAGGCCCCCTGTGGATAGTGATTTTATTTAGTTTAATTCCCTCTTGTGGCCAATTAGGTAGACACCCCTACACACAGGCACACACTCCTGGGAGAAGAAAGAAGGGGGTTAACTTAGGATTTGGGGGGAAAAATGGTAGTACATCATTCTTCCGTAGACAGAAACGATTTTCCCGGCTGTTCTGTAAAGAGCAGGGTCATTCAAAATCAATAAAATTGTGTGTCCGATGGGCTTTGTTTAGATTTCTTCTTTTTCGGTGTTTAAGTTTGCTTTCCAGGTTGATTTCTTATTTCCAACTTCTCACCAACTCACTCATAGTGAACTGCCAAGTCAGAATAAAAGTTAACTTGGCACCATGATAACACCTACTGTTTTCCTTTCCTTCCCTTCAGCTATCGTCTGGTGAGGACTTCTTTGGCCCCTAAGGAGGCTTCAGATGTGTGGTTACTTGGGGTTTGTTTACATTCGGTTCTTAATGAAGTGGCTTGCACACCTTTGGTGCGTTTTTATCACTTGTGCAAGAAGCTCCTTTATGAAAACAGAGCGGAGCTTGACACACCAGATACTTGATACCAAACTTGTTTCTAGCTTCCCGACTGCTCTTTCCATCAGAACTGCAAAATCTGCCCCCTTCTCATCTGGTGGCAGGCTCCATGAGCACCATATGAAAAAAGAGTTAATAAAATGCACGTTGGAAATATAAAACAAGGTCAGGGGCGACAGTTTGGCTGAAGGTCTTTCTCCAAATGTGGAAAACAAAAGAACAAGATTGTTTTAGCAGTTGCAGCTGTTAGGAGAGGTAGCTGAAGTCCCTGCTACCTGTCCCATGTGTCCATCAGAACCACTGTCCTCTGCCTAACCCAAGCCTTCCTTCAACAGGATAGGTGCCCCACGCTTTGAAAGGCTAGGTAGGAACAAAAGGAAATGCCCATCCTGCCACCCCAAGGGGCCTCAGGGATTGGAGAAACAAAGCTGTGGGTAGAAGGGCCTACTTAAGCCTGTAGCCCTAGGATGCCCACAGCCCCAGCCTCCTGGAAGTGATGAATGGTGTTACTGTGCACACTGAGAAAGCCACCCGGATTGGACATTTGTCGGTGGTAAGTGTTTAAAAGTAAATACTTAAAAAACTTTTCTGTGGTTGGGTCCATCAGATGCCAAACAAAGTGGAAGAAAAGAAACCTTGTCAGTCAGGCAATTGCTTGTTCCACAGACCTCAAACCCACCACTTGGCAGACTTGTTTCCTTATTGAACCGACTGGTTACTTTGACCACACTTAAGAGTATAAAGTGTGCCATGCAACTCTGTCAGACAAATGTTAGCATTTTAAAATGAAGGTGAAACAGAACACAATGATTATGTCACGGGAGGATGATAGTAACCCACAAACCCATTAATATGTGAACTTAAATGTCGGAGGAGCATGAACCAGCAGAAGAAAAGACTTTACAGCCTTGATACAGAGGAAGACCAGGTCATGTACACAGGAAGAGAGGGGCTTGCAGAACAGACGGGGTACTATGACGGGGCAGGGGAACCTTCGGGACCCATTCATGGCAACGACCGGTACCGCCAGCTCTCCCGCGCCCCACCGCCCGCCCGACTGTTAATGCTCTAGTTTTGGCAACCTCTCCCCTTAGGCCTTGGCTTTCTCGTTTACAAAAAAGAAGTGATCATTTTACTTTTTCAGAGTGAAAAACACAATTTGGCTAATGGCCAGCCCAGAGTGAGTGTTTAGCCTTAGCGGAGACCACCAACACGTTTACCTGCCCTTGCCTCTAGCCTCCCAGGAAACACCTTAGCCTGAGTGCATTCAGCATAGTGCATTCAGAACAAATTTCTCAGAAAAATCTTATCGTTCAATACTATTTACCTGCACTAGAATTAGTAAAAGGACCTATAGGTACAGAAATCCCACACATGTAAGACTCGTGACTAGAGGAAAGGATCTTGCACCCTACTCTTTAGCTCGCTTCCATCTTGACCTTCATAGTTCAGATGGTTTCCCAAATACTGCCCCTGCGCATTCACTACTCAAGTATAAAGCCCAGAGTAGAAGCACCACTCAGGAGGGTGGTGTAAGTGCAGAATTTAGGGCAAGGGTGTGGCTCTTTTATAGGATGCTTGGTCAACATGTAGGAAGCCTGGGTTCAAGGCCTAGCTCCACAAAAATAAAAAGAAAGAAGGAAAGAGAAAGAAAGAAGAAAGAAAGAAAGAAAGAAAGAAAGAAAGAAAGAAAGAAAGAAAGAAAAGAAAGAAAAAAGGCAGAATCTCACCCACACCCACACCCCAGACAATACCATTAAATAAGATTCTGAAACAATTCCTAGGCTATTCCTATGCACATCAAAGTGTGGAGAATTTTTAAATACTTAGAAATTAGTTAGGCAAGAACTTGTAACATTCAGGACCAGACATCAGTACATTTGAGTGATTGTTGTTGTTTTGGTTTTATTATGGTTTTATTCTGCTTTGTTTGAGACAGAGTCTCCAGTAGCCCAGATTAACCTTGAACTTGCTATATAGTCAAAGCTGGCCTTGAATTTCTGATCCTTCTGGCCCTGCCTTTCAAGTGCTGGGATCATAGGCATGCACCACCATGTCTGGCCATCAGTACCTCAAAAACCTTCCAGATCATTCTGATATACCACCACTGTTGTAGTCTCATTAACAAAGGCAGACCTTAAAAATTAAACAAGAAATAGGAGTAGAGAAGGCTAACTATTCTTGACCTAGATCCCTTGAAAGATGAGAAGAGAGCAGACACTTTCATATTTTCACCTTGCCCTAATGCACTTCTTAGGAGAGAGGGCCCGGGTGGGCAGCACATTTATTAGAGTTAGGCACCGTGTTTATTGATGCTGCCCATTTTCCAGTGATTTTAGAACTCTGTAGGGGAGGTACTGTGACTTTGAAAAGGCTATTTTTATAACTGAATTGTTTCACTTAAAGGTTTATGTAACATGCTGTACTATTAAACAGTAAATAAAAAACACTGATAAACCCCAGGTCCCCCCACAGGTAGCTTGGCACATCTTTAATTATCTGGTTTATGAGCAAATTGCCACCTCCACTCTGGCTTTCAGCTTGTTAGGTGTGTGTGTGTGCACACAATCCGTTTATATGCAACCCTGCAGTTTCAGTGTTTAAATGAGGTTGCCAAACTAAGGTGAGGGCAGGGAGGAGTTGTGAATAAAACAGCCGAAGTTTGGGTTGAAGACTTGGTGTTTTTGTTTTTGTTTGTAGCAAAGACTTAATATTTCTTCCGTCTTTGTATGTGTGAGCATGTGTGTGTGTGTGTGTGTGTGTGTGTGTGTGTGTGTGTGTGTCCACTCTGGGGCACACTCATGGACAGAAAGACTTGGAAAACGTTGCTGCAGCGGTTTCACTGAGTCCTTTCTGGAGAGAGCTGAAATGCCTTAACTCTCAGCATGTCCCTCTGAGCTACAGTCTATTTTTCTTGCTAAGTAAACCTCTCCTAGAGCAATTAAACCTTCCAAAAAGCACCCTCCACCGTTTACCTTTAAATGGGAGCTAACCGCCAATCTCCATAGGCATCAGATAGCTTTTGTGCTATTTTACTGTTTTACAAATGTGTTCATTCAGAATGTTTACAGGCATCTCTAAGCTGAGAACTCCCGGAAATCGTGTTTTTCTTCAGGGCCACCCCCTGGCGTCCGCACCGTGAACCTCACTGCGTCGCAGGTAAATGAATCCCTCTGAAGACACGGGGAAGCAGGCTAGCCGACCAACAAGAGTGCGGAAAAGGGCCGGCTGGCCAGTTTCTGAAGGAATCGTCCCTTCCTTGAAAATTTCAGGAATTGCCTTACCAAGTGTGAGATTCTTTTGCACAGTTATTTCCAAGGCCATGGCACTTTTCCTGTGTTGGGGACCAGTGTGAACATCCGTGGACTCTCCACGTCCCCAGGCCATGGTCTCGGGTTGTTTCCACAAGGCGTACCAAAGTATCACAAACCATTCAGACCCCCGCATCCGGTATTGATTAAATAATGTCTGACGCTAGCAAACATTATTAATATATAGAATGCTAGAGAGATTGATTGCGCTACTTTCATTTTTCTGCTTCCTGCCAGCGCCCTACAGGAGAAAGCTCTGCAGCTGTTCCACATCCCATGGCCAGAGTCTTATTAGAGCCTGTTTTGATGTTTCACCAGCAAGTTCTGGGTCTCATACAGGGACAAACCAAGGAGAGCATCCTGGGTTCCAAAAGAGGCTGAGGCACAATCTCTCTGACAGGTATTGTTAGTAAATCAGGGTCATAAAAGATAATAAACTCCCATCTTTTATGACAGCACACGAAGATCAAACATTTTCCATACCAGAGCACAAAGCCCCCAGAACCAATTCTCCCTGACAGATGTTCATCTGCTATCTCGGTATTGACGTGTTACTTAATTTATTGATCCACAGAGGAAAGAAAATACAAAGACTCTAGAAATCTGGTCTTGTACAAGTGCTATTGAGTCCTAGAAATAAACTGGGGACTAGTAGCATGTTTTAGGAGCTGTTTGAATATTGTCCTTTTCTTGTCTTAATATTAAACAAAGAAAAAGAATTAGATTTTAAAAACTTGTTATTTTAATAATTCAATGGACAACACGCTTTGCAATCAATGATACAGTTTGTTACTCCTCGTTATCTTCCTAACACTTAGCTTGGCCTCTCAATCCCATGTGCACCAAATATCTGACTCATCTGGGTTTCTTAGGATGATAAGAAATATGGAATAAAGTTTGGTAGTACAGCACTTTGTCTTTCTCACTTGAATTCTTCCTCATATCTACACAGCTCATAGCAAAACAGTGCCCTACATGTCTCCAGGGCTGACTGTTTTGGACAAAAGAGGATATATACACAATGGTGTTCAAGTTCTCCTTCTAGGAAGTCCAACCAGCCTTATCAGCCTCACACATCCTCAACCATTCTTCATCCTCTTTTCTATGTTGCGACTTTACACAAGAAATTCTTGCCCGTATCTACAAATAAAAATCCTTTATCAAACAGGCAAAATCAGCTGCTCTGTCTCCTGACTATTATCCTTTTATTCAAATCACCCTAGACGTTAGTTGTATTGTTCTCCTTCCAAACATTTCTTTGAATAAAGAACCAAATAGAACGTATCTTTTTGCTTCACATGCCCCCTTTCTGTGACTGATAACAGAGCTTAGAATCTTGTGACAGTTAGTATTAATTGTCAGCTTGACAATTTAGAGTTCCTTGAGTGATGGTCCTCTGGGAATGCCTATGGGGGGTGCAATCTTGATTACCTTATCTGGGTTAGGAAGACCTGCGCTGTGACTGGTACCATTCCTTGACTGGGATCCTCGATTGTATAAATGGGGAAAGAGAACTGAGCAACATCTAACATTCATCCCCTCTGCTTACTGACTGTTAATGTGACATGGCCAGCCAAACTGTGAGCCAAAATAAACCCTTCCTTCCTTAACTTGCTTTTATCAGAGTTTTATCACAGAAACAGGAAAAGTAACTAACACATACCTAATGTTTGATGAAGGAATATTTAGCTTATTATAAATATTCTTCTCATCGTTTGAGTCCTCTCCTCCAAAGCCTTCTACAGTTTTACTTGGACTAGGAATAAAGACAAAACTCACTGAACTATTCAAGACCTTTCAAATATGTCTCTATAGATCTCCAGAATTTATCCTAAACTATTTTGACAAAACTCAATGGGCAATATGATCCCCTTCCTGTCTCCTACCATATTCTACCATCAGCTATCTCAATCCCTTCCCACACAGACTCATTCATCTCCATTGGTTATGGGCTCAAGCACAGCATGATCTTCCCTTTCTATGCAACTTTCACAAGTAACTCTCTGAAGTCATGTAATATCTTATATGTCTTCCAGATAATTCTTACAAATCTTTATTATGATCAAGTGATAACATTTGAAATATACATTGCTTATATTTTGAAGGTACAAATTGTATTCCCTTCATTATCCCAAGCATTGTACCTTGTTCATAAGAAATCAATATTTTATCACTTCTAAATACAGTATATAACAGTGTTTGATTTATAGATTCAATAAAGCAAACAGTTATTCCACCTAAGGTTCTAAGCCAAATGACTTGCCAGTTATGAATAATTAGAACTTATCATTGTTTATCCATAGAGAGAATTGTTTTAAAACTCATAGGAAATCAAAATCTAACACACAAATACATCCACACATGCATAACTAACATCACAGATCTGATTTTAATATTTAACCATCCTTTTCATGATGTAACCCAATATTTGACATTTACTTCATTTTATTAAAAAATCATCATAGCCCAATAATAATTTTATAATCAACAAATGAGACACAATCAACTAATGGGCTAGTATTGAAAAATGTTGATTTAGAAGTTTCTTGCTGCTGAAGAAACTCCAAAACCTTATAAAGATAAAGAAATCAAAATTCTTTTTGCTACCTTGGATATCCAAGATTACATAACACAATAGCAACAAGACAGACTTCCAGGTCACATGGAGGACTGGAGGATGCTTCCATATGATCCAATGAAGTAGAAGAGTTAGACTAACAAGAAGTAGGCACTGTTCCAAGGAGAGAGAAGGAAGAGCTTCAGAAATTCACAAAGGTAGTGACAGGATATCTGGAAAATACAGAGAAAAAGAAAGATGGTATAGTACAAAGCAGGAAGCCAAGCCACACATTGCCCCAGCTCCGCGGCTACACCAGCATGGGGGGAGAAGAAACCGCTTCTAAAAGCTGAGCCAGGCAGCCCCAGGGAAAAGTCAACAGTCATCAAAAGTGCCAAATCTAGGTGTGGGTTTTGGTGAGACAGTGGTTCCTCCAGAAGATAGGTTAACAATGGCGAACAATCCCTTTTTGTCATTCTGTATGTCTCAGAAAGCAATGGCCAGGAACATCTTGAGAGTGAACTTATTATTTATAACTGAACAATCTTAGGAACTTGAGATCAAGGAATAGTCACAGCCAGGGAATTTGAATTTCAGCTACCACAATCCCAGGATGAGAGGTAGACCTGTGGCAGCTGTGGAGAGTGGACAGGCCAGACACCAACGAGCTGAAAAGGAGACTTGGTGTAGGCAGGTAGTGAGGTGTTTGAGGAATGGGAGTCCTACACTCAGTGGCTGGTGGGAGAGTTCATCACCTGAGATATCCTGAAGAAGTAAATCTAAGGTCAGCAGGTGAATCAGCCTCCAGAGTCACTTATTTAGTGCTGTAGAGCCTGAAAAATTTGAAGTTCCAGTCACTTCCTTGACACCCACAGCTGCATCCCTCTAACAGAGTAATTAATATTTAAGAGACCTACAAAGTAAGAAGATATGTCTTCCTCCTATGTCGATTTCCTTGCTGTGACTGCTTCTCACACTTCCAGCACACCTAAGAGACACTCCCAGCTAGAACATTAGTCACACTAGAAAGTATGATCAGAGGGTCTTAGAATGTAAGACAGAGACATCTCTGAACACAAGAAACATTTATAACCCCAAACAGACATGACTCAAAGTAAAACTCTCCAGGCCATATCATAGTCAAGATGTCAAAAATACAAAGTAGACATTTCCCCATGACCCAATGTCTCATCTCTCAGACCTGCTCAGGTCAATAACCCCTGCTGGGATGAGCTGCCTTTTCAGTACCTCCTTTTGCCCACCATTTCAGCTCTCAGTTCTACTCAGTTCACTCAGACCCTTGTATACAATCATACCTGACAACTCTCCTAAACTTGCTGTGGTGAGTTCCCCTTCCCACACCTGTGGCAGGCATTATCTCAGCTCTTAGGCCAGCTCAGGTCCTTAGGATCTTGTGCCTCCAGACATGTGAGAGCTCCCCCAGTTTGACCTATCAGCCAACCTTTTACCTACCAATGACCCAACCAACCTTGCTACTTAAGGACACTGAGAAATTGACCTTGAAACCTTAACTCAAAAGTTGCAGCTATCCTTAGCTGAACTGAGACCACATCTTCACTTTTCACAGCCCATTTGCACATCAATGTAAAGTGACCCCAAAACTGAACACCAAGTGCTACTCAACAGGGCTCTAACCCAACAGTTAGAGAAATAGCAAACAAAGATATAAACATCCAACAAAGATGAGATCGCCTACTATACCAAAAAAGGCCACCACCAACACGAATCCAGATGCCTTGATCTCATAGAAAAAAACACAAACAATATAGATTGCCAAGATAATTTGTCTTCTTCAGAAATTAGCATCCCCATGGTCAAGTTTCCTGAGAATGGCCACCTAGCAGATGCACAAAACAATGATTTCAAAATAGCAATTATAAATATGTTCAAAGAACTCAAAGAGGAGTTAAATAAATGACTGAATGGAAACACAAGCAAACAGCTGAATGAAAATAATTCACAGTATGAAATTAGAATTTAATGCAGAGATAGAATCTCTGAAGAAAAGCCAAACTGAAATAAAACTTGAAATGAAAAACTCAGAAACTCACACAAAAGATTTCAAGGAAAGAAGCAAAAAGACCATGAAAACTGGAACATGGAACATCAGATCCTGAAGACGAGGTTGAGGAAATGAATCGTTCAGTCAAAGGAAATGTCAATTCTGTGACAGGAATAGAACACACAAGACCTCTGGGGTACTGCAACAAGGCCAAACCTAGAAATCACAGGGAAAAAAAAGGAGAAGATTCCCAGGTCAAAGGTATAGAAAATACTTTGACTAAAATCATAGACGAAAACATCCCAGATCTAGAGAAAGACATACCTATCAAGGTATACAAGAGGGACACAGACTGCCAAGCAGGCAGGACCAGAAAAGAAACTCCTGTATAACAGTCAGAACACTAAATTCGCAGAACAAAGAAAAGACGTTGAAGGCTGCGAGAAATGAAAATCAAGTCACATATAAAGGCAGCCCATCAGAATAACAGCTGGCTTTTCTATGGAGAGTATGAAAACCAGAAGGGCTGGACCTTTCTCCTATATGTCATGAAAGAGTACAAGCCCAGTATATCACACCCAAGAAAACCATTGATTGTAATTAAGGGAGAAAGAAAAACTTTCCACGAAAAAAACAGATTGAAAGAATTTATTTGCATAAAATCAGTTCTACAGAGAATGCTCAATTGAATACTTCAGTTTGAAGAGAAGATTAAACACTTTCAACAGGTCACAAATAAATAAATAAATAAATAATCCCTGAGAAGTTAAACCAAAAGAGGTCTAAGAAAACAGCCCCACAGCACAAACACAACAGGGATGAATAAACTTCAGTTGATAATAACTCTCAATATTCATGGACTCGACTCTCCAGTAAAAACAAAAAGACTAACATATAGAATTAGAACACAGGATCTTGGAGTTTTCCTGTCTCTAAGGAACACACCTCACCATCAACAACTGACACTATCTTAAGGTAAAAGGATGGAAAAGGATATTATAAGCAAAAAGAACTAAGAAGCAAGGAGATATAGTTATTCTAATATCTGACAAAATAGACTTCAAACTAAAACTAGTCAGAAAAGATAGAGAAGGTTGCTTCATAAAAATTAAAGAAAAAATACACTAAGAAGAAACTACAGTTCTAACTATATATGTACCACACTCAGGGGCACCCAATTTCAAAAAAGAAACTTATTAGATTAAAAAAAAAAACACTGACTCAAACACAGTAATAGTGGGTGACCTCAATACCCACTGTCACCAACAGACAGGTGAACCACACAAAAAACTAAATAGAGAAACCCTGAAGTTAAATGGCATCATAAATCAAATGGATCTACAGAGATCTATAGAACAGTATACCCAAATACCAATGAATACACTTTCTTCTCAGCAGCCCATGGAGCTAACTCCAAAATTTAATGCATATTAGACACAAAGCAAGAAAAATTGAAATATTGTCCTGCATGCAATCTGATTACAAAGGAATAAACTTGGGTATAAACAACAATTAAAAATAAGGAAAAGTATACAAAGTCATGGAAACTAAGTACCATACTACTGAATGGAAACTAAATCAAAGAGGAAATCAAGAAAGACGTTTAAAAGTTCCTACAATTGAATGAAAATGAAAAACAGCATATCAAAATCTATGAGATACAATGAAGGCCATCCTAAGAGGGAAATCTATACATTAAGTGCCTGCACAAGAAAATTAGAAACAGCTCATACAAATAAACTAAGGTGCACTTGAAGGCATCGGAAACAAAGAACACCCAACATCTAAAAGAGTAGACAGGAAGAGATAAATAAAGGCTGAAATTAATGAGATAGAAATGAAGAAAGCAATACATACAATCCGTGAAAAAGCACTAACAAGACTGACAAACCTTTAACCAAATTAATCAAAAGAAAGAGATAGAATGAACTCAAATGAACAAACTTAGAGATGAAAAGGAAATACTACAACAGTTCCAGAGGAGACTCAGAAAACCATAAGGACATACTTTAAAAATCTATGTTCCATTAAACTAGAAAAATCTAAAAGAAGTGTAGCTATGTATAGCCTACCCTGGTTAAATAAAAATGACTTATATAATTTAAACAGACACATAGCAACCAGTAACCGGTGCAGTAATAAAAAATCTCTAACTAAAAAGAGATACAAAGGAATAAACTTGGATATAAACAACAATTAAAAATAAGGAAAAGTACACAAACTCATGGAAACTAAGTACCATACTACTGAATGGAAACTGAATCAAAGAGGAAATCAAGAAAGACGTATAAAAGTTCCTACAATTGAATGAAAATGCAAAACAGCATATCAAAATGGATACAGTGCAGAAATCTAACAATACTTCAAAATAAATAAATAAATAATGTCAATACTCCTCAGGTTATTCCATAAATGAGAAAAGGAAGGAACACTCCCAAGTTCTTTCCATGAAGCCGGTATTACTCAATGCCAAAATCAGAAAAGAATCAATAAAAAAGAAAATTATAGGTTAATCTCCCCAATGAACATAGATGCAAAACTTCACAATATAATGCTCTCAAACCAAATGCAAGAACACATTAAACAAATTAGCCATTGTGATTGAGTTGGCTTCATCCCAGAGATGCAGGGAATATTCAACATATGTAAATCAACAAATGTAACCCACCACATAAACAGACTCAAGGACAGAAAGCACATGATCATCTCATTAGAGGCAGAAAAAAGGCTTTTCCCAAAAATCCAGCATCCGTTCATGGTAAATGTTTTAGAGAACCTAGGATACGGGGGATGTAGTTCACACCAACGAAGCAATATAAAACAAGCCCACAGCCAAAGTTATACTAAATGGAGAGAAGCTCAAATATTCCCATTGAAATCAAGAATAAGACAAGGTTGTCCATTATCTCTATTCCTGTTCAATATGATACTCAAGTCTCAGCTAGAGCAATAAGACAAATGAAGGATACAAAGCAGATACAAACTGGAAAGGAAGAAGTCAAATTATCATTAGTTAAGTTTCCACCAGAAAACTCCTAGAGCTGATAAATACATTCAGCAAGATAGCAGGATATAAAATTAACACCCCCAAATCAGCAACCTTCCTATGTACCACCAACAAACATACCAAGAAACAAATCAGGGAAATGATCCTATTCATGATAGCCTCAAAAAACATAAAACATCTTGGAATAAATCAAAGCAAGTAAATGGAGGACTTGTATAATAAAAACTTTATGACACTGAAGAAAAAAACTTGAAAAGATGGAAAGACAACACATGCACATGGATCAGTAGGATTAACATTGTGAAAATGGCCCTCCTACCAAAGCATCTATAAATTCAGTGCAATACCCACTAAAACACCAACACAATTCTTCATAGGCATTGAGAAAATAGTCTCAGATTTCACATTTTACCTATTTTTATGCCACGACCATACTGCTTTATTATAGCTCTATAGTATAATTTGAAATCATAGTGTAACACGCCTCCAGCAATTCCTGTATTGTTCTGGATTACTTTGGTGATCTTTTTGTATGCGTGTTTCCATATGAAATCTGAGATTATTTTCTCAAAGTCTGTGAAGAGTTGTGTTAGTATTTTATAGCCCATGCATTTACAGACACTTGAATTTGACAAAAGGGTCAAAAATACACACTGGAGAAAAAACAGCATGTTCAATAAATGGTGCCGGTCTAACTGATAGCCACAAGTAGAAGAATGAAAATAGACCCCTAACTTTCACCATGTACACAACTCAACTCAAACTCCAAATGGATCAAGAACTTTAACATAAGATCTGATATCTTAAATTTGATTAAGAAAAAAGTAGTGAATATGCTGGAACTTCTAGGCAGAGAAAAGGACTTTCTGAACAGAATATCTATAGCATATGCATTAAGTTCAACAATTGATAAATGGTACCTCTTGAAACTAAAAAGCTGCAGAACGGAAAAAGACACCATCATTTGAGTGAAGAGAAAATGTACAGAATGGGAAAAATCTTTACCAGTTATACCTCTGAGAGTGGGTTAATATCTAGAATATACAGAGAATTCAAAAATCTAAATTTCAGAAAAACACCCAATGAAAAGTGGGGACAGGAAGTCCACATGGAATGACCAGGAAGTTCTCAAAAATGAAATACAAATAGCTGAGAAATATGTAAAGACAGATTCAACATTTTTAGTCATTGGGGAAATGCAAGTTAATACTTTGAGATTTCATCTTACCCCAATGGGAATGGCTAAGATCCAAAAAGCAATGACAAATGAGGACAAGGATACAAAGCAAAGGGAATGCTTATTCCCCACTGGTGAAAGTGCAAATTGGTGCAGCCACTATGAAAATCGGTGTGAAGATTCCTCTAAAAGCTCAACGTTGTTCTGCCAGTGCTGAGTGCAGTAGCATGAAGGGGACACATTACCCCACACAGCACCCGTAGTTCACATTTTCCATCAGCCACCGAGCTTCCTCATTCTGGGGTGCTGCTGGTGTCATGGGGTTTCTGTGCACCTCCCTACCCGTGATGGTCTTGGTAGAAATGACTCGGGCCCATGGAGGAGCAGGGCCAGACTAGCTTTCTATACCCGCCTCTGGAGCCTACTCCCTGATTCTGATAGTCTCTAACCAGCACAATGACCCTTGCCTTTCCAATGGCCACATTTTGCTATTGAAAGGGTTCTGGACTAGGCAAGCAGTTTCTACCCTCATCATACTTCTTTCACTGGAAATATACACTGCATACTCGGGAAATAATTGCCCAATCCTAGAACAAACTTAATTCTTTTCACCTGCGCTATTTTATTATCTATGTCTTCTATGAACTGTTGCTTGGGTTTTAAAGACTTCCAGAAGCTCACTAGTGTAGCACCTGGCTTTCTGTTGGGTTTTTGTACTAAGAACTTCAGTTTGGTAGCTGGAGAGATGGCTTAGCAGTTAAGAACACTTGTCGCTCTTGCAGAGGACCCATTCAATTCCAAGTACCCACATGGTGGCTCACAACTATTTATAACTCCATTTCCAGGAGCTCTGACATCCTCTTCTGGCCTCTGCAGGCACCAGGCACATAAATGGTGCACATACATACATGCAGGCAAAACACTTATACACATTAAAAAAAAAAAACTTAAAAAAAAAAGATGTCAAATGTAGCATGAATTTTGCCCTATTTGCCTTCATGTAATCGGGATGGGCCCTCTTGTCTGCTTTGCTCTTCTCGTATCCCTACTTGATTGCTTTGGCACTTTGTGATCTTGATTTCCATGGAGGTCAATCTGCTAAAGCTTCTGTTACCTCATAAAGATCATGCCCCACCACAGAGCTCAGCAAAACCACTAACTCCACACCAGCCCGAGGTCCCTGCAGAATCAACCTCTCTCTCATTTCTCCTGTGAACACAGTCTTAAGCAGCCCAGTAAACTGAACATAGAGCACACCTCTCTCACATCAACTTTTTTAGTAACACCTGTCCTTCCTCTGTTGTCATTTCTGATATGCATGACAACCTCAGCTGGTGATAACCAAACACCACTAATGGCTAATCCTTAATCAAGGGCTGATTTCCCTCGCATTGGTCAGGTTATGTGGCCTTTATCTCAAGGATGAATGACAGGTAGTTACATGACTGCGTTTTTCCACTTTCATATCACTCTGATCCCATCTTCTCCAGTATCTTTCCTTGTTTGTTTGAAAGCCTTTCCTAATTCAAGCAGTTCAGTTGCAGAGTACTATCTGATTATCATTGTTTCTTGTATTGTGTCATTATTAGGACTAGATGTAGTACCTCCATTTCTCCACTTCCCCCTTTATAATTCCTGTCCCTTATCATCCCCCCACCCCACTCAAGTTTCTTCTTCCAGCTAGCCAAAATGTAGAGAATAAGAGATTGCAGAGTGTACGTCCTTGAATAGGACTCTTACACTAAAACTCTGCCACTCAGGGGTCAGGGAACACTGCAAAAAAGGGTCAGAAAGACTGTGAGAGCCAAGGATGGCACATGACCATAAGGAAGCAAAGTCTTCCAGGTGGCTGAGAGGTTGTTCATATGAACTTACAGCAATGGTGACAGCATGAACAAGACCCATGCAAACTCAATCAGACAAAAACCCAGCAGTGGAGAAATGGGTAACTAGCCCCATCCTTAGCTGGGGATCACTGCTGGATGAGGGGAGAGCTGGTGCTCTTTACAGGAGTGACACTAGATAAGTTGACCAGGCTCTAATGGATGGACTTATGTGGAGGGACATAAACTTG
This sequence comes from Eospalax fontanierii, assembly GCA_035773235.1. NCBI lineage: Eukaryota > Metazoa > Chordata > Mammalia > Rodentia > Spalacidae > Eospalax > Eospalax fontanierii. Next base: position 63,514,350 of record CM069539.1, on the reverse strand, counting down.
ACTGAATAAGCCTTAACATATATGACAGGATGCATGAAATCTGGTGGAGGGTGTATGGGGGGAGACTACTGATGTAGGAGAGGATCAATATATGATTAAGATGTATTGTACCAATGACCAACAAACCAGTAAAAAAAGTATAAGAAGACTACATTTATATGCTAAGTGATGGACTCTTTCCCTTCGCTCTGTCAAACATGCAGCCTGAGAGCTCTTCGGTTTTGCCACTTTCCTCCTTGTTATCCAGTTCGCCCCATAGTTTCCAAGTTTTTGAATCCTAAGAAGGACTGTTTAGTACAGGTGCAATTTGCACTCTTTCCCTGCCTCCTGTAAGAAAGGTCAGTCCAACACCCCAGTCTCGTCCTCCCTTTTCTCCACTATCCCTGCGATATCGGAGGGTAATGAAGTAGACAGCGGGTGATGGATGCCACAGCCTGCTTATTTATGTTCCACCCTACACTTTCAATAACTGAAATGCAGCTCATTGGGTATCCCCATAATCACATGATGACCTCCATTCATCAAGGAGGCATGCCACTCCATACTAAGTAGTGGAAGATGGCCACATCCCCAAGAATGCTCTACTCTCAAGCTGGGCCTTGGTTGTATGTCCTATCACTCATCACATGTAGCATGCCACCACAACTGTGGCAAGGAAGTACAATATCTCAAAGCAGAGGGGAAGACAACCATATTGGAATCACCCACACAGACACTCCACTATCACGAAGATCAGCCTCAGTTACAGGTCTCAATATCCATTCAGAGGTGCAATCACTGCTCCCCAGATCAACTTTGATTCTGTCAGCCTATGTTTTGGTGGTAATTATATTGTATGATTTTTCCTAGGGAGGTTATGAACAATAGTATATTCCCTCCAGATAGGGAACCAACAATAAACCAAAAGAACAAGTCCATCCAAGTCTAGCTTAGTGAACCAGTGAGTTTATGGGGTTATTTACAGGAGTATGCATGAAGGTCACTTAAAGGAGTGTGGCTCACTCAAAGCAGCTGCATTACCAAAAAGTTCACTCAAGCTTGTGTGACTGCTCATAAAAGCCACATCTCTGGAGCTCACAGTAGGATGTGTGACCTGTCAGACAGTCTTTATCTCCACAGTAATTGCTACTGCTTATAAAACCTCATGGAGGGGTTTTATGAATATTAACTCTTTTGGGAGCTTCCTAAGTCTTGCAATTTCCTGGTCCTCATTTGTACTTACTTCCTGAGTCTTATGAGCCTCCCTGCCTTTCAGAGGGAACATCAATTGGGAGGAAATATCTACACAATAGGCACCTACTTTCGTCCTTTTTATTTGACAGTGCTCCAAGTCTTAATTACAGAAATAAGGAAAAACATAAATAAAAGGAATACTAACAGGAAAGGAAAAAAAGAACCCTAAAGACTCCACCAAAAAACTCTTAGATCTCATAAATACTTCAATCAACATGATACCAAATCAACATATAAAAATCAGTAGACTTGGGCTACAGAGATGGTTCAGTGGTTAAGAGACCTGGGTTCAATTCCCAGCACCCACATGGTAGCTAACAACTGTCCATAGCTCCAGTTCCAGGGGATCCCAACACCTTCTTTTGATATCCAGAGAGACTGCATGACACAGATGCACTTACATACATGCAGGCAATACATTCATACACATAAATTTAAAAAATAACTAGAATGTTTTTTTAAAAAAATCAGTAGGTATGTGGGGCATGGTGGTGCATGACTTTGATCCCTGCACTTAGGAGGCAGAGGCAGGCAGGCAGATCTCTGTGAAATCAAGGCCAGCCTGCATAGCAAATTCCAGACCAGCTGGGGCTCAGTAAGACTAAGACCCTGTATCAAGAAAAAGAACAATAACAGCAAAAATCATTAGATTTTCTATCCACCAATAGCAAACTTACTGAGAAAGGAATTCGAAAAAAAAATCCCCAATTCAACATAAATTAAAAAATAATGAAATAACAAAGAATAAGCTTAATCAAAAGGTGAAAAACCTTCACAATGAAAATTGTAATACTGAAGGAATTGAAGACTGCACTAGAAGATGAAATGGTCCCCATGCTCACAGATTGGCAGAACAGATATTGTGAAAATAGCTATATTGCCAAAATGTGGCAGACATTGCCACGAATTCACCATCAAAAATTCCAGTCACATTCTTTCCAGAATGACAAATAACAATCTTAAAGTTCATAAGGAAACAAAAAAGACTCCCAACCACAGAAACAATCCTAAAATGGAAGAACAATGCTGGAGAGATCACAGTACCTGACACCCAAGCATACTACAGACCCATTATCCACCATGACAAAGCAGGGTACTGAAACAAAAACAAGCACGCAGCCCAATGGGATAAATACAAGACTCAAAAATAAACCTGCATATTGGGGTCCCTCTGCTTGGTGCCAGCCCAAGTGGGACACAGGGTCTCCGCTTTGAGGAAGTGAGAGGCATGGAGTCAACACACAGACCCTGGGAGCTGGGTGGAAGCATGCAGAGGGCAAGCTGCAGCAAACTCGTTTATTCAAAGAAGTGCAAGGGGTTTTATGGGTCTGGTTAGCCAGTCACCTTATGGGGTGGTTCCCAACTGCAGTCAATAGCAATCTGTCGCCGGATGGCTCATTTCGGTGCAGGTTCTCACCAGACGCAGGGTGGGAGCCGGTGTCACTCTTGGCTGAAGCAGAGTGCCATGCCCACAGGAGCCACTCCCTTGATCTGCATAGCAGGTGACCTGGCTAAGGCCCACACTGCATTATGCCATTCATACACAGGAGCCACTCCCTTAATCTGCATAGCAGGTGACCTGGCTAAGGCCCACCTTACATTATGCTCTACACCTGCACAACTTTGCCACCTAATTTTTTTCAAACTTGTCAAAATATACATTGGAAAAGACAATCTCTTCAACAAATCACTCTGGGAAAAGCTGCATACCCACATGCAGAAACATGAATTAGGTCTCTATGTCTCATTCTGCATGAAAACCAATGAACATGGATCAAAAGTCATAATATAAAACTTGAAATGCAGAAACTGCTACAGAAAAACAGAGAGAAAACACTTCATGATATGGCATGGGCAAGGACTGTAGAGAGCCACGGATTACTGCGTCTTAAAGATGGCGCCTGCTCCCGCCTCCCACCATCCCGAGGTGGGCGCTCTCTGGAGCAAACAGCTCCATAATTGGCTGTGGCTGAGGTCTGGCCCTGCTTCCGCATGTGTACGCCTATCTGCTTTCACCACGTGGTAGTTTGGGGTTGGCTGGCAGGAGGGAATTTAACTCTGTGGCGGGCTTTCCCGGGAGGAGAAGGAGAAGTAAGGCGGGATGAGAAGTAAGGCAGGAGAAGTAAGTCAGGAGAAGTAAGAAGGGAAGAAGAAGTCAGAAAGTTAAGAAGCAAAAAGGTTGTTCAAGGTTCCTGAATAAACTGCTTTTGGAAGAGTCCGGGGTCGCGTCTTCCTTGCTGGACGAGGCGGGCGCGACAAAGGACCTTCTGAAAAGGGCTTTAGTAACACAGGAAATGCCCCTAAGAACTTGACAGATGAGATTACATGACATTAAAACTCTTCTGCACGGCAAAAGAGATTATGAAGAGAATAAAGAGACAGCTCACAGAATGGGAGAAAATCTCTGCCAGCTACACTTCAGTCAGAGTCTACAACTTAGACTATATAAAGAACTGTAAAAATTAAACACCAAACAACAAGAACAAAGAAAATCTTCCAGTCACTAAATGGCTTAATGAACTGAACAGATGTCCAATACATACTGTAAAATGTGTTCTATGTCCTTCGCCATCAGGGAAATACCTACTTTGAGATTCCATCCCACTTCTGTTAGAATGGGTAACATTAAGAAGACAAAGATACTAAATACTGTTAAGGATATGGGGAAATAGGATGCTTCATTCACTGCTGGCGGTCCACTTATGTAGCTATTACAGAGGTAGGTATAGAGATCTGTCAAAAAAAAAAAAAAAACTAAGAAAGAACTACCTCATGATCCAGATATACTCAGGAGGGATATGCACCTGAAAGACTTCAAGTCAACATACCACAAGGATACTTGTATATGCATGGTTATTGCTGCACTATTCACAGTATCTCAGAAATGGATCCAGACTAGATGTTCATCAACAAGTGATTTGATCAAGAAAATATGGTATATGAACACAATTGAATTTTATTCCAACCATAAAGAAAAATGAAATCACGACACTTTCAGGAAACTGGTTGGAATTATTATGTCAAAGTAACATGCCCAGAAAGACAAATACTATATATTTTGCCTCAAGTAGATCCTAGATTTTAAGTTTTAGATGAATGTTGAGAAACGAAGGGACTATGAAATTCAAAAGGGGTTGCTAGAGCAGAAAAAGAGCTATTAAGAATCTGGTGATGCTGAGCAGGGGAGATGGCTCAGCAGGTAAAGGCACTCACTTGCTGACCATCTAAGTTCAGTACTCAGGACCCATCTGGTGGAAGGACAGAACTGACTCACACAAGTTGTCCTTTCATAGCTGTGCATGCACACATGCACTCACACACGCACACACAAGAGCAAGAAATGTAATTTTTTAAATTAAAAATTATAACCTGGTGACAGGAAAGATAAAAAAGAGAGTACTCGATTATGTGTGACAGGAAAGCGCGGGGAGGGGGATGATTGGGAAGAGAGAGGGAGGAGCGGGAGGGGAACGCGGGGCAAAGTGAGGCGGATCCGATCAACAAATGTATGAAAACCCCATAATGAAACCCATTACTTTGCATGCTAATTTTAAAACACTAATAAAAACGATAATTTAATTTGAATGCATTTCTAACAGAGACATAAGAACTGTAACATGAGTGGGATATGATGCTATGTTTCAACATGTGAATACATTGCATAGTATGTAAATCAGGGAAAACATCTACTGTGGTGAAAGCCTCCGTCAGCAAGCCTTTCAACCTTTGACATGTGCAGCACATTATAGTTATATATAGTCACGAAATTCTTGCTTCTATCTGACTCGAATTCCGTGCCCACTGATGAACGTTTCCCCTCCTTCCTTTCACCTTCTCTCTCCTCCTGTAATCACCATCCGACACTTGATTTCTGTGAGATCAGGTTTCTGAGATCCCACATAGGACTGAGATCATGTAGTGCTTGTCTTTCTGGCTCCTTTCATTCACAATTATGATCTCCAGTTCCATTCATGTTGTTGTAAAGAAAGAATCTCACTCTTTTTCATGGTTGAGGGGAAGTCCACAGCGTAGCATACCACACTTTCTTTGGTCATCGGCTGATGGACGCTTAACGTTGTTTCTGTTCCTTGCTACTGTGAGTAATTCTGCACTGAAAAGTGCAAGCATCTTTCTGCACACTGATGCATACTCAGAAGGATTGCTAAAGCAGAGGTAGTTGCATTTTTAATTTTTTGAGGAACCTCCATACTATTCTCTAATAGCAATATTAATGAATCTTCCTGCCAACATTGTGTGGGGGTTCTGTTTTTTTGTACCCTGTCTATGCTTAGTCTTTATAATAGCCATTTCTACTGAGCAGAGATGAAATCTCATTGTTATTTTGATTTGGATTCCCCTGACAATTAGCAATATTGAACCATTTTCTTCTATACCTATTGGACATCTTAATATCTTTTTTGACAAATGTCTATTTAGTTCTACTGCCCATTTGTAAATTAGATTATTTATCTGTTTTGCTATTCAGTTTTTGGAGTTCTATATTCAAGCTGTATAGTGAATACTGGGTTCTCTCTGAGGTTTTTTTTCCTATTGGTTCATTCTGTGGCAAGTCCTGCCCTCTGACCAATAAGGGGGCAGGAAGGTGGGGAGACAGGAGAGACAACATGGCGTGAGTCCTCAGGACGGGCACAGATTGAAGCCACGTGGGAAGAAGAATGCCCCTGCCCCAGGCCCACGTGGAAGGCCAAGACTCAGGAGGCAGTGTTCCAAGTCCCCGCAGCCCTAAGAATCGTGTGAGTGGAAGCGAAATTCTGGCTGGGAATGGACTAAGAGCCCTGCACCCGGCTGTCTCGGACCTTGTGGGCGGCGGCAGGTAACCAGTAACTTTGTAAATTTCCCTAAATAAATCAATTTCTCTAAATGGAAGATAAGTTTCCATTTTATCCAGCCGGATTAACCAGACCCCGCCCACTAAGGCATGGAGAATAAATTTCATGAGACAATTGGTGCTGTGAGTAGGATCTGGCTGGCACAAACGGAAAAATAGCTCAGTGGTTAAGAGCGCAAACTGCACTTGCAGCAGACCCACAGGAGGGAATGCAGACAGAGTTCTGGCATGGCTGTTACAGTGGATCCTCAAGTGGCTAATTAATTTAATATTTCCAAAGCCAGCAATGTCTGACAGAGAAATCCCCACATGGGAGCCAGCTTGTGGCTGGCATGGGGTGGCGCACTTACTGAGCCATTGGGCCTCACCGCAGGATTACAGTGATACTTCTTTTCTCTTGACTCCAACAAACCCTGGGTTTCCTTAGCTGGATCCTGTTCTTAGCCTTCTTACATACCATTGTGTTTACCTGTATCAGGCAAAGTTCCAGTAGAAGGCAGGATCAATGATGCTTAAAAGGCTCAACAAACTTTTTACCGAGCGTGGTCAATGTTTGGGGACTTACAGCAAGGAACACTTTTAACCCTTCTCTTGATCTGCATGGCAACAGGAGATGGGGAGCCAGTGTTCCCTGGAACAGGGGCTGTCCAATAAGAGCCTTGGCCAAAGATCAGGGACCATGTAGCTGCTGCCACGGCCACAGCTAAGCATGGAGGGCTAAGAAGAAACACCCTAGCCTCTCTGTTCACCTGTCATCTGAATCAACAAAAATCAAGAAGGTGCAAGCTGGTGTGCTGGATAGCTTTAGTTGTCAACGTGACACACCTTGGTTGAGGGAGCCTCAACTGAGGAATCGCTTCCCTTTGACTTGTCTGTGGCCATGTCTGTCGAGCATCTTCTTGATTGTTGAGTGATGTGGGAGGGCGCAGCCCACTGAGGGCAGTGCCACCCCTGGGCAGGTTGTTCTGTATTATCTAAGAAAGCAGGCTGAGCATGGGCCAGGGGAGCAAGTCAGTAAGCAGTGTTCCTCCACGTGGAGGAACAGTGCTCCAACTCCTGCCTCAAGGCCCCCGCCCTGAATTCCTACCTTGGACTCCTTAGTGATGCACCGTGTGACCCAGGAGATGTGAACAAAAATCAACCCTGTCCTCCTCAAGTAGTCAAAACATTTGCTCACAGCAGTTGAAGGCAAACTAGAACAGCCGGGTAAGGCAGGCCTCAGAAGTCAGTTTTTGAAGATTAGGGCAGGGCAGAAAACAGCAAGCTATGAACACGTGCCTTCCACTGTTAACTACTGCTTTCTGTTCTGTCTTTTCAGTCTGGGTAAACCTGTGGACACATAAGAGGAAGGATTAATTTCTATGGTTTTGCTTACCTTCATGGTTAAATTGATGCTGTGAACATCGAGGTGCTGGGGTTTGTATTGAATGCATAAAGGAATGCAAGGAAGAACCCAAAGGGATGTTTTTATGATGGATGACAGAAGCACCTATTCATTCTCAAAGTCAGATGTAGGAGACAAAAAGATATACTTAAAGCTTACACACTAATAGAAAAGGTGCAAACCATTGCTGATCTGCTTCAAAATTTCCTGTGCACATGCTGGAAGCAATAATTAGACTTAGTGGGTTATAAAAAAAGACATGAAGTTCAGAGGGAGACATATTGGGGAGTTCTAGGGGCACTGGATGGAGAGAGGAGGTGGGTATAATTAAAATACACTGTATGCATGTATGAAATTCTCAAAGAATAATAAACTTGTACATATTTTTGAAAATTAAATTAATATCTCCCCAAAATAGAGCAGCAATGTGGTCAGAGCTGATGAAGTCTCACGCCTCTTCTTGCTCCTTTCAAGTCCTGCCCAAATGGAATATATAAGTCCCTTGGCACACTGAGGGAACTCCATGAATACTGAGTTCCAATGAAGCAGAAAATAGAAGACTATAAAGGAAAAATGTTGTATCCAAATAATGAAGTAGTATAAATCTTATAAAGCAGAAAGCTATGAAACATTCCAGATTTTTAAAAACTGTACAAATTAATCCACTTCCTTTTGATGGTTTGAAGGGTCTTCCACTACCTTCAATGCTTGCCTAATTTTCTTCCACATTTAGAAGGCAAAATTTTATTTTAACAACAATTCACTTTTGTGAAATCATAAATCATAAATGTTTGTTCTAATAGCTCAGTGTTGGGGAATTCAGGTAGAAATGTATGTGGAATTTTATATAAAGTACTTATAGAATGATTTAATAATTTCCATTTTATTATTTAGTTGAAGTTTATTTGTTTGTTTTTGACAGAATCTCCCTAGTCCCAGCCCATGTGGAAGTCACTATGTAGACCAGGCTGGCATGTATCTCACAGAGATCTGCCTACCTCTGCCTCCTAAGGGCTGAGATTAAAGGTGCACACCACCAGGCCTGGTGTTTTCAAACAAATAAGATCCTTTAATAAGTCTTAAATTTTTGGAAATCAAACAGGAGAGAAAGTATGCAATGAGTAAAGTGAATATTTGTAGAGTCAGAAAACCGGAAGACAGCCCTGGAAAAGCAGTATGCACCAACAAGATTGTCCCTAATTTCCTGTGATAATGCATCTTGAGAGAAATCAGCATTAGATGGAGAAAGATTAGGCCCAGAGGGAGGATGTGAGCCAGCAGAGGCCTTACTGGTAATCAGGCGGAAAGAGTTAAGAACTGAAGAAGGGACAGAGCTTGGAAGCCCACCTGAGAAGGTCTATGTGGTGTAAGCAGAAGAAGACTTCTCCCACAGGGCAGCTGCAGCTGCAGATTTGATTGCCAATGGATTATTACTGCTTTCTTGAAATCTCTTAGCTTTTAATAGTTTTTCTTATGATTATTTTTTCGCCAGGGCTAAATAGATGGCTCGGCGTTTAAGAACACTGGTTGCTCTTGCAGAGGTCCCAGGTTTAGTTCCCAGCACCCACATGGTGGCTAACAACTGTCTTAACTACAGTTCCAGAGGATCTGACATCTTCTTCTGACCTCTGCAGAGGAATTATACACATGTAGTGCACTTACATACACACAGACAATAACTCAGACGCATAAAATAAAAGAAATAAATAAAATATTTTTAAAGATTTTTTTTCCCTACAATTTTATGAATCAAGAGTAGTGAGAACATTTTTAAGCTAAGTGTTTCAGTAATAACCAGAAATGCAACCCAGACAACCAAGATCTTATCCTGGAAAACACATGTAGCAGACCAGGGAAAAGAGTCAAGATATACTTTTGTTGATGTACCAATGAGTCTCAAAGAGCCTTAGAATTCAACAAGTCACAGAATAGTAGGGAATAAAGTCCAAGATTTCCTTCTGCCATTGTCATGAATTCACCTTCAATTGAACTCAGGTCCGTGCGGGTTCATCTGCAAGTAAATGTCATAGTGGAAGAGAAGTGTTCACTGCTCTGGTTTTTGAAAAATTCATACATGTATGCAATGCATTCTTATTCTTATGTTTTTCAATTTTAAATAAAACTTTACAAAGTATGCATTTTAGAATTATCTAGACAAAAAAGAATACTCTGTGTGTGTGTGTGTTCATACATATGTGGAGGTGTGTATGTGCATGTGTATGTTGAGACCAGAAGTTAATATTGCATGTCTTTTTCAACCTCTCTCCGTATTTTTTTAGACAAGATCTTTTGCTGTAACCAGAGCAAGTCCACTTAGCTAAAGCTGGCTGATTGGCCAGTGAGCCTGAGAGAGCATCCAGCTCTCCCTCCCACACTCTGGGATTACAACACATCGCATGGGTTTCGTTTTGTTTTGACAAGGGTACTGGAAATCAAACTCAGGATGTCATGCTCACATAGCTAGTACTTTACCAACTGAGCCATCTCTCCAGGGCCCCAAAGCATTCTTTTTCACTTAGGGAATTTTTCTGATGCCTTTCGGAGATCATTTTTAAAAAATTAAACCTTATTTGTAAGGTTCCAGATCTTGAATTATGTGTAGGATGGTGCTGAATAAGAAATAAAAACTTGTATTTACTTAAATATACTTGTTTGGGAAATAAATGAAGAGCACATGTATAAATTTAGAATATCCTCCAAATATATTTGCCAACTTCTCTACAGAAGTCTTCCTTAGATCTGCAGACATCCCTGCGCCAGCTGCAAGGCTAGCAAGCTGTTGTGTTGAGGTCTCACTGCTCAGCTCTGCCCCTGCAAAGAAGAGTCCCAGAAGGCCAAGAACCTTTTCTGTTTACAATAGAGTATGACGTCATGCCTTCAAAACTATTTTTAAAGTGAAAATGCATGATTGTTGAATTCTCTTGATGTCACAGGATTCATGCACTTTAAAATTTTTTTCTTTATTTTTATTTTATGTGTACAGCACATTGCCTACACGTATATAAGTGCCTCCGTGCCATGTAGTGTCTGCGGAGGGCAGAAGAGGGCATTAGATCCCCTGGAACTGGAGTTACAGATGGTTGTTAGCCGCCATGTAGGTTCTGGGATGTGAACCCACATCTTCTGTAAAAACAGTCAGGGTTCTTAACAGGTGAGCCATCTCTCCAGACCCTCATCCACTTTTTTTAAGCCTAATTTTTGTAACATTTCTGTGAGGTTAACTGTTTTACTTTTCTTTATCCAAGTGTAAAAGCAAGTCTCTGAGAGATTTTGAATTTGAGATAAAGTAAGAATTTGAATATATTTTCTGACTTTAGTCTTCCCTGGACCCTACTGCAGTATGGCTCATGTCCTAGTCACCTATACCTGAAGCCCAGATGATTCTAATCTCCTGTGAATTAGAGAAAAGGTAAAGTTTAAACCTTATTTTCTTATATGTACAGCGCCAGGCTCATTTTCTCAGAGAAACCAACCACATTTAAAATTGGGGGCCTGAACCTGGAGTAGTCTCCAGCCTCCAGAATTCTCCTTCAGAGCCACAGCTTCATAACAGAAAAGTGAAATTTTAAGAGGCACATTTCTTGGAATTCTAAGTCTTCAGAATTTCCTTCTGCAATACAGAAGCAAATCAGAGGACAGGGATCCTATTGCCCTTTCCTAGACATGGTAGTTCCCACATTTCTTCCTGGAGTTTCAGGTGCCTAGCTCCGTACTTTGAAGGTATGTAAAATAGACCAAGCAAATCGAGTTGGGGAAGGAAGGGACTGAAAGGACAATCCAGGGACTATGCTGTCTCTTCTCTTCAACACATCCACTACAGAAACTTCCAGCTCTCTCCCTTTCCCCAGCCCTCTGGTTCCTGCCTACTCCCTACCTCATACACACATTGCAAGATACATTCCGTCATGAATTCTCCCAGCCGAGAGCAAAACAAATCATGCGGAACCATATAATTTATTGCACCAAACTGGAATTACCCCCACTCACTTAAAAAACCTGGCTTCCTTTCAGGGTAACAGCAGCCTGGCTCTGGCAGGGCTCAGTCAACGTGGGTGATCTGTGACATGTGGCAAAAATACAGAACTCATCAGATTTAATAAAACAAAGTTCCACACAAGATTGGAAGGCCTCTCTCAACAAAGGCCTGAAGGAGTTACTGCAGTCCCCAGCTTTCAGGAGAAATAACCCCCTCCGAGTCCAAAGCTCCCTCTTGACTCAGAAGTCTTGAAAGACCAACTGGCTAACCCTAGCAGACGGAGGGGTTGCGGGAGTCAGGGATAAATGCTAGTGGAGCAGATGTGGTGTTGTGAGGTAAAAGGAAAGGAGGATGTGCCCCCCCTGAGGACCGGCTGTGTAACATCTCTATGCTGTTTGCATCCCACTGCATGCCCTCTGCTGCCTATGAGTCACAGGACACCAGGCAGTCAGGACCTGGCTCCCCAGACTGAGTCCAAGAACTGACACTGGTTGGCAGTACCAACTCACTGCTAAAATACTCCAGAGACAGCTGTCAGAGGCTTTAATGCCCACACAATAGAAGGGCATATTTGAGATGTTTCACCACTAGGAACCTGGGGGCGAACTGTCAAAGCCTCTCAGAACCGGCTTCTTTATCTCCCGGGAAACCAATTACTAGAGAGACAGAAAAGGGAAGCAGAGAGCCAGAGAGTGCACAGCTGAGTGGTACAGACGAGGCCCTGAGACCTTGAAATGCTGGTGTCTAAGCACATGGTCACTAAGGCCCTTAACCAACGGCTCTGCAGGACCCCATTTCCTATTTCCTGGACCACTGTGCCTCTGGTAACAGCAGAAATAGTAAAAATTACTCACCTACCCCCACTTCAGGCACCTTATCATTGCCCTGAAAGATAAGGTTGCTGTCATTTCAGATTAGGAAATTATGTTGATAGGATGTAGAACAACTTGCAAAGGACTAAGTGCTAGAGCCAGTATTCAAGCCCAGGTCAGCGTGGCTCTCTGCACGTCTGCCACCTTTACACGGTCTCATAAGCTGCTGAACAGTTGACTAAATTCCACCGTGTTAGGTCAGCCAACAAAAATCTAACCCGTGTCCTATAAAAGTGAAATCAAACACAGGGAAAGAGGAGGCCACTGTGTGAGTACACTTTCTGCATGTGTTGTCCTGGTAGTTACATTTTCAAGTTGCTAACTTGCACCATGTGATCCAAAACCCGGGGAGGTTTGCTCCCCAGCATACTTAGGAAAGCCAATGGGTTTCATGCTGAAGAGAAACTGGGAAACAAAAGGTGTGTGTGTGTGTACATGTTGAATCTTTCTTTTAACCTGTTAGATTTCCCTTCTTCAGAATATAATTCTGAACACAGTCAGAATCTTGCTTTTTTCTCCATCACACATCTCACTAAGAATATCTTGGACTTGTCAGTCAAATTTCTATGAGTTCCAGTTTCTTCTTTCTTCTTTAATAATTCACATGCTATTTTGTAAGATTACTATGGGGATTGAGATCACACATTTATATGCACTTGTGTAGTTGTGTGTGTGTGTGTGTGTGTATAAAATAGTAAAGCATGCAATGAATAAAAGTTATTAATACTAAACCATAGAAAACAATATAAAGGGATTTTCTTTAAGACTTTTCATGTCTAAACTAAACTGATGACATGGTCTATGAATTACCATAAAGGATGGGTGAATGTCATAGTTCAAAAGGAGTCTGTGTGTGTGCTAGCCTCTCACTTGAGGGATAGAGATGAGGCAGGAAGTAAGCTTCTGTAAGACAGCACGTGCAGGCCCAGCTTACAGACCCCAGCCAGCAGTCAGTATTCCCTCAAAACACAAGTGTGGTCCCTCTTAGAGAGTTTTTCTTCACTTCAGCCCTGGATTCAAACCAAATCCTGAATGCAGGCCCCTTGCTTCCATTGCCCATGGTTCTGGCTCATCTGTTCACAAAAACCAGGCTGTGTCAGAAGCTGAGAGGGAATGAAAGGACCACAGTCATGCTGCACTCCGGCTTTAGACCCTTGGCTTGTCTTGATTCCTGACTGGCATCCTCAACTTCCACGACTGTCACGTGGGAGTACCTACCTCATGCTTCCTACAATTACTGAAGGGACAGGCATGTTGCAACCTCAGCATCCTTAAGGAGTTAAGCAAGTAGATGCTCCTCTCTTCCAATTCTCGGAGTGTTTAATGAAAACTATTTTCTATATTAAGACAGACATTTAAACAGATCACTGATAGATAATATAATTCTCCTGATTTTAAAAATTATTCCAGATCCCCTTCACATTTCACAGGCACATCCTCCCAGAATATTTCTATATTGCGTTACAATCCAGTGATGTGGCTTGAAAATGGCATTCCCCTCTGTGAAGTCACATCGCTTACTATCTGCCATGTAGGGCCACTGTGCCCTGAGTTGTGAAATAAATTTTAGTAACAGAAAAAAAAACATTAATAATTAGAGACTTACAGTAGCTTATTAGAGATAACTTTTTATAGGTTTATATAAGGTTAAGTGAAAATGCCCCTGCTAAATGCTTCCTCAAATCACTTGGTATTTTTGAGGTTGGAGTTGGTTTTCAGGTGGCATCAGTCTTTCTTTTCTCAAATACTTGCTCAACCCCAAGTTTCTATCACCAACTAGAAGATGATGCCAAACACTAAGAACACTGATTTCTTTCCTGTTGACTCTGAACGCTTAAATCCATGTCGGCCAGATGCGCTGAACTCCTTACAACACAAAAGAAAGTTATTACTGAAGTTATCCTGTCTCTCTCTCTCTCTCTCTCTTTCTGCGTGTGTGTGTGTGTGTGTACATGTTGAATCTTTCTTTTAACCTGTTAGATTTCCCTTCTTTAGAATATAATTGACTCCATGAATCACAAAACCCAAAAAAGCAAACAGATTTAGTAATAACCTTTGCCCCACAACCCAAAAACTCCAACACTTTCTGTTATGCAGGAAAAAGTTAAACTGAAACTAAAATATTTGGTAAGAGTTCGTTTTCAACACTCTTGGGACTTTCTGAAGGAAATGCCACTCTAACCTTAGCTGTCAACACATCAACAAAACTGTTCCCAAACTCCAAGATAGTTTTCTCTGACCCTCTGGAGAATGCTTAGTAGCCAGACTCCCTCTGTTGGCTTCCTTCACCCCCCCCATCCTCAGCCCAGCACTAAGGCATCTGCTCTGGACTTTCGCTCTCCACCTCGGTTGCTCTTGTTCGCTCAGGATTGAAACATTGAAATAGTGTTCAGATTATTGACCTGAGAATAATAACAATAAAAGTAATAATAAAGCTTAGTTTACAGATCACTGAATACACCCCAGATACTTTAAGATATTTTGTCTTTTTAATTGCCTCAACACACATTAGGTCAAGAAATTGGAACTCAGATCTGGTATTAATCCTCCCAGGGTCAGTTAGCAAGCAGCTGGTCAGAATTCACAGCCAAGACTGTCTGATTTCAGAGCCTGTTTTGTTTTTTTTTTTTTTTCATTATTTAGTTGTTATGTTTTGAATTTTTGAAATTTTCATACAATGTATTTTTCTCATATATAGACCTTATTCACTTTAACCCTGTTAGAGCCGCCCTCCAAGATTCATGTACGAAGGCCTACTGAGCCAAGTTTGTGCTCTTCAGTGTCCTTTGGTATGCATCCATCCACTGGAGCCTGGTTAACCTAGCTAGTTAAAGAAATTTTCTTGAAGAAATCCAGTTCTTGCCGTCCCAGCTGTTGTCAGTCATCAGTTTCTCAGCTACAGTTGGGGTTTCTTCCTCACATGCCCACTTCTGTGCTGGGTTTTTGTCTGGTTTGAGCTTGCATCAGTCTTGTGTGTGTTGTTACCATTGTTGAAGTTCATATGAGTAATTTCCAAGATGTCTGGAAAGCTCTGTTTCCTGTGGTCATCTACCACTTCCAGCTCTTACAGTCTTTCTACATCCATTTCTGCAATGGTCCCTGAGCCTTGGATGGCAGAGGCTTGATATTGGTTTTCTATTTAGGAATAAGCACTCTGTAGTCTCTTATTCACTGTGCTTTGACCAGTTGTGGCTTTCTGGGGTAACCACCCTTTGTTCCATAAGAAAACTTCCCTTGTGAGAATTGAAATATATATTAACATTCTTTCTGTCCCCTGTTCCACAATGTTCCCTGAGCCTTAGGTGTAGAGGTTCCATTGTAGATGTATAACTTAGGACTGAGCACTTCAAAGACATTTATTCTCTAGATTTGACCAGTTGTGGAACTTTGTAATAGCCTCTATCTGTTTCAAAAAGAAGCTTTTTTGGTAACTGATGACAGGTATACATACTTGTCTGTAAACATAAAAATATATATTTAGAATACAATAAGAAATTTCATTTCACTAGGGATGTTACAAAAGGAAGTTTTTCTTGGGATCTATAACCTCTCCAGCCATGGGTATTTAGATATGATTATAGTACTACATATGAGTTCCCTCCCATTGAGCAGGCCTTAAGTCCAATTAGATAGCTGTTGATTAACTCCAAGATAAAAATGCCACTACTGCACCAAGAAAGATTGTTTGCTGGGCCATTGATGTGTTTATTAGACTTCACAGCTGGGTAGGACCACTGATTGGTTTTCTCCTTGGGCAGCTTGCATAGAATTCACTGATACTAGGAGAGTTAGTTCAGGGGAAGTGGCTTCTAGGTCAGTCCCAACTCCATTGCTCCAAGTCCTGTGTCCAAAATATGTATTGTCTTCAACAAGAGGGTCTTACATTCAAGTTCTGGGAGGCAATCAAGGACTGTGGAAACCAACTATGTAATTTTAGGAGTCTCTGGGACTACCCCGATGAACATCGGGAAGGGAGGTTTGTCCTGTCTGGCACAGTGTTTCTTCTTATACAGCTTTCAGCTATGCACATGTACTTGTGTATCTATAGTATGCGTACTTTTCAGTAGACTTTTGAACTAATACATTTTCCTCTAGTTTCTTCATCATATCTATCTCTCGTCCCCGCCCCCGTGTCGCCCCTCCCCCATCCTCCCCAGTGTAAGCAACCCCATTTTTCCCGTTTTTCTGAATCTGTGTCACTTCACTTACTGTAACAGTTTCTAGTTCCATCCATTTACCTGCACATCTCATGATTTTTTCCCTTCATCTCTGAGTAGAACTCTGAGTATAAATGGACATTTTATTATCCATTCCCCAGACGAAAACATTTAGGTTGTTTCTGTTGCTTAGCCATTGTGAGAAAAGGAACAACACACATGGCTTCTCAGGTCTCTCTGCAGTACAATGACCCTTTGGGCATATGCCAAGGAGTGATACAACTGAATCATATGGTAGGTAAATTTTTAGATTTTTAGGAGTTCTGCACACCGAGTTCCACAGTGATTGCGCCAGTTTGCATGCATTCGCATCCGCAGTGGACGAGGGCTCCCCTTCCCCACATCCTCCATTTGATGTCATTTGTTCTCTTGATCTTAGCCATTCTGTCTGGGGTAAGATGAAGTTTTGATCTGCGTTTTCCTAATTACTAAGGACGTTGAACACTTTTAAAGTTATTTCTTAGCCATTTTTACTTCTTCTTTTGAGAACTCTCTTTTCAGATCTGTAACTTATTTTTTAATTGGGCAATTGAGTTCTTTGTATATTCTAGAGATTGATTTTCTCTCAGATATAAAGCTGGTAAAGATTTTCTCTCACTCTGTGAGCTTCCTCTTCTCTCGATTGGCTGTTTCTTTTAGTTTAATGAGGTCCCATTTATCAATTGTTGACCTTAATTTCTGAATGACTAATGTCCGATTTACAAAGTCCTTCCCTGTACCTGTGTCTTGTAAGGTACTGCCTATGTTTTCTTTTAACAGTTTCAGCATTTCATGTTTCACACTGAGGTCTTCGATCCATTTGGAGTTGACTGTTGTGCAGAGTGCAAGATATGTACCTAATTTCATTTTTCTACACATGGAGTTCCAATTTTGCCAGCACCATTTGTTGAAGGTGCTGTCTTTCTTCCAGAGTGTGTTCTTGACATCTTTGTAAAATATTAGGTGACTGAGATTGCATGTACTCAATGGGCCTTCTATTTTGTTCCATTTATCTAAATGTCCATTTTTATGCTGATACCATACTATTTTTATGACTATAACTCTGGAATATAGTTTGACATCTGGTATGGTAATCCCCCCAGGGTTGCTGTTTATGCTCAGGATTGCTTTGCTATTCAGGGTATTTTGTGATTCCATATGAATTTGGGGATTTTTTTTTTTCTATTTCTGTGAAGCAATGTCATAGGGCTTTTGATTGGAGTTGCATTGAATTTAACTGCTTTTGGTAGGATGGTCACTTTCACAATATTAATTCTACAAATCCATGAACAAAGGAGGCCTTTACATCTCCTTGTGTCTTCTTCAATCTCTTTCTTCAAAGATTAGAAGTTTCCATTGTAGAGCCTGGTGTAGTGGTTCATGCCTTTATGCCAGCCCTTGGGAAATAGAGGCAGGCCAATCTCTGCAGTTCAAGAACAGCCTAGTCTTGAGTTTCAGGCCAGCTGGGACTACAGGGAGACCCTGTCTCAAAAAGATCATAAAACATTTTCATTGTAGAGATCTTTAATATTGTTGGTGAAGTTTATTCCTAGTTTTTGAGGCGATTGTAAATGGGAGGCTTTCTATGAACTTTTTCTCTGATTGCTTGTTATTGGTACATAGAAAGGCTACTCTTTTTGTAAATTGATTTTGTAAACTGCTACTTTGCTGAAAATGTTTATCATTTCTACATGTTTCTGGTGGAATTTTCTGGATTTCTTATGTATAATATCATATCACCTACAAATAGGGATAGTTTGATCTCCTCTTTTCCAACTAGTACCCCTTTAATTTATTTTTCTTGTTTTATTGCTATAGCTAGAGTTTCAAGTACTATACTGAAAAAGAAAGGGGATAATGAGCAGCCTTAACTGATTCCTTATTTTAATGGGAATGATTCTAGTTTTTTTCCATTTAGAATGATGTTTGGTGTGGGTTTGTAGTATATACAGCCTTAATTATGTTGACGTATATTCCCTTCAGTTCAGTTCCCTCCAGGACTTTTATCATAAATTCATATTGGATTTTATCAAAGGCCTTTTATACATCTATTGAGAAGATCATGTGATTTTTGTCCTTAAGTCCATTCATTGATTTATTATATTTATTGACTTAGGTATATTGAACCATTCCTGCATTTCTTGAATAAAGTCAACTTGATGATGGCAAATGACTTTTTTCCTTATAATAATTTTTATTGACTTTTTAGTATTCATTTGAGTATTTTAGTGGGTCTTTTTGATGTGTGTCTGCATGCTGTTTTCAAGCATTTTCTCGAGAATATTTGTATCTATGTTCATTAGGGATATGGGCCTATAATTTTCTTTTCTTGTGCCTTTACCTAGTTTTGATATTAGAATAATATTGGCTTCATATTAGGAGTTTGGGAGTTCTCCCTCTGTTTCTATCTTTTTGAATAATTTAAGTAGTATTGGTTGTAGACCTTTGAAGTTCTAATAAAATTCTGTTGTGATTCCATGTAGGTCTCAGTTTTTTTTGTTGCTGTTGTTTTGCCTGAGGTCTGACTCTTTTGATTTCCTAATTTGTTACGGGTTTGTTTAAATTGTTGATCTCTTCTTTTTAAAAAATTTTTAAATTAAACTTTTGTGTTTTGCATACAAAACATTTTAATCATCTTTATACCCCCATCTGCACCTTCCCACAGCCCCTCGCCAGATTTCATGCATTCTATCATTTATGTTAAGGCCTATCAAGTCAAATTAGTACCCCCAAATGTCTCTCTGTACAAGTTCATCCACTGGGGTCTAGTCAACCTATCTAGAGTCACTCATTTAAGGATCAGCTGTCCTTCACACAGCACTAATCAGCTGCCAGCAATTCTTTCGCTAAGATTGGGGCCAGCTGCCCATTTCCCCAGTTTTCTACTAGGTTTTTACTGCTTGAGTTTGCATCAGTCTTTTGCATGCTGCCACCATTTGATATATTCATTTGATCAAGGTCCCAGAAACCTGTAAGAGTCTGTCTCCATATGGTCATGCACCTCCTCCCCTGGCTCTTACAATCTTTCCACATCCTCTTCCTCAATAGTCCTTGAGCTCTGGATGGATGGATTTTAATATAAGAGTTCTGTCCAAGGACCTACACTCTGAAAAACCCTATTCTCCACACTTTGATCATTTCAGGCCTTTTGTGTTCATTGCCCTCTGTTGCATGAGGGATCTTTGTTGATGAGAGTTAACAGATGCATTAGTATTCTCTCTACACCTTGTTCTACTATATTCTGTCAGACTTCAGGGTAGAGGGTCCATTGTAAATGTGTCACTTAGAGTTGGGTATTTTATAGACACTTTATCTTTGTGTGTGATACAGCTGTGGAATACTAATCATCTCCATCTGCTACAAAAGAAACTTCTTTGATGAGTGGTGACTGGTATACTTGTCTGTAAATATAAGAATCCATATTTAGCATATGGTAAGAAATTATATTTGTCTAGGGATGTGAGAGTCTTAGCATTTTCTCTTAGATCTATGACCTCAGCCACATGTGTTCGGCTATGTTTACAGTACTGCACATGAGTTCCCTCTCATTGAGTGGGCTTTAGGTTCAATTAAGTAGCTGTTGATTACTTCCATGATAAAAGTCCAACAACTGCCTCAATGTAGTTTGTTGTGCCAGTCACTGTTGCGGTTACGAGGTCATAAAGCTTGGGTTGGACCATCCACTGATGTTCTCCCTTAGCAACTTGCATAGTGTCTTCCAAAACTATAAGAGCTAGCCTTCAGGGAGGCGGCTTCCAGGTCAGTTCCTATTACATTGTTCCAAGTCCTAGTTCCAAAGAAGGTCCTCTTCAGAAATAGGGTCTTACTTTCAAGTTCTGGAAGGCAATCAGGACCTGTGTTATTTGGGGAGTCTCTTGGATTACCTTAGTCAACAACTTGAAGAGAAGTATCTCATGTCTGGTACTATTTCTTGTTATATAGCCTTCAGCTTTACACACAGACTCATGTAGAGATACTGTATGTGTAGTTTTCATATCTCTCTCTCTCTCTCTCTCTCTCTCTCTCTCCATGTCTAACCCTCCATCCTCCATACCCAGCTAAATACCCCCATTTTCCTTGCACCCTGGATAATACCTGTGTCCTATGGTACCCCTCTCTTGAGTTCCTTCTTCTCCTTTACCCCACAGTTCCTTGTATAGCCTACCCTATTGTCCTCCCACTTAACCTAGTTCTCCTGTCTCCTGCTGTTCCTCTCTCTTTTTGATTTAACTTTGGTGGTTCCATTAAACTTAGAAATTCATCCTTCTCTATTAGATTTTCTAATTTAATAATATATCATTTTTTAAAAAGTCTTCTCTTGTAATGTTCTGAATCTTTTTAGTATCCTTTAGTTGTGTTTCTCCTTTTGTCTCTGATTTTGTTAATTTGGATTTACTCTTTCATTTGGTTTGCTGGGTAACAGTCTATCTATCTTGTTTATCTTTTCAAAGAGCCATCCATAATTATACCTTCATTTATTTTCCTTCCGTAGCCTCTGGGTATGGTCATTTCTTTCTTTGGTCCTATGCATTGCTTCTAGTATTCTCTGTAGGACTAGTTTGGTGGACATGAATTCTTTTATTTTATTTGTATCATGGAAGATTTTTCTTTCCTCTTTGACTATGATAGATAGTTTTGCTGAGTATTCTAGATTGATATCTATGGTCATTTATGATTTGGAATATTTTCAGGGTCTGTATTATTAAATTATTCCCTAAACTAGTCCTCAAACTTTTCGAGACTGCTAGAGATCCTCATAGAAAAACTAGCAAGGTAAGTCAATAGCAACTCACTAACAACTTATTTTCAGGCTATGAGAAAGGCGTATGTGATGAGATCAAACAGGAATCCCTTTTTCTAATGTCATTGGGTCATCTCTGAACTTGATACTATAGACAGTCTGCCTCTCCTCATGCATATCCCAACCCTGCCACATGCCTGGTGACAGCAGGCTTCATGCTCCATGAATATCTTTCAAAACAGTCTGCTTTCTGCTTAAAGGCAGAACTCTTTTTACTTACTAGCATATGTTTATTAATAAAATCAGCATGAACCCAGGATTTTGGATTAGCACTTCTCTTCTTTGGGTTCCCTGGGTTTTCTGCTGCTTTTGACACTCCCTTTTTATGGCCTTTTCTGCAGTTGTTCTTGTCTGTGATCTAAGGAAAAAGCAATCCCAGAATAGTCCCTTTCCACTAAAAAGGAAACTGAGTCATGAAACCAGATGCTTCTAGTTTTATAGTTGTACAAATAATCCCTCCTCCAAGTCCAATATAAAGAATTAAAATAAAGCTGGGCTTGATGGTGCACACCTTTACTCCCAGCACCCAGGAAGCAGAAGCAAGTGGATCTATGTGAGTTCAAGGCCAGACTGGTCTACATAGCGAGTTTGAGGCCATTCAAGGCAACATAATGAAACCCTGTTTCAAAACGAAAAAAAAAAATTAAAAGAAAACCACATATGAACCCACAGTACTTGTGAGAACATGCACAAGAAGTTTGCAAAAGCCCAAGCCAGACAAAAACCCATCATGGAGGGGCAAGGTGGGCACGAAGCCACACCCTAGCCCAGGAGCTTTGGCAACTAACAGCTGCTATGAGCAAAAGAGACTCGGTTTTCTTTAAGGGCGCGAGGCCTGTCAGTTGACCAAGCTCCAGAGAATGGAACCACACCCATTAGCAATTGAGGAACACAAATCAGACTCTATAGAACTCTGAAAAAACAGAAGACAGGGAGTGAGGGGGAGGGAGGTGGGAGTGTATCTATCTGGGGGGGTGAGAGTGTATCTCTCTGAGAGGAGGGGGGAGGGCACCTAAATATGATCAAAATTCATTGTACAAAATTCTCAAAATATTTGTTTGAAGTGTCGTGGCACCAAAATTTAAAAGTTGATCTTTTATTGTACCTAGAAATCCTTTTATCCCCTATTTTCTTATATGTCTTGTTTTTTCTTAAATTTATTAATTCAGTTGTTGCACTCTGAGTAACTCCTCAGTTTCCTGATGAGCACTTTCAGAATGATAAATCTCGATTTTTTTTCCTATTGCTGAAGAAATGGGGGCGGGGTGTGGAGAAATGCAGTCTTTCTTGACTACCAACCACACAGGGTATTTCAGACAAGATTCTGTTGCACATCACAAAACATCATTTTCAACAGAAAAAAATAACTTACTGACTGCTGTCGCACAAAAAAGAGCTCCCGCAGATTCGATCCAGTCTCAGACGACGAGCCACTTTCGCTCCTCATCCTCAGCACGCATGCTTGCTGTCAGCTCCAGATTCTGCCTCCGGATAGATTCAGGAGGCCCACAGCAAGTTTCCCTCATCCCGCTGGAGGAGTCCGGGTGTCCGTGTGCCTGGGATCTTCAGAACTGTCTCACTGGTTCTATTGGCTCTTCCCACATCATAAGCTCATTGTTGAAGAACTGTAAAGAGCTGGCCGGCTTAGACATAGAATCCATGCCCACCTTGGGTCAACCCCGTCTGTGGGTCACAGACTGGAAAGGGGACAGTCCAAGGAACCTGAAAGCGGCACAGGCACCAGAAGTCTGGATCGGCACAGATCCACCTCCAAGGAGCTCTAACAGTCTCTAAGGCTGTTCTCAGAAATAAAGTCACAGTAGGCACCTGGGAAGAACTTCAACATCTCTGCTGGACATCCACAGGAACTTCCTGGCAAAAACATCATGGTGAACAGTGCCTAACTGGACAAGCTCCAGAACTTCCTCCAGGGAAGTAGACTCTCACTGAATTTGAATTACCTGGCTTCAAAATGGGTCAAAACCCCAGAGGGACAATCTTGGCTCCAAATGAAGAGCCATATTGTTTTAGGCTAGTCTGTAGAAACTGGACACTGAGTCATTGGTGAAAAATGCACAACAGCCTCAGTGGGAAATTCACATGAACATTCAGCCTGTCCTCTCAGCAAACAACAGACAAAAAGTAAAGTATTCCCAAAGTTGAATACCATCAAGATATACTCCACCAGGGAAAAGATGTATCCGGAAACTGGGGAGCAAAGTTTAAGGGCTCCCTCATTCTAAGACTAAGGACTGAAACTCGCAGTTCTCCTCAAAGGCATCTTGCTCTTGCCACAAATAGCATGCAAAAAGATGGGAACATTTTTATTTAGTACTAGAGAAACAGTCCAAGGGATGTGAACAGAACTGGTGAACTTACTGGTGCCCAATTTAACCGTTTAAAAGATTTCTTGAAATACCCCTCCTACCCCTTGAGAAGCTATGATTTCTGAGTAAGAGACACCTTGGTGAGTCCCGACATGGGCCCCCTGTTATTTACTGAGGAAAACAGCCTGCTTGAGAAAATGACTCCAAATGAAGTAAAATGACTGACTAAAGGACCAAGATTTAAAGGTAAGGGCAGAGGCATATGAGAGGAAGGAAGAGAACCAGAGGCCATCCTGGACTTCAAGACAGGAAAATAATCATAGGTGTAAAATGAAAAAAATGCGCATTTTTTCCCCATTGAGAGAATAGTATGAAAAAAAAAACACAAGAAAAGGCAACAGCTCTGTTACTAATCACTCTGGGCAAGCCAACTGACTCTGCAATTGCTTCATCTATATAAAATTAGATCCAAAACTTCCTTCTGAGAAAGAGGCACTGCACCCTTTAGAAAGGAGAAATCTGAGTTATGAGGTTCTGTCACTGTATTGCTGACGTGATTTTGGTCAGATCTGAGAGCTATTTTCAGGATGTTTGTTTTTCTAATCATCCTTTTATACTTAATAATAAATTCTCGATTATGAGACTTGGGATTGTGTTTGAATTAAGGGAGAGATATGGAGAGGAAATGGAGTAGAAATAACACCAAGAAAACAAAGCAGTAAATGTTGACACTTGTTTTATAACCACAAAAATGTTGGTACTTAAATTTATCAGATGACTCTCAGGAGACTCCAATAAAAATACTTGCAAATAAATTTGTACCATAGAATAGCATTAACAGAAACACAAGCTGCTGGGTCCCATGGAGCAAAGCACATAGGCAGGACCTCTGGGACCTCCTACCAGAAACAGAGGAATCCAGTGTGTTCATACTGCTTTGCCATGAGATGCCCCGGCCTCCTTCACCCTTGGGTAGTTTCTCACACATTATGATTTGAATGTAAAAACATCCCCTGAAGGTTCATGTGTTAAAGGCTTAGTTGCCAGCTAACAGACTTTTGAGGGAACTCTTAATTTCATTAATGGATCCAGTGATGGATTCATAGCTCATTAACAGTTAGGGGGTGTGGCCTTGGAGAAGTGGGTTCTGTCCAGCATGTCTTCTCCACAAACCTGTGTCACTCTCTACTTCCCAGTGCCCTGAGGTGAGCTGATTGGCCCTATGACACCTTCACTAAGATGCTCTGCTTGCCTCCCGCTCAAAGTGATGAAGTCATGTGACAACCAGAAACTGAAACTGTGAGCCAAAATAAACATTCATCCTGTATGCCTCATTTGTCACAGCCACGGAAAGTTTAATCATCACATCTTCTAACTAAATTTTAGAAGAAAAAGTTTAAAGGCAGCATCAATCCCTCCAAAACCAGAAGAACTCAAGTTGAAAGACATTTCTCTCCAGAGAAGGGAACAAATAGCTCATTTTAACGATTAATTTCAACAAAGATGTTTATGTCACGGTTGGGGAAGTCAGTATGACTCTAAATTCAATAGAGGTCTTTAAAGAAATACAATATTGTTACACAAAATAAGGATGAGAAAGAAGTGAATTTTGTACCGAAGCAGGGAAAAGCAGACTTGCCAAAGTTCTCAGGGAATCAGAGAGATGACAGGGGAGAAGGCCGTTCTCAGAGGCCTTCATCTGTGCAGAGATACTGCCATTTGGCAAAGCACGACAGCAGTGTGCCTGGGGAGCCTCCTGCCCCAGCCTCCAGCCCCAGCCTCCAGCCTCAGCCTCCAGCCCCAGCCTCCAACCCAAGCCTCCAGCCTCAGCCTGTCCTACTTACTGGGACCTATGATGGAAGTCTGGAGATGGCCATGAAGTAAGCCTTTCAACACTGCTCTTCTCCACCTCTCCACTCAGCCCCGACCAAGTGTGAACATTTTGAAAATCTTCTTACTCAGAGGACCTCGATCTCCATGAAACAACCACCACCACTGTCCTTCATATTAGTATTTAGAGTCCCAAATGCCCCAAAAAGTCATTTTTTCCAATCATCATATTAAACAGAATACACAGAGAGAGACACACACACATTTAGGATAATGGGTATATTTTAAAGATTCACTTACATTTTCTTGATTTCAAATGAATGGGCTTTAGATGAAAAAAGGTTAACAATCAATGAAATTGCTCATATTATCTAAATGCCTGGTTTAAATATATGCTGAGGCAGCATTGTGGTCGCTGGAACCAGAACACTGTACTTCAAGTCCCAGTCTTACTGCTGACCATTAATAATTACATGGCCTTGTACAAAATACCTGAATGCTCTGTCTTTTTTTTTTCCCTGTGAGTATAGTGGAGATAGACACTGAAACACAAATAAAAATGTCTCACTTTCAATAAGTTAAAGCACTTAAAGTGCCATCTACCAAAAATCACATTTAATGATAGCATACAAGAAGCACTGTAATGACTCACAGAGGAAACATTAAAGCCCTTAGGTTTACTAATAAAAACTTTCAATTAAATTTACAAAAGGTAAATTCAGCTTTGAAAAGATGCTGAGCAAATAACAATCTTGAAAATGTAAGCGAAGATTTTAGGTAAAACATTGAATAAACCTATCTCCCACTGTGACTCCCAATATAACTGAAATAATACTGAACTTGGACTCCTCACACCTGTCCACTCACATACCCACAGCTGGAGACATCTTGTGCCAATGCAAATAGCACAAAGTACCTTGGCCAAGCCTTTTGCAGGTTCACTTCTCAGAAGTAAGTGTCTATCTCTGACCTCATTATATTAAAAATGAACTCCAAAAGTAAAACATAAAGCTTGTTGAATTTTAGTCAAGCATAATCATTTAATAAATATTTATTGAGGCTTTTGCGTGATAGATCCTGTGGGGAACACTAACCTAAGAGACAGTCTCCACATATACCAAGAACTCACAATATGGAAGAGCAGAGGAACTTTGGTGCTAGTTACAGTCATCCCTGTTTACCTAGATCTATAAACTGAGCCCTCAGTCTTCCCCTAGGCACATGGGGAAGAGAGTGGGTACTTTGGTAGTAGGATGAAGGAATTTCTATGCACAATCTTTTATTTCTTTGCCCCATTTGGCACTGGATGGGTTATCCCTCTAAGACACCTTTGCCCGGGAAGGACTAAGCAGCTCAGGCTTAGTGTCCCAGTCATGTGTTCAGGGAAGGACTTGAAGGCTGCTAACCTCTCTCTTCAGCCAGAAGTTCCTCTAAGTTTCGTTACATCCCCTGCTCTTCTCCATACATTATAGTTTGTCTTCAAGCCATGCCCTCCATGACCCACTTTTCTCAGTTGTGAGTCTACAGGGCCATCTCAAATGTTTCTCTCTCCATCAGGCATGTTCAGGTCTTGTCCATGAACTACCTACTCCAATATAAATTGCCCTTGTTGGAATTCTCATAGCTGAGTTGATGTGACCCCAAGGAATCTATCACGCTCCAACTTGTATCATAACAATTTGGGGACTTCTTATCCTCTGTCTTCAGTAATCTAACTGCTTCAGAATAAGTCCATGCTGTGTTTGTCTTTCCTTCAATGGACAAGGCAGAGTTCAGGCTTGTTTGCATTTTAAAATTAACTTAGTATTTGTTGGACATAAACTATGTGCCAGATACTGCACTAGGAATTCAACAGTAAATATAAGTTGCTTCTCTGCCACCGTGGAATTTACAGTCTAGTGGTCAAATAGTCAATGACTAATAGATATCTAGTAAACTAATCAAAGGTGTGTTGAGTCAATGATCTCTATTAATCCCATTCTTTCTTCTCCATTTACACTTTTAAAAGTATCCAAATAGTAACTACAGGTTTCCTACTTATGCAAATAAAGCCTGAAAATGAAAACAAAGATTTAAGAAGAGATATTGTCTTCTTTGAGTACTTGGGTTGCTGTTTAAGGAGCATGTTTATGCTTGATGGCTTGACATTTATGAGTTCCTAAAGGCAAGGAAGGCAACACTCCCCAGTGTCTTGTAAAATGGTAAGACTTTGTCTAAACAAATGATACTCCTTTCATAGTGAAGATAATAGTAGTAATAAATGAGTGGCCTTTGTTGGAGATTCTCCCATCCATGGAGAATAGAGAGAAACTGAAAAGTTCGAAATGGTTAACATCTGACAATGACCAGATTAGTGTTAATGGCAGGGAGGGGCACAGGGCTGTATAAATATCTCTAAAGGTGAATAAACTCTCTCCCAACTCTTTCTCCTCAATATGAATTCTTCTAAGGCTGATCTCCCCCCAAATAAATGCAATGATAACTATTTTTATTGCCACATCTTCCTGAGTTATTTTATACATACTTTCATTACCAACATCAGACTCCTAAATCTCTATCTTCAGACTTCACTTCTGATATACAGATTTGTATGTCCAGCTGACACTGAACTTGCTGTCTGGCAAATCCTAGGGCCACAGAACCTCCAGAAATGGAATACATTATTTCCCTTCCCTTCCTTCACTCTGCTCCCTCCCAGCTGGCCTTTGTATCTCAGCATTCTTCCCTAGGTGTGTTCTCTGTGATAGAATGTTCTCTAGCTTCAGACTGGGAAATGCTCTCCCAGTCTCAGTCAAAGCCTAGTGTTCTTTCTCTTTCTCTCTCTCTCTCTCTCTCTCTCTCTCTCTCTCTCTCTCTCACACACACACACACACACACACACACATACACATTGCTAAAAAGAAGCCAGATCATTCTTCATTCTACACACACACACACACACACACACACACACATACACATTGCTAAAAGAAGCCAGATCATTCTTCATTCTTTTCTCTATGTGCAGAGACATGTATTATTTCTGGTAGAGCTCTAAGCACATTGTTTTGTAGCCATGAGTTGACTAGATAGATGTGGTTTCCTGAAGCACCACTTCCCACCAGCTGCATGGTAGAATCACTCAGGGAACCTTTAAATTAGTAAGGCCTGAATCCCATCCCACCTTTCACTGCTAACCCTGAATCTAACTTAATTGGTCTGGGAAAGCCTGAATAGAAGGATTTTTTTTTTAATTCTCTATAGGTGATTATTATAATTGATGCCTTCTGGGCTTGAGGAGAGTAATTTTTGCTTGATTATCTTTATGTGTTACATAGGGAGAGTGTTTAATAAGCATTTGTTAAATAAATTAACAATTATATCATCTACAAAAACCTAAGAAAAAAACCATGGAGTCCCAATCCCCGCTTATCACCAATACCTACCAATTCCACCTCTTAGAAGTCTCTTTCTTCTTCCCTATCACATATGCAAATTATTATCTCTTCCTTCTCACTGTCTCCCTATCTCAGATCCTCCATGATGCTCTCGAAACGACTACTAGCATCATCAAAAGTCTAGCCATATCTCTTTCTGTTTTTTAGATTTGTGTTACTTACACAAGAAAATCTGCACTTGCCTGCTGAGAATCCTGACCTTTCTCTGCTTGGTTGCTTCTATGCATCTCACGCACCTTCTTCTATACCAAGCTAAAAGCCCCTCTCCAGCTTTCCCAGGGAAAGTTATCCCAGTTCTCTGTGCCTCCCTGGCACATGATACACAACTCCTTCACAGCTTTCTCCCCCCAGCATGTGACATACATCTTCTTCATAGCTTAGTGGTTTGCATAACTATGTCCCCTAGAAAACTTCTTCAGGGCAGAGACTGGGCCCTCACATCTTCATATTCCTACTGCACAGGGCTCATTGGTAGTTAAGTAAACATAGACTCGATTGGAGGATAGATGAATGCTATCAAAGGAGAGAAAGGTGAAGACTGGTATTTATATTAAGAAAGGAGCTACCCAAGGTTGCTACCCAAGGGATGAAGATGGGAGGCTCCTGGGAGAACTTAGACTCATACTCTACAGGAATCCGTTCCCAGTAACAAGAAACACAAGTAGTGCAGTCAAACGTTGGAATGAGTGGATTAAACATAACTGGCCAATGGAGCCCATGGGCTCAGTCCACAGCCTTCTTGTCAGCCCAGTGCTCCTTACATGAAGTAAACTCAGCCTGAACATAATGCAGTTAGACTTAACCCTGAACTCATGGGACATCAGTAGGGAAAGTTTTGTGCCTTCCTAGTCCAAGAAGATTTCCACACGTATAAAATTAAGCTGTCATTCTACAGCAATGAGAATTTACAACTTTGACTCCTCATAGTCACTTCCAAATTTGCTATACATCCTATGATATGCTGAGTAACTTTGCACTGTGGGAATGCTGTCTTCCCAAAGAACAAGGAAACTGATTTTTTTGTAGGCACTAAGGTAGAGTGATCAGCCCGAGCACTTGTGGGTGCATGTTTTACTAGCAGCGCATGGGCGGAGCTAACAGCCTTTCTCTCTGGACTGAGGAAGGGTGGATCACCTTGCCTGTAGCATTGGCAAATGGCCTGCACAGCATGCCCATCTCCATTGTTTTGTTTCCTGTCCAGGTTCGTCAGGGGGCTAATTATGAAACAGTGTCTGTGATGATTACATGTTAGGTGTGAACTATATAGTCAGTGATAATTACGAGGTATTCAAGTAATCATTTGAGTTTGATTGACAAAATACCTACACCTCTGTGGAAAGCCCGGGATTTCTTATTCCCTGGCACTGAGCACCCAATGTAAGTACGTACTGTATTTCTGAGGAAACAAAGACCTGTGCATAATAAAAGCTCTGCCTTTCTGAGGGTAAGGGGAATCTTTTCTTGAAGCTCTACTGAAAATAGGTGATTTAGATATGGGCGTACTGGGGTAGTAAGGGAGCTCAAACAACTGAATGGCCCTGTGTTTAAAACCCAGCAATCCCTAAATCCATCAGGACCAGCTCTGACTTCATTTGAACTTTAGGAAAGGCAAGCACACTCTGTACTCAACAACACTGTAAGAATGCTTGTCGTGGAGCTGGCGAGATGACTCGGTGGTTAAGAGCAGTAGGTGCCCTTACAGAGGACCTGGGTTTAATTCTCAGCCTCCACATGGTGACTAACAACCATCTGTAACTCCAGTTCCAAGGGATCCAACGCCCTCTTCTGACCTTTGCATGCATGTACTTAGATATGTGCAGGTAATACACTCAAACACATAAAATAAAAATAGTAAATAAAAAAATTTTTTTAAAGAATGACTGGAGAAACCAGGGGTCATCTTCTGAGTATAAAGCATTAAAAGTTCATTTCTCAATATTATATAGTATTAATTGTTCCATACAAATATGAGAGGGATTAGGGAAATAGCTCGCTCAACAAAGTGCTTGCCTCACTGGCATGAAGACCTGAGTGAGTTCCATTTGTAAGAAGCCAAGCATGAGGCCATGTACCTATCATTGAGGTGGAGACAGGAGGATCCCAGAGGCTCCCTGGCCACTCCACATAACCTACTCCTACTCAGCAACCTTAGGCTATAACGCTGTCCTATCTCAAAGAACAAGGTGGATGGCTTCTGAGGGACTACAACCTAGGTGTTCCTCTGGCTTTCACATGTATGTATGCATATGCACCTGCATGCACACACACACACACGCACACACTACATATATACATATATATACATATATATACAATAAGATAATGTTCATACCTATAGCCACACATACAAGAATACACATATTCCACCTTCAAATGGCTTGATATTTCCTAGAACCTTCATGATAGTAAGCAAAGCAGCATTGTCTCTTCCAGGCAAAGTCACTGCGAGAGGATCCCATGAACGTCAACCCAAAACGCAGAAAAGTTTCTCCACAGAATACAGACTCCAATGGCAGGACTTGATAGCTGTAGGTAGAAATTGCTAATTATTTGACAATTTTAGCCTTCTCCTTCATCTTTGAAGAGCAACCCTGAATGTCAGTAAACGTTTCTAATATAACTTCATGGTTCCTTAATTTTTGCTGGAAGCTGCAAAGTATATATTAGCAAAGGCCTCTGGTAGATTATGATTCTGTAGTATTTCTGCATAATCCAGAATCATTCAACCACTACCCTAGAAATTTACATACTTCTTGTGCATTGTTAAACTCAAAATTCTTGCCTCTTTGTGATTAGTTCTCATCAGAATTTGATGCTTCTTCATGGAGAAGGAACTTAGTAAATCAAAAAGACTAAACTTTATACCTTATAGATGACTCCATATTATCTCCCCAAGACATCCATCTAAAACTATCTTTCACCTCCAGAACAGCAACTCCTTTGGGGTTTTGTTATTGTTCTTGTTGCTGTTGTTGTTTGGGTTTTTTTTTTTTTTTGTCTGTTTGTTCTTGATCTCACAGAGATCCACCAGCCTCTTTCTCCCAAGTGCTGGAATTAAAGACTTATGTCACCACATCTGGTCAGTAGCCCTTTTGGAAGGTGGGACTGAGAAAGGGTCTCACAATGTAGCGCAAGATGGCCTTGAACTTATGATCATCCTGCTTCTGTCATCTTAGTGCTGGAATCACAAGCATGTACCACCATGTCCACTCTCAAACCAGTAACTCTTAAAATAAGCTATATTCTTGCCAAGAGGTGGATAAAAATTAAGAAATTATACATGCTAGGACATGACTTAAGTCATAAAAAGGGAACACCTTGGGAAAATTACGAGCAAAGTCTAAGACCAAAGGCCAAGTTTTCTACCATCCAGGCGAGATCACCATGAGCAGCATTGTTGTCTGTATGCTTATTCCTTTTCCAAAGTTTGTTTAAATGAACCTCTTCCTCGTTTTTGTTCTGTGCTTCACCCTCGGAATATTGAGAAAAAGAAGGACACCTCCACAGCAGACATACACACTTTTACATGTAGCTGTCCTCTAAGTTTATAGCTAAGGATTCAAATTCCACAACTTTCTATTATTTGGAGAACCTCTTTGAAACTAGGTCACAGGTTCCTGAAAGCTGCTTGCATTCCTGCCTTCAGGGGGTAATCTGAAAATGCAAAAGGGAAGTCTGTGATCCAGAACACAGGACTCTGCTTCAAGGTGCAAATCTATTTAACAGAACAAGGTGAGTAATCCAACTGACTAGCCTAACAGAGGAAGAGCCTCATAGTCCAGTTAATTTGGTATCAGATCACGCAAGCAATATTTTTCATATAAAGGCATTTTTGAAACTAAATATAAATTTGAAATCCCCCAGGATTCCAAATTTATCTGTTAGAATAACGTCTATATAAATGCAATCTTCTGTCTTAGAAAGGCTTCTAAGATTTATTAAGAGATCCAAATTCCCAATACCGACAGGAGCAACAAGTAAGTTCTTACATGTACTCAGGGCGAAAGATTAGATTCTTTTTTCCATTCTGTAAACTTTAGCTTGTTGTGAAGTATTTTGTACTAACCATTCCAATAGTTCTGACATTGCCAATTACTGTTCCAGCTAACTTTTTAAAGGAAAGAAGGGTGGTGGGGGCCGCAGGGAGGGATTTTTCAGTAAATGCAATTCACTACCTTGACGTTCAAATCTAAACCTGATTTTATTTCTAAGCTGGCACACACCTTTTTCAGCTCACCTCACTCTTTATAGAAATGTCTCCTCTGTTTCAGAAAAGCTAGGAAGAACAACTCCCAAAGGATACTTTAACCATGAACAGAAACTAATGCAATGAGCACCCAGACTTTTCCAACATTCCCTTTTTGAAGTCAATTTATTCTGCACTAGCTGGAAACCACTAACAAGTGTTGGATCTCTGACTGACTCCTACACCTTTTCAATGCAGTGAGACATTAAAATACAAGCTGCAAATCCAGCCAAGAAGGAAATAGCTGACCTGGCCCTGTGGTTGCTTTCATACTGAAGGACTCATTTCAGTTGACTGGAATGGTTGTGTAAGCACCATATTCCCAACCTCCAAAAAGCTGCCTTGAGCAGCTCTTCTTTTTTGAAAAACTCCAAAAGGTACCAAGAGATTTGCTTTAAGAAATATTTGTGGAAGTTTCTTGACCCTAGAATTTTTTCAGTGTGCCAACTAACACCCGATAATAGCAATCTTTAACTTAATCAGATATCACCTTTGAAGTGTGTGGAATTTTTAACATGCTTACCCACTGTCTTTTTCCTACCAGAAGTAAACATATGTTAAAGTTCAATATTATGTTTTCCAACTGCAAATGTGTATCTATCTCTTTCTCCTTTCCCACCATCACCTCAAATCCAACCAAGTAGAAGGCAGGCATGAATAGAGACCATTCAGTTAGGAGACATTACGCCTCCCAAGTCTTCCAGCCACTCAGGTGACTTAGAAGTGCTCTCCTCCTCCTCCTCCTCCTCCTCCTCCTCCTCCTCCTCCTCCTCCTCCTCCTCCTCCTCCTCCTCCTCCTCCTTCTTTAATGTTAATGATACAGCATCAGGCCTTGGATAAACCTTAATCATCTTTATCCGCCCTTCCCCACCAGCACCCTCACGGCCTCCCAACTGGAATCCATACATTCTTTCATCTGTGCTAAGGTCTGTTGGGTCAAGTTAGTGTTCACAAGTGATCTCAGTGTAGGTTCATCCACTAAGGTCTAGTCAGTGTACCCAGAGTCCCTTGCTTTAGGAAGACTAGCTCCTCCTCCCTCACCCAATAGTAATCAGTTACCAATATTTCTTAAGCAAACATTGCCGGTCTGCTGCCCATTTCCTCAATGCTATGTTGGGTTTTTGTCTGCTTGAGTTTTCATGGATCTTAAGCATGTTAAAAAGATTGTTGTGGATTCATATGAGCAGGATCCCAGGAGCTTGTAGGATTCTAATTGCATATGGCCACATGCCTCCTCACTGACTCTTACAGTCTTCCCACTCCCTTTTCTGAAATTGTCTTTGAGCACTGGATGAGTGAAATGTAATATGAGTTTTGTCCAGGGACCCCCACTCTGCAGATTCCTAATCTCCATGATTTAGCTATTTGTGACCTTTTGTGTTACTGGCTCTTTGTTGCATGAGAGAGCTTCATTAATGAAAGTTGAGAGATTCATTTGTGATTTCTTTACCCCTTGTTTCATGTTGCATGAGTATTGGGTGTAGAGACTGCTTTGTAGATGTGCCACTTAAACATGGGAATTCACAGACAATGTGTGTGTGTGACCAACTGTGCTACTCTGTATCAGTCTTCATCTGGTGCAAAAAAGCTTCTTTGATGAGTGGTGAATGGGTACTTGACTGTATATATAAGGATATATATTTTGTATTTAGTAAGAAGTTATATTAGCCTAGGGATGTGACAGTCCTGGGGATCTCTCTAGACCTACGACCTCTTCTGCCAAGCATACTTGGCTGTGATGACGGTACCACCCAAGAGTTTCCTCCCATTGAGTGGGCTGTAAGACCAATTAGGTAGCCATTGATTGGTCCCAACTTAAAAGTGCCACTACTGGTATTTTTCAAAAACTAATGATATGACAAAGCATTAAGTATCTCATTTGATTCTTGCACTGATTCACTGAGATTGTCCATACTGTGGATCTACCTCC
Source organism: Eospalax fontanierii (assembly GCA_035773235.1). Lineage (NCBI taxonomy): Eukaryota > Metazoa > Chordata > Mammalia > Rodentia > Spalacidae > Eospalax > Eospalax fontanierii. Next base: position 63,479,269 of record CM069539.1, on the reverse strand, counting down.
AGCATTAGCTGACTATAACCGTATAACAATCAGAACTAGATTGGTCAACTGAACCTTTCCCCAAGCCTTCTCTATAGAAACTGTGACACGAAAACCTGATAAGTAACCCTAAACACATAAAATAACTGTACATTGAAAATTGCAAAACATTGAAGAAAAAATTTAAGAAGACATTAGTAAATGGAAAGATCACTCCACACCCCTGGTTTATGGCCAGAGAGCATTAATATTAAAATGTCACATTGCCAAAAGAAATCTACAAATTCAATGCAGTTCCCACAAAATACTACCAGTATTCTGCACTTAACTAGAAAAAAACATCAATCCTAAAATTCATTTTGAAGTATAAAAGTTCAGAAATACCTAAAATGATCCTGAGCAGAAAGAGCAATGTTTAGAGGTATCGTAGCATCTGATATTAAGATACACGGTACGTGGAGCAGTAAAACGGCTCAGCAAGCTAAGGTACTTGCTGCACATGCCTGGCAATCTGAGTGCAATTCCTGGAACACAGGTAAAGGTGGAAGGAAATACCAACTCCACAAATGTCTTCTGATCTCTAAACCTGCACCGTGGCACACACTTGTGCACACACATACACAGGCGCAAATACATTTTTTAAAAACACATACCACGAGCCAAATTAAAAAGAACAGCATGAGTCTGCCATCAAAACAAATGCATAGACCAATGGAATAGAATAAAGAACCCCAAAATCCAAAAATAAACCCACATAGTGTCAACCAACTATTTCTGAACAAAGGTGGCCAAAACAAACACAGCCGCCTCGAAAAATGGTGACAGGAAAAAAAAATATCTTCATGCTGACGATTGAAAGTTGGTCCCCATATCCCACCCTACACAATATCAACTCAACCTAGATCAAATACCTTAATGTAAGACCCAAAACTTTGAAACTACTATAGAAAAACATAAGGAAAATACTTTAAATTATTGGATTTATATATCAGGAAATATAGGACTCCAATTTTTTAAAAATCGACATGGGATTATATCACATTTAAAAGCTTCTGCTCAGAAAAGGAAAACAATCGATAGAGTAAAGAAACAACCTAAATATAGGGGGAAATCTGCTAGCTATTTATCTCCCCAGAACTAAAACCTAGATTCTATCAAGAATTCAAAGAGTGTGCACTGCTCTTGCAGAGAGCCTGAGTTCGATTCCCAGGACCACTGGGCAGCTTGCATTGCTTGTAACTCCAGTTTCAAGAGATCTGACACCTACTTCTGGACTCTGCAGTCACACACACTCACATGGACACACCCACTCACACATATATAGACATTTAAAAATAAAATTAACAAGGCTGGAGAGATGGCTCAGCAATTAAGAGCACTGACTGCTCTTGTAGAGGACCTGGGTTCAGTTCCTAGCACCCACATAATGGCTAACAACTGTCTATAACTCTATTCCAGGGAATATGATGCCCTCTTCTGACCTCCAGAGGCATTGCATGACATGGGTGCACTTACATACATGCAGGCAATACACTTATACACCTATAAAAATAAAAATAATAAATAAAATATTTAAAATGCTAATTTTTAAAATAAAATAATCTTTTCTTAAAAGTTCAAAACAAAAGAACATGTAATCCAATCATAGAATAGATAAATGATCTGAATAGACACTTCTCAAAAGAAGTACGAATGGGTATATGCAAAAATTCTCAGCATTCTTTGCCTTCGGAGCAATGCAAATCAAAGCTATATTGAGATCCCTTGGGGACTGGAGAGATGGCTCAGCAGTTAAGAGCACTGACTGCTCTTGCAGAGGACCTGGGTTCCCAGCACCCACATGGCGGCTAACAACCATCTGTAACTCCAGTTTCAGAGAATCTAATGCCCTCTTCTGACCTCCACAGGCACTGCATGGCACAGGTGCATTTATACACATGCAGCAATATAATCATACACCTCAAACAAAAATAAAATATTTTTTTATGAAAACTACATTGAGATCTCATTTCACCCCAGTCAGAAGTGTGTTATCAAGCCAACAAAACCTGATAAGAACATGGGGAAAGGAACTCATACATTGTTGGTGAGAACGTAAATTAGGGTCCAGCCCCTATGGAAAAAAAGCATGGCGGCTCCTCAAAACAACTAAAATTAGAACTACCACATCACCGGATATATCACTTCTGCAGGGCGTGAAGTTGACATTCTTGAGAGAAACCTGTGTATTCATTTAATGTGGACTCTTCAGTAGCCGAGCTCTGGAATCAGTCAGTACATGAGTGGATAAAGGAAACAACACCACACACACACACACACACACACACACACACACACACACACATACACGCAAGGCAGCATTAGTTAATCTTAAAAAAAAATGCAATTATGCCAATCATGTCAGTTTCAGGAAAAAAATCTGGAAGTAGTGGTATTAAGCAAAATGTGCCAGACACAGAAAGCCCAGTATGGCACGTTTTCACTCCTACAAGGAAGCTAGAATGTTCTGAAGGACATGGAAGAAGTAGAGGGACTTCAGGAGAAGGGCAAAGGCGCTCCAGTGAGAAGGAAAGAGGAGAGGAGAGGACAATTAGGAGGGCAGACAACCAAGCACAATATACACACGTAGGAAAATGTCTCTGTGAAACCCACCAATATATAAAACTAATACGTATTTTTAAATTACAAAAATGCTGTTTTTATTAAAGAAGAGGTGATAACTAAGCCAAAAATTCCAGAAAAGCCTGGAGTAGGATGTGGCTATTTATTTAAAAACTAGATCATATGCCTTCAGCTTTGGATCTAGAAAATGGGAATGCTGGAGGAGTTCAAGAGGCAGTGAGTCAAGGCCTAAAACGGCTCCAGAAAAGAGTGGGCAAAATCCAACAGGTTCTTAAAAAGACTGCTGGTGAGAGTTTAAAGGAAGAGCAATGGGGCTGGGAATGTAGCTCAGTGGTAGAAAGCCTGCCTGGCGTATGCATGGCAGTCCGCAGAGCTGAAAGACAAAAGGAAGAGAAAAAAGGAAACCATTACTGGAAGCTGGAGCTGTAGGAAAGAGAGCCTTGTGAAGCAGAGGAGGGGTGCGGCAACAGTCTCACTTGATGAAATTCGGAAATCAGAATATACCTGAGCTACAGAAAAATCCCAGACTAAGGGCAAAAGATATCTCTCGAAGACCTCAGCACCAAGCTTAGCATTTCACTGCCCTGAGGAACTACTTGAAACAAGACTATGTAGGGAGATCACTTGGAGAGGCGCTAAGATTACAAGAGCAGCATTTCTCTGTTCTCTCTCTCTGCCTCCGGTTGCTCCAACATCCAGATGTTACAAACTCAGCACCACAGGGAAGATGGTTCTACATCCAGTCAAGCTATTCCCAAAGTACTGAATTATGGGAGAATAACAATGATTCTTGCTCTTTTAAGTCATTGTGTTTTAGAGCAATTTATCACAGAGCGATACAAAATAAAAATTTTCATGTGAAACAAATAATAAAATATTTTCTACATCTTTTTTCCATAAAGATGAAATAATATCAACAATCATCAAATGAAAACAATGTCATTTCTTTTCAACCATTTATTAATGGATTACAGAAGAACAATATAACTAATAAATGTTCTTTTGGAAGGTTCTCATAGCTACTAATATTCTTATACAACATTAACGTATATCAGTTTGTTGTAGTTGTGTGTGGCAGAGATTGCTTCGGTTCAGTCAATCTTGTGTGACTTTCTTCCTGGGTATATACCCCAGCCTCCTTCATGGGCAGTTGATGGAGCTCTATGGTCTCTCAGTGAAGAGTGGGTTAGGGTAATGCTAGCCAGCTCCAAGGCTGGTCCATGAGAAACCTGTCTTTTTTCATGTCAGAGGTCAGATGTAAAGACTCCAGAAGATGTCTCCAAAGCTTTATGTGAGGGAGGACCCATTAAATAATGAGCATGCTCCTATGACCATGTGAAATACACCCTGCCACACCCTCCCTCGAGCCCATATTTTACCATGACATAAGCAGGAAAGAGATTTATATTGTTTTAAGCTATTAAAGCTTTGGAGCCATTTACTACAGCTGTTAGTTTGTCCTGACTAATAATTGGCAGTTGGAAAATTGCTGAATTGTACTTCTTCCTGTAATAAAAATCAGTAATACATAACAGGACAGGCTGTTTTAACTTCAACCAGGTATCAACCTGAGCTCTGTGATTTAAAGACATGTACAAATATCAAGGTGTGGCCATTTGATTGATTTGTAATCTCACAAAATCCCCAATGTTGAGACATATACTAAATATCTTTACTTACCCTACAACAAAGAAAATACTTGTTTGCTTTTATTCATATTCTTTTCTTGGATTCATTTCCTTCTGAGATGTAACTCACTTTTCAAAAATTAATCTTTTCAAATGGCAGAATACTTCACTGGCAAAGATTGAATCCATTCAAAGCATACATAATGATTTGACATGCACGCACATTGTGTAGATTACTGCAGTTGAACTGCCACATCCATCTCCATGCACGCTGTCCACTAGATCCACAGGAGTCGCTCATCTTACAACTGCAGTGTTTTACGTTGTAATCAACATCTCCTCATTTCCTCGCCCTTTAGCCCCTGACAACTACTGTTCTAGTCTCTGCTTCTATGATGTTGACTACTTTTATATTTCGTATTAATGTGAAATTATGGAGAAATCATCTTTCTGAACCTGCTCACTTCACTTAGCCTGATGTCCTGGAGATGAAAGGATCGCCTGCATTTTTAAATCTTACTAATGCTTACATTATATTCCATATTTTCTTTCTCCATTCACTCATCGAGGGACACTTGGGTTATTTCCAGATTTTACCTGTTGTGGATCACACTGCTATGAATGTGCATGTTACTGAGCAAATATTACTGAGATGCTAATTCCATTTCTTTTGTGTGTGCCTTCAAGTATGAGGTTGCGTCATATCTGAAAAGTTTTTAATATCTTCTATAATCTTTTCATAATTTAATTTAAATTATGAAAAGAAGCACACCTTTAAGAAGCACAGGTGTTTTGCTTCTTCTGCGCTCTCGTTGGTGCGTGGCACCTCCTCTCTTTTTGATGATAGCTCTCCTAAACCATCTGAGGTGATACCTGCTTGTGATTTTGATCTGCAATTCCCTGAGGCTTACTAATACACAGCACTTTTTCATTTCCTAATGGTAACATTTATACGTCCTTCTTGGAAAACATATCTGTTTAAGCCTTTTTCAAGTTTTAAATTTTCTTTTTGTTTGATTTCAGTTTGGGTTTGGGCGTTCTTGGTTTGTTTCATGTTATTTTTATTGAATTTTTATGACTTTTATACAATATAGTTGGATGGTATTTACATCCCCTTTTAACCCATTTTGAATTAAACTTGGGTTATGCTTTAAGACAAAGATCCAATTTAATCTTTTACACGTGGATAATCTGTTTTCTCTGCACTATTCGGTGAAGAGACCTTCCTTTCTTCAGTGTGTATGCCTGATGCTTACCTGTGTCAAAGGGTAGTTGACCACAAAAATATGTGTTTATTTCTGGTTCTCTTTGGCATCCCATTTGTCTGTATGTATCTTTTTATATTGACACTACGCTATAACTTGGTGATGTAATTTTTAAAAAAACATTCTATTTTGTTTTGGTTAACTTTTATGTTTACTATGGGCATACAAGATATTGGGTTTTATTACATCACTTTCCATACAAAATCTGGTTTTCCTTCCTCTTGCTGACCCTTGTTTCTCTTCTCTTCCTTGTGCCTTTCTACATTCCCAGCACCCTCCTTTCATGGTCATGTGTGTCCTTCTACTCCCGCTCCACCATCATCTCCACACTTCTCATTCCCCTGTCAAGGTCCCTATCCAGTTTCATAGCCTACACCCACGCTCACACCAACTCGTGTACATATATACAAACATTAAATGTTAGTACCCACAAATGAGGAAGAACGAGAGGTCTGTGTCTGTCTGAGTCCCAGTCAACTCGTTGAATGTAGTATTTCCCTGATCTATCCCCTTTCCTGCGATTTTCAACTTTTCATTTTCCCTGACTGCTAAATAAAATTCCACGTGTATTCATGCCACATTTTTATAATGTATTTATGTTGATGGACGTTCAGAGTGGTTCCATTTCATTGGTGTTATGAAAATTCAACTATAAACATGGATGTGCAAGTATTTCTGTGATAAGATGTAGAGTTCTTCAGGTATGTGCCCAGGAATGGTAGAGTTGTGTCACAAGAGAGTTATGTTTAGTTTTTGAGAACTGGCAATGTAACTTAAAAATCAGGACCTGTGGCGCCTTTTATCTTGTTTCTTCTTCTCAAAATGTGTTGGCTTCCACGGGTCATTGATAGATTCCTGAAAATTTCAGATTCTTTTTTCTATTTCTGTGAAAAAAAATATAGTTATCTCTTTAACACAGATTACATGGAATCTATAGATCATTTTGAATGGTAGAAAAATTTTAATGTATTCATAATTCTAATCCTTGAAAATGGGATATCTTGGACTGGAGAGATGTCTCAGTGGTTAAAAGCACTGGCTACTCTTGCAGAAGACCCAGGTTGATTCCCAGCACCCATACAGTTACAACCGTCCATAACTGCAGGGGATCCAACATCTTCTTCTGACCTCTGCGGGCACTGCACCACACGGCTGCACTGACACACCATGCAAGCGATACACTCATAACATAAAATGAAAATAATAAATAAAATGTTTAATAGAAGAAAAGAAAATGGAACATCTTTCCATTTTTTTGTGTCTTCCTCAAACTCTTGCCTTCAAACTCTTGTAAGTAGGATTATTTTCTTGGAGTACTTTTGAATATTGAACTGTTAATGCAAGAAATGCTTCTGGATGGTTTGTCATTGTGTTTATTACTTTGTTGTTTGTCTGCTTGTTTGTATTTGAAACAGGGTTTCACCATATAGCCAAGGCTATCCACAGACTCATTAGATTTGCCATGGAGTCATGATCTTCCAATCTCAGGCTCCCAGGGCTTTAATTACAGAGTGTTCTGTATAGAAGATCATGTCATCAGAAAATAGACATTTTCACCTTTTTTCTAATTTAGGTGATTTTCTTCCACTTTTTCTTTGTTTTGTTGTGTAGTTGTTGTCAACTTGAATGGGGTTATTTTATTTTCTGCTGGGTGTGACAGGTCATCACTGTGCCACTAAATCTAAATCTCCAGTTCAGGTCAACCTGCCTTCATTTTTTCTCCCTATTTAATCGTTCTGGCTGGATCTTAGTATTACAGTGACTACCAATAGTGAAAATGGGCACCCTTTCCTGCTCCTGTTATATTTTTAGTGCTGGGGATTGAACCTAGGGCCTCAAACATGCTAGGCAGACCATCTACCTCTGAGGTACACCCTAGCCCCTCTTTCTCTTTTTATTCTGAGACAGGACCTCAGGAAGTTGACCAAAGAAGTCCTTGAGCTCACTCTGTAGCCCAGATAGACTTTGTACTTGCAACCTTCTGTTTCAGCCTCCTGTGTAGGTGAGGTTACAAGCCTACAGCACCAGGTCCAGTTCTTGTTTTTATCTCAAAGGAAAAGCTTCCAGCTTGTCACTACTAAGAGCAATGCCACTTTGTGTTACATGGCCTACACCATGTTAAGGTAGATCCTTTCAATACCCAGTTTGTTGAGAGTTACTTTTAATTGTGAAAGGATGTTGTTTTTATCTTAATTTTTCTCTGCATCTATTGAAATGATCATAAGATTTTATCCTTTGGTCTGTTCGTGTAATATATCTCATTTACTGATTTGCATATGATTAGTCACTTTTTAACTTTCTTACTTTCGAAAATTCCATGCATGTATACAATGAAAAAGTGTTGTATCAACCCCATGTACCTCCTCCAACTCCCTCTATGCTCCCCTACGGGCCCCTTTCAAACATCATGTCTTTTTTTTTCATAACCTACAAAGTCCAGTTATTGCTGCCCATATGTGCAGGGGTGTAGGGTCATCCACTGGAGCATGGGAAACATACCAGTGGTTATATCTTCAAAGGGAATAATTATCCCTCTCCTGGCAGCTATCTGCCAACGACTCCTCATTATGGAATGGTACCTGGAGGTTACTTACCCCATCTAGGCCACGGTTTCAGCTGGCTTGATTTTATATAGGTCTCATGGAGGTAACCATAGCTGCCGCGAGATCACAAGTGTGATGACCATGTCATATGCTGAAGACAGCATCTCGTAACTCAAGCAGTCAAGAACCCAGCATAGAACTGGGGCAGTGGGCAGCAGGCCCCAATCTTAGCCAAAGAACTATTGGCAGCTGATTCCTGCTGGATGAGAAAGAGTTGTTCTTCTTTAGGAAAGTGACTCTAGATAAGCTGACTAGACCCCAGTGGATGAGCTTGCACTGAGGGATGGCAGGGGGCACTAACTTGACTCAATAGCCCTTAACACAAATGACAGAATACATGCGATACAATTGGGGGGGGGGTAAAGGTGATTAAGGGGTTGTATATGAAACACACAAAAAGTCAATAATATATATATAATAACCGAAGATGAGCCGACTAGCGGGTTTCCATAAAGATTTCTAGTGCATCAAGCTTTGGTTCGCCGTTCACACCCCACCCTCTCCCGACCTCTCTCCTTCACCCTTTTCTCTCTGTTCACATGCGTTCTGCTCCGCCCCACTTGCTGTTGCCTTGGGCTGAGTCGTGAGATAGCAGGCGTCTGTGGGGCTTTTCAGACCCCTTCTTTTGGGCTAGCCCTCCCTTTCGCCCCCGATTTCACCCATAGTCCCGCACCCTTCCCTGCTTAAAGCTTTCCAGCCCCACCATTCCACCACACGGCTTTCATCCAGTATCCTTCCTCTCGTAACATGTGCCCCAAAGGCCCTTTTCACTTTTCTGGTTTCCACCCATGCTCCAAGTTAACTACACAAAACAAAAGATTTGAAGGTACGATCTGTATATTAAGAGAATATATGGTGTTTATCTTTCTGGGCCTGAGTGACCTCACTCAATATAGTTTTTCCAGTTCCATCCATTTACCTGCAAATTTCATGACTTCATTCTTCTACACAGCTGAGTAATGTCCCATTGTGCACATGTACCACATTTCTCTGATCCATTCATCTGCTGATGAACATTTAGGTTCATTCCAGTTCCTGGCTGTTGTGAATAGAGCAGCAATGAACATGGAAGTTCAGTGTCTCTGAAGTAGGATATAAAGGCCACTGCATGCATGTCCTGGAATCACACCGCTCTTTTTCTAGGTTTTGTTAGAAACCTTCAGACTGGTTTCCAAGCTCTGTTGGTGTCTTGGCGAAGCTTGTCATTGGAATGCCATCATGAGGAAGAAGTTCCCTGCCCAGCACCCATGTGCAAACACCTGAAGTGATGGTAGCCACCTCTCCCTTTCCTGTCCATGTTTACTTTGAGTTCACAAGTTGATTACATTAAAAAAAAAAACATGATTATAATTCGAAGAGAGATTCTCTTTGTATGAACAAATCCATAAAAGTAGCAGAATGTGGCACCGGAAGCGGGCACGATTCCTACACAGTGTTGTGGGTTTAATGAGGAGGAAACTGTTTTGGAAGCCAGTATATGACATTAACTGGTTTACAATGTGTCTGCTCTTCCCATGCATCCAGATTTTTTAAATGCCTTATAAAATGCCTTATGATTTGGGAAAGATCGTAGTTACTCATTCTCAAGACCCTTCACACACTGAACTCTGCAGAGCTCGTGCGGTGAGGCTCTTTACCTCCTTTTTGTTTTAGTGAAACTCCAGAGGCCAGAGAGGGATCCCAGACATCTTACAACTCCACTGGAGGTTATCAAATCTCCGGCTTCCTTGTCTCCCTGTATGCGATGACTTTCTACAGCACAGAAAACATATTCAACACACTCCTATTTTTTTTTTAAATAGAAGAAACTTTAGATAAAAGAAAACACGGTAGCATACACCTGTAATAGCAACACACAGGAGATAGGGCAGAAGGATCAAGAACTGTGTGTGTGTGTGTGTGTGTGTGTGTGTGTTATGCACATGTGTGGTGAATGCCCATACCTGCCTATGAGAAGGCCAGAAGAAGATGTCAGGTGTCTTCATCTATCTATCACTCTGTACATTATCGTCTGGAACAGGGTCTCTCATTGAACCTTAAGCTTGACATTTTGGCTAGGGTGAGACCTGTCTCCAGTTCTCACCACTGGAATTATGGGCACACAGAGTCACATCTAGCTTGTACATGAGTGCCGAGGATTTGAACTCAGGCCCCCTTGTTTTCACATCAAGTGTTCTTGCCCACTAAGCTATCTGCCCAGCCCCAGGATCAGGAATTTGAAGCTACCCTCTACCAGATAATAAGTTAAAAGTAAGATTGATCTACATGGGAGAGAGAATTAATATGAAACAAAATAAGAAAAAAATGCTCATGTTCTCCATCCAAACAAGTTTTATAAGAGAAATGATTTCTGACTAACTCCTACTGACCTGGGTGATGTTTTAGTCAATAAACATTAACATGTCCAGTTGTGTAGTGGGAGTCAATCTTGTTCTCACTCTAAACAACTTGGATATGTGGCATTGTTTCTGATCGTTAGATTTAAATCCTTTGTGTTAAACCCACCTTCATAGCTATCCCTGCCTCTATGCAGCCTTTTGTCTCTCCAGGATCCACAGCTGTGAATTTGTATCCAAAGACTCAATCACCGTTCAATCAAAAGCATTACTTAAAAGTCTATGCATGCTGAATGAATAAATTTTCTTGTAGTCATTCTCTGAACAGCCCAGTACTATTTATGTACTGTTCACATTCTTTGTATCATGCTATTGTGTTATAATTCATCTAAAGATGACTTGAAATGTGCTGGATGTTGTGTTTGGATATGAAGTGTGTCTTCCAAAAAGGTTCATATGCTGAAAGATTGTTTCACAGCCATTGGTGTTACTTTGAAGTGACTGGATATTGAGCCCCTCATAAAACTAATCCATTGCTGAGTTCACAACTAATGGGCTATGAGGATGTGGCGCCTGCAGGGAGGAATTAGATCACTAGTGGTATGATTTTAAAGGAGAGGCCAGATACAGTGGCACACCTTTAATCCGGGCCCTTAGAAGGCAGATGCAGGCAGATCTTAGTGAATGTGAGACCAGCCTAGTCTACATAGAGAGTTCCAGGACAGCCAGTGCCACATAGTGAGATCCTGTCTCAAAAACAAACAAACAAACAATAAAACCCCAAACTCTAAAGGACATATCTTGTCCTCTCCCTCTCTCTCCCTCTCCCTCCCAGGTTGCCACAAAGCTGAAAAGTTTGCTCTGCTCTGCTCTCTGCTGCTGGACTCTTGCCATGACAGACTGTTTCACCAGAGGCCCAGAAACATGAAGGGCCTGTGGACAGAAACTTCTGAAACCATGAGGCAAAGCAAACCTTTCCTCCTTTGAAGCATTTCACTTGGGTACTTCCATCACAGTGCTGTAAGCTGACTGACACACAGGAAAACTGAGAGGAAGGTGGTAGACTAGAGATATTCAGCATTTTGACATTTTTCCATGCGCTTGAACCAAAACATTAAGTGTATAGAAACACAGAGGTGCCATGAGAAACTGCCGGAGCATAATCGTAGCCACATGAAACCCTGAAACATTCGAATGTTTTTAACTACAAGACGAACAAGGAACCCTAAAAAGCACAAATGTGCGGAAGCTGGAGGGATGGCTCAGTAGTTAAGAGCAGTGGTTGCTCTTACAGAAGACCCAGGTTCAATTCTCAGCATCCACATGGCAGCTAACAACCATCCAATCTGATGCCCTCTTCCGACCATCTTGGACATTACATGACATAGGTGTGCTTACATACATGCAGGCAATATATTCATACACATAAAATAAAATAATAATAATAATAACAAACTCCAAATGGATATCACTTCATATTATAATTAAATTTCTAAGATTACAGAACAAGAAAATAATATTGAAAACCATAAGAAAGAATCACCAAGTTACTTATAAGGCAAAAACCACTTAGAATAACATCACATTTCTCAGCAGAAATGTAATAACTAACAGTCTAGATATTATTGTTTGGACATGAAGTATCCCCACAAAAGGTTCATATATTAAAGGCTGGTTGCCAGCTGGTTGGTTTTTGGAGATGGTTGGATTATGAAGGATCTAATCTGAACAATTCTTATTTTACTGATGGATTGATAATTTGATAGAATTATATCTCCTTGTAAGAAGAAGTAGATCACTGGGCTTGTGCTTTAGAATGGAATGATATATAATTCCTCTCTCTCTCTCCCCTTCTCTCTCTCTATCCTGACTGCCATGAGGCAAACAGCTTTGTTTCTCCCCATACCTTTGTGCAGTAATGTTTTCTCTCACCACAGTCCAAGGAAAAACAAAGCCAAGTGAACCAAACAAATAATTTTTTTTGCTTTATATTGTTTCTCTCAAATATTTCATCACAATGGTGAAAAATCTGACTAATACATCAAATCATTCTCTCCAGTAAAGGTATCCTTCAGAACTAAAGAAGTAAACACCTTCCAAAATAAGCATAAACTGAAGGAATTTGTAATCATTAAGCCAGCATTACAGAAGATACTTAAAGGGGACATGTACACAGAAGAGAAAGAAAGCAAAACACAATGGTGAAAGATCAGGAAAGAATAAATTCCACTAGGAAAGCATAGAAACAAAGGAAAACTGAAATAATCAAACATTAATTCAGTAAGCCATCAAAGCTCTCAGAAATATAGTGGAGAAAGAAAAAAAAATAGTATTAAATTCAGCCAAACAGCTGGACATAATGCCACCCGTTTAATCCCTGTCTAAACAGGCAGTTCTCTGTAAGTTCAAGACCAGCTTGGCCTACATAATGAGTTCCAGGTAAGTTGGGACTACAGGGAGACCCTCTCAAAGAAAAAAAAAATGAAATCATGGTGCTGGAAAGATGGTTCAGTGGTTAAGAGCACTGGCTGCTCTTGCAGAGAACCAGGTTTGATTTCCAGCACCCACATGGCAGTTAACAACTCTAGTTCCAGGGGAATCTGACATCTCTTCTGACCTCTGTGGGCATTGCACAACATGGGTGCACTTACACACATGCAGGCAATACACTAATACACATAAAGATTTTTACAAATAAATAAAATAAAAACAATCAAACAACAACAAAATGGCAATTATTAGTACATGCCTTTCAGTAGTAACTCTCAATGTAAATGGTCTCAGTTCTTCAACTGAAAGATCCAGACTAGGTAATTACTAAAGATAAACTCAGCTGTTTTCTGTCTTCAAGAAACCCACCTTTCCAGCATTAACCTACATAGACCAAAAGTAAAAGGATGAAAAAGAACTTAAAAACAGGCAGGGGTATCTATACACTTCAGTTCAAAATTAGTCAAAAGGGCAAACAAGGTCACTACATCCTGAAAAATAGAACAATCCAGAAAATTGATGATAAATATGCTGCACCTAACGTCAGTAACTCCAATTTCATAAAACAAGGAAATCAGGCATAGAAGGACAGACAAGCCAAATACAATAATGATGAGTTACTACGATGAGTATTTCCACCAACAGATAGGTTATGTAGATCAAAATGAATCAACAAAGAGCCATTAGGGTTAAACTGGCAGTAGAGTGAATGGACTTAACTATAGATTAATCCATCAAACAGCTGTAAAATAAACATCCTAAGGAGCTCGTTGAACATTCTCCAGACAGATTCTGTATCCATCCATACAGCAAGTCTTAACAAATTTTTAAGGATCTAATGTCCTAGATTATGATGGAATAAAACTAGAAGTCAGCATCTGGGGAAGCTACAGAAAAGGCACAGACATGGAAACTGAACAACATGCTGCTTAAAGACTAGAGGTCCATTAAAGAAATCAGGAGGGAGACTGGAGATCCCATGACTAAAATGGAAATATATACACAACATACAAGACTCTGAACTACACAGAAAGTATGTAGTTCCAACAGAGAAGTTCTTAGCTTTGAGTGCCCACATTTTAAAATTCAGAAAATTTCAAATAACCTAATGATGTACCAGGAGATCTTAGAAAAGCAAAGGCAAGCCAAAACCGGTGGGAGGAAAGCAATAATAAAGATTAAAACCAAAAGTAACTAAACTGAGACTGAAAGGTCAGAAAACAATGAAACAAAGTCTTGGCTCTTAACAGGATAAACATGATTATCAAACCTGTTAGCCATACTAATCAAAAGAAAGAAAGAGAGGACCTACGTTAACAAAATTAGAGATGAGAAGTGGGTATTAAAACAGTTACTACTGAAATTGAGAAAACAATTAGGGATTATTTTGAATACTTATATTACAATAAATTGAAAAGTCTAGAAAAAAACAGAAACATTTCTAGATACATTTGACCTTCCAAAACTGAACCAAAACACTATATAAAAACCCTAAGCAGATCAATAACAATGAAGTTCCATAATAAAAATTCTCCAGTAAAAGACCAGAACCCAATGAATTTATTGTTGAGAATTTTTATTGGGACTTTAAAGAACTCAAACTCTTCCATAAAATAGAAATAAAAGGAATGTTTCCAAATTCATTCTACAGAGCCAGTATTACTCTGATACAGCTGTATAGAGTTACTTGCCACACACCTGATTTTTACATATGGTAGTAAATACATAAAGATGTAATTTACTAATACCTGTGACATTCCTATGACATGGTGGTAATCCCTCTTACTGCGACTATGTGAAGTTGGCCATTCCATTGCCAATCCCTCTGAAAGGTACAGCAAAGTAGATATCATGGGGCTATCTAGTTTAAGGAACTCATCACATTATGAGAATCACTCAGTTGGTGATTGAGAGAAAAACACATTTTGCTTATTTTTTAAATCAGTTTATTCTCTAGAAGGTTAAGACATGTAGCTCACTCACTATTTGATGGCAAACCTATCTACTTCTACACAGACTTCTGAGCACACCATTCTCAGGTACTCAGGGTAGCTACCCATTTTATGTAAATTTTATCTGTCTAAGTTATAGGACAGAAGCAAGTGTTCTGTATACTCTATCCCAAGTCCCATGCCTTTGAGAGACAGCTCTGAAAATGATGCCATATTCACACAAGATTCTGACCGCTCACTGAGGAGACATTCAGAGGTTTTATATGAATTCTTCCCAGTTCTGGCTTGATTAGAAAAGGAGAAATACCATTTATCCGATTAACGTTGTGATAGTTCATATAAAGACTATTTATCATTGACTTCTTTGCAAGTCTCCTATTTAATATCAGACAGTTCTCATACGAGTCTGTTAGTAGCAAGTCAAAGCTAAAAAAATATTGTCCCTATGGCAATCAGCTTCATTTTCCTACAGTGAAATTCCTAAAGAGAAGACATTTATTTTATCTTCCGGTTCTGGGGTTCCAGTCCAGGCAGCAGTTTTCTGCCTCTGGCAAGTGTGGTGCACGGTAGGAGCACAAGGTGAACACACAGTTTACAGGAGCCAGAAGGCAGAGCAGGTCCCTCCACGTACTCCCCTTCAGCTGCCTGAGAAACAAAGCTCCGCCGCTCAAAGGCCCCACCACGCCCAGCAGCGCCTTCCGGGGGGGCACAGCTGCCCCTTTTGCCACTTCTTCTTGTTTTTTGAAACTCGAGATTTCACACATTATTAAAAATAATGCAGCGTTAGTTTTGAGACTGGAGCCAAGAAAGACGTATAGTCATAATATTCTAAAACATAAATATTAATATTGATATTCATATATGTGGTTTTGTATAGGTCTCTATTTAGGTCTTAAAGACTGGCATTTTTATTGGAAGAACACAAAAATATCAAAATTAGTAAGTGTCTATTTTGCTGATCTAGTAGGCTATCACTTCAACGTTTTTTTATTTTATTTATTTTTATTTTATATGTATGAGTGTATTGCCTGCATGTATGTAAGTACATCCATGTTGTACAATACCCTCGGGGGTCAGAAGAGGGTGTTGGATCCCCTAGAGTAAGCTGCCAAGGAGATACTGAAAATCAAACCCAGATTCTCTACAGGAGCAGCCAGAGCTCTTAACCACAGAACCATCGCTCCAGCCCCATTGCTTCAAGTCTTTGAAGTACAAATATGAAACATCTCAGAAAGGAGAATTAAGAATTATAGCATTTTTTTCCAAGTATAGTTATACGGTTTCAAATAATTGAACAATTCATACAATTTAAAACAATAACTTTTACAATATGGACAAACTATGGACAAATGACTTTTACCTAAACTTACAACCAGAAATTATGTGTATATTAATCTTAGCTTGTCTATAATGTAGACAAGCTCATGGAACCACGCGCTCCTCTTGTGACCTGGGCCTAGAGCTTTAATCCTTCAGGACTCTTCCTTGTCCTGGCCCTAAAGTTTTGCATGAATGTGTGTGTAGATATTTCAAAAAGCACTGCAAACTGTCAAGATATTTATTAGAAACAATGAAGATATGAAGATTGCCTTATCTGTGCTGTAAACAATCTATGTGATTAAACTGATAACATCTGTTTGTGGTTGTCTGCATGCTGGTCTAGGTCATTAGGAATCAGAAAAGACAAAATCCCTACTAAGATAAGGGTTCAATTTTTATTTCCCCGTTTCATGTTGGATATACTGTTTCAATAAAAGAAAGACGTGGCCTTTATTTAAGAGAACAGTTCTGAGAGAATTCTGAAGGGACAGGTTCTCAGCAACTCAGGTCTGCTCTTGGTTTAAAATTGTCAAGCTTTTTTTATTCAGGTATAGCCATAATATTCACATAATAAATGCCGCAAACAATGATTTAGAAAAACAGCCTAGTAGTCAGAGCATGTATTAAAGTGCACAATGCATGCAGAATCCACTGCCATGAATCTATCACAGAATAAATTGATTACAACATTTCATTTTAAATGTTGGGTAACTATAAGTAAATATCTAAATTTCACTTTCTTGTTTATTTTTGTTTTTCTGAGATAGGATCTCATTCTGTAACTCAAGCTGGACTTTGATCTCGGCCTCCCAAGTGCTAGGATTACAGGCTTATGCTAACATGCCCAGCTCTAATTTCACATTATATAACAGTTACATGTGACATAAGGACACTTCTGTTGTCTGTGGAATTATTCTGATTCCTCTCAAAATGTTATCTTATTCCAAGCAAGCTTAGCAAAATAATCTCCTGAAGAGAAAGAAGTTCCTCATGTTTAAAATACATGTTCCTTTTCAAAATTTTCTGTGTGATCCAAGCCAGCGTGGTGGGTCACACCTGTAATCACAGCACTTAGGAGGCTGAGACAGGAGGATTGCCATGAGTTTGAGGCCAGTATGTACTATAGACTGTGCACCAGATCAACCTAGACTGTAGAGGGAGACCCTGTTTAAAAGATAGAGAGATTGAGAGAAGGGAGAAGGAGCTAGAGAGATGGCTCAGTGATTAAGAGTGCTCTTGCAGAGGCCCGGGTTTGGTTCCCACCCCAGTGGATCATTTCACAACTACCTACAACTCCAATTCTAAGGGGATCTCACATTTGCGGCATCCATGGGCACCTGCACTCATGTGCACATACACAAATATACATAATTTTTAAAACAAAATAGATCTTTTTATATACACATTGTGTAAACATAAAGAAAGAAAGAATTGCTAGATGAAATCAGAATAATTCTCACTGACATTGAAAAACAGCTGAAAATAACTTGTACCTTCGCTACTCAAAGGTCTGCTGGGCAGACTTCCCTAGGAGTCTGAATGACAGGAGATGGCCTGTCATTCATTGTGTGATCACTGAGAATTTATGGCTTTCAGGACACAGACTCAGCCCCAAGCCTTCCTGCCAGTCATGTTCACTGTAGTGATTTTTACATAAATCAAAATCCCAAATAATGAAATTTATTTCTAGGCCAGCATGGTCTCCAAGGAACATTTATAGCTCTGCGCTGGACCAATAAACTTCTCCTGTACTCTCTTCTCTCTGGAGCCTTGATTGTACAGGTAAGGCCTACAGCTAGCCTTTTCCTACTGAACCATGTCTGCACAAAGCAGGGACTAGCCTTTCTTCTTAACTGTTATGGTCGCCAAAGGCTACTCTGTTCATTTAACACAGAAACAGATGGCAGTAATAATTGATACCACTGTGATACACTGTAAATCTTAACTATATTAATCCACATAAAACTCTATGAGTAAATGCCAGTATCACACTACAGATGAGGAAACTGAGGCACAAAGGCTATTCTGTTCATTTAACGTAAAAATAGATCGGCAATAATAATAACTGATACCAATGAAGCATTTGTGATACACTGTTAATCTTAACTATGCTATCATTTTAATCCATGGAAAACCCATGAGTAAATACCAATATCACTCTACAGATGAGGAAACTGAGTCACAAAGGGACATGGATGGGATCCCAATTCTATAAGGGTCAGAAAACACAAATAAGAAAAAAAAAGCAAAAACCCAAGGTGACAGAGAGCTATGGATGGACTAGAAGATCAGGTAGTATTGACTTTGTTGCGGTCTGCTGTCCAAGAGGAAACTTCATATGCTGGTATACAAGTAATTTTATGTTATTCCAGGTAGTAGATAAAGAGAACATTCCTAGGGAGTTGCCTAAAAATGCACCCAAAACAATAAAATATTCTCTCTGAGGACAATGATCCTGTTTTCCTTCATTCTTAACCTCATGAAAATTTTGCTACAAAATATTTTTTACTGAGTGTTTTGATTAAATCAAACATGATAAAATTCTTCATAGAGTCTGTTTATTCAAGTACTCTAAGGAGAAGTAGTGTTCTTAGCTGGAGGTGAACTTTTTGATCTGTTCATCTACAGATCTTTCAGATTTCAAACTGGAGAGCCCTGAAGTTGAGTCCTGTCTCAGGAGCAGCTGGGCACTCAGTGCGGAAGCTCTGACTATATGGCCCATGAACTGTTTACTCACCAGACACACACACACCCAACTTAAAGGTCCGGTCCAAGAGAATAAACCACTAAACTTTCATGTCCGGTTAGGAACCTCTTAATGATAATACTTCCAGATTTAGAGCTGCTTAAAACCTGCCAGTCAGGAGAACATGGAGCTACAGAATGCATTCTGCCCCAACTTAAGTTTGGGAACTTAGTCATGAGTGTCACCTACACCCTAGCAAAAAGGTGACACAGTTGTGATGTTGAAGAGGTAAGTTGTCTCTGAAGAGTCTGGGATCTCACATTCAACATTTTACTGTACTTATAGGTTATAAAAAAGCTGTCCTTTCCACTGAACATTCTGTCAGACTGAAGAACTTATTAGAACTTTAATGATTATGGAGAGGCTGAAATGTTCCAGAGCCTAATTACAATTTATCTTGGGCTATCATTAGTCCCTTTAATAGTTATTCCTTGTCCACGTCTGTGTCTGATCTAACATCCTATGACTAACAAAGCATCTTTGAAATGTGTCACCTTAATGGGCTATTGGCTTCCACCAACCAAAAGGCTGCATATCATCAGAGAACACCAAAGACCTATAAGAGAGATTTCACCCCCTCACCCCTCCACCTAGTCACCTACCTGCTTGCTTTAACCCATTGTTTAGCATTGTTTCCAACAATGTCCTTGAAACGTTCTTTAATTTGTCACTGTAATACAGAGCATGAAGCACAGAAGAATGTCAGGGAGTGATGGTCAAATTAGGAGTCTTTAATTAGTAAGTTGTCAAGAGGGGACCTCTAGACCCTGGGGGGAGGCAGAGTGAGGTTTATAAAGCTTAAAACCACAATTACATCATGCCAGGGGCAAAGTCAGTAATCACAGTTACATTAGATCACCATAGTTACACCATATCAGGGGTAAGTCAGTTAACAAAACATTTTGGTTAGGAAAAACAAGTTTCTCAGTATTGCAGAAAAATGAGCTCCATGGAGATGCAGGTATAACTGTGTAAGAGGACGGCTGCTGGTCTAGTTGGAAGTTTCTCAGCATTGTAGTAACAATGTACCTCCTGAAACTACAGGCCCAGCCTTCATGGCTGGTGGCTGCAGTGGGAGTGGCTAAGCAGAGGCGCAGGGTAAAGCACAAGTCAGCCAGAACAAAATGCAGTCAGTTTTGCCATTTCCATGATTTTTTTTGTTCTGTTACTATTAAAACGTCATCAAACTGTTATCATGTTGGAACATGACCATGGGAACATTTATATTTAGCTTCAGCATAAACTACTTCTTACCCCTTTTGGGATGAGAGTTGTATTTTTTACATTAACACACTCTTAAGTTCAAAAGAACATAAGCACTTAGAACACATTTTAGACCTATCAATTCTCTAGACCCAGTCTGATGTCACCAATGAAACCATCTAGGATGGTCCCTAGTCCTTACCAGTCTGGTTAGACACACTGCTCGGTGCCAGAGCATTTTGGTTTTCTGTACTGGAGCCCTTAGCTCTCAGTAGGGTGGTTATCAACTGGCTCATCAGTTTCCTTTTTATACAGTGTTTTGCCACTGTCCTAGCAAGGTCAGCACCTAGCATACTGTTAGACATGTAACTGGCTTAATAACTGTTTGCTGGATGGACTTTCAAACTGTCTGTGAATATCAACAAACCTTTCCAGTCTATCATTAGGAATTTAACAGTGTTTCTAAGCACAAAGATCAAATTTAACATGTGTGAAAATTGTGTCCAAGTACAGCAAGGTTAACAAGTGGCTTACAAAGGGTCAGACTGGAAAATGTTTGTGATGAAGTGGCCCAAGTTCTACAATCAGCTCCTCAAGACATAGGCAGGAAGATTCAATTTTCCATGGTAGTACAGAGTTAATGTAGGAAATTTGCAAAGGGTCTTTGTTTTAGTTCCCTTGAAAACACCCCTTGGAAACAGTGCCTACACTGTTTATTCTGTTGGTAAACTTTTAATAAATTTGGGTAAGAATATGTCAGAATCAGTGTCTGGAATGCTGCAGTCCCTAATCCAGAGAAAACTAAACTGATTAAATTTATTATATGAATATAGATGAAACAGAGTTTCCGTGGTTATAAAGCAAGTAAGGAGTGTGAGGAAAAAGAAACAAAACAAGTATGCCTGGCTAAAAAAAAAAATTTCACTGTCATTATTCCTTAATTTTTATGTGTCTAATTGGAAGATTCTTTGGAGGGCTGAAACATGATTAGAATTCATACAGGTTGAGTAAATTAATAAACCAGCTGCTGTCCTTAAAGCTCATGGATGAGCTGCTTTCTCTTACAGCTAGTCAATTTTCAAGTTCACATATCATCAAGTTTCAGCTAAACTTAAATCAGATTCAGCACTGCTGAATCACATGGGCTCTGCTCATCACTCTTTGAGCCGCAGCCTGTGGAAGTGCAACCCACCTGCCGCTTGATCTCCCACTCTTGTTCTTTGCAGCATTAATGTGATGGTAGATGTACTGAAAGCACAAGAGGCCCGTGCTCCACCCACTCCACCGTGATTTACACCTTCAGCAGACACAGATACAAAGGCCAGACAGCCTCCAAACCATGGAGGTGAGCACTCTGCCAGCACACGGTGGAGGGCTTCCCTAGCTGATGACTTCAATTGCAATACCAGCCAGCCTTCAAGATTCTGACCTGAAGTTCATGCTGGCAATCTGCTCAGAACTGCTGCTTTGCCCACATATTAGTACTCACTATCTCTACCTCAAAACAACTTTTATTGGCACAACCTGGCTAAAAAAGCAGTTGGAAAATATGGAAATCCAGTGTTTCAATTGCTAAGAGGATTCCTGGTAGGATAAGTTCTCAGCGCTGGCTCCCTGATCAGTTTGGTGGATGGTGAGTGTGAGTCGCTGTTACTTCCTTCCACGTCTACTCTGGCCTGCTGGTTCCCGTGGCTTCCAGCTTCTTCCCTAGGTTCCTTTACAAGAAATATCACAGAATGATAAAAATGTCTCCAAGGACCATTTGAATGTTGATCACAAACTCTAAATGGATTTTGTTCTGCTTTCTTGTAAGTTTTCATAGATTTCTGAACTCTCAGTCCCAGTCAGGTTTAAATGTTTGAAATGCTAAGATTTCTGCCAAAGGAATGGTTTCTCCATTACTTCTGTGGCCTGGAGGAATAAAGGCCATTGATGTCTATGCTGAGTTAAAGACATACATTACTTTGTAGTTAAGAGCCTGGACTCTGAAGTCAGATTCCTTGAGTTCATGCCCAGCTTTGCTGATGGTGAACTGTGTACCCTTCTAAACAGTAGAAGCCCCTTGCTAAAAGATTATGGCACAAATACTTATAACAGTATATATTTCTGGGTGAAAAAAACATTACTGAGAACAACTTTTAGGTACAGAAACAACAAGCATGCTCTGTTCCTACTCATTATCTCAACTCTCACCAGAGGAGCTTCTTGTTGCAGCAGATGGCAATTAACAGAGGACCATGGCAGAAAATCAGAGATGTAAGAGAGTGCTCAGGCCTAAATGGGACACTTACATTACCCTTCTCCCCTCAAGGCTCAGGGATCATTGTGGAGGAGGAGGTAGAAGGATTGTAAGAGCCAGAGGAGGTAGGTGGATACACAGAGACTATATTGTCTGGACACCACAGGGCAGCTGCACATATCAACACACAGTCTTACAAAAACAAGCACAAGACCTGCGCAAGCCCAAGCCTGACAAAAGCCTAGCATGGCTGAGGTGAGCAAGAATCCCCAGCCCTGCCTGAGAATCTATTGGCTGCTGAAAAGGGCATAGCCAATTTTTTTAATAAGGGTGTGACTCTTGGCCATTGATCAGACTCCAAGGGATGGACCACACCCAAGGGCATTTGCAGAACACAGATTAGAATTTATAGGTCTTTTTAAAAATAAAAATAGTAATAGAGAATATGAAGTTGGGGGATTGGGGTGGAAGTGAGGGGGTTCTGGGTGTGACCGAGGCCCTGGCCTGAGGACTCGGGGGTCTGGGTGTGACTGAGGCCCTGGCCTGAGGACTCGGGGATCTGGGTGTGACCGAGGCCCTGGCCTGAGAACTCTTAGAACCCCATTAGGGCTACATGAGGGAGAGTAGACCTTCCTTACGATCTCTAGATAGGCTAAGCTGACTCCAGTGGATGAACTTGCACCGAAGGACATCTGCGTAAAGTGCCGAACAAGATGGGACTTAACCTCTATGACAGAATGAGGTCCAGTGAGGTGCAGGGTCATAGAGACATGGATGGGGGAGGGGTCTAAATTTGATTAAAAACTACTGTATGAGATGTACAAAAGTGACACAAAAATATGTTTTTAAAAAACTAATCAATAATAAGATTATTGTCGGAATGCATAGAGAAATAACAATCACAAAATTCCAAGGAGTGGTTGACTTGAGTGAGAGAGGACTGCATCCACGGGAAGCACACAGGTTCCTGGAAAACACTGGCAACATTGTTCCTAGCTTGTAGGAACATACATATTACTTCTTTCTAAAAATCATGAATACAAATTAAACTTACTTATTTGGATGTTTAAAAAATACATTGTATGAAATTCTTGAAGAATCAATAAAAATACTTTTAAATAGAACAAAAAAAAAATCTTCCCGTTTCTTTTCTCTCCTTCAAATGTCTTAAATAAAAATCCCAAAGTCCCTAAAACCTGATGAGTCATTCATACTTTGTATGACCATAGGCTTAACCTTTCTGGGATGTATTTACTTTCTCAATGAGGGGCTTATTAACTAAATAAGTTACTTCACTGGTAAGTTCAAGAGGGACTATAGTAACCTGTGTCCTATAAGAGAGCACAAAATACGTTCAACTTTAGATAGCTCACGGAGAGTGTCTTTACAATGGACTGATTGCAAAGCCTCACAATCAAACAAAGAGAAAGAACCAACTGCAAACAGCATCATCACCAGAGCTGCCACCAGCCCCTAGACTCAAAGGGACAAAGGAAAGAAGGGTCCCAGAATCTAGAAACAGCCACAAAGAATCAGCCTCTTCAGGGGACAAATTACCTGATGCTAAGCAAATGTAGGAATGACCGTTAAGATATGGACATCACTAACCTTGCAACCAAAGCTTACTGATTATAATGCAAACACGATCACTGATCCTTGTGCTCCCCTGAGCATAATGACCTAATCCCTCGAAAACTGTCCTTGCCCTTCACCTAAGATAGTGTATGAATCATACAGATTTTTTACATATCAAAGTCCTGCAAGCCCTGTGCTTATCTCATTAAGAACAACTGAGGTCTGTGTGTGTTCTGGGTCTAGGGATCTAGACAAGGTAAGGGTGGGTCTGGCTTTTGTTTCCCAATTTCATGCTGCAGATAGCATTTTAATAAAAAAAAAAAAAAAATAGCAAGCCTGTGATGAGAGCACAGTTCCAAGAGACATCTGAAAAAACAAGCGCTTTTCAGATCAGGCCCACTTGGACTTTATGAATACCGGGCTCTTGCTTTATTAAGGTATAACCATAACATGGCTTAGAAATCCCACAAGCAGGATGACTAGTTGGTCTGAGACAACCTGAGACAGGATGTGGAAATAAAAGCCTGATTTCCTTCCTTCCCTAGAGTCTCCTGCTGGGACTCCCACTGAGCCAGCCCCTGGGAGCAGACTGGGGAGTGGGAAGAGGCCTAGGAGATGTTCCCAGGCTGGAGCATCTACTTCGTCCTCTCTGGCCCCAGCCTTTCTGCTCTCGTCATCACCCCCAGTGGGTCCGGAATCAGCAACTTTGCACAGAATTTTTTTTTAATTTTTTTTAAGTTTTATTTTACGTGTTCAAGTGTTTTGCCTCTATGCATGTATGCTCACCATCCGGGAGCTAAACTTGACCCTCTGCAAGAGCAGTCAGTACTCTTAACTACTGAGCCATCTCTCCAGCCCCCACAAAACACCATCTTCTGGGAGAGGAATTTGCTTTTATTTTTCTTTTCCAGTTTTTGAGACACAGTCTCACTACGTAGCTCTGACTGGCCTGGAATTCACTATGTAGACCAGTTTGGTCTCAAACTCAGAGATCCACCTGCCTCTGCCTCTGGAGCACTGCTATTAAGGCATGCATCACCACGGCCTGGCGAATATCTAAAGTTTTTGAGTTCCTAAAAGAATAAAATCCTTTGTGTCCTCTCTCCTCCCAACATACACCTTGCTCTGCCTTAAAAACGAGTCTGCTTTTGAGCATCCAGCAAGAGAAGTCACTGGGAAAGATAAAACACTATTTGGGCACACATGCATATCTTACAGTCAGCATCTTTGCAGGGAAGGCGTTTCCTGTGAAGCCACAGTTCTCCATGCTTTGGGTGGGAACAAAGAAACAAGCAGAACATAAATTTCACAGAGAAAAGGAACCCAAGAGCCTGATTCAAACCTCAGGAAAAGGGCTCTCTAGGTGCAAATGGAGACTGTGACTCACACTGCAGGCAGGATATGCAAGTGGAGAAGGAGACTGAATTCAAGCACACACCATGTAAATCCTGCTCTACTGTCAGTTCACATAGGAAGGTCAATGCTAAATACATTTTGCATACAACACAAAGTGAAGGAACTGCACTGAAGGCAAAAAGAATGGAAAAGAAGGAAAGAAAGAGTTGGTAGTGTGAGCCTTGCAGCGGTCACCACTGTCTGTGTGAAGATGGGTCAACAGTATCTCAGATTCGCAAGTGCAGAGAAGCAGATATAAACAGGCTATCCTCATACTGGATGAGGCTAATCTTCTGAGACATGGTAAATGTACCGAACACGGGGAAGTGGGAGCGAGGCCTGGGACAACACACAAACTGAATTTGTTCTTCTAGAGCTTCAAAATAGAGTGAGGATAAGACATGTGAAAATGCATGTGTAACCTTGGAAAACAGTTCTCTTAGGATGTGTTTTTGGGTTTCAACTTGTCTGGTACTGAATGGAAAATACAAAAATTTATGGATATAATGTAGATATACAAAAAATTGAAGAAAACTTATTAGGAATTTGAGCAGCATTCAAATCCTTTTTAGATACTTTTAACCTCTTTGTGATGCAAGATTTAGCACCACAAAAGGACAGCACGA
This sequence comes from Eospalax fontanierii, assembly GCA_035773235.1. Classification (NCBI taxonomy): domain Eukaryota; kingdom Metazoa; phylum Chordata; class Mammalia; order Rodentia; family Spalacidae; genus Eospalax; species Eospalax fontanierii. The sequence continues at coordinate 63,453,290 of CM069539.1, read as the reverse complement.
AGGGCCAGTTTCATACCCAGGAGACTCAAATCTCAGGTTCATTCCAAGAATAGGATCTTGATTCTTCTTTTCTCTTTGGGAAAGAATGAGACACTATCATAAAAACTCTTACACCTTTTTTTTGATATTGTTAAGAGGTCTTCTTGCCATTCTCTATGCCCAAAAGCAAAGTTTCTTATCAGCTTGCTTTTCCTCCACCCTCTTAACAGAGGCGTGAGCACGTTCTCAGGCTGACTGATACTTGCTATTCACAGTATCAGTATCCAACAATCCTATCCCAAGATGAGACAGAGCATTTGTTAATGTGCCAAGGTCTCTAATTTTCTTAGGAAAGTTCAGGAAAGAAAAACAGTCATATTTTAAGGACACAGAGTATCATGGGTACCTTGGGAAATTATCCAGTTATTTGTCTTGTGTGTGTGAATGTGTGTGTAAGAGAGACAGAGACAGAGACAAAGACACAAAGAGATAGAGAGACAGAGACAGAGAATGGGGCATATACAGATTTGTGTACATGTGTTCATTTGTATGTACACGCATGTGCACACACCTTCACATGTCTGTGGAAGCCAGAGATCAACCTCAGGTATCATTTCTCAAAAGTCTTGTTTTTTGAGACAAAGTCTCTGACTGGCCTGAAACTCTTCAAATAGCCTATGCCAGCTGGCAACCAAGCTTCAGGGTTCCTCTCATCTCCACCTTCCCAATGCTGGGGTTAAATGCATATGCCCAGCTTTTTATGTGGATGCTGAATGCTGAAGATCCAATTCAGATCCTGGTGCTTATTGACTAAGCTGTCTCCCAGGCTTTTTTTTTTTTTTTTTTTTTGTACTTAATGTGAACTGATCCAGGAATGTCTGTATTCCAATATGGTGACAAAAATGACCCACGATTTCATTTGAGGTAAAGCACTAGTTGCTCTTGCACAGGATCCAGATTCAGTTCCCGGTATCCACACAGCTAACAACTGTCTGGAACTAACTCCAGTTCCAAAGGATCCGATGCCCTTTCTGGCCTCTTCAGCCATTGCACACACAGGTGCGCTTACATGCAAACAACACACACATATAAAATAAAAATAAATAAACTTTAAAAAGACAATCATCACAAGTTACACTTGAGTTTTAATACTAGTAAAAGTAATCAACTAGTGCTACAAGTTTAAAATTGTGTGATGGGCAACGTTTGGGAGAATCTAGGATCAGTGGATTAGTGCCCAAGACCACAGAGTGTTTTTCATCAACATTTTTCTGGATTTCCCTTCAGGAGCAGTGAGTTTCATGCGTGCATACTAGAGAATGGCCCACTGACAGCCTGTTGCAGAGGAGGCAATGAGAGAGAAATGGCCAAACAAAGGAAGGAACAGGAAATGACCAGGTTCTCCAATGTTACAAAAACAGGCAGTTAATTCTCAATTTTTTCAATCTCTTATTAACTCTGACCTGTGCACTCACTTTTTTTTTTTCAGCTTCTTAGTGCCATGGGGATAAGCTTTAGCCAAACCAGAAATATCTGCCCTAATAAAGGTCCACTATAGACTCATTGAGAGCAGGTCTGTTTTTAATATTGAAATAGAGGACCCAGAGAGATGTCTTCATGGACGGATTTCCTGTTCTTGATTACACTGCATGGTTTGGGTTCTACTCTAAGCCCAGATTAAGAGATTTAATCAGTTTTGTTTTTAGAAGAGAAGAAAAGAACTAAGTCACACTTCTCTTCCTATTCAATTTAGAATCATAGAATATTTACAATATTTACAAACCAGCCTTGTATTGCCAGAATTTTTAAAGTCAAAGCCTGGGCTCTCGCAATCCCAACAAGCTAGGCTCGGCCATCTGAGCAACAATTAAAAGGACAAGTAATAGCAGAAATCACAGGAAGGAGGTTTATTCAACGTGGCCCCATTGGGAAGAAGGCAAATAAAAGAGTGTGGTCCTGCCCATCACTGGCACATCATTGTCTTGGCTCCATTCTCTTCTACAAGAAGGCTATCTACCTGGCTTCAGAGCTTCAGTGTTTCCCAAGATCAGATTCCTGCAGAAAGTTTAGTTCTTTGAGGTCTGTTGTTTTCCTTGTCTGACAACACAAGTATTACTATCTCTCTTTAAAATATTATATCTACTCCTAGGGACTTACATGTTCCGTAAGCTTTACAAGAAATACCTTAATCCAACAATTCACTTGTTATAGTAGTAATAAAGGCCTGTCAAGAGAGAAAACTCTTTCTGGTCAAGAGAATAGAACCTCTGACCTAACTGGAGACCTAACATTCTAGTTCAGCTGAGTATATTGCCTGGCCAAGGAACCACTTCTAGAAAAGCGGGATCACCTTAAATCATTCTAAAGAGATAGGCAAAATAATTAGTCCTTTAAAGAGACAATGTACATTTTCCTTCCCAGAATCTCCCCCGTAAACACGATAGCTTACCAGGCTGCAGACATATAACTTCAAAAGTCTGCTTGCTTTTCTGAATTACTCAGAAAAGCGTAAATATTCCTTTTCTTCTATCTTTTTTCTAAGCATGTGTTCCTTAATTCTTTAGGCTTCTCCAACACTTTAGCTTTTCTTACTTTCTCTAAAGTTCCTCTCTCCTCCCCACCGTGGGGCCTCTAGTCTACCAGGTGTCTGACTTCCAAGGTGGCTTAAGTGGCATGACTTTTTCCTTCTGTCCTCCCCCAGGCAGCTGCTAGGATTTACAACTTGCCTTCCCTGAGGGTTTTTCTTTTAAATCCTAATAAAATAGCCAGCAAGCTTCTGTTTGTATCCATTCTTAAATTCTTTTATTAGGGAGATTTTAAAAAATCCCAAGACAGCACCCAGATTTCTGCAATGCATTAGTTACTTCTCTGTGGCTATGACAAAATACCACGGCCAAGGCAATTTATAGAAGTAAGAATTTATTGGACTTGTTGGTCCAGAGGGATATGGGTCCATCATAATGGAGGAGGTATGGCAGGAGGCAACTGGAACAGAAAGCTGAACATTCACATCTTCAAGCAGGCACTGGAAACAAGAGAATAAAACTGGAAAATGGGATGTGGCTATGAACTCACAAAGCCCACCCCATGACATGTCTCCTCCCAAGGCTGCACCTCCCAAATCCCCACAAACAGTGCCTACCAACCAAGGCCAAATGCTCAAATACTTGGATCCCATGGGGGGTATTCCTCATTCAGACCACCACACCTGGTTTCATCTGGCTACTACAAATGGATCCCAAAGTTCCAGTAACACATGGTGCTATCAGGAAAGATTTTGTCCTTGGAATCTTCTTACATTCATGAAAGGTGATTTTCAAATGTCTTAGGTTAAAGAAGTGAGGAGAAGAGAAAAAAAGTTATGAGCTCTCTCTCATTTCTGCCAGACCAGATACCATGTGAACTCTATCTTTAACTTATTTTAGTGAAACGTCCATCACAAAAAGCTTTGGGTGAGTCGATTCAAAACGGTGATATCTCAAAAGACAGTATTGTTTATTTCAGGATTTTTCAACTGTAACAGTCTAAAGCTTTGAAGATTTTTTTAAAATCCATTTATTTTTATCTTATGTGTATGAGTACCTTGTCTGCATGTAGCTAAATGCACCAAATGCATGCAAAGCCTGCAGAGAGTGTTGGATCCCCTGGAACTGGAGTACAAGGTTGCTAGCAACCATGTAATGCTAGGAAGTAAACCCAAGTCCTCCCCAGGAGCAGTAAATGCTCTTAACTATGGAGCCATCTCTCCAGCCCCAACTTTGAAGATCTTAACACACAGTCACTGGCAAAGACAGTGATCAACTACCTACCCCTTTCTCACCCCAACACTAGGAAGAACTTGGAAACTTTAGTGAAGCTATAGGGTTCTATGACAAAGACACTGAATGGCAAAAGCAATCTCGCCCAGTATTTCTCAATCACATTCTCTGCAGGATCCAGAAGATCAAATGTTACAAATTTGTCCCCAAGAGAAGCTGCCGCCTCAGCCCGAAGTGGCCTACTCTACATAGGAAATTAGGCAGATCTCTAGTGTTAGACTCAAATGAGACTATGTTCTATAACTTGTAATTTTTTATTATTTAAATTAAATATTTAGTCTTTAAGTGCTTCTTACCATGAATAAAATGGTCACAGCAAAAAGACATACCATATTCCCTGTCCAAGTTAAAGTGGAGGTAACCAATTTTCATTTTTATTTTATGTTATGAGTGTTTTGCTGGCAAGTATGTAAGTGCACCCATATTATGCAATGTCCATAAGGGTGTCGCATCCCTGGAACTTGAGTGATGGACAGCTGTTAGTCATGAGGGTGCTGAGAACTGAACCTGGGGCCTCTGCAAGAGCAGCCAGTGCTCTTAACCACTGAACCATTTATCCAGCCCCAATACCCAGCTTCAGAAACAGGGTTTCAATATCTGCTCCTAGCACAGACTTGTGTTTCTTCTACTCATGATATATGCTGCCCAGCTCTCACGTATTATCTCAGCACCCTAAACTGTCTAGAATTCTCTTAGTTAAACATTATTTACCCTCCTTTAAATTACACCACTACAGCTTGGTAGGACCATTGATTGGTTTTCTCCTTTGGCACTTTACAGAGTATCCTGATACCAGGAGAGATAGTCTTCAGGGAAGAGGCTTCCAGGTCAGTTCCAGCTCAATTACTCCAACTCCTATGTTCCGAGTGTGGCCTGTCTTCAGCAATAGGTTCTTACCTTCAAATTCTCGAAGGCAGTCAAGGACTGTGGCAGTAGCCTGTGTTATTCTGGTAGTCTCCTAGACAACTCTGACCAACAACTCAAAGGGTGGTTTCCCTTGCCTGACACGGATTTTTGTTATATAACCTTTAGCTATACATATACACTCATATATATATTTGATGTGTATCTTACATCAAAGTACCTCCCTTTCCTCATTCCCCCGTGATACACTGGCAAAGAAAACCATCTCCATCAGTGCAGCAGTAGCACTTTTATCTTGAGGTATCAACAGCTGTCTAATTATAATTAAGGCCTGCCCAGTAAGAGGGTACTTATGTATGGTACTTTAAACATAGTCGAATATGCAGTAGCCAGAGAAGTCATAGAGCCTAGAGAAAAACCTACTTTTACCACATCCTGAGACCAACATAATTTCTTACTCTATTCTAAATATGCATCTTCATTTTCACAGACAAGTACACCTTCCACCCCTCATCAAAGAAGCTTTTTTTTGCAACAGATGGAGACTCTTGCAGAGCATCACAACTGGTCAAATGCAGAGAAGATGTGTGAGATGCTTAGCCCTAGGTGACACATCTTCAATGCAACCTCTGCAAATAAGGTGACTGCATCTTTCAACTCTCACCAAAGAGGTTTCCTTATGTAGCAGATAGTGATTAACATAAAACCCACAACCGGCCACTGTACAGAGAACAAGAGGCCACAGTATGCAATCTGTGAATAGAATGACCATTTCAAACTTCTGCCTCCCAAGGCTCAGGGATCATTGCAGAAGAGGGAGCAGAAAGCTTGTAAGAGCCAGAGGTGAGGGATGACCACAAGAAAACAGAGTTTTCCAGAAAGCTGATCATTTACTCATAGGAACTCACAGCAACAGTGACAAGAGCGTACACAAGTCCCATGCAAGCTCAAAGCAGACAAAACCCCAGGATAGATGTGGCGAAGTGGCTAAGGAACCCGAACCCAGTCTAAGGAACTTTTGGCAACTGATGACCTGCGGGAGGGGGACAGACAGTCTCATACAGGGACGTGACTCTTAGTAGGTCAACCAGGCTCCAGTAAGCAAAAGTGGAGGCCATATGTCAGCCCAACGTGAACCAGAGAAAAGCATGCCATGGAAAAGTCTCCAGGCTTGTCCCCAGCACATTCACTTTTCAGGCTTCCTTCCAAGCTCCTCGTATCTCAACACTGTTCCCATTCCTTTCACCAGCTGTAAGCTAGCCAAAACCAAAGTATTGAGGTTATTTCCTATAAAGTGTTAAAATAACTTTCCCCGTCCTGGCTCCCTCTTTTCTCAGCAGAATTTCTTACTGGTTTTCTATCTTTCCTTTTGAAAACCACAATAACTGGATCTTCTCTATAGCTTGATCATTAAAGCTGGGCAGTTGGCACACAAAGAAAGGATTTTGACTGTAACGTCCAGGGCACATGTGCAACAGCAACTTTCACCCTGGAAAAGAACAGAAATTAAAATCTGGCTCACAGCTGATTTGGTCCCTAGAGAGCTTCCTGATTACCCGGCCCAGACCTATTTGTCCAACTTCAGAGTTTTCTTTTTTATCACCTTCACTTCACCCCTCAACTGAAATTTTGCAGGTTTCTTCCTTTGACTCTTGAGACATTTTCTTCCTTTTCAATTCCTTCTTTAGGACTCAAAAGTCAAGCAATGGATACCATTCCTCAGGCCTAAGATAGACTATTTCTTGCATTTATTTTTCTGTCCATATCAAGAAATTGTACATTACAATAAATTTGGGGTTTGTTTATTTTCAAGATTCAGACTAATTATAAACTTATTTCATCCCTCTTTTTCTAAACCCTTTCTCCTTGATACCAACAAAGTCACCAACTACCATGTTAAGCGTTGTCATTTGATCTTCTAAAACCAGAACCCCAAAACCGTATGGGACTCTGTTCTGAAGTCTAGTATAAACAAAAGCCAATACTTCCCTGTCCTTTCCATGAAGGTCTCCTTTTAATGATCCTTTTGTTGTTAAATATGAAATTGAAGCAGAAGAGGAGGCGCACACCTTCGATCCCAGCACTAGGGAGGCAAGGGCAAGGGGACCTATGTGAGTTCAAGGCCAAGCAGATCTACATAGTGAGTTCCAGGCCATCTGCGGCTACAGGGAGACCCTGTCTCAAAAAGATCAAGAAAAAAGTTTAAAAGAAAAAAGTGGCTAACCCCCTTCTCTTCCTTCATGCCAACATTAGACTGAAATTTTGTTTTCTGAAGAGGTTTTTTTGTTTTGTTTTTGTTTTTAAGTCTGAACTTCAGAATACCAGGTACAATTAAGAACAGATAATACTGAAAACAAACTGGAAGTTTAGGCAAAATTTTGAATTCTTAAGGCTGAAATTCTTGTCCCTACTTGACTCCCATAATATTGGCTGCTGAGAACAAAATTCTACACTGAGGATGCGGTACCCTCTTGCGTAATCAACTCTCTCAATAAAAAAGGCCCAAAGAAAGTAACATGCGAGTTTCCAACAACCCAGAAATCATCCTGCAGTAAAGCCCATCAGCAAGACCTATCAGGAGCAGTTTCCACTCAACCTTTCAGAGGCCCACGGTCACTTTTGACTAAGTTTAGATGATTAACAACAGGGGCAGCTAGGCGGAGGGGCAATCTCAAGAACCTGATGGTAGGCGCATGTCTGAAACTCCAGCTGGGGTGGTGGGTGTCAGAGGCAAGAGGAAGATCAGAAGTTCAAGGTTATCTGAAGCTACACAGGGAATTTGAGATCTGTCATAAAATGAGGGTCAGATACTGACAGGAAAAAAGCAACTAAGAAAAAGAGAAAGAAAAAAAAATATATATATATATATATAAAAGATGAGAAAAAATATTAAAACTATGAAACTAAGGCTATTTTTAAAGAAATATTCAGATCATAAGTAAATATTACTTGGAAATTAACAGGATAGTAATGCAAATAAAAAATTAATAAATAGTAGAAAATTTTGAGAAAAGTCCATCAGTAAGTACATCAAATACATCAAAAGATGGGAAATAATAAAGAAAAAAAAAGCAATTGAGAAATATCTTAGAAAATTTAACAACCAAATAATAATTTCAGAAGGAAAGACTAGAAAGAAGAGTCACTGAAGAAGGTTTTCCAGAACCAAAGAGCTCCAGATTCCAAAAGCTCACCAGTGTCCATCACAATGAACAAAACTAAATCAAATGCGTTATTTCGAAAGCTGAGGACCCTACAATCAACGGGAAGCCAACAATTTTCCAAATGACCCTGTGGTCATGTTCCCTCTTTCAATGGGAAAAGAACTTAAACGGCATCAGAATCCTCCATTCCAGCACTGAAAATTCAAAGGAAAAATTATTCCCAACCTAAAAACACACTTAGGAGTGAAAGATGTTTCTTAAACCTTCCTTCATGAGTTCCTCTTCAGAATAGCCACTTTTCATATATATTTCCTAAGGAAAAGTCCTTACTAGTAGAAATGACAAATAAAAGAAGACCTGACCAAAAAAGAACCCTGTATTAGTGAGAGAGGATGAATTTCAATTCATCAGCAAGAAAGAATCATAGGAGCACAGCATGGAGTGGCCACAAGTCAAAGGCACTATTGCAACTATGTAGGATGAGTAGATTGTGATGGCCACAGGCACTGGTATCCCAGTGTAAGTGGGAAATACAGGCAAGGTAGGCTTCATTATTCTCACCAAGAAACACAAAGAGAAGAGCAGGAGGAGCGGGAAAGAGAAAAGAACCTTAGCTCTTGAAGAAAAGAAATACCTTGCTTCGTTGCAGTTATTTCATTTGATCTATATGTATACCAAACATCACGTTATAGACCTTAAATATATAAAATGTTTGTGAAAAGCAAACAGAAAAACAAGTCACTGGAGAATATACACATGATTCATTTATATGAAGTTCTAAGTACACAAAATTAAATATATTGTTTAGAAACAGAATAAAGCTGGCATGATGTTAACCCAGTAGGCAGAGAAAGGGAGGCAATAAGATTAGAAAGGAGTATACAGGGGACTTTGGAGGTCAGAATAATGTTTGTTCCTATAAACTGAGAAGACAAGAATTCCTGTTGGATCTTGATTTAGACCTCTGCTGAGTTTATAACACACTTTGCCCCTGCTTGCTTTTTTCATACAGAGACTTTGAGAAAGCAAAGTACACTTGGATTGTCTTTTGTTAATATTCTCTTCACATAAAAATGAAAATACATAATTTTCTTTAAAAGATGTGATGCTAATATTTGAGAGTCTGAGAAGCATGGGTGTGAAACTGGTCATGAGTGGTCGTGTTTAAAATACATTAGTCGATAGTCTCATCTTCTCATCTACAGCATAGCAACTTAGAGGAGTTAAAGGCAGGTGTTTATTCATTTTATTTTATTTTTTTACTTTATGTGTATGAGTGTATTGCCTGCATGCATGTAAGTGCACCAGTGTCTGCAAAGGATGTCAGAAGAGGGAGTTGGATTCCCCTGGAACTGGAGTTACAAATGAGGGTGCTGGGAATTGAACCCAGGTCCTCTGTAAGAGCAGTCAGTGAGTGCTCTTAACTACTGAGCTATCTCTCCAGCCATTAGAGATGTTAATTCTTATTGAAAGGTATTAACTAATTCATTTAGGTGAAAAATTGCAGTAAGAAGGAAATACCTAGATTAATTGTCATGATTTAAGTGAATATAAAATTTTAGACCTAAATCCACCCCAGGTAAGAAATGTGAACTTTTAATAGCAAGCTATTGCTGAAAACTAAAACCTATTTCTATATTCGTAACAAATGCACTGTAGTTTCTTCAGCTAACAAATTAATATTTGTGTGAGCTTTGTAGTAAAAAAAAAGGAGCTCCTGATTACAATTAGCTATCCAGAATTTTATGGCTAGAAGTTGAAGAAAACAGAGTTTCTGCCAAAATAGCCTCCTGCCCAGGTGCTGAACCAATTAACTCTCGAGCAATCAGCAGTAAAACTAGTGATGGTGATTTTTCTGAAGCTTTATATGTAAGGGGACAGCTTGGAAAAATAAAGATGAAAATTTGTTTTCATAACTGAGAGTGTTTAAAATCCTGAGAGACTGTTTGAATGCCTTGCTGAAATACACATAACACTTGAAACTCCCTGGTGGTCTGATAGTTAAAGATCTAGGCAGTCAACACAGACACATTTTTTTTCTTAGATGTAGCAAAAAAAATTTTAGATTATAATGTGTAATTTGTCTGTCTATAGAGTACCTATTGAATAAGTTCATTTGTGTAAGAAGACCTATTCAGACATGAAGTTGGCTACTAAAATATTTCATCCAACAATATCAAATATCAAAATAGTCTTATCAAAAAAAGAATTACAACTACACTGTCTTTTTAGAGTAAATAAATAAGAAACTTGTCAGCTACTAACAGTTTTTGTAAGTCAGTTCCAAACAAGAAAATGTGTCATGGTACTATTCTCTCTCACTTTTCTTTATATATACTATTTTATGAATGCTTTGAGAATTTTATGCATATATAAAATGAATTTGATCATATGGCCCCCTAACTCTTCATAACTCCTCCCAGACCTGACCCACCTCCCCACCTCCTTCCAACTTCATGTCCTATTTTTTGTTCTTTTATTTAACCCACGAGTCCAACTTCTGTTGCCCATGTCCTCCTGGGTGTGGGGCTGTCCACGGGGCATAGTTGGTAGAAGCGTGGCACTATTTTAATAATTTCATAAATGACTTCATGGTTACAAAAAGGGAGAGAATGATTATTAAGTGTGAAGAAACAAGCACAGAATTTGGAAGCAAAGTTTCCAGGTTTCTGCAGAATGAAGCATCTGGATTTGCCAGTCACAGGAAGCATTCTAAAATGATCTCTCCCTTTATGTAAATACAGGGTTTGTAGACATTTTTCTGAAAAAATCTACTACTTTTTAAACCTAATGTTGAGTAAGTCTGCCTCTACTTCCTTCTTTTTCCTTAGTAGCTTTGTAATGATTAACAGAAAGGAAATTAAGGGACTGGAGAGATGGCTCAATGGTTAAGAGCACCTCCTACTCTTCTAAAAGACCCAAGCCAAGTTCCCAGAACCCATCCAAGGTGGCTTACAACCACCTGTAACTACAGCTCCCGGGAATCTAGCACCCCTTTTGACTTCTGTGGGTACTGCATTCACACACCCAAACCCATACACAGACACACACATTACACATAATTAAAAATAAAAGTACTTTTTATAAAGGGAAATTAAGGCCTCAAGTAGTATACTTGCCTGGGGACTCACAAGTGTGCTTACGTGGTTGCCTTGCTAATGTTGGTTTCATAGCACGAAATAGCCACTTGATCTGATTATACTTTGTAGGATTTGGAATAGATGCTAAAATCTACCTATCCTTTCACAGATGATTTAATAGGTACTATTGAGTTTTGTTGCATATTATACTTGGTTCTGATTGGACAGAAATTACCTCAGGAATATAGTTCCAATAAATAAAGTCCAAAGGAAGAAATGGATGGACGATTAAGCAAAATAAGAATTAGATGGAAACTTCAAAGTCCCCATCGGCTCTAATTTTGACACTGCAACAGAATGAAAACAATAGCTAATCTCAACTAGAGAAGCAACAACTATAAATAGATTTTTGACGAATAACAAAAACAGTCGACACAGTGGGTCATCACACGGCAAGGCAGAGGAAGGGCCGAGAGGCAGAACACCAGAAGAGATGGGGAGTTGGGCATGTTTCTATATGGGCGGCCGCCATTCAGCCATTCGCTAACCATGCATCAAGCATGTCCTCCGGTCTGTCTTTTTGCTGACAAAGTCCCTGGCCCTGCTTTGGAAAGCTGAGAACGATGTGAGAACAAGCAGGCAGGTGAGGTGCCCTGAGGCAATAATCTTATACCGATGGTAAAAAAATGTTTTGGAAGCAAAGAGGAGAAAAGACTCATCCGTTAACCAGGGTTAACGGAGGTCATGAGATTAAGACACAGTCAAACCCACAATTTTCTCAACACAGAAGATTAAGTTTTCTGCTCAGATTCGTGTTCAGATTTCTCACATTTTCTACAGAGTGTAAAAGCTTCTCCATACCTTGAGTCTGAGTCTAAGTAGCCGCTTCACGACTTGTGAATGATGTAGATGAAGCCAACTGTTCCACTTCAGGCACCTCGGATTCAGTACACAAGTCATCAAGTCAGAACTTTTCTTCCATTTAAAGTTTTAACTAACTAAAATTCAAAACAAATATTAAACTGGAAGATAATGACCACACACACACACACACACACAGAGCTTTCGACAGGCCTTCATATGGAGGAGAGTGCAGAATTTAGTGCAGGTCAGGAGCCGAGTTCTAAAGCGCCAGGACATGGAGCTACAGCAACGGCTCGGTGGTTAGGAGCTCGCTGCTCTTACAGGGGACTCAAGTTTCGTTTCTAGCACCCATGTCAAGTGGCTCATGACCAAGATATCTGGCATTCTCTCGTGACCTCTAAGAACACCTGCACATCTCTCTCTCCTTAAGTCCTTAATTTTAGCCTTTATATAACCCTCGTTTTCCACATGCTGCAGCCAGCAAAGATGAAGCATGAAAAGTTCAAATTTGGAAACATCCTGGATTCTAACGTTTATTGCTCCTATAAACAGCTCAGACACAACTAATACAGTTCTGGGCTTTACCTTATATTTATGTTTATAGGCATGAGAGACAACCATTACCCAACGTTTCTAGAGACAACTTAATCCTTTGACTCTAATTTAATCAGTTAAAACTTTTCATGCGGATGAGCACAGAGATTTCAATATGAAGTAGTAGTCATTTTGGATGTATATTATCACCTGTGTTGACAGGAGAGCTGAGCGATGACTGAAACTGAAATAAAATGCATGGTAAGTTCCAGCATGAATCTGGAAACAGATCTTTGCTAGCTCCAGACTAGAATGGGGAGTCCTTCAATGCCCAGCCTAGAAGAGGCGAGTATGACCAGTCATTCAAAGACACTTTAAGGTCTGCTAGAACCTGGGGGTTACCCCAAAGATCAGCATTAACTATGCTAACATTAGCTCATTCAGCAACAATCTATCTGCTAAATATTCATATTGAGAGGAACAAGCCCTCTCCTCTGCCCTCCTAAAGTTACTGAGATGGACAGGGACAAAAAAGAGTAGAATCAAAGGCCTCCTGCAGAAGTGACTTCTCTCTATACATCTTCAAAGTTTTCTTGCATTGCTGAATATAAACAGCCACCCAGAGTAAACAGGAGAGTAAACTGGGAAAGCTAATAACCCTAGAATCCTTTCTTTGTCCCATTTGGACTACAGTCTCCTTCATGATTATGTCCCCAGCTCTAACTTCCCACCCACCTCCTTCCCAGAGTTGTCTGGCCACAGTGACAGGTATCAGTGAGGGGTGACAGGAGCTGAGTCCCAGGATGAGGAAGATGATAAACACATGGTGATATTTGATGTGAATAGAATTGTTCCTCCTTCTGAATGCCTATACGTGCTTAAGTTTTTACATACAATTTTGATTATAACACACTGCAAAGAAAAATTACTTTTGAGAGCCAGCTTCATCTTGGATTCTTCTTATACGTGTTTTATGCACTGATGTCTCCATCTATAATGCAAAGACACTCTTTAAGAAAAGGATGGTAAAAATTTTGATTGTGTGAACTAGGACAGAATCTTTTCAGGGGACTAGCTGTCCATATGTTTTTCAAAGTGGAACTGTCAGCAGTACAGCAACTGCTGAATGTGCCTTGCAGAGAGGTGAGGGGGACCAGCAGGACCTTTGGGATTAAAGAAGAAACAGGCTTAAGGGCTAATGAAAAGGGGGGATTCAAATAAATTTCCAGCATCTGAAAAAGCAAAAATGAGTAAAACTTAAGGGTATGTATATACTAACATACATTTAACATTTATTCCTTGCCATGCTATATGCACAGCAGTGTCAGTTACTCACAGGAACAGGCAGGAATTACCACCTTTAAGTGCTCCCTAAGCACAAGCACTTCTCGCCTTATAACTCCTTCACTTCAGGGAGAAGAATCAAATGGAAGATCCAATGCTAGATCTTAGATAACCAAGGTAATATTGTTCTAATGAAATGGCATCTACTAAATGCTCAGTAAATGTTAGATTCCCCCCCTCCCATATTTGCTTTAAATTCTTTCTATTACATTTGATATTGCTGAATAGCATCCAAAATGTCTGGAATGTTTATACCACTTCTACAGTGAGACATGGAAAAGAAGGGGCTCTGAGTCCAAGGACATATGCGAAATAGAAAAGGTTTCTCCTACAGATCTATAATTACTTTGATGCAGATAAAGTTTTGGCTAGTATTGCACCTAAATTCTGATCTGGATTTCTTAGGTTGAGAAAACACACTTCTTGGTATTTTGCCCAGGCAGACAGAATCAAAACACGCACACACACACCACAACTTACAGCAGCACTAAGGATAGACCCTAGGGGCAAGAGTGTTATAAACCTGATCTCAAAATTGCCATCTTATATTATCTAAAATGTCTATTTTATTAGTAAAGAAAGAGAAAACCTAACACTCAGGACACTGAGGCCAGCCTGGGCTATATAGCGGGGAAGGAGAGAATGGAGAATGGATTCTGCGTGGGTAGAAGGAGAGGAAGAGGGTGAGTTGATAGAAATTGTCTTTGATATTGACTAACAAGATGAAAACTATATTGTGTGTGTGTGTGCACATGCACATGTGTGCAGGCACGCATGTGTGTGGAGGCCAGAGGACAACCTCAGATGTTATTCTTCAGGAGTCATCAGCCTTTCTGCTCAAGGCAGGGTCTTTCACTGATTGAGAACTCACCAAGTTGGCTAGACTCGATGGTGATCAAACCCCGGGAATCCACTTGCCTCTCCATCCCCAGCACTGAGTTACACATGATAGGTGTCATCATGATCAGCTTTTCAAAATGTGTTTTATGGAGATCGAATTCAGGTCCTTATGCTTGCATGTAAAGCACTTTACTGAATGGGCCACCTCCTCAGTCCCCAAGGCAAAAACTTTAAATCAGCTATTGCAAATATATTTAAATAACTATTGAAGGTCCTGTTCAATGAATTAGAAAAAATAAAAAGCTATGTCTCATCAAATAAATAATATCAATAAGAAAGCAGAAATAATTTCAAAAAAGTTTAATTGAAAATGGTACAGTTTTAGTGAAAACATTAATCTAAACATCCGAAAAAATCTCAAGAAAATTAGTAAAATGAGCTCAAGGAGATCTACACCAAGACACATTACAGTCGAGTTATCCGAAGTCAAAAACAAACAAACAAAAAGAAGACATATTCTATCAAGAGAAGTGCTGTGGCTGACCAAAGGCAGTGCAGGTTCACTCACCAATGAAGCTGCCTCCTCAGAAACACAGGACAGAGAGGTGTGGAAGCCTGAGAAACTCAGGTTTGATTAGGAAAGAACAGGCTGAGAGACTCTGCAGTGGGAGCCCAACTGAGTCTACTGCACCAGAGGTTTACCTTCATATCTTTTCATTCTCCTTCTCTCTCTCTCTCTCTCTCTCTCTCTCTCTCTCTCTCTCTCTCTTCTTTCTTCCCTCTCTCTCTCTCTCGTACACACACACACACACACACACACACACACACGAAACACTGCTCCATCTCCTCACCAGCAGCCACTACCACAACCAAAACCAAATATTTTACCTGTGTTTTAGTTACAAACACCAGGTTGCTGTTCCCCCATGAACATGCGGCACCTCTAAATTGATTTGTGCCAAAAATCTTACAACACTGTGGACTCCAACACTTCATTGACTGCATCTTAATGCTTTCTAACTGCCCACTTTCCTTGTCAGGACACAAGGATTCAGTGTTTAAACCAAGCTTGGCTCACCGATGCTCTCTTTGAACACAGATTCACAGCAAGCCATTTCCCACACAGAGTCTTTCAGTTCACAGCTGCTATCAGAATATGTGGAAAGACTTGAAATTGTGGCAACTGAATCTACCAAGTACTCAAATGCAGGCCTTCCTGCAATCAAGTCTGATGCGTCCTAGAGACACAACAGTGAGCACCTAACCTCTAAATACCCCATTGGCAGAGAAGTGAGGACGGGGAAGCATCAAAATCGAATGACTTTTAGAACAATGTGGATGAACCTGGCAAACATTAACCAAGTGACATAAGCCAGGCACAGAAAGCCATGTACCACATAATCTCACTTTTATGAGGAATCTGAAAAAGTTGAACTTTGAGAAGCCAAGAGTAGAATGGTAGTTACCAGAGTCCTGGGGGGTAGAATGTGGGGAATGTACCTGTCCGAGGGTACAAATTTCAGTTAGGAAGAAAGGATTCAGAGATCTAGGAAACAGCGCGATCTTCTCTGATAACATAATAATATAGTGAAAATTTAAAAATAGCTAAAAGATGGTTTATTTACTTATCTGTATTTTTTGAGATAAGATCTTACTAGGTACCCTCGGCTGACTTGGAACTCCTAGAACTCCCTAAGTAAACCAGACGGGTCTCAAACCCAGAGAGATCTGCTTTCCTCTGACTCCCACGTGCTGGAATTAAAGGTATGTGCCATCATGCTTAGTCCAGTCCACTGTGGGTGTTGCCACCCCTGGCCCGGTTGTTCTGTACTGTATAAGAAAGAAGACTAAACGCCTGGCATGGTGGCACATGCCTTTAATCCCAGCACTCGGGAGGCAGAGGCAGGAGGATCTCTGTGAATTCAAGGCCAGTCTGGTCTACATAGTGAGTTCCAGGACAGCTTGGAATATAGGGAGACCCTGCCTCAAAAATAAATAAATAAAATAAGAAATCAGACTGAAAAGAGGCCAGAGGAGCAAATCTATAAGCACCGTTCCTCCACGGCCTGTGCCTTCCTGTCTCCAGGTTCCTGCCCTGAGTTCCTAGTTTGGACTCCCTTGGTGATGAACTGTGACCTGGGAGATACCAAATAAACCTTCCCAAGCTGGCATTTGTCAGAGTGTTTTGTCACAGCAATTGAAGGTAAACTAGAACAACATCATTACCACCAATCAATCATCATCATCATCATCATCATCATCATTAAAATCCCAACAAGGACTTCTTAGAATGAGGCTCTATACTAAAATCATCACACAAATAGATGCACTTGCTCATAGATTACCATTAGTCCATTACACATATTTCCGTGTGATTGCACCATATACTTCCAGCATCACATTATAATGCTATATTAATTGAAGTATGGGGACGTAGATCCCATGTGCTTTTCTCTACTGGTGTCCCCAAGAGACTCAGGATGAATAAACCTATTGTGGGTAGATGGCTTAATCTTCTCTGGTGCAAAGGAATGGTGAAAGCAAAAGTCAAGGGCAGACAGAAGCTTTGTTGACATAAAGTAGGGGAGCTTAAGGGGTAAAAGATTAAGTTAATCAGGCATAGGTGACAGTAGCTTTACAAGTAGAAAAACAATGCAGCAGGCCCAGCTTCTCAAACCTAGAAAGACACAAGGATAGCTCCTTTCCGATAGTCTTGTTTTAATTGGCAAAGATGATATAAGATCAGCTTAGACCTGAAATTTGCACTTTTGAGACAATATTGATGTGGGTGGTGAAATTCTCACTCTGTGCTGTGGAGAACTAGTTTGTAGGAAACCGGAACTCTTTCAGATATGACTCTGGGATGGCCATACCTGGACAAAGCAGGAACTGCCAAGCCATTCCTGGGTCCCTGCCCTGGTGCTCACCTCACACCTGCCCTCCTCCTTGCACTGTTCCTTCAGATGGAGATTTCTTCTTAGCACTAGTTGATCCACAAGATTTTACTTTACCCTCTGTTCAATCTTTAAATAACTAAGTATCACTGTATGGTGATACAGTCCTGTCATTTCAGTATAGGGAACAGAGGCAAGAGGATCCCTGCAAGTTCAAGGCCAGCATGGCCAACATACCAAGTTCCAGACTAGCCAGAGGTATTTATAAATGCCCCATCTCATAAAAAGAAGAAATTATGGGGCTGGAGAGATGGCTCAGCAGTTAAGAGCACTGGCTGCTCTTGCAGAGGACCCAGGTTCTCTTCCAGCGCCCACATGGCAGCCAACAACCATCTGTAACTCCAGTTCCAGGGCATCTGACCCCCTCTTCTGACCTCCACAGGCATTGCACAACACAGGGGCACTTAGATACATGCATACACATAAAATAAAAATAAATTTTAAATAAAGACCAAATTATGACAAAATACAGTTTTGTACAGGTGAAGAACAAGCAAAGACTGGCACATCTGTCTGGACTGCTGCTCAGTCCCATGGACACAGACCCAGAGTAACAGCTCCCAGGGACAGCAGCTTCCCACAAACCTTCCCATGAGCTATCTTCACAGGCTGCTTGGTATTCCCATACAGGGCCAACCTGCTTTCCTGCATTATACCTATCAAGGCAACTGCACAGTGGTTCTCTGCTTGCAGACGTCCCTTTCTCCCAGCTCCTCTCAAACTGCTGTTAGGCCTAATTCTGACAATAGACCCTCCTTCCACCATGCTCACAGCATGGTCGACCTTGTGCCTAGAAAACGATGGCTACCCAGACAAGAAGGAAAATTGTTTCTGGTTTCTTCTGCTCAGAGACTCCCCTGGGCATATAGAAGACTGTTCCTAGACCCTTCGGAGGTGACACAGTATGTCATTGGCCCTCCTGTGCCTCTGTCCTGGCCCCACCTAGATTCCCCAGCCTTCAACATGGGTTTGGGCCAGGGCATATGGTTAGCAGTGCCTTTCCCAGCTCCCACCCCTCAATGAACCTGCCTCTACTCAGGTCCTCATGTCAGAAGTTATCATCGGCTTATCCCATCAACTCACCCAATATCAATAGTCTGAGGATCACTTCCTTCTCCATCTGTCCCACTTCCACAGCAAAATCAGTAGTTATGTGTATTTTCTGGAGTCCTATACTGTCTCAGCAAAGGGGGTTCTATTCTGATGAGACCCCCAGTCCAGTCTATATCATTTCAATAAGCTGATACAAATAGGCCCTTCTAAATGTTAAGCCTGGGATCTAAATAATAAGCTTTGCTGTCTCCTGTAGCCCACAACTAAATCAATTCATTTCAATAAAAGATTATTTCCCTTGCAAATATACTGTGCATTTGATAGGAGTCAGTCCTGAAAGGGATTGTTTTACTCCAATTACAAGTCTCAAAAGATCATAATAATGACCAAAATGATCAACAACATTCTGAGAAGTTTCCACATAAAAAGAGAAAAAAATCTTAAAATTTATATGGAACCACAAAGACATTACACAGCCAAAATAATATTAATAAAAAGCAAAATTAGATATGTAACCCTTTCCAATTTCAAATTATATATATATTTAGAGCTAAACACAGCTCAGGGTTAGAGTTTTTGTCTTGTGTGCATAAGGCCCTGGGTTCAATCTGTATGTGTGATATATGAAATAAATTATAGCAATAAAAAAATGATATGGTATTGACATAAAGGCAAACATATACACAACCCAAAAATAAACTCAACAATAGATTGTTAAATAATTTTTGTCAGGGGTGCCAAGAATACACAATGGAAAAAACTCTCTTCAATAAGTAGTGCTGGGAGAAATGGATATGCACCCACAAAAGTATGGACACTTAGCTTGCACAAAGTTAAATTTAAATGCGCTGATGATTTAAACATAAGAGCTGAAACCATAAAACTCATAGAGGAAACATAGAAAGTGTCTTAACTGTTGTCTTGACAATGATTTTTTTTTTAATATGATATCTAAGCACAAGGGATGGACTAGAGAGACAACTCAGTTTAAGAGAACTAGTTGCTCTTGCAGGGGACTCAGGTTCAGTTCCCAGCACCCAAATGGCAACTCACAACCAGTACCTGGAGATCCAGTGGCCTCTTCTGGCTTCTGTGGGCACACACATACAGTGCACCTACCTACATGCAGGCAAAATATACACATAAACATAAAAATGTATCCTGTTTTAAAGCACATTCAACAAAAGCAATAATTTTATAACTGAATTACATCAAAACAGTCTTTTACCCAGCAACATAAGCAATTATCGACATTACTAGGCAATCTATAGAGTGGATGAGACAATGCTTGCAAATTATGTATCTGATAATGGGCTAATATCCAAAATTTTTAAGAATCTCCTACAATTCAACAGCAAAACAAAAAATCCAAAATAGCCCAGTTAAAACTGGGCAAAAGATCTGGAAAAACAGATGTTTTTCCAAAGGGGATATAGAAATAGACAAAGGTCTGCAGGATCCAACATCACTAATCATCAGGAAAATTCAAGTCAAAAGCACAGTAAAAGATCACATCACCCTTGCTAGAATAGCTATTGTCAAAAGGACAAAGGATGAAAAACAACAGTGAGGGTTTGTACAGTCCTCAAAAAATTAAGGATAGAACTACCAGATGACAGCATTCTTCTTCTTCTCCTCTTCCTCTTCCTCCTTCTCCTCCTCTTCCTCTTCCTCCTCCTCCTCCTCTTCCTCCTCCTCCTCTTTTCCTTCTTTCTCCTTCTCCTTCTTCTCTGCCTCCTCATCCTCTTCCTTCTCCTCATCCTCTTCCTCCTTCCTTCTCTACCCCCTTCCTCTTCTTCTTCTTCCTCTTTTTCTTCTGGACATCTCTCCAAAGGAAAGAAAATCATTGTGTCTAAGAGGTATCTGTATCCCCATGTTCTCTGCAGCATTTTTCAGTCATTAAGATGTGAAAAGTCCTAAGCGCCAATCAAAAGATATGAATAGATAAAGAAAATAATTTGTATATATACAAGATGGAATACTAGTCAGTCTTCCAAGAGAAGAAATTGCTGTCATTTTTTGATAACACAGTTGTGGCTGGATGATATCACACTACTACTACTAGTGAGTCAGACACAAAGGGACAGAGACCATCTGAAACCACTCTTCTCTGGAATCTAAAATAGTCAAGCTCATATGAGCAGAGGATAGAAGGGTGCATGGCAGGATAGAAGGGTGCATGGCAGGACAGAAGGGTGCATGGCAGAGGAATGAGGAAGGCGGGAGATGGAGAGGGTTAGTCAGCTGCAGAGTTTGTTAGAGAACTAATGAACAGCATTATGTAGCTCATGATACATACTACATGCATGAAATTTACTTAAAAGGTAAACCTTAGTATTTTCAACATAAATGTGAGGTCATTAGCTTGACTGCAATATACAGATAGATGATAGACAGATGATAAATAAAAGATAGATGATGATAGATAGATAGAAGATAGATAGATAGATAGATGATAGATAGATACTAGATAGATAGTCCAAGCCATCTGTGGCCTCTGCTTGTCAGTTTACTAATAACACGGCCCAAAACCCTTTCTCCAAACCTCAGACTTCTTAGTAAATCCGCAGGATACAGTAGATCCCACACCCATGTCTACCCACTTCCCTTTCTCCCCAGCCTAGGCTCTCCCTCCCACTTTCCACTCCTGTTGCAACCAGGTAGTATAAATAGGCTCCACTGACCGTGGGACTAACTAATGCCATCCAAAATGACATGTTAAGGTCCTAATTGATGGTATAATTTGTGACCTATAAATGTGACCTTACTTGGAAGTGGTAGCCTGAGGCCGTCCTTGAGTTAAAATGAGGTTGTAATGCTTTCACACGAAGGGGGAGATGTGAAGACAGACACTGATGCAGAATGATGTGAAACTCGGAGGGATGCACATAGGGAAAATGCCGTGCAAAGGCAGAGGTGCCCAAGGAGAGCATGGCGGGAAGATGCAGACACAGCCGGAGACTACTACAGAAAGACATGGGCGGAACGGAGTGTATAGCTGAATGCTGGGCAAGAAACGCCAAGGCTGGATGTCTACTGCTAAATGCTTAGAATGGGCAAGGAATGATTCTTCTATCCAGAGTCTCAAAGGGACCATGGCACAGCTGACACCTTGATTTTTAACTTCCGGCCTCCAGGACTTTGGGAGAATAAATTCTTGTCGTTTTAAGAATTAGTCTCATAATGATCTGACTGCCACTCAAGGAAGCCTACTGAGCTAAGGCCAGAATGCTCTACAGCGCCTGCGCTATGATGATCTGAGTCCACTCGATCGCACAATGCTGCTTTCTTCATATTCGCTAACCACAGAGAGCTAAGAGGCAAAGCAGAAAACCCCACTCACTCGAAGGGTAAAGGAGGAGTCAGGAGACAGAGTTATTTTCTGTTATTTTTTCAAAATATGCCAACATCACAGATGGTATTACTATGGGTATTCAGCAGCCTCATTATTTTCTGAGATTTTAAGAAAAGCCTGAGTTTGGCGAGGGCATGAGACAGAATGAGAAATGTAGGAGAGAACTGCTCACTCCGACACCTTCAGAGTGATGTGGTCAGATATCACCTTAATATCAAATCCAGATAAGCTGGGGTCTCACCTCCCCTGAAGTATACACGGAGAAGCAAACTTTTCCTATAAAATGCCAAACTCACCCACCGAGTACTTTGGCAGAACTGTGTAGAGTTCGCACAGCACCTGCCTACATGTGTTTGGCCCAGTGCCCGCTCCCTGCTTCCCCTCTGATCAGATGCACATTTATCTGAAGCTTTTTTAAAGCCAGAAAAAAATAGAATCCCTCCTAGACCGTGCTATTTTTTAAGTCAATTCTGGACCATACACAATATTTTGTTGGTCCAGTGTTATACACTAATTCTTAGATTGCAATTATGACATCCTATTGAATCATGTTCAGACAAGCACCAGAGGAGATTCACAGACAGCTAGTAACATCTCTTGCTCCAAAACTGAGATCTTTCCTTATTTCTTCCCACCTCCCTGTGTTCTCAGGGAATAGGGAAGTCCCTGAGTCAAATCCTTCATTCTCTTCTTCTACCTCCCTTCCTTTACTACTTCTCTTCTCTCACCGCTCAGCTTTAACCTTCCCTCCCAGCCCGGTTTGTTTCCAGTACTGACTCCATCCTTCCCTTCTCTCCCCTACCTCCTACCACCACCAGCAATGACCGTCGCCACCAGCCCAAGGCCAACCATGGCCTGAGAGACAATGCTCCTCCGTGCACCGTGCTCCTTGATGGACTTTCTCTTCAGTTCACCAGCACTGGGTTCCCAACGAGGTTTGGTGAAGCTTGACAAACATATGAATCCTAGTTTGCCGAAAGCCGTGCAAACTTGAACAATTCTAATCTTTCGATGCCTTGGTTGGTTGTTCCATTTTTAAAACAAAGCAAAATAATGATGTGTCCATGTGTCTGTAGTTCTCAAAATGCACAAATTCCCCAAACTGTGGGCTGCTCTCACCTACCTCCCACATCCCACCCCTTCTCTGGTCGTTTCCTCCTTGCCTTCCACTCCAGGACCTGATGCTGACCACTGAACTACACTGTGATTTTTAAAGCACACTTGAACTTCTTTCCAGGAAGCTGTTTGGGAACTTTATTTCTTAAGACAAAAGAAAAGTCTTAGATACATGATTTCATGTTTTCTGGGGATAAATAGGTGGAAGGATGGCAGATCAGAAAGAGGTACTTCCTCTTCTCAGGGAAAATATCAGCCTAGGTAACACCATGACTTCACAATCACCTTCTTTCTCCATGATGAGTAGTCTTTATGAGAGCTATACGATGCATACAAAGGGTCACAACCCAGCTAAGCCAGTATCACCTGCCTACCTTGACTTTTTCCCTGCACCCCACGCAGGACCCAGTGGTCAGAGATGTCTCTCTCTTATAACTTCACTTGAGCATGTCCTAACAGGCTCCATGAAAGAAAACTTAGTCTCTCTCCTTGTCATATTCAAGTCAGTTACACAAGTGAAAGTCTCCATGTGTGGTTGGTTCAACAGTAACCAAAGCACCACACTACTTCACCCAGATAATCCTGTGTGCTCCAAGTGATGTCATCTCGGGCTTCACTGGCCCTCAAATACCTGCATACTCTTGACTGGAGTCCTGGTCAGTATTATGGTCTGTGACAGTTAAAACCCTTCTAGGGTTCCTAAAACTCAACTAGCGCTTGCTTCTTCCAGGTCTTTTCCAGTTTGGTATTCAACATGAGAAAACTGTCTCTGTTCCACTCAGACTCACTCCACCAGAAACTCGGCCTCTTCTCTAGTTCATACCAAAAAACCCGTTCTTGTAGCATGACACGGAGTCTGGGGATTCTCTGGGATGTGCAGTGGAGGGGCGTGTCACATCACTTCGGTGCAGCGTCTCAGTACCCCATGTTGCTTTGCTTTTCTTCTCAACTTCCAGCAGCCCAAAGGCTTCTCTTGTTGCTTCACTCACTTGAGTGCTTTACTCTGATCTTTGAACCCTTGATCGCAGCCAGTGGCAAGACTCCAAAAGAATGAGCCTGCTTAAGAAGCGATTGCTGGTGATTGCTAAAAGAGCAAATGATCTCCTTAAATGCAAATGCAGGAGATTTTTATGTAAGGAATGAAAAGAGAGAGAGAGAGGAGAGAGAGGAGAGAGAGAGAGAGAGAGAGAGAGAGAGAGAGAGAGAGAGAGAGAAAGGCCATAGGCCTATCTCAGAAGTGGCCCAGAGTATGATGGTGACTAATGGAGAAAATATAGGCAAGGAAGAAGGGAGAAACCACGAGGAAAGGTAGAATGGAATCCATAGCCTGTGGAAGAATCAGGCAAGACACATACTACCTTTCTGATCTTGTTTCCTTTTTGGAAAAATGTTGCACTCAGGATACAATGAATACTCACCTTCTCATCCTAGAGCATTCGTCCAGTTCCTCCAAGACAAAGATACTTTCCATTTGGAATTTTGAAAAGGATAGCAACGTGCAGTCTTACTGTACTAAGGGACTAACTAACCAAATTCAACTGGGCTAATGTACCAAAAAAGTATTCTGAAGAGTGATGGCAGCATAACTCACAGCACCAAATGCCCATAATAGTTCAAGCTGATGCAGCTGTTCAAGCTGGACTTGAATTGAGGGAGCGATGGCGTCTGTGTCTGAAGAGGAGCACAGTTCCCTGATGCAAACACGGAAGAGCCTGTTTCTAAGAGAACATTTGTATTTATCTTGGAGTAAATCTGTCTCCCCAAACACACAGCCTGAGCTGAATGTCGCCACGCTCCTCTCCTCTGCCACATCCCTTTTGTACAAGATTTTTTAAATTTCATTTTATGCTTATGAGTGTTTTGCCTGAATGCATGCCCCTGTACCACATGCACTGAGTGCCCACAGAGGCCAGAAGAGGGCATCAGATCCCCGCTGGAATTGGAAAACGGACAGCCATAAGTCAGGTGGGTACTGGAACCAAACCCGGGTCCACTGCAAAAACAGCAGATGTTGTCAATGCTGAGTCATCACGGCAGCCCCGACCACATCCCTTTTCTGGTAAAGTCATTCTGCTCTGTCCAGTGATGAAAGAGCGGTGGATGAAGGTGTGGGAGCAGGGAGCTACCATTCCTCCTGTACCTGCAGGGAGCTACCATTCCTCCTGTACCTGCAGGGAGCCACCATTCCACCTGTACTTGGAGGATTCTGACTTCACCAGGATTTAAAAATGTTAAGGAATCCAACTGGTGAATGTTTCTGCTGCTATTAACAACCTATTTCGGATTAGTATAATTAAGATCAATGTTTTAAATTAGAACTTGCAAAAAGAAAAGGTAAAGAAGAATGCATTGTTTCAGTCCTAGAGGCCTTCACCTCCTGGCTCCCTTGGAAAAATTAAATATTTAGGGACTGAATGAAAATCCGGCAAGGAACAGGTTGACATACTTTAGATAAACTGTCAATCATGGGACCCACGCCATGACGTAAATTCGAGCCCAGCACATGCAGCATAGGTTATGTAGTATAAGCTCAGGAATCCAGGCCTTAGGTGACCACAAGCCTTCTTCTTTGCTGTCGCAGAAGGAAACAAGGAAGGAGTGAGAAGCAGAGGGAAGGAGGCAGAGCAATCAATTTAATTGAAGTATGATCAATGTTTTAGATCTCTATAGATATTGAATGTATACAGCCTACTGAGTTTGGAAGTGGAGGTACACCTGAAAAATGGCCACCAGAACCACAGCATAGGCATATGCATCATATAACGTTTCCTCCCTCTATTATGTTTATGTTTCATAAGAACACTTAACACAAGAGGACTGAGGTGATAGCTCAGCTGATCAGTAAAGGACCTAAGGACACCTCAGTACCATGAAGACCAGAGTCCTTCCCTAGAACCATGTGAATCAAAGCTAGGCACGATGGTGTATGCTTCTAACCCCAGCACTAGAGAGGCAGAGACAGGCAGATCCCTGGGCTTGCTGGCCAGCCCATCCAGCCTACCTAGGAAGTTACACACCAATGAGACACTGTTTAAAGCCAAAAACACAAGTAACAAAGTAAGCAATAACAAAAAGAAAAGAGCGCTATCCCTGAGGAATAACAATGAAGATTGTCCTCTCCTCTGCATGTATGCGCACACATGCACACAGACTCACATACTGTACCTGCATTTACATGAACATCCACATACTTACACATACAAAAAAACTATTTAAAATAAAGTTTGTCCTCTTAGAAAAATTTTAAGTGAATAATATAGAATCGTTAACTACAGGCAATGTTATACAGTAGATTGCCAAGATTTCCTTAACTTCAATAAGTGAAATCTTGTCCCCTTTGAGCAGTACCTCCCCAAGAAGTCTTTTTACAAGTGAATTTGCAATTCGAGTTACCTATGAACAGTTACTTGCCTAAAGTGTTACTACAGAGAGGAAGAAACCAAAGGCAAAAGAGAAAGAGATTTCCAAGAATTGATTTCAAATAAGTGATCATTCTTTATTTTTATTTTATCATTTACCATGCATGTATGCCAGCCACGCTAACATAAAACAAAATAAAAAGACCAGCGCTTGGAACTTTATTCTAAAAAAAAAAAAAAAAGAAAGAAAAAGTACAAGACTTTCTCCACCAAGAAAAAAATAAAAAACAGTGTCCAAAAAAGTCTACAGAAAAGTCCAGAACATCTTGGCTCCAGAAGGCTTCCATAGCAGCACCATTCAAAGTATTCAGATTACAAATGCATACCCAGGTCCTGCCATCTGCAATTGTGTTTGCCGAAGTTGGACGATGTAGAGGAAGAAGGTGGAAGCTTACTGCCAGAGTCCAGGCAATGGTTGCCAGGATCTAGCCAGCAGTTGCCAGGAACAAACATATTCAAATTACTAGAAGATTCTATCCTGCCAGAGTGCTAGGCCATTTGATGGCAGAGTGTACACACAGCCGTAACACTTTTCAAGGACTCTGTTATCAAAACAGATTAACTCATGGTCTTCAGTAATGTGCTTGCCCTCATGTCAGTCATAACAGCAGATCAAACTATAAGCTGACTTCACTTGATTCAATGATGGGGGAATTCTCTGAGTCTTTCTAGAGCAGGAGCTAGTAAACATTTTCTATGAAGAGTTGGAGAGTAAATATTTTAGGCTTTAAACACTATACCATCTCTATCATGATTATTCAACTCTATTGCAATACAAAAAAGCCATAACATCACATATATGATGAAACATAGCTGTGTTTCAATAAAACCTTATTTACAAGGACATCAGGCTAGATCTAATTTACAGGCTGTAGTTTTGACAATAGCAGCTCAAACTTGCGCCTAGGATAGTGACTTGTGGTTCACAATGAGCATGACTGCAGAAAAGAATGTATGAATCATATCATGCCCATGCACTCGCTCATATCAACTCTCAACATAATACTTAGTGGCTACAAATTCTTTGAAATGCTTCCATAGAAGACATGAAGTCCACAGCCTCCGTATTTGAACAAAGATGGTCTTTGTGACTGATTGATCAATAGAGCACAACAAAAAGAACAGTGAGGTGGTTTGAATGAGAAACGTCCCCCATTGGCTCCTGTATTTGAACACTTGGTCCCCAGTAGGTAGCACCATTTGGGGAAGTTGTGGAACCCGCAGGAGATGGCGCCTCACTGGGGGAAGCATGTCACTGGGGTCAGGCTTTGATTGTTTGTAGCCTTACTCCAGTTCACTCTTTCTTTGTTTTTTAGATTTTTTAAATTTTTATTCATTTATATTTTATAAGTGTTTTGCCTGCATGGATGTAAGTGCACTATATGCATGCAATGCTTGTGAAGGACAGAAGAGGGCACCAGACCCCCTAGAACTAGAATTACAGATAGTTGTTAGCTGCTAGGTGGATGCTGGAAACCGAAACTGAGTCCACTGCAGAAGCTGTCTCTCCAGCCTCCGCTGTCTCTCCAGCCTCCGCTGTCTCTCCAGCCTCTGCTGTCTCTCCAGCCTCCGCTGTCTCTGCTTGTGGTTGAAGATGTGCTCTCTCAGCTGTCTGCTCTGGCTGCTCACTGCCATCCTCCACGGCCACTGTGGAACCATACTCCAAAATGAACTCTTTCATAGTGGATTTTGATCATAGTATTTTATCACAGCAACCAAAAGGAACCATTATAGAATGTGTGTTGCCTTCCAGGCCTAGGCTCTTAAGCACTGTCAGCTTCTGTTTCGTGTTTAGGGGAGCACATGCTCGTGGATCCCAATTTTTGAGAAAGTCCAAGGGGCAAATCCAAGTCCAGATGGAGCACAATCTCAGCTTCTGACCCAACCCCTCCCTCTATGGCCTCTAAAAGAACTCTCACAGGGTCCTCCAGAAATTCTGGTGTCTGCTGTTCCAATGCAGAAGATCCATGGAATACTCAAAGGTTCTGAGAAATGCATAACCACTACATAAATCAGCCTGGGTCCCTGAGGAGCACTGTAGAGCAGAAATATCATTCTACCCTCACTCCCACTCGCCTTGCCTATCTCCAACACTGTGAGTCTGCCTCAGAATTGAGTAACACCTCAGGGATATAAGAGGATATGGTATGATATGATATGACATGATATGATATGATATGATATGACATGACATGATATATATCAGCACACTCAGAAAATGGAGAAGTAAGGAAAGTGAACCATTTTGAATCAGTTTTACAGGAAGATGCTTAGATCTGAGAAAGGAGAGGAATTCGTGGAGTTTCACAGGACAAATCACAGTGTTCCATGACTGACTCACTTTGAATCTGAACTGTCTATGTTCTAGAACTTAGGAAGTACAGATTATTTACATAGTTGAGCTTCTATGGAGCTAAACAGACATGCTTGGAGAAATGGAGCTCTTTCCAGAGTTGCTATTAAGGAAGACAGGCAGGCAATTAACTCTGAGTAGTGACTAAGCACTTCGGAGGGTTTCTTCACTGTCTCCCATAAACATATTGTCTGAGATTAATAATTACTTCTTTTGCTAACTTTATATAATTATGTGCATATATGAATGTCAGTGTTCATGTAAGTACAGGTGTGTATGGAGTCCAGGAGAGCATGTCAGGTCCCTGGAGCAGCTGCAAGCCACCACCAAGTGTGAGTGGAACTAAACTTGGGTCCTCTACAAAAGCAGTGCGTGCTGTTAACCACTGAGACATCTCTCCAGACACTACTCCTTTTTAAACCGATTTAATGTCTCCGTGTATATAGAGAAAAATATCTTCAAGGGCTTACATCTTACACTGGTGTCAGCAAACCACGATGGCTCCCTTAACTCCATCTGTTTCCTATTTTTATATGGTTGGTGAGCTAAGAATGGTTGGTGTAATCGTAAATGGCTACAAATTTTCAGAAGAAAAACTATTCAGCGGTAACTGAAATTCTTGTTTCAATGTCTATGATGTACTGGAACACAGTGACACACACATGTTTGACAGAGTTTAATAGTTGCAACAGAGACCATGTAGTTCACAAAGGCTAAAATATTCATTATTAGGTCCTTTACAAAAACAGCTTGCTGACTCTTACTTCAGGTCAAGTGGTTCAGAACTGTTTATCCCGAGCTAACTTATCAGATTAGCCCCTCTCCTAGCAAGCTCTCAGAAAGCATTCATCGTGCAGTACAGCAAAGAGGCAGAGTTGAGGTGGAGCAGAGCTCAGGAGCAGGACACACTGCCAGGGGAGCGAGTGACAAGGAGGGGTCTCAGAGCATCATCAGAGTGAGTAACAGAGCAGAACCCAGACTATCATCAAAGTGAGTCACCAGGCATCTGGGAGAAGCCAGTTGACTCATGATGCCATAAACGGGAGGACGGGGATAGAATAAAAAGGAAAGAAGAAATCAACATGGTGTCAGACGACTGTCCCCAGGCCTGCTGTCGCAGTGAAGGGGATGGCTACTCACGCCTCCACTTCCCGCTGCCCACTAGTTACTTGCTGATTCATGGGGAGCCAGGTGCTCAGGCTGGACCCCAGTGAAGTGAAAACAACAGAAAAACACCTGGAAACTTGAAAGACCCCTCACTTGGGCCAGTGTGGAGAGACACACCCTAAGACCCCCTTGAATTTGACTTTGGCAGGGTCCAGGGAGGCCTGCAGAGGGTTAGCGAAAACAAAAGCCTTTGTTCTTCCTACCTCCTCCAGCTTGACATCAATCAGTCCAGAGCTGTGGCCTTGAAGTTGGCACAGACACTTGAAATCAGGTAGATTTACTTCTTTGTTTTCAAACAATTGGGAAAAGCTTCAAAGTAACAACTCCAATTCATGTACTTTTACTAAAAATAGTAAAGATGTGGCATCTGTTCAGATGTCAACTCTGAAGACCAGGAAAGAACCTCTAAGTTATACCCCTCCTGCTTCCATGCACAGCCCCATGTACTTCCATGGAAAACCCTCCAACCCAACTCGTACTGATTCCCTCATTCCTTAAAACTCCCGTTTATCATAACTGCTTCCAGTAAATCACTCTGTAGCAGCCCTTCCTAAGATATCCTGAAAAGATTCCCAAGATCAGGTTCAGCTCCCAACACCCACATGGCAGATCACAAGCATCAACTCCAGTTCCGGGGGATCTGATGCCCCCTTCTGGACTCCACAGGCATTGCACACACACTGTGCACTTACATGTAGGCAAAATGCTCATACACATAAAATAAATAAATAAAAGAATTTTTAAAAGAATTTTCATGGAATGTTGTGGCCATTCCCTGTGAAATAGAATCCATAAGCTATCATAATGTAAATGTGTTCAATGTCTGGTACCTAAGATAGGTTCCTAAAGAAGACTTATGATAATGCCTTTAAATACAGTGCTGGGCATGGTGGCTCATGTCTTTAACCCAGCACTCAGGAAGCAGAGGCAAGTGGATCTCTGTGAGATCAAGGCCAGCCTGGTCTACATAGTGAGGCCCTGTCCCCAACCCCGAAAAGCAAATAAGAGGCTCCTAATTTATTCAATTCATTGATGATAATGTAGTGTTTCTATACTTCCTTAAGAAGATTTCCCCAAGTTCTGTGAAGAAATTTTTCCCATATTAACAGGAAACTAAGTATTCACTGCATTCTACAATCTAATATAAAGATACAGGATTAAGATGAGTGAAAAACATATCTAACATTTGCCATCTAAATGTGTAACTGGAAATGATGCAGAACAGACAGACTAGAACTGAGACTGTGAATTCATAATTTTTGATCAGATGCCAAACACTGGCAATTTTGCTTTATTGAATCCTAGATATTTTCATATTGTTTTTGTACGAGTCAGCTTTTTGTTACTATACCAAAACACCTGAAGAAGGCTATTTGTGATGAAAAGCAGTTATGTAGCTCACTGTCTTAAAGGCTCCAAGAAACAGTAGTAGGATTGGCTCAGTTCCGTTGAAGACATCTTCAGCTGCATCATGTCATGACAGACAGCTAAGGTAGACTGTCTGAAGAAGCAAGTGATCATAGCTCTATACAGAACAAGAAAAAGACTCAGTGGGGTCAGATGCAGGCTTTATAGTGCCTTGTTCTTGTGATACATGGAGGTACTCTCAAAGGCCTGAGTACCTCCAAGTAGGTACCCACCTGTTATGGTTCCACCAACATCCACTTTGCCAGTTCCCATCATGTAAAGCTTTTGAGAGGACCCGTTGGCATCATATCCAAATCACAGCAGCACTGAACACTCATGAGATTTATATGATATGCATGTAAATTATCTAGTGAGTTTAAGGTTTTCATAGGCAGGACCACAGCGGCATTTACTCTAGAGTTAATGTGTTTCTTGAGGCTAAGTCTTCAGTGTTCTAGTTGATGTCCTATAAATGATAAAGTTTGCCGCCAGAGTTGCTGGGATCAAAAAGTATTGCTGGTTGTCTGCAAGCTGCAAATACACTCCTGCAATTCTTTCTGGTTAGTTTGTTCACTACTTCATACAGTTTCCTGTCCTCCTTGGACCAGTAGATAAGGACTGAAAACTCAAGGGAAACTTCTGAAACAGTAATGTCTAGTGTGTCTACAACTTTTTCTTCTCTGCATTGTACCCCAAGGCTACATGCTGCTGCATGTACTTGCGTATACACACACACACACACACACACACACACACACACACTTCACTCCCTTTTCCTTAACAGTGTCCATGATTTTGGCTGTTTCATATACATCAGTTTTTCAAGTTGAAATGCAAATCTTGTCCTTAGTACACCACCTTTGGCTGGGGTACAGCTTCACGTTCATTTGCTTTTGTAAGGAAATCCAGAGCCACCTTAGATCCGAAATTTCTTCAAGCCTGGCATGTTAAACCAGTTTCTGATTTAAATCAATACAGGTCAACTCTGAAGCTTTGCCTTGTGTACAAGAGAAACGTGACCACCTTTTAATCTATTGCAAAATATGCTCATTTGACAGTGACTGCTGTGGGTAGAATTTTATCCCCCAATGTGATACGGTGAAGTCCTGTCCAAAAAAGTACAGAATTAGATCCCTGAGCACATGCACCAGTGCACAGGAACCCATTCGAGCTTCATTCACAAAACAGGGTTTGTATAACAATATCAGATAAGTGGCTGTATCATTCAGTCTAAAAGAAATAGGAGTTACGACTCAGGAAAGGGTTAGATAGGGATGTGGTTTAGAATCTTCACTATAGACTCATTGAAGTCTCAGCAAATTATGTTAAAATATATACTGTATTTTATATTTGCATAGTGCTGACTGACAGAGAATCAGCTAAATCATAAAACATGGTTCAAAATATCAGACAAGAGTTAACTATGCCCTAAACAGCAACCAATCTGACTTACCTCAGCTAACTGTCTAGTGCGTGACTTTTTTTGTTTGGTTTTCAACAGTCTCCACAATTATTTTATAAGGAAAATTGTTTAAAATATGCATGAGCAGGTCCCAACACAGATTAATTAAATCAAGAATCTGAAAGTGCGTCTTCATATCTTTATTATTTGAAAACTTCTCAGAGAGTATAACATGGAGCCAGGGTTGATAACAATGCATCCGGTTTATGAAAGAGACTCTCCAGTCTCCAAAATTCCTAAGTGGGTAAACAGCAACACCAAGATTTTTCACAGAGCAGGTGGAGACGGTAGCATCAGCAACTGCCTCTGGACGATTCTCGGTTACAACAGCCAGCCATTTCAGGGAAGATCGTCACCCTTCATGAGAAAACGCATGATATCGGACTGAGAGCTGTCCAAACTCAGCAGTTACGTGTCACAATTATTAGAGTGTACTGTTCTGTGTACCTAGTGCCTCGATGAGGTGTGTGCCAAGTGGTGCTAAGGTAGCTGGGTTTCCTCCAGACTCTGTGAAAGTGAATAGAATTTTTTATTAGACTATTTCTAAAAGTTCTAATAAGGAGGTCTGGAAGCTCCATTTCTAATGTTTTCCTTTCTAAGCTGAATTCATAAAGAAGTAGAGAATTCAAACTAATATTCCTTAAATGTACAATATTTCCAGTCTCTTAGACACACTGAAGATGTGCTAACCATCAACAGATGTGTTATAGAGTGGTTTTCTTTGGACAAAATTAAAACTATTCATCCCCAAAATCTGTCTTGCTACTTCAAGGTGTCATGAGCCCAAAGCATAGTTCATTTAATGCTTGCCCACTGTGACTAATTAAAATAGACTTTATATGACTTAGCACACACAAACGAGCCCCCTTCTCCTCTCCTCTCCTCTCCTCTCCTCTCCTCTCCTCTCCTCTCCTCTCCTCTCCTATCCTCTCCTCTCACTTCCACTATTCTCCCAACAATTATGTTATCTGAGAAACCATGACACAAGGTTAGCAAGAGGGCTGAATGGGTAAAAGTCACTTAATGCAGGAGCCTGGAAACCTGAGTTTGGTCCCCAGAACCCACATAAAGGTGGAAGAAAGAAACCAATTCCACAAAGTTACCCCCTGACCACCACACACATGTCATCACACAGACGCATGCATGCATACACACAAAAATAATAATAATGAAAGAAGAGTCAGAAGCCATGATGCATCAGTCCACTAGTTGAAATGCAATGTTAAGCTTTAATGATTCTTCTGAAGAAGAATCATGTGTTCAAGCATTCTCTCACTCAGTTCTGTGGAAAGCTTAGCTTTCAGGCTGAGCTGGGTTAATGAACGCTTCCCAAATGGAATTTCAGCACATTTTCTCACTCAGACATCACAGGGATGCAGATGGATAAGATGAAGCTAAATTTAAGCTGAGTCAGAAGCTTCTGAACACTGTTTTCATGTATAACCTTGTAGCCAGCCCATCTCATAAAAATCAGATCACAGTCAGAGCTGGGAAATTTGCCTTCCTGGATGAAGCTAAATTGGTCCCATAAGATCTATTCCCCCAGGAACTAAAGGTCTCATCTTCACAGCACTAAATAAAATGGCCAGTTAATTTTGTCCAATTCCTAATTTTAGAAAAATTACGAGTCTTGGAAAGGGACTTGTAGTAATGGGTTATTGGTAGGGATGAGAGGGGGAGGGGAAGGGGCCCGAGTATAATCAGAATACACTGAATACACGCATGAACTTGTAAAATATCAAATTAATGAATAAAAACATTCTTTTAAGTTATTTGTTTTTATTTTGTGTGTATGAGTGTCTTATCTATATGTATAGGCACCCATGAGTGTAATACCTATAGAGGCCAGAAGAGAACATCAGAACCCCCTGGAACTGGAGTTAAAGATGATTGTTAGCTACCATGTGAGTGTTGGGAATATAACCTGGGTCCTCTGCAAGAGCAGCCAGTGCTCTTAACTGCTGAGCCATCTCTCTGCCCCAAAGTATTCTTTTAGAATTCAACTTCATTTATGGAACATACTTGACAGAGTAACTCACTTATTATTGAGTTTTGGGCACACTTGGTTCTTGATCAAATAAAGATCCTGTCGACAAAAAGATAAGTTTGAATAATTACTGTCTGCTCAGTCAGAACTCCAAGGAATCAGAAAGGAAACCTGGAAGATGTGAAAGACTGATGCCGGAGAAACAAGGGTTTCCACGTGTTCTCTTTCAATTACAGGTTATGATGCAATGTAACACATAAGCAATTTGATATTTTGGAGTTTTGTCTCTTTTACTTCTAAAAAGAAAAAATACCAAGTCACCTCCATTGTAGTTACCAGAGTGAGCACAATGACTAGCATGTAATAGGTGCTGTAGGGCTACGTGTGATAGGAATAAACAAGTGAATACAGGAGTGGCTGTTCCAAGCAGACGGCTCATTGAACTAAGAAGTCACAGTAATAAAAGCACTCTTTTATATGCTGTTACACCTGGTACTAGAAATTACTCAACTTTCCAACACAAACCATGTTTTCTTCTTCCCTGTGAGCATATAGCTCATCCCTGTTTTCTAGCCTCTTGTGTCTGATGTGGCCTTGTGACAGGATCTATCCACTGGAATATGAGTCTCATTCATGGAACTGTCTGTTTGGTCACTTTCAAAGAACTGAAGGTCTTCATCAAGGTGTCTCAGATAGCAAAATTTCTGGGTGAACCACAAAATTAAGAGGAAGGGAGGAGAGAGATTAGGTTAGGGGTGGAGGTGGGGCTGCAAGAGAAAATGTGCTAAGCCATCTAAATGGCATTTTAATTCCCCATAGTGGGAAGAGCACTAAATGAACTGCACTTTGAACTCACACTGGGCCAGCTTGAAGGTCACACATGCTGGCAGACTCTCACCAACCTGAGCTCTGAAGGACAGTGAAGACTTCTTTCCAGCCCCACTGTGTTAATCACTACCCCAATGTTACAGGAGAGAGGAATGACAGAAATTAATCCTAGATGGAAGGGGCAGTTAGGGATCTGACCTGGACCTGTGTCTCCCTCACAAATAATCAAAAGCTTTAATGAGCCACCTGAATCCCAGGTCTCTAACCTCTTCCAGGGGCCATTTCCATAACTTGGAGTAAACTCAATGATCTATCTCAATATTCTACTTTCTGGGTGCCCCTTTGGACTTCTTCCCTCATCCCAGTAGATCCATCCCTCCTGCCAATCAATGTGTGTCGCGCTAGCACAGCCATTCTGCAACTCGCTCAGACCTGCCGTCACTACCTCATATGCTGACTATTATGTCCCCCTCTCAAAGAGTGCCAACTGCCTGTTCACGAGTACATTTCTGACAGTGACAGAGAATAAGGTTCAAACAAATATGTAAGATTTTTCATCATTGGAAACAAAAAACACAACCAAACAAATATTGCAGATTACCAAGACATTACTAATAGCGTTTTTCTGCTTTTATTTACATTTGACATGTTTATAAATGGGGATACAATAACTATAGAATTCATGTAAAGGATTTATATAGTAACCAAATATTTCTGTAACTTCCAGTGAAAGCTAAGGTGATGGGCATGATTCAGAAATTAGAGCATTCATGGGTTGGAGATGTAGCTGAGTGGGCAGAATGCTGACCTATCATGCACAAAGCCCTGAGCTTAATTCTCGGCAGTACATAAAACCAGCATTGGTGATGTACGCTTACAATCCAGGCACTTGAGGTAGAGGCAGAGGATCAGAAGTTTAAAGTCATTCCAGCTACCCAGAAGTTAAGGTCAGCCTGGGCTATGTAAGATCTTGCCTTTAAAAAAAGGAAATCCGAATTTTTTTTTTAACTGAGACGTTCACTTAGCTAAGAGCTAATTTATTCATCCAATGAAATTCCCAAGGGAGGAAAGCTTCTGAGCTGGAGGCATGGACTGACCCTCAGAGGCACCCATTCAAGTGAGTAGAATTTTATGGTGCCTGGGGACATGCTCAATTGATAGAGTACTTGCCTAGTATGCATGGTCCCCTGAGTTCAATCCCCCACCCCTATTTTGTAAAATGGGTCCAGGTGAGTCAAGCCTAAAATCACAGCACTCGGGAGGTGGATGCCAAAGTATCAGAAAAAAGTTCAAGGCTATCTTTGTCTGCATAAATACTCTCTAAGGTGAAAAAAAAAAAAAAAGTTAGCAATTATATTCTCTGTCCTCAAATATATTTTTGAGATTCTACTGGCTCATGAAATCCAATATCTAGGAAGCACAAAGCTAGTTCAATACCCATTCCATCACCTAAAAGTGGAATACTGCAATAGCAGATGAGTGTGAAGTTTCCATTATTACCACTGTAAGTGTTCTACCCACGGACACTGGAGATTCCCCAGCATTTTCAATGTACTCAAGGGAGAGCTAAGAATTACCACTGAATCAAGAAACTGTATGCAAAAAGGACAAGTACCTACATAAATTCAAAAGAACCCAAACATAAATATTTCCAATGGGACCAGCAAGGTGTCTCAGAAGATAAAGGTACTTGCTCCCAAGCCTGATGACCTGAATTTGATTCCTGGATCCTATATGATGGATCCATACACATAAAATAAATATATTTTTAAAAGAAAAACAATTTATGCATATGAATGTTTTGCCTGCATGTATGTAAGTGCTCCCATGTCATGCAATGCACATGGAGGTCAGAAGAAGGTGTTGAATTCTTTGGAACTGGAAATACTGAAGATGGTTGTGAGCCATCATATGGGTGTTGGGAACCGAACCTGGGTCCTCTACCAGAGCAGCCAGTGTTCTTAGCCTCTGAGTCATCTCTCCAGCCCTTCAACGAGTCAAGCTAGAGGACTGAAACTTCCCAGGTTTAAGACCTAACATAAAACTACAGCAATCAAGACAGTTTCATAATGGCAATAGAACAGATACATAGCTCAGAGAAACAAAATAAAGAGCCTAGATGTAGCCCCATATAAATACAGTCAACTGATTATTGACAAAACTCAAAAGCAACACAAAGGAGAAAGAGTTCTTAGAAAAATTCTTGCAACTTCTGTTCAATCTTGCTATTAACCTAAAACTGCTCTTAAACTATGTCTATATTTAGAAGATAAAACAAAGCCAGATAGGCTTTGAGACAAGATTGGTAAGATTGTTAAGGATAGTACTTAAAGAACTAAGAGCAAACAGCTAGATGACAGGTGGATCCTTAAGGGTTAAGAGAATTCAGTCAGGATCACTATCTCACATGCCACTAGGGGGCACCCTAATAGGGCTAGGAAAAAAGACTGAAAGTGTCTAGGTTGACCAGATGTTCTGGTGACCCAGGGACTTGGTAGAATATCTTTTTTGGTTTTAAATTACTTTCTAAAACAAACCTTTTTCTAGAAACACAGTTTCCACCTTTCCCCTCTTGTTTATGACCTTCTAAATATACACAAAGAAAGATATAAAAGGTGTACTACTAAACTCTTGTCGAATTCATCTAGCATTATCGGAAACAATATACACCACTTTGACACAAACGAATGGCTAAAAGTTACTGAGGGAACCTACAGGGGCAAATGTTCTGAGAGCCAGGAGCCAGGAAGCTCTGTTTCCTGGAATCAGACACAGGCCAAAATCGCACTCACCTGGTATCCTCCAGCACGTTGTATGACCTAGGAGCCCTGCCAAAAACAGATCTGAAAAGAATTAAACTGGAGGAAGGTGGGGAAACAGACCAGAATTTGCCGCCAGAACCGTGACAAAGGGTGACCTGTCCTGTGGCACCTTAGAGACAAAAGTTTGCCATCCAAATGCAAACAAATTTCTTTCCCCACTGTGGCTGTGTTTCATGACTCTTGTTGAACTTCTAAAGTGGAGCAGCTCCATCTATGAGGTCATTTGTTTTCCTGTGAACTCAGTTAAGCTCTGGCCAGGAAAGCCCTGTGAGTAAAGAAAAGCATTAAGACTCTGACTGTTGTCTCTTAGGTCAGTCAGAGCATTTGAATCCCATACGATTGTCTTTTAAAAAAAGACTGTGCATACAAAGATAACAAGTTCCAAATGTTGTCCTTTTTTTAAAGGTATGTTTGTTTCAAATCATATGTTTTTAATCTATGACAAAACAGCCAGTGTTATAATTATTTCAATTCCATGCATGATCCAAAAGCTAAGAGATACATATGCAGAAGTGATGAGCGTATTATTGATGATACATAGAGTCAATCTGTTGATTCAAGACATAAACCAAATCACACCAAAAGAGAAGAAATGGTGAACAACAAATCCAATTTGTATTATTCTTGCCTAGAACACAGACCCACTTCAAGGCCTCTAGGTAAAGAGTAAAAGGATGGCTGGTTTGGGGAAAGATTCTTGATATCAGTAGTTTATTAGACAGTATAAATTTAAATTGCTCAAACTGCATTATCACTTCGCATTTGAATGAACCCTTGCCTGCAATTAGAGAGTAAAGGGTTTTTCTGGTTACTAGAAGAACCTGAAATCCCCATTGAACAGATCAAATAAATGTGGAAGGAGAGACCGGGAAATCCCGAATATGTTTAAGAAAAGGAACTTTATGAGGAGTGGCTACATATTTCTGTGAGTGTGTGTGTATGTTTGTTTGTGTGTGCAGGTGTTCACACGTGTAGGCATGTGTTCATGTGTGCAGAGACCAGAGGTCAATGCTGGTTGTCTTCCTCAATTATTCTCTACCTTATTCCTCTAGACAGGGTCTCTCACCAACTCGGCTAGCCTGGCTGGCCAGCAGGTCCCAGGAATCCTCCTGTCTCAACCTCTCCAACACTAGGAAAATAGGTATACATTATCGTACCATTTTCCCCCCCTTGGGTACTGGGAATGGAGTGAAACTGTATACTACTGAAAACATTAGCTTTACTGACTCTTCAGCAGGATCAGGATTGACCTCAGGATTTCTTTCTTTTATTAAGTCTCATCAAACATAAGGCTCCACAGGGGTTTGCTTTTTGTTTTAGTTTTTGAAAGAATCTCACGGTATAGCCCAGGCCAGCCTTGAACTTGCCATCCTTCTATTTGGGATTGCTGAATTTATAAATGGGTGCCCCTATACCAAACTTAAAAGAGATTTTTTTATCTTTGTTCTACTCTTGCCTTTTAAGGTAGAGATGCTAAGACAATGATTAAATAGATCTTGATTTACATATTTCACCAATGAAGCTTACAAATTTCACTAACTGTTGGCTATGGTTAGCACACATAAGCTAATGAACTTAGTGAAGGAAGGGCTATAGATGATGTAGACAATGATAAATGAAAGTGATACACTGAAATCCATATTTCAAAGAGGCTGTCAAAGAGGAAACACTGTGTGTATGGTCTTTGGAATCTCGGAGTCCTCCTTCCCATGCACTGAGCCAAAGCTTTCCCTCGAGCATGAGGGAACACATGCTGTAATCACAATAGACCCACTTCGGAAAAGATACTTTTTTCCTCAAAATAAAAAAAAAGAAAAGAAAAAACATCAAAATCAGGGAATAAAGGAGTGGGGATAAAAGAAAGGAAAGACGCCAGGTCAGGATCAATGAGCAGTACCCTTCAGACAGAAGTAAAGCGCATACGAGAATGTTATCTTTTAATTCAGCAGTAGGTCTGTCTGCAGTTCCCTCTGTACAGTGAATGGTCAGGCATTTTCCTGTTTACAAGGGAGTTTCCAACAGGCACTGTGGCCCAAAGAAACCAGTCTTGCCTTTCCTTATTCCATCATGAAAGCCAACACCTCGGTTATAGAAAAATCATTTGTTACTGAAAAAAAAAATCTTTTTAAGAACCAATTTCAGGGGCTGGAAAGCAGCTGTTAAGATGGCCCAGCAGTTAAGATGGCTGTTCTTGCAGAGGTCCCAGGTTTGGCTTCTAGTACCCACATGGCAACTAACAACTCTCTGTAACTACAATATCCTCTTCTGACCTCCACAGGCATTGTGCAACACGGGTGCACTTACAAACATGCAAGTAATTCATGAACATAGGATAAAATTTTTTTTCAATTTTTTGAAAAAGAACAAATTTCAGGGCTGATGAGACAGCTCATTGGGTAAGGATACTCATCACCAAGCCTGATAACTTGAGTTTGATACCCAGAACCCACATGGTAGAAAAGGAGAAAGTCAACTCCTACAAACTGTCCCCTGACCTCCACATGCATACACATGTGCGCGCGCTCGCACACACACACACTCACACACACACACACACACACACACAGTTAATAAGTAATGGTAAAAAAAAGAATCAATCTTATTCTTTGAGATAAAGCATAGACTGTTATGGCTTGAGTAAGAAATGTCCCCACAAGTTCATGTTTTCAACACTTTCTGAACAGCTGATGTCACTATTCAGGGGGTGTTACTAGTTACTAGATTGGTCTAATTACTTTTTCTGTTGCTGTGGTAAAACATTCTAGCCAAAACCAACTTGGAGAGGAAAGGGTTTATTTGGTTTATATGTCCCAACCACAGTTCATCACTGAGGAAGGTCAAGGCAGGAACTTAAGGCAAGAGTCTGGAGGCAGGAGATGAAGCGCAGTCCCTGGAGGAATGCTGCTTACTGATTGACTTGCTCTGGCCTGTGCTCGGCATGCTTTCTTATACAACCAAGAATCACCTGCCCAGAGTGATAACTCAACAACCAGAAAATGCTTCAGATATGCCCACAAGCAAATCTGATAGAAGAAATTCCTTGATTGAGGTCCCCTCTTCCCACATGTGTCAAGTTGACAATGGAAGTCAACCATGCCGGGGAAGTTCTGCAGACTTCTGGTCTAGCTGAGGGAGATGACTACTGACAGGTGGGTCTTTGGGTGTACACCCTCTTCGAGCCTCCACGGATTTTTTTTGCACATATAGGTGCACATACACACACATGCTGACAAAGCACTTATATGCATAAAATAAAAATAAATCAAAAAAATGTTAATATAAACAAATGGGCTTTCTAAGGGCCAATAACATAGCTCAGCAAATAAAGGTGTCTGTTGCCAAATCATGTGACCTGAGTTTAATCCCCAGAACACATATAAAAATGGAAGGAGAAAACTAACTCCCCAAAACTGTCCTCTGACCTCTACATGTGCTTAGTGGCACTCTAGTCCACACATATGATGGCTGCATGCACTAATAATAAATTCAAAATAAACAATAAGTGAAAAGCTATTTAAACTCATCACTAATTCTGACTTAGTGGAGAGAATTGCATTCCCAGCAATTTTTATGCTACATAACACATAAACAAATGCAAATCGAAGGCAAGTTACCGTGATAGCTATATTAGGCTAAATGTTATTTGGCATACATTCTGCACCTTTAAACAGATTTGAAAAATCAGTCTTTTGCCCTAAGTGTCTGCTCCTTAGCTTCAATTTACCCAGAATTCAATTGTGTACATGTGAAGAGATTTCTTATCGGAAAAAAAAAATGCATCTCTCTTAAGTAGATGAATATTTTCTTTTAATTACTTCTGCCTGTTTATTAACAATTTTAATATCAATCTTAAGTCACCAAAGCCCTGTTCAATAAATTGTAATTTGCATTAAAAACAAATGTGAAAATAACTACTGAAATAGGAATAAAAGAGCTGGAGTGATAGCTCAGTGGTCAAGAGCCCTGGCTGCTCTTACAGAGGACTCAGGTTTGGTTCCCAGCATCCACGTGGCAGCAAACAACCATCCATTAGCCAGTTCCTAGGGATCCGATGCCCTCTTCTGACCTCCACTGGCACTGCACTACACGAGTGCACTTATGTGCATACAATACACTCTTACACATAAAATGAAAATAAAATATTTTTTTTAAAAATTAAAATATGAGTAAATATAAGAGCTAACTTTTTTCAGTGCCTACTATGTGCCAGCCTTTTACTAAATCATGAATATAGCTCTAAGAATCTATGCTATTCAATTCTACTTTAAAAGAAGCCTCAGTGCTTATACATTGTCTAGAACTGCTTGACCTTCGACCAAGAAATGTCAGCTGTTACTATACTGACTTGTTAATTTAAGGAATTGCCTCAGCACATTTAAATGAAAAATGAGTACTCAAGAAATCATCCTTTGATAGCACATACAATCTTGTTTTAATAATATCATCACACTCTATTCTATATTACCATGTGCATGTCTGACAAACCTAGAAGCATATATCCCTGGAAATATTCTGACCACAATCACCTGCATGCTGACCAACATGACACCATCATGTGCTGGACTTCCAGGCCTGATATATATAACCTCAAATGCACACGTTTTAACCTAAAAGAGCATGTTTGTTCAGAAAATTTTTAGATTCTAATTTTTTAGTGATATAGAGACAACATGAGTTAAGGAAAAACAAAGAAACTGAATGTGACTGAGATATTTATAATTTAATATTGGTAACCCTTTAAAATTATACTACAGAGGAGCATGCTGGAGAATGCAGTGTCAAGGGATATCCGTAATGGATTGATACTGATCTGTCTCCAACTTTTGTTAATGCAAAGCGTTAATCTGTAAAAGGTTGACAATTTATTCCTTAACTCTTAAACACTATGGATTTGGAAAGTTGGGATTATTTACTCTTTATCTATCACACTCACAAACAAACAAACAAAAATACCAATCAGGAGAGCCTTTCAACCTGGGGTTCCATAGCAAACTTCTGCTTAGAAGAGGAAATAAGTAAGCCCTGAGGTAGATTCTCTGAGGCTTCTGGTTGTGTTAGCTGCCTACATTTACCAGGAAACAGGTGAAGTTCTTATGCAAACTTCTGCTACAAACACCAGGGGATCAGGATTGCTGCTGTCCCTGCTGGGCCAACATCACTCTTTCTGCTTTAAGACCA
Source organism: Eospalax fontanierii (assembly GCA_035773235.1). Lineage (NCBI taxonomy): Eukaryota > Metazoa > Chordata > Mammalia > Rodentia > Spalacidae > Eospalax > Eospalax fontanierii. Next base: position 63,409,702 of record CM069539.1, on the reverse strand, counting down.
TTTAAGATTCTTTCATACAAAACCCTGAAAAACAAGGGAAGTGAAGAGATGGGAAACAAAAGGACCAGCTGAGTACTTCTAGAATGTATAGCTGAAGCCACACTGTTGAATTTCAGCACCAGATGGAACTCTTTAATTATTGTGGTGCATGGTTCCGAGGGTCCCAGATAGTAATTTGTTTCTTAAAGGAGGAGGAGGAGGAGGAGGAGGAGGAGGAGGAGGAGGATGAGGAGGAGGAGGAGGAGGAGGAGGAGGAGGAGGAGAAGAATTTGGAGATGGAGAGATGGCTCAGTGATTAAGAGCACTGCTTTCTCTTGCAGAGGACTCAAGTTTGATTCCCAGCACTTACAGGGCAGCTAACAATGGTACACAACTCCAGTTCCAGTAGAATCCAGCACCCTTTTCTGACCTCTTCAGGAATTGTAGCGCACTTACACATAAAAAATAAAAATAATAAAGGATTTTAAACAAATTATAAAAAAGAATTTGAAAAGAAAGGAAAGAAAAAAAGAAAGAAAGAAAGAACGAAAGAAAGAAAGAAAGAAAGAAAGAAAGAAAGAAAGAAAGAAAGAAAGAAAGAAAGAAAGAAAGAAAGAAAGAAAGAAAGGATTTTGTTATTGGGGGAAATAAAAACCTTAAAACTGGTCAAGAGAATGAGAATTTCTGATCCGGGTGACCTTGAGATTTCCAGGTTTTCCAGGTCACCTGTGCATAGAAACACTCCCAGGAAGGCAAGTTCACCTTACGTTATGCTAAAGAGATGAACAGAATACTTAGTGCATTAATGAAATGGTGAATTTTTCTTGACCCGAATTCCCGCCCCCTCGTGCAATGCTTCTGGACTGGACCAAAGGCATACCAGCCTTTCTGGATTCTTTAGAAAAGGGTAGCCTCTTCTTTTTCCTATCACCTTTCTAGCTATGCCTTCCCTAATGCTTACCCCAAAATTTGGAGCTTCCTTACTTTTTTTGGTAAAACTCCCTTCTGCTCTCCACTATGCAGTTGATAGTTCAACATGTGTCTACTCCATTCCTGCTCTAAAATGGGATGCCTTCATGGCTTCCCCACCACCAACACCACCAACAACAACAACAACAACACCCCCATCCTTCTCCTCCTAAAGGCAGCTGGTGAGAATTATAGCTTTCCTTCCTTGAAGAGTTTTATTTAAAGTCTAATGAAATTGTCCTAAAGCTTCCATTTGAGTCCATTCGTAAATTCTTTTATGAATCCACTAAGAACCTTTTAGGGGGGACCCCATTTTCTCCTCTATCATCTTGGCAACCCAGATGGGACCTCAAAAATTCTAATAACTTATTTATTTCGTGGCTATGCGTGGAGATTTTGCCAGTGTGTGGGGATTTGGAAGACAAGCAGGTAGTTCCTTCATCTACTTTGCCTTGGGGTTTTTGAGACCATAAATGGCTCTGCTTCTCTGAGAAAAGAGAAAGAAAGGTTAAAATGCCTTGTGCCACTCTTAGCAGTGGTTCTCTTCAAAAACCTGAGAGAGTCTGGATTAGGTCTGGGGAAAGGAGGACAGAACAGTCAGGAAGCCTTAGGAAGTTAGTCACCAGGCCCTCAGCCATAATGCTGAGCACCAAGCATGGCTTAGACCATATGGTTCTAAGGTAGCTGCTTTCCTAACTGTATCTAATGAATTTAAATTTCAGTGAATATGGAGAATCACATGCCATGCTCAAAAGGGGCATGTGCTCTCAGAACAACAGCCCAACTATGGGTGCTGGACACAGCTCCCCATGTCTCCTGCCTCTATCTAGGCGCAGACCTAGAGGAAGTCTAGATGAGATCCAGAGGACATCACTTGGCATTCACAATTAAAACTGGTGGTAAGAGGGACATGAGAGATGGCTCACCAATTAAGAGCACTGTCAGCTTTTGTGGAGGACCCAGATTCAGGTTCAGATCCCAGCACCCATATGGCGGCTAAAACCCATCTGTAATTCTAGTTCCAGGGGAATCTGATGCCCTCTTCTGACCTCCACAGGTATTGCATGACACGGGTGCATTTACATACACATAGGCAATATATTCATACACATGAAATTAAAAAATAATAAATAAAATATTTTTTTAATTGATGTTAAGAAATAGGAGCTCCCTTCCTTGGTTTGAGACCATGTATTTCCTTCCTTTACTTTGCTATTTGCTTATATACCTGAGGGCAATTTCTCTTGTTGTCACTCTAACCTAACTGGGTGCTTTCCTAAAATTAAAAAGAATGGTTGTCCACATTTAATTTGTAAGATGTATGGATCTCACAGGGCTCAAACCCTGGTGAGCAATAGTTTCACTTAGCTTGAAGCCAAGCTCACCACAGGCAAAAATTATTTATGTAGCTTTGCCTCCATCTTGGCTGATGGCTTCATCAAGATGGAGGCAACCATATCATCTGTCAGGATCCTGGTTGATGACATCATTAGTATGGGTGCAAGCCACATGACTTGTCTGTCATCTTGGCTAACAACATCACCAAAATGGTGGTGACCTTGTGACCTTCCAAGTCTTGGTTAATGCAACCACATGCCATGAATCAAAATGGCAGTACCCAGAAATTTACTGATAGTACTGAACCAGGGGCCATAATATCCTGGGAATTCCCTGGAATGCAGGAATTCAATTATGCATTCCAATCCTCTTGCAATTTTTTCCAATGTGATTTTCACTTTGGATTCTAGGTGGAATCATAGAAATAGGAAGCCCACAAATGTCAGAACAGGTTCTATTACTGTGGTAAGGCCAATGCATTCTTATATCAAACTAAAGTAATGCCCGACTTCCACAGTGGAATTTTGTTTTGCAGGATATTTGCATGTTTCTGCAGAAGACTATTTTGGACTCTGACGTTGTTTTGCATAAGATATTTGTAAAGGAGATTATTTGAAATTTTGATTCTTCCTATCGTATATTTACCAGTTTTAAAGGTGATTCTTTTGGATTTTTACATTGTTTTGCATAATATACTTGTTGGTATCTAAAGGGGACTGAAAACTTTTCTAGCCATATGCCTCCAATACTAACCATCTACAAAGGCACTGGGAAGCTCACGTGAACTTGAAGTGTCCCAGGGTCAAGCCTTGCAAAAGACAAACTGAAACCAGCAAGTAGAGGCAACAATGGGAGGCAACAAGGGATACTGTTTTGATGGGAGGCTTAAGATGCAGGTGCCATTGCTGTTAATTCCAGTCCTTGCTGCACTAGAATTCCAAACCTGTCTTTCTCCGAGTTAGAATATTCTTCCTTCTCTGAGTCTCGGTTGTTCCACATTTGCTTTTCATTCCTGCCCCACCATGCCCTGTGCACTCTGCTTTTCACTTTCTAGTTCTAGTTCATGGACAGACTAAAGAGAAAGAATATTTTGATGTCATGTCTGTCCAAGTTCTTTCAGAGATTACTGCTTTATGTTCCTTATTCCAAATTATGGGTATTTAATCCAAAATTATGTGTGGTAAATTATAATGCAGGTTTTCTAATCTAATTGATAGCTCTCTCTAAAAGAATTCAACATGAGGGGCTAGAGAGATGGCTCAGTGGTTAAGAGCACTGGCTAGTTTTTTTTTTTTTTTTTTTTTTTACAGAATACCCTGGTTCAAATCCCAGCAGCCACTATAACTCCAGTTCTAGGGGATCCAATCCCTTCTTCTGTCCTCTGTGGGTACTGTACAACATGGGTGCACTTACATCCATGCAGGCAATAAATTCATCCACATAAAATAAAATTTAAAAGAAGAATTCACCCTGAAAGCTATTAGGCTTGCCTCTTACTTATTTTGAAAAATGTACTATGGACTAAAACATTAGAAGACTCATCTGGACAAATATATACAGGTTATGAGGAGGACAGAGCTTTCCATCCAACCAATAGTCATTGGACTCAACAGCAATGCTCCTGCTGAATGTAAATAACTGAGTTAAGTTTTACAGAGAAACACTTTTTTGTGTGTATATAGTATGTTTGTAAATTGTCATGTGCTGTTTGAGCTCACTGAGAAGTTGTCTCTGGAGTTGGGATTGGCCCTCCCACTTCAGACTCAAGCAAGTTTATATCTCAAAGAGTCTACTAAACTCAATGTCCTGAGCCAGGCTACTCCCTGACTCTACAACAAGGGAAAAAGAGGACAAGAGAAGTCATGAATAAAGGCATTGTATCTGTGAGAACAGCTAAGGGATGAACCATTTCTAACAAAGTTTATTATTATTTATGCCATGACATAAAGATGTCTGTAGTAAATCAACTAATGGAATGCTTTAATTTGTCACAGCTAAGAAGAAAGAAGCTCACAGACTAATGCAAATGTATAGTCAGTACCAAGATTTATTTAACTACTTAATGAATGAACCAACAAAATAGATCCAAGAAAGAAATAAAACACTGCTTACAATCCATGAAGAAGTTAACATGACTCTCTGACTAAAATATCCTCAGACACTAACTCCTGAGTCACAGCTTTCCTTAGTGATTTCTGCTGGGTGTTGTAAACATCAATTTGATAACGTTTAACTAGGTACCTTCTGCTTCTCTCTATCTACTGCCTACATTCACTCAAAATCTAAAAGCAGTTTTCGTAGGCCACTCTCCAAACTATCTAAAGCAACAGAGGATTATCTATTGTCTTGTGTTTTCTACAAGGTTTCCTGGGAGCCTACAACATTCCATACAACGTTCCATAGTTTAATAAACATCAATTTATTACATTATCTTATGTGTGTAATTCTGATTCAGTGTTCTTTTTAAAACATTTTATTTATTATTTTTAGCTTATGTGTATGAATGTATTGCCTATATGTTAGTGCACCCATGTTGTGCAGTGCCCTCGAAGGTTAGAAGGTTACAAACAATTGTTAGCTGCCATTTAGGTAGTGGGAATAAAATCTGGGTCCTCTACAAGAGCAGCCGGTGATCTTAACCACTGAGCCAACTCTCTAACTCTCCAATATAGTGATATTATATTAGACAACACTGTCTTCTGAGCCAAACAACTTCCATCTTCATAACCTCAGTTGTGTCTACTTGCAAAAGGTCATCGCAGTTGAGTTTGTTGACAATGGATACTCCTGCATAAAAGGAGAGGTAAGCAGGGTCATTGGACCCTCACCTGAGTATCTAGTCACTCCTCCCAGTCAGCTGCATGCAGTTCTGCCCTAATCATACCTGGCCTCCTGGTCTTGGAAAACACTAAAATACATTATCTGGGGAAGGCTAGGGAGAGCAGTCATTATCCATGAGACTATGGGGAAATCATCACCCATGCTGGATAAAGACTTCCAGTGCAGCTGCTCTTAGGTTACCCACATACTTGTTGGTAACTCTTCACCATGCTCTTTAATAAACTCCTTAATTCCCCAAGGTGAATTTTAACATAGTCAAACAGTGTTTTGACATTAGAATCTTAGTAAAGGGTAAACATTGCTTTGTACCCCTAGGAAGAAAATTCTCACAAGAGATGGTAAATGTGTTAGTTACTATATCTCATGGTGTTTAAAAGGGAAATGAGAAAGTGAAAGACGATACAGGATATGTAAATGGAGATATTTTAGTTAAAATGGATTGATTTATGAAGATTAACATGGTTGGGTATATCTAGAATAGAAAAGAAAATGAGAAAGATTATGCAAGTTATGAAGGCTTGAGTTGGCTTAAGGTGAAAGATGAAACTTAGAGATGATTATAGATAATCTTAAATTTTCAAAGGTCAATGTTCAGCCAGCTCTACTTAAATTAATGGAGCTGTTGATCTAGTCTTGTAAACTATTATAAGGGATAGCTTAAGGAACAAAATATATATTCAATAAAGGATTATTTTAGAGCATTTTCATTTTGTTCATGTTTTATCTACTTATTACACCATAATAAAAAGTACCAGACTGGTGCAAATAACCTCCTTGGTTGTTTAATAACCATACTTAATGGCCTATACCAGTATGGTCAGAAAAAGAAACAATATTTTGTCCTTTGTACTCCAAGGTCAACTAGGCTCCAGTTGAATATAGGGTGTCTCTTGAAATGTCCTGTAACAGTGGTGAGTCACTGTCCTTTTGTTCAGTGAAGCCATGGAGACCCCACCAGATGGACTCAGACCAGAGTCCAGTCTTCCAGTCTACAAAGAGGAGGATTAACGCATAGGGCCGTTTCCTTAGTGCTTCCAAATGAAGGCATGGTTAAGCAAGGCCTTTGATTTATCTTCAAATAGATGGAACAACTGGGAAAAGAAAGGCTAAGTGAGCCAGATGCTCCTTCTAAGCCCAAGTGAGCCCTGAGGAACAGATCCTCAACCGGCCATGACACTAAAAAGAAATTGATTAGTATGAGCAACTGCATTGTCTTAAATATCCAATAGGAAAGTGTAACCAAAGATTAAAATGATTGGTATGTTTCTTTAAGAGTCCAGAGACTTCACTTCTCAGGTACTAGGTTTAAGTTCATATGAGATGTTATTTAGACAATTGCTTCACTAATGATTTTCTTCTCAACAAGAAAGATGCTGCCCAGATATAAGACTTCAAACCTTGGCCAAATTTAACACAGCAGCAAAGAGACACGGGACTACTATTACTTTAATATAAAAACTAAATGATGGATAAATTATGTCTTTCTCTGGCTCTAGAATCCATTTGGGAGGGAATTCACCCTGTGAATTTTAGCTAGTCCGACAGTTAAAAAAGTGCCTGAAAGCAAATCCAGAATTCTTGAGCTCAACCTTAGAGGTCAGAAGAAGAATGAGGAGGAGTCAAACAGAGGGATGCTCTCGGAAGCCCTCATCAATGCTTCTAATGGACTTTGATCTGGGTATTTTTAATACCCCTGTCTGACCTCTCCTTGTTCCCTCCCTAGAACCTTTAATGTTAATTTCTCTTGCCTTTACTTCTCCTTCACATTTCCTCTCAGGTACCAGTCAAGAACTTCTCTTCCTTTCTACAGCTAAAAGTTACACACTTTGGGGTTTTTTAGCTAAGTCTACTGAAAGGGTAACCAGTTCTATGATATATATATATATATATATATATATATATATATATATACACACACACACATATCTGAATATATCAATACTATATATACACATATATCTGAATATATCAATACTCTTGAATCTATCTGCTAATGCTAACATTCCAGTGAAGCCAAGTTCTAAGAGTTTAGGAAAGAAGCCCAAGAATCTGTGAACAGAAAGGCAACCCCTACTTAGTCCACAAGTATCAGAAAGTGTTATAGCAAGAACAAGGTTTAGTTGTTGCTGATATGCCTGTGCTCAGCATTTTGTGTGGACTCATTTTTCTTCATAGGGCCCCAGAAGTCACATGCTTCCATCATTTCCATTCAGCTGCTGCAGGACAAGCACTGAAGCCTACAGAAGTTTCCTAGCTTACTCAAAATGGTGCGGCCTCATGGCAATATGACTCTGGAGCCACCCTGTCTCATGAAATTTATTTTCCACACCTTAGCAGGCGGGGTCTGGTCAATCCGGCAGAATAAAATGGAAACTGGCCTTCCATTTAGAGAGACTGATTTATTTAGGGCGACTCACAAAGTTGTTGTTTAAACATACAGCCTGCCACCAGCTGCCATTTCTTTGGCCAAGTCTGGCCGTGAGCACCACAGTGGCGCGCAGCAACTATCCCATTCCCGGCCTGAATTCCGTTTCTACTCACACAATTCATAGGACTGCAGGGACCTGGAACGCTGCTGCCTGAGTCCTGGCCCTCCAGGGGCTTGGGACCATGGCACTTTCCTCCCTTGTGGTTTTTAGTATTCTCAGTGCCCCACGTGGAGACTCCCTGCCATGTTTTCCTCCCTGTCTCCCCACCTTCCTGCACCCTTATTGGTCAGAGGGTGGGACTTGCTGCTGAATGAACCAATAGTAAAAAATAATAAAAAAACCTCAGAGAGAAACATGTATCTACAATACACACCCTCACATATTGTCTTACATGTTTCTTTCTTTAAAATTCTGATTCATCACATACTGGAATAATTTATATTTTACCAAGAAACTTCATGTCACAATAATAAATTAAAAAGCAGCATAACTTATCATAAAGAGAAGATAACCTAAATAAACAAACGCCATGACAACAAAGCAATGTCATGAAACTCTGAAAGCACTGAGCCTTGAAATTAATGTTTCTTCATTAAAATAGCACTAGTCATTACTAGGGACATAGTAATAGCATGCAAGAATCAAATCAGAATTTTTTCATGTCATTCCCCGAATAATTAGAAAGGCGTGATAAAGGGAAAAAACTTTCTCCTATGTAATTGAATGTAACAAGGTCCAGGTAACACCTAAAACCAGCTACACACCAGCTACAGTTGTCTTCAGACTGCAAGGTACTTCTTTGGGAGCCAAGGTGGAGGACAGGGTGTGTGCACACAGGTGAATAAGCCTCTGCGCAGGGATGTGAGTGCTTTGACAGATCTGAGCACCTGATGCGATGAAGCCAGAAGCAGAGGCGTTGGGGGTGGGTGTCAAGAAACAACCCGTGCAGAGAGGGTACCTGAGCAAGAGGGGGCCTGAGCCAGACTTAGAAGTAGGAGCTCACCAGGCCAAAATCTAGTGCTCATTAACTGCTGAATACGAGATCAGTTACACTGTCCACATGGCTACACCAGGAAAGCACACATCATCAATCGCTGAGAGGCAGGCATGAGAATCAATCCTGAAGAAGCGTGTCTCTGGTGCTTTTGATGAAAAGTGTAGTGGGGATCTCAGGGGGGAAGATGAAAGATCAGAGAGACCTGTAGGCATAAGAACCTTGTCTCTCCACACCATCCATCCAACTCCAGCTATTTTTATTGGACACAACTGAAAGAAACATTGTTGGCAAATAAAATATCTACCAAAACATTCTGAGCTGCTTTGTGCTGCATACACGCTTGAACTTTGACCTGCACAGCACAAATCCATATTCAAGTGGTTAAGGGGCCATATAAGACGGGTGCTTGTTATGAATGAAACTTTGGTGATTACATCAGCTGCACTAACCCAGAGCAGCTGACAACCACTGCCCGTATTGTGTGTTCTGCAATCAGCAACATCTTTGGTACAGATGTCAGGGAAACCACTGTGCCAACAATGCTGTAATGATGAGAGTTGAGAGTCTGGCTAGGGAATTCTCATTTCATGTCTTCTTTGAAAAGTGTCTCTTAAAAGAGGGTGATATACAATATATACTGTGCATCCTGTCACTCTTTTTGGCTGGAGCTATGCTTCTTTTGACTCTGTGGATCACTGAACTTTCTGATCTTGGAGTGGGGATGGTATAAGCTAAAGGGTTTTGGCACATGCAAAACCCACTACATTCTTGAATGCTCAAGACAGCTTTACAATGTCTTAGGCTACATCTGAGTAAACCTGTTTCTTACTAACACTGTCAATCTTTTTCAGCCTTTTCTCTACAGAGGACAAAAGAAGAAGAAAAAATAACACCATTTCCTAAGTTTTGGTGAGCAGAACCCCCTAAAATTAGTTAGTGGAATGATTATGCATTACCCTGGGTTGATGAAGACATAGATCCTTTCTCACATCTTTGTGACTATGGGATTCTGCAATTCTTATTGAATACCTCTTGTGTTCTATGATTTTTTTTTCCAGTGAGAGTCCAGGTAGGCCCCACAGTATCCTCAATCATTAGAGAAAAATTACACTACACTTACTATACTGAATTTACTAAGGTTAAAAAAGTATCCTGAAATTTTTCATCAATAAAGTAAGAAATTAAAGTGCATATATTATCAAGCTTCAGTGAATTGGATAATCCTGTTTCAGGGCCTCTTTCCTATTCTAACTATTTCATGTACTAACCCTTTTTAATTGTGCGAGCAAGAGGCCTTAGATTATGCCAAAGACTTTATTTAGTTTCCAGGCAAAATATATAAAAGCAAGACTACAGAAAAGCAGGGATAAAGGAATTGTTATCAGGCAGCTTTTCCGATCATATAGGTGATGTACCTTCAGAGGGTTGTTGTAAACTTAAACCCCGCTTCCAGAAACTGCTTCCAATAGAAATTTTATAGGCATTGAAAGTCTCACGGGTGAGTACCTGAAAATATCACAGTTTCTCAAAAGACATATGTGTTTCAACCTTTGTTACTTGCTTTGGTGTTAGCGTATAAAAACTCATAGGTGTATATTGGACTCATTAAATTGAGGTACTCATAAGCACAGGTTTGATCAAGGCAGGGTGCTGACAGGCATTATACATTATGCAAGCTTCCCACATTATTCTGCTAACATGCTTCCATTTTAATCCAAAACATCCCCAGCTTGTCAAATACAGGGCCTCCCTGGAACACAAAGCCAAGCATGCCCCTTGTGCAGAAGTTCTCTGATGTGGAGACTATAAGGAACCCTCAGACATAGTTCATAGGGAACTTGAAATCCATTGAAATCTCTTAAAAGTTAATGTAACAGTGACCTCAGGAAAAGTAACTAAAAGAGTCTAAGACATACTCGCTGGGTAGTTGTCAAACACCAGGGATTTTTTTATGTTTTTACTACCATATATTAATGGTGCGTAATAATGGGTTTCATTATGACATTTCCATCCATGTACATAATGCATTTCAGTTATGTTCACCCCTTTTAACCTCTCTGTCCCTCCTCACTCCTGCTAACGCCATGTCTCTTCACAACTAGTTCCCTTCTGTTTTCATGACTCTTAGGTATGTGTGACCCAATGAGTTTCATGAGGTTTGTTTATAGGGTCACCTCACCAGTGGATATGTCACTGAAGAAAATGCCTCTCTCTCCCTCATTGATCATCAGCTGCATTATAAATCCTCAGGGAGGGATGGAGAAACACCAGATTTTTGTCTTCACTAAATAAAACCAATGAATATTCATGACCCAGCTAAAGATGTTTATTCTCAGAATCTGTTGGTAATGAAACTATACTTTTTTTTTTAATCTTCCAGGACAATCAAGATCACATAGATGTTGAATACAGTAACATACTTTCAAATCTCTAAATTTTACTAAAAGGCCACAAAAAAAAAAAGACTCACATGAAATATTTTACAATTTCATGTTGACAAGCTGACATGTCAAGACAATTAGCATCTTTGTAGCAAGATGGATGACAGATGCATAGAAGAATCATGACTGTGATTGTTCTATAAAGTCAGTAAGCCGAGCCGTAGCCATTCTAACACTGCTGATATGTCAAAGAAGAGAGAGATAAGAATGGAAATGTGATGGAAGGCAGGAAACGTGAGTCCAGGAGGGAACAGCATTGTGGCTGAAATTACTGTGGGTAAACTTTGTTCTCAGACCAAGCGTGAGGCTTGAGTAAGACACCCAGGAAGGATGATGACCATAAGTAGGAGATTTATGACGACTTGAATGAGAAAAGGCTGGTGGGGCGATGAATTCTTCTGATGGAGTGTGAGTCCTCTGTAAACCTGGTGAGAGGGTACCAGGGGAGTGAGGAGAGTAACTAATTCAGCAAAGGGCTCTGAAGAATAAAAGAAAAGAGTAATGAAATGCTTCCTTTATTGGAAGTAAAAGAAATGCCCCACAAATTAAAACCAATTTGACTTACAAGCTGAAGACACTCAAAAGATACCTAATGCCCAAAGTGTTCTTATACATTCCAGTGTCCATTCATGCTTGGTATAGATCAGTCACTGGATTAATGTTACTGTTTGGACCCCAAATGTCCCCCACAGGCCGTGTACTAAGTCTTGGCTGCCAGCCCATGTTTCTGTCAGAAAATGTGAAACCTTTAGATTAGATCTAGGTAGAAGAATGGTCTATAGGGAACCTAGTCCTCCCCACTCACCTTTCAATTGATGAACATTTAGAAATCATACTAAACAATAGATTTCTTTATGGCTTCATACATGCATATATATGTATATGTATACATGCATATTATTGTACTTCGCTCCTATTCATCTCCTTATGACTCCACTTGACCCCTGGTCAAGCTCCACCTTCTGCCTTCATCTCTTTCTCTTTCTCTCTTCCTGTTGCCATAAGTGGGAAGATTTATTCTTTCATGTCCAAGACATTCTGACTTGTGATGGGTCAACAGAAATGGGTCACGTTACCATGGACTAAAGCCCTGAATCTTTGAATCAAAAATCTATTTTATTTTCTCAAGTATTTTTGTCATAGTGACAAAAACAATCTAACACAGAGAACCTAAACACACATGTGTTAATAGCGTATGTAAAATTGTTCAGAGAACCAAAAGGAAAGATTATACTATGCTAGGTCAATCTAATCTTTCCAAGAGGTTGATCAATGATTCCAGAGAATTTGGCTCCCCCTTATTTGACATTCCTATCAGCAAAGAGGAACATAAGGTTCACACCCTGTTTTCCACAGGTGACTACACAATCAACTAGAGACCTGGTAAAGTCTCCAACAAGTGGTGCTATTGGGGCAAGTTGTGGAACCATTAAGGGGTGAGGCCTAACTAAAGTAAATAGGCTATAACAGGACTTGGGCTCTAGGCAGTCCTGCTTCCAGTCCATGTTCTATGCTTCCAGAGCCATTGAGATATGAGCAAGTCACAGCTGCAAGCCACTCCCATTGCCCTGTCTTCTCTGTCATGACAGATTGTGTCTCCATAAACTGTGAGCCAGAATAAATCCTTCTGCCCTTAACTTGTTCCTGTCAGAGACTCTGTCACCATGATGAAAATAGTAACTAATATAAAAGCTAAAACAAAATTTGAAGATATGTAGCCCCAATTGAAAGGATATAGCTGAGTGATGTGTTTGATATTTGTCATTGGCTGTATCATCAATTAGCCAACAGGATGGAGCATCATGTCACTGTAATGTTCAACAACAAACTGGTCAAAAAAAGGAACACTGTGAAATGGAGAATCCAGAAAATAGTATTTGATGCTCTCAAGACCCAAGTAACCCAAAATGATGTTCTTTAAGGATGCATATGGATCAAAAATAAACAGCAAAGCTAGGCAAAGATTCCTTAGATATAATACCAAATGCATGATTTGTTAAGCAGTTAAGACAAAACTAATTGAATCCATTAAAATTTTTTTTAAAAGAGCAATCTGTTCTACAAAAGATTCTGTTCAGAGAGGAAAAGATAAGCCACAGATTAGGAGAAAACATTAGTAATTCCTGATAAAAGATATACTTAGAATCTACAAAGAACTCTTCAAAAGAGCTCAACAAGAAAACTAATAATCTCATTTTAAAATGGGCAAAAAATATGAACACATACTTCACCAAGGGAGACACACACATGTCAAAAAAAAAATCATATGAAAGAAAGTTCACTGTCGTTAGTCATTACTGAAATGTAAATGAAAACCGCATGAAATGCATCTGCACACCAGTTAGAATGTGTAGTTACAGGGACACCAGCAGGCACTGGCAAGATGTAGGTAAGATGGAAGTCTCAGATGCTGCTAGCGGGAGCCCAAAACGCTACAGCCACCTCGTTAAACAGTGCAGCAACTCCTAAACCATGCATCTGCTACATGAGCCAGTCATTCCACATTCTGTGTATTTACTCAAAAGAAATTAAAGCAAATACCTTTATGAAAACTTATACCTGGAACTGGAGAGATGGCTCAGGGGTTGGGAGCACTGGCTGCTCTTGCAGAGGATCTGTGTTCAATTCCCAGCACCCACATGGTGGCCAGCAACCCTCTGTAACTCCAGTTCCATGGGAATATGATGCCCTCTTCTGACTTCCACAGGCATTGCACAACACAGGTGCACTTACATACATGCAGGCAGCAGACACATACACATAGAAAATAATAAATAAAACATTTTTTTAAAAAGAAAACCTATACCCAAACATGTTTGATAGCTTTATTGGTAATAGACAAAACTGAAACAATACAATTGTCTATTGACTTGTGAATTGATAAAGAAATTGTGGTATATACATATAATGAAATGCTATTTAAGCAATAAAAAGAAGTGAGCCCAGTACATATTAAAACATGAGTGACTATAATCATGCTAAATGAGAACAGCCAAAAGAATGTATTGAGAAATTCCATTTATATAAAAGTCTAGAAAATATAAACTAATGAAAACATGGCAGAGCGTGAATTAGAAATCACCTGAGGATTTAGGGATTGGGATGGTAGGGCCATGAGGATGGCAGGAAGGGACAACAGGAGGAAGGATTATAAAAGAGCATAAAGAAGCATTTGAGGTGATGGATATGTTCACTACCTTGATTATGTTGATGGTTTTACTGTTCTATACATTTGTAGAAATTCACAAAATTATATATAATTTATCATATCTTAATCTTATAATGAAACAGTGAAGACACATAAAATAAAAGTCAAGGAGAAAATTACAAGTGATAAAAGAAAAATACCAGTACAGCAGCAAATGACTTGGTATATACATACATCATCTTTACATCATTATCGTTGGAAAGATTGTGTGATATTGTCCTATAAGGGTTGGCAAATAATCTTTCATGGTAACTATTTCAGTGCTCTCCGTTTTTAAATACAGAGGTAGTAATTTCATCCTCTCCAAAGTCACTTTTCCTCTGAGCAGCCTCCTCTCTTAACAGAACTCCGCTTTGGACTCATTCCTCATCCAGGTGTGTTCTGTGATTAAACCATCTCTCATCTTTGGAAAGCATTCCCTTTCTTTCACCTGCAGCTGAGTCACTGGTTCAAGCCCACCGGGCCAGGGAAGTAAGGCGTGGTCTACCCTTCTGTGAGTTCCTTCCCACTTCTACCTTTCCTTTCTTCCTCCTTCACTCACAAGGACATGCTTCAGCACCAGGTACTGAGTAACAGTTACTGTCCTCCTGCTCGGATGGTCATAGGTCCTAGGTAGCAAGACTACTCTCTTTTTCTGCTATTTGTTGCTGCTTTTCTCCTGGCAGGCACTCGAGTCCCATCCAGTCTCATGGGGTCCATGTGTGGCTACGCAGAAGGCAGGCAGTCTCTCCCAGCATCACACCCCCCGGTGCAAATCTGCTGCACCTCTGGGACTCTGTCCATTTTTCCCAACCCCGTCTGTTAAAGGGTGGCTCACTCAGTCTGTACCCTTAATGACTTAGGTTCTCTCACAGTTCTTACCAGCCCCACTGGGGGTCTTCTGCTGATCAAAGAGAAGCCCATATTTCCTGGTCAACAATGAGAATGCAAACCACCCCTGCCCCAGTCTGGGACTTCTCACTTCTGCTCTCTCTCTCTCCTGCCCTTTGTCCTCACTGGCAGGGACACATTCTGATGGGTTTAGGATGTTAACACCTTTCAGACAAGGGACTGTTATCTGCTCCAAACTGTGAAGAGAATGGTCTAAGCACCTTAATTTTTTCCTCCCCCATCCTCACCCCAGACAAATCTGCCTGTAGCCACAGCTGACCTGGCACTCGCTATATAGACCAGGATGGACTCGATCTCTCAGAGATCCATCTACCTCTGCCTCCCAAGTGCTGAGATTAAAGGTGTGCACCACCACGCCCATCCCTATGCACTTTAATCTTAAAGAAATCAAATGTTCCTCCCTCATCGACAAAGAAAAAAGAGAAGACACCATTGCCAAACTCTGATTTTTCTCCAAAGCATCCTCTTATATCATTTCTTGACAAAGGTCTTAAAACTTTTGAACCTCTGTCAGTGAGGTAGATGGGAGACACTCATGTCAAGAAGCAAGTCCTCTTTGCCATTGGTTTTATAGAAATTGACAACAGTTCTCAATATGACAGAACCCATGGGAGTCCCTGAGCCATTACTGGGTGAGCTCTAAGGTATATCACCCTTGGTCTCTCCACACATGCCCTAAGTATGTGTTCTTCAGAACTGTCTGCTGAGTTCTACAAATAATTCATAACAGGGGATATTAGACAAACACCTGGAAAAATGGAATTTCCAAATTCCACAATGCAAATAAAACAGAATAAAGACCTTAAGAATATCATAGAGGGTGCTAAAGAGATGGCTCAGTGGTTAAGAGAACTGGCTGCTCTTGCAGAAGACCTGGGTTCAAATCCAGTACCCACATGGCAGCTGACAACCATCCATAACTCCAGTTTCAAGGAGCCTGACACCTTCTTCTGGCCTCTGAGAGCACTGCACAATGCAGGTGCACTACATACATACAGGCATTACATACACATAAAATAAAAACAAGTAAATACAAAACAATAGAAATAAATAAAGAATGCCACAGATAAAGGTCCAGGATAGGTTGTACCATCCCTAGCAGTGCTCAGTGATTGTTTTCCTATATTTGAGGAAGGAAGGACTTCTTCCATCTCTTTTCATGATGTGGGTTCATGAAGACATTGGCATGTGTTCTGAGCCTTGAAGAGGAGGAAGAGAAGAGAAGGAAGAGTTTGAACTTGTAGACATAGGTGGGGAGGCAATTAGAGGTGAGGAAATATTTTGGAGACAGCAAATCACAAGGGGTAACATTAACTACCTTTAAGTACAATGTTTCTCAACTTCCCTGATTACAGGAATCACTGGGATGCTTGTTAAAAATACAGATTCCTAGCTCCACCTCCAGCCTCTGGACCAGGTCCAGACAGACAGGTCATCTGATTTTTTAACGTGCCACTCCTGAGTAATTCTTATATTGAAGAAACTTTGAGAAATACTGATGAAGAATCTGAAGTCCACTTTGAAGGAGAAATAAAAATGCATCCTATCTCAAATAGGGAAAAATTAGAAAATGGAAAAAAATAGGCTCTGGTTTCTATAAAAGCTCAGTATGGAATAGGACTCTAATTAAAGGTTTCTATGCACTGAAATAGGCTTTTATGAGAGTTGGACTTGCCATCACTGCAAAGCTTTAAAATGGAGATCACCATTTGCCCTAGAGGAGCTGGCACTGGTCAATGGAGAGTAGACTGAATTATTCCAGAGCACTTGGGGTTTGTGAGAAACTGAAATACACTGAAGCTAGAATAAATGAAGAGTTTATTGTGAGGACACAGGGGCTCTCCAAGAAGACAAATAAGCAACAAAAGACCCTTGGGAAAACCAGAAAGTCACCAGGCACCTTCATCCTTCCTTCCCCATCTTCTCTTCTCAGATCAGTGTCAGAGGCCAATCATCTTTTTAGTAATGACAGCAGTGTTCTTCAGGTCAAATGACTCCTCGGATGCAATGAACTGATGCAGTCTCTGAGTCCAGTTCCACAGACCTCCCACTGATAAAATCTGATTGGTCCTTCTTAAATTGCAATCAGCATGGCTGGAGGCACTCCTTCCTATCTGAGTGTTGGCCCCACAACCAATAGAGCAAGTCAATCTCCCCTTACCTTAATTTTATATTCTACTTCAAAAACAATAATATTCTTAGTTCTAAGACATTATTTTCTTAAAAATTGCTTGTCCTGGTTTAATTTTAATTTTTTTTTATGAAAGGTCCACCTGCCAGAAAGCCACAGAGGAATACTTCTAAACAGAGAGTGATCTAGTCAAGTTTCAAATCCTAAGTCAACCTGAAGTCTTTCCTAAAGAATTTTTTACATCTGTAAACTTAATTCAAGGAGACTTTACTGAACTTCCTCAAATTTTTACATTAATTAATCTTAAAACTCATATGCTTCAAGATGAATTCGATGTGTGTTTCTAAAAAATTTTCACTTAATTGATCCGAATATTGGGCAAGTTCTCTGAAGTCCAGAGAGCCTTTGTAAAGCTAATATGGTCCTTTCTCTTTACATCAGAAGACTGATTTTGGCCCTATAGGAATGTGAATCCAATAGTTCTTCAACTTGAGTTTGGTTAGCCAAACTAATCGCCACAGAATTCAGTACTGCTTGTTGCAGGGTCAGCAGTCTTTGATTTAAGCAGAAAAAAACACCTTTCCTTGCTTCCTATGGATAAGGGATTGGAAGGAGGCCACCAATCTGAGAAATAGCTCTTTTTAAAATTTTATTTATTTATTTATTTATTTTATGTGTATGAGTCTTTTGCCTGCATTTACCTAAGTACACCTGTGTCATGCAATGCCCACGGAGGCCAAAAGACAATGTCAGATCTCCTGGAACTGGAGTTGGATTGTAAGCCACCATGTGGGTGCTGAGAACCAAAACCTGGTCCTCCGTAAGAGCAGCAAGTGCTCTTCACCACTGAGCCATCTCTCTGGTTATGTCTCTGAGGAATAATTCTTTCTCGAGATTCATGAAGGCGGACGGGGTTATCCTGGTTGTTTGGTCTCACCCTGCATGAAAGACCCCCTAGTATGCTAAACCCACCTCTTGTGCCTTTTCCTCAGTTTCTAACAGAAGCACTCGCCTCCCTGTCCCGCTGTCCTGCTCACTCTCCGTTTTCCTCCGCTACCTCCCCTGAGTCACAGTCTCCTCTCACCCCAGGAACTTGTTCAATGACACAAGATTTTTTTAAGATTTTTTTTTTTAATGTATATGCATGTGTATGTTTATATGCCCACATGTGAGCAATGCCTACAGAGGGCATCAGATCTCCCACCGCTGGAATTACAGGCAGTTGTAAGCCACCCAATCTGTGCAGTGGAGGGAGAGATCTCTCCTAACTGTGGTACCATCCCTCCAGTCCAACAACAAGATTTATAGGGTTTTATTTTCACAAATTGGCTCATTTTAGCAACACTTATTACACTGAGGCTTCAGTAGAAAACTAATCATGAAGAAAACTTTTATTAAAACATTCTAGGAGGGTTGGGGGAGACCAGAAGCAAAAGAGGCATTCAGATTTGCCTTCTTTTTTTAAGGTTGTACTTGTTGTATCTCTCTGGTTTTGAAAAGCTAAGAGCTTATTATCCTATGGTGCCAGCTCCAGAGAGCTGCCACGACTAAAAAACAAATAAAGAAAATGTTTCCTTAAAAAAGAGTTTGAGATCAAATTCTATATAACATACAATCAGTCGTTTAAAGGTGCATAATTCAGTGGTGTGTGATGCATTTTCAGTGGTATGTAGTCATTACCTCCCCCCAAAAAGACCCTGCACTTAGTCATCATTCCATTGTCCCCACTCGCTCCCTGTTTCCAGCAGTAATCTGCTTTCTGACTGGGTAACTTTACCTATTTCAGATTTATCACATAAAAGAAATCATATAAAATGTAACCTTTTGAAGATGGAGTCCTTCATAGAATGTGTTCATAATTTGTTAGCACCATGCCTGAAAAGTTCATTCAACTCATACATATAATAGCAGTTCTTCATTTGCTTTGTGGCTTTGACAGATTATGCCCTGATAGACACACACTGCATTGTCTTTAGCTATTTATCTATTAAGGAACATATGTGTTGTTCTAGCCATGTGTATGTTATGAATAATGCTTCTATGACCCGGTATATATAAACGTCTGATAAGTGAGCACCCTCAGGGTCCTCAAGAGGTGAAAGTTTTAAGTTATTCCACTCACTACCTTTATAGGGGTTGTAGGATATCTAGTTGCTCAAAATTGGAAAATGGCACTGAATCAAAGAAGTATAAAATCAAAATGGCTTCTTAGCCATGTATCAAGTCAAAACACTAGGGACAGATATTGCCACCTGAGCATATTTACTGGGGAGTCCATTTACCTAGATAAAATTGATGGGGATAAAATTGACCACACTCTTACCAAGAAAGAGAGAACAGTTGTGGGCAGTTTCAGAGATGACTGAACAGGGATTCTGCAGTAACTGATACATTAACATCACTGCAAAATAAGCGCCTCTGACCCTACGGCTAGAGCACATGCGGAATCGGGGAGGCAAGAAGAATTCAGATCCATCGTTTTGTTTTTTTCATGAAATTTTTTAAGGACTGCACAGCTGCAGCAATCGTGTGAGCATTTGGGGACTGTCAAGCCCTCGTCTGACTTTGTGAAGAATGCCTCTGAGGTGGATTTTATTGGTTTCATCTGGAGAATGCATCCTACCCCACAGCACAAAGCCACATGCCCACCAAGTACTGCCTGTCTTCTCCTACTCTGAAGTGATCAGAGAGCCAGAGTCCACCACAGAGAGCACAGAGGGACACACATGGAGCCAATTTGTGCCTCAAGTTAATGCACAGTTTTCTACAACCTGCAAGAGATATGGGACAGCAACACTTCCCGAGGAGCAGAACCCTGACAAAGTTCCCCTTCACTAAGGGTGCTTGTCCCTGTGTGGAATCTGTATTTTTCTTCTTGGTAGTCAATAGTCTTAATTTATTAAGTATTCAGTAGAATAATGTTCAACTTTTCTAAAATTTTCTGGAGCTTCAGTGGCATTAGTGTATTCTGTATCAATGTATATGATATCAGAATATTATTAATGAATAGTAAAGACTGGGAAAAAGAGGGGTGGTTGCACCGGGAAGGAAGCTGACATCTGCTCCTGCTCATGGGGCTCAGTTCAGCCCACCTCGGAGGACCCCTCCCTTACCACCGCTCTTGCTGGATCATGATGCTGATGTTCACAGAGCAGCTCAGCTCTCCCCAAGTTGACACTAGGGATGCAACCAAGTGTTGAGAAGCGATGCGGAGGACCTCCTCAGGCACACGTGGGGAACAGAGGCGGTAATCATTTCAGGTCTCTTTGGTCAGAAACCAAATGTGAGCCCTTGCCAGCTCTGTGTCTTTGAGGATATGCTTTGAGAAAATCTAGTGCAGGATAATATTTCCCAGGCTGGAGATAAACTATGAATTCTTCCAGCTTTTGGGCCAACCTGAAGGAAAAGTTCTTAAAGATTGTAAAACTAGCCAAGCAATTCTCACTTTAGGGACAAGCACAGCCTTCTCACCAAGAAAATGCACTCAAAAGGGCCAGTTCTATAAAGACTCCCAAGAAAAAGTGTGTGTGTGATCAAGTGTCTGGGAAGTCAAGTTCAAGTACATCTCAAGATAAATACAACTTCCCGTTTGGTGTATTCTTTTAAAGAGCATTCTCAAGTTAGAGAGACGCCAGTCAGTAAAGTGCCTGTTGTACAAGTGTGAAGATTAAGTTCAGATCCCCAGAAACCATGTAAGAAGCTGAGCCAATACAGGGTACACACTGGGGAGGCAGAGACAGGCGGATCACTGAAGCTCATTGATCAACCAGTGAAGATGAAATGATGAACCTCAAGTTCAGTGAGACACTTTGTCTTAAAAACTAAATGGAAGGAATGGAGAGATGGCTCAGCCGTTGAGAGCACCAGCTGCTCTTGCAGAGGACCAGGGTTCAACTCCCAGCACTCACATGGTAGCTTAACAACCATCTGTAACTCTAGTTCCAGGGGATCTGACATCCTCATCTGACTTCCACAGGCATTGCACATACATATATGCAGACAATACACTCAAACACATAAAATAAAAAATAATTAATAAAATATTTTTCAAAAACTAAATGTAGAAAGCAATCAAGCAAGCACTGTCCTTGGGCCACCATGTGCAGTCACACATGTGCATGTGCACCCACACTAACAAGTACATACCACACACACGCCAAACAAATAAAATTTTTTCTTTAAAAAACAATAAGAGAATTCTTACTGAAGTACAACATCAGATGGAAGCCTACTGGAATCCATGTTGTTCTATTTTTGTGATTAAAAATATATAATACAAAATTTGTTATCTTAAAGTTTGTATGCACATTGCTATCACTGTAACAGATTCCTAAAAGTTCTGCATCTCGCAAGCTGAAACTCCATACCCATCAAATTTCTCATTCTCTGTCGAACTCTGGGAATCTCCATTCTACTTTCTGTTTCAATGAGCTAAGGGTTTCCAAACCAAAACTTGAAAGAACTTAAAAGCCAGTTATTCCAAACCTGCCTTTTTCCAGTTGGGTGTGCTGGGCTACGCACTGTTTAAACCATTAGCTCAAGGTACTGGTAAACACATACAACCAGAACCCAGACTCCTGCTCCGGGACACCGTGTCAGTGTGTGGCTGTGGTTTGGGTGGTCTTGTCATCCAACACTCATTTCCATACAAAAGAAAGCAATTTGCAGCCATTATCATAGACATCAAATGACAATTCCAGAAATATTTTGTTAATTTACCATGACAGTCAAAGAAACATTATGCCCATAATCCTCCCCAGTCTACCAATCTAAAATCCTCATGGAGCGTCGAATGAGCTCTGTGTTAGAAAATAGGAGAGTGTTTAATGTTCTAGAGACGGTAAAAATACTTGGGATAAGTATTACCAATACTTGGGTAAGACTTGGGAAGAAAAGAATGTGCAAGTGTGGTTGGTACAGGAGTAAATGGCCCATTAATACTGTGTAAGCACCGGAATTTGCCTCCAAATTCTCATCAATGTGACATTATAGAGAGTGTTGGCATCTCCTTTTCAACCATCCATCTCTAAATGATTCCGTTTTCACAGCCATCCCAGTGGTCCAAGGACCATCTGAACCCCAGGGAGAGTTTTGTATCTTGAACAGTAAAACAGAGATTCTGATACAATCCTGCCACCCCTCATTGGGTTCCACCTTTCCCAGGATCCTCAAAGCTGACTTACATGTCAACCTTAGGTTGAATGAACTGAACTTAAAGCTATAGCAATAGGAAAGCTTAGTCTACTTTTGTTTTAGACCTATAGGCTTTGGAGGCATCCCCAGACTGCTAGGAGTTTAGACTACAAAGAAAGAATGTCTACACTTAAAATTTCACCTTTGGCTTTGTGCCAGACCTTTCTCTGCCTCCATTTTCTTACTGTGTAAAATGTAGATGATAAAAGTAACTGCTTTGCAGGATCAGGTGAAAGCAACATGAGCTGAACATGTGACATACCAAGAAGCACCTTGCAGTCAATGCACAGACATACCTGAATCTGCCAGCAGGTCTTACGAATCCATTCAGCTCACACCTCGGCCTTCCTGCACACACTCCATCACACACTCCCTCACACTTTTATTTTCTAAGTCCTCTTTCTTTACCTCGTGCCTGTGTCTCCACTCATCCCCATGGGCAGGACCAACCTTACATTTGGTGATTTGAGGGAGAATCTAAAAGACCATAACCTAAACGTCTCTCTAAGATACTATAACGAGGTACCCAGTACACTGAATAATCATCCCTTTCAACGTAAAATCTCCAGTTTTTATCCATACTTAAAAATTAAAATATTAGCCTCCCGCCTAATCACTCTGACACATCCCCATGTAAAATAATTGTATCTGCATGAAATTGCTTTATATTTATTAATTATTAAATTACAAATTGTTAAATTAAATTAAGGCTCCAGAAAAACATGAGCTTTCCTTCTTGTTCATATCTCTATCTGCACACACCCCTCCAACAAAGCCTAGAAAGAAGTTTGGTCAACTCCTGACAAATGCTGAATGACTGAACTACTACTTACTTTCTCCCAAAATCCAACATGCTGCCTACACACAGCTTTATGAATGTGCTTTCCCTTCTGTACAAAAATGCAGAATTCATTCCAGATACTCAGTACTGCCTGTTGAGTATCTCCCTGGTCATTCCCACTAATACTCTGGAGCTCAACAAGGGTACTGTACCTCTCTGGTGCCGCCTCTGATCCACATGGGCTGGACCATTGCTCTTCCTATCAGTTTCCACACTGTTAGGACGGTCCCACCTAACTTAGCATTCCCGAGCTCTTCCTGCTTTGGCAAAGCCCCCAGTATGCCAGGCCTACAGTGTTTCACTCTAAAGTTGGCACTGGACTAGAGAATGCCAAGATCTGAGCTCCAGCGGGACTGCTATACGTGTGTATAGGAAAGGAGTCGTCTAGACAGGATCCTGGATTCCATGGCCCCGACCTGATCATGATCTGAAAAATTCTAAATGAGTTCATGTCAGTCTGTCATATCAGGTCCATGAACATCAAAGGTCCAGTTTCATTACTGTCACATTTCTTATGTTTAGAACTCTAGAAGACAGAAAGTATCCGCCCCCACCATGTCCCTGCACCTGAACCAACTTTACCACTAACTCTGCCACATATCTAGAGCTTTTAACTCTCAGCAAGTGTGTCCAGAGAGCACAATCGCTGTCAAGTGCAGAATGATGACATCATCCAAATGTGTGGGTAACCCCCTCTAAACACATTGTGTCTTGATTTGGGATTAGAACTGAGCCACCTGAAGTGCCTGGAATTCTGTTCTGAGCCAATATTATTTCTGGATTTTTGGTCTTGGATGCACCCTTTCAACTTGGAGCAGAAATAAGTAGAAAGTAAATAAGTAGAAATTAAAACTTCTGCTATATTCATGAATGTTTTGAACTTCCAGTTTTAATTGCTTTGGGCTATGATATTCTATTTTGTTCATTTTTAAAATCATAGTTTTGATATATTTCAATCAAGTTGTCCCATCTGAAGTGCATAGTGCTTAAGAAGAAACAAAGGGTTGGAGAGATGACTCAGCAATTAACAGCACTGGCTGCTTTAGCAGAGGACCTGAGTCTGGGTCCCAGAATCCACATGGCAGCTAACAACTCTGTAACTCCAGTTCTGGGGGAATCTGATGCCGTCTTCTGGCTTCTGTGGCACTGCATGCATACAGTACACTAAGGTACAAGTAGGCAAAACTCAGACACATAAAATAAAAGTAAACAAAATACTAAAAAGCGAAAATAAAGAATAAAGAACGATATGATACTTTCTACTTATTTCTGCTCCAAATTGAAAGGGTGCATCCAAAACCAAAAATCCAGAAATAACATTGGCTCAGAACAGAATTCCAGGCGCTTCAGCTGGCTCAGTTCTGAACCCAAATCAAGACACAAAGTGTTTAGAGGGGGCCACCCACACATTTGGATGATGTCACACATTTGGAATGTCATCATTCCGTACTTGACATTGATTGTGCTCTCTGGACATACTTGCTGAGAGTTAAAAGCTCTGGATATGTGACCGAGTTAGTGGTGAACATATCATCAACTTATTCACCCCACATATGTATAGAAAGGCCCTGGATTCTGGTTCTCAGATAGCTCCCTGCCCCCAGCCAGGCAATGATCAGATAGCTGTGAGCCTGTTTCTCAAGTCAAATCAGACGCAGAAGACATTTTCAGAGCCTCTGTCTGTGGGAATATGCCCTCAACTGCTCATGGGAATAGATAATAAAACGGGGTAAGACCAGCACACAGTTTTATTTCT
The DNA here is from genome assembly GCA_035773235.1 of Eospalax fontanierii. Lineage (NCBI taxonomy): Eukaryota > Metazoa > Chordata > Mammalia > Rodentia > Spalacidae > Eospalax > Eospalax fontanierii. The sequence continues at coordinate 63,384,688 of CM069539.1, read as the reverse complement.
AGACCATACAGTCAAAACAGAAACTGTCTAAAGTTGATGGATTTCCTCAACTGTACTGTAGCAATGATTTATACATCTTGCAATCTTAATATTGTCTCCAAATGTGTGAAAGAAGGGACTGTACCATTGCAACCCATTTAGTTTTGATCTTAAAATAAATTGGAGTTATTTTATCAGTTCCAGACAGTTATGGACCTCACTCTGATACGTAACTGTGGAACATATACCCCTTCAAATTATTCTGTACCTTCGCTCAGAGAGAAAACACACTGGAATCATTCGGGGACAAATTTAGACATGTTGGGCAACAAACCATTGAGACAGATGCCTGGTATGCAATTAAAATACCACTGGTGGGAACGACTGACTCTGGCGATGGTGAAGAAAATTTATTTTTCCCTTCAGGAAATCAGTCTCATCGACAGACTCACTGAGCAAAGTCAGACAAGGGTCTTATCGTGGCTCCTGGTGAAGGGTCCACCTGATATCCAGCAATGGATAGCTCCTGCCGGGTGGCACAGAGTAGACTCAATCACCTTTGGAATGGAAGCTTAAAGAGATACACACACATGCTCTGAGTTCACAGACGAGGCAGGGTGGATTTCCCCAGCTGCGCACACTGTTGGCACAGCCTCTGGGAATAAGTTGTGAGAGCTGACTTTGGACCTGAAATCATAATGCTCAGCTAGGTGTTTCAGAGAGGTCCTAAGCTGGAGGTCCTTAAAGGCAAACCACACCTCCTGGAAGACTTAGAGTACAGATCCTATCTGCAGCCCAGCATGGTTTTCAACTTGCTACAAAACTCAAGATGGCCTTGAATTCCTGATTCTACTATCTATCCCTCCTGGGTATTAGGATTACAGGCCTGGACTGCCTTGGCCAGCCTTGCCCTTTTCTTTAAATCCTTAAACTCCCAAAGTGTCAGTTAAGCTTCTCATTTAGTGAAGCTCAGTTTATTCCATGGGTGAAAGTAATTACTATTCTTTCATATCCCTGTTCTTTTTTTTTTTTTTAACGGAAAATGACAACTACATACAAAATACAGTTAATTTTTCACTTGTTACTTGGCTTCAACAATTATCAACATAGGGCCAATCATGTTTCAGTTCTAAGTCTGTCTACCACCCTTCCCAATATTGTACTCCTTAAGCGAATCCTAGACACCATATATTTATTTCATTCTGTATTTTTAAAATTTTTTAAAGGCAGTGTCTCACTGTGCAGCACTGGCTGGCCTAGAACTCACAGAGCTCCACCTGTCTCTGCCTTCAGAGAGCTAGGGTTAAAGCTGAGCACCACCACACCTGGTGAGGCACTTTATAGGATGTCTTCCTCGGCAGAGAGACACCATCTTCCCAAGCTTGGCTCTGTAGCTTGCCTAGGATTAACAGAGCTAAGCTTATTGACTCTTCTCACCTGCCCTGAAGGAAGGGGCAAGGAGAGTCATGGGATCCTCACCTGAGTGTCCAGTCACACCTCCCAATCCTTGACTGGGGATTTGGCCCTAAATGCATGTGACTGGGGGAGGGACTAGAGTGTAAGGACTGGGGAAGACTAGCAGAGGAGCTCTCCCTGCATTTCGTGTGGCTGTGGGGAAGCCACCATCCATGCTTGGATGAAGACTTTCCGGTGTGGCGTTAGGAGAGGGAGCACCCATACTCACATAAGCAAACCCTCACCTATTACTTTGTAAGTAAGTCCAATAAACTCACTGATTTCACGGCTACAGTTTGACAAAATCATACCTTGGTTTGTCCTTGGGACCGAAAAAGGATGGGTAGATGTTGTTTACATGCCTCCCCCACCCCAAGGAATTTAATCAACAGAGGCCTCTGACTTCATATAGCCATTTACATAATTAAAAACTAAAAAACTAATTCTACATTATCAACTAATACTAATCTGTCATCAAACTTAAGCCCTGAGTATCTTCTCTGAATCACAATGCTGTTTATTGTTTGTTCAACTCAAAGTCCATATCTCACAATTGATATAGCTAATATGACTTAGAGCTTTCTCTCTCTTCTTCCTCCTGTCTTCCTTCTCTCTCTTACACACACACACACACACATTTGTTGATATACAAGATTTTCATCTAAGCCATTTCTTTAGTCTGAATCCTTCTGATTGTGACCCCGTTGTGTCATTTAACATGTGTCTCTTTCCTATAAACTATTAGTTAGATCTAGAGGCTTGATTATATTCAGGCTTGGATTTTTGACAAAACATTATGAATGATGAAACATAGGCACAAGGGGCTTTTATATACAAGAATGGTCTTGTTCTTAGAAAACATATGCTGCGATGTTATTGAAACCAGGCAGAGGGACATAATGGATGCAGTGACCTGAACGCTGCAACATAGACCCAAACTGGAGTTCCTGTGGTGCTTAGTCTTTCTACCCAAGAAGTTGTGCATTTATTTCCAATTGCTCAACCCCAGTTCTATGCTTCTAGGGATGTTTTAGTTTCTCTCATCTGAGTTTTGACCACTCTCGGCCTTCTTACTTTATTATTCTAAACACAGTATTCCCTTCCATTGGATCTTTTAACAGGTCTCAATGTCTGCTTTGAGTTTTCCAAATGAAAAGCTTTTAAACTGGTTTGCAATTATCCTACAGTAGATATTTCAAACATTTTGCCAGTATCTTATTATTGTCAATTCTGTTAAAATTTTCTAAAACAAAAGACTATAATTCACTTTAACTAAGAACTACATGGGGGGGGGGGGTAGTTAAGAGCCCTGGAATTCCAAAAGTTAAACCAGCACACAACAGATCGCATCTGAAATCCACAGAGAGCGTGTATTACCACAAGGAAAACAGAAGACTTGGAAAAAAATAATTTTGTCCCAATGAAATGTAAACAGAAGCTTCAGTCTCATTCACAGCATTAATGCCCCTAAAGAAAGCAAATTTAAACTAACTCTTTGAGAGTCAGAACATGTCACAGAGGAAAGGAAGTGACCTCAAGAGGAGCAAGTGTGAGGACTAACGATAAACGCCCATGGTAGGACAGGGGCCACTCGGTCTGACAAATCTGAGACCTGTTTTTCACACCTGCTTCCATCCCTACTGAGCAGTCATCCATCAGGGATAAATGTTTGCCAGCACTTGAGTATCCGGCCTCCACCCAGGATACTTCTAAGAACAAACCCACCACCTTGAGGCATACACGTCAGTCTGCCTTAGCCCATGAGGACACCATCAACTAGGCCTATAGAGTTAAGTGCCAATAATCCAGCGCTGCCAGTCCATGAGACTCATGAGGGAGTGATTCAGTGCTGACCTATGCCTCTCAAACTGAGTATGAGCCACATTGGACATCTGAGGGAGATTAAAAACCATAAAATCTAATTAATGTGGTTACATGTCTGCAAAGATGTTGGAAAACCCTACATTGCTTTTGCTCAGAGATGAGGAAATACTTGGCTTTCCTAGACCTATAAATGGATTCCTGAGAGAGAAGCTAAGAAGACCATTGCCTACTGCGACTCCCTGGACATGCAAGATGCTCGTCTGGGAGGATTAGAAAGAAGTGGGGCAGGTTAGAACCGGTGACACAGGCGAGCTGAATGCTGTGTAGCCAGCAGGGTTGCCTGACGGGAGGAACAGATTCTCTCAAGACATTCCAGCAAATGGTGCTCGACTCCAACACTCTAAACCTCAGCAATTAGGTAGCGCTAGAGGAGACTTAGTGGGATCAACAGGAGCTCCGCTTCAAAGTCACACTAATTTAAAATTACTCTCCAGAGTAGCCCTACCAAGTACCCTGGCTTTTTTTGTATTAAAGGGACGAATGAATGGGATTAGGGAGTTTGACTGCCTGCCTAGAGTTTGACATTTTACGCAGCCAGGCAAATAAGCAGGTTACTCAGAAAAGTCTCTCAGACTAAAATTATTTTGAGAACAAAGTTGAAATCTGCTTCCAACTTGCTCTTTACTGCTAAATTTTCCCTGAAAACTTTGTCTCCACTTTTATATGCCCAATATATTTCCGACTTTATTTCTTCTTGAGATTCTTAAGGTCAAAAACCTTAAGAGCTAGATTATAATAAATGATGCTTAAATTATATTAAACCTATAAAACTAAACTCTGGCTAAACCAACGGCTTTGCTAAAATAAATAAGTGGTTTTATTAGCAAATTGCACAGCACATTCAGAAAGGGTCAAGCCTTCTATTCTACTTATTAATACTGGCTTTCATTTCTACCCCAGTCACTTCCACTCTGCCAACTAGAAACACTGAATAGACTTCTGGGGCCTTACTGGGGCTCAGCAGACACTCTCAAAGTCACTAAATGGACTTTTCCCAGGAGTCTGTGCACTCTCAGACTTGGAAACCTATTTTCTTCTTGTGCTGACTATTCTTTCCTCATCAGAAAGAGAAAGAAATTGAAGAGGAGTGTTCAGTTAATAAACTTGCCCTTTGACCTGTGGTTTACTTTGCCAAAATAAGAGGCATATCAGAGGCAGGAAGACCATAGTTCTGCCCATTGCCCTGGCATCATAGGTATAAGCATTTGCCCCTCATGGCTAGGAGTGACTTCATCTTACTAGTATTCTGAGACAATGAACGACCAAAAAGTCTTTCCACTAGGACCCTGATATGATTTGAATGTAAATGTCTCCCACACTAGGTCCCAAGCTTCTGGTACTGTTTGGGGAAGCTGTGGAAGCTTTGGGACATGAAGCAAAGCTGTAAGATGCAGGATGGTGCTAGTAGGATGACAGAGCCACCAAGGCAGGGTGAGTCTCTCGGCTTCCTCATTAGCGCCATGCTGACACGCAGGTGCTGAGTGCTGCCGCCACCTACTGCCATGCAGTCCCTGCCACGACGGACCATGGCCCTTCATGCACTCGCTGCCATGATGGACCATGGCCCTCCAAACTGTAAGCAAAAAAAAACCTTCTTCCTTTCTTAAATTTTATTTACTATTTTTATTTTATTTTGTGTGTATGAGTGCACTGTCATGCATTGCCCACGGAGGTTAGAAGAGGATATTGGATACCCTGGAATTGGAGTTACAGACAGTTGTTAGCTGCCATGTGATTGCTGGGAACGGAACCTGGGTCTTCTGCAAGTGCAGCCAATGCTCTTAACCACTGAGCCATCTCTCCAGCCCCCAATCTTTCTTCCTTTAAGCTGCCTCATACCAGGTATTTGGTGACAATGAGAAGAAAGGTAACTAACACCACCTCTTGATATTGCTGCACTGGGGAACTGAACCTCAGCCTGAGATTCAGCTGGGACAAATCAGGGCAGATAGAGATAAACATACGCATAGACTGTAAATTCTCAGAACTAAAAACTGCACTTTCTTTCAGAACTCACTTGTCGACTCCCTTTACAGTCATCACTGTTTTCTCCAGCTCCTGAGAAAATGGGTAAATCTCATATCTAAAGAAAACAACCAACTTTTTGTAGAAACCAGCTGTAGAAAAGTGACAGGAAAAAATACACAGCGCCAATAGCACACGTTTTACTTTTATTTTCAACACAGAATCAGAGGAAGTCATTTATTATTTTTATTTCTGTATTTACTGGTTTATTTTGTTTGTGCTTGTACACACACAAGCGACACAGGTGCATGTGCTATGTATGGTGCATGTGTGAAAGTCAGAAGACAACTTGAAGCTGTTTCTTCTTCCACTGTATTGGTCCCAGCTGTCAAATTTGGGTTGTCGAGCACCTTCACCCACTGAGCCATCTTTGTGAGCCCCAAATTTAATTTTAGTTTTGTTTTTTTTTTTTTAATTTTTATTTTCTGTGTGTGGAGTGTGGGAGAATCCACATATTTCAGCACAGGTGTGGAGGTCAGAGGACAACTCTGTGGAGTCAGTTCTCACTCTCCAACTTTATATTGTTCCTGGGGATCAAAGTCAGGTCATCAAACTTGCAGGACAAGCGCCTTTACCCACGGAGCTATCTCACTAACCCTTTTTTCTTTCTTAGCATCTCACAATGTCTTAGTTAACATTCTGTTGCTGTGATAAAACACTGACCAAAACCAACTCAGGAAGGAAGGCTTTATCTTAGCTCACTCAGGACAGGAGTTTGAGCAGATACCAATGGAGGAAAGCGGCTTTCTGGCTTGTTCCCCTGGCTTGCTCAGCTGCCTTTCCTATACAGCCCAGGCCCACCCCACGGCATCACCACAGCGGCTGAGCCCTCTTCAGTCAATTAGCCATCAGGAAAATGTCCAACACTGGTCATGGTGGTACGTGCCTTTAATCCCAGCACTCAGGAGACAGAGCCAGGCAGGCAGATTTCCCTGAGATTGAGGCCAGCCTGATCTACATAGTGAGTTCCATGCCAGACTGGGGCTATGAGAGACCATGTCTTTAAAAAAAGAAAAAAAGAAAGAAAGGTGGGAGCTGGAGTGATGACTCAGCAGGTAAGAGTAGGGGCTGCTCTTGCAGAAGACCTGGATTTGATTCCCATCACCCACATGGCAAGTAACAACTGTCCATAACCCCAGTTCCAGGGGATCGACACCATCTTCTAACCTTCACAATACTTCACGACAACACAAGCGCACTCACACACACGCAGGTATACTCATACACATTAAAAAAATAAATAAATAATACATAATTTTTTTAAAAAAGAAAATGTCTCACAGACACGGCCACAGGGCAATTTGATGGAGGAATTTCCTCAGCTGAGGGTCTCTCTTTCCAAGTGTATCAAGTTGACAACTGAAGCTAACTATGAACAAACTCACAATCATCAGCCATCTCCCAAGTGCTGAGATTACAGGTGTGTTCCACACGGCTGTCATGTAGCATTTACTTTCTGATATTGTGAGGTCACCTAACAGTTTGTTTTCCTTTTCTAGCCCCTTCTAAGGTGTCTCTTCCCACACCCCACCTCTACCCTTTTAACATGTCTCTCAAACTCTGCTAAAAATTTTTTCCAAATTCATTTTCCTATTCCTTTCCCATTCCGTAACTTTCTAAATGAGCCAGGATACTTATTAATAGTCTCTCAGTAAAACCGATGCTCACAAAAATCCTATGAGTTGGAGGCTAAACATTAATAAATGAATAAATTTGCCTTGAGGTAAAGAGTATCCTGTTGTTCTGGGTCAATACCAAGTCTCACATGACTGTCAGCTACTGGTGAACCGGGGAATCCCTGTAGAGCCAAAGCTGACACAACCCTCAAACTCACCTGTCATCTAATGGAATGAGAGCATGTACATGAAGACTCTGGTGTCCTGTACGAGGAATGTCACCTTATGTAAAGGGTGTGGAAGAGGCGTAGAGGAGAGGAAGACAGTGAGGGGAGGGGCATGTGTTCCATCAGACAGACCCTAAAGAGGGGAGGACCTGCTCCCTTCTTCTAAAGTAGTTCTGGGGCTGCAGTGAATCATGGGGGAGCCCAGTGGGATAGACAGTGACAACACAAAGGAAATGTCCTCCTTTATTTACCCCATGAGACAGGTTGGGCACCAACACAGCATCTGGGGAACAGTATGAGATACCTGAGTCTCAGAACCTTGAAAGAAACTCACCAAGGCTTCCCAGAAAGAACCGGGGAGAAGCTGTGGTTCTGCCTGAGCAGGGACAGGCCAGAAAAAAACAAGATTCTGTCTACTTCTGTGATCTCAGATCCTCAAGACCTAGTGAGGCCTGAGGCCGTCAGTCTGGGTTTGTGTCACTCACCTCAAAGTGAAGACTCATTTCACTGTTTCTGATGCTGTCCTAGAAAGCAGGGAGCTGGAAGGGCCTAGCGCATTCTTTTCTTAGAAATGGTCCAAATAAACACCATTCTAAGCAAGTCATTGGTCCAAACATGCTGGAAGTCAGGAGGAAACCAGCAGAGGTGTTCGTAAGTGGCAGAGACGGCTGCGCCATGGTCCTCAGCCCCTCTGGTGTGTTGAGGAAAGAATATCACACACGGTGGAAATGCTTTAATTTGTTCAAATGTTTGTAGCAAACGTAACTTTTCCCCTCAATTTAGAGCAGTTTTCTTCCTATTACCTCCCAAGTGTATCTATTTATATAATATATATATATATATGTATATATATATATTGCTGTTCTTCATGCATTTAAAAAAGTTTCATTTTTGTTTGGGGGAGGGGGTGGGTTTGGGGGTTTTTGTTTGTTTGGAGGTTTTTTTTGTCATCCAAGAACCAATATTCACCCTTTTTAAGATGATGTCATCCTTACCCCCTGGAGTGGGGATACAATAATTAGATTCTTTACACCTCCACAACAACTTGAGGCTTGATCCTACAAAGCCTGCAGTTCCTGTAAGGTCCGGATCATCCTCTCCTATAGCACATCTACCTTTATGAATCTAAAATGTCCCATTCAAAAAGCTGGCATGGTGTCTATACGTACCCCAGACACCATGGCTGGTGATTACTGCATCTCTAAACCTGCTGACTGATGTTTGGCACACATGCCAGAGAAAACCCATTTTAGTTCTCCTGGTGAGTCACAGGTGCTTGATCCATCACAGTGCACTACTGTTTATTCACATTTACACACTCAGTGGGCATCTTTAGGATGCTGCAGTCTAATTACATTTTGCCCCATTAATTGAAAACTCTAACTTGCTTTTTGATACTGGACATGTTTTTTAAAAATACATTTATTTGTGTGTGTGTGTGTGTGTGTGTGTGTGTGTTTGTGCCTGTGGACCCATATCATGATGTGCACGTGGAGATCAGAGGACAATTTGCAGGAATTGATTTTTCTCCCTCCACCAAGTGATTCTGTGGATTGAACTCAGATCATTATGCTTTGGCAACGGGCACCTGTACCCACTGAACAATCCTGCTGGCCTCTCTGGATATGTTTTAAAATAGCAAACTTGAAACTCCATGGATTTTTTAATTTTTTAATTTATTTGTTTTTATTTTATGTGTAAAAGTGTTGTGCCTGGATGCATGCAAGCACATCCGTGTCATTCAATGTGTGTAGAGACCAGAAGAGAGCATGGGATCTCCTGGAACTGAAATTTCAGAGTGTCAGCCACCACACGGGTGCTGGGAACCGAACCCGGGACCTCTGTTGGAGCAGCCAGTGCTCTTACCTGCTGAGCCAGCTCTCCAGCTCCTTCGTGGTTTTTTTTTTTTAATTCCTTACATTTTTATTTATTTAGGGGAGATGCCTGTGCACACATGCACATGTGTATATGTCACAGCTATTGTGTGGAAACAACTTGAGAAAGTCAGTTCTTTCCTTCCACCATGAGTCCTGGGGATCAAGTTCAGGTCATCAGGCTTGGTGGCAGGCACCTTTTTCCACTGAGCAATCTCGCTAACCTCAGAAGACTGTAAGCTTGAAATTAGAATTCACCTCTGAGTATATCAGTGAAAGAGAAGCAGGATTTAACAACAACTGCAGCAACAAATCTCTATTCATATAAAAGAAGGAACTGAAAAAATAAATAAATAAACCTAACAAAGATCTGGACAAAGGAACTGCCAGCCAGCACCCAGCCACACCACACTGCTCACAGAGGTTGGGGTCAGTGGTAGCCACCAAGGAGGTACTCTCCCCTCCTGAACATGAACAGCACACTGCAAGAACAGCAAATTGGAGGCACGCGGACCATGCTGCAGAAATGCCCAGGACTGGACACACTGGCTGAGAGATGGCCAGAGCAGGACAGGCTATGCAGCCAGAAACAGAAATGCAGTGTAGGGGCCTGAAGCTGAGGTCGTCCACCAGCCCCTGAAGTAAACACCCTGAGGAGGCACCACCCTCACCACTACTCGGTGGAACAACAGGACAGCAACCGAACTGTCCAGCGCAGCTTCTCGGCTTAGTCATACTAATGAGCATGACCTAGAAGGGACCACCCAGTGACAAGGCAAACAAAAGCAGGTGGGCCTTCTACTCTCCTTCAGGGCCTCAGTCTTAGAACACACAAACGTGCAAACACACAGACACACATGCACTCATGCACACATGCACAAACCACCCCCGCATGGAAACCAAGATCAGCAAAACACCAGAGATATTGTAACTGTTTGCTAGGAGGGCTAAGACTGGGGAACTCTGACTGAAAGTGGAGTCCTCACAAGGAAATCCCCCTCAGCCAAAAGGACACACCAATTTAACTTGTTTGAGTTGCCGAGACTAGCAGTCCTTCCCTCAACCTGCAAAAATTGATAACAACAAAAAAAAAAATTGAGAGTGAGAAGTGAGAAACCCAATCTTCTCAACTAGGAAGAAACCATTCAGTTGCTTGGTTTTAACTTGTGTCTTACCTGAATAGGCTCTGACGGCCGTCCTTTCTCTACATCTACTCTATAATGCTTTCTCGATGCTTCTCATATTTATAACCCATGTTCCCCTCCAGTTCATTCTTTACTACCTCTTTCCCATTCTTTCCTTATTTTACGATTTAATTATTAGTACCTTTAGCTCTGAAGCATTATAAAGTACATTTTTCCCAATCCAAGGTCCTTGAGCCCTTTGGGGACACAGCTGAAGCACTCCAGTGTCTTCTGTAGGTTAACACTGGGACTGGTGCCAAATAAGTGCATCTGTTACTGCAGTCAGCTTCCTTCCTAAAAGTAGTCAGGAATATAAACCCAAGGGAGGACAAGTCACCAGGAAGACTCACGTCCAACGAAACAAACAGAAAGAATGGAGAAAAGGGGGAATAACACATCCATCACAGCGCATGTGCAGAACACAGCAAAGAGCCACAAATCATCATCATCATCATCATCATCATCATCATCTGTGACAACAGCTCACAACTCCTCAGTGTTGGACAGCAACAATACTGAGATAGTTGAAATGCTAGAAAAGGATTTCAGAATCTTGCGTTTTAAAGGATCAAGGACCACATAAAAGACTCAAGAAAGCAGGTAAATAAAGACATCAACTCAGAACCAGAACAAAAAAGTTAGCAAAACTGACAAAACAATCAGCAATTTAGAGGAGAAATTAAGACACACAGAGGGAAAATTTGGAAAGTACATTGAGAATTTGGGAAAAAAACAAACAGAAATTCTGGAAATGAATGACTCAATCAATGAAAAAACAAGTATCATCAACAGATCAAGAGGACAAATTTCAGGAATGAGAGGCAAGGTACATTCAGAAACAGAGAAAAATTAATGACCGTGATCAAACTTTCCAAGAACACTGAAACAGTCAAGAGATCACTCCTAGGAATTGACAGAATAAAAGAAGAAATTGAGATAAAATTTGAAGACATACAATTTCTTCAATAGAATTAAAGCAGATAATTTCCCAGATCTAAAATTCCAGAAAAAAATAAACATTAAATACAAGAGGCATTTAGAATTCTAAATAGACATGACCAGAGAAGAACCTCTCCATGATATAACATGGCCAAGATGCCAAAAATAAAAAGCAAAAAACTATACAAAATTCCAATTCACATACAAAGAGAAAACACAAAGATAACATGATATCTCTCAGTAGAAGATCTCATGGAATAATATGGAATCTCATGGAAAACATGGAATAATACATATCAGGCCATTGAAATAAATACATATTGATTAAGACTGCCATATTATCTAAAATGTTATCTTTTAAAATTAATGGAGAGGGCCCAGTAAGATGGCTCACCACCAAGTCTGATAACCTGAGTTCAGTTCCCACAGCCTCTAGAGTGGAAGGAGAGAGCCAACTCCCATAAATTGTCCTCTGAATTCCACACCTGTGCCCTGGAACATGCCTGCCCACAACACTCATACATACACGCGCACGCGCACGCACACGCAGACACACACACACACACACACACACGCACACATGATAAATGCAGCAAATTAAATAAAAATTGATAGAGAAATAATATTTCAAGCTAAGCACAAATTAAAGTCATTCATAACTATAGAAAATATTTACAGGAAGATTACATGAGGAAGTGCAATTTAGAACTGCAGAAAATACTTAAAGGAGTACTATACAGAGAGAAAGAAGACAATCTCATTCATAAGAGCACAAGAAAGGATAAATTTCATGAAAGGAATAGAGAAACAAGAGATTTTGGAAGAATTTCATCATGTCCAACGCAAGACACCAGCAAACCTCCAATATTACTATGGGAGGAAGATCAATACCAGTAATCCAATCAACCATAAAAACAACCAACAAAACCATAGGAAATAGAAAACTATTCTCAAAAATAGCCTTAAAGGCAAGTGGCCTGAGTTAAGACACAGATGGGTCGAGAAGATGACTCAGCGGGTAAGGGCACTTACTGCCAAGCCTGATTACCAGACTTCAATCCCCAGGATCCATGTGATGGAAGGAGAAAATCAGCTCCCACAGGTTGTTCTCTCCTATGCAATGACACATGTACACACACAAATGGGGGAGCTGAGAGAAAGAAAGAGAGAGAAAAAGAGAGAGAAAGAGAGAATCATCTCAACAAACACAGAACATGAATTTGACAAAGTTCAGTATGGTTTTGTGATAAAACACCTAAAGAATCTAGGAAAAGAAGGAACTTAGCATATAAAGGTAATATACAACAGAACTATAGCCAGCATTTTGCTAAATGGGGAAAAGTTGAGGGCATGTGGAACGCAACAAGGGTGTCCACTGTTTCCACTCTTATTAAATATGATGCCATAGTCTTACAAAACTCAATAAAGCAAGACAAAGAAATAAAAGCAATACAAATAGGAAAGGAAGAAGTCAATTTACCCTTACTTACAGATGGCATATTCCTACATTTAAAAGACCCTAAAGACTTCAATAGAGAACTCTGAGGTGTGTGGATATTTCAGCAAATGTGGAAGAATACAAAAATCAAGATTAAAAAATTAGTATCTTTTCTATATATCAATAATAAACTTGCCCCAAAACTCAGAAAAATATCCCATTAATAATAATAATAAAATACCTAGGAATAAACCTAACAAAGGAAGTGTGTGGACTTTACAGTGAGAACTTTAAGACACAGATGAAGGAAATTGAAGAAGATATTAGAATGAAAGACCTCCCATGCCATGCTCATGGACTTGCAAAATTAATGTTGTGAAAACAACTATATTACCAAATGTGGTCTACAGATTCAACATAACCTTCATCAAAATTCCAATGGCATTTTTCACAGAACTGAGAAAAAAATTTTTTAATTCATATGGAAAGACAAAAACCCAGAATAGCAAAAGCAGTCCTAAGCAAAAAAAAACCATGTTGGGGACATCACAATACCAGATCTCAAATTATACTACAGAGCCATAGTGACAAAAGACGCATGCTGGTGCGTCTTTGGTGCACAAAGAAATAGATGTAAACCAGAGGAAGACCTACAAATAAGCCTATATCTATAGTCACTTATGTTTTGACAAAAATGTCAAAAAAAATACAGGAAAAAAAGATAACCTCTTTTCATAACAATACTTAGAAAACTGGATCTCCACAGGCAGAAGAATAAAACTAGATCCTCATCTCCCACACTGCATAAAAATCTAGTCAGTGTGAATCAAAGACTGTAATATAAAACCTGAAACTTCAAAACTACTAGATGAAAACATAGGCTAAATACTTAAAATATAGGCATAAACTAGAAACTTTCTGAAGACAACTCCAATAGCACAGGAAATAACCTCAAAAATAGACAAATGGGATTAAGGATTAAGTAAAATTAAAATGTTTCTGCATAAGAAAATAAACAATCACCAGAATATAGCAGTATCCTACAAAATAAGAGAAAATCATTTCAAACAGTACATTAGACAGGAGGTTAATATTTAGAATACGTAGGGAACTGAAAATATTACACACTCAAATCCTCCAAATCACTCAGTTAATAAGTGGGCTAATGAACTGAATATATAGTTCTCAAAAGAAATACAAATGTCTAATAAATATGGCCTTTAGCCATTGAAGAACTTCAAATCAAAACTATTTTGAGATTCCCTCTCACTCCAACTAGAATGACCATCGTTAAAACAAACACAACAGCCCATTGTGGCAGCACATGCCTGTTAAAGGATGAACCCAGCACTTGAGAGGTAGAGACAGGTGGATCTCTGAGAGTTCAAAGCCAGCCTGGTCTACATAGTGAGTTCCAGGTCAGCTGGGGCTACATAGTGAGAAAAAAGAAAAAATATGTTAATGAGGCTGTGATAAAAAGGACCCTATTCGTTGCTGGTGGGGATATAGGTTGGTACAGCTACTTTGGAAGTCAGTGTGCAGGTTTCTCAAAAAACTAAAAACAGAACTACCACATGACTCAGCTGTAGTCATGGGTGTATGTTCAAGGGACTCTAAGGCCTACCATTCAGATACTTGCACATCCATGTTTATTGCTGCATTATTCACAATAGCTAAGATATAGAACCAGCCTAGATGCTCATCAGTAGATAAATGGACAAAGAAAATGTGAATTTTATTCATTGGTAAAGAAAAATGACATTTACAGGAAAATGGATGGAACTGGAACTCAATATGCTAAATGAAGTAAGTCAGATTCAGAAAGTGAAATACTACAGGTATTTCTCTATATGAAAATCTTAGACTTTAATTTGTGTGGGGTGTGTGTGTTTGTGCGTGTGTGTGTGTCTCACTGGGAAGAAGAAGAAAAAGAGATCTTAGGGGAGAATAAGAGATGGACAGGAAAAGGGGAAGGTAAAGAAAGACATAAGCTAGGAAAGCCTAACCGGGCTAATGTCAGGGTAGGGAGGGCGTAAATATGAATTCAGGGGCATGGGGAAGCCCCGTAGGGGAGCGGCTAAGTAGAACAAAGTATGTATGAAAATACCGTCATGAAACTCATTGCTTTGTGTGCTACATAAATGAACACATCCATACATGTGTGGGCTCTCTGAAATATCCCTTCACACTAACTTCTTAAACTTGCCAAATTTCAAACTCTTTCTTTTTTTTATAATCTATACTAATGGTGGCAGGAATGGGAGCTACACTAGTTCTTTCCAGCTCCCCCTCCACTCAAAGAAAGTAAAGTCAGCATTTACCTGTTTTGCCAAAGGCTCTAAAAATTCTCAAAAAAGTGAATTTTTAAATGGAAGAAGTGTTTCTCAATTATGTTGGGCACAGGGAATCATTAAACAGGCACCTACCACTCTGGGGGAAAGTCAACACATTCAACTCTAGTCATCGTAAAATAGAAGTATTGTAAACAGAACTTTTATGCTACACCACAGCACCTTCAGCCTTCATTTAGGAGGTCTCACCTTCTCAGTAGGTCTACTCCAGGGCTGCTGATAGCATCCAATTAATCAACCTGTATTAGGCTTTGTGATGCAGAGCAATGAGGTGCTAACAAGGACCACGTGTGGTTGTGAATGGCCACCATGTGACCAGCCATGCTCAGCCCAGTGGAGAGGAAACATCCAAGATGGAGCCTTTAGGGGGTGGTCCTCAGGAAGATCTCTATGGTATGCTGATGCTTTGTATAGATTCAGTCTCAAAATCTTTTCAGGGCTCTGACAATCAAAATGAACTCATTAGAGAAAATGGATGCTTTGGAAAAATCAACACATTCAAATTATGCCATTCTTTGACCTTCTGATGTCAAGCAACAATGCAAAATTGCTATTTTAGTAATTGTCATATCTAAAACATGCACTGAAGGACTGAAGTTCAAGGCACATTTCAATTTCTAATTGACCATTAAGATTCACACATTTTCATATTTTTACATTTACGTCAATAATTTATCAGTCCCAAACCAACAAGATGTTGGTGTTAATAGCTCGTATGGAATTACTGACTCAGTGTTCCCTAGCCAGGGGCATTCTCTGAGTAGCCTGGATAAGTTTTAATCATTGATAATGCACAGAGTAACTGCACAGTCCAAGAGCGGGCTCTAAAATCCACTCCAGATATGTTATAGTTAAATGGAAATGCAGTGCTTGCATCTGTAAATGGCACCCGTGTTTTATCTGGACTAGAGATAAGAGTATACATTACTATTGGGATGATTTTTAAATAGTTACTCCAGAATTTGGCTTACACCAGGGTTTAAGAATAAATGTATTGATGTGGCACTGGAGAGATAGATCAGCAGTTAAGAGCACCGGCTGCTCTTGCAGATAACCCAGGTTTGGTTTTCAGCACCCACATGGCAGTTAACAACTGATTATAACTCCAGTTCCAGGGGATTTGATACCTTCTTCTGATCTCTATGAGCATTACATGACACAGATTCACATACATGCAAACAAGATCCTCACACACATAAAATAAAAATAAATAATTTTTAAAAGAATACATGCATCCATGCTTTGAATTATGATTTAATTATTGTTTTATTTAATATACAAAAGATAATATATCCAAAAGAAGATAATATATCTATTTTCTTTTAATACTACTCTAAATCTCTGTGTTGTACAGGGTCAGGTAAACATTATGTTTTAGTTTTGCATTTATTCTTGCCTTCTATTCTGGTTTATATTGCTGCATAACAAATCATTCCAAAATCAGGTGTATCTGTTAGGTATGGAAGCTTACGCTTGCAATCCTATTGCTTGGGAAGTGGAGGCAGGAGGACCAGGAGTTCCATCATCTCTACTACACAGCGAGTTCAAGGCCAACCTGGCTTATATAAGGCCCTATGTCAAAATAATCAAACAAAAAAAGTAGGGATATGAAGCAACTATTTTTAAGTTCATAGATTTTGCAGGCCAAGAGTTTACACAGGGCACAGTGTGGATACTTATCTTTTCTCCATGATGTCTGTGGCCTTGTCTAGGAGCTAAGGGTAACTGAATATCTGGAATAGGAATCTTCTGGAAGTTCTTTCACTCATATGTGTGACACCTGTACAGTGGGGCAGAGGTTAGCTGGGTCTGTCAACCAGGGCACCTTCTTCATATAGAAGCCTCAAGATAGGCAATTTATTTATTTATTATTATTGTGTGTGTGTGTAATAGGAAGGCAACAGTACACACATGAAGGTCAAAGGACAACTTATGTGGAATCATTTCTCTCCTTCCACCTTTCTGTGGGTTTCTGGCATCAAACTCAAGTCACCAGACTGACAAGGTAAGTGTCTTTGCCAACTGAGTCATCTTACTGGGCCCAAAGTCCATATTTTTAAAGACGTTAAATCTTTTAAAATTTGTGTGTGTGTGTGTGTGTGTGTGTGTGTGTGTGTGTGTATACATACATGCATGCAAGTGCCCAAGAAGTCTCCCTGTAGCCCCAGCTGGCTTGGAACTGGATGTGTAGCCCAAGCTGGTCTTGATCTCACAAAGATCTACTTGCCTCTGCCTCCAAAAACATGAGACTAAAGGTGTTCACCACCACACCTGGGGGAGGGAGGTTATTTATTTTAATTTTATGAGCATGAGTGTTTTGCCTGAATGTCTGTTAAGTGCACCAATGTCATGCAATGCCCATGGAGGCTAGAAAAGGACTTCAGATTCCCTGGGACTGGAGTTACAGGTGGTTGTGAGCCACCACATGAGTGCTGGGAACTGGAGCCAGGTCCTCTGCAAGAGCAGCCACTGCTTTCAACCCCTGAGCCATCTCTCTAGTCCCAGCCCTATCATTTTTATTGTATGAAATCCTATAATACCTTGACTGTTAAGGACATAGTGAAATACTTTATAAGAGAAAAGACTCTTTATCTCATTTAATCCTCATCTCACCGCATTTTACAAGAGAGGACAGCGGGTGTCATTTTCATTTAATATTGAAACCCCACATTTTGAGTGTCTCCTCATCTGTACCCACTTTCTTTCTTCAGACATAATGTTAGCCAACCTTCTGTGCTATTCAAACACCTTTCCCCGGGACATCATGCTGGAAGAAATTACAAATGGGGAGTAACCTGCAGCTCCAATGAAAGGAAAGAGCCGGTCAGCATCCAAATGGAAACCTGTTTCTAGTATTTAGGGCAAAAGTTCATATACACCAAAAAAGAAAAAAAAAAAAAAAAAGTTCTCAAGAGAAGTTCTTAAAGTCAAAAGAAAGAAGCAGAGATTCCAAGAACTAGATCCTAGAGAGGAAAAAATTCCAACTGGCAATGTGAAGAGCATAGGCAATTTTCCCAAAGCAACTGATGAGTATTGAGTTACTTCCCCAAGGTCAGCAACAGAGATGGAATTAGAAAGACCAGCTTGGGACCTTTCTGTTCTCCCTCTAAATGCAGGGTTCCTGCTGCCTGGACTGTTCATGTTTCTGCATCAGGGTTCTCTCTGCTGTATTTCACACCCCCTCTGGCTTCACATCAGAACAAGGTCAGTATTTGTTTGTAATGGAATAGGGGTGCGATTGTGAGTAATACAGATGTATGTTTTACTTGGAAGAAATTCAGTTCACCTTTCTTACCCTGAGTTAACTCACATTTTGAGAGAGACTCCAGTGTGAAGAACCCCTCCTCTTGGGTGCTCAAAACATATTTTATCAAACCTCGCGATCCTCTTGTTTCAAGCAAGAAGTATCAACAAAGAAAAATAATTTCTGTGAGAGACTTGTTAGAGTTTTGGTTTGTTTTAGAATGGTTGTTATGTTTGTGAAGTGAATTTTAAGTGTTAACAGAGAAAATAAAGGATGTTGGTGGAACTGGGAGTGGAGTTAAATGAATGAAATCCAAAAAGTCTATCTGTGATATCCAAGAGTGGTGCATTTTCTCAGGCCCATGGCGCTGAGTGCTAAGGCGACCTTGTGATCCTCCTACCTCTCTGCCTCTCTAGTACACCCTACCACAACCAGCAAAAACAACGAAAATTCATTATAGACCAGTACTATCTGTCAAACTATAAATTACTCCGAAGTTTCTTTGTGGAAGAAAAATAATATAGCCAAGATGAGGAGAACTGATTCTACTTGGCTTTTGAACCAGACAGGACAGGATCAACCCTGTCGCAGACAACAGATGATCCCCCACATTTGGAAAAAGGCAGGAGCCAAAGATACAGACCATAAAGCTTCCTGCTGTATCCCAATTTTATTTCATCTGCAGCCACATGTGTCTGTCTAATCTTGACCACAGACTCAGAATGCTGGAAAGACTTTGAGGGTTCATCAGATCCACACCCAAGCCTATGGGAAGACCTCCCATGAACGCTCCAGACACATGGGGACTTGCCTTGTTTCTGAAGACCTCCACGAAGCCTTAACAAAGTGTTCAAACGCCGGCTCTCCTGCCAGCACTCCAGCCTGCCGCATTTGCATTGGTCCCACCCCCTTTAATGAATCCCACCAGCTCCTGCAACAGTCCCCCTTCCCACTTCCAAATATCTCAACATCTGTCCGCAAGTGATGTTTGTAGTGTTGCCTGGTTCTGGCCCCCAAGCCAGCAGGGACTTTTTCTCCTCTCCGCTGAAGCTGTCACAGGTGCGAGACTCAGGCCGCAGGAGCTCCTCTGGCCCCACGGAGCACTTCAGCTCCTAGGCTTCTGAGAGGCTGGCAAGAGAAAAGCAAATTCCTTAACACTCAGGGGCTTTGGAGTATTTTGTTGCTTGCAATGAAAAATGATGACTAGATCTTCTATTAGGGAAGCTGTTTGGGACATCTAATGTGAAACACTACCACGACCCTCTTTCCTTCAACTGCGAACTAATAATTATTTAAATACCACAAATTAAACTCCTCAAGGTTTGGAAGGCCACCTTCAAACAGCACGCATACTTCTCTATCTTGAAATCGTAGGGGAGTGAAGTCTTTTCCTTTCACTAATAGGATGGAAATTGAGGTGACAGAAGTAACCCCAGGAAAAAAGAAACGGGTACAAAGAATTTTGTTTTCCAGGAAATGTTTGTGGTCAGAAACCAGAGCCACATATGAGGGGCGAGCTGTAAGCCTGGGTGTGGAATGCCTGCCTCCCTCCTCCGAACAGCTGCGAGCACTCCCCCCACTACCTCAGGGCAGTGTCCAGCAGCTTGCAGCTGAGGAAGGGCAAATGTCCCTAAGGAGACTCGGCCAGAGTGCAGCTGATGAGTTCAGAACTAGAAACTCCGCCCCTCCAGTCTCCAGCAGACAGACCACTAGAGGGCGACAAGAAGCCACTGCCCTACTCTAAGAGTCCTCCTCCTCCTCCTCCTCCTCCTCCTCCGTCCCCCCCCCCCCCCCGTCAGCTACTTCCATTTCAGGAACACAAATACACAAGCCCCAGGATTAGGCTGGGGGTTACTGGCATGACCATTTATCCCAGTCATAGTAACAGAGCCCTAAGAAGGACCAAAGACCCAGATGAAAAATGGGGAGCCCTTCGTGGCCAAACTCTCCTCAAGCGGTGCTTGTTTCAACAACCGAAGCCCGTCAAATTCAAGACAGCATCCTGGAGAATAAGAGGAGCCAGCTAGCGTGGGACACATAAAGGCACCTGCTACCTTCCACTTCCTGCCAGTCACATGTTCTCTCTAGGGTCTCCTTGGAATGGAACTCAGATTTTGACACTCAGTGTGAACATTATCAAAGTCCTTCTCACATGTTTATCATAAGCACACACTTATATCTGCTCTTTTTGAAAAAATCCCCTGAGAGCTTAGAGGACCCCAAACTGATGTGTGAGTTGGGATCATATTAAATCAATGTTGCAAAACTAGCCGCACGCTTCCTTTTCCAAGCATCTCATACTAAATGAAGATTCTTTTTCATGGCAAACAGATTACTTAAATAAACTAGCTTCATGTGGACTTTTTAAGAAAGCATAAAGATTACACTATCATAAACCTTACACTATCATACACCTTTCTTTTCTCCGTTTGGGGCTGGAGTATCATTAATATCAGGGTTGATCACCACAATCCAGATGTGAAATCTTCAAGTGAAGACCGGATGCTTCTTAGGAAGGGTAGCAGCGCCCCCTGCTGCTCCATTTGCAGGCTGAAGTTTCACAAGGTAGAAATTTGGGTAGTTCTTTGATGCTGAAATCCCCTGTAGCTAAGAGGGGAAATGAGATTTTTTGAATGTGACAATCTTCATTTCCTCAACAACGTACACTGCAGCCATGAGAGTCTCCAGTTTCTTCCATTATTATTTCTAGTATTTAATACAGCCAGCCACATTAGAAATGACGACACCTCAGTGACATTGTTCCCCACCACTAACTGTGTGAAGCAAAACCATGGGAAGGGTGAAGAGGGTCAACTCTTTCTACCCTTTTGAATAGTCTCCTCCTGGATAACGGACCAGCAGCATGGACAGCCCGCAAGGTGATTTCTCAGGAACCGCAGTAGGGTGGGATGGCCACTGAGATGACAGACTGCTGATACTACATCATGCCGTGTTGTTCTGAACATTGACTAAGCTTGAATCTGCAAGACATCCTGCTATCATCTGGACATATGCAGAATGCCAATATTGACCTAAAAATGACTATCCAGCTCAACCACCTTGACCACTTACTAGCAGAGGACTCTCTATAGGTCCCGATAGCTAAAGACCCTCTAGATGGCTGGGCACGTTGTTCAACAGAATATTTCACTGTGTTCAACAAATATTTGGTAAGCACGTAGGCTCTTTCAGCACCACGTAAACATCAAGGACGATGTAAACAGAAAGCGATACTTTCAACAAAGCGCATTGTCTAAGGGAAGAACAAGCAACAAACAAATAAATGTCCAAAAAAGGATATATTGCAAGCCACAAGAAATGACACGAAGCAGAAGTACACAGAGCCATGGGCGCATTATGTCCACGCAAGTGGGAGCAGCTTCCCCAAGGTCTCAACACTGAAACTGGTACCAAAAAGTCTTGAGCAAGTCTTGAGGGCCGGGAGAAGGCATCTCCCCACAGAGCAACGAATGTTTGAGGGGCACCTGCCAAGCAGTCACTCGGTGTGAACTGCTCACAGGACCCATATCTTCACAATCAAAAAATATAGATCTATGACAAAAACCACAGAAAATTTTCCCAGGAGTTGTCCAAATCCTGGCACAGAACGAGCTGCCAGCTCCTATGGCAGATACAAGAAGGCAGCAGCCAGGCCCGAGCATCATCGTGTTAACTACCTCCTGGGAGTTATGGATATACTGGACCTTTGCATCCTCTGTGCACACTCTTTGTCTGTCTGTCTTCCTGTCTGTTTGAAACAGGGTTTCCCTGTAGCCCCAGCTGACCTGGAATTCCCTATGTAGACCAGGTCAGCCTTGATCTCCCAGAGATCGCCTGCCTCTGCCTCCCCACCTAAAGGTGTGCACTGCCACACCCAGTTACCCTCTTTGCATACTTCTAGCATATTGCATCATGCTTTTCCGTCCTGTCATAACAAGATGCCACTTTGAACTTTGCTCTGGTAGCCTTAGCAACGAGAGCAGAACGATGCAGTGGTAGCCAGGCCCATGGTAACGGCAATGGAGCCATCGACACTTCCTTGCCTGGGTTACCAACTGTTGCTCCTTCCCCTGCTGCACGTGATCTCGGGAGATACATTGGAAGTGAAAGGCTGAAGGGGGGACCGTGATGAAGCTTCCATGAGGCTGCTGTTCCAGATGCGGTGGGACTTGGCAGTAATGCAGCTGTTTGGGGGGCATCCACGCTCCTGTAAGTAGCCCCTTACCCATGCTCTGTTAAGAAATCTCAGTAGGCTCATTGGTCTCATCAAATTGAACTTCGGGGAAACCATACTTTGGTCTGTCAGTACCCATCTGGGGTGACTGGACACTCATTTGCATCTCTCCTGGAAGTTAACACAACATTGTGCCATGCATGACCCCAGTACCAGACTCTTCTACGTGGACATCATCTCCTTATCACGCTGTTTCCCTCCTGGGCTCCAATGTTCTGCTTGTATTAAAAATAATTCCACAACAAAAGCTCCTGCCGTTTTAGCTTCATCTGCTGACAAGGGCTTAGAAAGATGAGCTGCACTTAGGCACATATCACGTTTTCTCTTAGATGAAGGGTCTAGATGTGTGTGTGTATGTGTGTGTGTGTGTGTGTATGTGTGTGTGTGTGTATGTGTGTGAAGGTGGGATGAGAGAAAAGGGATTTAAATGGAGGAAGGAGGGAGGGCATGTTGGATGACACTCAAGAGTAGTGGGGCGGGGATACCAAACCTTGTTCATGTTCTCTCATGTATGGAATATGTGTGTGTACATACATACACATGACATGAAAGGAGGAGAACTATGTGAAAGTAGGAAGAGAATCAACAAGAGAAGAGCAGAAATAGAAAACAGAGGGTGAAAATGAGCAAGGTGTAATGGTAGATGTATGAAAATGTCATAATGGACCTATCATTTTGTACACTAAAAATGTTGATAAAGGAAAGGTGATTTGCAAAGCTATTTGATTTCTGCTACTTAAATAAACCTGTATTTAAATTTTACTATGTGCCAGGAAAGTTCTGAGGCTTTAACAAATAGTAACTTGTTTAAAATCCATTTTAACCTTTTGAGGTCATTACTAACATTATCCCCTTGTTACAAATTAAACAACTGAGGCACCAAGAGGATAAGAGGCTTTTCCTGAGATCACTCAACTGACAAGTGTCCAAGCCACAGAGTGAGGCCAGGCAGAAAGCGCTCTGGGAAGGCCGCTCCTCTAAGCACAAGATTCGCTCAGTGTTCTTTTAAGGTAATTGGATATTCCACAATCCAGCTACACCTCTCCAATCCTGTCCTTGCTCCCCTTGGCTGCCGCACCTGCTCTGCTCCTTCGCCTGCTTCTGAGTGTTTCAGCACCCTGCCAACTTAATGTCTCTCCAAGATCCAGCCTCCCAACCCTGCGTCCGTCCTCCCCACATGCAATGACAGATGCAGTTTGTTCTGTTTGCAACCTCCACCGTCGCACCACTGCCCACAGGGGAAAGTGAATCTTCACACCAGGCCCTCCGTGGGCTGGTTTGGGTCTGCCTCTCTGATCTCACTTCATTCCTCACCCCAGGATCCAGCTTGTTCATCCCACACCCCTGGCTCACCTGCTTTCCCTTGGGGCTCATACTCTGGCATCCAGAGAATCACCTGCCTCACACTGGGAGAGCCTCTAGTCCTTTAAGGCTCAGCTCAGCTGTTTTCCACTCTCCAGGTCTCTTCCCTCCCCACAGCACGATAGTCCTTTTCTTTCTGCTTCATCTAAACCATGTGCTAATGTGCTAGAGCTAGGGTATGGACGGACTGCAGCGAGGGGCCTGCCGCACTTAACGCAGGGGAAAGCTTAATGGAATGCCAAAACATCCAGTAATCGAGACAAATAACATTTTAATATGAGAAAATATACAAACCAAGATTTACTTTTCCAACCACTTTAAGCAGACAATTCAACGGCATTGATGATAATTCAGTACATGTAACTACATGTACATGTACATGTACATGACACTATCCATTTCCAGAATTTTTCATCACCCTGCAAACAAAAGTCCTGTACTTTTCATAGTAACTCACCACCCACTGTCTGTCCAGCCCTTGCAAACCACTACTCTGCTTCCAGTCTGTGAATCTGAGTCTGCCCTGCGTCCTTCATATAAGTAGAGTCATACAGCATTTTTGTGTGTGATTGACATGTTTCATTTAACAGAATGAAGATGAATTATATTTTAATAACCAAAATTAATACCAAAAATTCATTTTGAACAAAAAAATCTCTAGATGAAGACAGGATCAGAATCACTGATTTTTCTCTTTTTCCCTGAGGCTTAGTCATACTCAGCACTGCTCCTCAATTTAGGAAAATTTGAGGAACTATTTAATTAATTGTTACTTTTAAAGCTGTTACATGAAAATATTTATCTCAGTTACGGACTCATTGTCAGCACTCTCTTACATTGCAAGTGGCTCATGGCTCACGCAGGCCCAAACTTGGAGTAACAAATCTTTTCCCTAAATAAACACCTCAACAAAGTACAATGGTCCTCTTCCTCACAAACAGCCTCTCACAGCCAGCCCTGCCCCCCGCCGATGCCTCCCACACTGTGAGGTATCATCACTGGCCGCCTGCCCCTGTGCACTGTGTCTGCAGTCTGTGAGTTCCAGAAGGGAGCTGAGACTTTTCCTCTGAGTCGCTCCTCCGCACACCCCACTTTGACATCGTTAGCCCACCAAAGGTACTTAATAACTGCTGGATGAAAAGTGCCCTGGCCAGTTTACCCAGCATTAATAACTATTCCAAGGTAGTTAAATGAAACTTTCATCTAGTTGTGTGTGACTTTTCCTGAGGAGACATGAACAAACCTTCACCACAGATCCGGCATTGATGACAGACCAAAAATCACAGTTCCACCGAAGCCTAGCTTAATGAACCCATGAGTTGACTGGGGTCACAGGAGCATCTGGACTCAAAGGTAGCTACACCACTGAGTAGCCCACCCAAATACAGACAACCCTAGGGAAACATGTCCTCGACCAGCACTTGTTGCTGTTTGCATAACCTGGGACAGAAGCTCATGAGTCTTGTAAATTTTAGGAACTTCCTGAGACTTGTAGGTTTCATTTACTTCCTCAGTCAGCCTTTTTCCAAGAGGGAGTGTTTCCATTTGGAGGAAACTGCTGCACAGCACTAGCTCCATTCCAACAGCCCATAATGCAAGTTGGTTCAGAGGAAAGAACTAACAATCTAGAAAGTCCTCTCTTTGGTATGCCTCACAAAAGGGTATTTGAAGATTGTCTGGCTTCCCACTGTTGGTCCTCTACTGTGGTACAGTCCACACTCTGACTGTTTTTGCCTACGCAGTGTCCCCTCAGGCTGCTCTGACACAGAATAATAATAATCCCTAAGGATTATCTCCTGGAGTCCTGAATCTCTGCAGTCCCATCTGCAGACTGCCTTGGCTCTCTCCGCTGGGACACGCCTGGCTTGCAAAACTGGCTGCACCTCTAGCAAGAATGCCCAGCCCTATTTGGTTTCCTGGTCTTGATTCCAGTCTTATGGTCACAGTCCTGACATTGGCTTAGAGTCTCCAACCACAGACTATGGTTAGTGTCCCCTGGGTTTCAGGTCCTGGCCTTATAATTTATAGACTTCTCACATTTAAATTTAGTTTGGATCCCATCATCTGAGCTGAGATTTTATTTTTTACTTAATGCCAGTAGAAAATGGTGTTTCTAAAGTCTTAAGTGACTGGAATCATTCATCTGGCTCTACATTGACAGACCTGTAAAGTAAAACCAAACATCACAACACCCAAAATCTCAGCTCCTGAATCTGTCATCTGCCTGAGGGCCAAACCTCCCCACCCTAATAAAGTTTGTTTTGCCAATAACTGGGGTTTTGCTTGGATCTATTTTTGCTGTAGCTATTGGATTACTTAGCAGTATAACTAAAAACTTTCTTCCTTTCTTTGAGGATGTTCACCAGGTTTCGTCTTCTCTCTTGTTTCTATAAATAGTAAAAGTCAGTTTGTACACTAAGATCAAATAATCAAGAAATGTGATGAAACGAAGTGCCCAAGTACAATATGGCCACACATGTCTTGTAACTGCCCTAGCTGTCACTTTCCCAATACTTTACAAGAAAGTCTGAGCTGAAAACACTCCAGACTGCTCTTTCCAATTTGAAGAATGCCAAAATTAACTTGCAAATACTGAGTAAAACTGGAAAGAGAAAGTCTGAGGAAGATATAACACCCACATTCTGGAAAATGTTGTTGGAAAAAACAGCCAACTCATGAATTTCAGGCATGGAATAAATGCTCTCAAACGCTGAGTCTGCCAGACTGCCCAGTAGGAGAAAGTGCTTCTCTTTAAGCCTGACAGCCAAGTTTGAGCCCCAGGACCCACACGGTCAAAGAAGTTAACCAACTATAGCAAGTTGTCCTCTGGCCTCCACACATGCACTGTGGTGCACATGAACAGGTATTCACATACACATCATATGCTCACATACAATAATAATAAATAAGCTTTGTAAGTGCCTTCAAACACTGCATTTCCGTCATGATGCAATTCAGTGCATGAAGGTTAAGTGGTTTTATGTACTAATCCACACCTCTTCATATGGAGTGTGATTACAAATAGTGAAAGCAAGCCAGGTGTGTGGCACACACCTTTAATCCCAGCACTCAGGAGACAGAGGCAGGCAGATCTCTGTGAGTTCAAGGCCAGTCTGATCTACATAGCAAGTTCTAGGCCAGCTGGGGCTACATGGAAACACTGTCTCAAAAAGACACACAAAAAAATGAACACAATTTTCATATGTGCCTTATGGGATTACTAGAATTGGTCTGTAGTATACCTACCCTAGATAACTTGAATATTATATGATGACAACATTTACTATATTAGCCTTACAAATATCTACTGAAGTAGTTTACTAGGGCCACAGATGGGTGTGAAACAGACTAGCCAGCTTCAACATCCAAACGTATTATCTCACAGCTTATGAGGCTACAGGCCAAGGATCAAGGTGTTGGTTACGTGCATGGTCATGTCTGGTGGGGGTGGTATTTTCTTGATTGTTGAGTCATGTGGAAGGGCCTAGCCCACTGTGGGTGGTGCCATGCCTGGACAGATTCTGCTGTATTGTATAAGAAAGCAGTCTGAGAATGGACCAGAAGACCAAGCCAGTAAGTAGCATTCCTCCATGGCCTGTGCTTCAGCTCCTGCCTCCGGGTTCCTGCCCTGAGTTCCTACCTTAGGCTCCCTAAGTGATAAACTCTGTGACCTGGGAGATGCAAGCAAAATAAACTCCTTCCTCCCCAAGTTGGTATTGGTCAGAGTGTTTGTCAAAGCAATTGAAAGTAAACTCAGACACCACATATACATGAACATATACACACATACATACACATGCATTAAAAATATATACGTAAATAAATATCTCCTGGTTTTTAGACTTCAGTAAATAGTGTCTGAAGGCCACACTGAAGATGAGACCCTGCCAGAGGTCCCAGCTTTGGGTACAACTGTATGTGGTAGAGCCTGCTCAACTGCTCTTGAATTTCCCTCACTAGATGGAGTCCACTGCTGAAAAGGAGTCCTCTACCACAGCAAAAACCCAGTGCACATGCCCACAGCTGGCTCAGGAGGTGCAAAGTCAGTGAGCTGCCTTCTGTCATAAACCCTTCCCACCCAGTACATGAAAGGAAAAGCAAATGTGTTGGGCATGGTGATACACACCTGCAATTCCAACGCAAAGGAGCTGAGACAAGAGGACTACCAAGCTGAAGGTCAGCCTGGGTTATAGAGCAAGTTCAAGGCAAGTCTTGCCCATGACGCCATGTCCACAGAAAAGGAAAAAAAAAAAAAAAACCTAAATCCAATAATCAGCAAAGGGAATCTCATTAAATTAAAAGGTTTCTGTACAGCAAAGGAAACTGCCAGTGGAATAAAGAAGGAGCCATGGCTTAATATCTAAAATATACAAAGAACTTAAGAAACTAAACATCAAGAAAACAAACAGCTCAGTGAAAACTGGGGTATGGAACTAAACAAAGAGTTCTCAAAAGAAGAAATACAAATGACTAATGAACATTTTTAGGGCTGGTGAGATGGCTCCGTCTGTAAAGGCAAGGCTGTGACTGAGTTTGATCCCCTATCCCATCCCACAGCAGCTGTCATCTGACCTCCACATGAGCATGCCTGCACTCAAACACACATGATACACACATGATACATAGTCACACATACCCACACTGATAATAAATAAAATAAAATTTAAATCTTTTTTAAATGTTCAACATTCTTAGCTATCAAAGAAATTCAAATAAAAAAATACTTTGAGATTCCATCTCATCCTAGTCCAAAATGGCTGTGTCAAGAAACGAATGACAGCAAATGCTGGTGAGAATGTGAAGAATGGGACCATTTACTCACTGAGGGTGAGAATGCAAATTGATCTGACTACCACGCAATCACTGTGAAGATTTCTCAAAAAGCGAAAAATGGGGTTGAAGAGATGGCTCAGTGGTAAAGAGCACTGGCTGCTCTTGCAGAGGATCTGGGTTCTGTTTCCAGCGCCCACCTGACAGCTCTCAACCATCTGTGACTCAGCTCCAGGGAACACAGCCCTTCTTCTGGCCTCCATGGGCACCAGCTACGTAGGTGACGCACTTACAAACACTCAGGCAAAACACTCACACACATAAAAATAAATAAGTCCGTTTTTTCAATCAAAGAAAAGAAAAACTGCTACCAATAGAACTATTATGTGACCCCCAGGTATATACCCAAAGGACTCTACATCCTACTACAGAGAGGCTTGCATATCTGTGTTCCTTACTGCTATTTCACAAGAGCTAGGAATTTGGGTCCGTCTAGCTATCCATCGACTGAGTGAGTGGATAACGGAAATGGGATATACCCAAAGAAATGTTAATCAACCATAAAAGTATTATAAAATTCATAGGAAATATAGGCGGAACTGGAAAATACTATACTGAATGAGGTAAACTAAGCCCAAGAGAAAAACTGCATGCTTTCTCTCTGTATGTGGATCCTGGCTTCAAAGGTTTACATTTCTGTGTTTAATTTGGAGTTTCTGTCAAGGTCAGGAAGCTAGAATGGGCCTGGGGATGGGTCTTAAGGGGACAAAGGAATATAAAGGCAGAGGAGGAGAGACTGATGGCATAAAGGTTTAAGTGGCAGCAGGGGTAGAGGACGGAGAGAGGGAAGGGTAGCGGAGGGCTGGCCAGACTGAAGAGGTGTGGAAACGCCTTATGAAAACCTAGTACTTTGTAAGTTAACTTAAAGATATAATTTTCTATTTACTTTTATGTGTATATTGCCTGCATGTGTGCACATGCACCTATATCATACAGTGCCTACAGACCTCAGAAGAAGGCATCAGATTCCCCTGGAACTGAAGTAACACATGGTTGTTAGCCACCATGTGGGTGCTGGGATGCTGGGAATCAAACCCAGGTCCTCTGCAAAAGCAGTCAGTGCTCATAACCACTGAGCCATCTCTCCAGTCCTAAAGATACAGTTTTTTAAAGGAGTTTTAATGGAGGCACCCTTCATAGGTGTGCAGTGCTGCTCCCAGAAACCATGAGTTATTAACAAAAATCCCAGAGCCAGGCATGGGCTACTTGTTGTTGGTCAAGAAAGTCGGTAGGCTGCCAAAACAATACAGGCTGTTGCCATTTCTCTTGGTTATCCACCAGAACTAGATGTAAGACCCTATTGCTGAAGACAGAGGAACCTTTGATTACAGGCTATAAAGAAATCAAGCTAGAACTGATCTGGAAAGTTGTTCCTGGCTGGCTGGCTTTCACAGTGCTAGAAGATTCTATACTATACAAGCCTCTGTGGGAGAAGAGTTATGAATGCTCTTGCTCAACAGTGGATCCATCATTCTACAATACCAACCTGCTAGGTGTGATGGGCCCACTGGAGCAGCATTGGCATGATGTTATGGAGATAACCAAACATTTTCTGATTAAATTTAAGGACTGCTTGCTCCACCAAAGGAAATTATGCCTGGTACTATAAATCTAGTCAAAATCCCATGGCTGAGGAGGTATAGGTTGTATAGTAGAAACCTACTATACTATTGTTTTGCCAAATAGCCATGCTGTCAAGCTGCCTTCTAAACATGTATGTTTATACCCATAAATGTGTTCTCCACATTCATGGAAAAGAAGCTTATTTTTGCAGTGAACAGCAGTTAACACAAAGATATCCTCACAGATACCAAAAGGGTGACTTGTACGCCATTGATTTTTTTTTTTTATCCTCCAGGTTAATAATCATGAGGAGGTCATTGATATCAAATCATACCCCAAATAAATATCACTAATTCATCTCAAGCCCTTATAATTCATTGGAAAACAATGTGTGTTTGTAAGAATTTCAAAGAACTTGGAAGTTTGTGGAATTCAGCATACTGTCTGAAACATTTGTCCATTTGTTGTATGGTTTCAAAAGTCACCCTGTCTTCCTAGCTGAGCAGTTACAGGGTTTACAGCGTGTTCAGTGAGGGACACCAAATAATAAGGGGCAGGTTCCACTGGAGCACCAGGAGTGATTCCTCCAAAGAGTAGCCGGATTAAGATGAAATTTAACAACCCACAAGGAGGTATCCCACATCTGGCACGAGGATTTTCATTTCATGACTTTTGGGAGCAGCATTATCCAAGAGACATACATTGGGGTAGATCAGGTTAGAAAGTGAATTTCAAGTAAGGAGAACCTGTAAACAAATGCCCAGAATGATGAAACAGCATGGAGAGTTCCAAAACAGGTGTTTGAGAATGGTGAGAAGCACAGAAGCGTGTGGAGAGGTCAAGAAGAACTCCATGATCAGCCTCCCATGCTGAGAGGCGGTGTCTGTCTCTTACACCTTGGGGGTAGAAGCTAGAAACTGATAAGGGGTAGTGTTGGGCAAAATCATGAACAACATTTGGGGAATAAAACAACAGTGTTTTCTAAGTCTTCGGTCTAACCATCCTCTGACTGATCCTTACCATTTTCATTATTAAACTACTTAACAACTCTTTAAGCTATGGAAAATTAAGCTATTTGACAACTCTAGAAGGAAAAATAATTTTGTCCATAATAATGAAAATTAATTGTATCCTGGGGAATGTACTGATTATTGACTCATTTTGCATGGATTTGTAAGTTTGTAAATGCCACTCAGCATTCATTTAATCGTTGGTACACTTACAGTTGAATTCTCCTTTGAACTGGCTATAGCATCTCCTCTTTTAGATTTGTTTATTTTTATTTTGTGTGTATAGTGTTTGCCTATATGCATCTATGTGTGCCATTTGCATGCCTAGGGCCTGCAGAGGCCAGAAGAGTGTGGAATCCTCCTGGAACTAAAGTTATAGATGGTTATGAGGTATCATGTGAGTGCTCAGAACTGAACCTAGGTCTTTTGTCAGAGCAGCAAGTGTTCTTAATCACTGAGCTATCTCTCCAGCCCTGGCTATAACATCTTACTGCTTTCATTAATGAATTAAATAAAATGTTAACACATGTTCATTTTGCATTCAGGTGAGGATTTTTATACCTTTCTTTTTAAAAAAAAAAAACTTTTACAATAATTTAGCAACACCTATTAAAACTACAAAAGTATATACTCACTGATCCAGTAATCTCACATTCAGGAATCTATTTTGATAATACACTGTACACAATAAGATATTATTAACAGTCTTTTCAATGAGATTGTAACAACTTGAGCAGTTGTTACATCCAGCAATAGAGTCTTGTTATAGTTTTTCTTTTTTAACATTTTTCTTATTATTTTTATTTTATGTGTATGAGTGTATTACCTGAATGTGTGTAAGTGCACCCAGGTTGCGCAATGCCCTCAGAGGTCAGAAGGAGGCATCAGATCCCCTGGAACTGGAGTTACAGACAGTTGTTAGCTGCCATGTGGATGCTAGGAATGAAACCCGGGTCCTCCACAGGAGCAATCAGTGCTCTTAACTGCTCTTGCTATGGCTTTTTAACAAAGTACTTTTGCACTCATTAAAAAAGGTGGTACTGGAAAGGTGCTGAAGAGTTGGCTCCGTGGTTAAGAGCACTGGCTGCTCTTGCAGAGGACATGGATTTTGGTCCCCAGCACCCACATGGCAGCTAAAAACCATCCATAACTCCAGCTGCAGGGGATCTGACACCTTCTTCTGACCTCTGTGGGCATTGCACCCAGAAGTGCACTTACATACATGCAGGTTAAACACTCATACACATAAAATAAAAATAAATAAATAAGTCAAAAGAATAGAGAAATTTGTTATATTTTGGTAAATACAGATCTCTAAGACATACCCAAAAACAAGAATCAGGTCTTGATTGTTATTTTTTTTTTAACACTACAGAACTGTAAGGGAGAGGTATGGGTTTTGCTCATCTATGATACGTATCTGGATAGCATACACAAGAAATTCACAACTCTAAACACAAGAAACTCACAACTCTAAACTCTAATGGTCTCTGGTGAGTCTTTCCATTGCAGAAAACCTCTTTGCAGCTTGATTACACATTAAACATAGGGAGGGGTGAGAAGATGGGGCAAATGTCCTTATGCTTGTGTCTACTGTGTTGCAAAGAAGATTCTGTCTCTTATGCACAGCAGATGGAAGCTAAAGTTAACAAAAACATGCAAAAGCAATGGCAGAAATGTAAGAATCATAATGCACCAACTGCAAACTAGAGCATACAAAGGAGAGATGGAGACCATCCAGATGGAGAAACATCCATGGGAACTGAGACTCATGAATCAGAGTTCAGGAGAGAAAGCTTATTTTAACTTTAGTGAAATGGGCCATCCTGGAGAAATGGCCTGTGCTGAACCTGTGGGAAAGGACCTCGCCTGGAGCTACTTTTCCACGCCCAATATCTTCCTTCAATCCCATTGCACTCTGCCTTCATACCTGTCTAAGAGGCCAACAGCAGCATGAACCCCACTAGAACGGCCTGTCGTTACTTGAGTTCTTTTTTAGAATTCATGCTAAAATATTTATGTATGGAATATATGTAATGCTCCAATATTAGAGAGTTAACACAAATTAATGCAAAAGTAAAGGGAAGTAGATCTGGGTATATTTGAGCTGGCCACTGACCAATCTGACTGACAAGTACTCATGGATTTATTGTAACATTCTCTCTAGCTTTACACACACACACACACACACACACACACACTCATACATGCACGCATGTGCAATTGAAGTTTTCTCTCATACAAAATTTTAAAGATACTAATGCCTAAGGCCACACTCTTAAGAAATTAAAAAATCAGAAATTCTGAGAATAGGTACCTAGGTCCTGGAATCTTTTAAAACTTCACCAGTGGTTAAGAGCACTGGCTGTTCTTGCAGAGGACCCAGGTTCGGTTTCCAGTACCCATGTAGTGGCTAACAACTGTCCCTAACTCTATTTCAGGGGATCTAATTCCCTCTTCTGGCCTCTATACACATTGCATGCACAGGTGCACTTACATACATGTAGGCAAAGCACTCATACACATGATTTTTTTTAATTAAAAAAGAAAGAACTTCACCAGGAGACTCCACTACACAGCAGAGCTAACAGCCATAACATCAAGCTGTTAGAACTCTACCAGGGCTCCCCGACTGCCTTCCTGTGTCCTCTCTGCAACTGGCCTCAACCATCTCCAGAGAATGTCTACAAATGCTTGAGGATTTTCTTTCGACTCTTCTTCCTTCAGTGGCTCAGGTTGAGGCTATCAGGGAAATAAAGAGGAGGTAACACCATGTTATTGTGGATCCCAAGTGCTTTTCACAGTGTTTGAACCGTGTGCTACGTATAAACACAATCCATGTCAGTTTGCTCTAAATAGGGACTGACTTCCCTATATCCTGAACAGCGACATTGGACTTGTTCCAAGCTGCTCAGGTCTGACTATAGGACTGGAACACAGGCACCTTGAAGCACAGACTGTCTCAGAAAGCTTCAGGTCGGCTTTTTCTTGCTCCAGTAAGCCCTTATCAAAAGAGCAGTGTGCTATGTATCAAAAGGCAGATTTGCTTTGCAATCCAGTTCCATCCCTGATGTGCTGTGCTGTTTTACAATTTCCTGTTGGTCTGGGTCTATTTCCTTTACTGGTAGAAAGGAAGTCCATACAGTTTACAGGACAGAGGAGTCACTTCCAGAAAAACACTAACGCACCTGAGAAGATACGAGTTACTTAGAGAATCCCCAGAACCGTTACTTGCTCTCCCTTCCCTCCATTCATGGTGCTACCGTAAGGCAGAGTTAGGTCTAAGGACCTTTTAGCAGTTAGCTTCTCAAGAAGGAGGGCTGTAGACGGGATGGGGAAGCATTCATCAAATCTAAGGCTAAGCCCAACCCTCAGGCCAGACTCTAAGGAATCAGTAACTCTCCACAGTGACCCTGGGCTACTGATCAGTGACTGTTTCCTTTTGCAAGGCTGAGCCTCTCCTAGATCCAAACTTTGGAAAAGACCCACCTAGGGGTGCTGATTAAGACGGCAGATACTTTGCTCAATGTGTTAGCAACACGTTTCCAGTCAGCTAATTTCACATTGCCAGGGTACACAGGAAGTCAACACGTCCCTCCACAGTAAAACTCCCTGATCCTCGAGCCTTTCCGAGTCCTCAGCACAGGCACCCAGCCAAGTTCACAGAGACCTTGCCAAGGGTCCAGATCACCTGGCATGCTACACTATGTGGTTTTGTGTGTTCACCTCTCAGTTCTCTGATGAGGAAAGAGTCATACTGAACCAGACTCTACTGTTCTTCCTCAGAAATCTGCTTCTCCAGTTCATTCAGAACCTAGCGCAGAGCAAATGGAGTCAGAAACAAAATCGCATCGCCCCCTCTGGAAAGATTCTCAGCACACACATCATCCACACACTTCCACAGTTGTCTCACACTCTGAATACCCCACCCCAGGCAGGAGAACCAGATGGAGGCTTCCCCTGTCCCTGTAACGTGCTCCAGTCTCATTTTCTCGTGCACAGAACATGCCCTGACAACTCTGTGATCTCATAATGAGCTTCGAAAAGAGACAGGCAAGGCGGCTCTTCTCACACAGCCCCAATACACACAGGACGCCTCGTCCATATACACACCTTTACCAGGAGCCAATCCTCTCTGCACAGTACCTGGCACAGAGGAGATGCACAGCAGATGTCAAGTGACTGGAGTTAAATTAAAACAAAGTTGAGGCAAAGGCCAGAAGATACTGAGTAGCCACAAAACAAATACCAAGAACTGTGGAAGACCTACATAGATACTCAAATTACAATGAAATTAGTAGCTAAAACTGTAAAATGCTAATCCTTAAGAGAAAACCTGCCTGCACTTGCCTACTGTTTTGAGTTACACCCACAAGCTTGATGAGTCCCAAGTGTATTTTCCCTCACAAGGACACACCCCTGGTGAGGTTCTGTAGACTCACCAGACAACTGGAAATTATTGGATTGGAGAAAGTCTCAGAAAATGGATGTTCAGAAGCTCTTTGACATTTGATGCTCATCTTACTTTATCCCACAGGAATGCTGGCTCTAACAGTCCACAAACTACCCAGGCCTCTGCTCATGGTAAGGCAAAGTTTTCCATCAGAACAGCTAAAGCAATTCCGAGGGGTGACCCAGGTAAATTCGTCTGGGGAAAAAAAAAAAAAAGAATCAAGCCTCTGGATACTAGAAATCAATACTAAGTCCAGATGCAGAGTCACAGCAGGGCCAGACATCCACAGTAGGCAAAGAGAAGCCCTAAACAACAGATCAGATGCTGGCTCCAAGCAGAAGAGCCGAGCCGATGCAGCACCTCAAAGAGTTCTGGAGTCAGGTCAGGCAAGATGTGTCAGTGGGCACTTGCCATCAAGCCTGATGAGCTGAGTTCAATCCCATATGGTGGAAAGAAGGAACCAGCTCCTACATGTTATCCTATGACTTCCACATGCACACCATGACACATGTGTACCCAGACACATGCACACACATACAATAAATAGTAAGAGATAGATAGATAGGCAGATAGGTAGATAGATAGATAATAGATAGATAGATAGATAGATAGATAGATAGATAGATAGATGAGATATAGGTAGGTAGTTCAAGGATTCAGAACATGGTGAGTACCTTAAAAGAGCAAGAGTGAAATTTGATACCAAATTAAAGACAGCCATCCTTAAACACTCCTCATTTCTGAGTTAGTGATGCCTAATGAGTCCATCCTGGGCTTATATCTTCATTAAACAACTTTAAGACTAATTCTTTATCAGTTTCTTTGTACACAAAATTTCACAAGGATTTTACATATACAATGACCTTATAAAGTGGGCTTGGCAGGCTTCAGTATTCTAATTATAAAGATGTAGAAACAGCCTCATCACTCCAGTCAGTAGCCCAGTTAGGACTGGGGTCTAGAGGACTCTCCTGATCGGCATCTGATACATCTATAAGCTGGACCGTTGGAATCCTCAACTGGATGTATGCAAGTGGCAAAAATAAAGCAGTGACCAGTTCCTGGACATCAGCACTTTGCCGTGTGCATCAGCTGTGCTCTGATGTGTTCCTGAGGAATCCATACAGATGAACTGACCAGGCAGCACTGATCCCCACTCTCTACCATCAGATCGACAGCAAAGGTGACATTCCTGATGGCTCACCTGTACAGTCAGACCCAAGTAAAGGGTCTTCTGGCCCTGGGGTGACCAGGGCCCCAACCAAAGGAACAGGATTTTCTCCTTAAATGATATGTAGAACAGAAAAAGAATGCTCTTCTTTCACTGAACAGAAAATTATGCCAAAAATGCACAACCCATAAAATCCATTCACCAACAAAACAGAAATTCTAAATAAAGGCAAGCATGTGGTATGTTCCTTCTCTCTATCACCCTCTCTCTAATACTCATTAGACTTCATCCCCTCCACGAAAGCACTGAGAATTTGCAGAGGCCACAGCACAGTTCTCTCGCCAGGGTGCAGCCCCATCAAAGGTGATTCTGCGGCTTCCATGGAATCCAGTCATCTGTGATAAAGTCATAAACACATCAGACTTCATCTCAAGCAAATTCTCTGCTTGTCTTTCTCTCAAGAATGATCTAAAGAAAGTCTGAAGTTCTCCTTTAATCTTCTGAAGAGGGATGGCTTTGGTAAATTCAATAAGTTCTTGGCTTGACAAAGACCAAAAGAAGTGTTGTATCATTCCAAACAGTCCCTGGAATATAACCAAAGGGATCTCTCTCTTTCTCTCTCTCTGTCTCCCCTTCCCTCCCTCCCTCCCTCTCTCTCTCCTCAACAATTGCTATTTACAAGAACCTTGAATATATATGTTTAGTACAGATCTTTTGATTCCTAATAAAGTGCTGGCACATTTCTCCCTTTATATATATTTTAATGACATTTTCCCTGAGTCCCCAGAACCTCCTTGCAACTGACTGCATGTCATGTTCTGTTGTCTAAAGTTAACATCCACTGGAAATTTTTATCTACCTTCCTCTGCTTGCTTGTACTCAATGCTATTAAATTTCTTTCTGGCAGCAAAGAAAAGGATATAAAAGTAGCCACTTAAAAAAAGCAATTTGGCCACTTGTGACAACAGCTGCCTAATATTGTATTTTATTTAATTGGAAAATGATGCAGGACGTCTGTGGAGTCATTTTTTAAAAACTCAAAACTTGGAAAGACTACAGGAATTTTCTCCTTTATTTTTGCTATTTAAACAACCATTATTAAGTAGTTTCTTAAGTGTCAACAAAATAGTGGGTGCATTTTAAGTTATTTGAAATGGATTGGTTAGAGGAAACTCATTTAAACTCTTTCGGAAGGTGTCTCTGTGAACCTTCCAGGCCCTATATTCAGCTATCATTAAGGAGCTCCCCTGAGATCTCTGCCTGAAAGCCAAAGCCTCAGCCTCCACCCTCTGGCCCCAGTTTCACTCCAAAACCTCCTGTATCATTTCATCTTCCAAGCATAACAAACTTCTGCCCCTGGTTCTCAGTACTCTCTCAGCTCCCAGTCTGGGTACTTCCCATGACTTTCCTGTCTTTCCTAACTAACTAGGCCACTTGGTGAACTTGAAACTTACATGTCATACCCAGTCATTTCATTTCTGAATATGTGTGTGTGTGTGAACTGAAATCACCAATTCAAACAGGTATCTGTATACTCATAGTCACAGTGGTCAAAAATGGAAGCAGCCCACAAGTCCCACAGCAGATGAATGGATCAGCAAGATGTGGTACATTCATACAATGGAATGATATCCCGTCACGATAAGAAGTACCTATGGAAATTAGGATCACAGAACCAGAGTGGAGGATTGTGGATGGCAGAGGATAGGCAGCGTGGGCGGGGCAATGTGGAGTTATTTATTATGTCGTATTAGGAACCCTGGCTGCACTTCCAGAGAACCCAGGTTCGTTTCCCAGAACCCACATGACAGCTCACAGCCAACAATAACTCTAGTTCCAGGGGTATCTGATGACTTCCTCTGGTCTCCACAGGCTGCATGCATGTGGTGCACTTACACACAAGCCCACATTTATATACATAAACTATGAATCAATTCTTTTCATTTTTGTATTGAATCGTTGTGTATTTCATACAGAATGTCTCAGTCTATCTTAATTCTGTTTATACCCCTGCCCACCGGCACCCTCCCGTGTCCCCCCAACAAGGACTAATACGTTCTTTCATTTATGTTAAGGTCTATTGTAACAAGTTAGTGTCCCCAGATGTTCCACAGTGCAGGTTCACCCACTGAGGTCCAGCCAGCCTATCCAGAGTCCCTCATTTTAGGAAGATTAGCTCATCTTCATCGAACAGTGGTTACCAATATTCCTTCAGTAAAGGTCAGAGTCTACTACCAATTTCTCCAGTTTCACACTGGATGTCTGTCTGCCTGAGTTTGCATGGGTCCTGAGCACGCTGAAACCGTTGATCTCCATTCTCTGGCCATTTGTAAACTTCTGGTCCTCTGTTGCATGGGAGCTTCGTTAATGAGAGTTCAGAGATGCATTAGTGTCCTCTTTATCCCGTGTGCCATGCTGCGTGAGCCTGGGGTGTAGAGGTTGCATTGTAGGTGTGCTGCTTAGGCATGGACAATGTCTGTGTGTGACCTGTTGTGGTAATCTGTAATAGTCTCCGTCTAGTTCAATAGAAGCTTCTTTGATGAGTGATGACTAAGGTACTTTACTGTATTTATAAGGATATGTATTTTGCACTTAGTAAGAGGTTACATTAGCTTAGGGATGTGACAGACTTCAGGATCTCTCTAAGATCTATGACCTCTTCAGTCATGTGTATTTGGCTATGATTACAGTACCACACATGAGTTTCCTCTCACTGAGTGGGTTCTAAGACCAATTAGATAGCCGCTGATGGGCCCCAAGGTCAAAGTGCCACTACTGCACCAGTGTCAAATGCTGTGCTGGTCACTGATGTGGTTTCTTGGTCAAGAAGCTGGTGTTGGGCCATCGATTGATGTTCTCTCCTGGCTGCTTGCATAGTGTTCTCCAGAGCTATGAGAGGTAGTCTTCAGGGGAAATGGCTTCCAGGTCAGTTCCAGCTCCATTGTTCCAAATTCAGGCTCTGAAGTATGTCCTGTTTTCAGCAATAGGGTTTTGCCTTCAAGTTCTGGGAGGCAATCAAGGGTTTTGTCAATAGCCTGTGTAATTTTGGGAGTCTCTTGGACCACCCTGGCCAACAACTCAAAGGAAGATTTCTCCTGACTGGCACTGTTTCTTGTTATGTAGCCTTCAGCTTATGCACTTGGACTCATGTGGAGATATTATATGTGGAATTTGTCCTTAAGTTGTATAAATAAATATTTTTAATAAGCATACATTATGTGCTTGTCAGGCATTAAGAGTCCATACAAATTAAATTATTATATATTCTTTTCCCTCTGCTAAACAGTGACTTTGGGTCAGTTACTTTGGATCCCAAATCGAGGCTACCCTTTAGTGTATAAGCAGTGACAGCAAGAGTTAAGAGTTTGTTATTTTAGGTGACTAAGATTTAGAGCTGTTTGTTACTATAGCTCCACCTAAGCTGTGCTAACTGAAAAATCCTAATGCTTAGTTTAATGCTCCAAATACCACTATTTGGTGGAAATGGAATCTAAAGGGAAGGACTAATTTAATTTAAAACTTCTTCAATAATAATAAATCTCTAAAAGAGTTAGTCCGTTGGTTCTGTTTGGCAAGTTCTTAGACTCCAACTCCTCCACTGAGAATCTCTTTGTCGTCCAAACCATCTCCATTCCTTTTCAGCAAAAGGAGAAGCTGTCACAAACTCTGGCCTCTATCCAGAGCCCGATGCTACCACTTCACCGAGCTTCTCTGATGTCTTCTTCCAGGGAAGTGGGATCTTCTGCAAAGATCTGTTGATGTGGAACTTGTTCAACTACTGGTTTTCCTGTCGGGAGCCATTTGCCTGCCTTGAACTATGCCCTAGTTTTGGGTTAGGCAGAAGTCAATCTTGTGCACAGAAGTGCTGTTGGAAGCAGGAGTTTTTATTATCCAAATGATTTACACCTGAGGAGAAGTTTATTTTACACCCAAGACTGAGGTCACCTGAAGATCTTTGAAGGAAGCCAATCATATCCTAAGTTATTTTGCCTGTATTAGTATTGTTTTGCTCACTTCACAGTATAAATAGGGGAGACTTAATAAAGGCAAGCTGCTTCAGTGTGACTGACAGCCCTCCTGAGTCTGTCCCTTTATTTTCTATCTCTCTCTCTCTATCTCTACATTTTCTCATCCTCACTCCCAGCTTCGGGAACAGTCTGATTTCTGCCGGTGGGCTCTGGCATTGTCCCAGGCTCCTCTCTCCATCTCGAGGTAACCCAGGCAAAGCTCTTCAACAATGTTCTCACTCAGAGCTTTCAAACACCAAAGAAGACTCCAAAAATGGCAGGGAATGTGAAGAAAACCAGTAGCACAGTGAAGGAGATGCCCGGAAGGTTGACAATTGGGCTATCAAAAGGCACATGGTGGAAGCTGCAGGCCAGGCTGGTGCCTTCCTTTCTATACACACATGACAGCCTTGTCTACATAGTGAGTTCCAGGCCAGCTGGGGTTACAGGGAGACTCTGTCTCAAAAAAAACAAACAAAAGTCAGTAACACCAATACTGCACTCACTGAGCAAAAAGGAAATCAAGAAAACAATCCCATGCGCCAGCACCGAGATAAACATGAGAGCAATGGGATAACAGAGAAGACCAGGAAACGTTACAGGCAACTGGTCCTTAACAGTTCCCAGCACCTACACTGCAGTTCACAATTGCCTGGGACTCCATTTCCAGGGCCGCTGACACTTCTGGTCTCTATGGGCACCAGGACTACAGACGGTGCATACACACATATGCAGGTACAATATTTATATACACAAAAGAAAAATAAACTTTAAAAAAGAAACAAAAGCTTTGAAACTACTAAAAAAAAGTAAGAAGAAAAATCTCGTGATAATGGTATAGGCAATAATTTATTTAATAGGGCTCCAATAACTCAGAAAATGAAAGCAAAAATTGATACATAGGACTACAGTAAACTAATAAACTTCTGCATGATAAGAGAAACTATCAGAATGGGAAAAATATCTTTTCCAGCTACATATCTGACATGAAACTAGTATCTAGAATATATAAAGACTCAAAAATTGAATAACAAAAGCACAAGTAACCCAGCCAATAAATAGGCAAACTTCTCAAAAGAATATGTACAGGGTCCAGCAAGACAGCTCAGTGGGTCAAGGTGAGTTCCATTCCCAGAACCCACATGGTCCTGGTGGAAGGACAAAACCAGTGTCTGCAAGTTGTCTTCTGACCACCACACACATGCCGTGACACACATTCACACACACACACACACACACACACACACACACACACATATAAATAAGTGTGATTTTTTAAAAGTTATGTACAAATGGAGCTGAGGATGTGGCTAGCATGCATAAAGCCCAAGATTCAGCTCCACATTTTGGTATGGTGACACATGCCTATCACCCCAGCACTGGAGATAGAGGCAGAAGAATCAGAAGTTCAAAGCCATCCTACAACAGCCAGTTTGAAGTCAGCCTGGGCTACATGAGACCCTAAATCAAAAAAAGGAGCATGTACCAGTCAAATGGGCAATAAATACGTGGCAAGTGGTTAGCATCTTTAGCCAACAAGGAAATGCAAATTGAAATATGTTAAGATTCCGCATCCCAGTTAAGACTCTTACC
Organism: Eospalax fontanierii; assembly: GCA_035773235.1. Classification (NCBI taxonomy): domain Eukaryota; kingdom Metazoa; phylum Chordata; class Mammalia; order Rodentia; family Spalacidae; genus Eospalax; species Eospalax fontanierii. Next base: position 63,342,249 of record CM069539.1, on the reverse strand, counting down.
AAAAGTACAAAAAAATTAACCGATGCTGGTGAAGATATGGGGACAGTGGAACTCTTACACAGTGTTTGTGGGAATGTAAATTAGTACATCTGCTATGGAAATCAGTACGGAGTTCTTCATAAAACTAAAACAGAACTACTCCATGTCCCAGCTGTAGATCCTGTGCAGACACCAGAAGAGCAGGAAGACAACAGAGAAAAGATATACCTGCAAACTCATGTTCATCAAAGCTATTCACAATAACCAAGCTGTGAAATCTGCCTCGCTTTCTACCGACAGACGGACAGATAGAGAAAACATGATGTGTGCATTCACAACGGTATATATTCAGTCATAAAAGAAGAACAAAAATTATATCATACCCAGGACAATGGATAGAACTAAAGGTTACCGTGTTGAGTAAACTAAGCCAGAGGCAGAAAGAAAAGTATCACTTGTTTTCCTTCATACATATTCTAGAATTTTTTTAAGCCCTAAAAGTAGTAAAATAGTAGGACACTGATAGAGGAGAAAGAGACAGAGGAGGGGAGGGTCAGAAAGAGAGTTAGGAGGACAGAAAGCACGATCTATGCATGTGTGGAAATGGCACGGAGAAACCCCTTAACATGCATTAGTATGCACTAATAATTACATTGTTAAATAGAGATCTTAACTTCACTCGTAATTTAGTTAAACTTAGTTTGTAAACTAAGGTAACCATTTGATGATCAAGAATAATAATACGATAAAGGATCTGCAGTTCCATCCCCAGGCCTTCCTAACATTATTAATTATAATGATGGATAGCTACCTTGTGTTAAGTTCTCTTAGCTATCACTTTGATATGTTTTTCCATGAATTATTTTATCTAATAATTGCTATCATTTTACAGATGGTAAAACTAAGAATTAGAAAATAAATGAACTTTCTCACGACCACAAAATTAAGAATTGGCAAAGCCGGGATATAAAACAAGTTTATCCATTTCCAAAGGCTGTTGTAAACTGGAGCCCAAGAGACTTTCCTAATACCCAGCAAAATTCCTAAAGGCTACACAAATGAGAAAACAAGTAAAACTGACAAGAGAAAATACTGTTCTCCCATCTGGGTGGCAGGATGTGCAGTCCTGTTTGGAAAGCAGTTGGAAGTTGCTTCTTATGCATTCCCTTTTGCTGCTCTTAGGAGAATCTAACGTTACAAAAACTAAAGGCAATGATAACTACAAATGTTTGTAGAAGGCTATTTTTAATATCAAAAATCTGAGGATGGGAGCTAAATGTCTAGTCATTTTTTGAAAAAAGGTTGAATAAAGTCCAGTGGGTCCATACAGAAGAATGCTAGGTGACTGTTAGAGAGGGTGCATCCACACCCACGTCACTCAGTCAGAAGTGCAACTGGTAAACAAAAGTTTTCACAAAACGTTTATAGTGTCTTCATGTTTGCAGAAACAAACCCAGAGAGTGCAACAGCAAAAACAGCAAATGTGTGTGGGGGTTCTATGTTTGCAGCTGCATTCCAAACATCCTGTGCACACCCCACTCCGCCCACAGGGAGGACCATCTGTCCTCGCAGCTGTGGGTGCCAAGGATAAACACCAGCTACTATTTACTTTGTTGTCTCAAGGGGATGAGTGAGCAAAGGCTGAAGGAATAGTTTTCCCTTGTTCTTTAAACAGATTTAGATTGTTTCACTTGATTTTATAATCTAAACATGTAATTTAGACTTTTTGAAAGGGATTTCAGTGTTTAGCTGATTAAGGCAAGCCTTTCCATGCCTGTCCTTAGTACACCTATTCCTGCAGGAGTGGCCTAATCTTACTCCAGGCTCCCAGTGTCAGATTCAGTTCTCCGGTGAGGAAATTCACTTCTCACGTGCCACCTGGATGGGAGTCTACTCTCCTCCACCTGCCTCAATGCCTGACACCAGATCCAGTTTCCCTTTATCTTGCTCTCCTACAAGAGGCCCTGGGCCATTCACCAATACCCCCATCCCATGATCAGCGCCACTCTGACCCTCAGACCACCAAGCACTGCAGGCACTGCAGAACTCTGATAAAGTGACTTTGTTTTTAAGTATGGTACATTAAGAATCAGTCCAGCATAGAGCAATCGATCTGGAACTGACCTGGAAACTTCATCCCTGCAGACTAGCTTTCATAGTGCCAGAAGGTGCTATGCAGGCTGCTGGGAGAGAAAAGTTACCAGTAGTCTTACCCAATGGCAAACCCCGCATGCCACAATACTGCCATGCCAGACAAGATGCGTCTCCTTGTACAATAGTGGCATGACTATTATGGGAGTAAACAATGGCCTTTTGATTAAATTTGAGGCCTATTCCACAGCAGGGAAGTCGTGCCTATCATAAAAACTACGGCTAGGAGATCATAGGTCCTAAGGGAGAATCCACTACTGTTATTTTACTAAATGATCAGGCTGTCAAACTGTCTTCTAAATATTTATGTTTATTCCAATAAATAAGTGTAGCTCTTAGCCTTGGCCAGAGAAGCTTCACTCTGCAGTTAATGCAGAGACTCACAACTGGCCCAAGTACTGAGAATAAATAACTACTGAGTTGTCAGCCCTAAGCAGAACATCTGTATCAACCCCTCCCCCGAGGCTCAGGGTAGGTCATGAAAGAAAGTAATGGAGAAGAGTGTTGTGCAATGCTGCCGTGGACATGATACGGCCACTGCATATAAGATGTGCAGAAGATCATGGCAGCCAATACTCCAGGATGGATGAGGGAGAGGCTCATGGGGCCTCACACTGAGCTGAGGAGTCATTGACAATTGATGGCTGCTGGGGGAGAGGAAGGAGGTTTTCCTCAGGGATGAGGTCTGTGGTAGATTGCACAAGTCAGGTAGATGGCTCCACACCCACTCACATGTAGGAGGCAGTAACTGGACTCAATGAGTTGGAAGAAAGAAGAAGAGGAAGAATAAGGAGGAGAAGAAGGACAAGAAGGAAGAAGAGGAAGAGGAGGAGGAGAAGGAGTTGGAGAAGAGATGGTTCAAAGTCTAGAAACCTGAGATCAATCTCCAGAACCCACATAAAGATGAATGAAGAGAATGACTCCACAAAATAGTCCTCTGATGTCTATGGCACACACGCGCGCACACACACACACGCACACACACAATTTTTTTAAAAAGGACAAGAAGAAGGGAGAGAGACGTATTGAGAAGATTGGGGGAGTGGGAGGAGGGATTGAAGGTAGATATGATCACGATATATGGTACAGGGGCCAGGGAGATGGCTCAGAGATTAAGAGCACTGGCTGCTCTTGTAGTGGACCTGAGTTTAATTCCCAGCATCCACGTGGTAGCTAACAACCATCCATAATTCCAGTTCCTGGGAATCTGACACCCTCTTCTGACCTCCACAGGCATTGTACATACATTTAACATACATATAGGCAATACACTCATGCACATAAAATGAAAATAATAATTTTTAAAGATATAGTGTATGCATGTATGGAATTATCAAAGAATAAATATTTTTAAAAACCAGCACCAAGGAGATGGTTCAGCAGGTAAGGCGTCAGCTGTCAAGCCTGATGACTTGAGTTTATCCCTGGGATCCACATGGTGGAAAAAGAAAACCAACTCCCAAAGGGTGTCCTTTGAACTACACACACACACACACACACACACACACACACACACACATAATAAATAAATGATAAATAAATGTAAAAGTAATCCAACTTTCTCTGAATGCAAGAAGGAAAAATAACAAATATAAAAGTATTCTCTTAAAATGTCAGTGTCTGGGGACTGGAGAGATGGATGAGTGGTTAAGAGCACTGGTCGCTCTTGCAGAGGACCCAGGTTCGAATCCCAGCACCCACATGATGGCTAACAACTGTCTGTAACTCCAGTTCCAGGCCTTCTGGCACCTTCTTCTGACCTGCATGGGCATTGCCGGACACAAGTGCACCCCACACATGCAGGCAATGCACTCATACACATAAAAGAAAAACAATAAAGTATTTTTTAAATGTCAATGTCTTCAGATTATAGGAGAATTATCTATCCATCCAATAACACAAAATAGAATTAATGTGACTAACCAAATTCTAGAAAAAGATAAACCACGGAATATTGAATACAGACTCTAACTATTTAAATATCTATGTGCCTGGTTGATCCTGCATCCCAGAAAAGAGGAAAACTTCCTGCCTTCTCTTCCCTACACCAAAGAACTACAGTTCAGAATTTAGGGCACCACTGCTCTATGATAGAAGTTAAATGAATCCTTATGAAAATATTCCTTGACTCAAACTTTAGGAATACTATGCTACGTGGATTTTGAATGAATCAGTGGATGACCGTCTTGGAATAGAATCACCCCATTGCCACTGGAACCTAGAGGAAAAGATGGGCTAAGTTCCAAATGAAGTCCAAGACATAACTTATTCATCCGTGGAAGGTCTGTAGTCAGTGATAGTCAGTGGGGAAGGACAAGAAATGCAGCCCTCCTGCAATTTCCTAGGGTACTGCAACAAATCACCGTAAACGTGACGAGGCGACACGACCCCAGCTTTGCAGCCTGGAAGCCTGCAGCCCAAAGCCAGGGCAGCAGCAGGCACTCTTGAGGCTCCCAGCCAGCATTCTCACCTGCCTCTTCGCACTCCTGGGCTCCCAGGCACTCCTGGCTCTCTGAGGCCCTGACCGAATCACTTCAGCCTCGTGGAGGTCAGAGGACAGCTTTGTGGAGTCAAGTTCTCCTCTCCCACCTTTATGTGGATTCTGGAGATTAATCTCAGGTCTCCAGGCGCTCAAAGCCAGTGCCTTTACCCTCTGAGCCATCTCACCAACCAGTCCTCCCCCTCCTGCTCCTCCTCTCCCTCCTCCTCCTCCTCCTCCTCCTCCTCCTCCTCCTCTTCCTTCCCTCATTCCCACTCCCCTCTCTTCTTCCTCCTCCTTTTCTTCTTTTTTATAACCGCTGAATCCAGTTCGTGCTTCCTACATGTTAATGGATGTGGGCATACCTATATTCACGTGCTTGTCTCTCTGAGTCTCCCTCCCTTCTTATCTCTGAATATACAGTTGCTCGATGGAGGCCTGCCTGAAGTCCAGGATGATTTCATCTCAAGATTTCCAGCTAACTTGATTTGTATTATTTTTTTGATGTCTGTTGTATCAAGCTCAAACACTATGTATTTTGCAATATTTATATTAATTTCTCCTTGTTATTAAATAAAAACTTTCAGATACCTCTGTCCTAAAGTTGTGTACAGGTGCTGCTTATGTTTTCATAATCTCCCGTGATTATGTATTTGATAGCTATGGTCCTTTTAATTAGTCTATGGTATATTGCGGTTATCTCGTCGTAAAATAGCATAAGTGACGGCCCTTTATAATTCCCGTCTCTTCACTATGTCTCAACTGACCATGAATAGAATTCTTCAGCTTAGGACGTGGTGCTCGAGGACCAGGCTTAGGCAAGTGGCTGTGCTGAATTAAGGGTGGAAAAGCAGAAAAGGATCGCACTGGAGAGCTCACCATGCAGATACAGCAAGCATCCAGCAGGGGGCGAGATTGTCTAGTAAAAAGAGGCTGACAGGATGCCTGCTCTAGCTAACTCAGTACCAGAGGCTGCCAACCTTTTACATGCTATTAGAAAGCACAACCTTGGTCATGTGAATTGTTATCCAAGATCACAAGACTAGTTAATATTCACCCCTTCTGCCCTCTGCACCAGCAGTCTCTGAGAAGTCCTGATGATGATTCAGCAGACATAATCAAACTGGCCTAAATCAGATCATAGATGGCATTTGCACAGCTGATTAAATTCTCTATGATCCTTTGGGTCCTAAGCCATCTGTCCACCCGGGCGCCTTAGTTACCATCAAGATGTTAGTAAGGCTTGAGGGAAGAACAAGAGACAAAGAGTACGTGAACTAATGAAATTACTTAAAAATTATATATTAGTATGAAGCAAGAGTTTTTTTAATGCAAAGATAAAGAAAATTGCAAGTTATAATCCTTTACATTTGGATTACACTAGAATATCTTATGTTGGAAGTCCCACATCTCAGTAGATAAGTTTGCAAAACAGTTACCCAGCAGGCCAGAGCCTGCTGTCTTATTTGCTTGTTTGCTTTTCGTTGTTTTTTTGGTTTAGTTGGGAGTGTTTGTTTGAGACAAAGTCTTCTACTGTAATCCAGGATGGCCTGAAACTTTGTATATAGACTGGGAAGGCCTTGAACTTAGGTCCTCCTGCCCCAGACTCCCAAATTCTGAGATTACAGGCTTCAGTTACCATGGCCAGCTTCCTCAGACCTTGCTTTTAAACTTAAAGGTTTAGGGCTGGGAGACAGCTCAGTGGGTAAGAACATTTGTTTTGCAAACATGAGGACCTAAATTCAAATCCATATCAAAACTGGCCTTGGCTGTGCCTCTGACCCATGTTCTCAGGTAGAGACAGGTAGACCCTAGAAGCTCCCTGACCAGGCAACCAGGTGAGTTCAATTTCTGTAAGAGACCCTGCCTTAAAGGTATAAGGCAGAGAGTACTAGAGAAAGACAGCCAGTGTCCCTCTCTGGCCTCCTTATGCATATTCTCACATGCATACAACACATGCATGCAAACATGCACACACACCATAAAAATAATTTAGGGTCAGGCATGGTGGCACACACCTTTAATCCCAGCACTCAGGCGAATCTCTATGAGCTCAAGGCCAGCTTTAAAATCATTTGCTGTGACTGCAAATGTCAAATGGAAATGCCTAAAGAATTCTTATGATGGTTTGCTGCTAGACTCTGGGGAGGATGATCAAGGGTATCAGTAACAGTCACAGTAACGACTCATACTCAACCCACGGGAATCAGTGCAGTCACCATCCATCTTGGGTCCTCTGGTTGGCATCTGTGGTGGCCCCATCCTAGGGGCCCACAGTGGCTACCGCCATGCTACACTCAGTATTTCCTTCATAAATGAAAAACTAGGAAGTTCCTCATGGTCACACAAAGGCATCTTGACATCCACGTCCTCCTCTATTTTCTTTCTCCCCTAGGATCCTATTGAAATCAGAGCAGGTGTGATGTCTCCCCTGCAGCTGCGGAACTGGCCACGTTGTTCTCGGTACTGGGAGTTCATTCTCCGAGGCCAGTACAGCGTGCAATGATGTTTTTCCCGGAAAACAACTGTTTCCTACACGGTTCGTTATGCTTTCACTTTAAGTTAGAGAGAGAGAGAGGGAGAGACAGACAGACAGAGAGAGAGAAAGAGAAAAGGGGGAGGAAGGGAGGGAGGGAGGGAAGGAGGGAGGGAGGGAGGGAAGAACCTAATCCCAACACTGGGGAGGCAGAGGCAGGCAGATCTCTGTGAGTTCAAAGACAGCCAGGTCTACATGGTGAGTTGGAGTAGATGCAGCTTTACCTATGTTCATTTCTGGAATTTGGGAGTTTCTGTTGCTTGAACCTTAGACTACTGGGGACAGACTACATCACACTTTTTAAAATTAAAATCCTGAGCCAACAATTGTCACTGGCAAGATGAGAGTTGATTCTCAGACAAAGCTTCATAGAATTCAGACTCACTCTTTTAGTAGCTGCCAGCTACCAAAAAATGTATGGTTGAGTTTTGAAAGAGGAGAGAGTGACCACTGTCAACAGGCCTGAGCAAGTGTGTATAACAGCTAGAAAGTGAAAGTAGCCTAGAAAAGACAGAAGAGGAAGAGGGAACCTCTTCCCAAAGTGTCCCACAATCGAATCAAACCAGAAATTCAGAACTCGTGGTACGTTCCACTCTGCTTGTCAACCTCACTTCAAGAGGCCAAGTGTCTCTAAAGCATAGCTGAGGGGTGGCCAAGCCTGGACTTGCCTTTGTCCAAACTGAAAGATGAAGAGGGTCGATTCAAACAAAGCTCCCTTTATGGGAGAGGGCAGTATCTGGATATGGTGGGAGAGGGGCCAAGGAAAATCATTTTGACTATGATTTGTAAGTGAATAATCTTTTCTAATCAATACAAAGTAAAAGGAATACATGGTGCTCTTAAGAGTATCAATATGGGTTGAACAAGGGGTTGCAGAGATGACTCCCCATTAAGAGCACTGGCCACTCTTTCAGAAGACCAGGGTTCGGTTCCCAGCACCCACATGACAGCTAGCAACCATACATAACTCCAGTTCCGGGGGATGTAATGTCCTCTTCTGGCTTCCATGGGCATAACACAACATGGGTGCACTTACATACACATGGGCAACACACTCATACACATAAAATAAAAGTAATAATAATTTTTTTGCTTTTTATGATTTTTATAGAACTTTTATTGAATTTTTGTGTATTTCATACAGAACATCTCAACCAATCTAATCACTCTTATACCCTCTTTCTCCCCCGAGGGACTTCACACACTCTGTCATTTGTGTTAAGGTCTAATTGTCAAGTTAGTGTTCCCAGGCAATCCTCAGTGCAGGTTCATCCACTGAGGTCTAGGCAGTCTGTCCAGAGACCCTTGCTTTAAGATCAGCTCTTCCTCACCCAACGGTAATCAACCCATTTCCCCAATTCCACGCTGGGTTTGCGTCTGCTTGAGTTTGCACGCATGTTGGGCATGCTGACACCACTGCTGTAGATTCATATGAGCAGGTCCCAGGCGTCTGTAGGATTCTATCTCCCTATGGTCATGCACCTCCTCACTGGCTCTTACAGTCTTTTCACCCTCTGTTCCCCAACGGTCCCTCAGACATGGGTGAGTGAAGCTTAATACAGGAGTCCTGCCTAGGGACTCACATTCTGCAGACTCCTAATCTCCACTCTGGTCATTTGTGACCCTTTGTGTTTCTGGCCCTCTGTTGCGTGAGGGAGCTTCATTAATGAGAGCTAAAACATTCACTAGTGTCCTCTTTATCCTCTTGTTCTATGTTGCAGGAGCCTTAGGTGTAGAGGTTGAAATGTAGATGTGTCACTTAGGTTTAGGCAATTCACAGACGATGTCTGTTCTGACCAGCTGTGGTACTCTGTAGTTATCTCCATCTGGTACAAAAGAAGCTTCTTTGATGAGTGGTGACTGGGATATTTGTATAAATAAGGATACATATTTTGCACTTAGTAAGAAGTTACATCAGTCTAGGAATGTGACAACCTTGGGGATCTCTCCAAGATCTATGACCTCTTCAGCCATGTGCATTTGACTATGACTACAGTACCACACATGAGTTTCCTCCCATTGAGTGGGCTCTAAGACCAACCAGGTAGCCATTGATTGGCCCCAAGATCAAAGTGCCACTACTGCACCAGCAACACATGCTCTGTCGGTTATTGATGTGGTTAGTTGGTCAAGAAGTTGGTGTTGGGCCAGTGATTGACATTTTCCCTTAGCAGCTTGCATAGTGCTCTCCAGAGCTGTGAGAGCTGGCCTTCAGGGGAGGTGACTTCCAGGTCAGTTCCAGCTCCATTGCTCCAAGTCCTGTGTCCACAATATGTTCTGTCTTCAGCAGTAGAGTCTTACCTTCAAGTTTTGGAAGGCAATCAAGGACTGCGGCAATAACCTGGGTAATTTTCGGAGTCTTTTGGACCACCCTAGCCAACAACTCAAAGGAAAGTTTCTACTGTCTGGCACTGTTTCTTGTTATGTAAACTTCATCTATGCACATGGACTCATGTGGAGATAGTATATGTGGAATTTGTCATTAAGTTATTAGACAAATATGATTCCCTCTGGTGTTTTATACTAGGTAGGCATTATTTATCTCTCCACTCTCTCTGTCTCCCTGTCTGAACCTCCCTCCATGCCTCCCCATTAAAGTTTCCCCATAGTTCCTTGCACAACCCTCCCTCTCCCTTCCCTTGAAATAGCCCCATTTTATCTATTTCTCCTTTAGTAACACCTGTCTCCTACTATTCCTCTCTGTCAGGTTCCTTCTTAACTTTACCTCGCTGGTTCCTTTCCATTTTCCTGGTTCCTGCAGTTACATCAGGATACATACTCATATATAAGGGTTTGGTGCTAGGATCCACAATTGAGGGAGAACATACATCTTTTGTGTTTCTGAGTCTCTGTTACTTCACTTAATGTAACAGTTTCTAGTTCCATCTATTTACCTGCAAATATGGTTTTGTCCTTCTTTACCACTGAGTAGACCTCCATTGTGTAAATGTATCACATTTTTATTATTCACTCATCAGTTGAGGCTGCTGCCATAACTTATCTATTGTGAAAAGAGCAGCCACAAACATGAATGTACAAGTATCTCTGCACTAGGATGAGTCTTTTGGGTATATGCCAAGGAGTGGTATAACTGGGTCAAATGGTAGGTTCATTTTCAGTTTTTTAAGAGTTCTCCACACTGCTTTCCAAAGGGGTTGCACAAGCTTACAATCCACCAGAGGTGAATGAGCCTTCCTCTTTCCCCACATCCTCTGCAGCGTTTGGTATCAGTTGTTCTCTTGATCTTAGTCAGTCTGACTGCAGTAAGATGAAATCTTAAAATGGTTTTAATTTGCATTTCCCTAATTATGAACGATGTTGAACACTTTTAAAGATGTTTATCAGCCATTTTTATTTCTTCTTTTGAGAACTCTGTTCAGATCCCTAGCCAATTGTCTAACTGGGTCACTTGTTTTCTTGATTCTTTGTTTTTTGAGTTCTTTATGTATTCTGGATGTTAAACCTCTGTCAGATGTGTCACTGGTGGAGATTTTCTCCCACTCCGTGGGTTTTCACTTCACTTCCTTGGTTGTGTCTTTTGCTGTACGGAAGCCTTTTAGTTTAATGAGGTCCCACTTGGTGATTATTGACCTTAATTCCTAAACAACTGCTGTCTGATTTAGAAAGTCCTTTCCTACAGCTATGTCCTGTGGTAATGATAATGTTTTCTTCTTCTAAAAGTTTCAGAGTTTCAGGTTTCACGTTGAAGTCTTTGATCCATTTGGAGTTGACTTTTGTCCAAGGTGGCGGACAAAGGTCTAGTTTCATTCTTCTACAGGTGGAGAGCCACTTTTGCCAGCACCATTTGCTGAATCTTTCTTCCAGTGAGTGTTCCAGTACCATGCTGTTTTTATGACTATAGCTCTGTAATATAGTTTGAAATCTAGTACAGTAATCTCCCTTCATTGTTCTTTGTGCTCAAGGTCACTTTGGCTATCCAGGGTCTCTGGTGCTTCCAGATGAATTTTAGGATTTTATTTTTCAATTCTGTAAAGAATGTCATGGGGATTTGTACTGGGATTGCATTGAATTGATATATTGCTTTTGGTAGGATGGTCATTTTCACAATATTATTTCTTCTAATCCATGAGCATGGAGGTCCTTCCATCTTCTGGTGTCCTCCTCAATCTCTCCTTCTAGAGATATAAAAATTTCATTATAGAGATCTTTAATGCCTTTGGTCAGGTTTATTCCAAGATTATTTTGAGGGTATGATGAATGGGAGGTTCCTTATACTCTATCTCCAATTGCTTGTTATTGGTATATAGAAAGGCTACTGATTTTTGTAGATTAATTTTACACTCTGACACTTTATTGAAAGTGTTAATCATTTCTAGGAGTTTTCTGGAGGGATTTTAACATATCTTAGGTATAATATATCATCTGTACAAAGGGATAACTTGACCTCTTCTTTTCCATTTAATACTCTTTTAATTTCCTTCTCTTATTTTACTAGCAAGAGTTTCAAGCACTATACTGAAAAGGAGTGGACATAGAGGACAACTTTCTTGGATTACTGATTTTAAGAGGAATATATCCAGGTTTTTCTCCATTTAGAATGATGTTGGCTGTGAGTTCATTTGTATATAGCTTTAACTATGTTGACGTATGTTCCCTCAAGTCCGTTTCTTTCTAGAACTTTTAACATAAAGGCATGTTGAATCTTATCAAAGGCCTTTTATTCATCCATTGAGATGACCATGTGATTTTTGTCTTTGAGTCCGTTTATATGATTTATGACATTTATTGACATATGTATATGAACCATCCCTGCATCTCTGGAATAAAGCTGACATAATCATGGTGGATGATCTTTTTGATATATGTCTATATGCAGTTGGCAAGTATTTGTTGAGAATGTTTGCATCTGTGTTCACTAAGGATGTGGGTCTATAGTTTCCTTTTTGGGGTTGGATCTTTACCTGGTTTTGGTATTTGAATGATGCTGGCTTCATAGAAGGAATTTGGGAGTACTTCTGTTTCTTTTTGAATAATTTAAGTAGTATTGGTTATAGACCTTCTTTAAATGTCTGGTAGAAGTCTGCTATAAATCCATCTGGGCCTGGGCTTTTTTTGGTCAGGAGGTTTTGTATTACTATTTCAATTTCCTTACATGTCATGGATCTGTTTAAGCTGTTGATCTCTTCAGCTTGGATTTGGTGATTTCCGTGACTTTACGTATACATCCACTTCTTCTAGGCTTTCAAATTTCATAGACTATGGGTTTTTTAAGTGTTCCCTTATAATGTTCTGAATCTTTTTGGTGTCTGTTGTGATGTTTCCCCTTCCATCTCTAATTTTGTTGATTTGGAGTTGATCTTTCTTTTGGCTAACTGGACTAAGGGTCTGTCTATCTTGTTTATCTTTGCAAAGAACTAGCTCTTAGATTCATTGATTCTTTGCGTTGTTTTCTTTGTTTCTCTTTCATTAATTTCTCCTCTGATTTTTGTTATTTCTTCTTGTCTGCTGGGTTTAGGAATCATTTGTTGTTTTCTTTCAAGAATCTTGAGTTGCAATGTTAAGTCATTTATTTGTGCTCTTTCTGATTTTTAATGTAGGCTCTTAGAGCTATAAACTTCCCTCTTAGGACTGTTTTTAAAGTGTCCCAGAGATTTTGTTGTGTTGTATTATCCTTTCATTTAGTTCCAGGAATACTTTTACTTCTTTCTTAATTTCTCTTTTGACCCAGTCATCATTCAGGAGTGTGTTGTTTAGTCTCCGTGACTTCATGTCATTACTCATTACTAGAGCTTCTTCTGCTGTTGATTTTAAGCTTTATTGCACTGTAGTCTGATAGAATGCATGCAATTCTTCCAATTTTTTTTTTTTGATTTGTTGAGGTTTGTTTTGAGCCCCAGTATTGATTATGGAGAAAGGTCTATAGAGTACTGAACAGAAAGTGATTGGGTGGAATATTCAGGAGATTTCTGTTAAGTCCATTTGATGAAATGTGTTGTTTAATTCAGATGTCTCTCTGGTTCTTTGTCCAACTGACCTGTCTGATGGAGACAGCAGGATATTGAAGTCCCTACAGCTAGTGAGTTGGGATTAATCTGTGTCGTAAGGTCCTGCAGTATTGTTTTATATAGTTGGGTGCATCAGAGTTTGGTGCATATATATTCATGATTGCAATATCTTCTTGGTTAACTGTTCCTTTGATAAAAATGAAGAGACCTCCTTTATCTCTTCTGATTGGTTTTAGTTTGAGGTCTATTCTGTCAGATATTAGAATTGCAACTCCTGCTTGCTTCTTAGTGCCATTTGCTTGGAATATTCTTTTTCCATCCTTTCACCTTAAGGTAGTACCTGTCCTTGAAGGTGAGATGGGTTTCTTGCAGGCAACAGAAAGATAGATTTTGTTTCTTGATTCATTCAACTAGCCTGTGTCCTTTGGCTGGGGAGTTCAGTCTGTTGATATTTAAAGTTATTATTGAAAGATGTTTATTGGTTCCCATCATTTTAATTTCTATTTGCATTCTTGGTCTGACTTTGTGGCTTCCCAGTTATATCTTCATTTAGTTTCTTTCTGTTGCCTCTTGGTTACAGTCATTCCTTTCTTCAGCCCTTCATATTGCTTTAAGTATTCTCTGGAGGGATGGTATTCTGGACATGAATTCTTTCAGTCTATTCATGTCATGGAAGACTTTTCTTTCCCCTTCAACTATAATAGACATTTTTTTTCTTGGTAAAGTATTCTGGGTTGGCAACTAAGGTCATTTAGTACCAGGATTACTTTGGTACAGGCTCTTCTGGTTTTCATAGTTTGCATTGAAAAGTTAGCTCTAATTCTGATAGGTTTTCCTTTATATGTAACTTGCTTTTCATTCAATATTCTTTTAGCTTTCAGTATTCTCTCTTTGTTCTGTACATTTAGTGTTTTCACTGTGATATGGTGTGGGGTATTTCTTTTCTGGGCCTGTCTATTTAATGTTCTATGTGCTTCTTGTATTTGTCTGGACATGTCTTTACTTCATTTGGGGAAATTTTCTCCTATAGTCCTGTTGAAGATCTGGTCAATACCATTATCCTGATTCTTCTCCTTCCTCTATACCTGTGATATGTAAATGTGGTCTTTTCATGGTGTCCCACATTTCCTATATACTCCATTCCTATGGTTTTTTTTTTTTCATAATCTTTGCTTGAGTGGTCTGATTCTTCAATGTATTGTCCAGTCTCGATATTCTGTTTTCCATTTCATTCATTTGATTGCAGAGGCTTTCTTCCATTGTTTCCAATTGGCTTACTGGGTGTTTTATTTTCTTCTTCATTTCTTCCTGAGTTTTCTTCAATATTTCTATCTCTTTTGTGAATTCAGTCAAAAGATTGTTCTTATCTTTTAGTTCTTTGATTTGTTTTTGTGTTAAGTTCGTTGAATTCTTTGATCAATTTTTATGCTTGTTCTTTTAAATTTTGTGTCCTGGGTTATCTCCAGGAGACTCTCATTGTAGAACTCTTCTGTAGGACTGGTGGTGTTTGGTGATATCATAGTATTTTGGTTTTTCATAATATTTTTTATTGTGATTTTGGCATGTGGATTTCTTTTGTTATTTGTGATTCTCATATGAATCTCAAGTCTTCTTTTGTTGAGTTGAAGGCTGATTTTGTTCATATTCTTATTATGCCTTGGTTGTTTGTCCATGAGGTATGAAAAGCTGGTTGCTCTAGGCTTCAGATTCTCTTTTGATTTGATATTGGAGGGTCCATATGGCTCTAGACCAGCTACTCAGGAGTTCCCACAGAAGCCCAAGTCACACACCAATCAGATACTCTCAGGCTTCCTTCTAAGATCTGGGCCTCTACTAACCAGCAGGCATAGCACAATTTGAGAGGCTCTCTAGGCAGAGGTTAGATTAAGGCACTCTCAGGCAGTCTGGCAATGTCTGGACCCCTGGTAGAGGGCTGTGGAGTCTAGTCCTGCGGCAGGAAGATGGACTTCAGATGGTCCAAGGTGGGGGATGGGCACAGCACAGTTTGGGTTCTCACCACCACGCAGGGGACAGATTCAAGCATTCTCAGGCAGTCTGGAATTGTCTGAACCCCTGGTAGAGGGTCACAGAGTCTCCAAATAAAATATTTTTTAAATATATTAGTTGAACATGAAACTGACAGTATCAGAGACATGGTCACACCGGGAGAGGGAATACAGGTAGCCCACTACGGTGTGTTATACGCCATGTATCAGCCCCCCGCCCCCACTACACCTGAATGTCCCTGACAGGTAATGTGTGCAAGTAAAGGAAACAATTGTCCCCTCATTCCCATGCCTAGCGTGGGTCATACAGTTCCACCTCCAGCCCGACCTGATGAGTTAGCCAGAACCACACCACGCCCAAGAAACCTTCTTCTCACTCCCAGGCCTTGCTTAGGTTTCAAAGTTCACCTTCTGTTTCAGACTGGTGAGTTAGCCAGAACCTCGCCAACCCTTGACAGCTCACTCACACTCCCAGGCCTACCTTGGGTTGCGCAGCTCATGCACCAACCAAACCCGCCAACACCACACTCTCAAGCATAGCTGGGACAGTGTAGTCAGCACACCAGCCCAGGCAGAAATAGCCCAGGATTACATCCGCACTCCATTCATTACTACTAAATTAGAATCACCCCTGTTCCTCTGATCAAAAATCTACATTGACTATCTAAAGGATTGACCAACTAACTCTTGACTCCAGTCCCCAATCTAGCCTTTTCATCCCCAGGCATAAAATATCTTCAACACACAATGTCAAGCATTATTCTCTTCATTGTTTTCATTGAAGATACGAATATGAATGCACTGTCTTTCAGCACTTTGATTTGTTAATTCTCAAGCATACCCACATTCATTCACTGTCTTGGGTGGAAGGCAAATTGAGGTTTAGAGGGATCAAGGTCAGGTTCCCAAGTCATAAGAGAACATGTCTCAGTGAGTTTATTTGCAGTAACTTTTTGGTTACAAGTTTAATTAAAAGTCATTAGTCCAGATTCTGTCCTCTCTCTCTCTCTCTCTCTCTCTCTCTCTCTCTCTCTCTCTCTTGATCTATCTTTCCTTCTTTCTTTCTTCAGATCTTCTAGGGTGATTTGTCTGTCTAAATTATAAGAGAATGAGGTACTTTTATAAATACCACCAAAGAAGAAGGAAGGAAGGGAGGAGAGCAAGAAGAAGAAGAAGGAGGAGGAAGAGGAGAAAGGATGTGGAGGGAGAAGGGGAGGGAGAAGGGGAGGGAGAGGAAGAAGAAATTTCACATCTTGCAAGGGGAAAAAAAGCAAATGACTGGCAGGCTGTGGGGTCAGAACATTCAGGGAGGCTTGTTTTAGGGAGCATGTGCCTGGCATTCTGAGGCTGTATTCTGACAAGCATGCTAGTATGCACTTTATTACTAGAAACCTGGAATTCAGCCAGTGCAGAAATTCTAGTTTAACAGCCACGTCTCTGAGATCATCCCACCCTGAAGAGGGACAGGAAAAATATTATTTAACTGAATGAAATATTTATGAAGCTTCATTCTTCTTAACATGGACTTCACAAAGATTAATTTCAAATGCAAGTTGCAGTAAGTATAAGAAGTCTCTGAAATTTGATATAAAGTGTTGTAATAAACATGTCTGATTTTCCTAATGTGGGATAGGTAGCTCTCAACACATTTTTTTCTTTCTTTTTCTTTTAACAAGAGGAAAGTGGGGAACTTTAGTGGTTAATTTTTTAAGGATTTCATTTATTTTTATTTCACGCATATGAGTGTTGTGCCTGCATGTATGTAAGTGCACCGTGTATGTGCCTGGTGCCTCAGGAGGCCCGAAAGGGTGTCATATCCCTTAGAACAGAATTTTTTTAGGAAAAAACCTTGCTATGTAGCCCAACTTGGCTTTGAATTCTAGATCTACCTGCCTCCATCTCCCGAATGCTGGGATTAGAGGGATGTACCACGACACAAAGTATTTAGCAAGTTTAATGTGACATGGAGACTTCATAAGTGAAATGAAGACCCAAAGAAATGGAGCACTGTGCACTACTGCTGAGGTTTGGTGTCAAGGGACAGTAATATAGGAGTCCCGCTAAACAAAGGGGGCTGCATTAGAAACTTGTCTTATTACTACAACAAAGTACCTGACGAAAGCAATTTAAAGAAAGGTTTGTTTGCGCGCATGGTTTGAGGGTTCAGCCATCATGGAAGGAGGGCCTGGGAGCAGGAGCGCGAAGCGCTGGTCCCGCTGCATCTCAGTCAGGAAGCAGACGGATGGAGCCAGTGCCCAGCTCACTTTCCCTTCTTATTCAGTGCAGGCCCCCATCCCATGGAAGGTACCACCCACAGTGAGAGCGGGCCTTCCCACTTCAACAAACCTAATCTAGAAAACCCCTTGCTGATATGTCAGGGGTGTGGCTCTCAGCTGACTCTAAATCTCATCAAGCTGACAATCAAGATTAACCACCACAAATGTCATTTCACAGATTCGTTCAAGGGAATTTTAAAAAGTAGTGGACTTTGTCTTGGGGATGAGAAGAGTGGGAGATGAACTAGGAACATCCATCTGCAAAAACCACTAATAGAGATGTTCTAAAATATAATTGGGGATTTTTTTTTCTGAACAAGGGTCTCCCAGATGGCTTTTTAAAAATATATTTTACTAGAATTTATTAATAATGCAGAATAGTGGGCTTCATTCTGACACCTTCATACATGCACATAATGTGTTTTGTTAATATCCATGCAGAGAGAGAGAGAGAAAGAGAGAGAGAGTTCTTTACCCTCTCTTGAAGGGAGCAATGTTTTTACTAGCTAAGGGAATCTGTTGAAACACCCTCTTATGAATGTGAGAAAACTTTGATGTCTACTGAGTAGTATTTTACCAATCAGTTCTTCAGTAGAGAATTTCCATGGAATGGAGTTTCAGCTAGTCCAGGAAGGACTACCAACAGAAAGACGTAATTTACACCTCATGCTCACTCAGGTTGCGATTCAGGAGGCCAAGGTCTGCACAAGTTAAAGCGCTGATAAGCAGAATCTTGGCCTCTATTACAGAGCATAGCAAATGCCTACACACCGACCTACACCATTCTCCTGCAGTCACACAGCCATGAGCTAAGGCATCTCTTACCATCACCAAGGCAGACGCCCCGCAGGCAGTGACTCATCACTGCAGTGATGGTGGGGAGGAGCATCAGGTATTTAGAGAGAGTCAGATTTGGACAGAAATTATTTCCATTTGTTATTGTTTCCCTCATCTCCCAACTTTTGTCCCTATCAGAAACCTTCTTCACAAGCCTTCTCACAGAATCATACGATTGAAGTGTTGGCCCCGGAAGGGATGCCGGAAGTCACTGACTCCAGGCAATCACAGATGTGGAAAGAAGAGATGAAATGGACACTCTCACAGTTACAGCAGCACTGGCCTTCCGCAGCCACGTGTCCCCTCCGTGTTCCCCCACACCCGTGGTCTTCCCAGTCACTTCGAGGTTACTCCATTCTGCTTTGTGACACTTTTTCTAGTAAGCAGATGTTTAGGCATTTGGCTTTTATTTTAATCTTCATACAAGGTCATAGTGTCAACCACCAACATAAGTTGTCTGACAGTCTTGCTCCTCAGCATTCAGGAACTGTGTACCAATTAGATTAAGCTCCCACCTCCTGAGAGAAATTGTCAAGGGCATGGAGCACTTGTTTTTATGAAGAATAAATCCAGGGCTCTAGGTCTTCAGGTATGTTCCTACTAATGTAAATCACTAAGCTAGTTGTTTGTGAATAATGTTCCTTAAAATGTAGGTTTGGAAGAGTAATGTGATATTTTGATTTCTAAGAAAACCAAACATATAATAGGACATCTGGTCTTATTATTATATGTTGGGACAGTGTAAGAAGCTGACTCAAATCATGAATTCTTGGCCAGGTTTACATCGGGCCGTCTCCACCTCACTGAGCAGTATAAGCATCTCCTTTCAAGCAGGTCAAGGTGCATCCCACAAGAACGAAGTCACAACATGTGCCAGATGCTACAACTATTTCAATTTAAATTTCTTTTTTCTTTCATTTTTTTCCATTATAAATAAAATTAGTACCCTTTAACAACATAGTTTGCTGTGCCAGACACCTTGAACAACGGAGTACTTTGCCTCAGGAGAGGAGCATGCTGCCTACTCCCAGCTGTCAAGACTTCATTCCCCAGGACCTAGATTTCTCCAACTCAAAGCTTGCTATAATTCATCCATTCAGTCAGTTTTTCAACAAAAATTTCTATTGTCTAATACTTATGTAATAAGTATATACTAATACATAAGTATTGTCTAATACTTATGACAGTTAAAACTATTCAAGCTTGGCCTGGAGAAATGGCTCAGTGGTTAAGAGTATATACAACTTTTGTAAAGGATCTGAGTTTGGTTCCCAGCACCTGCATTGAATGACAAACAACTTCCCATAATTCCAGCTTCAGGGAATCTCACACACACACACACACACACACACACACACACACACACACACACAAATAAAAATAAAATAAATCTTTTTTAAAAACTCTCTGAGCTAAACTCTCTGAACTGTAGCTTTAGCAAGAGCCATTTGACTCAAGTTCCTTCACTTGCAGCAAGCCACAAAGATTCTTTTGAGAAACACGGCCTTTATAAAACAAGGCTAGAAAACAACTGTGACCACCAGAGCTTAATACTGGGGGCTGTGATAACCTAGACAAAAAACCCAGTGAGGGGACATGTCCTTCCAGAAGTGTCTGTATCCCAACTCACATCTTCCTCAGAACCTTAATACACGACCTTGACCCGGGACTAACTGGTCCTGTCATTCCCTCACAACAGTACAAAATCATCATGCTTTGGTCATTTCCTTGGACTTCACTCTTTTCAAAGGTCTGAATATACAAAGTTAATAAAGTGTGCCTTATTCTTATTAACCAGGTATTCTTATACTAATGTGTTTGCTAGATCTGGCCAAGGAGTCCACATAAGTAGTAGGTGGCCATTAAAGAGACCTCTCACTTCCCTAAAACAGCTGTCACTGGAACAGCTGTACAGATAGGAATATACAGTCTGCTTTAGGTAACAGAAATGCTTCAATATTATTAATAAGAACCTTCATTGCCCAAGGTCAGGAAGGAGCAGTAGGGTTAGAACTCAGTAGTTTGTCTTCATTTCCAGTCTTAAATGGGTTGTTAGATAAGCTTCAGGCAATAAATGGAGGTGGGAGGCATGTCTAGGCTGTTGAAGAATATCAGTGTAAAAGACACTCCAATAAAATCTGGAGTGTTGTAGCTCACAGGAACATAAACAGAACACCACTCACACGAGTCAGATGCTCAGGTGATCTTTATGATCCAGTATCAGTGGCTCCCAGTGAGGATAAAAAAGCTGGTACCGTGTCTGGCAAAAACTCCCACCCATGACAATCCAAATCTGTGTCAGTTATAAGAAAATCTGTTCTAGAAGTCAAGGAAATACCAAAACTTGAAAGAATTCCCATAAGGAATTCTTTAACCGAAATGGCTGGTGGCTTGGTGGAGTCTTCATTTTTGTTGTTGTTGTTGTTTTGTTTGTTTGTTTGTTTGTTTTACCAAATTTCTCTGGTTAGGGAAGAGCTACACCAACACAAGGCAGTACATTGTTTCACCCAACCCTTAGGTGCTACCACCCCATTTTAGGTCCTGGGGAATAAAATTATAAAGATAAAAGTTATAGGAGGTCATTGATTGTGACTGAGTTCCTGTCTTCGGCCCCAGTAGATAAACCAAAACGGAGTCACTCATGCTAAAATTCCACATCACCAAATGGAAACTAAACAGTTTATCT
Source organism: Eospalax fontanierii (assembly GCA_035773235.1). Lineage (NCBI taxonomy): Eukaryota > Metazoa > Chordata > Mammalia > Rodentia > Spalacidae > Eospalax > Eospalax fontanierii. Next base: position 63,321,333 of record CM069539.1, on the reverse strand, counting down.
GACCTTCAAGAAAGCAAGAGAGAGATGACTGCCAGATCCTCCAACAGGTCAGCATTAGCTAGCATCCTGGACAAGTCCCTTCTGTGCTAGGCCTTCAGGAAAGGTAGCCAGAAGCACAGCAGACAATAACGAGGCTCTGCATCCCCTTGCCTCATTCCCCTGTGGTCACAGGGACATGAGCTAAAGCATCTCTTGCCATCACCAAGACAGATGCCCCAGGCAGTGATTCAGCCACACCCTGATGGTGGGGAAGCTGCAGCATTTATTTAGAGAGGGTCAGACTGGGCCAGCAATTATTTCCACTTGCTCCCTCACCAACCACATCTTACCATATCAAACACCTTCACAAAGCCTTCTCCCAGAATCATAGAATTGAAAAGTGCTGGGGCTGAAAAAACTGTTAAAAGTCATTGGCTCAGGTGGAAAGAAATGAAATGAACGTTCTCACAGTTAAGGCAAGGCTGGCCTTCCTCATCAGTTCGTCCTCCTTGCAACCGTGACCTCTACGGTTCCCATGGGAGTTACTTCATTCTACTTATGACAGTTTTTCTTTTTTTAATTTTTTAATATTTTTATGTGCATGAGTACATTGCCTGCATGTATGCAAGTGTACCTGTTGTGACTTTTTTTTCTAATAAGCAAGTGTTTAACTGTTTTCCTTTTATTTTACTCTTCACAGTTATGATCACAGTATCAACTCTGTATGCGTGTATGTGTATACATGTACATGTGAATACTCATGTGTGCATGTGGGGGCTAGAGATCGATGTTGACTGTCTTCAATCACTCTCCCCCTTATTTTCTGAGATTTCACGGTACCTGAGATCACTGACTGGCTAGATGTCTGGCCAGCCCTAGGGATCTTCCTGACTCTACCTTCCAAGTGCTGGATTACACATGCATACCACCAAGCCTGGCTCTCCGTGCTGGAGATCTGAACTCAGGCCCTGTGTGGCAAGATTTTACCCACTGAGCCATCAGCCCAACCTCAGTATGAACTTTTAGATTCATCTGTATTAATGTGTTGTCACCACCCCTGACCCCTTGTAATATGACTTATCTTTGTTTTGGCTCTGCCCACCACGTGAGAACATAAGCTTCAACATGAGTTTGAGGGTGAGGAGGAAACAAACTACACATCAAGCATCTTAGCCCGCTGCTCCTGAGCACGCAGCAAAGTCTGGCAGACCACGAGACAGCTTAGGTTAAAGACATTTGTTTGACCCAGATGATGTTTATCTAATATTTTAATTTTAGGAGATTTCACAAAAACCTCAGGTGATCTAAATGAATTCTTACTATCTTATCAATGTTTGAGTCTCGGCCCAGAAAGAGAAGGCAGCTTGTCTAAAATAACCTACTTTTATGGTTCCTGGAATTGTACTGGCTTGTTCATTTATTCTTAACTTCTTTTAAGTGATTCAAGAAACCAGTGCTTGGGAAATTTAATACATGTTGGAAAAAATAAATTTACTTCTTGTAGATTTAGAATAAAAGACCACGAACAAAGAAGAAACTTGCCAAATTTAGAAACGCATTAGACCTCCAGCTGTGGACTCACTAAAAATATTTGTATATGCCAAGTAAGAACTGACATCAAAGGAAAATTAAAGAGTTACATGACCATTACTTTTGATGGGATTTTGAAATACCAGTAAACAAATTCTCTACATAGAAGTCCCCGAGCCCCAACTTACATACTGAGTTAATAGCTTCTTTAAAGGCAGGATTTCACTTTGGCTGGTTCCAGTCTTGACCACCATCCTTAGCTTGTAGTCAGAATGCCCTCAGCCTGCTTTCCATGTAACACAGCTGGCAGACAGTTCAACACCCTGATGTTTTAAATTTTTCACTAGGTCACCAATCCATCTGGTAGTTATTTGGTTGATTCTGTTTGCAATGTTCAACTTACACATAGTCTCTCTCTCTCTCTCTCTCAATATTAACTTCCTAACCCAGGAAGAACTTGGCTATGTACTACCAGTTCTAATGCAAGTCTGTGGAGAAAGGAAATTTCAGAGGCTTGAGCAAATAGGCCTTCCGGAGTTCTTGTGTGCCAGGCTGCATTTTGACACATCACCCCTCCTTGGTAGAGGTAAAGGGAATGAAAGGTAGCCTGGAAAAGAAGGTGATTTCTCATTTCAAGGGTGAAGAATTTCATGACTCCCAAGGAGACAAAATCTATAACACTGTCTGAAGTTGGGCATCCTCGGGCCTTGTGGTTACAAGCAACCTACAGCCTCTTTAGACCGTCACCAGCCACAGGTATGGCCTCCCATTGTTCCTTAGCCGGTGGCTTGTTTTCTTTGAGAGCTGAGACTGGGCTCATACCTCGTCCTGTCCTCCTGCAGCACTCTTCCCAAGAGCTGCTCAATCAGCACTTACTGGAACTGCATCAAAGGAAGCAGAGCAGGGTTAGTAAAGAGGTGAGAGCCGCCGTCCAGGGTGTGCTGATTACTTAAGCAATAATTGCTTAATTGGAGCAATGGGCACTTGGAGTAATTAGAACATTTAAATAGACCCCAAGAAAAGCTGCAGCAGCTTCCATTGCTACAAAGTCAAACTTTTTCATGACTCAATTTAAAACCTGTTCCTCGACTTAGGAGCTGATTCGTGCAGCTCTGAGTCCTCCTCCAAGCTGCCCATTCTTGCCCCCAAGCCTGCTCACTCTGAGCTTTGACTTGGAGCCACATCAGAATGTCCAGACTTGTTCACACTTTGGTTCGTGAGCTAGATCTGACCTAAGTCCTTCTTTCATTGCTCACTCACATTTCAACTGGAGACGTCTCAGTTTCAGGTTTGATGAGTTATAAGCTGTTAGATTTGAATCATATAATCTCCTCAGCCATACAATTAAATCTACTTACAAAGTGCCCAGCTAGCTCAGTCCATAGAACTTAAAACTCTTAAATGTACTTAGAAAAATGTGTTGATAATACAATTCATAAACATTGTCCAGGGCTGGCAAGATGACTCAAGGGATAAAGGCACTTGCTGTCAAGCCTGATAACCTGAGTCAGTCCTCCTGCCCCATATGACAGAAGAGAGAACTGACTCCCACAAATTGACCTCTGACTTCCACACATGCACATCCATGCACTCTAGCACACACATAAATAAATAATAAATAAATGTAATAAACATTGTCTAGTTCTTTCGTAATTCTGAAAAACTTAACAAAATTTCTAAATTCTGGGCTTGGATTGACATTGAGTTTTATTCCTTTATTTTGACCATTGATATCTGGAATAGATCTAGGAATTGAATGTAGGAGCAAGTAGAACTTTAATAAATCATAACTAATTTTTTCTAACACAGTTTCTTTCGTTTCCAAGAGCAAGCTATTCATTTCTCCATTCATTCATTGAACAAATATTAATTGAGCATCTTGATGTGTTGGGCAGGAAACCACTGGGACAGACACATCTCTGGTCTATGGAGCTTGTAGTCACTGAGTTTTGAACTGAAATGAGAGACACAGGGAAGATGTGTCTGGAGGATGGGAAACAGATGTGTATGTGAAGTAGCCAGAGGTATTTCAGGGAGAGTAAACAATACAAATAGAGGCCTTGGCACTTCCTTGCAGCAAGCAACAGAATAAACAGAGAAGCCAGAAATACAGACTGTGAAATCATGCAGCTCTTGGGAGAAACTGGGCCAGATATATATTTTAACAGCTGGCATGGTATAGTTTGTGAAAATGGCATTGAGCCCTCAGACCTCCCATACATCAAGTGCAAGACACGACTGTGTGCTGTGTACGAGTGATACATTTTATTTATCAAGACAAACTAAGAGGAAAACAATAAAATAGCTACTAGAGGGAGACACTCGTCATAAGAAAGATGGTGTGGGTATACATGAAACAAAATAGACTTCAGGACAAAGGCAGAGATTAAAGGGGACGTTCATCAGTGGCGAGAGAACATGGGAATAGTCACAGGGAGGTTAAAAAGAAAGCCTAACCATTACGAATGTTGTGACTGTAACAGCCTCAAAATGTATGAAGCCAAAGCTGACAAAACCGAACGGGAAAATAAATACATCCACAGCCACAGTCAAAGCTTTAAACAGTCTCTCAGCAACTTACAGTCCAATTAAAAAAAAGAATCGATTCATGTGGGCATAGAATATCTGAATAAAATTACCAAGTAGCTAATCGACTTTGGTTATGGTCCACGGGGGTCTGTCATGGTATTCTGTACCATCCTATCCATGAAGAATAAAGGTAGAATGACTGAGGAAGGCCATTGCACAGGGAAACCCTCCTATTGCATATCTCAGATAGTATATTAACACTAGACTAAAACTCTCTGAGGACCTGAATGATCATATATATTTGTGTTTAACACCAAGAACATGAAGGGGTTGTTCAGTCAATCAATGATCTTTTTTTCTGGGTTTCATTGTGTTGTTGTTGCTACTGTTGTTGTCTGTTTGCTTGCTTATTTGGGTTTTATTTATTTGTTTTTGTTTCTTGAAACAGAGTCTTACCATGTATCCCAAACTAACCTTGAAGCCTGGTGATCCTCCTGCCTCAGCTTCCCAACTGCTGAGATTACAAGCATGTACCATCATTCCAGCTCAATGACCCTTTGTGGTAGTAATTCTAGCAATTCTTTTATTATTTTTTATTTTATTTTATATGTATGAGTTTATTGTATGTAAGCACATACAATGCAATGCACACAGAGGTCAGAAGAAGGCATCAGAACCCCTGGAGCTGGAGTTACAGACGGTTGTTAGCCTCCATGTGGTTGCTGGGGAACTGAACCTGTATCCTCTGCAAGAACAGCAGTTCTTGTACCTGTCACAATTTCAGAACTCAAACACTTGGGTTCCGGAGGTTTTTTGTTTTGTTTTGTTTTTCTTTAAAGACTTTCCTGTAAGCACCTAAAATAATCTTTCTCCTTGCTTAAAAAAAAAGAAAAAACAAGGCTATTCAAGTTAAACTGTCATATTTCTACATTCAGCTTGCACACTGACCGAAAACATTTAGTGTCAGTAGTCAAAAGATCGGGATCTTTATCCTCACAGTCAAGATCTGTGAGAACTTGAGCAAGTTGCTTTAGTTCTCTGGTCTGAGTGGAAATCAAGGGGCTGAATCACACTTCCAGATCGCAGGCCTGTGTGTAAGGGACGCCTCCTATCACCCCTGAAGAGTTTCAGAACAGTTCTGAACTAGAGAACAGAACTCCTTTCGGTCTAGATGCAAATAAAGAACTTAGAAGTGAGAGGAGATGAGCATCTGTCACTGCTGTGCACCCGACTGGCTTGTGGCCAAGAGGTGAAAAGGTTGCTGACTAGTTTGATTCTAAAATAAGATCGAAGTTTACACAGAGAAATGTCCCGGTATTTCCAATACTTAGAAGTCTGTTTATCAGTTGTTAACAAAGCATCCCAACAGTTAATATCTTAAACAACCATCTGATTTGCTCACTGTTTTGCAAGTTTAGGTACACGGTTCTTCTTCTTGATCAGCCTGGAGCTGCACAGTTGTGGTCATGTAAGCCTCACCTGCCACATGCTCTAAAATAGCCAATCATCACACCTGAAAGCTGGGGCTGTTCCAGTTATCCGAGTGTCTCCAATAGCTCTCAGCTACGCTTCCTTGTTGACAGTAGCATTCACAGAGGACTGGATTTCTTCATTCCCTACATTCTATTGGCCATACATCCCACATTAAGGGAGAAAAAAGCCATCTCCTTCAACTAACTGACAGGTCATGTCACACTGCAAAAGTGAGGAATTTTGTAATCATCTTTTAAATAGTTGACCACACTCAGTGACTGCATGAAGGCACCCAACAAACATTTTTCTTAGAAAAAGATATATGTCAGGGCTAGAGAGATGGCTCAGCAGTTAAGTGCACTGGCTGCTCTTGCAGAGGACAAGAGTTCTAGCCCCAGCACCTAGTGGTGGCTGACAACTGTCCATAACTCCATTCCAGAGGAATCTGACTCTCTCTTCTGAGCTCCACAGGCTCTGCGTGACACCGACGTACTTACACACAAAACTGAAAAGTAAGAAAAAATTTGTAAATATTTTCTTTTTATTATTTTTAATTTGTGTGTATGGGTGATTGCCTGAATGCATGTCCCAGTGTGGGACACGTATTAAAACCTCATCTCAAAAAGAAAACATTATGAGCAAGACTTAAGCAGCTATAGTCAGAGGCTCTGATGAGGCACTTGACCATGCCATTGCTTACGAAAGAAATGTCTTCTTTTTCTTGCCAGACTTGCTCTTGCAGTACATTCTCAACTGTCAGGCCAGTGTTTCCTCCTGACTCTGCACTGTAACCCAGACAGGTGTGGCCCATCCGTACTCTGGGCTCCCTGTTATCCTGGCAAATCTCCCCAGACACCCACCCCACCTGCCATTACTATTAGCTTACTAGTCATCTCTTGGGACTTTGAGCTTCTAAGAATGACAACAGATATAATTTCTTACTTATCTCTACAATGCTGGACAAATAGTCAATAAATGTTTAGTGGACAATGAAGAGAAGGAGGGGGAAGAACTAGTGGAAAACTGGAGAAAGGAGAGGACCTGGCTTCCAGCGACTCTGCGCAGCCCTGGCACAAGCCTCTCTCTCAAAGCAGTGGGCACTGCCGTCTGTGCTCCTTCCTTCATCTTCCTCTAGACTTCAAATACATTGAAATGTCATCACAGAGAGGTTCTTAACTTCGCTTGGTCTTTTTTTGTTCACCCAAGAAGTTCATTTCATGTTTAAATGTCTTAGGCCACAGAGCAATATCTCTTATTTTGAGTAACTGTCTTTTTTGTTTCAGCAGAAATGAAGTATAATTTCACTGGAATCCTGAAAATGTTCTGGCAAGGTTGGCTTTATTTAGATACTAAACCGCATCTAGAGAGGATCGAGTCTGGCTAAGCCTTGGAAAGGGTTAACTCGCAGTTCTCCCACCCTTGCTGCAGTTGGATTAAGGGATAGCACATTAGCTATAGCAAGCTCATGGCAGGTTCTCAAGACAGGTGTCAGGTTGCCAGTGAAAAGAGGCCCATTGTTCTAGTTTGCCTTCAACAGTTTTGACAAAATACTCTGACCAATACCAACTTGGGGAGGAAAGGGTTTATTCTGCTTACATCTCCTGGGTCACATAGTTCATCAGGGAATCCAAGGGAGGAACTCAGGCAGAAACCTGGAGGCAGGAGCTGGAGCACAGGCCGTGGAGGAACTGCTTCTTACTGGCTTGCTCCCCTGGCCCATGCTCAGACTGCCAGTCATACAACAACCTGTCCAGGGATGACACCACCCACAGCGGGCTGGGCCCTCCCGCATTCCACACCTGCCGCTGCCCTGGGTCATCATCCCATGGTCCTGGGATCTCGACTGAAACTGAGGCTGCACCTCCACCAATGGGCTCTTCGGGCCTCTCCTGGTGCAAACCTCAGATTCTCTCCACTGCCCCTGAAATTCTGGGGTCTTCGCTGCAACTGAGGCTGCGCCTTCACCACTGACCTTTCCTGGCCTCTCACAGTGCCAAGCCTCAGCTGCTCTCTGTGACCCCTTCATGCTTTCAACACCAGAACCACGCAGAAGACTCTTAGACATTACTGAATCCTGCTTCCAGCTTGAGATAGAGGCGTGGTCCCTCTCTGGACCACAGCGTCTGTGTGCTGACCCTGAGGAAATACTTCCCAGAAGATTTCACCTCAGTGATGCTGATCTCTTGTAACTTACAGCTGCTTTTTCAGCCCTAGCTCACCAGCATCAATTGTCCCAGTAAAGCAAAAGTTTTACTGTAGTAATTCTGGTCTCATCACAATCACAGCTGATTCTTGAGCCCCAGTCAAGCAGATTCTCAATTCAATATATCACACAAACAGCCCTGATAGTCTCTGCTTCCCTTTGAAATTTCACAAGCCAGGCCTCCATCGACTATAACTCTTTCAGCATAACCATTCCAAGCTCCACAGCAACAAACTCTAAGCACTCAATGGCTTCTCTAACCCAAAGTTCCAAACACTTCCACAATCCTCCCCAAAACACCAAGGTCAGGTCTGTCATGGCAATACTCTTCGACCCTGGTGCCAATTACTGTTTTAGTGTGCTTTAACCGGGAGACTGGGAGGGGTGCCTCATTTCTGATGAGTACACTTCAAAGGGAAGAACTGTGAGGTCTGTGGGCGAGCATCCCTGAGAAGTAAAACTGGCAAGGGTTTTCTTTGTGATCTGAGCCTATGGGCAAGGTGACTGTGTCACCTCGAATCCCAAGACCCTCAGTCTCCTCAGACAGGCTCCCCTGCTTACATGTAAGCAGGGACTTCAGGTATTCTGCTAGCGGGGTGCTACACTTTGGATCTTTAAGTCTTCCATTAGGTAAAAGGCCTGAGTATTAAAGGTTTGGTTTTGAGTCTGGTGCCACTAGAAGGTGACAGAAACTTGAAGAGATGAGACGGGGAGAGTTGAGTCATTGGGGGCATGACCTTGAAGGGGATACTGGGACTTTAGCCCTTCCTCTTCCTCTTTCTACTTTGAGGCTACAACCTGGGGACCAGCTGCCCACTCTGAGAGCGCCTACCATGACGTGCTGCCTCAGCCCAGGCACGAAAGCAATGGGGTCAGCTAATTATGGGCTGCCCCCTCTAAAGCTGTGAACTGAAATAAACTTTCACTTTTCAATTGATTAGCACAAGTATTTTGTTAAATAACTGAAAGCTGACTAAAATATCAGGGGTCCTGGCCCGATGACTGTACTCTAAAGCTAACTCAGGATATAAAAGTGAAATGATTACCAAGATCTCACTCTAGCCTCTCTGCATCCCTGACTCTGTTATCAGCATCAAATAAATTCAGACGAAACCCAAAACAGTGTATAGAACAGGTAAGGTTTATATCAGAGTGGCATAAACACTTTCAAGAGTGAAGACAGCCAGTGACCACAGGTGCCATTGCAGTAGAAAATCTTCTAGTGTTGAGCGTGGACAATGGCCAGAGAGACCCTTCTAGAAGAAAACACCCCAGGGATGTCTCAGCAGCAGACAGCTTTCCTAAGAGGGGTTTACCTGTCCTGTCTCCTGGTAGATAGAAAGCCTACCATCACCCTGACAGTTCAGCAAGTCATGCTCTCAACGAGGTCAGGGCTACAACGCAGACCCCATACTTTATAACAAAACAGAGTAAGAAAAATTAAATAAAGAAAACACAAAACTAACAAGCCATGTTCTTGCGGGGCGCAGTCTGCCTAACAAAGCACGGTCCTGTCTTCCCATGATTCCTAAGTGTTTCACATTTCTAGGGTGGAGAGTTTTCCTCTTTCCCTTATCCATCGCTGTTTTTTCACTTGCAAAATTAGTGTACTCCTAGGGACTGGGGAGGTGGGGACCTCGGCTGATTGAGAGAGAGAGGTCCATGCTCTCTACCCTTCAAGCCTGTTAATACCTAACAAGACTTCCTTCTGAGAAGCAGCTTAGTAGCTGCTCTGACTTTGAAGCACAGTACGTAGGCACAGATTTGTAATTAGACCTGTGCCTAAATCCATCTGTGTTGCCTGATCATGAGTTAACTGGCTAGTTCATTTTTCCCAAGGCTCACCATTTTTGTCTATAAAATCATTTTTTTAATTGAATAAATGTTTGCAATTTTCCTACAGTACAGTTTGATTTAGATCTGTCTCCCTCTCTGTATCCCCAACCCCAACTCCCACCAATAGTTTTTTTTCTTTTTAAATAGACTGTCCCTATGTAGCCCAGGATGACCCTAAACTCAAAATGTAGCCCAGGCTGGCCTCAAACTTGTGCTCCTCCTGCCTTAGCCTTTCAAGGGCTGAGATGACACACCTGAACTACCATGCTTGAAAAACTGGTGATGTACTTTCCACAGAGAGTAAACTGAAGAATCTTCAACTACTTATTGCTATTACTGAAACTAGCAAGTGTTAGGGACCTCGAGTGTATACTCTGAGCCTAATTGGCTGTTTTCGTTCCCAAACCACTCGAGACTAATGTACGTATCTATTCCTCAGCTTCAGGGTAGGTGCAGTTCTGCGAACAGTTCCTAGCTCACAGAAGAATTTAGTAAATGAGGGCTGGCGAGATGGTTCACTGGTTAAGAGCACTGGCTGCTCTTGCAGAAGACCCAGGTTCAATTCCCAGCACCCACATGGCGGCTAACAATGGTCCATAACTCCACTTCTAGAGAATACAACACCCTCTTCTGACCTCCACAGGCATTGCATGACACGGGTGCACTTACATGCATGCAAGCAATACACTCATACACATATAGTAAAAATAATAAATTTTTAATTTTTTAAAAAAAGAATTCAATGAATGCTAGCTATTGTTTTTCATTCTCAGTGTTTCTCGTGTGCTGAAGCCTTTCTCTATTCCTCAGTCTCCATCCACCCTCACCTCCTCTAGCATTAGGACTGGAGAAATTGAGAGTCTAAGCCTTTCAAGTTGTTTCTTTCATTTTTTAATTGGGTAGGATCCTTTGATTTACAAAGTCTATAGACAAATTATTATTCAGATTAAGCCCATTTAAAAGCAAATGAAATAATTTGAAAACCTAAAGAAGCACAAAATTCCAAATGGCTGCAAAGAAAAGGCTGTGTTCCCCACCTTGTGTGATGCTTGTTGTTGTTTTCCCTTTTCTTTGAGACTTTGGAATGAAAAGAGAAAGGCTTAGGCTTTCGTGTTTATTTAATACCTACTTAACAATTTAGGTCACTCTGAACAGCACAAACTACATTCCTGGTAGGGGAGTTTTTCCAGTTGTTCTAAAATACAATACGTAACAGTCGTCCATCTTTTCTGTTAGTGGGCAAACATGAGACCTGAGGGCTATGTTCAGGCACATAAATCAGCCTAATCAAGTCCCCTGCAATCACGGATGAATAGCATTTTAGAGGGAGAATACTTTTGAACATCTGAATGAATTGCTCGTGTGCAAGCTTTTAGGCATTTAAACTATATCAACTGGGCTGGCGAGATGGCTCAGTGGTTAAGAGCACTGGCTGCTCTTTGCAGAAGACCAGGAGTCAATTCCTAGGACCCACATGGTGGCTAACCTGAAACTCCAGGGAATCCAACACCCTCTCTGGCCTCTACCGGCACCAATCACACGTGGTTCACCTACATCCACTGAGGCAAGACACTTATTTATACACATAAAGTAAAAGAAAAATTTTTAAAGAATTTAAACAAAATATAAGCCAGAGTTACACTGCTTTTAGTAGCTCTGACTGATGAAAATAAACTGTCTCTCTGGCTCAGAAGGAGCACAGCATCCTATACAACTGGTGACCTCAGCTCTCAGTCTAGCCACTTTATCTGTTGCAGAATCGTCAGTTAAATTGTCTCCAGGTTTGATTTGGTCCAATAATCAGCTAGGGCATGGCAGGGGTGAGGGACGGTGCAGGGGGATAGGTTTCATTAAGGGCGCCACAGCCCAGTGGAGCGAGCTTGCTCTTTCAGTTTGGGGCTTGCAGCCCCTTCCCAGAACTGGCCTTCTAGACATTTGCTTCATAAACCTGTCCTTTTGACCTGCTCCACTTTGAGCCAACCAACTTAATTCTCTGGGTCTCAGATGTCTGTTCTGCAACTTTGGATAACGATAATTTTCTTGCATGTTTATTTGGAATAATAATATATATGTATAAATTTTAATGTGATTGTGAGTGGAAATCTGTGTCCAAAAATGCTGTGCCCACATTAGGACCCCATGAACTACTCAGCTTGTATCTCCTACAGCTGAGCCTTAGCTTCCCTTTCTTCTTCCCTTCTGCTCTCTCTCTTTCTAACCAAAGAATCTATTGGTTATTCCCAGATTTCAAAATCAATGCCGTTACAACCCTCAAAGAGAAATGACTAAATTCAAGTCCACCCTTCAAGTCCTCACTTTATTCCTCTTCCTCCATATTCCAGTTCATTTCAGAGAGCTGTTGTTTTTAGCACATTCGTAGCACATAGGCATGCTCTGCTGGGGGTCCATTTTTGCTTAGTCCTTTCTTTGTCTTCCATTACTGGATGCATGAGTTTCTCCGTCTAGCGGAACTAGCGTTACAGAGTGTGTCTGGTTGATTCTGGTATTCTCTCAAGGCGAACGAGGCAACTCCAGTTCCAGAAAACGCAAGTGCAGAAGGGAGGAATGTTAACAAGTGCTCTGGCTGCCAGAGTATGCCGGAGCTCGGCTCCACCGTGGCCCCTCCAGAATCCGCCTTTAGCACAAAGGGGGTCGGAGAAGCTGGAGTAGTTACTGGTTCGTCCTCTCTTGATGAAGGGTTGCTGTCAGGAAAATTCCTCCCCTGTGGCAGCCTAAACAACATCTCATAAAATCCCAAAGATATCCGAAGTACAATTCCACCAAAGTTCACCCTGGGGAACCAAAGAGTTCACTGGGCTTAGTTACAGAGCATGACTAAAGGGTGACTGCCGGAGCCTAGGTAAAACCCTAAGGCAGTTGCCCATCATGGATGACGGCGCCCTTGTGGCTGCATAGACCCAACCCCTTCCCTTAGCCATTCCTAACCTAGATCCTCCTTAGAGGCCCCTGCCCCAAGAGCGCATGCATTTAGAGTGGAATTGCATGCAAAGGCTGGGAGAAGGGACTGGAAATTCAGGTAAGGATCTAAATCTCTTCCAACTCCTCTTTCTCTGAGGAAATGCCTAATGTCCACAAACCCACTCCTGATGGATTCTTTCAGTGATGGACAACTGATCTGATAAAGACGGCAGCAGTCTTGTTCGAGGTTAGACCTCCATAACAGTTGCCTTGGAAGGTCAATTGCCAGCACTGCTGGCAGCCTGTTTCTGGCTGAGCAAGCTCTTTTGGTTGCAGGCAGAGAGACAGCTATGAACACAAGAGGTAGAAGTGGCTGGTGTGCATTAAAGGCGTCTGCTGCAAGTAGTCTCAAGGTTGGGATATGCATCCTCTATGCTATAGTGTTAAAAAAAAAAAACCTAACCTGAGCATGATGGCCAGTGCCCATCATCCGAGCACTCATGAGGCTGAGGCAGGAGAGTCACAAGTTTGGAAAATAAATCTAATTAGTATTGGGTTGAAAAATAAATGCTCCAGAAATGCTGCCTACATTGTGTTACAAAGTCTTCTTAGATATTTGGGAGACTGTGAAGTCCTTGTGGATTGCTGTGAAGGAGAAAGGGAACGTAACCAGCAGTGGCCTTCAGCCCTTCTCAGCCATTTTTCACACTCCTTTACAAGATACACAGTGACTTGCCCAAGTTCAAACAGCAAGTCAGTGCCTGGGCTGGAAAAAAAAGGAATTTCTCAAGTTTTCCAAAAGTCTGATCAAGAGGGAAAAATAAACACTCACACAACCCACATTCTAGAGCCCCACCCGGCTGCCATTCCACAGAGCCTCCGTGATGGCTCTGTTTCAAGGGCCATGACTGCATGTTTCCAAAGAACAAGAAGAAAGAACTCCTGGTTCCAAACATCTCGTCTTAGCCTTCTTACTTTCCCCGAGCATGCGTGGTAAAGGTGAAGAAAACAGCGTTAATACCGAAGGTGATGTTTTAATCAAGCTACAGAATTCACACAGGAATTCCTTGGGGGCATGTCAAGCTTTACACCTTACATTTTTCCATGTTAATTATAAGGTCAGCCTAAAATCAACTAAGAAATGTAAGTGCAGACATAAAACCCTGAATTGCTTACTAATTTGTACTGATTCCAGTTCTGTTGCTCTACAATATCTTTAACACCTTAAATTAGAGCGTGACCGCTCAGAGTCTTTCAGGTTAAAATTTGATGAGCACTTAGCAAGGAAGGAAGCACCTAATGACTGTGAGCAGCTCTGGGGAAATCACATGTCGTCTCCAAACAGGTGTCTCAACCAAAAGTGGCAGTCTGTAGGCAAGATCTAAGTGAGATCATTCCAAAGCGACATTAAAATGTCAGATTAAATTTCAAAATCAGCTCTGCCTGAATTCCTTACCACCTTCTTCCAGCCCTCTCTCCCCGCTTCCCTCTCTCCCTCCCTCTCTCTGTCCTCTTCGGTCTTGATTCCCTTCCTTCCTTCTGTCTTGATTATGGCACTGCGCTAAAACCATCTTATTTGTGTAAGCTATGATCTCATACCAGTATTATTCACAAATATAAAATGATCTACATAATATCAAATATTCTCCGTCTCCAAGTTTGATAATTTCCTTCAAAGGACAGAATGTTCAAAGTCACTTGACAGCCAGGAAGCCTCTGGGCAAAGCACTGTGAGAACTGTACTTCTCCTTGGCTCCATTGATAAAAACCAGGAGGTTGACGAGGAGGACACAAGAGCAGAAATAGGAGAAAAAAACACATGAGAGAGAGAGAGAGAGAGAGAGAGAAATATGTTCCCCATAGACTCAGCTCCATCCAGTGAGAGTTTCCAGGAGTACCTGAAAACTGTGGGGTGGGAATGTAGCCAGGGGTGAGCTTAGAATGTGGGGGGCCTCTGGTTTGGTTTCCAGAACAATCCTCTGCTCAAATAGTTGTGGTCCCTGAAAAGATGTGTTCCCAACTGCGTGGGACAAAAATAAGAAGGATTATAAGGAATAGACTCAGCATCTTGCATGTACAGACTTGGGCATTAGAGACATTTTTCTAAGATACAAAAAGCCACTTCTTACTAGCTCTTGACGTGTTAACGGCTCAGCTACCTACCTAGGCATAGTCTGAATTCTCAGAAAGCACAAAGGAACCCCTCCTAGCAATCCCAGTCTGCAAGGTGAGCATGCCTGGGGAAGGGCCAGCTACTCAGTCTTGTCCCAGCCTCTGATGAGTGACTCCTCCAGGCTGTCAACAGGAGCCTAATGTGTTCTATTTGTAAAGTTGAGAATGCAGGATATATGTTAAATGATTACTTTTTCATCGTTATTATACTTATTTCCTTCCTTCCTTCTTCCTTCCTTCCTCCCTTTCTTCCTTCCTTCCCCATTCTTCTTTCTGTCTCCCTGCAAGACCTTGCTGCTGTATAGGACAATGCCCCGTGAGTTCCTCCTGGAACCGAATTGCACACTTTCCATTATGAACAGCACTTGCAGCACACACTCTTTCACGAGTTAGATGTTTATTATTTGCTGTCAGCTGCAGTGGCAACAACACTTAAAACACCTCAGTGTTCTTTAAAGCCTGAACTCCCAACATGGGCAACTTGGCAGAGTGTTGGCAAACAACCAGGAAACACTTGCGCCATCTCCTTCATGCTGAATGACTGAATGCCTACCAGATGACAGAAGTAATTGGTGAAATAAGTACACATGCTCATGTCAAAGTCACCCAGCGGAGGGGATGAATGGAGAGGCTGAAGTCCAGGCTCACAGCGCCCCAAGGCAAGAACCAGCTTCGTGACTGCAACTGTAGCCCTAGGTTTCTTTGGAGGACCAAAGAACCTCTGGGATGGACTGTCTATAGGAGAAAAAAGGCACAGAGTTAAGGAACCGCAGTTCAAAGTTCGCAGTTGTACCATCTTAGATGGGTACCGTGTCACTGGAGTGAGAGCTATGCTCATCCTTGAGGTGCCTCCTTCTCTCTGACCTTCATGTCTATACACTGATCCTACCTAGGCCAATCTAGATTGCAAAATGCTGCCCTCTCTGTTTTCACAAGAAACCCAGGCACCGGGACACATCACGAGAATGACTGTTGGGTGGAAGTGGGCCCTATACGTGGGAATGTCTGAGGTCTGGGCTAGGTGTTTCCAGGTTCTTGGCCTCTTATTCGAGAATGAAACAAAAGCCTACTTAGAGTCTGGTGTGACGGTGCGCACCTTTAATCCAGCCTTTACTCCTTTCTGTTTTCCTGCCTCCGATAGATACTAGTATACATTTTGATAAGTATTTTAAAATACTGTAAGAGGATACAAAATGGCTGGGATTCTAGGGGAGGAGGGGGCCTTAAGGAGATGTGTAGAAATGCACACACACACACGCACACACACACACACACACACACACACTGACATCATTCATACCTTATGCTATCACAAGGGTGAAGATACTCAAGGGCCCCATGTCACTACCTGAAATCTCTTTTTATGGTGTCTAAAGAAAGGAGGGGCCAGTTACTAAGGGGCATAGTTTGGGTGGTCCTCTATTTTTATTGATAGATTAGGTTATATATTCATTTTCCTAATGTGCATGTCCTTTCCCATAATGCATCTGATTTTATTCATGCATAGCCTCAGTTATGCACTGGGCATGAGGTGGTAGATGGGGGATAGTCCCTTAAAAGTTCACTTGATAACAAAGTTTTGCTTGATTGTGCATACACCCAAAACCAGTTCAGACTAGAACGTCCTTCCTGGTTTTGTATTTCAACATAAGGAGAGTATAATTGAACAAAATCTAAAGTCGATGCTCATTAAGGAGAGAAGAACCTCGTTCCGCTGTTCGGGGAGGAGTGTGCAGGCAGCTCAGCGCGGGTGGGGGTTCTTTGTCGCTAGCTGGTTACCAGGTGCGTTATTCAGAGTGGGGCATGTATGTACAGGTAAGAGTCTCAGGCTGCCTGCTGAGTGCAATATTATTAGAAAAAAAGGTGTACAAATAGCCCAAACCAAGTGGAGTCCTGGGTTACGGAAGTGTCCCCTCTGTTTGCCTTTTTTCCACAGCACAGTAGCCCTCCACATTTTGCTTCCTCAGGGATGGAACCTCAAGCTCAGGCCCCAGTCTCTAGAAGCCCCAGTTCAACAGCCATGTGCACAACACACAAGCTGCCATGAGGAAAGTCACTCTAGCTTGTTGCCCATATCCTAATTCTCCACTGGAGACCAGCCTTGGTCAATCCCAGTTCCTTCCAGAATTATAGTGAATGAAATGCCTCCACATCATTTAATAATTGAATGAGCATTTGGCATAGAGCTGGTGCTTATCACAGCTAGTGGAAGATGGGAAGGAGGAAATGAATATTTGAGTGAACAGAACTCAGTTGTGTGAGTCACCACATCAAGTTCTGGATAGAGGTACAATCAAACATGTTTTCTATTTGTTTGTTTTGTTTTTCTGAGACAGAGTCTTCATGTAGCCTCAGCTGGCCTACAACTCCCTAAATGCCTGGATTTCATAGAGATCTACCTGCCTCTGCCGCCTGAGTGTGGGGATTAAAGACATGTGCCAAACAGCCAGCTTGAATCAAACAGTCTCAAAGGGAGCATCAAAATGAACAAGTCAACATGAGGCATCCGGCTCCCAGCAAACTTCCTTATCTGAGGAAATAAACGACAATATGGTACGGAGGCTGCTTTCAGGACAGCGTGCTTTCTAAGCCAAAGACTCAGGACACCATTCGTGGTAGGTATTGGACAGAAATCAAGAAGGCTTTGTTGTAACAAAGACCAGAGTGGGTTGACTTTAACAAGAAGAAAAAGAGCCAGGGAATTTCTGGTCCCAGGACATACCTCTTTTGCTCAATCACCAGACCCTGCAACCAGGTTTTGGAGCAAAGCACAGAGATGTGGCTTTGTCATGAATCCTCAGTCCTGCGGGGAACACATCCCTTTGCTGAGTACGAATGAATCACATCCTCAGGAAATAACAACCGTCTGCACAGGTCAGCTCTGGAAAGTCTTCTGAAGCTAGTTCAGTTGACTCACTGGATTGCTGCAGCCCTGAGCCACACACACTGGAAAGAGGTGTGCCCTGCCGCTGGTCCAGCAAGGACAACGCTGGTGCCCAGGTGTCCGCTCAGGTAGCAGGCAAATCAAGTAAATGCAAAGCTGTTACTGGAACCTTGTTTTTTTGTTTTTTTTTTTTGGTTTTTTTTTTTTTGGTTTGGGGTTGTTTGGGGATTTTTTTTTGTTTTGGTTTGGTTTTTTTCGATGAACACATCTAAGGCAGATCAGTAAAATCAGAGCAGGCTGGGAATCTTGTGTTAGGAGAAAGCAACTTAGTGTTACATTTCCTTTTTTAAAAGACTTTTTAAAAAACTTTTGTTTTTATGTCTCTGTGTGTGTATATATGTGTGTGTGCTCACATATATATGGATGCCCTCAGAGGCCAGAAGAGGATGTCAGATCCCCTGGAACTGAAGTTATAGGCAGTTGTGAGCTGCCTGATATGGGTGTTAGGAAATGAACTCTTGTCCTCTTAACTAGTAGTTAAGCCATCTCTCCAGCCTCTACACTTCCCCTTTAAAAGAATGTTTTAAAGGCCTCTCCTTAGAGGTTGTATATCCTTAGAGTACTTTTGATCAATATAACAGAAGATTAGAGATTGAGAATTCTGAGTGTAGATGCACATTGAAAACAGGAGCAATGTAATACTCTGTGTCCACAAAATCCATTTGCCCCTGTGTGCCAGCCGGAGTGGGATAACTGGGCATCGCTGGGGGACGTGAGTCAAGCGGCTGGCTGTGGCTCAGGAAATCGGGCATGAGGCCTGTCTGCACTGTGCAAATAAATAGTACTCCTTTACACAGGCAGGATTTTTCTCTTTCAAGTCGGAATGAATCCTTAGACCTAAAAAACATGGGGAGCAAAGCACAGTCTGTATGATCTGATACAGAGTCAATCCCTTCTGCCTTTTGTCTATACCAGCCAAAAGAAGTTCGGTGACAAACTTGGGTGAAGGGTCCTCAGAAATGAAAGCATAGGACTCCCTGTGGCTTCCCAGTTGATGACAGGGAGTCCCAGGTCTCGGCCTCAATTAGGCACAGAAAGCTATCGTGCCAGGTACCAAGAAAATCATTCATTTCTTTACTAAGCTAAAACAATACATCCTTCCAGACCAGGCCCTAACATTTCATTCAAGACAATTTCCTTTCAGTCTGGTTCAAACATGTGGCTGTGAATTAAAAATAAACAAAAGAATTTAGGGAGCCACAAAACTTTACAGAAAAATTGCAAAAACCCATTTTTTCAGTTAAGGGAAAAACTACACATATTGACTCAAACCAGAAAAACGATGGGGCCAAAAGCCAAGTGTTTTGAAATTTGAAAACTGCCTGACTAAGGACAGGTTGGTCTTACTGTTAATGTTTGATGGACTTGTGCAAAGTCCAGAGTGCATACTGTCCTACCTCTAGACAGCCATAGCTCTTCTCCAACTCCATCTTGCTCCTGGGACCCTCCCAGCCATGTCTTTGAAGACAGCCCCAAGCCACCATTCTATTTCCTGGTCTTTCTCCACTTGAACTACGCACTTTAAGACCTCTTTAGTTGAGTGTTGTGTAAGAAGCTTCCCTGTGCATCTCCAGGCTCTAGACAGGATAAGGGACATCATCAGGGCCATAAGGACATTTTTCACTGACACAGATGTTACACCAGTTAAAATGAGGCTTTCTAAGCTTGCCTCTTCTGTGTGATAGCTGTTCCATCAATGGTCATCCATCTTCAGCATTTAAACCCAAGTACACATCTTCCTTAAGTGCATTACAATTTAAACCTAAAGATCCTTATGACCAAATACAAGACCAGAAATAGGAGGAAAGTGATCCAGCAGAGGGGCAGCTCAGCCTGGACACAGGGGGATCCTAGCTAAATTATCAGCTGTGTTTCTCTGCTCTTTTATGTCTCTCAGATATGACTATGGCATTTCTGGGCTTGCAGGTAAACTGATGGCAGCTTGCTATTTTTGTAATATGATGATTAGGTTGAACACAATCAAAGTATAGTAGTAACTGATCTTCGCTTCTTCCTGGATGAGTGAGCAGATGTTTAAATATTGATGTGAACATGCTTAACCACACTCAAAAGGGCAGTGTTCGATGATTATCTCTGCTCAAATGGTGCTATGTTTTGACTGTGGTCCAAAACATTCAAACATAGCTGGGCATGGTGGCACACACCTTTAATAGCAGTACTCAGAAAGCAGAGGCAGGCTGATCTCTGTGAGATCCAGACCAGCCTGGTCTACATAGTAAGTTTCAGGCAAAACATGGCTCCAGGGAGGCCCTGTCATAAAACAATAAAAAATAAAACCAAACAAACCAACATTCAAACATGACAGATTTGGTAGAGTGCTTTGGATCCCGTCTCGCTTGCCTTCGTTCAGCCTCCATTGTATAAATGCAATGGTTATGTGTTTTGTTTTAGGGGAATTTTTTTTCCTATATGTATGTAGATTGGGCATATTTATAACTGCTTAAAACTGATTTTTCATAAAGACTGTAGGTACTTAGAACTGTACTACTAATAAAGAAAATCCTGAGAGTGCATTTATTTACAGAGCTAGGTCATACCATTCTTTGGGCCCTAGACTGGAAAAGTAGAATCATATCTCAAATAATGCCTTTTAAATTGTATCCTCTAGTGTTACAGATGCAGGACAGTGCTACGTCATTCCTCTGTAGGTGCGAAATATCTTGTACCTGCTTTATGATGCACAGTAGTGGCCGTGCTTCGGCAAAGCTGCTTTTAATGCTGTTAGTCAAAATGTTCTCTTTCCAGATTATAATTGAGAAGTTAAGGATAGAAGTAAATAAAAAAGATGCTGGGCACCACCACAGTAACAAAAAGAAGGAAGGTCCCTCGCAGGAAGCCGCCAGCCACTCAGCCTTTGTGTAGGAAATAAAGAGCATCTCACAGCAGTGCTACCTGATGATGCCTCTGAGACAGTGCAGCTTTGGCAAGCAGAGCAGGACTCACGGCACCTCAGAAGGCTACAGGCTAGCTCACTTATGTGCACCATGGCCTTGTCCTTATTCTTCCCATTAACTCACAGCCCAACATGGGAAACACCCAAAGCATATCCCATGTCATCATTATCTGGAGCATCATCACCTCCAGAGTGACAGCTTCCTAATCTCATCCTTACTAGAACGCTAGCAAAAAGGGTTCACCACAGGCCTTGCTGTTGACATTTGTGGTTATTTTAAAATGACAGCCTGTTTATTTTTAAAAGTCTAAAAACCCTCTCTCTCTCTCTCTCTCTCTCTCTCTCTCTCTGTCCTCCCCCCTCTCAAATTTGGAATCAAAATTGAAAATAATGTTGTCCTTTTTGTGTGACCCTTAGAAATAATATCACACTGGCTGTATAATGTCCCTTTACATGGAAGTACTTTAAGCATCACATCAGGCCTGGTTGTGATATGTTCATTTAGACATTACCCATTACGGGACATAGCAAGGTGGGTGTAGACAAACAAACCGGGGCTGCCCCTCCCCCCCTTGCCATGGCTGGACATGTTCTTTTGGAGATGACAACATCTTCCAGATAGGTGGGGAGCTTCTCCTGAGAGGCCAACAGGAGGCAGCATGGCGACAGTACCAACAGCTCAGGGCTGCTGTGGACTGTGTTCCTCTGCCCAGGCGGCTGGATGATGGCCCAGCAAAAGCACCCTTTATCCTCCATTGAACCTGCAATGAGCTTGGCAAACAGGGAACTAGATGAAATCAGAGATGGCAGGACAGGTGTGCGGAGACATTTGTTCTCCTAACTTCCTTCCTATGGGGCGGCCTCTTGTTCCTGCTTCTTCCATAACGGCCTCTCCAGGACACCCCGGCTGACCTCTCTCCCTGCTCCCTCCCCATACCATCTTCCCTGCTCCTTTGTGTCTACTCCCCTGGTTGAGCCTTTCTAAAGTTACCCTATGCTGTCTTCTGCTGTGCTGACCATGTCCCAGGAATGTGACACCAAATTCCCCTAAAATCACAGCGGGCCTGGGAGGTTCTCTTTCAAGGGGTTAGTTGCAGTTTCACAGACTGGTTTGCTTTTCTGTCCCCACCATGACTCTGTGGGAGTCAAAGCAACTAAATTAGTCATAAAATATGTCAGGGCAAGATCATAACAGGACTGGTCTACAGGGCAAACAACATACTCTTCACACACTGGGAGAGGAGGAGTAGCCTGAGGCGTTCTACAGGAGAGGCCTCTGGGCTCAGCCCTGAGGGTGGGGAGGACTTCAGGGGACTGAGACAGTTTCACCTAGATCAGAGCCTCCTGCCCCTATTCAGCCAAACTACACATTGCTGGCCAATCTTGTCTGTTTCTGTCTACAAAACAGCTCATGCCAACAACTTGGCACACCTTCAGTCATTTGATAAAGATTTATCAATAACCTCTTTGTTCCAGACTGTGTTCTAAGTGACTGTCCCACTTGCAGTCATGAATTTTACCTTGGTTATGAGACTAAAGGCACACACACACACTCACAACACACACCACCACCACCACCACCATCATCATCATCACCATCTCTTACCTCCCATTCAATTTGGCATCTCACCCTCAAATTTACATCCTCCCATCGCCAGGACTCTGCCCCACAAGAGGCTTTAAATCGGCTGCTCCAATTCCTCTCCACAACCTCTCACTTCCCGCTGCCACATGTCCTCTTTCCAGACTGCTTTCCCTTCTGCCTCGTAGACACCTGTAAAATTTAATGTCTCCGTTTGTTTCTATTCATCTTTTCCCCTAGGTTTGCCTTCCTTCCTTTCCCCCAACTCGCTCCCTGCTTTCAGGGTCTCCTACATTCTAGTTACTTTCTGCACACCCCTCTGTCACACATTCCCCAAATGTCAGGGAAGTATGAGCATCTTGAACTCTTTCTCTACCTATTTAAATCTGACCCGATAGTCTCAGAAATGTTGGCTCAAACTCTATGACACTTTTCCCACAGAGACACAACACAACCGTCTGGATAGGGAATCGATAACAGACCAAAGTCATGATTACACCAAGGTCCAAATTGGTAAACCAATGAGTACATTAGGATTGCTTATAGGAGCGTATGACTGCAGCAATGAAAGCCCACCCCAAGGCAGGTGATGACTCAGAAGGCTGGAACCCTGGAACTCTGTGGCTCGAAGGCAGGTGGGAGTGTCTCATCTCCTCAGCAATCCTCACCACTTATATAGCCTTGGGGAAGGAGGGTCTTTATATGTCTGTTAAGTTTCAGAGACTTCCTGAGACTCCTGAGTCCTTTGCTTTCTGAGTCCTAACAGCCTCCCTTTAGAACTTTCTGGGTCTTAGGGAGCTTCCCTCTAGGGTGGAATTGCTTCACCTTGAAGCAAACTGCTACACAGCAGCTCATGAATGTCCTCCTACCCCAAGTCCTTTTCTCCCCTGCCTTCGGGATCGAACACAAATTCCAATGTGTTGTCACCTCCTCGCTTGGTGGGTGAGGCTGAGAAAGAACTCAAAAGATGGGAGGTAGCCAGATGTGGTACAGGCCTGTAATTCCAGCACTTGGGAAGTAAAGGCAGAAGGATCAGGAGGTCAGGGTCATCCTTGACTGCATACCGAGTTGGAGGCCATTCTGGCTACATGAGACCTTTCAGAACAGTTTTTTTAAAGGAAGAAAGGGAGTGCTTAGTGAGGATTTTATGTCTGTTGTTGGTTGGTCAATGAAACCCTTTCCCACATAACACCCGTGTGATCTGATTCTGCTTTATGGGCATGAAGTCATCCATGAAGACCTATGATGGTTGGAGGATTCTGCCTGCAGCCAGCACAGATTGACAAGCCTGGAAGGGGGGGAGGTTATGTATCCCTGCCCCTAACACCTGGCTCACAAGCCTATCATTGCCAGTCATATACAAGGCAGCCCCTCTCCATCCAAAAATATTGGGGAAATTGTCTGTGGTCTGTTTCCCCCATGAGAGCAGAGATTATTGTTATCTCTGTAAAGTATCTAGAAAATTTCCAGGAACACGGAGATTCTATTAATATTGCTTTAATGCAGGCAGGAGCCTCCTATCCCTTCCCACAGCCATGGCTGTGTGTGACCCATGCTGGAGAGACCTGGGAAATTCAGGGTCTGTAGCCAGCACTGAAACCTGTTTGCGTCACTTTGCTACTCAGAAGTTCCAAATGCCAACAGTCGTCCACTGGGTGCCTGCAGACGCTGCGCAGCCTAATAATGTAGCGGGCACTGGCGTGTTCTGGGCCTGGCCCCTGCCTGACCTGCTGCTCTCAACTCTTACCCGAGCTCACATTTGCCCCATCAGAGTGTGTGTGCTTCTCCACACACCCGACATGCCCCCACATGCTCTGCACATGGGTCGACTCTGTACTCTGTCTTGTCCTTCCCATTTACTCAATTCCCACCTTTTCTAACCTTCTCCCTTCTCACAGTTCTCCATCAAATTTTGGAGATATGCTCCAGGTCTTAGATGAGGCTCTGGGGAAACTTGAACAGTCAGGCAGTTATAAAGAGATTCAGGTATGAAATATAAGACAGTTTAGTCACTGAAAAGGGAATCCCAAGCAATCAGGAGCAGGCTGCCTTCCTCTTTGTGGTTGACATCTATTTCACATTAACAGGATGTGCTTACTGCAAAACATTAACTAAATCCTCACAATAATAGTACAGAGTCAGACGAATACTGTTTTCATATTACAGGTGAGGAAGGTGAGCCACAGGGAAGCTTTGGGACTTAAGATTCATGATCTCTTCCAGGTCCTCCATAGAAAGCAGAAGAATCACTGTCTGGATCCTAAACTGAGAACTTAGCTCGGGTTGTCGGACTTTGGGGCAGAGCACAGACCTGAGAGCATCTGGACTGTCAGCTAATCCAGAGAACAGACTGGCTCCTGAAGGTTGTGCATCTCTCCACTCTGAGTTTCAAATTCATCAAGCAATTTTTACATTGGTGCTGATTCAGAAAGCACTTAACATCTTCAGAAGCCTGAGTAAAGATATAAGGATCCAGGTAAAAAGGTACACTCTAATATAAATAGATAAAGAACCTTTCTGGTTTGTAAGTAATCTCTTATATCTGATCAGGTCAAGCTTGGGTCCACCAAAAAGCTGGTTTGAGGGTGCATGAACTTGAGAGGTTTATGCAACCTCTTACAACCTCAGAGGCTCCACCGACATTTCTTGGGATTATGCCAAATACCCTTTCTTACCTACTTCAGCATCATTAAATACGCTGATCTGAGCATCTAACCTTGAATCCTTTAAAACACCAAGTTCCTCATTCCTCACCGTTTCCAAACACCTGGAATACAAGCAAGTCTGGATGAAAAGACTTGAGGGGCGGGGCGTGGTGGCCTAGCACTGGGGAGGCAGAGGCAGGCAGATCTCTGTGCGTTCAAGGCCAGCCTGGTCTACATAGTGAGTCCCAGGACAGTTGGGGTTATAGGGAGACCCTGTCTCAAGAAAACACCAAAAGAAAAACAAAGTTTAAGTGGTAACTGGGACAGGAGCCAGGCAGAGCGATTATAACCCATCTGTGCCTGCTGATCTGTCAGCATTTTCTAACATACTACTGCACACAGAAGATGTCAGGTACAGCTCAAGTTTCAACCATTCTAATTGTTAAGGAAGATCACATTCTGGAAGCCCTGTCAAAATACGATTGCAAAGCAATATATGAGCAATTCCTGATGAATCAAGTAATAAAACTTGTGTGGCGAGATTAGCAAGGTCAATCTCAATGTGCAGAGTGTTCTTGCTTCTAAAGCAACAAGAAGGTCCAGAATGGTTGTGACAATAAAACGGTAGACAAGGTTGCACTTCTTTACCTGTCATTTGATGAATGAGAGAGAGCTTGGGAAAAACACTGAAATAGTAATAGCTTTATTTTTGTGTGGCATTTTAAAATATTATCAAAGAACTACATGTACAAAACTGAATTCATAAACACAACTAAGGACTGATAACTGAATGCAGCCACGCTCCTGGCTCCAGCCAGGCCAGGATAGTCCAGGTCTGGTGAGTCATGGCCCCCCAGCAAGCTTCATGATGATAACGCACACCAGGAAACAGTGTAGCAAGCTAGACACTCTGGAGTCTATTACTCTTCTCCACAGTGACCCATCCCTTCTAACAGCTCTCCTTCCAAAACACAAGAGAACTACTCCACATCCTCCAACTCTGCTTCGCCTAGCAGCATCCCACTGTGTATGTCAGAAGAGTCTACCACCTTCACCATCCTGTGACATCTAAGTGTGAAAGAAAAGACAAAATTTCCTCAAGTCTGTACACACTAGGAGATGGCTCGGTGGATAAGAGCACCGGCTGCTCCTGCCGAGGACCCACAGGAACCATGCAGCTCATACCTGTCCATAACTGCAGTTCTAGGGGTCAGAGTCCCACTTCTGGTTTTCACATGCATTGCACACATGTGGTACACTCACATACATGCAAGCAAAACACTCATACATGTAAAACAAAAATAAATGAAAAAAATCTAAGCAAGGTAATAATGTAGAGAATGATAGAGCAAGACATGCAACGTCCTCCTCTAGCCTCCACAAGTGTGTGCAGAGGGGTGTGAACCCACCTACACATGTGCTCATATTCCACACAGGCATACGTCACACATGTTCACACATAGATTTCACATTTATGAAGTGCTAACTAAGGTTTCTTATTTTTAGTTTACTGTTACAGGTAGGGAATTGTGACCTTCACTCAAAGGTCAACTGTGCAGGAAAAACTGAAGGAAGAGATGAGTGTGGTGGTTTAACCTGTAATCCCAGCACTCAGAAGACAGAGACCAGGGGATTGCTGCAAGTTCACGGCGATCCTGGACTACACAGCAAGTTCCAAGCCAGTCAGGGCTACATATCCAGACCCTATCTAAAAGAAAAGAAAATAAATGAAATAGTGAAACAAATAAAATTATAAAGAGGAAGAAAGAAGAAACGGGGAAGAACGGAAGCGTGAAAAGCAACCCACGGGGCTGGAGCGATGGCTCAGCAGTGAAGATGGTCGCTCTTGCAGAGGAGCTGGGTTCGGTTCCCAGCACTCGCATGGCAGCTAACAACTGCAAGTGCAGTTCCAGAGAATCCAATGCCCTCTTCTGACGTCCATGGACACTGCATGACATGGGTACAGTTACATACATGCAGGCAAAACTTTCATACATATAAAGCAAAATAAATTTTTAAAAAGAAGAACAACCATAGCCCTAATAGTTTAGAATTTCACAAGTTGGAAGATCAAGTCCAGGGCAGAGCTCTTGAAAATGAAAGAGAAACAAGTGAGCAAAGAAAAAGAACAAAAAGTAAACGATGGTACTGCTGCTGTTATGTAAAGCCTGCAGGGTTGGGAGATAGCTCAGCAGGTAAAAGTGCTTGTCACAGAAACTCAACAACCTGAGTTCAGTCCCAGAACCCATGTGACAGAAGGTGAGAACTAATTCCTACATGTGTACACATGACCTCCATGTATATGCCATGGCGGTGTATACACACACACACACGCACACACGCACACACGCATACACACACACGTGCATTCACAAGCACCATACACACAATAATAAAAATAAATAAATATCAAAGCACAAGATAAATCAGGCACATCTGATAGGCATTCTTGGAGTTTTCTGAAATTCTCGGGAAGGCAGATGAGACTTTGTGACAGAAAACAAAACCCTGGAAACTGGGGATGAACAAAAGACAAAGACACAGACTTTAATCCTGCCAGTCCTGGGGGAACAGTGGTGTCTTCAGACTGTCTCCCTGGACCTGTGCTGAGGGTGTGGTGATTTTCTTTTTTCTAACATAAAATAATTTTTGAACTGGGGATGTAGCTCAGTTGGTAGAGTGCATGCCTAGAGTATGTGAAGGCCTGCATTCTCTCTCCAGCACTGCATAAACTGGGCGTGTGGGCCAATGTCTGCAGTCTTAGTATTTAGGAGATGAGGGCAGGAGGATCAGGAGTTCAGGATCAATAGAGAGTTGCAGATTAGTCTGGGCTACATAAGATCTTATTTAGATAAACCATGGTGAGGGAGAGTCACATAAATGGAATCCTTCGGTATTAACCCTCTGAGTCCAGCGTCTTGGACTGGTTAATACTTTGAAATCCCTCCAAATCCTTGCTTGTATCAAAAGTCTCTTCCTTGTTACTATTGTTTCAGCTGTGTGAATGTCCTACAATTTATCTGCTCAGTCACTCAAGGACATTTGAGCTGTTTCCAGGCTTTGACAATTGCAGAGTTACTATGCACATTTGTATAAAGCCTCATCTCTTCTGAGTAGAGGATAGGGATAATATATTTAACTTTATGAAAAATTGCCCAAATTATTTTCTGTCCCTGCTGTGTAAGAGTGCCAATCGCTCCCCATCCTTGTCAACTCTTGGTATTAATTCTAACAATTCAGGGCCAACATGGACATTAATTCTAACAATCCTCATAGGTGAGTGAGGGTATTTGCTGTGGTTTGATTTGCAGTTCCTAATAGCTAATAAGGGTGAGTGCCCTTTAATGCGCTCACTTCTGTTTTTACATTCTCTGGGGTCAAAGGTCGAAAGATCAGTTTGGACAGAAGTATTTCTATACTGAATCTTCCAATCCATGAACACATTGTGTCTCTACTTATTTTTAAGACTGTAGTCTTTGTAAGATTTTATTTCTCATAAAATTATCACAATTTGATTTGGTAAAAAGCATAGTCTGTCCTGAACAGTGTTCTATGTGTACTTAAGAGTATGTATTTTGTTGCTGGTGGTGGTGTGTGTTTTGTTTTTTTGAGACAGGGACTCCCTGTAGCCCAGGTGGCCTGGAGCTAGCTATGTAGACCAAGCTGGCCTTGAACTCACAGAGATTCACTGCCTCTGCCTCCTGAGTGCTGGGATTAAAGGCATGCACTGTAGGGCCTGGCTTCCCGACATGCCTTTTTCCCTGTTAGGTTCCCTGCCAGGAACTAGCTTCAGTTTGTCAGCTGCAGTTGCTCAGAGGACAACTTGACCTTTAGAGGCCTAATCACAATTGTTAACTAGGTGTGGTCTGAACCAGGTGTGGTCACATACTCGGATGCTCCCTGGGGGCCTGAACCTTTGTCCCCTCCCAAGCCCTCCATGGAGTTTCCTGCAGTAAATCACTGGCATCTACTGGGTGTATATATATTAAGCATCTTGCTGGAGTAAATCGGAAGCTTCCCCACCATTTTTGGTGTCTGTGTTGTGTGTGTCTTGTATGTCTTGTATGTCTTGTGTGTCTTTCATTCCTCAGCGCTCACCGGATAGACTCGGGCACAGTTGTAGCGCCAGACCGCTACAGTGCACCACCATGCCTGGCTGTTGTTGCAGGTTTTTTAATTTACTGTTGGGTGTGTACACATTTAAAGTTTGTCTGTCCTGCTGTTAAACTGGTTTGTTTATCATTGTCGAATGTCCTTTTCCAATCCTGGTCATTTTTTCCCTCTGAGGTTTATATTGACATTAACATAAACCACTCTAGCTTGGTTTTTGTATGAAATGTCTTCTTCCATATTTTAGTTTATAACCTATTAACAATATCATTATGTTCGAAATCATTTTCTTGTAAATAGCATATAGTAAGGTGTGCTTTGTCTGGTTTAACAATCTGTTAATAAGTGTCTTTAAAATGACTTGATACGCTTATACTTATCACTTCATTACTGTCTTCTTTTGGACTTTTCTGATTCTTCATCGGTTTCCCCTTCCTTATCTTTGGAGATATGGTTACTTGACCATCTTTTATTGTCCTGACCTATCCTGTCTATCGTGATCTTGACAATATCGCTTTGAGTAAATTATTTAGTGGCTTCCCTAGGAACTGAAAAACATATGCTTAAGTTTTCACAGTTTATTTTAGACCAGAAATTCTCTCTCTCTCTCCCTCCCTCCTTCCCTCCCTCCCCCCCTTCTTGCTTGAACAGCAGACTTTTTTTTTTCTAATTTCTAGTAGATAGAAGTCCATAATTAAGGTGGCAGCAAATTTGGGTTTGGGTGAAGGGTCCACCCCAGCTTGTACATGGTTGCCTTTTCAGTTTGTTCTCACAGATCTGTCTACATAAGGGAATGTCCTGACATCTCTTTCTCTTGTTATACGGACACCAGTCCTATTGCATAAGGACCATACCCCATGGTTAAAACCTTAGTTAGTGGATCAGAACTCTTAAACTATAAAGTTTCCCCTTCTTCCTCTCTGTTGTGTTAGATTTAGGTTAAAGAGCATGTCTATATAGACCAAAAACTTCATCGACATCAATACTTCAAAAACATCAAGATGGTAATAGACTCTTACAGCAACCCAAATATCTGCTAGTTCTGTTGTTTTCTGCATTCCTGAAGTGCCAGACTTCTTTCTGCGTTGTTTCTCTTCCGGGTGAAGAGCTCCCTGTAACAGTCCTTTGAAAGCAGCTACAGTGGATGAACAAAGGGTGCCATCCTTTACTTTCATTGCTGAAAGCTATTTTAGTCAGATGTGGATTCTGCATTGACAGCTCTTCTCTCTCTCTCTCTCTCTCTCTCACACACACACACACACACACACACACACACACACACACAGACCCACATATGCGTGTATATGTTCATGTATGTGAATAAATGTGGCTGTGTGTATGTGTGTAAAAGCCCAAAGTCAACCTCAGAGGTAGTCAAGCTTGCCTACTGTTCTTGAGGCAGGGTCTCACATTGGGACCTGGATCCCATTGATCAGGCATGACTGGCTGACCAGCAAGCCCCCCAGGGATTCCTCAGGTCTCTGCTTTCCCAATGCTGGGTTACAAGCACACACCACCACACCTGGCTTTTTAAGTGGGTGCTAGGGATCAAACTCAGGTCTTCATGCTTGTGTGGCAAGTACATTACCAACTGTGCCATCTCCCTCCCGTAACAGCCCCTTTCTATCAGCACTTACAGATTTTGAGCCGGTGAGAATATCGTGATCATCAAAGCACTGTGCTCCTGCTGACGTGTGCTGCTTCTCTCTGGAGGTTTCGGAGACTTGTCTTGTCTTCAGTTCTTCTGAAGTTGACATATAAGAGGGGGAGGCATTCTTTGATTTCATCCTATTTAGGGTTTTCTCTACCTCTTGAATACGTGTCTCCCTCAGCATGTGCGGCGTTCCAGCAGCCTACACCTCCAAATAATTTCTCAGCACCACATCCTTTCTCCTCGCCTTCTGGAAATCTCATGACACAGATGTTGCACACTTGCTGCTGTTCCACAGGGACCTGAAGTTTGTGTGGTTTGGTTTCAGCACTGTCTCTCTTTGTCATCTGACTGAACCATTCCTTCTTGTCCATCATCCAATTCACTTTTTCCCTCTTGTGCTCTTCATTTTGCTTTCAAGTCTTTCTGGGAATTTTTAATTGTAGTTATTGGTTTTGTATCCTGAGATTTCCATGTGTTCTTCAGGGTTTCCATTTCTGTTTTAACTTTGTTTGAAAAATGCTCATGGTTGCTCTTTTGAACATTTTTATAACGGCTGTGTCATGTAATTCCAACATCTGTATCATCTTGTTGACATCATTGGTCTTTTCTTGCAAGTTAAGAATATCTTGTTCTTTTGTATGCAATTCTGAACTGTGTCCTAGATGTTTTGAAAATTACTTCATGAAGATCTGGGTCTTGTTTAAATATTCTGTGTCCTTTTTTTTAAAAGCGGGTACTTGTTTGACTAAGTCTAATTCACACGTTTAAACTCACATTCTAAGGGTCATGACTACTGTCACTTCAGTTTTCAAAGGCTTTGGAGCATCTCAGGTCTGTCCTATGAGTCCTCACCAGGGGGCCAGCCTGTTCCAAGGGAAGACAGTCTTCTGTTAGCCTGTTAGTCCCCGATTCTTTTCACAGTGGTTCACTATGTAGCCCAGGTTGGCCTGGAACTCATGATTCTCCTGCTTCAAGCATTCCAAGTGCTGGAATCACAACTAAGCACCACCACACCCAGTTTATCTCAGCCTTCATAATCTCTGGAATGTAATTTGGAACAGATTAATCACACACAGGTTGCCGTTTAGACCAGATTCATAAACAGTCACTGGCAGGCTTTGGCTCTGTTTCCCCGGCTCCTCCCACTCTGCTGTTCTCCCAGTACCTTCTGGTCTTCTAGGTCTTCGTC
Source organism: Eospalax fontanierii (assembly GCA_035773235.1). Lineage (NCBI taxonomy): Eukaryota > Metazoa > Chordata > Mammalia > Rodentia > Spalacidae > Eospalax > Eospalax fontanierii. The sequence goes on along the minus strand of CM069539.1, from coordinate 63,289,654 downwards.
TCTCTCCGTTCCCCTGTGTCCATCAGCCAAACATCAGACATTCCTGTGACTGAGCCACATATGGAGCCTGAGAGGAGCAAGCGGAGAGAGGATGAAGTCCTCAGAGAACAGAGTTCCCTGGAACTGCAACTCTGCCAAATGAGAGTTCTGGATCCTTCGTTTGCTGCTGTAGCCTGTCCCCAGCGTGAACCTCCACCGAGGCCCGGGAGGAAAACGGATGGATAAGAGGAGGCTGGAAGATGGCTCAGCTGTTAAAGCATTGGCTGCTCTTGCAGAGATCCTGGGTTCGGTTCCTAGAACCCACACGGCAGCTAATGATGATCCTATCATAAGTCCAGTTCCAGGGACTCCGATGCCCTCTTCTGGCCTCCATGGGCATTGAGCAATGTGAGTGTGCTTACATGCATACAAGCAAAATGTAAATAAAAATATAAAATATAAAAATAAAATAAATAAATCAAAAAAATTATTTTTCAAAGTTTTTATTGAAATTTTTGCAGTTTTCATACAATATGAGTTGATAGTATTTAGATCCTCTCCTCCATCCCCCACCCAATTCAATATACTCCACTATGTATAAAATACTATCTATACAGTCTGATTTGTGTCCCCATATGTCTCTCAGCATGGGTACATTCCTGGAGCCTGGTCAGCCTAGAGGCTATCTCTCTCCCTCACAGCAACCATCAGTTGCCAAAAGTTCCTTATGCTGGGTCTAGGTTTCTTACCTACTTCCCTTCATCTACTGGGATTCTGTCTGGCTTGAACTTGCGTGGTACTTGTGCATGCTTTCCCCATTACTGTGAGTTCATTCGTGAAACTGACTAGCTTTCTGAGAAACTGTTTCTTCGTGGTCATCTACCACCTGAGCCCCTCTTCTGCTATGGTCCCTGAGCCTTGGGAGGCAGAAGTTTGAAATGGGTGTCCTGTTAAGAGAGGAGCACTCTGCAACCTCTTGTCTGCACATTGGTCAGTTGTGGGTTTTGTGGGTTTCTGTGTTAACCACCATCTGCTGCCGAAGGAAACATCTCTGGTGAGGGTTGAAAAGTATATTCATCTATGTGTAGAGGCCACATTGAAGATGTGTCACTTAGGGTTAGACCCCTACTCTCTGCACTTGACTAGTTGTGGAGCTCCACATTAGTCTCCATCTGCTGCAAAAAGATGAAGGGTGAAAGGTACATTTGTCTGGAAATATGAGGATGCATATTTAGATGACAGTAAAAAATTACATTGGTCTAGGGATGTGACTTTTTCTCTAGGATCTATGACTTCTCCAGCCATGTGTATTTGGCTATGTTTACAATACTACCCATTGAGTAGGACTTACATCCAATTAAATAGCTGTTGATTACTCCCAAGATAAAAGTGCCATAAGTGCCATTACTGCACTAATACTGGTAGCTTGCCTGCCACTCATTTATTAAGATTCACAGATGGGAGAATCTTTTTTAAAGAAAAGGCAGGGCAGAAATAAAATCAGATTTCCCTCATGCTCTCCAAGCTTTAAGAGTTCCCTTTTCTGTTTCTTTAGCCAGATCAGATAGAAGTCTCTGGCTCCCCAGTGCTTCCTTCTGGATTTTAACCATCTTGAAGTCTGATTGGAGATACTAGAGTCTAAAAAATACACACTGCAAACTCATTCCCATTTGCAAGGACGCCATTCTGAGTGTCTTCCACGGTCAGTCTGTCTACCATGGCAGGTGAGGTGAGGACAGCTTCGAAGAGACTAACTGGCCAGTCAGTGTCAGCTAGACTTCATTTGACTCTCAGTCCTCAAAAAGGCAGCCATTTATGCAGACTGCTTAACTTCTCTCTGTAGGTAGCAGACACCAAGACTGAACAGCACCCGCAGGAGAAAGTATGCAAATAGTTCAGGAGGTAGAAGAGAAGGCATTGGCATTCTACTCTACGCTGTCCAGATTACCACTCACCCCGTCCCCAGATGGGAGAGCTGGCAACCAACGACACAGATGAATGTCTCCATAGGAACTGCCTGGAAAGGCAAGCCAGAGAAAGCCACTTTGCCCTAGGCCACATGGACCCTTAGGGTCCGCTCCCACCAGTGACAGATCATGGTGAAGTACAGATACAAAGCTGGAGCAGTTATTAATGCAAGGACAGTCCTGAGAGACCCTCTCAGCTCAGAGCTCCCTGCTGAATAGGCTCAGTTCTGTTGAATTCCTCTTTGCTCAGTTCTACTTGCTGCAACCCCCGCAGCCCCTCCCCAGTGCTGAAGTTTCTGTGCCCAGGTTGTCTCGGAGTTTGATTCTGGGGGACAAGCTAAGATCCTCTAAGTGTGGTGTCCTCTTGTGACAGGAACTAGTTATGACAGGAAATGGACATGGGACTCATTTGGATTCATGAGATAGAAGGAATCTTGTTCCAGGGCCTTCTAGGAAACCCTCCTGAAATTAGAGAGAACCACAAGTGGAATAGTCTCTTTGCAATTAAATCTCAACAAGGACTACTGCAGCTCAAATTGCTGACACATCTATGTTGACCCTAATAACAATCAGCCTTAGAGCAAGGTTTATACTGTGATTGGTAGAAAGCTGAGATGGAAACAGCTGGTCCTGACCCGCTGATTCTCTGGAGCAGCATACCCAATTTACACTTTTCCCTCTGTGAGCCAATAATTTCTTTGCTATTTAAAGTGGCTTTTTGTTTGTTTACCTTGCTACTTGTTCATACAGATGTGGATTTGCTGGCCCTCCCTTCTTACATCCTTTCATAAACCCAGAAAAGAGCTTGAGGGAGCCATGAGATGGCTCAGAGAATAAGGGCACTTGTCATCAAGCCTGACCATGTCGACCTGAGTTCAATACTTGGGACCATCATGGAAGGAGAGAACTGATTCTCACAAGTTGCCTTCTGGCCTTCTCAGGCACGCTGTGGCACATGTGCACCCACACATAGACACTAAATAAACAAGCAAACAAATAAATAAATGTAAAATATTTCTTAAAGATCTTCAGCTTTTCATAACCCAGAGAGTTGCTTAAAACTGAATTATAAATGCAAGTAGCAAATGGTAAATTTTTTTTCCTTCCTTCCTTTCCTTTTTTCTCTTTTTTTTTTTTTTAGGAGTAGTAATGGCATTTTATTTTTAAAAAGAAGAAATAAAAAGGAAAATAAAAAAGAATAAATATAATTTGAAAAGCATACTTGTATTACAAAAGAACTTTAAGACCACAGTAATATTTGTAACTGGGCTGAGAAAAAAAAACTATCTTAAATTCTATTTTTAAGCTCAAAGTACAATGCAGGCCAGGAATTTGATATATAATTGGAACTCCTGAAAACGTCTCCTGTAATAAACAGGTGAAGTCAGACACCTGGTAATTGCCAGGGTATTTATAGGTCTCTGGAGGAAGAAGAGAGAGACTTTTACAAAACCACTTTAGAAGGAAAATGCCTGTAAGACAGGATATAGTTCCAAAAGTGAGTCGGTGCATAGCATAAAAGACAAAGACTCCACTGTAGCAACCCCAGGAAGAGTCACTAACACATCTTATCTTAATTCAAATTCTGAAGGTCAAAAAAATAGGACTTTATCAAACCAGAAGGGAAGGAGTTTTCAGAAGAGAAGAGGGTACATTAGCCCGGCCTCACGATGAACAGACGGATCACAGGGCGGACCGGGTCACGTTCCCTTCCTCCGTACCATCTATGTATTTCACACCTGCTTCCTCAAGCATCTAAACACAAATGTAACGATCCCATGATAGCAGATAGCAAAAGACAAAGACCAGGGCTAGATGCAGGAGGCAGGCCAAACCCCAGGTGTGCCTGCCAGCAAGCTGGGCAGCATTCAGAAGTCACTCTCCCTGGGGCTTCGTTGTCTGCATACTGAGGGCTACAGGTTACTGGAGAAATGAGATGAGGTAGCCAGGTGTGGTGGCACAGACTGTAATCTCAGTGTTTGGGAGGCTGAAACAGAAGGACCGTGAGTTCAGTTCCAAGTCAATCAGACACTGTCAAAGGGAAGAAAGAGGGAGAAACGTGGGGGTGGAGGAGGGGGGAGAACAATGTCTAAATGCCGCATTCCGGGAGAGCTCATAGCAATGATGACCGATTTTCATTGTTTGTCTATCCCACCCATCCACCCTTTCATAAACTAAAGTCCTAACTCAGTGTATAGCCAACAGTGTCAGACTATTGTGGGGCAGCTGAAGAATGAGTTTCCACACCAGACAGAAAGAACAGTTTATCCTCTCCTATCTGCTTTCAATCTGCACTTTACTTCTAATGACTAGAGAGTGAGCACATAGTTCAGTGCCAAGGAAAAGTGAATCAACTACCCATACCTTCTTCTTTGCATTTTAGAAATGACCCAGGGACAGTGCATAGCAAGTGACTGATTTTGCTGTAAACAGAGGGTAAGATGCTGGTGGGTGGGATCTGAATGAGCCCAGAGACCTTCAGAGGTATGTCACTGAGATTTGTCTTCAAATGTGTGCAAAGATCTGCTCCTATTCTTTAAACACTTACTCCAAACATCAAATAGTGTCCTCCATCTCCAGCATCTAAACCAGTTCCATAGCTCACAAGATCGGGGATAGATGTGCTGGCTCAGAAACACAACCAGCAAGGATCCAGTGACAGGAATCCATGGAAGGCTTCATAAGACATGAGCCTGGACACCTCAAAGGTCCAGTGAGCAAGAACAGAGAGAGAAAGTGTCTGAAGCCCACCAAGAAGCAACGTCTTGACTTTAGTGACATTCCTTAAACTGTTTACGAAAGCTGATCCTTGACTCTGAGTACCACTGGATTAATGTTCCTTAGAAGCAGGAACTGTGGTTGCCAAACAGAAAGATGAAAATGTCTTTGCTTGGAAATGTATTGTTTGGGATTATATGGAATGAACTGTTATGATGCTGATAGGAATTAGGAGCAAAGCAGCTCCAGTTAGAGTTACAAGCCCAAGGAAAATAAGATGTCTATCTGCTTGGTGGACAAGTAGTGAACTCTGAGCACAACAAAGTTTACAGAAATGTTTATGCTAGCTAAAGTACTAAAATCCAAAAGTCCTTGACTCATCAAGATGTTGCCTTTGTTCATTGTATTTCCTGGTTCTTTCTCTCCCTAGAGGCCTGCTGTGACGTTTTGTCAGGCTCCTTCTCCTCTCCTTTTCACTTGACCCACCAACCAATCAGAATTCCCCACTTAATTCAAATGAACTAGCCAGATTCATCCTGCTAGGTGCCTAATTTACATGTGGGTAGGACCAAACTGGCTCATTCCAATGACATAATCTTCACTCCTACATACTACTTGTCAAGCCATTTTGGGGACCCCTCCCCATGCAGAGCTGCTAAGGGACTTTTCAACAAAACCTTGCTTATCTTCTTGTCCTTGCTCCTCGTCCTTTGGATTCATCAATCAGTAAACTCAGCTCCAATTCAGGAAACAGGCCACAGTGCCAGCATGCTACTTTCAGATGATTTGTGAAAGAGCAATGTGTGTGTGTGTGTGTGTGTGTGTGTGTGTGTGTGTGTCGTTCATTTAGGAAGCCAGTGTAGAAGCGTTAATTATTCTCATGGATTTCTTTTTTCAGATTTCATAGAGTTTGATTTTTTTTTTTTTTTTTTAATGTAACAAAGGTCCATATCCTAGTCTGTGGATTCCCGGAGGTGTTAAGGCTGAGGCCCTGGGGATGTTTCCCTTGCCCAGAGTTACTGCTTCTAATTCTCCTACAGAACTCATTACTGACACTTAGGAAGGCAAACTATATAACTTATTTACAGAGAAGAGGCACATAAGGCTATTATCTTTTTCACATATATGGAAGCAAAACCTGAAGTGCACTTGTTAGCTAACTTGCAGGGTCCCATGCAAGAGCCATGTCGGTACTCTACTGCAATCTTGAGTCTCTCTGACCAACTCTCTGTGCCTATCCCCTAGCTTCTGCATTCTTCATTCCCAATTGGCCTAGCCTGCCACCCTCTTCAGAGAGATAATCAAGGATTGCAAAAGACACTTCACCCAGACTCCAAACTTGAGGGAGTGATCCAAAGTGTGAGAGAGTGAGAGAGTGAGTCACATACCTGAGTAACCCATAGCAATGGCTGTTCCATGAATCTCAGGAGGTTAGGAATTCTTTGCACTTCAGTTAAGGCCCAGATTGCTGTCTCTGTATTTTTGAAGCTCAACTGCTAATTCTCCACATCAACCCACTTCCCTCTTCAACGTCCTGATATTCCACACACGTTTGCTATTTCAACCCACATTCTCCTGGTTGGGTTGCTATGCATGTTTCTGGGTAAACATTCACAATTATAGGCTTCTCCTGTATCCCATTAGCTGCCAGGGCCATTGCCTGTCTAAACCTAGGACAGCCAGAGCCCTTGTTAAAGCACCTAAGTGCTTTCCTTACTTAGCTCTATGTACTGTGTGTAACATGCTAGGTATGTGTGAGAATTCACAATGCTTACTGGGTTTTGCATGTCATTTGGTTGGAAGGAGCATTGAAGATCATTCAAGACTACATCTTGGGACAGAGCTTGTGCCTTGGCAAGTTATAGCTGGTTCTGTATGTACTGGGATCGCTTACCTTGTCCCAAGTTCTTGTGAGAAATGTGTGAGACCCTGGTATCTGGATTTAGTGCTCTCTCTTCTAGCTATTCAAGGGTTTCTTGTATGTCCATTCCCAAATCACGTCTTAATTCCAAAACTAACATTGGCTGAATAACTGTATGTTCTGAGTTAAGTATTATTGTTTTGAGGAAGTGATAATCAAAATATGCAATAATTGATATAGGACAGAGGGCTCCAATTTAGCAGAGATGGTGAGTGTAGGGAGAGGGAAGGCTGAAGCACGGTCCAGAGGGCGCCTCCTTGCTATACTGGCATGAACCTTTGCAATGAGTTGTAAGGAGGTCTGTGGGATCCGTCAGTAGCAGAGGAGATCACAGAAGGAGCTGATAGCAGCTTCCACCTGCCAGGTCCACAAGTGTTCCACACTTGGTGATCATCACAGCTATACTGTGGACCACTTGGCCATCAGCTCTGCTTGTGTTTTAACAACAGGAATAATAATTCTTAAAAAAAAAATACTTACTTTGAAACCATGTTAGAGAGAGGACCAAAAAAGTGAATGAATGAATGAATGAATGAATACAAAGTATTAAAGTTAGATATTACTCTTGGGTATTACCAATCTCTTTCTCTGTGTGTCTCTTTCTATCTCTCTCTCTCTCTTTCTCTCTACCTCTCAGAAAAGCAAGTGAAACTCTACATCCAAAGCAACAAGAATCTGTGGTCAACCTCGGACTGTATCAAGTTTAAAACTTCAGTCCTTCAGACTGTGTTTAAGAACTTTTAATGAAAAGGCTGTTTTGGTGCTTTCTGTTTTCTGTGGGTGAAGTTCCCACCCAAGCAGCCAGGAACTGACCTCAGGAAAATGTGAGGTATTAGGGGGCAGGCAGGGAGGAAACTGGTCACAGCAGGGAGGAGAGCATGAAGGACAAACAATAATATTATTCAGCAGAACTGGGATCCCCTGTTCTGGGGAAGCCACACTGGGCAAGATAAGCAGGAGGCAGAGAAGCACAGAACAGAGCTTTTCCTCCCAGGACATCCAGAGGAGTTCCCAGGTCCCTGAACCCTGACACTGTCCAAGGTCAGCAGAATCCATTTGGCCAACCGCTGACCTGCGCACCAGTCAGCTGCTGCCAAGCCAAGAGCAAAGCCCCACCTTGGAACCCATAGGAAAAGGAGTGGTCATTTTGGAAAGTCATGTTTCCCAGCTAGAATTAAGAAGGAGCTTTATTATGTTACTATTGAGCAATTTATGGGCAATTTAAAATCCAAGCACAGTGAGGGATTAAATTAACTAAACAGAGGATGATCTATCCAGCCTTGAAATGGAAATATTGCTGCAACAATATTTTGAGAAGTAGATATTTCCATAAACCCAGTCAACATAGAATATAAATGCAGACAAATAGGGAACTCAGAAATTCTGCATGAGTGAAAACACTTAGCTTTTGCGATGCCTTAGTGTTACTGGAGTATTTAGAGTCAAAATCTGGGCTCCTGAGCACTAACAACCTAGCTTAGCCAACTGTCCTCAACATGCCAATTAAAGAAACAAGTAATAGTGAAAGACAGAGAAAAGAAATTTATCCAAAGTAGCCACTTTAGAAAGAGTAACCAATAAAGAGGTTCAGTGATTGCTAAACCCATCTCCAGGGTGCTGTCAGAGGTCCCTCTCCAGGGTGCTGTCAGAGGTCCCATCTCCAGGGTGCTGTCAGAGGTCCCATCTCCAGGGAGCTGTCATAAGGTTTGTTAGGCAAGAGGGATGCACAACTAAGTAGTCCTGATCCCACCCATCATTGACCAACCATCATCTCACCTCTAGCTTATCCTGCAAGATGCTCTGGTACGTTGTCAAAGTTATGTAGAAGGAAGATGAACTCCTCCTCTAGCTGGCACCAGAGCCCATCTTTTCCTTCCCTCAACGTGATATTCCTAGAATTAGGAATGTCCTTGGGGCCCACTGTTTCAATGGTCTGGTAGCCAATGGGAGGGGCACAAGTGTCTCTAGAATATCTTCACTTCTGCCAGCACAGTACATTAGTCCACTTGAGCTCCCATCACAAATGCCTCAGACTGAGTGTATTATAAACAACAGCAATTTATTGTTCACAGTTTGGGAAGCTGGGAAATGCATGATCAAAGTGACATCAGTTTCAGTGTTGGGGAGGGCTTGCTCTGTTTGATAGACAGAACCTTCTTGCTGCATCCTCACAGGTTAGAAAGAGCAAACTTGCTCCCTAGGCCTCTGCTATATAAAGATATTCTGCTAATACACATACATTCCCCCAATATTTTAATGAAGCAAAATATCCACAAGTTCAATACATTTTGTTTAGATGAGAAAAAAAGAAAGACAGTCAATTACACAACCAACTAGGGTGAGAGAAGATGCTTCCTACATAGGCCAAAATGAGAAATCTGAAGGAGTTAATAGTTAGGACTTTAAATTTTAGACATTCAATTTACAAACTGAAAAATGACGAATACCTACAGAAAGCATTTTTGTAAATATGTATGTTATGCGTACATGTGGTCTATGTGAGTGTGTGTGCAGGTGTGCTCACACAGGCTTGTGTGTACAGAAACCAGACAAGTATACCACTAGTATGCTCCATCATTCTCTGCTTTGGTCTCTTGAGGCAGGATCTCTCACTGAACCTAGAGCTAGGCTGGTAGCCAGTGGCCAGCAAGCTCTGATGACCCTCCTGTCTCTGCCTCTCATAGCCTTGAGGTCACAGACACAAACAAGGCGATGCCTGCCTGGCTTCTTACATAGGTGCTAGGACCTGAATTCAGGTAGGTCCTCCCATTTGCATAGCAAGGTGCTCTTGCCAACTGAGCCATCGTTCCAGCCCCAAGAAATATGCACTCTATAGATAATACAATAAGGAAAAATTCTAAATCCGTTTGATATATAATATCTTACTTCAGACTGGAGAGAACTTGAATCAGCCCAGGAAGAATTAGTGCCAGGCTCAGCAACATCTATTTGTTTTACCTCAAGAAGCATCAATATCTGAGCTACTGATTCTTAGTCTTCACAGCCCACCTGCTCTGGAAAATCCTCCTCTGCCCAAGATGGCAGTGATCTCTTTCTGAATTTCTCTAGGACTTCTATCTGTAGCATAGTATGCATGTGTGCCGCCGTCTTTAAATGCTCGCTTCTTGAACTAAAATAGGAGGTGACTGAAGACAGACAGCCTGGGGTACTGATCTTTGTATCCATGGCACCTGTAGGATAGCTGAATGCTTAATGCCACTGTGGTTCCCAGACACGCCAAAGGAAAGAAAATGGAGAGACAGATGGAAGGCAGCAAGAAAAACCAAAGGAAAGAGGAAGAAGAGGGGTTATCTGTGATTAGGGTCCTTGCCGGACCTGGAGGGGTGGTTGTAGGGTCTATACAAGGGATTCTGTAGCACAAGAGAACAATCCAGACAATGCTCTGATTCCAGGACCTTCCAAGCACAAACTTCTAACTTGCAGATCTGTAATCCCAGCACTCCAGCTACAGATGCAGACCAGCTAGAGTTGCAAAACAAGCTTTCCATTAATCATTAATTAATTAACTAATCAATTAATTGGAACCAAAATTAGACAACCTAAGGAACGCCTAGTTTTAAAAAATTGGTCAAAATCTGTTCTCAGAACGTTTCAGATGCTTGTGGGCAAGGCATGGTCCATCCTCACACCCACGGCAATCGAGAATGTTCTGTTGGGTTTCACAGGCATGAAGTTCACTCTCAACTGGGGTGCAGGTTCGTAAAGTCATTGTTTTTCCTGTGATAAATAAGATAAATAAGATAAGATAAATAAGAGTCTCTCCTCTTTGCTAACCATGTCCCTAATCCTCTCTGTGACTAAGACCATGAATTGGAAGAACTTGAAGGCCCTGAAAGAAGAGTGGCTGAGGCCCATTTCCTCCTTGCTTGGTGTGAAACTCTCCACTGCCAGTCATTAGCCACACACACACACACACACACACACACACACACACACACACACGTACACACACCACAGCTGTGTAGAAAAACTAGACTACTTTCCAGGTTTCTAGATTCAAGACAATTCTCTAGAGAAGGGTCCTTGACATGGCATGGGGATAATGGAATACATTTTCATGAATTGTTCCTGAAAAGCCCTAATTCCTGAGATACACAGTAGCACATCTTGCCCTGTGCCCAGTCCTAAGCTGTTATGCTCCTCAGTGGCTACCAGGTGGCTGCTGTCTCTCGTGCTCCCTCTCTGTGGGGTCTCTGGGTTGTGAGGAAAGAATGCACTGCTTGTTTCTTTCTGTTGATGCATGAATGCTAGCTGGCATCACCTCCTGAGTGCTTGAACTCCAGCCTGAGCCTTGCAAAAAAACACACAGACAAAAACATTGCTATTATACTCCATTCTGCCATCCAATGGGCGCATGACCATGTCCACAGACTCTGCAGAGCCAAAATCCCCAGCTCCTGGTCAGTCCTGAGCAACAGGAGGGAGGGGTGTGGGAAGGATGACATCAGAGTGTGGTCAGGAGCCAGGCCCAGCTGTAGTCACATCCTCAGTGAAGAGCTGGCAAAGTTACACTGAACTTGGTGCCTAATAAAGCTTATTTTTGTTAGATTCCAATAAATATTCAATTCATTTAAGAGGAGCAATATTAATAAGTCACATACGATTCCAAAGACACTCACCACTAAGTCAAATGATTTGAAGTACAGAATTCTCTAAGGTTTTAATATGCATGGGGATCCTCAAGGGTTCCAGGGAAGTACACAAATCACGATTCAGTAAGAATGAGTAGAGCTTGAGGCTCTGTATGTCAGCTCCTTGGACAGGTGAGTGTAGCTGGTCTGAGCCATACTTCCAAAGATTTATTATTACTATTATTGTTATTATTATGCATATCTGAGTGTATCCATGTGAGTGTGGGTGCCTGAGGAAACTCGTAACTCTGGAAAACATTTAAAGTTGTGTAGGCCTAAATAGATCTCACAACTCAAGGACTAGACAGTTTTATAGATGAAATGTTTCAAGTCTTCAAAGTCTTAAATGTTTATTAAATCTTCCAAAAGAAGAAATAAAAACCTTTCCAATTAATTAAACTAAACCATATAACACACTGATTCCAAATTTCACAAAAGAGTAATACAGTCACATTAGAAAGCTATATCTCAGTTTCACTCCTAAGTATTGATATGAAATTCGAAGTAAAATATTAGGAAATAAAAATTAAGCGGTATTTTTAAAGATCCATGAATAAAATAATCCTGTCTAGGAATTTAAATATCAAGATTATTACACTCAAAGGTCAAAGGAGAAAAACAGTTAATTACCTCAATAAATGTTCTTTTAAGCATCTGTAAAATCCAAAATCAAGAGCTAGTTATGAAGACAAGCATAGTAGAATACACCTGTAATCCCAGAACTTGGGATGTTGAGGAACGATGAGTTTGAGGACAGTTATAGGTGATATAACAAGACCATGTCTCAAAAAATAAAATAAATCCAGGAGCTGGAGGAGATGGCCCTACTCTAAAGAGTACAGGCTGCTCTTGTAGGGAACCTGAGTTCAGTTCCCAGAACCTACTTTGGACAGCTCACAACCATCTATAACTCCAGCTCCCGGGGATCTGACACCTCTGGCCTCTGTGGGTACCTGCACCCTGAACTCACATGCACACACCTACACAGAGATACACAGGCATACACATAATTTATAATAATACAAATAAATATCAAAAGATTTTTTATTTAAAAAGTAGGAATCAAATTCTGATCAGTTTCATCATTCAAATGGAAGCTAGCATCATGTGTGAAGTTAGCATCCTAAGAGTTACACAGAAGCAATGATGTCTGTTATCACCACTGTTGGGCATAATGCAGGGTGGGCCTAGCTAGGTCACCTGCCAGGAGGAATTCAGGAACGGCTCTCGTGGGCATGGCATTCTGCACAGTTAGTTGTGAAGCTAGTTTCTGCCCAGTACCTGAAAAGAACCTGGTCCACCTGGGAACAAATTACAATTGGCTGCAGTTGGGACCCCACCCCATAAGGCTATTGGCTATCCAGACCTATAAGACCTTTTGCACCTCTTTGAGCAAACGAGTTTGCAGCAGATTATCACTGCTGGCTTCCCGCTCAACTCCCGGAGTTGGTGTCTTGACTCTGCATCTACTCACCCCCTCACCCCACTGTGGAGACCATTGGTCCCCTTGGGCTGGCCCCGAGATTTGGACCCCCGACACATCACCCCTATTTAAACTTATTCAAGGTATACCAAGCAATCTAATCAGATAAAATGAATATTTTTGCAATTAATTTCTGGAATGGGGGTATGGAGGTCAGAGGACAACTTGTGAGAGTTGATTCTCTCCTACGGTGCAGATGCCAGGCTAGAACTCAGGTCATGAAACTTGGAAGCAAGCACCTTTACCCACTGAGCCACCTCACCAGTCCAGGTAACCATTAGCATTAGCATCATTAAATGTTGTTTTTATTTTGGAAAGAAGATAAAGTTTATGGAGCAGGAGAGATGGCTCAGTGGTTAAGAGCACTAGCTGCTCTTTCAGGGGACCCAGTTCAGTTCCCAGCACCCATATAGCAACTAACAACTATCTGTAACTCCAGTTCTAGGGGAATCTGACACTTTCTTTTGACCTCTGAGGGCATTATATGACATGGGTGCACTTAGACACGTGCAGGCAATGCATTCATACACATAAAATAAAATATTAAAAAAAGAAAGATGATAAAAGTTTTTTTTTCTTTTTCAGGTAGTAAGATTTTGTGTATGAAAAAAAAAAAACAAAAGATTTGCATGAAAAAAAAGTATTAAGAACACTCACATAAATCATTAAAATTGTCAGTGAAAAACTGACATTTAAAAATTGGTAGCTTGAATAATAAAAAAAAAAATAGTAAAAAAAAAAGGTGAGAGGGAACGAAAGGGGTACTCGGGTTCTTTAGAGCAGCAGAGCTGATAGAATGAATATATAATAGAAGATTTATTATATTGACTTACAAATACAGTCTAGCCGGTCCAACGACAGCTGCCTTCACACTGGAGAGGCTGAGAACCCAGTAACTGCTTGGTCCATGTGACTGAATGCTTTAGCAGTTCCAATCTCAAACTAAAGGCCTAGAGGATGCCTGGAGAGTCCCTCATCCTCAGGCCACACTGCACAGCAGAAAAACTGGGCTCTGACGTCAGTGAAGAACTGCGGTGGTGGCTGACAGGTAGACAACTTGCCGGCGCAACAAAAAGATGAGCAGACAGAAAGCTAAAGCTTTTCTTTGGGGACTTCTTTTTATCTGGGCTGCCAACAGGAAGTGCTGCCCATATGAGGGCGGGCACTTGATCAAGAAACTGATAGACTAAACTGATCAAGAAAACCCATTAAAGGTGTGCCCAGTGGTGTATCCATTAACAGAGTCCAGATTCAATCAAGTTGACAACCAAGATCATCCATCACAAAAGGCATCCAATATTGTCAAAACAATCATTACAATATAAAATAAGCTCAAAACAAAAACTAAACTTGGGCTGAAGAAATGACCCAGTGATTAAAAGTGTTTGCTGCTCTTACAGAGGACCCAGGTTCTGTTCCAAGGACAGATATCAGGTGGCTCACAATCACATGGAACTGCAGTTGCAAGGGATCTGACACCCTCTTCTAGCCTCTGTAGGCACCTGCATGCATGTGGTGCAGGTAAGCTCTTGTAAGCACACACACACACACACATACATAAGTAAAAAAATAAACAAAACAGAAGCACACACACACAATTGACAGAATCTTACCAATCTTAATACTTTTATTTGTTTGTTTTTGTTTTTGAGACAGTGTCTCACTATATAGCTTCAACTGGCCTGGAACTACTATGTAGACCAGGCTGGCCTCCAGCTCACAGAGATCCACTTGCCTCTGCCTCCCCAGTATTAGGATTAAAGGCACTCACCACCAAGAACAGCACAAATCCTAATTCAAAAAAAAAAACAAAAAAATATAGTAGTCAAAACATTAGTACCTATATACCTACATAGATCTAGACACTTAACAAGTGAGTTAGATTAGGAATCTGGAAATAAGTCTGAATATTTAAGGTCAATTGATTTTGAACAAGAGTCTCAAGATAGCTTCGGTGGGAAAGGAAAATCCTCAACAGACGAAGCTAATCAAACAGATATCCACAGGCAAAAGAATGAATTTGGACCCTGCTTCATGTCATATCAAAAACAGATCAGTGATGTAACATAAAAGCCAAACATGATTCTCAGGAGAAAGCACAGAAATAAGCCTTTACAGCTTTCCTCTAGACAGTGACATCTTATGACTTTAAAATCTTTGTGCTTGAAAGGTACCATTAAGAAAATGAAAACAGAGCCAGATGCGGTGGCACTGGGATTACTGGGATTATTCCGGGTGCCCTAGAACTCAGAGAGCTGAGGCAAGAGGCTCAAGAGCTTGAAGGTATCAGGGGTTGGAGAGATGGCTCAGCGGTAAAGGGCACTGGTTGCTCTTGTAGAGGACCCAGGTTCAATTCCCAACACCCACATGGTGGTTAACAACCATCAGTGACTCCGTTCCAGGGAGTGTGATGACCTCCTCTCACGAAATGGGTGCTGCACAACATGGCTGCACCTACTTACGTGTAGGCGACGCACTCATACACATAAAATAAAAATAATCAAATAATTCTTAAGAAGAGTTTGGAGTTAGTCTAGTCTAACAGGAGACCCTACTTCATAACAACCCAAAACAACTTCATAACGCCCCAAAAATGAAAACACAGTTCATCGAAAAGAAGATATTTGCAAATCACATGTCTTAGAAGGGATTCATATTCAGAATACATAAATAATCCCAACTCCAAAGAAATAAATCCATTTTAAAATAAGGGAAGGATTTGAATATTCTCTAAGTAAGATGCACGAATGACCAATAAACACATAGAACGACAGCCAACACCACAAGCCATTGGATGTGACTTATGTGCAAACCACTCATACCCACCACAGCTTTGAAAAATCATGTAGCAGTTCCTTTAAGTGCTGAACACAGAGTTACCACATGTCCCAGTAATCCTACCAAACTAAAAACACATATTCAACAAAACATCCCCTGGAGTGCTCATAGCAGCATCGCTTATAGTAACCCCAAAGAGAAAATAATGCAGAGAGAGAGAGGCTGCTAGCCCGGATTCGTTTGGGGTCATGAAAACACCACGGATGATATAGTTGGGTCACATGGTAGCTCTATTTTTACTTTTTTGAAGAACCTCCAAAATAATTTCCAAAATGGCTCTACCAATTTGCCCTCCCACCAGCAGTGAATAACAGCTTCTCTTTCTCCACATCCATCTGTTGTTGGATTTGTTGATGATAGCCATTTTAACTGGGGCATGGTGATATCTCAAAATAGTTTTAATTCTCATTTCTCTGATGACTGTGGATGTTGAACATTTTGAAGTAGTTTTTACCCATATGTATTTCTTTTTCTTTAGTCAATTCATTGGCCCATTCTTTGATTGGTAACTTATTTCCTTGGTATTTAATTTTTCAGTTTTTTTGTATAGTCTGGATATTAGCCCTTCATCTAATATATATAGCTGGTAAAGATTTTCTCCCATTCCGTGGAGGTATATACCCTGTTTGATAGCTTCCTTTGCTGTGAAGAAAATTTTAAATTTCACATAGCCTTATCTGTTGATAACTTGTGCTAATTTCGCTGTTTACTGATACTCTATTCAGAAAGTTTTTGCTTACTCCAATGTCCTGAAGAGTATGTAGTCCCTATATTTTCATCTAGGAGTTTCAGGTTTTAAATTAAGGTCTTTGATTCATTTCTAGTTGATTTTTTTGTGCAAAATAAAAGTTGTGAATCTCACTTCAGTCTTGGTTGGAAATCCAGTTTTGCCAAGACCATTTATTGAATAGACTTTTTTTTCCAATTTTCTGCCACTTTTGTGAAGAAGCAGGTGGGCATAGCTTTGTTGGTTATTTCTGGGCACTCCATTCTGTTCCATTGGTCTACCTGTCTGTTTTTAAGCCACTGCTACACTGTCTTTGTCACTATAGTCCTGCAGTATAATTTGAGGTTGGGTATTGTGATGCCTCCAGCCGTGCCCTCACACGATACGATTGCTTTCATTAGTCATGGTCTTTTGTGATTCCGTTAGAATTTGTGGCTTGTTTTATCTCTTTTTATGAAACATGACATTGGAATTTTGATAGATAGTGCATTAAATCTGTAGATTAGCCTGGTATAGGGGTGCATACCCTTACTCTCAACACTCAGGAGGTAGAGGCAGACAGATCTCTGAATTAGAGACCAGCCTGATCTACATAGTGAGTTTCAGGCCAGCCATAGTCACCTAGTAAGGGCTTGTCTCAAACAAATAGAGAAACAAAAACATGTAGGTTAATTTTTGATATATTACCATTTTCACAGTGTTGATTCTGCCGATCCAGGAGCACAGAAGGTCTTACCCCTGTGTAGTATCTTCTTTGACTTCATTTTCAGTGGCTTGAAATTTTTATTATAGGGGTCTTTGTCTTCTTTGGTTAGGTGTATTTCTAGGTATCTAACTTTTTGGTGTAATTTTGAATGTGATAATTTTCCTAATTTCTTTCTCTGAAAACGTATTGTTGGTATATAAAAAGGCTTTTTTTTTTTTAAATATTGACTTTGTATCCTGCAGCTTTGCTGTGTTTATTAGATCTACAAGTTTTCTAGTAGATTCCATAGGGCCTTTTAAGTATAGAGTCAAGTCACCTGCAAATAAGCGTACTTTTACCTCTTCCTTTGCATTTGTATACCGCTTATGCCTTTTTCCTGTCTAACTGCTAGTTCCTATGAATTAGTCTGGTGACGATCTCACTCCTGGATGTATACCCAGAGAAGTCTATATCTTACTCTAGAGATATTTGCACCCCATATGTTTATTGCTGTTCTATTCACTATAGCAAAGAAATGGAATCAAACTAGTTGTCCATCAACAGACGAATGGATAATGAAAATCTGGAATATTATTCAGCTCTAAAATTAAATGAAATCACAGAAGTCACAGGAAAATTGATGGACCTAGAATATATCATATTGAGTGAGGTTATTCAGTCACAGAAAGAAGTATACTATATGTCTTTCCTCATGTGCGGAGCCTAGCCTATAACATATACATGTACATTTATAAACAAATTCATGTTTAGGAATACCAGAATATTGGAAAGAAGAAAAAGGTAACTTTTAGGAAGCATAGTTTTTGTCTTTTTCCATGGTGAATATAATATATTGAATTGCATTTTTATTTGAGGAGGGACATTTTTTATTACATACTAAACAGAAAAACAAGAGGTACATGCTTTAGAATGTATTAGTGTTAAATCTAACACCAACAGTGGAAAACTCTAAAATTTGCCATACAATTACATAATTGGCAATATTCTGAGGTATTTTGTGTCAAGTTGTGTACTAGTGTGACTTTAATGCCTTACTATGATTGGGTGTATTGCTGTGCTAAAACAAACTATATTTGAAAGCTAAAACATACATTTGAAGCTGGGTTATATTATTTTTCATTACAGTATCTTACATATTGGGGGCTACAGAGATGAGCCAGAAGTTACGAGCACTGGCTGCTTTTATAGAGTACCTGGTTTCAATTCCTAGCACCCACATGGCAGCTAACAAACATCCATAACTTCAGTTGCAAGGAATCCAACCCCTCTTCAGGCCTCAGTGGGCGTTTCACAACACGGGTACACGTATATACATGCAAGCAAACACTCATACACACAAAATAAAAGTAAAATTTTAAGATTTTTTTTTAAGATTTTTTAAAATTTTAAAATTTTAAGATATCTTATGTAATTGTTTAAATGCTGCCTTTCAAGGTAAGAAGAATAAAGTTGAGTTTTTTTATTAAGATATTTCTTGGAAATATAACTATGAACATCTGAATCTTAAATGTATTCAAACCTTGGTAATTCATATTTCAGGTGATATTTCTGCTCGGTGCCTTAGCAGTGCCAGAACAGTTTAATGTTTTCTTTTTCCAAATGGTTGTAGTTACACAAATATTCATTCTTTTGTACTTAAATATTCTATATCCTAAATAAAATCTATATTCAAAAAAGGGGGTGGGATGGAGAGATGGCTCAGTGGTTAAGAGCACTGGCTGCTCTTACAGAGGTTCCAGGTTAAATTCCCAACACCTACATGGCCGTTAACAATGATCCACAACTCCAGTTCCAGGGGCTCCAACACCTCTTCTGGCCTCCATGAACATTGTATGCACGTGGTGCACTTATATACATGCAGGCAAAGTGCTCATACATAAAATACAAATAAATAAATAAATTTTGAAAAAGAAAACACTATGGAATTGGATTTGATAGCTGTGCATCTTTGTGGGTATACTCTAAACACCTGAACTGTACACTTTAAAAAGGTAAATTTTTGTGACTTGCACATTTTGTCTCCGCAAAGTTGCTACTTATAATCAAATTTACTAATGAGTGCTGGGCTGCATTCCTGTGTCTTCAAGGGCCTGAGTCACCACTCTCTGGATTGTGATTCTATCATAGGTTGGGGATTTAGAACTGAGACAATAAAACCAGGTTAATCTTATATTAGTAATTCTCATGAAAATGGGATTATTCCTGACCTACTTTAAAGCCTGTCAATCTGAAAGCCTCTCAGCTAAGGAAAACCCAGGCTCTTCAATTTTGTAGAAACAAACAGAAGCCTAGAGAAGTTGTACCAAAGGCTTAGTGAATTAAGCAATGTGATTTATTTGCCTATAGGCTCTGAGATCTTGAAAAACACATGCAAACTCAATTTTCAGTCACCCCTCTGTAAAATAGAAAGCAACAGCTGTTACTTCATGGGGTGTTGAGACTATTAAATAAGATTAAATTGGTACATAGTGCCAGGTGCATAAAAGTAATTTGATGGTTGTTGGCTGCCTTTAAAGAACTCCATAAATTATTCTACAAAAGAAAGGAAGGAACTCAGGCACACTAATGTCTGATCCTTTAATGGGAGTGAGCTGACTGCTTGACTCCCCACAGAAATGCCTCTTGGCCTGAATCACTGTTGCCTAATTGGGCAACAGTCTGTCAGCCTAGCTTCCTCCACCTTCCTTCAGCAGAGAGCAGTCTCAGAGAACCTGTCTTGCAAGATTTGAAGAGTGAATTCCTAACACCGTTTCTTCTCAGACAGACTGAGGAATTGTTCCACAGTGGAAAAGAAGAGTCTTGCCCAACCAAGATCTCAAAACCATGCCCTTTATAATCTGTGCTGGCTCCCATTCAGATGAGATTAAATTCTATGCAACTTTGAGTTGCCAGAGACTAGCAAGCCAGACAGATCAGGATATTCCAGATTTGGCAGTGTCTCCTCTCCAGTACTGTGAGAAGGAAACACCAAGAAGGAAGTGGTAAGCATGGGGATTGCCTCTTCTCATATTTCCTATAATTAAAATATGTAGCTGGGCATGGTGGCACCCATCTATAATACAGCCCTCTGGAAAACAAGGCCAGAGGACCTTGGTCTATGGCCAGCCTGGGCTACATAATAAGATTCTGTCTCAAGGGGTTAAAAAAAGGGGGGGGGGTGTGATACATGTATTCCTTCCTTAGAACAGAGGCGTCCTTATATACAGGGGCTAGAGAGATGGCTCAGCAATTACAAGAGCACATACTGCTCTTCCAGAGGACCTGAGTTGGGTTCCCAGCACCCACAACAGGTAACTCACAACCACTTACAAATTCAGCTCCAGAAGATCTTCCATCCTTCTTGAGCATCCACATCCACACGCATAGGTGCACACACACACACATACACACACATACACACACACACACACACACAATAAATAATAAAATAAATATTTCAGGGGCTAGAGAGATTGCTCAGCAGTTGAGAGTACTGGCTGCTCTTACAGAAGACCCAGGTTTGAATCCCAGCCCCCACATGACAGAAACAAACAGGGGATCTGATGCCCTCTTCTGTCCTCTGTGGACATTGCATGACACAGGTGCACTTACACACATGCTGGCAAAATACTCATACACATAAAATAAATTAAATAAATCAAAAATGTTTTAAATAAATAAATATTTAAAAAACAGATGCAAGGGGCTGGAGTGATAGCCCTGTGGTTAAGAGCACTGACTGCTCTTGCCAAGAACCTGGGTTCAATTCCCAGCACCCACATGGCAGCTAACAATCATTTGTCTTAATTCTAGTTCCAGGGTATTCAACATCCTCTTCTGACCTTTTTTTTGTTGTGTTTACAGGTAAGAACTAGAGTACTGATAATTATGTGGATACATCTCCAAAAACTCCACCTTGTAGAAAGCAAGAGAGTGGTCCAAAGGTAGAAAGAAAAAACATCCTGTAAACAGTGGGGAGGGATTCTAGAGGGAGACAGCAGATGGGGACTGCAGCCAGAGGATGTGTGGAGTGTGGACTTACCTTGTCTCCAGAGCTGAGGAATTTTCACTGTTCTGTCACAGGTTGAGGACAGCATACCCTATACAATTTTTTTTAAGTAACTGTTGAATCTATTACAAAAGGTGATAAATTGAGTGTTAGGACATGGTGGCACACACCTGTAATCTCAGTACTCAGGAGGCAGAGGCAGAATCAAGAGTGGCCATCCTCAGCTAACGGTGAGTTTGAGGCTAGCCTGAACTACAATGAGACCATGTCTCAGAAAATAAATAAATAAATAAACAACAACAAAACCCACAATTGTTAGGCCTCATGACCACCTGCATTCTTGGGCTAGTAAAACACAATGTGGTTCTGTAGCCACTAATTCTAGTTACAGAAAGGGAGAAACTCAGATAACTCTGTCCAGGGACAGGAACCTATGACTTTACCTCAGTAATTATTTAACTACATAGAGTCTCCAAAGAAGGAGATGAAATTTCTGTAGTTACTAGTACAGACAACTGAGATACAGCTCACTTTCTAGGATGAGCTGCTAGGATGGAATCACAGAAGGGACTGGCATCCCTTTAACTTTTCAGAGCAGTTTAGACTCATGGCAGAGGTGAGTAGAGCTCTCAGGGCACCCACTCCTTCTCCAAGGGCCTTTTCCCAAAGGGTTATCCACCCCACCCCACAGATCTTCCACACTACCGCGATCCTGGGACCATAGTACAGCCTTTCTTCAGGCCACATGCTGAGAACTGAACTGAGGCAGAGCCTCATGTTCTGTGTCTCCTGAGACCTGTCTATTCGTTCTCTAGACAAGGAAGGCAGAAATGTCCATTCTAATGAAGTCAAGCTTCACGGACCATGTCAGTCCCCCACTCATGAGTATAGAGCTCCACATCTTAATTACCTTGCAATTCCTGTCCCACCTGTCAACTATTTCACCCCAAACCTGCCACACTTGTGACCAGGCTTCTAGCACACGAACTTTTAAAATTTCTATTTTATGTGTTTGTTTTGCGTGTGTGTAAGTGCACCATGTGCATGCAGTGCTTATGGAGGCCAGAAGATGGTGCTGGATCTCCTGGAACTGGAATTATAGAAGGTAGCTAGCCACCATTTGGGTGCTGAGAAACAAATGTTTTGTTTGTTTGATTTGGTTTGGGGGAGAGAGGATGTTTTGTTTTGCTGAATTTTTTGAGACAGGGTCTCATTATGCAACAATGGCTGGCCTAGAACTCATTATACAGATTAGGCCCACCTTGAACTCACAGAGACCTTCCAGTCTCTGCCTCCCAGTGATGGGATTAAAGGTGTATGCCACCACACCCTACTCTAATTATTATTTGTTTTAATGTAGGGCCTCACTATGTAGCCCAGACTGACGTCAAACTCAAGATCTTCCTGATTCAGTCTCTGACTGGGACGACAGGCATGTTCTACCATGCCAACTTGATCTTTTTAACTTCCAAATGCTGGAAAACATAGTTTATATCTTAAAGGAAAAAATTATAAAGCTCTTTCTGATTTTTAATGTCTAAATAACATAACATTTGATTAGTGTCCTGTTTTCCAAATTTTTCTTTAAAAAAACACTAATTGGGAGTCTGCATGATAGGATAAGGTAGAAGAGTGATCAGGAAGATTCCAGACAACCACCTCAAACCGCCACACACACTTGAACACACAGGTATATGCACGCACACACACACACACACACACACACGTGCCCAAACACATGCACACCATGTACACATTAAAAAAGAAAAGAAAAGAAAAAACACTATCAAAACCTCCCTGCAGGGCTGGAGAAATGGCTCAGTGGTTAGTTGCTCAGTGGCAACTAACAATCATCTGTATCTCCAGTTCCAGAGGATCTGACGCCCTCTTCTGTCCTCTGTGAGCACTGCATAACATGGATGCACTTACATTCATGCAGGCAATACACACATACACATAAAATAAAAATAATAAAATGTTTTCAGGTTTTTATTATTTTTATTTTTTAGTTGGTGTGCATGCGTGTATTGACTGCATGCGTGTTAGTGCACCCATGTCATGCAGTGCCCGTGGACATCAGAAGAGGGAGTCAGATCCCCTGAAACTGGAGTCATGGATGGTTGTAAGCATCCATGTGGGTGCTGGGATTAGAACCCAGATCTTCTGCAAGAACAGCTGGTGCTCTTAACAGCTGAGTCATCTCTCCAACTCCCAGTAAAACATTTTTTTAAAAACCTTCCAAAGTGCAAAAAGTAAAAGGGGATTTTCTTAATCTGAGAAAGGTATAAACACCCCACAGAAAACATTAACTTTATGCCAAAAACAATGAGTGCTTTCTCCCTAGTTTGGAAAACAACATAATGAGACCCACTACCATCTCTAGTCAGTATCATACTGAATATTCTCTGTAGAAGAAAGAGTTGTCTATCCTAGGTTGTCTACATGACACAAAAAGCATAAAACAAAGAAAACAAAACTATGTTAAAAACAATAACCCATCTTGGTCCATTTATGCTGCACTCTCATGAGATTGTTTATAGTCTGAGTTTCCCATCACATTTTAGAGATTACATAATGCTCGTCTTAACACAAATTACTTCATCTGTAATGAGGTCATGAATCCGCCTACATTCTGGTTTGTGCTAACAGAATATGGCATCAAGATAGAATCAGACATATTTTTAAGGATCCTTGGTGTCTTTCAATGGAAAATATCATTACTATAGTATTTAACATTAAAGTATGCCACATTCACTTGCTCCTGAGTAAAATCGGTTTTTCATATTAAAGAATGATTTCATATTGAAATTTCCATGTAGTTATGGCAAGCCAGAATGCTTACTAAATTCCTTCATGTCTTCTAAACTGAATATCCTGTGATGATTCTTTTCCTGACAAAACTAACATAATTATTTACTTTTCTCCACACTTTGAATTAAAAAAAAAAAAAAAAAAACCCAAACACTTCCATATTGTGACTGGACTCACTGCCCAAAAGTCAATCTTCACAAATGGGCATGGTGGCACTTACCTACAAACCCAGCACTTGAGAGGCTGAGACAGGAGAAAGCAAAGGAGTTCAAGGCCAACCTCAGCTACAAAGTAAGTTTCATTCAGGTCAGCCTCAGAAACCTAGTAAGACCCTGTTTTTTTTTTTTTTTTTTTAAAAAAAGTCAATCCCCAGGAGGCAAGAGTTGGTATAGAGTGGGAGCCTGTTATCCTCAGGGACTCAGAGGTGGAAGGGATTTTGTAGGAAGGAAAGGGATGCCTCGCCCACCCACCCATCATGTCACAGTCCACTTTGACCTATGGTAGTTACAAACATTGCTTCTTTGCAAGTTAAACCTTCTGGGAGTTTGCATGTTTTGCCTTAGCTGATGTTCATAACTACAGAACAAAAAAGGGTAATTTATCTTCTGATGTTATCTGAAGGTAACCAGATGTTCTAGGTTCTGACTAAGGGAAGATTATAGAATAATTAACATTGTAATCATGTAGGTGTGGATTTTGTTTTTAGAATTTAGACTCCCAGACTAAGGAAGAGGAAAGCAATTCTGCCAAGAATAACTCACAAAAGGATGATCACCGCGTCATTATCAATTCTGAATATATGGGAAAACTCATTTGTAATTCCTCCATGGCTTCAGAAGTCAGCTGTTTTTAACTTGGAGAAGGATCTCTCTTCCAAGATAATGGGAGAATTGTTTCCAAATCATGGTTTATCTGTCATCATTTTCTGATGAATATATAATGATTTAATATGTTTTAAAAATTATCTTTTGGACAAAGGTGGTGGCCTTTAATGCTTTTAATCCCAGCACTCAGAAGATAGAAGCAGGCAGATCTCTGTACGTGTGAGGCCAGTCTGGTCTACAAAGGGAGCTCCAGGTCGGCCAAGGAGTCCCTGATAAAAGTCCCTAATAAAAGAAAGGGGCTGAAGAGATGTCTCAACAGTTAAGAGCACTTGCCAGTCTTGTAGAGGACCCAGGTTTGGTTCCCAGCACCTACATAGCAGCTCATAACTGCCTTTTAACTCTAGTTCCAGGGTATCCAACACCTTCTTCTGGCCTTCTTGGGCATGCATATGGCTGCACTTATATACCTTTGGGCAAAACACTCATATACATAGAATAAAAATAAATAAAATAAAAAAGGAAGGGAGGGCCGGGGAGTCATCTCCCCCAGGCACGATGGTATATACCTGCAATTACAGCACTTAGGAGCCAGAGGGAGGAGAACCACAAATCTAAGATCAGCCTAGGCATCATATTGAGTTCCAGGCCAAGACTTGACCCTAGGAATACAAAATACAAATACAAAAATCTTAAATTTATTTAATAAAAAAATTTATTAAAAAGTAATTTTGGTAAAAAGTGCAGTGTCATTCAAAAGGAAGCATATTTCTAAATCAAGGGCTGGCTCACACTTCCTGCTCTCTCAAAGAATCTAGGTTTTGCCCATAGAAAATATAAAGACCCTGACTTACTCTGTGAAGGCAAGAAAAATAATTGTTGATTTTAAAAGTTTCAGCCATGTAATTTCTACAATTTCATTCACAGACATTCTGGCTGAAAATCAACAAGCCTATGAACTTCAGTTTTCCTCACTGTCTGTGACCTTCCTTCCACAGCGTTCTAGTACAGCCTGGGGTATCAGGTGTGACACAGACGGAAGGGAAACAGCCCAGGAACCTGCCTGAGGGGCGGCTTGCGGCAGTGTGCTATTCTGAGTGGTCTATGGCCCCACTAGGAGAAGGACTCCTCTCCCCTTTCTCTAACACAGCACAGTGCTCTAAGTTGGGAGCCTGTCGCTTCTTTTAACTCTAGTCTTCAGCATTTCTGGATTTTGCCTGGTCTCCCGCCAGCTGTGGCTTCGGCCTTTCCTTCCCTGTCCAGGCTTCTCACCACTCCCTGCAGCCAGGTTGTCAATGTTTGATTTCAGGTTTGTGAGGATTAACGAGCATTCTAGGTGTCTCTTCTCCACGGTCTTCTCTTCCCTTATTTCATTGGCTTTTGTGGAACTTTTTATATCCATAGTCAATCGATGACTCCAACTCAATTATGATTTCACAACTGAGACTAAATATATATTTATTTTCTAGTAAATCAATATATCTATTGTTATGAGATCTGATATGTGATCTGCCATTAAAATGTGTCACCCTTGTTGGGAAGATGACTCAGTGGGTAAAATGCTTGCTGTGAAACCATGAGAATCTGGGCTCTGATCCCCCAGTGCTCAGGTAAAGCCAGGCACAGTGGTTGACATCTGGTGTGACGCACACCTAGGGAATCACTGGCCAGCCAGTCTAGTCAAAACACTGAGCTCCAGGTTCAGTGAGAGTCCCATCTCAAAAAATAAGGTTGATCGGCAGGAGAGATGGCTCAGCAGTTAGGAGCACTGGCTGCTTTCCCTGAGGACCCAGGTTTGGTTCCCAGAAGCAACATAGAAGCTAACAACCATCTGTAACTCCAGTTCAGGGGATCAAATGTCCTCTTCCGGCTTCTGCAGGCATCGCACAAGCTGGGTACCCTCCGGCCTCTAGGGAGCAGCGGGCGGGGCCTGTTTGCACTGAACCAGCTGCTGCTCTGTCACCATCACTTGGAGGGAAGACAAAACGTGCTTTAAATCCCTGGGAAAAGAAAAGGCCACATTACAGTGAAACTGTAGAACTAATCTAGGAATTCAAAGAAGAGCAGCTAGTTGCTGTCTGGAGGAGTTAAGGAGATTTCTTGTCGACTTGAAGGAGGTGGGACAGGAAGCCTGGGCTTTCTTGGCTTGGAGCAGGCAGAAGTAGCTTGGCAGGAAGGAAGAACTGGTGGACGTACAAGGGACCACAGGAGGGTAAAGCTGGCTAGGTAGAGCAAAACTTAGATCAAACTGGGAAGCTTGAACTTGGTCTAATAAACAGTCAAAGGTCATTTTCGATTTGTATGCAAACAGTTTAGGAATGATATTGAAACAGGAGTCTGGCAACCCCAGGGAAGGAGTTTCAGAAAATAATGTAGTGGCCTAGTTTTAAAAACAGAAGATGCAAGGCTGGAAAGATGACTCTGAAGTTAAGGACTAGCTGCTCTGGCAGAGAACCCAGGTTCAGTTCCCAGCACCCACATGGCTAACGACCATCACCAACTCCAGTTTCAGGGAGTCTGATGTTCTCTTCTGGCCTCTGTAGGCATTACATGACAGGGGTGCACTTACATACATACAGGAAAAACATTCATACACATAACATAAAAATTAAAAAATAAAAACAGAGGTTGCCAGGGAGATGGTTCAGCCGGTAAAGTTCTTGCCAAGCAAGCATGAGGACCTGAGTTCAAATCTCAGCACCCACATTTAAAAAAAAAAATAATAAATGAATTTTAAAAAGCTGTGCAAAGGTATCTATAATCCAAGTGAGGGGGAATGGAGACAGGAGGGTCCCTGGGACTTCCTGACCAGGCATTCTTGCCAAATCAGCAAGCTCCAGGTACACATTGAAAGGCCCTGTCTTAAAAATAACATGAGGGGCTGGAGAGACGGAGAGCACTGGCTGCTCTTGCAGAGAATCTTGGTTTGGTTCCCAGCACCCACATGGCTAACAACCATCTGTAACTCCAGTTCTAGGTTATCCACTGCCTCCTTCTGACTCCACGGGCATTGCAAGACAGAAGTTCACTTACACACATGCAGGCAAAGCACTCATACGCATAAAATAAAAATAAATAAACCAAAAAGATTTTTTTTAATAACATGGGTGCCTGGAACACACCTTTAATCCCAAAATTCAGGAGGTAGAGGTAGGCAGATCTCTGTGAGTTTGAGGTCAGCATGATCTACATAGTGAGTTCCAAGAAGCAAGAGCTACATACATCTCAAAAACTAATAAAAATTAATAAATAAGGATGGAGTTGGAGAAGTGGATCATCAGTTAAGAGCACTCCCTTCTTTTCCTGAGGACCCAAGGTCAAGTTCAGTTTCCAGCACCCAAGGTCGTTCACAACTGCCAGTGACTACACCTCCAAGGGATTCAACACCCTCTTCTGGCTTCCTTAGACACCTGTATGCATGTGGCCTATACTCAGAGACACATATAAATAAAAGTAAATTTTAAAACATGAACAGAGATTAAGGAAGACACTCAACCTCTGGCTTGAGAGAGAGAGAGAGAAAGAGAAAGAGAGAAATCTGTGATGTTATGTTGATATAAGTTCACGTAATGTGCCTCAGGCAGGCTTGGAGCAGTGAGAATATCTTGCCTTTATGATATTCTTGGTGAAACTCTCCAGCTTCAGTCTAATCACAAGAAAACTCAGACAAATCCAAATGAGGAAAAGTATACAAACGTACTTTAAAATGCCAGGTCTCAGTGGGTAAAAGCACTCACCACCAAGCCTGATGACCTGAGTTCCATCCCTGGGGCCCACATGGTAGAAAGAGAAAACAGACTCCTACAAGTATGTCTACACACACATAATAAATAAATAAATATAATTTTATTAAAAATGTAAAGTGAAGACAATAGAAGACAAAGAGACTGAAGAAGCATTACAGATGAGAGGAGGCTAAAACTGTGTGAAACTCACAGAGCTCAGTGACTAGAATTGATCCTGGAACGGAAATTAGTGGAATGACTAGTGAAACTCAAATACAAATTAGAAGTACCGCTTTGCGTGCATGTTAGTTTTTAAGTTCGACAGTTACATAAGCTGAGGGCCGGAGGGACGACTTAGTCAGATTCTCGATGTATGAGGAACTGAATTGGGTCCTCAGTGCCTACATAAAATCTAGGTGTGACACCAACCTCAAAACACCACACGCACGCACATACACACACACTTTATATAAACTGTCAACAGAGAAGACGAGAGGGGAACTCTACTCCTTTGCAACTCTTCTGTAAGTTTAAATGAGGGTTTTTTTTTTTTCTTTTAAAAAGTAATGCAAATAATGTTAGAGAGCAAATACCTATTTAGCTGGGATAGACTATAAATTCTCTAGTTTATCTGTTGAAAGACCCACATTTCCAGTTTCACTGGTCAATCACCTGATCCCAGGACCACCCTTAGGAAGGTGGGTTCTACTTAAGCTATACTAAATAGGTGGGCGGAATACAGGGCGTGTTAATGAGGCAGTGAACTTTTCCTGCCTGGAATCTGCCTCCCGGGGCAGTTCTTCTGGACCCAGCCACAAACATGTAGCTCTCCGTAAGTCTGCCCGCTTTTCTGAATTCTTCAGAAAAGCATAATCTTTCCTTCTCTTCTTCACATCCTTCAGCTAAACATGCTTTCTTTAAGGCTTTGGGCTGCCCTAGCATCTTGCATTTCTCTACTTTTTCTCTAAAACTCCTTCTCCCAGCCATGTGGCTGCCAGTCCGCCACGTGTCTGATCCCATGCAGGCTCTAAACCTGCATGACTTTTTGGCTTCTCTTCTTCTCCCTGTATTCTCTTCCTCTAGGCAGCTGCTGAGATCCCCAGCTTGCCTGTCTTGAGGATTTTTCTTCAAATTCCAATAAAATTGTCTTAAAGCTTCCGATTGGGTCCATTCTTAAATTCTTTTATGAATGAGACTAAGAACCCTCTAGGGAATGCTCTCATTTCACCCCGTTTCAATAAGACAAAAGAAACAACAAAAATTCAGTGTCTAGCAACACTGAAGGTGGGAGGTGGAATAAAACCTTACAAGGTTGACCCTCAGAGAGTGTTTCAGAAACAAGGGTTTTATGTGATCCCAGGCTTTTCTAATCCATGTGCTTCCTACACAATTCTTTGAGCCTTAAACTCTACGTCTTCAAAACATGGTTGCTGGAGGATGTCATTTAAAAAAAAAAAGGTATCAGGAAAACTGGATATTCATATGTAAAACAATAAATTTGGACATTGCTTTGTGCTGTATTAAAAGTTAACTTAAAACATGAGCTGAGGGCTGGAGAGATAGTTCAGCAGTTAAGAGCACTGGCTGCTCTTATCTGACCTCTGTGGGTATTGTATGACATGGGTGCACTTACATACATAAAAACAATACACTCATATGCAAAAAAAAAAAAAAAACCCAAAAATTTTAAAAAGAATTAGAGATAGAAATAGCCTCATGAATAAAAATTTAAATTAAAAAAATGGGGACTAGAGAGATGGCTCAGCAGTTAAGAGAGCACTGGCTGCTCTGGCAGAGGACCCGGGTTCAATTCCCAGCACCCACATGATAGCTAACAACCCATCTGAACTCCAGTTCCAGGGAATCCAACACCATCTTCTGGCCTCCATAGGCATTATATACACAGGGTGCATTTACATACCTGCAGGCAAGATACTCTCACACATAAAATAAACCAATCAAAACAATCTTTAAGACTTTTTTAAAAATTAGCTTAAAATGGATTGCAGATCTAAATGTAAAATCTTAATTACACTAATTATTATTCTTATTAATTAAATAAAACTTTCAGAAGGAAACATCAGAGGATGGACTCCAGCCGTCATATTTGGCAATGATTTCCTTGTGAAAGATTTATTTACTTAATTTTATATGTGTGCCTGAGCATATGCATATGCATGCAAGTGCCTGCAGAGGCCAGATGAGGGTGTCAGATCTCCTGAAAGTGGAGTTACAGTCAGAGAAACTTCCCAAACTGGGCTCCTCTGGAAGAACAGCAAGTGCTTTTAACTGCTGAGCTGCCTCTCCAGGTCCTTGGATATGACATCAAAAGCACAATCAGTAAAAAGAAAAACAGAAATAAATCATACTACATTAAAACTAAAGCTCTTGGGATGGGGATGTGGCTCTGTGGTAAGGCACATGACGAACATACACATTCGTAAGACTCTGGGTTTAATTACCTCACTAGCAACAACAATGAAAAAAAAAACACAAGTGTTTATGCATCAAAGCACCTTATCAGCAGGGAAAAGCAAGCCATTTGCAGCATCCACAATGCAGCTGTGCAAAGGCAACGGCAGGAACATGCCGGAGGCCATGTGTGAGAAGTCAAGATTCTTGAAGTTTCTTGTTAATGGTGACGAGACTAAGCAAACGGGCAGCGTGGGGGGCAGATGCCTACACAGAAAACTCCCCCAGAGTTCCTGCAGCACCTGTCTGCACATAACACAGAAAACTCCCCCAGAGTTCCCGCAGCATCTGTCTGCACATAACACAGAAAACTACCCCCGAGTTCCTGCAGCACCTCTCTGCACATAACACAGAAAACTACCCCAGAGTTCCCGCAGCACTTGCCTGCACATAACACCAGTGCTGACTAGCTTGAACAAGGGCATGTTCTCACAGGGTGGTTTAGTGCCTTAAGGAAGGTCTGGTGGCAACAAATCAGACTTGTCTTTATAGTGCTTTGTTTCACCCTGCTTACCACAGGGACAGGAGCACTATATGTTAGACTGCTGAAGCAGTGACATCACTAGCTCAGCACCTCAAGGAATATCGGACTTAGTGTACATGCAGGAAGCAGGCTCTCTTCTGGATAACACTGTTTTGTCCAATCCCAGTGCTCCTGAGAGGGAGTCGGTAGTCCTCCAGATAGTCCTTATAGAGATGCTCTCATCTCTCTCGGTCTGCTTCCATTGTCCCCTTGAAATGGCAAGAGACTTAGGAGAAAAGCGGATATTTCAGGATCATGCCAATGCTCTGTTGTCCTGCAGGATCATTCTCCTTTGGATGTACAAGAATATTTTCAAATGATATATCTGCATATACATAATTCATACAGGGCTTGAGATGCAGTTCAATTGGTAGAGTGATTGCCAAGCATACAGGAAGCCTGGGTTCAATCCCCAACACTGCATAAACAGGTCATGTGGAACATACTATAATCCCAGCACTAAGGAAATGGAGACAAAAGGATCAGAAGCTCAAGGTCATCCTGGGCTACATAATGAATTTGAGGCCAGCTTAGGCTACATGAAACCCTGTCAAAGTGGAATGGGGAAGAGAGAGAGATAGAGGGAAGGAAAGAAAAGATAAGAAAGGGAGAGGAGGGGAAGAGAGGGCTGGGGAGGGTGGGGGAGGAGAGGGGAGGGAAGACTCACAAGAAGGCCCAGAGGGTAAAGGTGTTTGACAACATGATGACCCAGTTCTGTCCAACTGGACTTACATAGTCTACATGTTGGAAAGGGAGAACCAAGCCCCAAATGTTGTCTTCTGACCTCCACAAGCATGTCATGACACACACTCTAAATTAAATTTTAAAAATAATGTGATTTTAAAGGTATAAAGAAATGACTACAAGACACTGTGCTTGGTGGTGCACACCTTTAATCCCAGCACTTGGGAGGCAGAGGTAGGTAGATCTCTCTGAGCTCATGGCCAGCCTAGTATACATAGTAAGTCCCATGACAGCCAGGGATACAAAGTGAGACTCTGTCTCAAACACAACAAAACAAAAAAAGGAAGAAAAGAAATGTCTACAAAAAAACATGTAAATGATCAATAACCTCATAAAAAGATGTTCAGTGTTTCTAATCAATAGGGAAATGCAAATAAACACTACAATGGGAGCCCATTTCACACTCTTTAAAGTGGCAATCATTTAGAGCAAACAGCAAAGAGCTGGAGAGATGGCTCAGTGGCTGGAAGCACTGGCTGCCCTTGCAGAGGATCTGGGTTCGGTTTCTAGCACCCACATAGAAACTAACAACCACTAGTAACTCCAGTTCCATGAGATCCAGTGCCCTCCTTTGGCTTCTGTGGGCATTGCACAACCCTGGTGCACTTACGTACATGTAGGCAAAGCACTCATACACATAAAATAAAAATCAATTAACAGAAAAGAAGCCTTGTGCACAGAATCCGTATATTGCAGGTGACAATGCAAAATGGCACTGCCATTAGGAAGAAGGTGTGGTTATTCTTCAAAAAATTAACATGGAGCTATCAAATGATCCACCAATTTCACTACTGAGCATACAGCAAAAGAAGCAAAATCAAGGACTTTAATAGTTCTTTGTACACCCATGCTCAAGCAGCATTATTCATAAGAGACAAAAGCAGAAACAGAGCATATGCACTTAGAATGAAACAGTGTTCAGATTTTGAAAGGAAGGGAGTTCTGACATACTGGATCTTGAAGATATGAGGTCAACTGAAATAAGCCAGTCAGGAAAGGATAGATATGAAGTACCTATAATGATCAAATTCATAAAAATAGAAAACACAATGTTGGTTGCTAGGGCTAGGAAAGAAAGAAATGGAGAGTCATTGCTTTTGTTTTATGGGCTTTGGGGGGAGGTAGTTTTTTCTTTAGGGGCTTTATATCTTTTGTTTTGTTGTCATCATTGTTGTTTTTGAGGGCTTGACTAAGGCGGCCCAGGAACTCACTATGTGGCTCAGACTGGCCTCAAACTTTATTTTCCTGTCTGGACCACTGAGAGTCACTGTTCAAAGGACGTTATCTTGGAAAAATAAGAAAGGTTCTGGAAATTAATGGTTGTGAATATATTTAGTACTACTAAACTGCATGGTCAAAATGATAGTTGATGTATGTCATGTAATTTATATGATGTATATTTTGCTGCAATTGAAAAACTTGGTTGGGACGTGAGTCAGGGTCTTGCTATGTAGTCCAGGCTATCGGTGCACCGTCGGCTCTCCTGCCTCAGCTGCCTCCGTGCTGGTATTGGAGATATGTGGAGATATGACCCAACGTGAAGTGTGTGTGTGTGTGTGTGTGTGTGTGTGTGTGTGTGTGTGTAAAGTAAGACTGGCCTAATGCATCCGGAAGATGTGTGAGGATTAAATGCATCTTCTACATAGTGCAGGACATACCCGGTGGGGGGTCCAAACTAATTCTCTTTCCTCTCCCTTCCTAAAACGCGCGCGCGTACACACACACACACACACACACACACACACAGACACACACACACAGACACACACGAAACATCTTCATTATATTTCAATCATTAAACAGGAAAATTCCACAACGGTTTAATGTGGATGAGGATTGTTGCTAAACGTTCTGCGTTTAAACACATACGCATGCACCCCACACTAAAAAGAACAGAAAGAAGACGACCAAGATGCGGCTGGAGCGCCCCCACGTAGCAGTCAGAGGTTTCTCCCTCAAGGATCCCGGTTAGCTTTCCAGCTGCCCAGGCGCCCGCCGCGGTTTTCTGTTTGTAAGTAAATCAAAGGCCGTATCCCACAGGTTTTTTGGCTTCTGAGATTCCAAGTCGGATCTTCCTGGAACCTAGCGTCAGGTCTCGCCCTGTGCTCCCGGGGGCACCGCGGCGAACGGCGAAGCGCTCTGGACTCCCCTCCCCTTGCTGGCCTTCCTTCCCACCTCGGCTCCTTGCCCCTTTCCTGTGCGGAGATGGCGTAACCACAGAACTGCAAGAGCCATACGGTCTTCTAGAGGAATCGTGCCCGGAGGTGCTGACCTGCCAGGCGGCCCCTCCCGCGGCTACCCAGGGACTGCGTGCGCCCAGGCTCCGCTCCGCGCCCGCTCCGCACCCGAACAGCCTCCACACTGTTCCCACAGGCAGCGCGTGCCAGGCCAGCCGCGCCGAGAGCCCCTGGGTGCCAGGGTCGCATCAGGTGACTGGGGGGAGTGCGTGGGGCTGGGGGAGGGCCCACCGGGCCAGCCCCGCCCCACCCCGCCCCGCCCCGCCCCGCCCCGCCCCGCAGCCCCACGGCTCCTGCGCCTCGGGATTTGCAGCCACCCCAGGCTCCGCGCGCCCACCGCAGCATGGGTCCCCAGGCGGCGCCCGCACCCGGGTGGCTGCTACTCCTGCTCAGAGCGCTGCTGCTGCTGCTGCTACTGTCCACAGCTGACGCCTGGGAGCTCACGATCCTGCACACCAACGACGTGCACAGCCGCCTGGAGCAGACCAGCGAGCACTCCACCAAGTGCTTCAACGCCAGCCTCTGCGTGGGCGGCGTGGCGCGGCTCTTCACCAAGGTGCAGCAGATCCGCCGCGAGGAGCCCAACGTACTGCTGCTGGACGCCGGCGACCAGTACCAGGGCACCATCTGGTTCACCGTGTACAAAGGCCTGGAAGTGGCACACTTCATGAACATCCTGCGCTACGATGCTATGGTAAGGCAAGGGCTCCTGGGATGGGGCCTCCAGACCTAGAGAGAGAAGCCGTCTGTAGCCTGGCGCCGCGAGCCAGGTAGGCTCTGGCCAGTGTGCCGAGTGGTCGCAGACGGGCGCCGCTGGAATAATCATCTTGTCTTAAACCGATGCTACTGGGCTTCCCACAGTATGCTTCTCGCTCGGCCTACGTGGAACTTCAGCTGGGGTGTGTAGGAGAACTGAAAGTTCTCGAGGGCGAGAGACAACTGAACTAGGTCTCCCTTGCAGCTCTCATTTGCAGGTCATTTGGCACCTATTTTGCTGAAAGGGAAACTGAGGGTCAAAGAGTTAGAGGAAGAGGGGCTGGAGAGATACCTCAGCTGATAAGAGCGCTCCTTCCTCTTGCAGAGGACCCTGATCTGATTCCTAGCGCCCACGTGGTGGCTAACTCACAGAAGATCTGACAGCTTCTTCTGACTTCCGCAGGCACTGCATGACACAGGTGCACTTGCATACATGCAGGCAACACACTCATACATATAAAAAATAAAAATAATAAAATTTTTAAAAAGAAAGAATTGCAGTGAGTTATCCGGGTCGCCAGCCCCTAAAGAGGAAAGCAGTCAGATCCGGTTTACCTTGAAGCCTGAACAAAATTAACACATAGCCTTGGACAGATGTCCAGTGTGGCTAATTTTCTGTGACCTTGAGCAAGTCATTGATTCTGCCTCAGTGTTATCCTCTATAAAATGGGAATAATAATAATTACCTCAAAGCGTTGTCGGAGCTGGAAAGAAAGCCCAGTAGCCAAGAGCACTTGTTATTCTTGCAGAGCACTGGAATATGATTCCTAGTACCCACCTTGAGTAGCTCATAACCCCCTACAACTCCAGCTCCAGAGGATCTCACGATCTATTCTGGCTTCTGCAGGCACTCATTTGTATATGTGCACACAAACAAGGACACACACACACACACACACAAATGAAAGTAAAATAGATCTTTAAAAAAGCATTGTGAGCGTATAATATGATCTCTGTAACTGTTAGTTATTGCCAGACACTGCAGTATAAGCTCAAAGGAAGAGAAATGTGTCTGAGAGAAGCAGAAAGTTCGGTGAGACTGGTTTAATGGCAGAGGCTCTGGAAGAGCCTAACTTAAGAGAGAAAGGGCTGAAGTTGTAGCTCAGTGGGTAGAGTGCCTGCCTTGTATGCACTAAACCGTGGATGTGATCTCCAGCCCCATGTAAACCGGGGACCCAGTGCAAGCTTGGAATCCCAGTGGTTGATGGAGGCAGGAGGATCAGGAGTTCAAGGTCATCCTTGGCTACATAAGGCCTTCAAGCCTGGGCACTATGAGACCCTATCTCAAAAGAAAAAAAAGTTGAGAGAGAGACAGAGACAGACAGAGAGAGAGATTCAAATGTTAAAAGTAGCTTAGTCTACACTCCACCAATACGCTATTGGAGACAGTGCCTTGTTTATTGGATTAAATGCTAGAGTAGGGGAAAGAGGGTCAAATACTGTTAATAAATACTAACTACTATTAATAAATGTAACAGATGTATATAAATCAAACCACCACCAACCAGATTGTAGAAAAAGTGGAACAGAAAAACATAAGAGCTTTGGAGGGGAAAAGACAGAGCAAGGTTCCAGGAATCTGTGAAACCAGAGGGAAGGAAAAAGAAGGCGAGGTCAGTGCTAGGAGGCCAGAGGAGGCTGACAGCGCGATTTGTACAAGAACAGCTCAGAGGTCAGGGAAAGGAAGAGAGTTCCCTTCCGTCAGAACATTGGTTTAGGGATTCTCAAAGCAGCAGTTCTAACAGGTCCTCACTCCTCCAGAGTTGATGGAGGGAAGCAGAGCTCAACAGCATCTGGCAGAAGAGCCACTGTTCTCAAGAATGCTGCGGTCTCTTGGCCTTCTTTCTCCACAGCTAGACCTGCTTGAAGTTTTGAAAGCAGGAAAGGCAATACAAATATTTATGTAATTGAATTGTTAGCTAGCTTGAGCCCTCACTTCCTCCTAGAAGGGTAGGATAAACCTTGTCTGAATTCGTTTTGATTTCATGTATAAACCACAATGTGTTTTGCAGCATTTTGTTTTTGTAAGACCCCTTTCTTCTTATTTGTGTAAACCCGTATATATAGAAAGAGAGAGTTTTCTTTAATAAAAATATGTCCGTTAAGGCAAAAGGAGCTACGGTGTAGATGGATGGGGCTGTGAGCTATAGCAGGTCTCCTCCGTGAATATTTAGAATACTTCCTGTTGGGTGAGGTGGAATTGCTTTTTTACAAATTTTGCTTGAAGTAACTAGACTAGAGCCTGAGGAATAGTAAGCTACACCCTCTGGAAGTCAAGGGGAAGGAGAAGGAATGACAAGGTCTGTGGCTATGCTTTCGGTAGCACCTCGTCAGTACTTATTCCTGGGGTGAATCTTTGGTGAGTTTAGCTAACGATTTGACCTGCATGAAACTCTTACAGCACTAAACCCTAGTGCTACAGCTCCAAGGTCTTTCTGTCTTACAGAGCATTTTCAGTGTCATTTTGCTTATGTTATACTAAGCCTCAGGGGAATTTATTGCTGTTCTGTGTCCTTATCACAACCACGCGCTGGGTACTGTAATGAGCAGCTATCTGAACAGCTGTACAGGGCCATCTCCAGTTTGCTGCAGACAAATGGATCTTGGCTTAGAGGAACAGCGTCTAGATCCGTTAGTAGCTTAGCCTTGAGAATTAGAGTAGCAGCTGAGGAGGTGGGTGGTACTTTCTAGACCTGCCACACCTCCTAACCTCCCATAGGAGGACCCGGGTGAGTTTGAAGATGCCTTGGGTCCTGCTGGGGAGGGTAGCAGAAGCCGCCAGGTGGTATGCCTATCCCACTGGAAAGACTGGCGTCCCCGAGGGCATGAGGAGGAGATGACCTCTGGAAAGTAGGAGAAAGGAGGACAGGAAAAGATGACAAGTGGTCAGTTGCTTAGGGTTCGCTTCTCTTCTTTTTGGCCTGGTTATTCCTGAGTCTCGTGTTCCTAACTGTGAACAGCACATGGCATACTGAGAAAATCCCTAGTTCTGCAAAGTGAGTGTTCGCTGCAGGTTAGTTTCTTATACCCTGGGAGGAGCCTGTGGGTGAGAAAGGGAACATTTCATTTTGGTACCTGTCAGCATATGTGATTCTCAAAATCTAGCACAGACCAGCCTCCCTTCCACTATCTTTCCTAGGACCTATTGTTTAAACTACCTTTTCTTTTCTTTCTTTTGAAGACCAGGTGTCACATAGCCCAGACTGGCCTCAGACTTGCTATGTGGTAGAGGATGACCCTGAGTTTCTGACTGGCCTGTCTCTACCTCCCACATGCTAGGTTTACAGATGTATGCAACCACACCGTTTGTGCGGTACTGGGAATCTGACTCAGAGCTTAAAACTCTTCTTTACTTTTTAAATCATCACAAACAGGACTTTTTATTTGTCACCATTAGACAAGTACCTGACGAGAGGCAGCGAGAAGGGAGCCAAGAAGGCCATTGATCCATTTGCTAAGGATTGGTATGATGTGAAAGCTCCAGCTATGTTGAACATTAGAAATGCTGGAAAAACACTAGTGCCAAGGACTCAGTCGTAGCTGATGGCCTCAAAGGTCATGTGTTTGAAGTGAGCCTTGCTGATCTGTTCTTTTCTTTTTCTTTTATGTAGCTCTGGCTAGCCTGAAATTCTTTATGAAGACCAGGCTGACCTCGAACTCACATTGATTTGACTGAATGGTGTGCACCTCCGAGCCCAGCCCCCTTAAACTATTCTTAATAGCGTATGAATGAAACTCCCTTAAGCACAAAACCAAAGGAACCAACTAGTGGAGGTGCAGTCTCACCGTCAGGACAGGCTGTCAGGAGCATAGCCTCCAGATTCAGATAGCCCACCGGCTATCTGAACTTCTCAAAAGCCTGAGCCAGCAGCCAGGCCTTTGCTCACGCCCTGAACTCTCTCTGAGAGCAGCCGGGTAGAACGGCCCTTCCCTCACCACTCCCTCTCCTGCCGAGACTACAATCCTAAAGTGTTCCGCGTGCACGGCTTTGTGTCTTTGCGTGCTTATAGCACCTTTATGGGCTTGCGTTGTTCAGTTCCTGAGCAGCCCTGTCAGCTCATTCTGGTTCTCTGTTCCTCATCCTGTCTGCATGATTGGCCCACCCTGCTCCCTGTGTACCTTGCCTTTGCCCATCACGGTGCCCTGTGCTCCATGGTGATCTCACATGTTACCATCACTCTCTGGTAGTTTAGAAATGACCTCCAATCATCTACCTCACACATTTGGCTGCTCCAGATATGTCCCGCAGGGCTCGTCGTGAGAATTTCTGTGTGTAAATACACACTTGCTGGTCGTAGGGTGTGTGTGTTCTGTGCTTACTTTGACAAAAGATAGCCAGCTTCTTCCTGAAGAGTTAGTGCCCACTCCTCTCCCCACAGCCCACATGTAGGCAGAGGGTTAATCTGTGTCTCTACCTATTCTGTTTTTTGAAGATATTCGTGAGTGTGTGTGTGTGTGTGTGTGTGTGTGTGTGTACATGCCACATGCATGCTGGTACCTGTGGAAGCCAGAGAAGGGCATAAAATCCCCTGGAAGTAGAGTTACAGGCAGTTGTGAGCTGCCAAATGGGTGGGAAGCTGCACTCCCGTCTTCTGAAGAACACAAGTGCTCTTAACTTCTAAGCCATCTCTCCAGCCTGGATCTTACTCTTACTTTATCCAGCTTGTCAGGAGCCATAAAGTAAAACCACATCATTTAGCTTTAACTAGGCAGCCTTAGCATCGTTTTTATTTTATTTATTATTTTTATCTTATATATATGAGTGCATGTGTGTAAGTGCACCCATGTCATGCAATGCCCGTGGAGATCAGAAGAATGTGTCAGATCCCCTGGATTATAAACCACCATGTGGGTGCTGGGAATTGAACCCTGGTTCTCTGCAAGAGCAGCCAGTGCTCTTAACTGCTGAACCATCTCTCCAGCCCCCAGATTTAGCATATTTTGGTTTAATGTGTTTGTTAATCTTATGAGTTTACTCTTCCTTGGTTGTTTATATTTTTGATTGTTTTGTTTTGTTGGTTCTTTTGGGACAGGGTCTCTCTGTAGCCACACCTGGCTTGGAACTCACTATGTAGACCAGGCTGGCCTCTATCTCCCAGAGATCTGCCTGCCTCTGCTTCTGCCTCCCAAGTACTGGGATTAAAGGCATCACACCTGGATTCTTTTCTTTTTGATTGGATTTGCTTTATTTTGAGGAGTTCTAATTATTTCTCTGTGTTGATTTTAGACACACATTTCTAAGTATCTTCTGATGATGTTGTGTCTATCAACTGTCCAACTCTGTACCTCATAGACCAGAAATCCTTTGTTTTGTATATTCAAGTCATCAAAAATTCTTATTTATTTGTTTGTTTTGGCTTTGTAGTTTGTGCTCTTGAAAGCTTATGTAACAGTTTGTTAATTTTATCTCCAAGATTCTCACTGGAAATGCAGAGACTGCCGGCTTCCCCTCTGCCTTCTCAGACACCAGCCTAGGAAAGCTGCCGGTGCCATGTCCCCTCAGCCCGCAGCAGTTCCTCTCCTGCTCAACCGGAGAGTTGAAGCAACACATCTCCGAGGCTCTGCACATCTCTAGAAAAGGAAGTCCTGTGGAGCTGTTTAATTCAGTGAAAGGTTTCTATTCTGTGGCAGGCCGGGAAGAAGGGCACAGATGTGGAGGCCTGGACGCAAGTGAGGGGGAGATGAGGTTGTCTGAGGCTTACAGTCCCCTGAGAAGTTTGGGCTCAGCTGCCATGGTGAGCAGTGCAGCTTCTGAGGCCGAGACTGACTGTGGTCCCCACTTTCGTCCAAAGTGGTCAAAGGGTCTTTTGCTATTGAGCCTCTTTCAATGACAGCTGAGTTTAAGGTTAATGAGCTAGACCCCTAGATAGTCTCAGGGTAGGGCTATTTAGGAGGAAGACTTAATGATTAGATTAGAGGGTCAGAGTTGACATTTCTCACCTCCTCCACCCACCTGCAGGAAAGGTGGGTGGGGCTGGAGACGGAGCCCAGGACAATCCCACACAGCACATTTGGTGAACTCTGGAGTTGCTGAGCACACGAAGGTTCCGGAGGCTCTGCTTGACCCATGCCCCATGCCTTGTCCTGGGCGTTCCTTCTGATTGGCTAGTCCTGAGTAATAAAATGATATTATTACTTTGTAATAAAATAGTAACTTTTGCAGTTCTATGAATTTCTCAAAATCTCAAGAAAGATGGGGTCATGGGAATCTCCAGTTTGTAGCTGGTCAGTTAGAAGTACAGTTGCCCAAAGTGCCAGAGTAGGCGCAGTCCTGTGTGACTGAGCCCTGTGACTTGTAGGATATAACAATACATCCAGGTATGTGTCAGAACTGAATTGTTGGATGGATACCCAGTCAGTACTGGATGATGAAAAACAAAAGGTGAAATGCTTATCACTTGCCCTCCCACAGAGAGGTCAACCAGTTCTGTGAGCTCACCCGTTGTTGGCTAGGATGACTCAGGAAGTGGTGTAAACCAAAGATGCTAACTGGTTCAAGCCTGGGGCACAGGGGAGTCCAAAGCCTTTGACACTAGTACACAGGGGCCCGATTCTTCTATTTA
Organism: Eospalax fontanierii; assembly: GCA_035773235.1. Lineage (NCBI taxonomy): Eukaryota > Metazoa > Chordata > Mammalia > Rodentia > Spalacidae > Eospalax > Eospalax fontanierii. The sequence goes on along the minus strand of CM069539.1, from coordinate 63,248,023 downwards.
AGCTAATCTCTGTGTTCTTGTATTTTCTGTTACTATTTCAGAATTCCTGACACTATATGATCTAAAAGGAAAACCAGAAACACTGTAACTCATTTCTTTTTTTCTTTTAATTTTAAAAAATACTTTATTGTTTTTATTTTTATGTGTACAAGTGAGTGTATTGCCTGCATGTACACAAGTGCACCCACATCATGAAATGCCTGTGGAGATCAGAAGAGGGTGTCAGATCCCCTGGAACTGGATTTTTGAACCTCTGAGCCATCTCTCCAGCCCCATAACTCATGTTTCAGAAGGCTGGAGTCCGAAGCCAGGCTACGGGTGGGCATTCACTGCAGGGTCCTGAGACAGTGCTGTGCCTCGCTGGCGAGAGGAGTTCATCCAAGAGACACAGCCAAAGTGACTCTAGTAACAGATCTGCTCTCAGGGTGACCCAGTAACCACTGATCCCTTTATCTCCGTGAGGATTAGTCCATTCATGACTCAACACCTCTTTTTGGTCCCATCTCTTAATACCTCAGAGTGGAGATTCAATTTCATTGTAAGTTTTGGTGGGAACATTCAAACCACAGCAGCTCTGAGAGCAGAGATCTGCTAGTTCCAGCTCTGAAATGCATTCTTAAGGCTTTGGACCCTGTGGGGCCGAGGCAGACAAGGACAATGGGAAGACATGTGGAAAAGTGTCAGAACATCCCATTCTTCTCCCTTTTTTTTTTTTTTTCTATGAGTGCTGGGGATTGAATCCAGAATGTTTAGTGTGCTAAGTAAGCACCCTGCCACTGAGCTCCCTCCCCAGTGTCTTGGTTCTTCCTCTCAGCTATGTGAGTTTCATAGTGGATTCCTCTTCTCTAAAGTGGGAGCGTTGGAAAGGGTGGTCTCTGTGAGTTTTCAGCGCCTCAGCTCCTGCCCAAGCCTCTGTCTGTTTCTAATCTTCCATTGTGTCTCAGTATGTCTCTCAAACTAATTTTACAGCCAAGGCTAAGTTTGTTTGATGACTCTTATTCTCCCTCACAGATCCCACAGATACTTTGGGGATGGGGGTTAGACAAGTAATCTTGTAGAAAGGTAGATCCGGCATTCTGGAAGGTACCTCCATATTTTGTCTTCAAGTGAAAGGGTCCGCAGGGTACTCCTTGAAGAGCTGCCTTCCTAGTGGCAGAAATGGCGAATGAGGAACAGGAGGCGGCTCCTTTGACTGTTGGCTTTAAAGTCATTGTTCAGCCCACAGATCTCCCCCCAGCACTTTGTGCCAAGCACTGAAGACGGTATACAGGAACTAGGGTGAAACTTGACGTTCGGAATATATTTGAGGGGGCAACTGCATTCAAGCCCTCTCTAACCACGTACCAAGGCTGAGTAAGAGCTCTAAAAGAGAGAGCATGGAGCCAGCAATATGGCTCAGCTGATAAAACACTCGAAGGACAAGCTTGCCTAACAGCACAAGTTCAATCTTCTCACCTCCATAAGTATGTCCACATCTACTTCATACGATGATTTGACACAGAGACAGACAGGCATATACACACACACACACACACACACACACACACACACACACAGAGGGAGAGAGAGAGAGAGAGAGAGAGAGAGAGATATTCAAGTGCTCACCAGACCTCTCATATTAAAAGAACTCACAACTAGAACAGGGTTTGAGCAGAACAGGGTTTGAGAGAGAGAGATTGATTGATTGACTGATTGATTGATTGATTGATTGATTGATTGATTGATTCAAGTCCTCACCAGGTCTCTCATATTAAGAGAACTCGCAGCCAGAACAAGGTTTTGCAAATTAGCAGCCCTAACTTGAGAAGCGTGTAAGAGACCTGGATGACAGTATGATCTGCTCCCACCTTGCAGCGTGCCAGGAACCAAACCCAGATAATTGTTGTTTTAATGAAAAAAATGAGGGCCAGTGAGGTGACTCAGTGGGTAAAGGTGTTTGCTGTGATACTTGATGACTGAGTTCGATCCCCAGGACTCACATGGTGAAAGGGAAGAACTGACTCACTCAAGTTGCCCTCTGACCTCCACACGTTGCTCACACATACATTATACCTATACAGTAAATGTTTTTTAAAACTAAGTAATTTTTGCTAGCGTCTAATTTGTACAAGTGGTATTTGCGGTGTTGCTGATTGGGAGAATGGATTCTCAAGACTTGGGGCTGAGCAGAGCCCCAGTATATGCGAGGCTGTGGCCACAGTCTCTGCTCTGTCAGTCTGAGTCCCAGTCTAGAATGGGGCTTGGTGACATGGGCTAGGTAGCTGAAGGAAGGAGCAGAGGCAGCTTCTTAGCTCGTCTGTCCTTCCTGATAATCTGTTTTATTAACTGAAAATTGGAAAGATCCAAACAAACCACACATCTTTTTGGCAGCTTTCTGTACTTTGTCTTAACTTTTTTCTTAAATATCCCACATTTTAAATTTCTTGATATTTTTGTGTTCGTCCATGAACAAAATGAAGGTTATGAAATAGCCCTTATCTGATTCAGATATAGCTATCCTTTGATAGCCCAAACAGTTATATTGAATGTCCAGCACAGAGACTTTGCAAGGTTCCATCTGCTTCCTAATTTCCATTGTGAAATCAAAGTAACGTTCACAGGCCCACACCTGAGACACACACAGAACAATTCAACAAATTGTTGTTATTTTGAAACAAGGAAGACCTATGTATGCCAGGCTGGCTTTCAGTCCAGCTCTTCCTATCTCAGACTCACAAGTGCTGAAATTACAGATATGTACCACCATGTCCTGCTTCAATCTTTTCAAGTGTGTTCCATTCACAAAGAAGTGCCAGGGAGATAGCCACAAACACATGAAGGTAACTTGTAAATTAAAGCCTAAGAAATGAAAGCACAAGGACTTGGTAACTGTCTAGAGACGAGCTGGGGCAGGGTGGTCAGGCTGGGGAGTGGGATAGTCAGACTTAGGAGTGGGGAAGCAGTCAGTTGAATTTTTCATCAATTTCCTAGCAGTTTGATTTATCTCATTCTGTAACAGAACCATCATTTAAGTACTATTTACAAAGTGTGTTTCATATTCTCCCTTCTTCTGAAAAGTTATAATGGCTCACATGTCGAAACTGAGCAAAATGGAATCCATTTAAGAGCATATGAAGGAAGTGGTTCTGTTACTCAGCAGCAGACACTGATGTGACTCATCTGGTGTCACCAAGGGCACAAGGGCAGCTGATGTGCAAATACACAGCCCTGGCAAGGACAAGTGCCACGGGAGATGTGCTCAAGGCCTAGGGACACACTGGAAAATAGAGGTCTGCAGGGGACGTGTCCCTGAGGCATTGTAAGCAGGTCTGTACATCTAGGGGACTTAGTGTTCCTGGAGTGGAGGGCACCTGAAGGTTTAGTAGAATGAATTATGCAGCTAAGGACATCACCAGGAGAGCAGGAAGGGTCTGCATGGCATCCAAAGACACATGACATGAAAATGGCTACAGGAAATAGGGAGTTTTGGGTAAAGTTAACTCAGGGGCAACAGGCAGATGGGGTGTTTGGGCAGCTCAGACCGGTGGCGTGCAGTGCGCAGACGAAGCTGTGTGGGGCTGTGGCTGAAGACTGTGGAGTGGTCCCACAGCGGGCACGGTGTACATGGCACTGAAGATGACAGGTGTGGTAGAGGCGGAGAGCAGGGGGGCAGTGGGGCAGCCCTCCGCTGGAGGACTGAGATAGGGCTGTCCAGTGTCGTCTTGCTTCTCAGTGTTTCCCATACCTGAGGCCAGGTCCCCTCCTCAGCGGCTCAGTCACTGGGTCCCTGTTCCATGGTGGCTGACTAGCCCTGGGCTATGGGCTGTGGGGATGTGGGGGAGACGGAGCAGTGATCGCCAGAGTGCTGATTCCACAGTGTCCCCATATCTTGACCCCACCCGTGACCCACTTTACTTCCTTTCAAGCTTGATAGGGCTAAAAGGGAGAGGGAGTCGTCTATATATTTGGCAATAGCCTAAATTTTCTGGTACACGTGGAATAAAAATACACCTAGTAGGGCTGGGGATATAGCTGAGTCAGTAGACCGGTGGCTCAGAATGCACAAAGCCTTGAGTTTGATCCCCCAGCACGCATAAACCAAGCATGGTGGCAAGTGCCTGTAATCCTAGTATGCAGAAGTTAGAGGCAGGAGGATCAGAAGTTCAAGGTCATCCTTAGCATGTTAAAGGCCAGCCTGGGCTACATGAGACAAGAGAGAGAGAGAGAGAGAGAGAGAGAGAGAGAGAGAGAGAGAGAGAGAGAGATTTTCCAGTCAGTAGTCGAGGCACAGTGACCAGCAACCAACGTCCAGTGCCACCTCAGTAATTCCTGAGAGCAGACCACTGAGACAGGCCGTGCAGCTTTTTTAAGCTGTGGTGACTGTCTTGACCAGATCTTCCAGCTCTGGGGACTGTGTAACTGTTTGCCTTGTCTTTTGCTACTCAAATGACCGCTCTGTAGTGCTGGTGTTCTTTCACCAAAGGCTTTCACAGCAGAACTCTGTCAGCTCAGTAGCTTGGTCACAGACAGCTTTGTGACCTTTTCCTCTTTATAGCACGCGTAGAAAATGATACAGAGAATGCTAGATCTCATAGATGAAGCCACCTGGGACAACTGGACCAATAACTCCAAATCTTGGAGTTGGTGTAGTGATTCTCTTTCTTTTTTACTTTTTCCTGCCAGCTATTTATTTATTTCCTCGATCACTGAGAGTTTCCTTCTGTTATACACATTTAATGGGCTATAGGAATAAACCAAAGTACGTTGTTTAACTGTTGAATAACGGAAATTGCTTTGACCAGTCAGTTTTAACTGGGGGAATCTGAAAGTGGAAGCATTCTCCAAACTATTCCAGAATAATAAGAGTCCTTTTGGAGGGCCATCGGATAGCCACTGACGTCAGTGTCCCCTCCCACAGACAGTGCAGTTCCTCTTCCGTGTAAGCCACCAGCCCTGACTTGCTCTTGTGTACAGTTGCTGGTGTCTTGCGCACTCCCTGAAGAGCATCCTCACTGTTGCCTCCACTCTGTTTACTAAGAACCAGCTAGAGCATTTGTTCATAGGCGAAAAGAGCGAAGCAGTGCGCGGTGGCTGCTCGGAGATCCGCCAGCCGCGCTTCAGTCTGAGCCTCGCATTCACATTGTGTCGACATCAGTTGTGATACAGAGAGAAAAGTCAAAAGGACTCGCTTTGCTTCAATTTATTTATTTTTTTGTCTTTTTGAGACAGGGTCTCCCTGTAGCCCCAGCTGGCCTGAAACTCACTATGTAGACCAGGCTGGACTTGAACTCACAGAGATCTGCCTGTCTCTGCCTCCAGAGTGCTAGGATTAAAAGTGTGTGCCACCACACCTGGCTACTTATTTTTAATTTTTAAAAGTTTAGTTATTTTATTTTCTGTGTATGAGTGTTTTGCCTGCATGTATGTAAGTGTACCATGTGTACGTAATGCCTGCAAAGACCAGAAGAGGGTGTTGGGTCCCCTGGAACTGAAGTTAGATGGCTGTTAGCCACCACATTAGTGCTGAGAATTGAACCCATGTCCAGCAAAAGCAGCCAGTGTTCTTAATCACTGAGTCGTCTCTCCAGCACTGGAATCTTATTTAAAATTATGTCTTTGACATTTTTTACTTACTAAAAAATGTATATTAGTGTTTACAAATAGATTCCATGCTTATAATTGCTATCTCAGTGAAAGAATATGAAGTAGTTTCCTCTAAGTGCCATGTCTAGTAGATGACAGCTGTTCCCCTCCTCACAAGGATACGAAAGATGCTGAGGCTTGATCTAAACTCAGTGAAAATGCCCGACTTGGATTGGCGTCTGCTGCAGACAGGGAAAGGGGCACTGGAGGGAATCCATTATGTCACTGGGTATCAACCTGAGCAGATACTAGCTATCGCCCATTTCATTTGGTGTCCAAAAGATGATAATTGACTATCATTGGAGATCCTTTCTACGTATAGTGTATTGGAAATAAATAAGTGAATAGAAATGGGATCACTTCATAATTACCTGAACTTTTTTTTTCAAGTATAGACATTGCTTTTTCCCAGAAGGGAAGTAGCCTTGGCCTGGAACAGAGTACATTTGAATTTCAAGCCAAACTTTAAACACAAGTTTTCCATCACCCCTAATTGCAGGGTGTTTTTAATATCCAAAACAAGAAACTTGGATCGGGAGCCTCAAAAATATCTTCATTCCTCAGTTGCTGACTCATATGACCATCTGGGCCTTACCTACAGTCAACAGAGGTTCCCCCAAACCAAAGGCTTTTGTAATTCATCCGCATGGCCAGGGTAAACATTAAATACCTACAGAAGAAGAGAGAAAAACAACTGTACTTCTCAGAGTTCATTTAACAGCCATGGGATTCTGAGTCATAGAGGAACTGGGTCCTTCATCCCTAACATGACCGTAAATGACAAGCACTGTTTCAGGAGTGGAAATGTCAAACATTCTGGACTAGATGAAGAGTACTTATGAGGTGGGCAGGGTGTTGATTTGTGCGTTTTGTTTGTTTTAAGGTTCTTTTCCAAAATAGAAAGTTGGGGGAGGACATGCCTGTGGAGGGGAACTAGGCCAGTTGTTGACATTATAATCCCATGATTTTGATGTTAGAGATGCTCATCTCTCTTAAATTACAGAAAAGTGCATTTGGTGGAATTCAGTGCCATAGTAAAACTATACAAGATTGTCATAGGCCTGGGATTTAATGAGTAAATGGCGTAAATGAATGAGTGAGCCCAGTTTGCACAGTAAAAGATGAGAAAGAGAATGTAACTTAGAACTGGGGCGATTTCTGGCCCAAGATAATGGCTAAACCTTAAGTGACAACAGTTTGGCTCTGTCCATGTGAAATAACAACTCTGCTTTAAAGGAAATAAGAAAATAGTTTATTCTGAACCAAATAGGAGCGATGAGGGCCTGAGGAACATGGATTCAAGTTACACTGAATAACATGTTCAACTGTGGAAGAGATTGCAAGATCTTTTATAGTCATGGAATTAATTAAAGTCATAAATCAGTGTGTTTACAAAGTATGTGAATGGGGGTCCTCAGGTAGGTGACTGTTACAGAATAGGAAATCTCTTCTACTGGATTAAGAAGTTATGTTAAGGCTAGAGATGATGCTTAGTCTGTAGCATATTTGCCCATCATGCATGAAATTCTGGGTTCTCTTCCCAGCGACATATAAATCAGGTGTGATGGTATCATGCCTGTAATTGCAGTGCTCAGAGAGATGGGGGCAGGAGAATCAGAAGTTCAAGGCCATCTTCAGCTACACAGGGTGTTCTAGGCCAACCTGGGACACTCAAGACCCGGTCTCAAAAAAATAAAAAGTTACCATATTATTAGGATTGGAGTAGTTGTCAAACTTAGCAATATGCTAAATTACAGGAGTTCTGTGTAGTAGTCAAGAGTATGTGAGATCAGATGCAGAGGCTGATAATAAATGGCTATTAAAAGAGACTAAAGATAGCACAAGATGACCTTGGCCCTCGACTCAAAACATTCCATCTCCCCACAACCACTGTGCCCTAGTTAGCTAGGGTCAGACAGTCCACATGCCCTTCAGTGTAGATGCGGCTCTAGAAAGCTTCAGTTTGCAGATGAGAACCTTCAGAAAGATGAAAAAGGCACAAGAGCACAGGCTAGCCTTTTCTATCTGCAGGTCCCAAATTCGTAGATCCTACCAGCAGCAGATCTAAAATAGTCAAGAAAAAATCAATTGTGCCCATGTTGAATGTGTACAGACAATCTTCTTTTTTATATTCCCTAAGCAATATAATCTGACAGCTATTACATAGCATTTATATTGTACTAGGTAATGTAAACACTCTAGGGATGATTTAAATTTTATAGGGGTAGGGCTGGAGAGATGGTTCAGCAGTTAAGAGCACTGGCTGTTCTTGCAGAGGACCTGGGTTTGATTTCCAGCCCCCACATGGCAGATAACAACCTTCCAGACCCAATGCTGGAATTCAATGCTCTTTTCTGGCCTCTTCAGGCATTGCACAGCACAAGTGCATTTACATACATGCAGGCAAAACCATTCATACACAAATGTCAAAATGGTTTAATTAATAGGAGCCTGTGCATATGCCATATAAAAATGACACACTATTTTCTATAGGGGATTTTTATATAAGGGTTTGGGCACATGTCAGGGGACCTGGAAACAGTCCCCCATGCATGCTGAGGAGCAGCTGTCACCTCTTTATGTCACTCCATCTTTTATTGCTCCAGGTCCTTTTCTTGGGCAGCTTTCTTCCTGAGATATTTGTATGTTGTTAATAAAATGATACAATGAATAAAGAAGATCGATTCATTTGTACATTTCTACACCCACTGCATGCCAGTTGTGTGGGAACTTTGATGAGTAACTTGATACCTCTGAAGAACTGAGGAATCATTATGTTCTCAGAAGTGCAAGAGAAGAAAGGTGAGCAAACAGAAGAGTAGGTGAAGAAACAGAACTACATGTGTCCGCAGAAAAGAAGTATTTTCAAGGAAAATTTTCTGCATTAATATCTGTAGGAAAAATTAACAGTGTATAAGAGAAAAAAGGCACTTTTGAGTGATTGCCCCATTCCCTGACTCATTCCACAGTGCAGAGGTCAGAGTACACTTACACATATGCAGGCAGTACACGCATACATAAAATAAAAATAATAAATAAAAATATTTTTAAATGAGCTAGAAGGAAACTTGAGGACAATTTTATTGGTGTCTCAGAGGAAAAAAAAAATCACATGGTAGGCAAGCTGAAGACCTCAACAGCTTCAGGGTGGAGGGAGCTGGATGAGAAGAAGTGTGCAAGTCATGCCCTCTGAGTCAGAGATCAAGAAAGCAAGCAAGAGGCTAGAGAGACAGCTCAGTAATTAAAGGTACTGGTTGTTCTTGCAAAGGACCCAGGTTCGGTTCCCAGCACTCACATGGTAGTTAACAACCTTCTGTAACTCCAGTTGCAGGAGATCCAAATTCCCTCTTCTGACCTCTTCAGACATTGCACCACACAGATGCACTTACATCATACAGGAAATGCACTCATACATATAAAATGATAAATAATAAATAAAATATTTTAAAAAGGAAAGCAGGCAAGCTCAGCAGTGGAAGTCTGCTTGGGGAGGGGGCAATGTTGTCTTCAGAGACAGTGAAAATGCCCAGTAGGGTAGTCTGAGTGAAAAATGCCCCCCATAGGCTCCTGTATATGAACACTTGGTCCCCAGTCAGTGCTACTGTTTGGGGAAGTTATAGAATCTTTAGGAGGTGTGGCTTTGCTGGAGGAAGTATATCATGGGGGCAGGCTTTGAGGGTTTATAGCTTCACCCCACTTCCTGCTCTCTGTCTGCTTCCCTGTGTATGGATAAAATGTGATCATTTGGTTCCCGTACCTGCCTCGTGCTTTCTGCGCTCCTCACCATGATGGACTCTGTCCCCCTAGAATCATAAGCCCTTTCTTCCTTAAGTTAGTTTTGGCACTCTTTTGTGTTGTTTTGTTTTGTTTTAATCACAGCAACAGAAAAGTAACTAATACACCAGTGTTAGGGCATCTGGCCTCAAGACTTTCTGGGCTTAAGACTTTTGCTGGTGTCCCAAAAAGGGAGCTAGAAAGAGAGGAAAGAGAGCCAGGGAGATGACTCAGTGGGGAAAAGCTCTTGCTATGCACACATGGGACCTGAGTTTGAGTGCCCTGCAGCCAGGTAAAAAGCCAGGCATGACTGCATGTGCCTGTAACCCCACTTTGGGAGGCAGAGACTGGAAGATCCTGAGAGGTCCTAAGCCAGCCAGTCTGGTAAAAACAGTGAGCTTCCAGTAATATGAGACCCTGTCTCAAGACAAGAAGATGTGCACTGGCACCCTTATACACAGTCACATGCATGTGCGAACACGCATCACACACCACACCCAGCGATGAGGGGAGGGAGAGATGGAGGGGAAGGAAAGAAAGAGGAGGAGAAGAAAAGGAAGAAAGGAGAAGCTTACATTTTCTGAGTTACAACACAGAGAGTGAGCGGGTTCAGTAGTCAGGATGTATAAGCAACTTCATCAGAGAAGCGGCTTCTGGACTGTGTAAGTACCTGCCTCATTTAAAAGTAATTATTTCTCCTCTCTTTAAAAAATCTTTTAAGAATTTCTTTTAAAGTGTCTGTGTGGAGATTATATACATGTGAGTGCAGTCTCCCACAGAGGCCAGAAGAGGGCATCGGGTCCCCCGGAGCTAGCGTTACAAGTGGTTGTGAGCTGACCAATATGGGTTCTAGGAACTAAATTCAGGGCCTCTGCAAGAGAATTATGAACTTTTAACCCCTGAGCCATCTCACCAGTCCTGTTCCCCCATCTTTTTATCATATCTTTAGGAGTATCTTCTTTTATGACCTTTTATTTTTTTTAGAACAAAGTCTCCCTATAGCCCCAGCTGGTCTGGAACTCACTATGTAGACCAGGCTGGCCTCCATCTCACAAGATCCACCTGCCTCTGCCTCTGCCTCCAGATGCTGGGATTAAAGGCGTGTGCCACCACGCCCATCTTTGAAGTTGTGACTTTGTGAGGGGAATTCTCCCGTCCAGGTGAGACAGGCCCATTAGGATTAACTTTTAAGAGAGGAAACTATAGAAGGTCTTTGTGACCTTTTGGGTGGTTTAGAACATCATGTCTCCACCGGAGGCTAGAGGTACAATTCACATCCCATTCTTTTGGCTAAAAATTATGTAATAGAGTAGATTAAAAAAAAACTAAAGAAAAAAATTTAAAAATAAAACTATAAGATACCCATGCTGTTCCCAGAAGGAAAGAGCCTGCCCTGGATGGCGCTGAGTCCAGTGCTGCCAGCTCCACCTTTCTCCGCTTCATGTGCTGTTTTGACACTTTCCCCTTTTTCAGATGGTATCTCAGGTTCCAGAGGGTCTTAGATACTCTCTTTTTCTCAAAATTACTGTGTAACCAGGGTCTAAAGCAGCTTACAGCAGGAATTGAGGGATATCCATCCCCAGTGACCTCCAAGCTGCCTAACAGGAGGAGAGGCTAGGAAAGTGAGAGAAGTTTGGTTTTATCAGGGCTTTATTGACTGGGAAACATGGGGCCACAGTGGGTCAAAGTAAAAAATCTCAGAGGATGGAGCTTTGGGCATAAAAAGCTGGGGTCCTGTTGAGACACCCAGGGAAACGGGCACAAGGCAGCCGACAGAAGAGTCACCTGAGATTTTAAGTTTGAAGCTGAAGATGAGTGTGGATAAGGCCATTTGGTCAGTCTTTCCACTGAACTCTGGGAAACAAGCATCAAGAGGATATGGGGCTGGAGAGACGGCTGCTCTTGTACAGAACCTGGATTCAGTTCCCAGTACCCACATGATTACTAATAACTTTCCTTAACTCTAGTTCCAGAGGATCCAACATTTTCTGGCTTCCATGGGCATTGTATGCATTGTATGTATGGGTGGACTTAACATACATGCAGGCAAAACACTCATACATGTAAAATAAAAATACATATTTTTTAAAGTCAAGAAGGCAGCCATAGTCACTAACTACCCTCAGGGCTCAAACTCAAGTCAGGGTTGAAGTTGGGGAGGGGGAAACAAGACACTGATGAAGCAACAAATAAATCAAAGCTATCATTTGATCTTCGTCAGGTGCATCCCTCAAATCCAAACACTCTGGAAGCTGAGGCAGGAGAACTTAAGTTGAGGTCAGCCCGGGCTACACAGTGAGACTGCCTCAAAAGACCCCAAACCAACCAGCCAAACAACAACAACATAAAAACAAAATTGTAGAAGCAGTCATTAAAAACAAAACATGTTTATACATATTATTACATAACAGCTCAGGGCATGGTGGCACACACCTTTAATCCTAGCACTTGGGAGGCAGAGGCAAGGGAATCTCTGTGAATTCAAGGCTAGCCAGGTCTACATAGGGAATTCCAGACCAGCTGGGGCTACAGGGAAACCCTATCTCAAAAAAGACTGCCCTCCAAAAAAGGTTATTATGTAACAAAGGTTATCTATTTTACCATAGCAAGAAGCTTTACAGTTGTAAGACTAGAAGAAGAAAAAATAATTGCCCAACAGGTGAGTCTCTGTGAGATCAAGGCCAACCTGGTGTACATAATGGGGTTCCAGGTCAGCTGAGATCCTGTCTCGTGGAGATCCTGTCTTCAAACCATCAAACAAAAAGCAATTGCCCAAGACTGGAAAAGCTTTTCGGACTCGATCAGCTTTGGGAGCAGCACTTAATTAGGTTAAGAGGGAGAGGTAAACATAGGTAGACCACCCAAGAGGGGGAAGAGCAAACTCAGACATCCTGACCTTACCAGGGTGGCAGTGTAAAGGTCCTGTGTTGCTTTCCACGAGGATGTATACGCACAGTTGGGTGGCAGATACTCAGTGAATGACTGTGTGCCAGGCGAGGTGACCCAGCACTGAGCAAGACAGACAAGGAGGAGGCACCTTAGGCCCACCCAGTCTAGCCAGGGAACAGACAGATGAATGACCCCATACATGTGACTGTAGATGTGGACTATCCTGATGTAACTGGAGGTCAGAACCTGGAACAGATGATGTATCAAGGTTCTTGGCCTCTTCAAAGAGTTGTAATAAAGGCACACACAGATTGCAGAGTAGCAAGGAAACTACTCCAAAGCTAAATGATTGCTCAGATCAGAAAGAAATACACTGTCAAGAGTGACAGTAGAGGGGGCTGCAGTCAGTGCTCTTACAGAGGACCCAGGCTCAATTCCCAGCACCCACACGACAGCTAACAACCGTCCATAACCCCAGTTCCAAGGAATCTGATGCCCTCTTCTGAGCTCTGCGGGCATTGCACATACAGGCACATTTACATACATGCAGGTAAAACACTCTTACACATAAAATAAAAATAAGTAAAACTCTCTTTTTTTAAAGTGACAGTGGACCGCATGAGTGAGTACCTGCTCAAGGGCCCAAGGTTTTGCCTGGGGCTTCTTTCATGGGGTCTAAAGCAAGGAAGGGCTGGTGACTGAGAAACTTAATTTAGGAGGTTCTCTGTTTTGATTGATAGATACATAATATAACTTGTCCTCGATTGTCCCATCCCATAATGCATCTGATTTTAATCATATGCATGCTCAGATATGCATAGGCATGAGGTAGTAAATAGAAGAGTCACCCTAAAGTTCACTTAGAGAAGATTCAGTTTGCCTTATCTTACATGCATCTGAAAGTAATTCAAGTTGGATCACCACCCCCCATCCTCATACTCAGATATAACAGGAGTAGATTGAATAGAAACTATGTTTGATGGTTAAGGAGAAGAGAAACAATCTCATTAGAGATATGTGTGTCCAGCTCCATGCGGGTGGAGGTGCCTAGGCTTGCTAACAGGTTGCTGGGTGCATTGTTCAGAGAGGGATATTATGTGCAGGTGAGGGTCCTAGGCTGCCAAGTGCCTTATTAGGAGAGAGGTGTGTGCACAGTACAAACCAAGTGGTGTTCCAGGTTTCTAAACTACTCCTTATGCTTGCCTGCTTCACTGGGAGGAGGGTGAAGCTGAAGAAAATGTACCATGGCTCTTGTTAGCTTCAGGGGTCACTGGGCATGTTGCTAGATGACCCAAAAAGCGAAACAAAATAATGTGACAAAGTTAGTCAGTGGTTTAAGTACTGAGGTGATAAAATGGCTTTGGAAGCAAGAGCACCTGGGTGAGTGTCCAGGGGAGCCGCGTTTGCCCTGGAGGTCAAGTGAAGGGGTAGAGGGCTTTCTAGGCAAAGAAGCCGGTACAATGTTTGGTATGGATGACTCGGGAGGTTGGAGGGGTATCATATTAATGATGCTTGACACCATCCCTGCTCTACCTGAAGTGCGGCATGTGGAGTGCATCCAGAACCTTTTGAAGGTCTCATGGTCACTTCACCAACAGGGTCTCCCCCACCATATGCTGCTGGGAATGGAGGCTGTCAGCATCAGCAGGGTGCAGGCCTGAGATAGCCTCACTCCGCTGCAGCTTAAGTGGTTCTTTTCAGAGACCTCGACTCAGGTAAAGATGAGGCTCTTGGCTTTGCCACAGAAAACAATTTCAGGAATGAACCAGTATGAAGCAGACCTGGAGTTTACTGGGAAGAAAGTGTAATATGGATTTAAGCATGGGGGTTCATGGAAGAGAGGTACTCAGGAAAAGAGGTCGTATACCTGAGTATGACTGTGGGCTGCTCAAGAGAGAGACAGGATTGTCTTTTACAATAGCCATACATATTGTTTTGGGTGGCTTCTGTAGTTACATCTCAAAGAGTTGCTAAGGAACCTTTTCTTTCTTAGTAAATGAGACCAAGGGTGGTTCTTATATCTACTAGCTATTATAGCTGAGAAAGTAAAGAACTACGAGAAAAGTTAAGCTGGTTTTACTGTAAACAAAGGTGTAGTCTTTATTTGTGAGAATTCCAGAAAATACTTGTGAAAACATAAGGCCGTACTTGAAGGTCATGTAGACTTAGAGGGTTCACTTCAATTAGATGGGCTATTTTAACATTCATATTTGAAAAACAAATTTTATATAGAAGGAATCTTGTCTCTATACCAGTGACCTTCATGGCGAATATTAATTGTGCTAAAATGTTTGCTTCTCAGCTGGAGAGAGGTTCCGACCAGACTCCACAGTGAGGGCTCCTTTCTCTTTCCGTAGCTCCACGATTTTCCCAGCCTTTTTCTCCTGCTCAGGATGTAGGGTGGCTGGAAGCTGACTAGAGCAGGAAGACGGCACCCACTTTAAAACCTGGAGACACAGGCTCCTGCTTGCCAGTCCCGATTTCCCCAGAATTAGAGGCGTCCTCAGGAAGAGCAATCAAGGGAACCTGGGGGCATGATGACCCAAGAGAAGCCATGAAGAAACAGGTCTGGGGATGTCAGCATTCTGCCACAAACAGGTGCTGGTTTGAATGACTAGGCTGAAGTGCGGGCTAACTCAGGAAAACAGCAGGAAGAGGCTGGGCAGGGCCGAGTCAAGGTGGCCTCCACAGCTGCCAGGGTGGAGGATGGTGGGACAGCAGCTCCCAGCTAGCAGAGGCAGGTCTGTGCATTCATTGCAGCTTCCTGACATGGGGGAGAGCCAGGGCAGCAGCGCTGGACCCACCTGTGACCTCAGTGTCCCCAGGCCCAACCTCACAGCCCCTGAATCACATCTCTGGAAGTGAGAACATCAGGCTGTGGGGTCTACCTCATAGAATCTAGCCAGTTTCAGGACACATTGGACTAATGTGATAATTTTTAAAATATGTTTTTAGTGGAAATCCCAGGGTACTTAATCTTTTTTTTCTTTTCCCTTTTATCTAGGCACTGGGAAACCATGAATTTGATAATGGTGTGGAAGGACTGATCGATCCACTCCTCAGAAATGCCAAATTTCCAATTCTGAGTGCAAACATTAAGGCAAAAGGGTCACTGGCACCTCAGATAGCCGGACTTTATTTGCCATATAAAATTCTTTCTGTCGGTGCTGACCTTGTGGGGATTGTTGGATATACTTCAAAAGAAACCCCTTTTCTCTCAAATCCAGGTATTTTTCACTTTTATAGCACTCATGGCTTGAAAATAAATTGTAGTAAGCCAGAGCTTGCTCTTCTACTGTTTTTATGGCCTGTGAAAAGAAAGAACAACTGGGCAAATGTGTGTTCTTAGGATGATTACAAAGCCAAGCTGGTGGATGTTCTGAGTTACTTTCTTAAAAGTGTGTATTGACTGCATGTGTGTAAGTACAATGCCTGCGGAGGTCAGAAGATGTTGGATCCCCTGGAACTGGAATTACGGGCGGTTGTTAGCTGCCATGTGGGTGCTGAGAATCAAACCCAGGTCCTCTGCAAGAGCAATCAGTGCTCTTAACCACTGAGCCATCTCTCTAGCCCCTCTGAATTGCTTCTTAAAGGCATTATGCTTCTGCTCAGTAAACTTTTGTCTACATATACAGTATCTCTGTTTAATTCAGTGTATTCAAATGTAGATGGAACCTGGCACAGGCTGTTCTTATAGATCTCTGGCCATAATACAACCCAGTTTTTCCACTCTTCATGACCTGAGCACTTGAACATGAATTATATTTATTTCTAGTACATTTAACTTAGTCTAGCTAGGCAATGAAATTCTTCTGTGGCTGTGTGTGTGTCTGTGTATGTGTGACAGAGACACAGAGAGAGACAGAGACAGAGAGAGACAAAGAGAGACAGAGGACACCTGGTATTCTAAAATGTGTCCCATGTATTCGATGTCTGCGGCCCATCCCTGGGAGGTATATGAGGTCTGATTTATGAGGTGAACACAGTCCCTTATCCTGAGGCATTTCTCTGAACTACTTTGTTGCCAGCCCAACTAGAGTAGAAGATGGCTGCGTTCTGTCCACATCACTCTTTCCTCCATGGACCTGTGTCTTGTCCCCTGACTCACTTATTTCAGTGGGAGAATAAATAAACTAGTAAAGTATCTGGCATGTCAGAAGATAGTGCATGAGGTGGAGAATGAGGCAGGAGGAGGAGAACTTGTGTGGCAGGAGATGCACCTCGTCGTTTCAAAAGGATGCTCAGGGATGGCTTGTAGAGAAGGGGACTGCGATGGTTAGTACTGATGGCCAACTTGACAGGCCCTGCCATCACCCAGGAGACAAGCCACCAGGTACAGAGGTGAGTGATTATTTAAATTAGGTTAGTTTCTGGGCATACTTGTGAGGAACTGTTTTGATTAGATTAGAGCTGGGAATATCCACTCTAAAAGCAGGTGCCACTATTCCCTTGGATTGAGTCCTGCTCTGCATAAAAAGGAGGAAGCTAGCTGAGCGGGGGCATTCATCACCCTGCTGCCGAACTGTGGGTACAGTCAGGCCGCCTCCAGCTCCTGCCACCAGGACGTGCCCTCATGATGGGGGTTGTACCCTCAAACTGTGAGCTAAAATCAGCCCTTTCTTTCTTAAGGTTGCTCATGTCAGGGTATTTTGTTGTAGCAATAGAAAAGTAGCAAAGAGGGACTCAGCACTGAGGCCCCCTGAGCTTCCTGGGTGATCTACAAGAAGCAAATTATCCTTGAGGCTCTCACAGTAGACAACAGTGGCGACTCTGTTGTAACTCTTGATTTTTCCAGTGTTGCCTTGAGCTACTGATAACACTGCCTGCCCACGTCCTGATAACACTGTCTGGAGGCTGCTACCTTCCCAGCCGTCTTTCTGGAGCCTTCCTGGCCATAGTACCTGTCATGCTGTTTCTCTTTCACAATGCTTGCACATGTGGGTTGATATGTGGTGGGGACTCAAGCTCACCAGTGAAGCACAGAGCCCTGAACATGGTCATGGGCTGTATTTTTAGCATCTGATGAGATATGCAGAGATCCCCGCTTTTCAAACTACAGTTTAGACTCTTGTATTCTGAAAGTTCTTTATGACACTTTTGCATTTTGGAGGCATTTTCATTTATGTGCTGGTTCTTCAGACATCAGCATGAGGGTGTGTGGATCCACTGGAGGACACTCCGGCAGCAGAGTGCTGGCTGTGATATTATAGCAGTGCACCAGTCCGTATTTGCAGTCCCTTTGTGATAACTGAAGCTGTAAAACCTAAGGAGTTCTGCAGAGACTGGGAGGTCCTGATTTTAACATAGGAATATGAAGGCTGTGCAGCTAAACCCAAGCTAGCTGGCTGATATTAGCACCAAGTAGGGGAGAAAGCATCACTGAGGAATGTATACCCTCCCAGCACCAGCCATGTTTAGATGAAGCCTGTGTTTAATGCAGTGCTCAGTAATGCTCTAATGCTGACACTCACTGTCTGTAAAGGAAAACAGTTATCATCTCCCATGTTAAAACTGGCATTCAAGGCTGATGAGATGGCTTAGAAGGTAAGCGCCCTTGCCAACACAGCTGATGACCCGAGACTGATCCCTGGGACCCTTATGTAGAGGGAAAGAAATACCACAAATTGTACTTTGACTTCCACTTACATACCATGGTCGCCCCACTTTCCATCGCACACAATCAATCCATCAGTGAATGTGAAAAAGTTCTAAGTTGGCATCTGAAAGTTATTCGTTGATAGTTTTAGGTTGGAAGACGATCCCATGTTTCTGAACAAAGCAGTGGACTTAGTAGCAGCTGGGTATGTGATTCTTCTGTGATCAGACAGTCTCTACATGGGTTCCATGAAAGTCTAAATGCAACAGGAGATGGAAACAAACTATACACAGTCTCCTTGGAGTATGAGATGGAGTTTAAGCAAATATTCATCAAATGATACAACCTTCATCCAATGCAACATTAAGTAGTGCAACCTAGAATATTGATTTAAATTTCTCTTAGCCTTCTAGGGATTTTATACTTGATATATAAATACATTTTGGTTTTAGTAACTGAAGAGCTTTAATAAGATGTTTATTGTACTTGCATGTTGGTATGTGTGATAAGGAATAATGGAAAATTATTGTTAATATTAATTTTATTTGTTTTGTTCCTTAGGAACAAATTTAGTCTTTGAAGATGAAATCACTGCATTGCAACCCGAAGTAGATAAACTAAAAACTCTAAATGTGAACAAAATCATTGCCCTGGGACACTCTGGTTTTGAAACGGATAAACTCATCGCTCAGAAAGTGAAGGGTGTGGACGTTGTGGTGGGAGGACACACCAACACCTTTCTTTACACAGGTAATGGTTTCAAAAAAATGCTACAGGATGGGCCAGGATGCCCAACATGAGTTGTTTCCGCCTCTCTTCTAGTTTTGTGTTATTTCCATAACTATTTATTATATGATATATAACATATAAGCTATAATATACAATCTATACATAATTCATATTGAATGAAGGCATATAACTTTACTGAAGACATTACTAATAATTTATCCACTTCATGATTATAAGTAAATTCTATACACATGGAAAATGAAAAGATTACTGAGATCCACCCAAAAATCAGTCTATGATAGACTATTATCAAAAAACTACATGTCCAGCCAAACACTGTGACTCATACCTGTAATTCTAGCACTCAGGAGACTGACTGAAACAGGACAATCTCGAGTTGGAGGCCAGCTTAAGCTACATAATAAGAAAACTGAAAAGGCCAAACTAGTTTAAAATAAATACAACGTCATATAAAAAGCTTTAAGTATAGTGAATTGAGCGGGTCCTTTAACAGCTTAAGTGTGGGTTTGATTTGTAGGTTATACAGCCAACAGGAACTAGAATGCTGCATCGAGTTCTAGCTCTTCAGTGTGTAAGAACTGTGGAGCTGTATTACCCCTGGTTCTCCCAGGAGTGAGGAAAAGCATTCTCACCCTAACCTATGCCCCACCCCAGCTTATTAGTAGGAGTTTAGTTAGAACCTATATTGTTCCAAAGTGTACAAACCTGGTTCCATATTTCTTACTATTTGCATATATCTTTGAATTGTGCTCAAAGGAGAAATGAGGCAGAGGTCTGGCTGGTGAACACATGTCCTTCAGCTGTGGGAAGGACAGCATCAGTACAGAAACAGCCCTTTCCTTGAAGGAATTTATGTGAGCTCTGTAAGGCTATCCTGTTTTCATGAAAGCAAAACTAAAAAACATCATCAAGTAGTGAGGATGCCCTGAGATATTAAAGCAGTTATCGTTAGGGAATGTGGTTCATGCTGCTGTTGTTATTATTATTATTATTATTACTAGAGGTTGCATGTGTCAAATCAGAGGACGATTCTAGGAAGTTCTTTCTCTCCTTCCACCTTTACCTGGGTTCTGGGGGTCGACCTCATGTTTCCAGGCTTTCATGGCAAGCCCTATTATCTGTTGAGCCATCTTACTGGCCCATAATTTTTCTTTTTCCTTTTCTTCTTTTTAATCCTTTTTGAGACCCTTGTGGCTACAGCAGGCCAAGAACTCATTATGGAGACCAGGCTTGTCTCACAGAGAATGTGCCTGCCTCTGCCTCCTGAGCTCTGAGACTAAAGGTGTGCATCACCATGCCTGGCTCTCATAATTTTTAATTAAAATTCTGGTGGTTCTGGGGGCTGAAGCAAGGGCCTTATACATATTAAGGGTCTATATCCCAGCTTTTGGCTTCCTGAGAGAGGGTTTCACCGTGTGGCCCAGACTGGCCTCAAACTTGTATCCTCCTGCCTCTCCCTCCCCAGTGCTAGGGTTATGGGCATGGAAGGTCATATCTAGCTAGGAGAGGTTTTTATTATTACTATTATTTATTTGGCTTCTTTTGAGACAGGGTCTCCCCATACTCCCAGCTGGCCTGGGAACTTGCTATGTAGACCAGGCTGGTCTGGATCTCATAGAAATCTGCCTGCCTCAGCCTCTCAAGTGCTGGGACTTGTGCCACCATGTCCAAGAGGTTTATTTTCTTCAGGGGACATCAGAATATTTTTTAAATATTGGATACGTGTTATATTTGGGATCAGAAAATGAAATAATGGTACAAATAAAAGAAAAGACATATTGGGTCCAAAGTCCTCATTCTTAATCAACTTGAATGACCTTGAACCCCCTGGACCTGTTCAAATGGCTTCCTAGTGACATGTCTACCATCCAAAGTATGGCACTGTCCAAGTCATGTGAGGTGGTGTGCATTAGAGCACCTTGTCCACTATGCATAGCTATATTCTGCTACCTACTAATCAAAATGTGCCCCTCAGAACTGTGGCTCACCAAGCAGAGCTGACCCTCACTTAAGAAAATAATGTCTTTTAATTTATGCTAGTTCAACTATTGCGCAGGTACTTTATCTCTTGACAGATACGAGTTAAATAATTTCAAAATAATTCTACCAACTAGCGATTGTGAAATCAATTTGTCAGAATTTCAACAGTATAACAGACAAAGATAGATAAAGCATCTATATTGCTCATCACAAGAATAAATACTGTTTCATGGGAAAAGATGTATATAAAATGGCACAGGTAGCCCCAGACACAAAAAGGCCATCAGTAAGTAATGAGAATGGCGGAGGGGATGTGACCATCTTCATGTGGGTGACATTACAAATATCTGGGAATCTCCACAGTAACTCCAGGAACAGAGCACTAACCCAGAGAGTCAAGCCAGGGAGAACTCAGCCATCACTGGGTAGCACCCAGTGGCAGTGAAGACTGACATCCTGCTGACTCTACACTATAGTCTCAGCCAGATTTCTCTCATCTGTAGAATGAGGATGGTAATAGAGTAGCTATTATAAGGGCCATTGTGAGTTAATGCATGTATGGAATGCATGTTAGTCAATTACTTGTGTTAGTCTGTTTTCTGTTGCTATCACAAAATATCTGAAGCTGAGTATTTCATGAAGAAAAAATATTTGTTTTGCACATAGTTTGGAGGTTAAAAGTCCAGGAACAGTTGACTCCATCAGTCTGGCCTCAGGTGAACACCCTCATGGCTCTATCACAGCAAGGCAGAGAAGCAGAAAGAGAAATGGACATGTGAAGAAGAGGCCAAGTATATGGAGAGGCCTCACTTTACAGCCACTCTCACCAGAACTAACTGTAGTCCCAAGAGAACTACATTAGTCTCTTCCAAAAGTGATGTTCCCTAAGACCTTGTCCCCTCTCATGAGATAGGTCTTGAAGGCTCCACTTCATTGCCACTGGACTGGGGACTGAGCTTCTAGCCCATGAACCACAAGGAGGCCACATTCAAAGCACTGCAGACTACAGCAGGTCCTAGCGCTTTAGCTGTTCACATTTCCGTGTGTGCTAGCTCTGTGGGTTAGACCTGTGAAACCCCTCCCTGTCAGAACTGTGGATCCACAGTGGGCCCTACTTGGGTCTTCTGCTCTTTCATCCGCTGCAGTTTGGGTTTTATATGTTTTTGAGGGTGATCCATAGTAAGAATGACATTTTACAGGAGGACCCAGCACACCTATGTACATATGTGTAGGAACACTCACACACAGACCCACACAAAGTAGTTTCACAGAGCACTTAGAATACATCCTGACATGTTTTATTTTCTTTTTCTTTTCCTGTTTTGTTTTATTTGGGGTTTTTATGAGACAAGGTCTCATGTAAGCCCTAATGGCCTCAGACTCACTATGTAGCTGAGACTGACCTTCAACTCTTCATCTTCCCCCTCTATCTTCCAAGGGCTTACTGAGTTACAAGATACAGGCAGGTGCCACCACTGTCCCTCCTTTCTCTGTCCCTCTTTTCTTTTCTTTTTGTTTTTCTTTCTTTTTTTTTGAGGCAGAGTCTTTTGGTGTTTCTAAGTCACATTACAGTTATGCCTTAATGCCTGTTAGGGTCCATTTTAAGGCTAAAAGTAGTCTCAAACTGCTGAGTACCTGTTCTTTCAGATGTCTCTTGGAACTGTGTCCCAAGCAAGGGCTTTGCTCATTCTTTACTGAAACAGTATCTCCAGCATGAAATGGAGAAGTAGAAGTCAGGACCCACCCTTATCAGAGAACCTTGTCCTTTGATCCCTAGGCCTAGGGATCACACACTCAAATTTCTCTCATTGTTTGCTACGAGAAAAGCACACTGCTTTCAGTACTTTTATACATTCATATACCATCCTGGGTGGAGGGCAAGGAGGGGTCCTGAGGGATTAAGGTCATATGCCCAGGTCACCACAGGAGCACATGAATCAGTGAACTTGTTTACATTATATACACTACCTTTTTTTTATAAGGTTAGGTAAAAGTCTTTAGTCCAGATTACGTCCATATTGGAAAAGTCTTTTCTACAAGTCTCACTATGCTAGCCTGGAACTTAGAATATAGAACTTAGAATATAGAATTGCCTTAAACCCAAAGAGATCCTCGTGCCTGTCTTCCAAGTGCTAGGATTACAGGCATGTGCTACTACACTTGGCTTTTCTTCCTTTTTAATATCAGTTATATTTTAGGAATTAATTTCCTTACACTGTAGCCATGTATTTAAAAAAACAAACTCAGCTTTAAATGGGGCATGCCCAGAATAAGGCATGAACAATTCAGAGTGTTAGCTCTCTGCTCAGATGCTGAAATCATCCTTTTGTCACCTTGACTTGTCTTTACACCATCTTGATCAATGGTACCTATGGCATCATTTGGGTCCCACAGCCCACGGTGTGCAGCTACTGACTGGGGGTACCTCTGACCTGAAAGACTGAGGGACGATGCTCGTCCTTTGGCTCTTGTAACTATTGTCCCGGCCACTGTAGTCCTGCAACACAGGATGAAAAGCTAAAGCAGCAGCTTGCCTATCTGTACATCTTGAAGAGATCTCAGTCCCTTTGAACACTGACCTGAGTCTTAGTCATTTATTTCACATTTCATAATGGTTGATCAAGATTAAACTTGTTTCGATGAAAATCTATTCTGGCTGTCTTCTGAGAAGTGAACTTAGCTGTTAAAGGATATAGTAAGGGATGAGGCCTACTTACCTATTTAAATCCATTTTCCTAGCCTTAAAAAAATTGGCCAAGTCTGAAGAGATGGCTCAGTAGTTGAGAGCATTTGCAGGAGACCTGGGTTCAGCTTCAGCACCCATGACTGCCAACAACTTTCTTTAACTCCAGTTCCAGGGGATCCTATGCCTTCTTCTAGCCTCCCCAAGCATTGCACGTACATGGTGTACATGTGCTTCATGGCGTATGTGCACTCACACATCTGCTGTTCTATCTCTGTCACACACACACACCACAAATGCAGAGAGAGAGAGAAAGTGAAAAACAATTAAAATTATTTTTCCACCAAACGTATAGAATTACCATGAAGTTAAAATTATATAATTACATTCCATTAAACATGATCAGTCAGTATAGTAAAAAATAATACAGCCTATGGAAATTTAAATCTTTGTTTTGTTTTGTTTTTTGAAGTAGGGTCTTAACTGCAGCCCAAGCTGGCCTCAAACTGGGAGAAATCCTCCTACGTCAGCCTCCCAAATTGCTGGGATTACACCCATAAGCCACTATGCCTCACTGGAAATTTAATCCATAGAAAGTTTCTCAGCACATATACGCACACACGCCCACAGGAAAACTTTTCCAAAGCACCCAAATTGCATGCAGCTATTTTCTGTTCTTTTATTTAATCCTTTGTGCTTTTTACCAGCCACTAGTTTCCTTCTGTTGTATCTAGCCCATATTCTAAAAGTCTCAGTGTTAAATGAAGCATGACAAACACAGCCACAGCGCATGACCTACTCCCTTCCTATGGAAATAGCCCTCCCAGGACCTTTCCACTGCAACTCCTGCCCACATGACATACCACCCTGACTTCGTCTGGTGGCGCTCAGGTCACAGTGAAGAGGAAAGGGCTTCCCAGTCAGGTTTGCAGAGTGTTATAACAGCAAGGTGAGGGTCAAGAGGCAAAGCTTTCTCTAAAGGAATTGAACCCAAGAGACCCATGTTTTTGCCCTTGAGAATAGGTAGCGAAATGAATTCACGTTAGAATATACAGCAGGCACGCCAGGGGACTCTGTTCTTTTTATGAGTCTTGAAAGGATCCTAAGATGCTGGCTTCCTGTCTGCCTCCCGATATTTGAACGAGGCATTTGGTTCTAACAGTGTGTGTGGAGGGCTTTCGTCTTAGACGAGTGCAGACATCGGTTTCTCTCTGCAGTTGCACTGAAAGGATTGTTATGTGTGACTCTTGCACACTGCTCCCTGGAAAGGCATCCGTGCACAGGGGCTGATGCCGACTTTCCAAGATCTGAGGACATCTTTCTGTTTTCATTTTTTTAGAAAAACTTAAAACATCCTTAGGCTACTGCAGGGAGTGCCTCTGAGGCTCCTACAACCTGCCTATTCTGATCTCCGCAGCAGTGGTCTCCTAGCACCCTCCAGCAATAGGAGTAGCTAGCACCCAGTTTCCTATCTCTCTGCAAATCAGCCCTGGCCTTCATCCTGGCAGGGTGTCTGTGTGGACAACAGATCCAGTACCCCAAGTTCATGGCATCTTGCTCCCATCACTACAATGACTGTCACCTCTACTGAGTCTCAGCAACTTCAGTTCACAGAGAAGGGCTGAGACTGAGTCATCTCCAGACAGCTTCTCATCTCCTCTCTCTGACCCTCTTCTCCCAGGCTTCCCATCCCTAGAGCTTCTCCACCCTGTATTTCTTTCAGAACCAGCCTTCAGTGGTAGTGAAGCCTCAGATCTCCTGGCCTCTTTCCTAGCTGGTCCGGCAGCCTTCGATTCTCACTCGTTAGTCTTCTCCTGGCTGTTTCAGCTGATGTGTGAGGCAGGGATCCAGTATAGCTGAATGGATACTAACAGGCATTGCTCTATCTATCTATCTATCTATCTATCATCTGCCTATCTGCCTATCTATCTATCTATCTATCTATCTATCATCTGCCTGTCTATCTGCCTATCTATCTATCATCTGCCTATCTATCTGCCTGCCTATCTATCTATCTGCCTATCTATCTATCTATCATCTATCTATCTATCATCTGCCTATCTATCTGCCTATCTATCTATCTATCTATCTATCTATCTATCTATCTGCCTATCTATCTATCTATCTGAGTAAGGGTCTCTGTTGTCTAGGCTGGCCTCAAACTCTCAGAGATTCACCTGCTTCTGTCTCCCAAGTGCTGGAATTAAAGGTGTTTTACACCACACAGCTCTTTGGTTCTTTGATTAGTCAAGTTTTAGGATTTTTTTTTTAATTACTTAATTCCTATCAGGATTGGTTCTGGCTTTAGGCACACATTTATTAATATGAAATTCAGTTTTTTTTGTTTAAGGAACAGAAATTATGCTTAGACCACAGCATTTTGTTTTTTAAAAGCTGTGGTTTTTAAAAAATTTATATGTATGTTTTACTAGCATGTGTGCCTGTGCATGCAATACCTAAGGAGGCCAGAAGAGGGCATAGGATCCCCTAGAACCGGAGTTAAGGATGGTTGTTAGGTGATGGGAACTGAACACAGGTCCTCTGCAAAGGCAGCCAGTGCTCTTAACTGCTAGCCATCTCTCCAACCTCAGAATTTTTTTCTTAAAACAAATGGAGTTCATGAAATAATTTTAAAGAAGACTAGAACATGCTGTGTTCTTGACCTTGAGTAGGGGTAGATCTATTCCTGCTGTGTCAGAACAAGGAGGGAGGCAGCGTCCACTTGCAGTCATACTCATCTTCTCCCCTCCCCCCACCCCAGCAAGGGACACATGCCTGGCCTTGAACTTGCTAGTAGCCAAGGATGATCTTGAATTTTTGGTCTTTCTGTCTCCACCTCCTGAATGCTGGGTTTTCAAGCACACAGCATGTCACCACGCCCAGTTTTATTTCAGTGCTTGGGATCAGACCTAGAACTTTGTGCATGTTAGGTAGACACTGTACCAGCAGAACCACATATCCAGCCCTGCAGTCACTGTGAGATTAAGGGTAGCCCAGTCTACATAGCAAGTTCCAGGTTAGCTGCAGCTGTAGGGAGAGAACCTGTTGCAAAAACAAAAACAATAACAAAAAAAAAAAAAAACCCCAGATCTTTGGCATACATCATTTTAGCATTTATTAAAGACAAAAGCAAATTTGCATAGTGAGATGGATGTGCTTATTTACTTTTGCATAAAGAATTAAATCTTGGCTGAACGTTTGATGCTGCAGCATTTTCAATGTGTCAGCATCTTAATTTTATAATCACCAATGATGACAATGCCACTTTACATAAATTCTTAGTGCAAAATGACAAAGGATGCTCAGAGCCATTTCAGAATTGTTGGAAATTCTGTCCTAATCCTCAGGAAAAAGTAATTTAATGTTTTTATGAAACTTAAGTTAGCAACTCAAATAGCAGTTTCTAGAATCAAACATCCTAATGTAATAAACTCCAGAGATAGACTAATTTGATAGTTATATACTTAAAGTGGCAGGAAAACATTAAAAGCCTTTGTTTTCCATAATGAAGCCATTATGTTTCTGTAAAAGCAGAAAATTTTGCACATTCAGTAAAAATGCTGCAATTCATCATGAGATTCTCTCAAATCTGAGCCCAGGTATCTCAGGCACTGCTCACTGGAGTAATGACTGGCACATGAAGTGCAAAGTACACAGGTTAGTTCAGAATCAAGTCTATAGTGAAGCCATATCATTAGTGCAGGTGAGCACTCCCTGCAACTTGGACTCATCCTCTTTGATTTTGAATTAATTTTTGGTCATTGTATATTCAGAAACCTTTACTGTTGCCGTATTTTATGGCCCTCCCTTTCAGTTATGCAACCACAAATGGGGTCATAACCCACAGTTGAAGAAGCTAGGGTTTAAGCCAAGCAGGCCTGGAATCCTAGCACTGGGAGGGTCAGGAATACAAGGTCATCTTCTACACACAAGTTCAAGGCCAGCCTGAGCTACATAAGACACTATTTAAAAAAACAAACAAAAAAAGAAGCTGTGTTTAGATCACCTAGTCTTTTCAGAATAACCCGAACATTTATCACATTCACCAGAGAGAGAAAAACTCTCCAACAAGGAACCAATTACTGAGCATTCAATAAGGACACATCCAGCTTCTGTCAGATCCTAGGCCGCCCACTCACCGTGAGCACGGGTGACTTCACGGAGTGGAAGTTTTGCTGTTTGATGGTCTTCCACAAGGTCTCAATTCTCTAACTTTCACCCAGATGTGGCATGGGAATGTGGACAGGGTTTGGGGCTCCTACAGGATGTTTCCTTCCTGGCTCAGTGATTACTGTCTGACCTGAGTCAATTTTCTTATCCTTTTTGAGCTTTAGCTTTTATTTTTCTTAAATTAATTTTTTTATTTTATATGTATGAGAGCTTTGCCTGCATGTATGTAAGTGCAATATCAAAACAGAGGAGACATAGTTATGTCTTACAAAGATCATTCAGGCTGTTTTGTGGAGACTGGATTGGAAGAAGGGAAGAAACAGAGACCATTTTGAAGACTACTGTAGTAATACAGACCTATGACAGTGGTAATCCAAACGGTGGCTTCTGTGTGCAAATGGAGAGAATGAAAGGCTTTGGTGAGAGTAAGGCCTGCCAAACAATTTAAAAGAGAGATTCAAGAAGCAGAGATGGAGAGATGGCTCAGCAGTTCAGATCACTGGCTGGTGCTTGCTTCAGTAGCACATGTACTAAAATTGGAATGATACCGAGATTAATGTGGCCTCTATGAAAGAATGACAAGGCAAATTCATGATGCATTCCATGTTTTTTACTTTAAAAAGCAGTGACTGCTCTAGCAGAGGACTCAGTTTCAGTTCCCAGCACCCACATGGTGGCTAACAACTTTTGTAAGCCCAGTTCTAGGGGATATGACACCCTCTTCTGGCCTCCATGGGCAGTGCACACACAGGTGTACTTCATACATGCAGGCAAAATATGCCTACATATAAAATAAAAATTTTAAAATCTAGAAGCAACTATTTAAGACA
Source organism: Eospalax fontanierii (assembly GCA_035773235.1). Classification (NCBI taxonomy): domain Eukaryota; kingdom Metazoa; phylum Chordata; class Mammalia; order Rodentia; family Spalacidae; genus Eospalax; species Eospalax fontanierii. The sequence continues at coordinate 63,219,729 of CM069539.1, read as the reverse complement.
AGCTAATTCCAGTTATTTTTATATAGTCCTTTATGGGGACCTCAGTTCAGAAGTTTTCAATATTGGTTCCAATATAAGTTAAAATCATACCATGGATATCTTCACCATTCTTTATTTCAGCTCTTCACAAGCATTAGAAGGGCCCATGCTCTGACACCTGTCTGTTGCCCTGTAGTGCTGGGAGGACAGCTGTCCAGACTCCACTTGGGTTCACTCACTCCAAGACTTTCAGGTCAGGGCCCTGATTAGGGCTCTTCAGGCACTCACAAACTGCTGGAAAATGTAGGATTAAAGAGTCCAGAAGCGCATCTATAGCACCACAGCCACTTAGGTCCTGTGTAAGTCACTGGCTGACTGACTGGGACAGAGTCTGTGGACAGTTTCTTTCCTGCTAAAATTATGAACCACTTATCTAAAGACAAAGATGTAGTTGTGAATAAGAAACTTTGGCTGAAGGACTGGGGATGTAGCTCAGTAGTAGTGTGCTTACGTGTACACACAAAGCCCTGGATTTGATCCTTATTAGCTCTGCAAAAAATACATTTCATAGGTCTTTAGCTGAATAGCATGTAATGGTGTGGAACATGTGAAGTCCTGGATTGTTTTCCCTGTCAGTAGTTCTCTGGAATTACCCAGTGCAGAGAGCAGGAAGCAAAGAGGGCTCAGCCTTGCAGGAAGTAGAGATTAGCCAGCTTTTGCCTCAGCCACATGGGAGCAGCCTTGTTCCTGATTCTTTGTAAAATGACCTTGGCACATCTTCTGTTCTTGGAAAAGACACATCAAGATCTTTCTGGGCTGGAGAGTGCTCTGTATCAGATGGGAACTGGGTTTGCAGGGTGCATGCTGTGCTAATGAGGCGCTTGATGGGACTGTCAGGTTCCCAACTTTTAACATTCTGTTTAAACTACTTCCATGGAAGGCAGAAAAATAAATCAAGGTTTAAAAACTTCAGGCTGCCTTGGGTTTCCAGGAAGCTGTGGGATGCCTGACTTCTGCATCTTTATGGGGAATTCTCTGCCACCACGTGTACATTTAGGGGAACTGCAGTTTTTCAAACACAGGGCAGAAGAGAAAAAGCCAAGAGGCTGGGAGCCAGCGGCCCTAAATACCTGAACTCCCCTGAAGTGAAGGGCAGATTCTATCTTTGCCCAAAGACAGAGCACAGAACAGTAAAAGGATGTCTGGTGTTCCTCGTCTCTGCTCAGTACATTAGGTTGTCTGCTAGGGAAGTGGCAAATTACAGTTGGAAGCCGCCACTTGTTGCTCCTGGAGGCTGATATTTGCACTGCTTACGCTCTGCCCTGGTTAAGTGCTCTAGAAGTTCCAGGCACAGGCAGGGCAGGAATGGATTCCTCACAGCGTGTCATTTCAGCTTGTCTTAGGTAAGTAAGAGATCTTGAAAGAGCTTGGATTGGCTTTGCACATAATTTTTAAGTGGCCTGTGGCAACAAGCTTGCAAATGATCTGAGAATAGCACATGGTGGGCTGCACAGGATGGTGGAGAAAACATAAAATCATTGTCTCATAGCTTTGTTTTTCAGTCATCTCCCCATCACATACCAGTATGTGACCTTGGGCACTTGGCTATGGTAGTCAAGTCTTTCTCATCTGCAGAGTTAATATGACTTGCATTGTGGAAAGCATCAAGGACTAAATGATAGCTTGGGGCCTGACTTACAGCCAGCTCTCATAGTTTATCCATATGTATAACCAACACATGTTGGGGTTCTCTGGAACGTTTGCAAATATCCAACTGGAAAACCCAGTCATGTGTAGTGGAGTAAGAGTATCAACTTTATAGTTTGATTCCAGACAGCCCAAATGATCTCACCGTATCCACAAAGGTATAATATGAATCACATGTAAAGTAAGGATGCACACCTCTAATCTCAACACTTGGGAGGCCGAGACAGGAGACTCCAAAGTTCCAGGCTAGCTTAGAACTACATACTGAGATCCTGTCTCAAAAGCAAACCAAACAAACAAAACACAATATGTATGAAGGAAGGATGAAGCTAAAGAATTTAAACATAGGGGCCAGTAAGATGCTTCAGCAGGCAAAGGCACCTCCTGACAAGTCTGAAGACCTGAGCTTGATCCTTGGGACCACAAAGTGGAAGGAAAGAATGGGCTCCATTAATTTTTCCTCTGGCCTACACATTTGGGATGTGGCACCCTTGTGTATCGTTGTCCCCCACCCCATAAAGAAAATGAATTATTTTTTTAATATTCAATTCCTGAAGAATTTAAGACATGCCAAATGATGAAGTGCTGGGTATCATGCCTCCTCCATGACCCCTCAACCTCAGTTCTCTGGGTAAAGAATGGCTGCCAAGTTCTCCCTGCAACCCCCTGTGAGGCAGAGGCCTGTAGAACTTGACTGATATGAGGGCTGGCTGGGGAGGTAGTCTGTGTGCTGACTGGTTCCCAAGGTGAATGTAGTTCTTCCAAAAAGTACCTGAGAGTTTAGAAGAAAAGCCCAGGGCTAGCTCTGCTATTTCTCCTCATTTCTCATTAACAATTATAAGCACCTGAGTGTGTGTGTGTGTGTGTGCGTGTCTGTGTGTGTGCGTGCGCGCGCGTGCACACGGTTTCTCAAGAATGCTTTCAACTCATAAGAGAAAGAAATATGCATTGATTGTGCACCTATGCCTGCCAAGCTGAAGAGCTTGGACATCAAATTGTCTGGAGAGCCTTGTGCAATGAGAGTTGCTACGTTATCCACCCTTTCCTTTCCTGTGCTTGACAGGTATGATGTACACACCTGTAATTCTAGCACTTAGGAAACAGAGGCAGACGCATTTTACAGGCAGGGAAAGTGAAGTACATTGAAATGGCCTACCTAATCCACCCAGGGAGGGGAAACAGGGCCAGAGTCAGGACAGAGGTATGATAATCTTCTCAGTATTCTGTTTTTGTGTGGCCCATATCACCAGGCACAATGCCTGGACTTAGAAATGGCTTAGTAAATGTCTGCTGAGAAGAGAATGGCATTTGGAAATGGGGCAGATATCCTGCAGGGCTCTGAAAGATCAGCTATGTAGAATAGCAGCTGGCAAATCGTCAAGTTAAAACTCTTTGCCATCAGGCCAGTAGCCTGCTGGCCAAGTCTTAGCTGTGTGCAAAGGTGGACTTGATCAACTTTGGTTCCTTTATTTCAGGCAATCCACCTTCCAAAGAGGTACCTGTTGGGAAGTACCCATTCATAGTCACCTCTGATGATGGACGGAAGGTTCCTGTGGTCCAGGCCTATGCTTTTGGCAAATACCTAGGCTATCTGAAGGTCGAATTTGATGACAAAGGAAACGTCGTCAGTTCACATGGAAACCCCATTCTTCTCAACAGTAGCATTTTGGAAGGTATGTGAGATTCCACAAAAGGTTCTACCAACTGGTTAGGTGGCTAGATTCTCCTCTTTTGTTTCTCTTTCTCTCTTCCTTTCTCTCTCTCTTAAGCAGCTAGATCTTCCTCTCCTCTCTCTCTTTTTATTAATGTTTCAGAAAGGGACTATAATACTTTTGAAGAATTTAGCTTTCCCTTGAGTTTACCCTCTTTGTACATAAGGAAAATTTAAACTCCCAGTTCCCAAATCTTGTTTGCTTTTCCAAGTCTGCTCTATGAGCCACTGCTTCTTCTGCCTTTCAAAAGCTTAATCCTGCAGAGCAAAAGCCACTGTTAGCTTCTGCCCAGAGGAGAGTAGACGACTGAAGAAAGAGTTCAAACTGGGTAGAACAGGGCACAAACTGCAGGCCCACCTACCAGAGGTAGTGTGGTATGGTGTGGGCAAAGTGTCCAGTTGCAATGGGCCTTAACTTCTTCATTCATCAGACTTTTTCTTGTTTTTGTTCTGAGACAAGGTCTCAGTATATAGCCCTAGCTGACCTTCAACTCCAAATCCTCCTGCCTCAGCTTCCCAAGTGCTGAGCTTATAATATGCAACACCAAGTCTGTCAAGAAGTATGTTTTGGGTCTGGAGAGAGGGCTCAGCAGTTAAGAGCACGTGCTGCTCTTGCAGAGGACCCAAGTTCAGTTCCCAGTACCCACCTCTGCTGCTTCACAACCACCTGTAATTCTAACTCCAAGAGATCTGTCACCTCTGGCCTTCGAGGGCACCTGCACTCGTGTACATATATGTATCATTAAAAAATAGTAAATCCATTTTTTCTTTTGGTCTTTTTGAGACAGGGTCTCCATGTAGCTAATCTTGAACTTACAATATAGACCATATAAATTCGTTAGGCCTGGCATTAATAACTGGGATTTTTAAATTATTAGTATATTATTATTATTTATTAAGTTAGCCCCAGCTGATCTGAAACTATGTAGACCAGGTTGGTTTTGATCTCTGAGACACACCTGCCTCTGCCTCCCAAGTGCTGGGATTAAAGGCATGCACCAAGGCATGCTTGGCTCTTTTTTTTTTTTTTTTTTGAGACTCAGAATAAAAAGACATTATTTTAAAAAATTCATTTTCACACAGTATTCATGAACATGCTGCTCTGTCTCTTTCTCACCAGCCCTTTTCTGTTTACATTATTAGATCAGGATAGGTAGGAGAGTCTATGGTCACAATACAGGCTTCTCAGTACCTAGAGAAGGAGCAAGCCTAGAACCCATACTTCTAGTTTCCCTGAGCCTTTCAGAACTAACCACAGAACATCCACAGCTGACAGGTGCTCACCCAGATGTGGTAAGTTAATGTTGAAATGCTCAGCACATCCTCACATTAAGATACACTCAAAGTAGCCAGCACTCCGGAGGGCAGAGGCAGGCAGATCTCAGGGATCAAGACCTACAGAGAAATCAAAGCCAGTTGGAGCTAGAAAGAGACCCTGTCTCAAACTTGAATAATGGTAATAGTAATAATAACAACAATCACCCAGGTATTAATGCCAGGCCTAAGGAATTTTATAATCAAAATTAAAATGCAAAAATGTGGTAAAGAAATGCATCCTCCCAGCAGTTAAGCCTCAAGAGGCTTGATTCCTTCTCCAGAATTTACCTTCTGGGAGACCCGCTTTAATTTCTGGCTTTCTCTCTCCCTCCTACCTTCCCAATGTCCTTTTTCTTCTAGATCCCAGCATCAAGGCAGATATTAACCAATGGAGAATCAAATTAGACAATTATTCTACTCAGGAACTGGGAAGAACAATCGTTTACCTGGATGGCTCCACTCAAACATGCCGCTTTAGAGAATGCAACATGGGCAACTTGATTTGTGATGCTATGGTGAGTCATCTGCACAGCTGGAGGTCCTGCTTCTAGGGAGGAAGAAAAGGAAGGAGAGAGAAGGAAGATGCAACAAGGGACAAAGTCTGAAGATTTTGACCAATTCAGTGCCCAGACAAAAGCTTAGCTGATTTAAAATGGAATGCCTTGCCAAAGTGGGTGAAAGAGATCAGGAGACCATCATTCTGTTGCTTTACAAGAATCAAAAGCTTTTTAAAGCTGTCCTTGGATGTTTCTTTCTGTAAGATGATGTGAAGACATGAAATACCCTCCCTGAAGATGTCAACATAGTAGATGCAACACATCTGCTGGGGCCTAACTTGGCCAGGCTGGTTTTCCCCAATGTGTCCTCTTGACTCCTGAGAAAATGGGCCTCATGTAACTTGAACCTTTCCCTAGCAGAATGACAACACATAGCTATAGCAAAGTCTCTGCCCAGACCAAGACTATTCACGAAGAGCACTTTTATAGAGCCAGCTGGCAAAAGTGGCTGTCTGGGGCTATGCCAAGCCAAGGTCTCCAGGCCTGACTCCCACTTCTATGAGCTCACAGCTCACTCAACAGTCTGTCCATACTAGGTATCCCACCAGGACCCATTTCTGCTATATAACCACACTCCATAAATTCTGACCAAGTGAGTGGCAGCATGCCTGCCTTTCAAGATGAGGCCCAGGCTTGCTCCTCTGCACCATGCTGTCAGTGTGAGAGAAGCAGCCAAACAGAGACACCCAGAGAGAAGTCTAGAAAGAAACACCCCAGGCTGCTGACCGGGTGTTACCTTTCTGTTAAAGTGCTGGGCAAATATAAACTTTTACTTTTTGTGTTTTTTTTTTTTTAAGTTAGAAAGTATGCACTTTTGCTTCCTGCAACTGAACATACATTTTATGAAAGTAAAAAGGAGTTTGATTTTCCCTAGTTTAAAGTGGCTCTCCCTGTGCCTCCAAGATCACCAACTTGGGAACTGCCTGGCAGTTAGAGATAGATGAGATAGATAATTGGCAGGTTCAAGGACCCTGCTGCCCTGGAGGAACAGCATCACAGGCCAGTCCACGCTGGAGCCGTCCTGACACCAGGGCTGCAGTTGGAGAAACCATTTTGCCAAGGACCCCTAGCCTGAGGGATGGGTTTGAGGAGGGGGTGAAGAGCTCTCTGTTTCTGAGAGTCTGACATGGCACTGATTACAGTATACTTTTGCTTCTAACTGACTGAAGATTAGACAATAGGCTGAGAGTGTATAAAATCGGTTGCAATTAAAGTGAGCAATCTCTGGAAACACAGGAGCAGGGAGGAACAGCTTCAGGCTCAGTTGAGATAACCAGATTCCTGGAAGTGATCCTAAGAAAAAGGACCAGAATAACTAATGTACATTTGTGCTACTGTTGTAGATTAACAACAACCTCAGACACCCAGATGAAATGTTCTGGAATCATGTGTCCATGTGCATTTTAAATGGAGGTGGCATCCGATCACCCATTGAGGAGAAGAACAATGGTATGTGCCCCAGCCCAACTTCCTCACCTGTCAAGCTGTCTCTGCCCTGCTTTCCTGCCAGGGTACTGCTCTAACCATGCCCACAAGCAGCCTCTGCTGCCAGCCACATGCCTTTGAGTTTGCATTAACTGTTACTCACATCCAGCGCTTCAACTAAAGGACAAACATGTATTCTCATATATATTCACAGAGATGCAGCAGTAAGGCTAATAAAAGCCAAGCTGGGTCTAAAGTTCTGACATGCAAAGCTAACTATTAATTGTTGCTGATTTATGCAAAATATCAAAAGTCTGTACCTTGTCATCTAAAGAGAAAATGACAAACTCATCAATCTTTTGTGCTAGAAAAGACATTTCAAAGATGCATTTTAGTGCATTTACAGATACTCAAGGTTCTATCATACATTAAAACAAGATATATATCCACCAGATATTTGAAACATTCTTGCAGCTCCCTCTGACACACTGTCAAACCCCATCAGTACAAGGTCCCAAGCTCACTTCATTGGACAACAGAAGAGGTGACCAGAAGACACTGCCTAAAGAACTGAGCAATGCCTAACAGCGTACTGAACTTCCAGCTCAAGCCAGGAGATTCAAGGCTGAGTGCCATGGACTTGGTCCTTAATAAACTCCAATCCCTTTGCCCAGTAATGAAGAGCAGGACAGAGGCTGTCGTCCACTCCCTCCCAAAGTTAGACACAACTAATGCTGTTCTGAGCCCCACCCCCTTCTCTGCACACACCTCTTCCTTCAGTCAGAATGAGCTGGTCTCAGGCAAGTATTTTCTGACATTCTTTCCCTTCTTGTCTCTACTTGTGTCTACTTCAGGAACAATCACCTGGGAGAACCTGGCTGCTGTGCTGCCCTTCGGAGGCACTTTTGACCTGGTCCAATTAAAGGGCTCCACCTTGAAGAAGGCTTTTGAGCACAGCGTACACCGGTATGGCCAGTCCACAGGGGAGTTCCTGCAGGTGGGCGGTAAGTAGTTCATCCATAAGGGCCAGCTGTCTAGCTTGATGTGGGATTTCCTGTTGGCTCAGCTCCCCACTCACTACTAGGCTTGTTTTTTTGTTTTTGTTTTTCTTTTCACCCAACACCAACTCTCAGAGCAACTGACACTAGGTTGGAGTCAAAGCTCCAAACCTGTGGCACAAGAAGTATTTGCCAAACTTGATTTGAACCTCAGAAGGGTCTCCATGGGATCTGGCTCTGTAACACTAGGCAAATCAGCTGACATAAGGTATATGCATGTTCTTTACAAAAAAGAAAAGGGAAAAGGAAAAGGGGGAGGACAGAGGAAAGGAGGAAGGAAAGGAAAGGAGGGCAAGGAGGAGGTCTCCACTGCTGACTGTCTGGGATCATGCTAGCGTTGAAAGGACTGCACGTGGGGATAAGGATGGTACAGGTGCACTAGAACACTGGACTCCTGCTGGGAGGAGGGCACGTTCTGAACACAGATCTGACCGGCTTTCTCCTGGTGTGCAGTGAAGACTGAATGGCAACGAATGGTCCTCACACTGCTGAGGGTTTCTTCATTGGGCGTGGCGGGGAATAAAGCACATGCTAGGCAAAGAACTAACTGTTTTTATCTTACGTTATTTCTGTGTCTTGTGATGCTAGAGATTGAACCCAGGACCTTATGCATGCTAGGAAAGAGTTTTTACCACTGAGCTATGTCCACAGATCTAAAGGATCCTGAAATGTTTTTCTCAATAACTAATTCTACAATCCAGTGAGTTAATCCTTAAAATAATCTTATTTTACTCCAAAACCATATTCTGACGTTATTTTCCCACTTTATTGACTTAAATTCTTAATCTTGCTTTGTCTGAGTCAGTCTCTTGTAACCTATGCTGGCCTTGAGCTCCTCATCTTCTGCTTCCACCTCCTGAGTGCTGGGATTACAGATGTGTCCCATCATGTCCAGCTTCATTTTTTTTTTTTGAGACAGTGTCTCGCTATGTAGTCCCGACTACACTAATGCCGGGTAGCTCAGGTTGACCTCAAACTTGTGATCCTCCTACCTCAGCCTCCCAGATGCTGAAATTCCAGGCATGTGTCTCCACAGCCAGCTTCATGGACCTGCTGGACCCGTGTGATGGGTGCTGTTGTCTGGCAGGAGGCCCTGGCCCGCTGTCTGTGGGCTGACTGACGTCTAGGAGAGCCATCTAGTATTCGGATGCTCTAGCAAAGTGCTAAGTACCAGTAGTCTGTGAAAATCATTGAATCTCCAAGTTACTGTATTTTAGCCTTCAAAATTGTTACAAATGCTCCATTGCATTTCCAAATGCTGCATTTCTCATTTTCCAAACCCACTGAACCATGACTAGACTGTAACGAGTTCAGGACTATAGAGGAAAAATGGTGCAAATCACCCTTGCCATTCTGAAAGCCAGTTCTCCTTCTAGTGTTCTTACATCTACTGTTGGGACTTAGGATGAAGGCACCTAAGGAAAAGTAGCTGAAGTTCACCACCATTTTCCTGATGAAATTCCACCCAAGCTCAAACTAAAGGAGAATAAGCCTAGTATTGTAACTCAATTCCAAATCTTTGCCAAAATCCTTTTTATAGGCAACAGAAGCCCCTCTGGACTTAGTAAAAACAGACTCATTCTCTTCTAGGAATCCATGTGGTATATGATATTTCTCGCAAACCTTGGGACAGAGTGGTCCAATTAGATGTTCTTTGCACCAAGTGTCGAGTTCCCAGTTACGAGCCCCTCAGAATGGATGAGGTGTATAAAGTGACTCTCCCAAGCTACCTGGCCAGTGGGGGAGATGGGTTCCAGATGATAAAAGATGAACTGTTAAAACATGACTCTGGTAAGTATCTTCCTCTCCCTGTCCCAAAGGTACTCAGGAACAACAGAAGTTGGAGAGGGAGTAGGGGAGAACAGGCTTTGTGTCTCTGTGGCTCATTCCTTCCTGCTCTGCAGGATGAAAACTGAGGAATGTTATGCTGTCCCTCCCCCGCAGCACGTGTTCACATCTACCCACCCCAGGGAAAATACACTTTCAAAGAAAATACAGCTATTCAAACTGTAAAACGAGAATAAATTTTACATTTACAGAAAATATACATCTTTGGCACTTTAGCTTCAACGTGGAAAACCCTCATGCTAAATATCTACATTTTCTTGAAGTTTTTGGTGCGAATATTAAGAGTAGGGGGTTAAGTGTCCTTTCAGCACAGTGGGCTGGTGGAGCAAATTAAAGGAACACACATATACAACGTCAGTTGGTATTTCTGGCAGCACTGGTTTTGCTACCAGCCTTACTTTTGGAAATCCAGTTGAGTTTCCTTCTGTGTAGAACATCTATGTACTCAGCATACCTCCCTTCCTCTTCCTAGAGCCAAGAGTGGCGTGCCCATAAAACATACAGTATCTCTACCCATCTGAACAACTCAACTAAGTTCCTCCCAAGCCTCACCTCACCACGGCAGGCCTCTGGAGGCTGGAGGACAGGCCCGGTCAAGGAGGCAGCCCTGCTTGGAAGGATGGGGGTCACCTCTGTCCATTCCATGACAGAACCAAGCCTCGCCTCCCAATTCAGTTCCTACGGAGCTGAAGCCGTGGATCTAAGTTCTTAACCCTTGCTACATGTTAAAATGTCTAAGGGACCACAGTAAATTCAATATCAGTATCAGTGCCATAGCTCTTAAGAAAGTCATTTTAGCTAGGATGAGGCTAAGATCACATCCAGTAAGTCTAATGTGTACTCAGGGTGAGAGTGAACGTTAATAAAATTTTGTTGGGACTCACGGGTTTGTTATAGCTCTGATATTTCTTTATCTCTCTTCTCTTTTGGAAATGAAACCTCCACTGTCCCATCAATTATACAAATGTAATTCTGAGCAAACTGCATGAGAAAGCCACTTTTGTTTCTCAATCAACTCTTGACTCAGGTCCCAATGTCCTTGGGTCTGGAGTGGACTAAGTTGGGATGTCAGCAACCTCTTTAGATACCTTAGTGCTCAAATAACTGTACTCCTCCATTACCCAATGCTAAACAAACAGATTTCCCATCTGGACATGAAAAGGCAATCAGATTCCTTGTACTTTACCATTACCATCATTTTTGTCTTCTCTGACACTTTATCCTTGGAATGAAAAGGAACACCTTTTTAAGTGCAAGGGCTTAACACAAAGACTATTTCTCCTCTTATTGTTAACAGATACTTTTTCTAGAGTTAAAATAATATCTATGTGTTTTTCAGGTGACCAAGATATCAGCGTGGTTTCTCAATACATCTTAAAAATGAAAGTAATTTATCCAGCAGTTGAAGGTCGGATCAAGTTTTCTGCAGGAAGTCATTACCAGGGAAGCTTTCCTTTAATAATCCTTTCATTTTGGGCAGTGATCCTCATTTTGTACCAATAGCACTGATGTGAATGCACTTTCTTCCAGTGACACTCAGACTTGTCTTTTGGGACCTGGCTTTGTGATGGCACTTGCCATCCTCAAGGCTCCTAGAAGCCAATGCTCAGAGCATTCTGCAAGGAAGAGACTAACCTCATCTCCTATGGTCAGCAACTTAGAGAGCAGATAGAAAAAGAAATTCAAAGGGGGCGGTCCTTTGAAAGGAAAGCCAACTAGCTGTGTTTTGCGTATTCAAATTGTGACAAAGTTTATCACCTTTGAACCACAATTTTTTTTCCTATTTATCCATTCCCAATCCATCAAACAACTTATGTTTACATAAAACCTTATCACTGACAGGCAGTGGTGGCACACATCTGTAGTTACAGCACTGAGTGGGCAGAGGTAGGATGGCTGCAAGTTTGAGATTCTTTCAACTACAAACAAAAAACCAACAAAAATCATTTATAAAGGAGATTTTGGTAGGTAAGACAAGTATTATTTCCACTTTTGACAAATAAGGACACTTATTTAAGCTCAGAATGGGTTCACTTGTCCATGGACATATAGCTAGAAATGTCGTATAAAACCCACACTATATCCTTTGGCCCCTAGTCCCTGCCAGTGGCCCCAAGTTTATGCATGACAGATCTGGTTTACTTCTACTCTCCACATTTACCTTTTGGATTCCTGTTGTCTACTATGTTTAAGAGACTAAGTACAGGAAAGTATTCTGTTTTGCATCACCATGTGCCTTTCTTTGAGTCAGTGAACAAAATGAAACAGGTAACAAGAAAGTTGGTGGAGGGGCTACAAAAGACAGTCAACGGGCAGAAAGAAAGGGAAAGGAAACTATGAGCAGGATTCATTCACATTACATAAGAGCAAGAGCAAATGGGCATTTGATATGTTAAACATTTGCTAAGGAGAAGAGCACAGCACAAATGCAGAGCACTGGTTCTTGTTAATTTTATGAGATCCCATAAGCTCTGCCTCCGTGTTTCCCTTCCCTCTTCCTCACATGAAGATGTCACAAGAGAACGTCCTAAAATAAACTAATTCTAACCCTGCACCTGTCCTCCCAAGATGCTAACAGAGCCCTTATGCTAGTCACCATGAACATTATTGAAAAACCCAGAATTCTGGAAGGCAAGAGTGATTTTAAGAAGTGGTATATACATTTGAAGTCACTGAGCCTCAAAACTCAAGCAATCACTGTAAGGCATGCTGAGAACTAGCAGACAGTGAACTCCCCAAGGGAGTGCCCAAGAAATATCCAGATTGATAAAATAACTTATGCCCACAGAACGAACACTTGATTAAGAGGGTCTGGGAAGAGATACGCATGGTCAGAACTGCTCAATAATCAACAAGAAATGGGAACCTTCACCTTAACAGTCACCATCAAACAGCAGCTAGAGGGTTGCAGAGGGAACATGTTTACCTCCTAGTGTTTACAAATATTAAGTACTTATAACACAAAACATTTTTAAGCTTCATAACCTTCCTTTAAGGTTGTTTCAGGAGAATAATGCCTTTGGTTCTATGCATATACAGATTAGTTATGAACAAAAAAATATCAGTAAGAATGTACAAAAAAACAGTAATGATGCATTTTAGGGTATATTTTCATGCTTGCCCAGTAAACTAGGAGAAATCTTATTAGAGCAAAATTTTTAAAAGAAAATTTTTGTAATTTTTCTAAGTGTGAGTATGTGTATATGTGTACGTGTGTGTGTGTGTTGTGCTGTGGTACTGAGAAATGATCTTGGACTACTCTGTAATTGTAAATTCCAAACAATAAAATGGATGATATACTCCTTGGTTTTCAGTGGTTATTTCTTCCCTCAAACACCTGTAGCCCAAGACAATATACTAAGACAGTTTTTCATCTGGATCATCTTTCTTGATGATAAACACTTTGCCATCTAATAGTCCTTTCTCACATTTCAAAAATTAAAAAGAAAAATAGTTTTTAAAAAGGAAGATTATTAAGGAGGTAAAGGGAAAGAAAGAATCTGAGAGAAGAACAGTAGGAGACAAATGTTACTAATGGAGAAATGTATAAAATGGGGTATTTAAATGGGAGGGAAAGAGGGAGGCTTATACAAGGAACTATGAGGATAAAGGAGAAAGAGCTCAAGAGAAGTGAGACCATAGAAGACAGGAATTATCAAGGGAGAAATGAAGAAAATTGGGATACGTTAAATGGGGAGGGTGTGAAGGGAGATGGGGGGGAGGGGGAGAGGGGGGGGAAGGGGGAGAGGGGAGAGGAGGAAAAAGGAGGGGAGGGGAGAGATAATGCCTAGCTAATATAAAAACCAGAGGGAACTGTATTAGTCCAAAGACCTACTGACAAATTACATATATAGTATCTCCACATGAGTCCATGTGTATAGCTGATGGTAACATAACAAGAAACAGTGCCAGACAGGAGAAACTTTCCTGCCTCTGATTCCTAAATTACTTATGTGGGTGTATATGTGCATGTGTGTGATGGGGGTGGGGTGCATGCCTTAGTGTGTATGAGGACAACTTTGTGGAGTCTGTTCTCTCCTTTCATGTTGTTTCTGTTTTCTTTCTGTTGCTGTGACAAAACAGTCTCACCAAGAGCAAGCTGCAAGGTCACAGTCCGCCACCGAGGGCAGTCAGGGCGGGAGCGCAAGCAGGGTTCTGGCTCACTCACTCCCTGGCTCACACTCGGCTCATACTGTGCTGGAGAGCTTTAGTTGTCAACTTGCCATACCTGGGTTGAGGGAGCCTCAGTTGAGGAATTTCCTCTACTGGACTGGCCTGTGGTCATGTCTATGAGGCACTTTCTTGATTGCTGAGTGATGTGCGAGGGCCCAGCCCACTGTGGATGGTGCTATCCCTGGGCATGTTGTTCTGTATTGTATAGGAAAGCAGGCTGAGCATGGGCCAGAGGAACAAGCAGTAAGCAGCGTTCCTCCATGGCCTGAGCTTCACCTCCTGCCTCCAGGTTCCTGCCCTGAGTTTCCACCATGGACTCCCTCAGTAAAGAACTATAACTCAGGAGATGTAAGTCAAATAAACCCTCTCCTCTCCAAGTTAGTACTTATCAGATTATTTTGTCACAGCAATTGAAAGGCAAACTACAACACATACTGAGCTAGTTCTCCCCCCTCCCACTTCCCCTTTCCCCCTGAGCCCTAATAAAAGCTTTTAAGTATTATTAACTGGGCTGGAGAGATGGCTCATGTGCAGAAGACCTGGGTTTGAATGCCAGCATCTACATAGCAGCTAACAACCATCTGTAACTCCAGTTCTAGGGGATCTGACACCTTCTTCTGACCTCTGTGGCACTGCATGACATGGGTACGCTTACATACATGCAGGCATTGACATTCATACACATAAATAAAAATCAGCCAATCTCATGTATTGTTTTGTAGTAAGCTTTAAGTATTGTCCACATTTTCTTCTCAACCTAAAATCATACTTTAGAAATGTTTTATTTCAACTAACAAAGACTATGTTTATAGTGTATGATGTGTTTTGAAATATGCACAAGCTAGGGAATGGCTGAGTAGAGTGAACCATCAACAACCACCTCTGTACTCCTAATTGCATAGTAGCTACACTTCGACAAGAGCTCTTTTCCCTCCCCTGTCATCCCTTCTGGTGCTCCCTTGTTTTCTTGATATACCTCTTTATTCACGTGATTTAGAAATTAACAAGTGTGATCATGAACTGACAGGACCACTTCACCTCTAGCCATAGTTCAGGTAGCAGGATGTGCCATGGTCCCATCAAGCACTTGCTTTTATTTGGCAGTAGCTACATAAAAAATGAGAGACATTCTTGCTTTTTGATACTTTCATGCCCATTCCACCTCAACACCTTTCTATAACAAATCTTATGTCCACCACATCTTTTGTACCAGGTGCTGCTGGGTTTCAAACGGGGCACAAGGACGAGTAAAACACATCTCTGTGCTTAGACTGTTCACAATTGCTCCTAGAAAGAATACCCACTCTGAGAGACACCATGCCTCTCCTAGCTCATGTAATTGTGGTAGGATAACTAATTGCAATCCTTTAGCCACAGAAGAAAGCATTTGACCTACTTCTGACAACTATAGTGTCTAATCCATTAGTCTTGGTTCAAATTATTATCCTAGGAATAAGCATGTGACGCAAACCAAAACAATAAGAGGCCCGCAGTGAGCTATTACGCGTGTAAATGCAAGAGACAAGCTTCTTCTTACCCTCTGCATAGTGATTCCATAGTTGTTTATACCTGTCTTCCCCTACATTAAGGTATTTGATGACGAGAGTCAACAAAACAGAAGCTGGAAATAAAACTAGGCATAGAAACCCTGTATGATCCAAGAGCTGGAAAACTCATACTCAGGTCAACTCCATTACAATCTCCCGTAGATGGATTATATGAAGATACACTTTGTCTTCTGTCTTTACTGCTGTCTTTCAGAAAGACCATCAAGTTCTGCCACTTGAACCAATAACCTAAACTGGCTTAAACTAGGAAAGCATGTCAAAAAGTTTCCCTGAACACATCTTAAGTGGAGTTAGGAGGGAAGGGAGCCAAACAAGAACAGTTGAGACAAGTAAGACTTCTCAAAGCCCTTACATAAAATTACATTTTTTTCTTACACTAGTAACATAAATGAGAAAACAGAAAATGACCGAAGTTAGCCACACAATGCTTAGGTTATATTTCCTTACAAAGGGAATTTCAGTGTCACTCATTTTTAGACTTTCGTGCTTTTTGAAAATTAAATCTTGCCAAGTACAATGGCACATACTTACTAATCTGAGCATTTAGGAGGCTCAAGAAGGAAGATCGTGCACTCAAGGCCAGCCTTGGGTTATGTAGCAATTTCCGATCCAGCCTGGCCTCCATCATGAAATTGTGTCAAAAAAGCAATACACGTAATGTCCAAATAAAATACTTTGGCAGACTCCTATCCATTGATGAGCTGCTGGAATTTTCCTGTGTCCAGGATGCTGCTGCACAGGGCTTCTCTGTAATTGTCCAGGAAAGTCTACCATCCCTCCATGCTGCATTAGTTTTCTCCACTTTGTATTGTGTTAAAATATGGATCAAATACTCCATTCCCTCTCAAGAGTACCTAGTATAAAGCTGCAGGAGTAAAGCAAAGCTTTGATGGTGGGCAAAAGGAGCTACAACGAGAAAAACAAAAAAACTCAAAATCTAGATGTCAGTGTTTCTAAGGAGCATTGGTCAAACCCATACACATGTCCCTTCTGGGTTACAACTTGGCTGCCTTAATATGAAGCACTGGAGAGCTCCCAGGCACAGTACTTGGAACATTCCCTTTTTATTCACTTATCCTCTTGATGGTCTTACTAGCTTCATTACATCTGTCTGCTTCTAGTTTCAGTACATATGTATGCTGGTGATTCACATACTTTGACCCCACATTTGGATCATTCTCCTGAATGTCAATCATAATGGCACCTGTCTATTTGATATATCAAGATGTGATATTTAATTGGTATGTCAAATGCCCCATGTCCTAAAATGAATTGGCTTATAATAAATGCATAAATGTGTCCTTAGATTTTAAAACTACCTAGCACATAGTGGGTGCTCAGTAAAAATTTAATATAATAAATGATATATAATACCTGCTCTCATACTTCTCTGCAGCCTCTCAATTCTAAAGTGTTTCTTTATCATCACCCTCTTCAGAGAAAATAAGAAAATAGCTCCTCTGTCTAAACAGAGTATCCCTTTTTTTTCATTATGCTCAGAGAATGACTCTTACTGCAACTCTGCTGCAACCAAAAGGCTATCTCCAAGGACAGCTGTATTCCTTCAAAGTTTAATTTCATACTTTCCTTTCATTGTGCCATAAATAAAGGTGACCACAATGTTTTTTATAGTACACTTTTCTTTCTTCTGCTTTTGTCTCTCTAATCAGGACAAAAACTCCAGCCTGTGGGTCACATCCTGCCTGCCACTGCATTATATAAACAATCTGACATTTAATAGAGCCATATATGTGATCTGGAATGAAATAATAAATAATAAAACCATGTAAAAAATCAAATAATGTCAAGTTAACCAAAAAAGATTCAACAATGAGCCTCAGGCTAACGGTTTCTCCTTTGTGTATTGCGCTCTGCTGGGTTGGAGGACACATAACACCAACAACACATTCTTTGAGATGCAGCAGACTGAAAGGACACCGTCATTCATTTATTTAGTCTACCTGAATTAACTGGAATTATAACAGTGGGTATGATGCACAGTCTGCTAAGAACAGTAAATTAAGACTTCTGCTTATACTTTACTGTGAGTCACTCTAGCAAGGCAGTAACGTAAAGTACCGCCCGCCTTCAGTGGCAGCGCTGCGCTCCCGGAAAACCCTTACTCTTGGGGGCAGCTTAGTCAATACTGGGCCTGATCTGCTCTAGGGCGCTCTGACTTCTAGAACTGCTCTCTCAGAACTATGTTGCCAATAAAGGGCTCCCTCTCATCTTTACTGAAGAGCACTGTCAAGCGTGGCATGGCAAGGACATGAGCAATCTTCCATAACAGTTTTATAAAGGAAGTTGTTTTCCTGACCCTACTGACTCAGCACAGCATCAAAGCCTCTAGATGTCATCAGCCAATGCTCACATGCCGCTTTCAGCATCTACTGGGGAGATGGAGTTTTCACTGTCACTGTCACATCTCATGCACAGACACATGGTTCTGAGTCAGGGGTATAACTGACTCACAAGTAGAGAAAATGACATAAAATTAAAGCTATACACTCAGCTTAGCTTGTAAAAGTTAATAACATTAGGATACCAAAGCATTATAAAACTTATTACATTGTTTTCTGCTTTTTTTGTTTTGTTTTCTTCTTTTGGGGAAAACGTCTTACAATGTATAGCCAGGGTGGCCTGGGACTGACAGAGATCTGCCTGTCTCTGACTTCCACATATTGGAATAAAAGATGTGTACCACTATACCTGACCCAGTTTTCCTTAAAGGTCTGTTAACTCCAAACAAGCTACGTATTCAGTAGGTGAACAGAAGGAATACACAGTTCTAAACAGTCTCAAAGCATATGACTAACAAGGTTATAGTAACATTCCATTGGTAAAGGGTGGTTACAGAGTCTTTCCAGAAGACATCCCCACAGATTTCAATAAATCATAGTACTTAAAAGACAATCTTACAATGCCCTTCATAAGTTTCAAAGTATTTCCCAAATAATTAACTTCACTGTATTCTCACAACCAGAAACACTGACAGTTCTCTGTGTATCAACACAGTTTAAAATGTGTTCTTCATGAAGCTCATACATTGTAAGACTCACGGAAAAACCACGAGAAAACAACTGGAAAAGTAAAACATTTGAAATACACTACAGGAACAGGCTTTTTTAAAGACACTGCAACTACTTTTGGAAACAAATGTGTCTTTATAGTGCCACAGTAAATAACAAGAGCGTGAATACTAGAGAGATCCAAGTGTGAGTTCTGCCTTTACAGTTCTCTCTGTCCCCAGCAGCCTCATCTACAAGAGTTAACAGTCATGGTTACTAGAAGACGCAATGAGATACTGTATGCAAAGTGCCTGGCTTAGGAACTGCATTGTACTTCATTTCCCCTCTTATGATGTGAATGATTTATTAATTTCGTATGAATAGATGTTTACATATCACATTTTCTTTAAATAGTACTCACTCAGCTAAGGTCTGAACTATGTCCTTTCCAAACTTCTATGTTGAAACCATAAATCCCAAGATAATTATATTTAGAGGTAGAGCCTTCCAGGAAGTAAAATAATTTAGGTTAAAAGAATTCTTGTGGGTAGAATCCTACTCTAAAAGGATTGGTGGCCTTATACAGGATTGTTTAGTGGGTAAAGTCATTTGCCACTAAGCCAAGCAACCTGATTTTGATACCTAGAACTCACATGATGGAAGAAGACAGACAGACTCCTGCAAGCTATCTTCAGACCTCCACATCCATGCTATGGCACAGTGCACCCTTATATTCCAAATAAATAATAAACAGGTGAGATTTCTCTCTTCTCCATGCAAGCACAAAGCAGTCATATGAGTACACAAGCCAAAAGAAGATCTTCAGAATAAAAACTACCATCTGTACCTTGATCTTTGACTTCTGAGCCTCCAGATCTGTAGAGAGTACATTTCTGTTGCATATGTCTATTGTAATTTGTTATGGCAACCTGAACAGACTAATACACTCAGAACAATTTTTGTCATCTAAATAAACAAGGGTATTACAATTTGAATAGTTGAGGATGGCATTAAAAAGCTGTAGAGTAATTTATTTTTCTAGGTCAGCTACATCTTAATCAGACTCACTATCCACTTTTAAATCCACAGCATTTCTGGGAGCTGGATAGGTGGCTCAACAGTTAAGAGTTCTCTTGCAGAGAATCTGGGTTTGGTCCTCAGCACCAGCACATGGCAGCTAACAACCACCTGTAACTCCAGTTCCAGGGAACCCAACACCCTCTTCTGACCTCCGAGGGCATGGGACAACACAGGTACACATACAAACATGCAGGTTTTAGATTTATACATGTAAAATAAAAATAAATCAAAATTTTTAAAAATCTACAGTATTTCAAAATAGATAAGTCTGAACAATTTTCCCTTCTGTCTGAAGTATGAGTACATGTTAAGACACGGTATTAAATTATGACTGACGGAAACTCATACACATTCTGGAAGTTTCATTTTTTTTCAAAAATAGAATTACTAACAAAACCTATTCAAAAATTGGTAATACCCAAGAAATATTCCTTTGAAACCTTGATAAAATGAAGAGTACTATAAAACATGTTAGCTTTTCAAATTGCACCCAGAAATCTCACACTACACAACTTAGTATCTAATTCATGGACAAAACTCAGTAATACATTCTTGGTGAACACTACAACCGATAATGAAAGGCAAAATGCTCAATCTCAGTAAATTTATCTCAAGGAAAGAAATGTAACATGGCAAGGAACACCAAGCATAATTCCAAATGCTGAATCTTTTAAATTAACTTTCCTCAGGACAGTTAATTTTATCTATCTATCTATCTATCATCTATCTATCTATCTAATCTATCTATCTTTGGTCTTTTTGAGCCAGGGTCTCCCTATAGTCCCAGTGGGGCCTGGAACTCACTATGTAGAGCAGGCTGGCCTTGAACTCACAGAGATTCGCCTGCCTCTGCTTCCCGAGTGCTAGGATTAAAGCCCTGTGCCACCACACTGGGTTATATTTTTCTATTAAAAAGAAAATAAAGTTTACATCATATATCTACTTGCCTAAATTATAACAGTGCACTTTTAGAATACAGTAACATATAACTACACAATCATAAATGTGTCTAAATATTCAGTTTTCATACAGATTTGACCCAGCAAGAATAAGAAAAAATTCTACATATTATGAAAACATATTAAATTTTATTTTTAGATGCACAGTTAACTAAGAAGAAAATTGGAAAAAAGAAAACAAATATATATTAAACTGGATTAATACTGAAACAAGTCAACTCTTGCTCCTGTTTCTTCACAGGAAAGGTAATTACTTTCAAAGTGATATAATCAAAGATTGTTGGTTTTCCCTGTTTGCGCCCAAAATAGCAGCAACAGGTGAGCTACAGAAATGGCTCAATCGATAAAGTGCTTGCCACTTCAGTGGCAGGAGTGAGGAACAGAGTTTTCAGATCCCTAGAACACATGGACGAGTCGGACAGGCAGGTAGACAAACCTATAATCCTAACACTCATGAGGCAGAGACAGGAGAGCAGAAGCAAGCTGGCTGGCTAGATTAGTCAGACTCACAAGCTCCAGTTCAACCAGAGACCCAGTAACTACGTCAGTAAATAAAGTGGAGAGTAATGGAGGAACACACTCAACAACCTCTGGCATATGCATATACACGTGTACAAGCAGCCACACACAAGTGTCCCTGCACATGGGAACACAGATACACACACCACACACATATACATAAAAAAAAGCAATATGTGAGTGACATATGTTCTAGTAAAATTTGGATAGTAAATGTAAAAAGAAAGCTACAAAACGCCATCACTTTCCATCATTAAGTTTGTGTCAGTCTTTATTAAAACAAAAAAATATACATTTAAAACACAAAAGTACATGATATTTATAAGAATATACAAAAGAAAAAAGAACATGTCTATTATAATAGTATAGTGTTATTCTATGTCAAATCCTGGTGTTTACATCCACGATGTCATGGAGGTTGTTTCTTTTTGTACCTAAAGCAAAAATAAATCCACTTAATAGACATAGGATAGGGTTTGTTTTTTAACTGCCTAACAGCTTTAGTACAATAAAATTATAACTGATTCTAACTAATATATGCATCAGATACTATCTATATTAGAGGGGAGGTAAACAGCAATGCATAGTCATATAACCTCAGAGTTCAAAGTTTCCTGGTATTCATCCCAATGTAATTTAACATAAAATATCTAAAAATGCCACCCTCTTTAAAAAATACATTTAATATTACTAAAATCTGAAAGCTTACAATCAATAAGGGATATTTCAATACGATGTCATAGTGTTGAATAGTTCTTGCATCCAACTGAAGGGATTAGTCAAAAAAAGTAAGGGAACTAGAGGGATGGTCGGTGTTTAAGAGCTATTGTTGTACAATTATGAGGCCTGGCATTCAGCCCCATCACCTATGTCATAAACCAGGAATCCCACACACACCTGTAACCCCAGCTCTAAGGAGGGCAGAGACAAGAAGACTGCTGTGGCTTTCTGTCTTCCACGTGCCCATACACTCACTCATACACACACACACACACACACACACACACACACACACACACAAGTAAATAAATCTTTTTTAAAAAAAAAATACAAGGTGGGAGCAGGATATGGTGGTATACGCCTTTAATTCCAACACCCAGGAGGCAAAGTAAGGCAGATATCTGAGTTCAAGGCCAGCCAGGTCTACAGAGTGAGTTCCAGGCCAGCTAGGGCTACAGGGAGACCCTGTCTCAAAAACCAAAACATAAACAATAAAAATACAAGATGGATGCTCACCACAACTAGAATAAGACTCTATTTCTGAAGGCAGCAAGCACTTTGGCTGCAGAACATAAAAAATCAATCTGGAAATAACCAGGAAACTTCCTCCCTGCTGGCTAGCTTTCATAGTGCTATAAAGATGCCACACAGGTTCTTGAAGAAAAAAAAAGACATCAACGGTCTGACCTAGAGCTAGACGCTGAATGCCAGAATTCCAACCTGCCAGAAAAGACGTGACAATAGTGGTATGATTGTTATGAGGGTAACCAACTGCTTC
Organism: Eospalax fontanierii; assembly: GCA_035773235.1. Classification (NCBI taxonomy): domain Eukaryota; kingdom Metazoa; phylum Chordata; class Mammalia; order Rodentia; family Spalacidae; genus Eospalax; species Eospalax fontanierii. The sequence continues at coordinate 63,197,322 of CM069539.1, read as the reverse complement.
TACCTCTGTTTGAGGCCTGCTGGGACAGAATCCACATCTGGTACTGTAATCCTGGTCAAAAGCCAGTGGATGGGGAAGTCACAGGGGGAACCTACTATTGCTATTTTGCTAAAAGCTATGTTGTTAGCTGGGCATGGTGGCACATGCCTTTAATACCAGCACTCAGGAGGCAGAGGCAGGCAGATCTTTGTGAATTCAAAGTCAGCCTGGTCTACACAGTGAGTTCCATGTCAGCTAGGGCTACAATAAGACCCTGTCTCAAAAAGACCAAAATAATAATAACAACAACAATAATAATAATAATTAATAAAAAGTCTTGTTGTCAAACTGTCTTCTAAATACTTAGGTTTATACTCATAGATCTGTGTTGCTCTCAATTTTGGTCAAAAAGCTTCTTTTTGCAGAGCAGCAGCAGTTAATGAAGAGATCATATCTGGTCCCAGTGCTGAGAATACCTGCCTGTGAGTGCTCCGCCCTAAACAGCCCTCAACCCTCTCTGTCCTCAAGGTTCAAAGAACATTGTGGAAAAGGGAACAGAAAGAACATAAGAGCCACAAGATGGGGAGAAGCACTGCGATATGATATGACATGATATGATATGATATGATATGGCCACTGCACTCATGAATTCAGAGTAGCTGTGGTTACCTGTACAAGATTTAAACAAAGGATGAGGAGGTTAGTTCAATGGTAGAGTATGTATACTTGCCTAGTATATATACATAAGGCCCCAAGATCAATCCCCAGCATCTCTGCATCACCAAAAGGAAAAAAAAAATAAAACAAAAGACAAAAAAAAGGAAGAAAAGAAACTTGGGACTGGTGAAATAGTTTCAATGGGTAAGTTGACAACCTGAGTTCAACCCTTGGGAGCCACATAGTGGAAGGAGAGAATCAAACCCTGGAAGCTGTCCTCTGACTTCCACATTTACACTATGGTATGCATGAACACACACACACACACACACACACATGCATAAACATGAATGCAAAAATTCCAGCATGGATGGGGAGGGGAGTTTCATGAGCTTCCGTTCCTAACTGAGCAGCTACAGGCACGTGGTAGTTGGAGGAGGAAGAGGCATTTTTCTTTAGGAGTATGGTGACCACTGTGCTGCCCATGCTCCAATGGATGGATCCACACCCATGCCTGTAAGGACAGCAGTAACTGGACGGTGTAGATCATTAAAAAAAAGAAGAGAAGACAAAGTTGGGAAGAAGATATACTGACAGCAGTCCAGAGAAAGTTGGAAGGAAGGGGACAGCGAATATGATCGCTGCATATATATAGGAACTTCTCAAAAAACAAAAATAAGAGAAAAACTCAACATCCTCAACATTAAATATAATACCATGCTCTAACTTTAGTTCATTGTATGTTCTTGGATTCATAGATGCAGTCATTTAAAAAGCATTCATGCCTCTTGACTTATACTGTATACAGTGTTGCAGATGACAATGTGAACACTTAGAATAAAACCCACATCTTTAGCCAAGAAGACAGTAAAGGGTTCCCATCTGCTTGTAATTAGAAAGGAAGGAAAGCAGAAGTTATTCAGTCCCTGCTCCGCAAAACCTCTTTATATCTGGACATGTTGAATAAGAAAAATACAAGCTTTTTGCTGAGGTTGTACAGCTTTCAAAGGATTGCAATCACAATGATTTCCTTAAACTTTAGTATCTAATTAAAATAAATGTCCTTATATCACCCAGATTAACAAAGAAAATGACAGCTTTTCAGTTACCTTATTGAGCTCTGGAAACAGTTCCTGTATCACTATGTCCAACAAAACATAGGTCAGCTACAGTATAAAAAATTATGATAAAATGTGAGACTTGAGACAATTAAAATGAGACAGGTCAATTATTTATCTGCGAGAAGGCTGGGTAAGACACAACCAGAAGGGTCTTAAGACCATCATAACATTGTTCTTAAAATGCACACTAATTAAGATTTGTGAATAAAAACAAAACATTTCATCATTATGTCTCATCCAGTCTTATGTTAAATGTTTTGCACGTTGCTGAGTGTGGTGGTACACACCTTTAATCTCAGTACTCGGAAAGCAAAAACGGGTAGGTGTCTATGAGATAGAGGCCAGCCTGGTCTACACAGTGAGTTCTAGGTCAGCTGGGGCTACAGTGACCAGGCTACATCTGGTCTGAAAAAAATAATTTACATGTAACAAAAATTTTAAAGAAACAAGCAGAATATAAAATTGAAATCCTACTAAAATCTCAATGAAATATGCAGAGATTATACACATAAAAAGGTTACTGTCTATTCTATGGAACTTGAATTACCAAATTAAATTTTTTTACTTTATGTGACTAGTTTTCTGTATGTCAAAAACAATGAAAATATATTAATATATTAATAAAACAAGACTGCCTGTCACTAAGAAAAAAAGTAAAGCAGCCCAAACAGAGTATCACAAAAATTTATGCTGGCTGAATATCTGAATTACACTAGCTCGATGTTGGTACAGTGACTGTGTCAATAATACACCAGACATCCTACTGTCATTCAGAAAACTAAGCAATGCTAGTCTACCACTTTTTTGACTTTTACCTGCTTGTTGAGCACTGGCTGCTGCAAGCCATCAAAGAGAAGTCTGATGCTTTCATACTTGGTTTCTTCACCAATACACTTAACTATCAGATCTAAACAAGAAAATCACATGTGAAACAATCTACAAATGACTCATTATTAACTGCATCACAAAGTAAAAGGTCTACTCTGTTTCCCAGACATCAGGTAAGAACTATAAACCAGTGTTTCAGCAAGAAGCTCCAAAAACAAATTTTATGATCAAGTAGAAAAATATAGTATCACTAATCTTTCTTTTGGAAATTCATAAATACTGCAGCATATAAAGCAACTACTACTAATAAAAGAAATCTGAAAATTATACATACTGTATTATGTATACAGTAAAGAAAACAGATTTTTAAAAGATTACTTCTATTTTTAATTATGTGTATGTGTGTTTGGGGGTGAGTTGGTGAGACTAATATGTGCAGGTGAGTACAGGTGTCTCGGGAACCTAGATGAGGAAGAAAGACTCCTTGGGGCTGAAGTTACAGACAGCTGTGAGCCACCTGATATAGACGCTATGAACTGAACTCAGGCACCCTGCAAATAAGAGTCCTCTGCAGGAACTGTACATGCTCTTAAATGCTAAGCCATCTCTCCTGGACCCCAGGCAAAAAAATTTAAACCCCAAATTATATTTATACATGTGCTGGATAGCTTCAGCTGTCAATTTAACACCTGGGAAGAAAAAAATCTCAACTGAGGAACTTCCTCCACCGAACTGTGGGCATGTCTATGAAGCATTTTCTTGGCTAGAGTGTGATGTGAGAGAGCCCAGCCCCCTATGGATGGTGCCACCCCTGGGAAGTTGGTCCTGGGTTGTATAATAAATTAGGTTAGGCACAGGCCAAAGGAAAGCTAGTAAGCAATGTTCTTCCATAGTCTCTGTTTCAGTTCCTGCCTCCAGGTTCCTCCTTGAACTCCCGCCCTGACCTCCCTTGATGATGGACTAGGAGCTGTACGCCCTTTCCTCCTCAAGTCGGTTTTAGTCTATGTTTTTCACTGTGGAAAGCTAACTAGGACAGTAAATTTGAGCATGCATATTGAGAAATAGACAAAAAAAATGTCTATGGCCAGATGTGGTGGTGCACATCTGTAATCTCAGCATGCAGGAGGCAGAAGCATGAGGATCAATGTTTGTCTGAGGACAGTGTGATCTACACAGTGAGTTCCAGGCCAGCTACGGCTATACAAATCCTGTTTCAAAACCAAGTACCTGGTTATTGCTTTATTGTGTGAATACAAATAGCTATGTCTTGAAATTTTGGAGTGAGTTAGGTGTGGTGGCTTATACCTATAATCCCAGCACAATGAAGACTAAGGCAAGGATTGTTGCAAGCTTGAAGCCAGCCTGGGCTACAACATGAGACACTGTCTCAAACAAACAAACAATTAGTGGTAACAATAGAAGAACAATTATATTTAACTAGTGAGCTAATTTAATCAATCTTTAGTACTACTTTGAAAATTAAAACTCATAATAATAATTACTTTCAATAATTATACTTCAACCTTTAAAGGGTGTTAATCCATATGAAACTGAGTCATTTGAATATTATACCTGGAATGTAATTCATCATTTCTTCAAAAGTCTGTTTTGCTCCTTTTTGCTTATCTTGGAGAGAGCGAGGCTCAGTATTTTCACAAAATATAGCATCTAAAAAGAACAGAAAGAAAATATTTCTTAAAGTTTCTCCAATTTATACAAAGTATTTCCTTGCTGTAGAAATGCTAATAAAATAAAATGAAATAAGGTAAAAACACACTCCTTACTTTTAGCTCCAATTGACCTCACTGTGACTACGAAACGTGAAACAAAGGTGAGATGAAATACCAACCTCTGAGAAGGGTTATGAGTGAAACCAGGCGGTGCTCCTGAAACAGCTGGTCTAGTTTACACTGAAGATAGTAGTCAGTATATATTTCCAGTGTGTTTTTAAAGAGAATTCTTGTTCCCATTAAAAGATGATGAAGCCAATCAGGAACTTGGAAAACTACTCGTCCTGATAAAGATCAATTCAGAATCAATCAAAATACACCATTGTTCAAGATAAACAGAGACTCTGAACATTTATTTCCACACAGAAAAATCAAAACTAAGAATGGTCAATTTTATGTATAAACAATAGTAATTATAATATGCTCAAGACCAATGTATTAATAAACCTTTATGAAAGAAGCATTTTTCATAAAATTGAAGCAGGGCAATATTCAAAATCATTCAGTTGTATCATGAGATAGACTGATGACTAGTAACATTAAACCTTAACCACTCAGACTTTACTTACCTATGTACATCAGATAATCATAGACTCCTTCAACAGTCATCACCTCCATAAAATAGTTCTGATTTTGCTTTCTTTCTGTATTTTCAGCACGGTTTGCATTATTTTTAAACAAATCATTGAAAAGCTAAAGTAGAAGTTGAAATAATGAGACAGTTTATTGTACCTAATAATGACAATCACTAAAACTAAAAAAACATAGCAAATTACTATGTTAGGCAAGCTTAAGATCTACTTTCAGGGGCTGGAGAGATGGCTCAATGGTTAAGAGCACTGGCTGTTCTCGCACAGGACCCAGGTTTGGTTCCCAGTACGTACATGACAGCTAACAACTGTCCACAACTCCAGTTCCAGGGTATCTGACGCCCTCCTTTGACTTCTGTGAACATTATACAACGAGAGTGCATTTACATACATGCAGGCGATACACTCATACACATAAAGTAGTATTTTTTTAAAAGATGTGCTTTCAGAATTCCATTTATGCCCAAAACTATAGTAAAAAACACATATTCCTTCTAAATATTACATAAAAACTTATACTCATTTTAGACACAAGAGCTAATGTACTATCTACAAAGAGCCTTCCTTTGTTTTTTGTTTGCTTTGTGGATGCTTGAACCTAGGGCCTCAAACATGCTAGGCAAGTGCTCTACCACTAAGCTGTCTTCCTGCCCCTCCTTTATTTGTTAATATTTGAAAGGATATCATGATAGGGTCAACCTCTATAGCCCAAACTGACCTCAACTCATGAACCTCCAGGCTCAGCCTCCAAAGTGTGAGGACTTTCAGGTATGCACTAGTATACCTATCTCCCCAGTTCCCACTCTTTGTTGTTATCATTATACTTTGGGGGTGGGTTTTTAAAACCATTTTTAATATGTGTGTTCATGCATGTGTGTGGTGCACACACGCCTGGATGTAGAGGACAAGCCAAGGGAGTCAGTTCTTTCTTTCTAATATGTATGCCCTGAGGACTCAACGCATGTCATCAGGTTTTGTAGCAAGCACCTTTACTCATTGCACCATCGCACCAACCTAGTGTTTTTGAGATAGGATCTCTCTTAGCCTAGCCTGGCCTAGAACTCACTATGTAATCTAGGCTAGCTTGTCACTTCTCCTGCCTCAGCCTCCTGAAGTACTCTCCTTTGTTTATAAATATCCAAAGAAGCAAGTAATTTGTAACAGTGTGTAAATATATTATCATTTATCAGGAGATCAAGTTATCTTTGTGTCTTGTAATTTGCATGAGTATAATTTCCTGAAAATAATTAATTATGCCTGTGAGTTTCCAATTTTTCATCCTACAAAAAATCTTTTAGTAAACATCTCCACATATTATAGGCTCTTTTATTAATTTCTTTTCTTCCAACAAATTCTTACCATGTGGATCAAGAGGTCAAAGAGAATAAACACATGATGACCTGTTGCTATATAGTACCAAAATTCCTTCTCCTAAAGGGAGGGCCTATTTACAAGCTATGTGCAAAGTAAATTTCCAGTGTGACCACTTCTCTAAACTTTGCAAACACATCCTCTGTGAGGTCAAATTCACACTCCAGTATAATTCCTCTTTCCTTTTGTTTCCCCTATGACAAGCTCCTGTGATCCTATTCATCAGATGGTTATTCTATCACTCACAAAGTTCTTATATAGTGAATATCACCTGTAAGAAAATTTCAAAAGAATCTCTTACAACTTTTGAAGCAGTTTTAGTTTCAATATCAAGGTATATTCACAATGATCCAAAAGAGGACAAACATACTAAGACAGATAATGCAGTCACATCTGTCTCTGGGAGCCACAGTCATCACTGAAGAAGTCTAAAACTTACTTGAAAACAGCTTAAGATGAGGATGGAGCGGAGGGAAGGAGAAAATTAAGGCTCATCTCCTCTTGAACATTTTTAACTCTACAGTGAACTTTAATAGACAAAACAAAACCTACAAACAACCTTAACAAGGACCAAAAGTCTTTACTGTATTCTTCAGAAAACTAGGCAGAATACCATCTCTTGCACCTGCCCGCACAATGATCTTCTGTATTATTCCTTAAAACCTTTTAGCACAAGGAAAGGGATCAGCAAGTGGGGTGTGACAGGAGGGCAGTAGAGGAAGGGAATAAATAAAAACAATGTAACTGGCACACATGTGAAAAGATCATAATGAAATGCATTACTTTGTATGTTAACTCTAAACATGATTTTTAAATATTTTATCATTTTTAAAACTTTTTAAAATTTTATGTGCATGAGTATTTTGCCTGTATGTGTGTAAGTGCATCTGTGTCATGCAATGTCTGTGGAGATCAGAAGAAGGCATCAGATTCCCCTGCAATTGGAGTTATGGATGGCTGATGGTTGTTAACTGCCATGTGGATGCTAGGAATCAAACCTAGGTCCTCTGGAAGAGCAGTCAGGGCTTTGAATTGCTGAGCTATCTCTCCAGTGTCTACTCTAAATATGTTTTAAAGACTGTTTTAGGTGGGGCATGGTGGCACATGCCTTTGATCATAGCATTCAGGAAGCAGAGGCAGAGATGGATGGATCTCTATGAGATGAAAGCCACCCTGATCTACACAGCAAGTTCCAGGCCAGCTGGCCTACAGGAAGACTTTGTCTCCAAATTAATTAATTAATTACTGCCAACTAGGGCTTCATAATAGGAGATCACAACTAATTCAAATATTTTTCTGAAATGTCTGCAGAGAATCGTAAATTATATGGGAAACAATAGTAGGGGGGGCAGGGACATAAGAGCAAAAAGCTTTTAAGAGTCTGAATAGGTTTAAACAGCAGATTAGTTAAAAATGGATACACACAGCTGGAAACAAATCAGAATAAATAGAGACAGACTAGAAAGCAGTAGAAAGAAGACAGAAAATAAAGAAGGTTAAAAGACACACATACACACACATCACAAAGAAAGAAAGAAAGAAAGAATTCAACCAGTGTTCAATGAGATAAGCAAGAGAACAGAATAATAGCTTCAACTTTTTAAAAACTAGCAGGAGAACTAAGACTGGAAAAGCAACAGCCTGGGGACCAGACACAGCAGCCACCGTGGTACAGCCCCGCTCCAGCGATTCTGCACCATATGCAGTACCTTCTTGTTGTTTTCCGAAGTGGGGCTGAGAATAGTCAGTTCTGGTCTACTTGGTTTCGGTTTGGGAGATTCACAAGAATTAATGAAATTCATGATGAAAGGCTCCAAATGCTGACCTTTCTGTGGTGACAGATAAGATTATGATTTTCAGAATCACATAATCCACTATAATTCATCAGTATTTAGACATCATTACTGCCATGCTAATAAATACACATAAATCAGTAATTCACCTCTTTCATTAGTTTTCCAGGAACAGACTTTATAATTTTCCCTGCAATTAAAAATATATATATTAATTTTATGAAGGTATAAAATATGTTATAGTTCTTTACATGAATATTTCACTAGGTTTTTAAATAGTAAGTAATCAAGTAAAAAGCAAAAGCTGTATAAAAGTATTTACAATTAGAAGTATTTACAATTTCACATTTAGTACAGATTTAAAATAAAGGTGGCATCCCTAACTAATTAACTGATACATCTGGGACTTACTATAAAAAGAATAGTGAGGAAGTGACAGGAGGCAAACGACAAGCCCAGTGCTGATATGCTGAAGTTGAGTCAGTAAGGAGTTCACCAGAGAGCTTCCTCTACTTCTGTGTATATTTGAACTAACTAACATTCATTTGCTCACTCATTGTTTTATCTGTTCATTCCTTCCTCTTTCCCTTTTTCTTTTTTGGTGCTGGAACCAATCCTAGGGCTTTGTACATTAGACAAGTGGCCTGCCACTGAGCTTCATCTCTTGCCCAGAAACATTCAATAAAAATGTTTTCAACAGGGCTCAGAGATGGTTCAGCAGTTAAGAACACTTTGTTCTTCCAGAGGACAGGAGTTCAGTTCCCAGCACCCATGTTGGGCAATTCACAACTGCTTGTAACTCAGGCTCCATGAGATCTGATGCCTTTTCTGGCCTCATTGGATGGGGACGGACACACACACACACATACACACACACACACACACACACACACACCTATATAAATTAAAAAATAAAGTTTTCAAAACATTTAAAATAATGTAGAACAGACAATACCTAAACCTAAACATAACCCCAAAATGTATAAAAGTTTTGAGAAACATTTAAACTATTTGAACAGTTTATATTCTGAGTTTTCAGATTAATTTCCATTCCAGCTAGGCATGAGGGCACATCTTTGCAATCTCAGCACTGTGGAGGTGATGACAAAAGAAGCAAGAGTTTGAGGACAAGCTGGCATCCTGAACCCTTTCTAAAAAAGAAAGAAAAGAGCAGAATAGAAAAGAAAAACAAACCCTATGTGTGCTGTATGCCCAAGTTATTTATTATTCTTATCTCCAGGTTCCTTTATCAAAAAACATCAAGTATCTTAAGATTTTCTCAAACATTTAGAAATAACATACAAATTAATCAAAATTGTCAAATACAACTTAAAACTATCCCCACCCCTCCTTTAGAAAAAAAAAGCAGACATAGCAATAATGGCAGACATTAACCAAAATAGATTCTTCTATGATATACAAACCACCCACCCAATCCTTGCTTCACCTGGCAGCTACTATATATCATACCCCACACCCCTACAGTACAGATATAAAACATCCCTTCAAAATGGTTCCAACCCCTGAAGTCCCAGGTTTCATTCTAGGCTCTCCTCCCTTCTAAGTGTTCTTACTGAGTCCAATTACTTGTCCAATATTGATGAAGCAGAACTCAGATCACTAGGCCTTGCTTGTCTACTGGCCTCTTCTGCCCTGTAAAACTGGATTCTACAAATTCAGTAAGTTCAACATTGTTCTAAATTTAACAACCACCCCAGAAAGTAATGCATTGTTCTGTTGTTTAAATAGCAATTTGGACGATCTTTGATCCCTTTTTTCACCTTCCTTCAAACCTAATCAGTAACCAGGTTGAACTAATTTCCTAAACACTACCTACAGCCAAGTATAAAAATGTCCTCCCAAGAAGTGTGGCTCACACCTTTCATCCCAGTACTCAGCAGATCTCTGAGTTTGAGGTCAGCCTGATCTCAGGACTGCATAGTGAGACCCTCTCAAAATATACATGCACCTCCACAAAAACAGTCCACACAATTTCCTCTGATAAGAAGGTCACATATACCAAAATGCTTTGAACCAATGAAATGTGTTAATTTGGAGAATTAGATGGAGACCAACTGTCTACTTGCATTTAATGCACTAATTTAGTTGTTCTATTTATGTTATGTCTTATAAAATATACTGAGAAAGACTGTATTTATCATATGTTGGTTTTAACAATTTTATTCAAAAGTTTCCAGCTGATTAGTACAGTTTATTCTGAACCTTTTTAAAAAGAAATACTGTATATACCTTTGTGTGCGCTTTGCTTCTTCCATTTACATTGTGCTTTGTTTTGTTGTGGTGCTAGGAAACAAATCCAGCATCTCACCAATGCATACTAAGTAAGTTTTCTGTCACAGTCCCAATGTCACATTTCTAAGATTCACCACATGACTGGAAGTAGCTTCAAACTACAGGCATTCTCTGCTATAAATAGTCAAGATTATGAATCTAGTTTATCTGTCCATTCTATTGCTGATGTACACTGCTGCTTCTAGTTTGGACTACTATAAACAATGTGGCTATGAACATTTCTCAAATATAGATACAAGATTCTCTACAGTATCTATCTCAGAGAGGAATTACTGAGCTATACAATTTTTATATCAAACTATTTTTTCCAAGTAGTTTTACAATTTATATTCATACTAATAGTGTAGAGTTCCTGTTGTTCCCCACTGGCACCAACATCTGGCAATACCATTTTCTGAAATATTAGAAAACACTAACTTCAGTTTCTAATAGAATTAAATTATAAAATGTCTTCAGTATTTCAGCAGACTGCTTTGACTATGGATATGCCATAATAAAAGTTTATTAGTATGCTTTAAGATAGAACAAATTTAAGCATACTGACCTATCTTTAGCTTACTTTAAAACAGTACTAGAGGAAAAAAGACAATGTACAGACTAAAAAATGATTTTGCTAATTAAAAAGTTTGAAGCTGGGGCTGGAGAGATGGCTCAGGCATTAAAAACACCAGCTGCCCTGACAGAGAACACAGGTTCAGTTCACAATATCCACATGACAGCAAACAACCAAACATAACTCCAGTTCCAGGGGACTAAACACCCTCTACTGTCCTCTGTTGGCACTGCTCATCCATGGTGCACTTACACACACGCAAGTAAAACACACATACACATAAAATAAAAATAAATATCTTTTTAAAAAAAGTTTGAAACTGGCCTAGTAACTCAGGCCTATAACCTCAGCAATTCTGGAGTTTGAGATAGGAAGATGCCAGGTTCAAGGACTGCTTGGACTACAGTATGAATTTAATTAAGCCTAGCCTAGGCAACTTAGTGAGATCCTGCCTCAAAATAAAAGAATATTATTGACTAACAATTTTCTGTGCTAGATAATGTGGCCAGAAGTGACTGCTTCAATAATCAGGACTCACAAACAGGTAAATTAAGTCAGCACAGAACAATTTATCTTTAACTACAAAATAAATCCCTTAAAATTTATCATATGGCTGGTCCTATTTTATAAATTCTTTTTCTATAATAGTTTGAGAAGGTTAATTCTTTTCAGTTTATTCTTTTATGTATGGTTCCTTCAAATTACTTACCAAGATTTACATCTGGCAGTATCTTATCAAGAAACTGTGTTTCCCCACCATTAGGGGAGAGAAAGTCTGCCAGAAGTTGACTATTACTCAGTTCTGGATGCTGCAGAAGTTTCTTCAACAAACAAAAACAAAGGGGAAACAGTTTAGAAATCTAAAGGGCAACCAAAACTGTATGTACCAGAAGGACCCTCAACAAACAATACCAAGAACTGTCAATTACCCAAAGTTATTTCATATTCTAATAAAATGACTCCATTTACACAGAGAACTATACAACACAGCAATAAGACCGCGGCCTCTATAATAAACATGAGTCTGATCCTGGCTCTTCTATCTGTTAGCTAGATGATTCAAGAAATGTTCTTAAAATGCCCAAGAGTCAGCTTTCTCATCAGTAAAATGAAGATAACAGTACTATCTACTTCACAATGTTACAAAAAATGTTCTTGGTAACTAAAATTTGTTGACATAAAAGGTTTTCCTGGAAACTAAATGAGGAAATGTGGGGGGAGGGGGGAAACTTGGAAAATTTGTTGTCTGTTCTTATAACACTATTTTGTAACAAGATAACTAACTCTTAAAAACTAAAATTAACCCAATCTTTGCAAATACTAAAGAGCTATAAAGTTTTATTAGCAGAAATTTACATTAATAAAATACCAGGACAGGAAATGCTCTGGTTAAGTCATTATTGTCAAAACAATATTTCTTACTGAATGAGGCACTCCGGTTCTTAGAATTAGTTGGTAGAAATAATGGTTTGTGATAACAAAAAAGAGAGCATATCCAAACATTCCTTCAGCAGTTAATAGCTATAACAACTTAAAAGTCACCACAAATTTACACAGAAAAATGTTTTGAGTTGAAAATACTTGAAAAACTGATAGAGAAAATAACATATAACTACCTTTTAACAGTGTTGAATATTATTAATTTTTAAAGTTATTTAGAGTTAGGAAGCATCCACATTTAATTTGGATACTTAGTAAAAATGGCAAAATAAAAAGCCAAGTGTGGTAGAGCATACCTTTAAGACCAACACTTGGAAGGCAAAGGCAGGCTAATCACTGTGAGTTCAAGCCCAGTCTGGTCTACACATAACAGGGTCCAGGTCAAGTAGGGCTACACAGTTATCTGTCTACCCTGTCTAAAACAAAATAACAACAACAAAAAAAGGCAAAATAAAAATACCCTCTGCTTGGTCTACATGCTATAGAAATAAGATCATTAATTCTGGATGGCCAGATAGCTCAAATAACTAACTTTTGGACAATTATACTATGTACTGAAAAAATATACTAATTATATTGTTTATGCAATACAATGTACACATACTGAGAAAAATAAAATTTAATTCTAAGTGGTGAACAATATAGAGAGCTGATTCTAGCAAACTGAAAAACAGAAGAAACTACAAACTTTGAAATAAAAGAGACTAAGTAATCTAAGGACAAGGATGATTCCAATATTGAGGAGATTAAACAGAAAATCAAACACAATGCTCAATATTTTTTAGAACATAATTTTTATGTGAAAAAAATTTTTCCTTTTAACCCTGCATATCAACATATCAAGTTTTAATTATTATGAAATGAATTCAAGGCCCTCCTAATGAAATCCCTAGTATTTAATTGATCATTTATTTAAATATAAATAGCGAGGGCTGGAGATGTAGCTCAGTGGTAGAGTAATTTGCTAGGATGGCCATGATCCTGACTTTGATTCCTCAGAACCACAAAACAACAGCACATATATATTCTTGACAAAAATTCTCTCTCTCTCTCTCTCTCTTTTTTTTTTTTAAAAGAAGACAGTATTTCACTATGTAGCACTGGCTGGCCTGAAACTCTCTATGTAGACCAGGCTGGTTTTGAATTCACAGAGATCCACCTGTCTCTGCCTCCAAGTGCTAGGGTTAAAGGTATGTGCCACTACATCCAGCCAAAAATTCATTTTAAAACCCACATAGAAAAAGGGTTTATTTAATTCACATGGACAAATATCTGCACATCCATATTTACTGTGACACTACTCACAAATAGCTAAGTTATACAATCAGACTAAGTATCCATCAACAGATGAATGGATAAGAAAATGTGGTATGCATACAGTATTGTTTTATTCAGCCATAAAGAATAAGAAAACTATCTTATCTAAAAGAAAATAGATGGAACTCAAAGATTTCCATGTTAAGCAAAGCAAGCAACTCTCAGAAAGACAAACCAGCCTATGTTTTCTCTCATAAGTAGAATCTAGATTTAAAACAAAAAAGACATGAAAATGGAGGGGTCTATATAGGAAGAGGAAAGCGACCATCAGGAGATGGGGAAGGCAAACAAAAAAAGAGGGATTATGGGAGAAGTGAAGATGATCAAAACACATCACTTTTCACAATGCATATATGCTAATAAAAAGTGAGAGTAAATAAATTGGGGGGGGTATGTACAAGAGAGAAAAGAAACAAATACCACCCTATCAAGGTTTCAAATTAAATAATAGAGTTGTGCTATACCTGTAGATATTCCTGAAACTCTTCTCGCTTTGACTTTAAGAATTCATAGTTTTTGGGACCAATGATCCTTTTAGAGGGAAGCTGAGCATCAGGAAATGTGCCTGAAAATAGTGAATAGTTAAATTTCTTACTATATTCTGCTACTTTCAAGATCTAATTTGAAATTTATTATGGCAAATTCAGTTCACAATACTACCTTATACTACCTTATAGAGAAACTTCCTCTTTGCTAGCTTTCATAGTATCAAAAGGAGCTATTCAGGCTGCTGGGAAAGACATCAAGTCTTACCCGGTGCTAGACCTTGCATGTTACAGTTCCAACCTGTCAGACAAGATGTACTCACTGGTAAAATAGTGGCATGTCATGTTAGGACATTTCTAATTGTATTTGAGGCCTGCTTCACAGGAGGGGATCATGCCTGATACTGAAAGTCTGGTCAAAAGCCAATAGTTGAGGAAGTCATGGGCCCTAGAGGAATGGAGGGGCTACTATCGCTTTGCTAAACAGTCATATTGTCAAAGTGCCTTCTAAATACTTGTCCATAGTGCTGCTTTTAACCCTGGTCAGAGAAGCTTGTTTTTGCAGTGGGTAGTGGTTACCACTGATAACTGATCAAAGTGCTGAAAATGAGTGGCTGCTAAGTATTCAGCCTTAAATGAGACATCTACATCAACCACATCCACCTCTGCCCCAAGGCTCAGGGAACATGGCAGAAGAGGGGGACCAAAAGAATGGGAAAACCGTAGAAAATGGGGAAGGGTGCTGTGCAATGGTCACTGCACATATCAATTCACAGCAGCTACGATTTACTACACAAGACCTGCACAAAATCAAGCTGGTCAAAATTCCAGCATGGATGGAGAGATGGTAATGAGGCTCCACCCCTAACTGAGGAGCTATTGGCAGTTTATGGCAGTTCATGGCCATTGGAAGGGAGAATCAATTTTCTTTCTGAATATGGCCCTGATAGGTTGAATGCTCCCACACCAATGTGCATGCAGGGAGCAAAAACTGGGCTTGGAGAGCTTTATATAGAGACTGCAGGGAGATGACATGGGACACTATAGGGGGATAGGAGAAGAGATACTGTACACACATATGAAACTGTCAGAGTAAATTAAAGATAAATACTTTTAAATTGCTACAAAATTATTTTGAAATAGGACTCTATTAGATAAACCTCACAAAAGAAATACATACTTTATCATGGGGAAAAAAAGTTCCCACTTTTTCCATATTATGTAAGCTTAAAAGAAAATTTTAAAACCATGGACATCCTTTCTCAAACAGGCTGACTCTAGAAATTTTAATGACAAAAAGAGACAATTAATGGTAAGAATTCAACTAGTTTTGCTTGATACAGGAAAATTTAAAGCACTGAGATAAATTATCTACTCTCACCCTCAAACCAAAAACAAAACTTCTCAGGACTAGCAGCGAGAAAGGGAAAATCATTTGTAAACAAGCTCCAATTCAAATCCAGGCATAAACCCTTTAGTGAGAGTTTATATTATTTTATTTTCTTATAATAATCACCTAATCAAGAACTTTGTTCTTATGGTAAAGAACATTCCTCACCCTTCCTAATTTAGAGTCAACATGAATTTTATCAAGAAACTCTCCCTCCACAGGGTTTTCCTAAAATTAAGATTCAGAACACAAAAAGAAAACTTATCAATCCCAACTGCAAAAGGGCTAGAAATATTTATATCCCTGATGTGAACTAAAATAAACAGATAAGCATGAGGAAAGCTAAAAGGAAGTGTTCTTCTTTTCCAACTGATCTACCCACAAAATTATAAGCTTTATTTCTACATCTATTTCTAATGTAAGAAATAAATCAAAACACTTGCATGGTTTTGTAGCAAGCATGTTTATCAAGGAACATGGTTTTCAAAGAACAAAGCAACTCAGAAATGTTAATTCTTTACCACATCAACATAGACAAAAAATTAAACTGGATAGTAGTTTTTCCAAAGGATAAACCATAGCTGCCCTTTAATCTTTATCATTAAGAATAGAGTCCATTTGGATTGTAAAACTTAAGATACAGATAAACAAAAAAAGAGACAAAAACAAAATGTATCAATAAAACCATGTACAACTGACAATATTAATTGATATAGATACTTAAAGTAAATTTTTAAAATCTATTAGAAGAGTTTTCAAGAAGACAAATCATACACTAGTGGTGCACACCTTTAATCCTACTCATTAAACTATAATGTTTTATACAAGAATATTAACATACCATGAAATTCTGTTAGTTTTGATTCAAGTACATAGAATTCAAGGTATCTTCTATAGACAGACCAATGTTCAGGCTCATGCCCAACTGTAAAAAAATACAAATAATTTTACAAACCACTACAAAAGGCTGTAGTCTTTGAAATATTAATAAAAAGTAGGATATTATGTCAGTCTTTATTTGTGTGTCACATTATCATATTTCATCTATTTTTATTTTATATGTATGAACATTTGCCTGCATGTAAGTTGTGCCTACAGAGGCTAGAAAAGAATGTCACCATGTGGGTATTGGAAACTGAACCTTGGCCCTCTATAAAAAGACGCAAGTGCTCTTAACCACCAAGCCAGCTCTCTAGCCCCATATTTTAATTCTAAATTACAATGCAATCATAAGCTGAGAGGAACTTTAGAAAATTATACAATTTCTATTTCTTTTTAATTTTTTACAATTATTTATGTGTATGTGTGCGTTAAGTCAGAGGACAATTTGAGGGAGTCAGTTCTCTCCTTCCACCATGTAGGCCTGCCCAGGGAAGGAACTCAGATCATCAGGCTTAGCACCAAGTGCCTTAAACTGCTGAGTTATCTCACCAAAAATTCTTTTAAAATTTTTTTATTCTTTTTTTGGGAGGGGGTGGAACATGTACCAAGGCATGCATGTGGAGATCAGAGGACAATTTGTGGAAGTTGGTTCTTTCTTTCCTTGGTCATCAGACCTGGCAGCAAGCACCTAAAATCTGAAAATTCTATTTTATTACACATCTAAAGTCAATGTAATAAATGAAAAATCTGACATACATTTTTGTCCTTCATAGGCCATGATTTCCAAAAGGTACATTATATGAGCAGCAGAACTCTGCAAAGCTGGCAATAATCATTTTTAGATTATGTTTTAATTTTACATTTTAATTATTAAGTCAAAATCTTTTAAAACAATGCACCAGAATTAAAGACGGTTCTTCCAAAAGTCACTTACAAAAGTTTACACCCAAGCAAAATGGAGTTTGAAGCAGAAGTCAGGCTAGAGTAACAATGGTCTAGTTGTGCACTGACAAGAATGCTAAGAGAACAGGAGCCATAAGAGTGAACAGCAACCACAGCAAAGTCAAGCCACACTGCACATGACCCCGGTGGAGCAAGCCCTTCCTGCCATGCAGTTATGACGGTATAAGTCACAGCTAGCAACTCTGAACATCTCCCTTCCCTGTCTCCATGCTTTGTGTCCCTGAACAAGAATTAAGTTTCTAAGAAAAATAAGTACAGTATTTTTTGAAAACTTAACAAGGAAAAACTCAGCACTGACCTTTGCTACTACTTAGTTACTTGTCTAACAACCAATCATTTTTTTCTTCTTTCCTAACACATTGTTTCTTCTTCCTGAGCTTAACTTCAAGTTTCTGTTTATCAGTCCCAAAATGTGCAAGACTTTGCGATTGCCTTATACTGAATATTCAACAACACTGCAAGGTTTCTGACTATTCTGTTCTAAATGCTGTACAATTTCTCTCTATTACAATCCATATCTGAAGGCAATCGGTCAAGTTGTGTTTGATCATATTTTATCCAATTCTATTTAACCATTAACAATGAGGAGGGAAATGCTATTTATATTGGTATAATACAGGGGCTAGATAGATGGCTAAGTGGGTAAAGGGACAGCTGACAACCTAAGGTCAATCCCCAGGATCCACATGGTAGAAGGAGAGAACTGATTCTCACAACTTATCCTGTGACTGCTATACATGTTCTGTGGTACACGTGTGGCCACAAACATACTCACATGCGAATAAATGTAATGAATGAATAAATGCAATAATGATAATCAA
This sequence comes from Eospalax fontanierii, assembly GCA_035773235.1. Lineage (NCBI taxonomy): Eukaryota > Metazoa > Chordata > Mammalia > Rodentia > Spalacidae > Eospalax > Eospalax fontanierii. Next base: position 63,179,089 of record CM069539.1, on the reverse strand, counting down.
TCAAACATAATGCCTAATGATGATGCCAATAAAATCAATGAAAGAACATCATATAAAATGCCTTGTTAGACTGTCTTTCGGTTATCTATCAAGAACCCACTAGACAGCATTGGTTGAATGAAGTAGTTAATTGATAATGGAGATACTGCAGGAAATACTAAGCTTTAATTCAGTATCTTTGCTCTGGACATTTATCTTTTGGATATGTAATGATATTCAGTGGTTATAAGTGGGAAAAAGCTTCCCATCCTTAGTACGACAGATTCCTGGGTATCTTTTAAGAAGGTATTCATAAATCGACTTACCTGCTCTTCTATCATTTCTTTCAACATCAATACAAAACACAGGAATTCTCTCCTTTTTCTCCTTCCTTTCAGAAGAGGGATCCTCAAAAAAGTCCACATATGGAATGCTAATTTTCCATGCAGCAAGGTTTCGAGGAGTATTAGGTGTGCTCACAGCTTCTACTGGGGAATCATCTTCCATAACAACAATACCTTCTTCAATCTGGAAAAAAGTTATCAAGATAAATTTACTCTTTCTAGGACCTTTAGAACTACAGCATTTGAGATACAATTATAAAGTAATATACTCATATTAATTTGATTTTTTTTTAACTTAGGAAATTAGGTGATAAGAGAATTTTCTTTTTGGTTATAACTTGAACCTCTAACAGCTGTGCCATCTCTCCAGCCCATGATACAGAATTTATTAATGAGAAAGTTAAGAAGTTAAAGCTAACAAGTTACTCCATATTCATGTTTGGTTATACCATCTACAAACAAAAGCATAAAATAGAGAATAGACATTTCAGAGATTTAAAAAAAAATCAGTGAGAAATAAAAATGAATATACTAATACATTTTGTTTAAGAGTACAAAATCTCATAAATGGTACCAAGTCATTAATGTAGCTGACACCGATAAACTGATCTGTGATACTTGCCTGATATATGTCCGCATAACCCTTCTGAAGTGTTCAGCAGTACACTTCTATAAAGAGTCATGAACCAGTTCTGAGCAAATAACTCCTAGAAATTTATTCTTACGAAAACATTTACTTCAACTTATTACTATTACTATTAATTTGAGTCAGGATCTCCTTGTAGTCCCAGCTGGCCTGGAATTCACTATGTATACCTGGCTGGCCTCAAACTCACAGAGATCCCCTTGTCCCTGCCTTCCAAGTGTTAGATTACAGGTGTGTGCTGCCACACCCAGCCCATGTGTTAATAAAGGAGAAACTAAGTCCTTTTTTGTTTTCAAAAGATTCACACTAAAAGATTATGGGGAATAAGGAGGGCAGAGATAAAAACTGTAGTTGCTATTCTCTATTAAGAAAAGATATTTCCAAAATAAGAAAAGATAAATATCTCAGATGTTAGACACACCAATTACCCTAATCTGATCATTATTCATGATATACAGATTGAAATGGTACATTCTATACCGTAAATATGTAAAATTACCCCATGCAGATTAAATAGTACATTTCAAAGAATAATAATATGAGTAATACTAGTAAGGGCACAAAATCAGAGAATGTTCAATTTCACTTAGTAACTCAGTTAAAGATTGATAGAGAACAGGCAAGTTTTAAAAAACAAATATGAACTTTTCTAGGTAAAGGAACGAGAGCAATGTCGAGCGGGGCTGCATGTTCAAAGGTACAGAAAAACACAAGAAACAGCATGGTGAGTGAAAAATGCATATAAATAAATGGGAGGAGATATCAAGTAGGTCTAACGTGAGGCCCCAAATTCTATAGTTACCATTTCCACAGTTTGAGCAATAAGAAACTAGGAGAGTTATTAACAAAAGAAATATTCCTGAAACATATGGTTAGAAAGAATAACATCAGGATTGAAATAAAAGCCTCATGAAAAGATGGTAAAGGGCTAAGGAGATGACCTGAGTTCAGTCCTCAGAACCTGGATAAGAAGCTATGGACAGTGGTGTAGGCTTGTCGTTCTAGCAATAGGGAAGTAGACACATGCAGAACCCTGAGTCTCACCATGTCAGCCTAACCTATCTGGCAAGCTTCAGGCTAATAAGAGACCTTGCCTCAAGGGGGTGAAAAAAAAAATTGGCTCATCCAGAAAAATGGCTCATCAAGTAAAGGCACTTGCCGCTACGCCTGCAGACCTGAGTCAAGCCTAGAGACTTGAGTCAGTCCCCAGGACCTATGTGAAGGAAGGAGAGAAGTGATTCCAGTCTAATTGTCCTCTGACTTCCACATGTACACCATGTACACACAGACACACACACACACACACCAAGTATTTTAAAATGTGGGGACTGGGGAGATGGTTCAATCTGCAAAGTGTTTGCCACATAAGCATAAGGATCTGAGTTCAGATCTCCTACACCCACACACAAAAAAAGTAAGGCACACTTTGCATCTATCATCTCAGACTGGGGAGGAAGAGACCTGCAGCTCCTTGGAGCTCACTGGCCAGCCAGTTTAGTCAAACTGATGAGCTCTGGTTGGAGTGAGATGCATTACAACAGAAGGTGGAAGCTGGGTGTGGTGGTGCATTTTTAATCACAGCACTCAGGAGGCAGAGAATGAGGCCAACTTGGTCTACACAGCAAGTTCCAGGCCAGTTGGGGCTACAGGGTCTCCCTGTCTCAAAAAAGACAAAATAAATAAATAAATAAAAAAAGTCCATGGAAGATGATTAAAGACCTCTAACATCAACCTCTGGCTTCCATACCTATATTCATACACCCAAATGAGTACGTACATACACTGTACCTACTAAACACATACATTTTTTTTAAGGTGGATGGTGCCTGAGGAATGACATCTGAGTTTGTCCTCATGTTTCCATATGCACACACACGCAACAGCATAACACAAAAAATGGTAAGTTGACTACTAGAAGTATCTGAGTTTGTCTTAATAAGTAATAACTTAGGCCTGAGAAATTAAAAGAAAACAAATTGGTTAAGTACAATGAAATCACAAAACTGATGAACACATGAGCAATATAAAGGAAGTTTGAAGTAAGTAGATAAGGACAGGGAAAATAGCAGATCCCACACTACGTGCTATAGACATTAGTGTGAAATTATACATATCAAATTAAAATTCTTTTGCAATGAGGAAGTTCACTTACAAAGTCGTCTTCGCCTTCAGCCAGGCCGTAGTCAGGCGGCACAGCCCCCTCCATTGTGGTGCTCTTGAACACCCCTTTGATCTTGCTACCTATTCTGCTGATTCCAAATGATTCTCCTCTTTTCTGTGTGCTTCTAAATATTAAATAAAAATGTATCGAGTACATAGCAAATTATCAACATCTACTGCACTATAAACAATGTCAAAGAAAAAGTCTTTAAAAACATTAAATTAGATATAAAGCTAACAACTTCAGTTTTTCAGTCGCAGATTAAATCTTAACTTTTCAAAAGCCAAAAATGACAGGACATTTAAAGTTTAAATTTGTAGTACACAAACAAGACAAAATTTACTGATAAACATTTGAAATTTAGTTACTGCTAATCTCAACACAACTTTTTTAGAGATAACAGCCTGTAGTGGTACATACTTGTAAATGACATACGAGTTTTACAATACAAAAAAGTGTTAAGATCAATGGTCAAAACATATACATGTATAAAATTATCAATTTTAAAAAACTGAACATCCATTTAGAATAAATGAATACCTAAATTAAGAATGCAACATGAACATATGAAACTATGATCTTCTCACTACATTTTCAGATTGAACTTAATGAAAAATATTTAGTCTCTATGACAAATGCCTAAGCAAATTCAATTTTATTATATATTCCAAAGGAAATAAGAAATAAAACAAATTTATCTAAATTTGAAGTAATAGAAAGAAAAGTAAAATGCCAAAGGGCAAGGTTAGCAATGATAAAGATAAAAGCAAGGATAGTCCTGAGGAAGCTGCCTGCTCTGCCATAAATATTACACACTTTACAATTTTTTTTCAAAAGTGAATTTCCAAAAGCAGAAATAGCTAGAAAGAAAAAGTAAGGTTAAAAGCAGCAAAACAAAAGGCTGATTCATTAGACCAAATGCTCTGAGTTTCAATAAATAAAATCACAGCTTTTACCCAACGCAAAACTTAGATAATACTACCAGCAGGGACACAACTACAAGACGATTTCAAAATCTTCATTTAGAATATGTAATGGCTAGCTACTATTCCTACAAACAAAACTATCCACTGAAATAATTCAACCATTATAGAAATAAAAGAAAACTGATCCAGTTTTCAATACATAAGATATACAATGACATGTGTATTTCACACATGTCTGTATAGCAATCAAACAGAAGGCTAGAAAATATTACTAAAAAGTAAACAGTGTAAGAGGCAAACTAGACTATGTTATCTAAATAAGCATACATACCCATTTAAAAAATAAATTTTAGATCCTGTTATACTGATGATAGGACTATTTCCACAGATGAATACAAAAAGTAGTGGAAAAAAAAAACACTAAAATCTTGAGAACCTAGATAGATTGTTCCAGTCTCTAGGATATATAGTTTATGAAATGACTGAGGTTTTTGAAATAGGACACATTTTCCAGTGTCTCACTTATAATTATGCCTAAACTAACAAACATCATTATATTTATTTTGAAAAAAAAACTCTTTAAACAAAATTTTAAAAGTTACTAAGCAAAATTAAAAACCTCCCTTTCCCCCAAATGAATCAATAACCTTGAAATGTAAGATACTGGTAAATAAATAATGAAATTATCTTAACAGTATCAGGACATTTTATTTTGTAATTTCTAGACTCAAAGTAGAGATTTGTTTTAAAAGGTTATCTTAAATGATTCATATAAAGGCATTAACAGCATAGTAATTCTAATTTTTTCCTTTTTATTTGTTACCTAAGTTGTTTGGGGTTAAACTTCTACACTAAAACAGACAATTTATATTGAAAAAAAAAAAATCACATGCTTAAAACTTACCGGAAATCATCCAAACTTAGGCTACCTCTGCAATAGCAGATATGTGAGATTATATAAGGAGAAGAGAGAGAAAGCCCAGATATTAAACAAGTTTCACTTTAGAATATAAAACCAAATTAAAAAGTTTAAAAGTTATATAATTGGATAGCATTCACCTTTACAAAAAGGAAAAAATCCTTATGAACAGCATGACACAGGGAAGAAAAACAGCACATGGCTATCTGGGGTCCCAATTACCCCAATCTCAAAGTTCTTTTAAAAACTCAGTATGTCGGGAAATAATCCAGTTCTTTTCTCCTTACCCATACCATCTGTTTGATATAGTGGAAAATATGTGGAAACTAAGCTAACAAAGACAACTCATATTTCCCAACATGGAACTGTCCATGTTAGATATAATCATACATGCTTTAAACATATTTTTTGGCTTGAGTGTTTAAAATTTAATGTTTTGCCAGGCATAATGGCTCATGCCTAAAATTCTAGCACTCCAGAGGCTGAGGCAGGGCAATTGTTCCAAATTTGAGGGCAGTCTAATTACTGAATAAAGATTCTGTCTCAAAAAAAATCCAAAAAAATGGTTTGGAGCTAGGGATGTTTACCAGTAGTAAGAGTGTTTGATTAACATTCAGGAGGCCCTTGGCTCAATCCCAAATGCAGAAACACAAACAAAACAACCTCCCCCAAAAGAAACTTTTACAAGAATCCGTGAAGCTGAGAAGCAAAGTTAACACAAGATTCCTAAAGAGTTAATCTTTGAGTACATACAAAATATAGTAGGTCAGGATTAGTGATATACATTAAAATTTTACCTTCAAAATACAACTAGAGGCTGGTAAGACAGCTTAGCAGTTAAGAGTACTAGGTGCTCTTGTAAAAGACCTGAGCTTGGTTCCCAGCACCCACATGGTGGCTAATAACCATCTATTAACTCTAGTTCCAGGGGATCTGATGCACTCTTCTGGCCTCCACAGGCATTGCACGCATGAGTGCACTTACATAGATATAAGCAAAATACTCATACATGGAGACAAAACACTCACACATGGAGACAAAACACTCATACAAAATAAAAATAAATCAAAATAAATTTAAATACAACTAAACAGTTTAGACACAAGCCACAAAAATAAAAACTGCAATCAACTGATAGTGAACATAATCCATGTAGTCACTCCTAAACACACACAAAAGCACCACTAAATGGACTCAGTGCATTACATACATAGGTGTATATTTATAAAAACATGAATGTATATGTAACAATAATAACCAAAAAAGAGGACAAGAAATTGAGAGAGAGTAGAAGAAGACAGAAGAGTTGGAGGGAGTCTGGGAGGGGTGTAAACAAGGCAAATACAATACTCATGTATGAAATTCTCAGAAAATAAGTTGTTAAAAAATTTTTAAATAAAAAGTATTTTACCTATTTTAAGTCATTTATCAGCAATTTGGCAAAGGTAATCTAAATTTTCAACAGAAGAATATTAACAAACTGCTACCTGTTCTATTTAGGTAAATGAATTATGAGCATCAGAGAAGCAGAGTCCTGGTAAATACAACAGATAATATTAAAGTCATCTGACTATGAAGAACATACTTTAAAAGACCATAATCAGTATTCACACTCCCTTCTTGAATTTTATGTATTTTTTAGGTTAATTTTAACTATGTGCCTATGTGTGGGTATGTAAACATAAGTGCAGGTACCTGAGGAAGAGGGAAGTATCAGACCTCCTGGAGCTGGAGTTGTAACGGGCAGCTGTGAACTGCCTGACGTAGATGCTGGGAACCAAACCCAGGTCCTCTGCAAGAGCAGTCAGTGCTCTTAAGTGCTGAGTCATCTCTCCAGCCCCACTCTTTTTTATATTTTAAAACCAGAAAAATGAATGAAGATTATCAAGTGCCCTTAAAGCAGCAAAGAAAGCTTTCCATCTCTGACACTACATTTAATTAGTAAGTAGACACTGATGATGACAGAAATAGGTCCTCTTAAATGATACCCAATAGGCATTTCACTAAGCTCAGTGAGATGCTAGCTAATCTTCCTACATCTATACAAAAGAACAAATTCCACCTGCTTTTATATAGTGGAAAATATTACAGAAGACATTAAAAACAAGAGTTATGTGGATGGGATAAGATATACTATTTTAAGTGGCAAAAATCTTATTTTTGTGAAGGCCCATGTTTCATGAGTATGGCATATAAATCATTGGAAAAAATATACAAATGGTATTTTTAAAATATCGCAAAGATATTTTCCACCTTTCAGAAAAGCTTCTGCACATATACTGCAGCTACTGAAGCATTATATAAGAATTATTATTCAACATTCCCCAAAAAACTCCAATGTACTCCTAAAATACTTGATTATGTCGGAAAGTGGGAGATACCCTCCTAGATGTCACTCCTATTCTCTTAACCATCTTAAACATATTGTTTTCTGACTTATCTACTCCTCTCTTTATATCAAAGCTGATATACATGCTGATATACATTCAAACTGGTAGGTACTAAGAACAATGTGACTAGTCTATATAAACTTTTTATTGTTTTGTTAATTTTGTACATACAACACTGTAAAGACAAATCAGGGCACTGATTATCCAGTTTATAAAGGGATAAAATTCTCTTTTCTGTTAGCTTTTGTTAAACTGCACACTTCTGCTTTCAGGGAGTCAGGAAGGAAAAGGAGAAAAATCTCTCTAATTTGTACCTAGCAGGCACTTCAATAAAAAGATTCCTCTGAAAACTAAACAAAACTGCCTAGAATTTTGAATCATCTAAGGGTATTATTTAAGGCATGTAGTTACTATTTTCCAATAAAGCAGTTATCAAACACTAATATGTTTTAATAATAAAATTAACAAGGTGAATGAGTAGTTTTCCCCTAAGAATTTCAGGCATTTTCAAGTTACTCATTGGTGAAATGTCTTGTCAACTCATGTAGCACTGAGATGATATAATCATTTAGAAAGACAGCTGATAAAGCCAATGATACTATTACAGAATGGTCAGCAACAGCAATTCCCAAAACAAAGCATAGAGGTTAAATATACCTACCTGTTGAATTTTGAATTCCGTGTTGGTGATTCTGCGCCTCTTAAAAGTTGCCTGAAATACTTGAAAACAATAAATAATCATTAGGTTTTACTAAACCAATATCTGACATTGAAACATGCTATTTAACCTTTCTATTTCCAGTCTAAATAAAAAAGGCTAACTGTGAAATGGAAGTGTGCCTTAGGAGAGAGCTTGCTGAGCATGCGCAAGCCCTGGGTTTGAACCAAAGAAAAAAGGGGGGTAAGGGAGAGAGACAGAGAGACTGAGAGAGAAAAAGAAGAAAAAGAGACAAGCTAGCCTAGAGTTCACAACGTGACACACCCTACCCCTTAAAAATAAAAAGACGAACAAGAAAACAGCTATGTCTCACACATGTGCACAAATGCATACAGGAAACAGTTTAATTTAAAAAACAGTGTAGAAGTGGGGGGACGCTTAGTGAGTAAAGGTACTTGTTACTAAGCCTAATGATCTGAGTTCATCCCTAGGACCCACACGGTGGAAGAAAAGTGACTCTAGAAAGCTGTCCTGACCTTCATCTATCCACCTTGGCACACACACCCATTCATACCCACCCACCCACATACACACACAAATAAATGTAATTAAAAATTAAACAGAACAAAGATTAAAATATCATAAATAAAAATAAACTACATGATTTCCACAAGTCTGTAAGTAATGTATGTACAAGAAGAATGGGGTTCCTGTATTAATATAGTACTATAAAGTCACTGGGGCATACAGCAAATCCTGTAAAGCAATTAGATCTTAGCCTACCTAGTCACATAAACACAATGGTTTTAGTATTGAGATTTGTGTTTATAAGTAACTTCTAATTTCCATTCAGCTATATAGTGGAAAAGGGTATACATTATCTTAATCTTGCTTCATTTTCTATTTATTTTGCTACTTAAATCACTTATCTAATGCCAGTTTGACTTACCTCATCACTGTGACAGAACATGGGGGTAAACACATTCTCCAAAAGAGAAAGAACATGTTCATAGGCTTCAAAAAGACATCTCATAGTTTGAAGTTTCACAACATCTATGTATGGGCCTTCAGCAACTATTTTAAAAAAATATTCAACTGTAGAAATTATTTCTGAAGAGCATAAATGTAATATGTTTCTTTAAAATTCATTATGTGAAACAACATATAAACAGGGGTCCTAAAACTACATTTCAAAGAAATACCACTATAAGAAATCTTACTAGAATGAAAAATTAGAACCTAGCTCTAGTTCTGACAAATATGAATTATATGAATAGAATTTTTGTATTTGGATTATTTTTTTAAATGACAGAAGCTCACTATGCAGCCCAGGCTGTCCTTGAATACGTAATACTCCAACCTCCAAGGGCTGGGACTACAGATGTACTTCCACACCTGGCTCAGCTACGTTCATTGTGAATGCTTCTCTTTACCAAAGCTTTCATCACTTTAGTAAAAGTAGTATGTAAAAACAAATGTTTTAAACTAAGAAAGTTAAAAGTTCTCTAAGTATTAAAAACCAATCCAGTAACTTAAGAGTACATGATGAAAACTCCCAGAAAGGAGACAGACAAGCCACTCTCTCCACAGCCTTAACTTACTTCTGTGAATCTCTTCTACAATGAAGGGATCAAATCTAATCTTGTCAATACTTTCATCCAAACAATATGTTTTATAAATCTTCTGCAACTCCTCATGAAGAGAGAGCATTTCATCATTTGACAACTCTGGTCGCAAAATTCTATCATTAAATTCCTCTAGTAAATCAGAGAAAGATCAAGAAAAAAATTAATTGCCATCATACAAATGTCTCATGAAAACTTTACATTTCTAGTCAATTCTTAGTCAACTGTAGCCAATACTAAAAGCACCAAATACAACTAAACTAATCATTTTAAGCTTTTAAAAGTTTTAAGAGTAAAATATTCAGATAAAACAAGTCAACCATATTTTTATCTTAATAGATTATATAAATATAAAATATATATGAAGAACAATACAAATTATTTTAGAACAGAATAGTAAATACATTAATTAATAATTTTTTGAGACAGAATCTCACTATGTAACCCTGGCTAGCCTGAAACTCACTATGTAAATTAGGCTGCCTCTGCCCCTACCTCTGTTTCTTGAGTGCTGGGATAAAATGTGTGTACCACCAAGCTCAGTAAAAAATTTTCTCTAAGAACACACACTGGGACACGCCTTAATCCCAGCATTCAGAAAGCAAACACAAGTGTATCTCTGTGAGTTCCAAGTCAGCTGGAGCTATAGAGAGAACGTTCTCAAACAAACAAACAATATACTGAACTAGTTTCTTATATTAAGGTCTTTTAGTATTTTAAAATATGACTCACTAAATAATAATGAAAACACAGTTCATAAACTTTCTTACAAACCTAATAATAAAAATAAAATGCATGCAGAAGCACACGCACACACACACACACATAAAATTTTTAATGCTAGAAACAAAATCCAGTGTTTTTAATTTTTAACACTGAGCAAAAATGGTCAAGCCCCATTCTTATATTTATTGAATCAATAGGATCTTTACAAAAATTGTGACAACATGGTAATGATTTGGACTATTCTATTAGTGAAATCCTTTTCTTTTTTTGGTCTTTTAGCCCTAGCTGGCCTGGAATTTGCTATGTAGACCAAGCTAACTGGTAAGATCCACCTGCTTCTGCCTCCCAAGAACTAGAATGAAAGGCCTGCACCACCACACGGTGTGATTTTTAGTAATTCTTTTTTGCAACTAGGATTTGACTACAATCGGTGGTAATATTATGCTTTGTCTGGAAAGGGATGTTTTACATTAATTCAGTAATTCCTAGAATATCTAGCAAAGGAAATTTAGTAAAGTGACAGAAGGCTATCATATCAGACTGGATCTGACTACTCAAACACATTAAAAAGTATTAAAGACTCATAAAATACACAAGTAAGCCTCACCGACAGTCAAACAAAACTGCAGGACGTGCACTGCTCCTTCCTGTTTCAGAAAGTTCATAAACCGAAACAAAAGGTCTTGTTGTTCTCTGATCTGCTTCAATTCTAACTTCAGCACCTTGTCATAATATGGAAGGGAAAGTTAAAGATACATAAATGTATTCTAAAGTTGTTTATCTCAAAATGTTACTGCTAAAAATACTCACAGATGGTTTTTTATTTCGAGGTTCTGCAAATTTCTGCAAGAATGGAACCAAAGGGGAAGCCGGTTCAGTTGCTTTTTCAGGCTTTAAAGGAATTGAATTATCAGTTCAGTAAAACTGTCACTGATTTTGACATACAAAATCAAAATTCAATGCAATTAGAAGTAGTTTGCTATATGTTCAATACTCACAGGACTGTCATCAATGAAGATGATGAGCAGATGATTAACAGTATCCTAACAGGAAATAATAAACATAGGTCAAAATAATTCCATTATTGTGTTCTGCCCACAATTCTCAGATCCCTGAGGATTTTGGGTTAAGTGAAATAAGCAAATCACAAAAAGACAAAACCTAGGATTCTCTCACATGAGATTCCTAATATAATTAAATTTGCAGTCACAAAATAGAATGACAGCTGCAGGGGCTAAGGAGAAATAAGATGTTATTATTTAATGAGTGCAGAGTTTGTAGGGTTCAGTTTTGCTAAGATCAAAGTTTTGGAGAGGGGATAGTGATGGCCCCTCAACTGTATACACAAAAATGTTTAAATAATTCTATTTTAAGTGTTATTTATACTTAAGATAATTTCTTTTTCATCTTACTGGATCAGCTAGGAAATCCAAAGAAGGAAGGAACACAGAACCAGACAGGATCTCTCTTATAAGTAAGGTCAGGGATCTGGAAAAGGAAATAAATGCATATTTAGTGATTTACATTAGTTCCGAATTTTCAAGTGCCTATGAACTAATTAAAGATCTTATTAAAATGCAATTCTGGGGTTGGGAATGTAGTTCACTGATACAGTACTTGTCTTGAAGGCATGAGGACCTAGGTTTGATCCTCAGCACCCACCTATCCCCAAATATATCATATTAGAACTCATTGGTCTAGGGTAAGTCACAACACTGCATTTTCAACAAGTCCCTATATAATGTTTATGCTCCAGGTTCACAAGTTTGACTTGTAGTCTTTAGTTGGCTAAAAGAGACTAACTACTGTTTAAGTGAAGAATATTCTCTCACAAAATGGTCTAGGAAGGCAGAACACCATTCCTTCTAGAAGACTTGATGTTTGTAAATTAATGTTTAAGGGCTTGGAGATAAGGCTTACAGATTAGCTATCAACCACATGGCCCTGGGTTTGATCTCTAGCAATATGGAAAAAAAAATTGTTTATGACTAGTATGTTCAACATTTGTACTTAAAATGTCATTTGTACTTAAAATATTTAAACCAATAATACAAATTAGACCAAATATTTGTGTATTTGTTTGATTTGAAGAGACTCAGTACAGCACACAAGATAGCTTCAAATTTTCAGTCTTTCTCCTTTAGGCTCCTAAGTAGCTCAAATTAAGGGTGCACTTCACCAGATCCAGCTAAAATCAAAATATTAAAACATTTCTATAAACATATATTTATATATAATGTAATGGGTAAATGTTTATTTTTTAAAGATTTTATTTAGGATTTTTATTTTGTGTATTAGTGTTTTTGCCTTCATGTAAGTGCACCATGTGCATTCAAGGCCCATGGAAAACAGAAGAGGGCCTCAGACCCCCTAAAAGTGGAGTTATAGGTGGTTGTTAACTACCATGTGGGTACTGGGAACTGAGCCCGGGTCTTCTCCAAGAGGAATCAGTGCTCTTAATTGTTGAGCCATCTCTCAGCCCTAAGTAAATATTTAGAGTAAATATATCATTGAGTTAGGCATGGCGGCACACACCTATAATTCTAACACTGTGGAGGTAGACAGGTGGAGAGCACTGCATAAAGAGAATCCCTGTCTCAAGAAACTGGGAGGACAGAGCAAAAGAGCTTAGGATAAAGGAGGGTAGGGAAGAATAAACCATGGCTTTTCCTCAAAGGACTATTAAGGTAAAAGTAATGAGGTAACTTATGGAGAACTCTAAGCACCCTTCTGTGAGACAGGAGAATGAATGAGAGGACCTCCAGTTACTCTTTCCAGCTAGATGACTAACACCCAACCTCATCTGTATAGTCTACTCCAAGTGTTTCTGCCTAAGAGTCATAATGCATATGTCCTCTAAAAAGAACATCAAGAAAATAAAGGATAAGAATCTCAAATTAAATGTTTTCTCATATTTATCTTTAGTTTCCAAAATCAGCTTTTAAGAAAAAATTCTAAAGCATGAAACATACTTCAAATTCTCACAATCAAAACTGGTATCTTAAGACCTGAAACATTATTCTCCTCAAAGAAAAACTATTCATATCATAAATTAACATTGTTTTAGTGTCCTAATATAATAAAAATAGCAATATACATTATTATATGCTATATGTATACATCTGTTATATGTATATTGCTATGTACTTATAAATACTATTATGGTATCTTCTAGTGCATTTATACCTGCAATCTGTTGCTTTAGGAGGTAAAATATAAGGAAAAAGTAACTCCGTAAGTTTTCTTAAATACTGTAATTCATCTCTTCGACTTCTCAAAGCCACATGAAGTTCTGGACCATATTCTTCTAAAGCTGCTTGCTGTAAAAATTCTGTGTTTTTTACTGTAAATAATGATAAAAAATAAATATCGAAATGAGTTAAGATATATCAAATAACTTACAGAAGAGAAAAAAAAATTAAATCCTAACCTTGTTTTTTTTTCCTGGCCCCTGCTCTTTGAATACATATTCTATAGGGAAATTTTCAGAAATAAGATATAAAGGGAGAAATTCTCCTTTTTTATAAATTTATTTTTGCAATAAATTGGTATCTGAGTCAGCTCCTCCCCCTGCCCCCAACAATGGGCAGACAAGAAGTTAAAGTCATGACCTCTACTTTATAAGTTATACAATAGTAAATTACTTAAATGGAAAAAAAATATAGAAAATAAATTCTAGTATATACAAGAGTCTGCTATCAAATGTTGTATCTTGTTCTCGATGAAAACAAAAATTACCATATTCAGACTTCTTTAATTATACCTGCTTTTACATCAGTATCACTGAGCTAATTACTGAGAGCACTGCTGAAACTGGCTTCTTAAGACAGGTTTTGCAATTTTAGCCAGAGTTAAAAAAGTATAATTGAATAAGGAAAAGGAAAGAATTACCACACCAAGGAAAAGCCAAGGAGGAGTCTTAAATGCTTAGTCCTATAAAAAAAACCAGTCTGAAACATAAGCATGACTGTTACAACAGGGCTAGAGAGATGGCTCAGCAATTAGGAACACTAGCTGTTCTTGCAGAGGACCCAGGTTTGATTTCTAGTACCCAAATGGCAGCTAACAATCTGATGCCCTCAGAGGTTAGCCTCAGCAGGCACTGCATGAAATGGGCACAATTATGTACATGAAGGCAATACCACTCATACACGTAAAAAAAAAAAAAATAAAGTGCTAAAAAATAAATAATATACGCCTTTAATCTTAATATACTCCTTTAATCCCAGCACTTGGGAGGCAAGGGTAGATGGATCTCTGTGAAACTGAGGCCAGCCTGGTCTATATAGTAAGTATCAGGCCAGCTGAGACTATAGGGAGACCCTGTCTCAAAAAGACAAAAAATCCCTGAAAAACAAAGATACTACTTCTTATATATTTTTGCAGCAACAAGACAAGGATTTTAAATGCTTCTTGTTGTTGTTAAATTAGGCATAGTGGTACACACCAGTAGACCTTTAATCTCAACACACAGAAGGTAAGGCAAGAGGATCAAGTGATACAGACCAGTCTTGCGTACATACAAAGTTTAAGGTCATTTAAACTACAGGAGACCCTGTCTCAAAATAAACCAACTGAATAAATTGATTAAACTTAATTTTTAATTAATAAAGAAGCTGTACAGATTAAAATTCTTTCAGACTCATCTGTGTTAAAACTACATTCAAGGTAAAATTCTTTAAGATTTGTTTTTTAATGATGTGTATGTGTATCTATGTGTGAGGTTGTATACATGAGTACAGGCACCTAAGAAATCCAAAGAAAGTATTGGATCCCCTTGAGTTGATGTTACAAGTACTCGTGGGCAGCCTGATTTGGGTGCTAGGAACTGAACTCAGGCCCTATTCAAGTGCAATTGCATGCTCTGAATTAGTAAGCCATCTTTCTAGCCCCAAAGGTAAAATTATTCCTTGATGTAGGAATATAGAATAATTTAAATGCTTCTCATAGCTGAGGAATTATTCAGAAACCAGTAACTTTATTCAATCTGATCTCTCTACTTACAGCATGATTTCCCAAAATATTAATATATTAAGTGAGACTACAAGGGAGGGAAAAAATGGCTCCATGCTTAAATAACGTTACACTTAAGGGTATTTCCCCACTGCAGAACTACTCAGAGCTTTTGGTGTACTAACAGTATTTACTAGGAATTTCTAGAAGTGAAATACAATAGAAATACCAAAACTATGACCAAGACATCTATTTCTATACAGTCAGCTATGCAGAATGGTACTCTGCACAACACATTTCCAAAAGTATTGAGAGTACCAAGAATATCAATTAAGAAGAAACCTATCTCACACAGAAGTAAGTAAAAAGTACAGAAGTAACTGTATAAAAAGGAACATTTTTGGCTTGATTTTAATGCAAGAAAAGTCCTTAAGAGTTCTTTCATTCAATCAGGAAACATTTAAGTAACACATGCTTGCTATAAATCATGTCAACAAAAGGCCTACAGACAGACACCAGAGGAGAATCACCATTTTTTCCTTGCTGATATTTGTTTTAATTTGAAGCAGAGAGTTAACATGAGACCTATGGTATACATAAATCAACATGGCAGCAATATATAGGATGAATCAGAATGGGTTGATAGTGAGTCAGTCATAACAAGAAACAGGGAAGAGACATGAGCAATAAATACCCAGAGAATCAGATCATCACCTACAGGAACACTAAAGGGATGTTTCTAATGACACTCTCAAACATTTGTGAACATTAGCAGCTAATGTGTGCCAGTACTCCGATACTTTAAGTGAAAGCTGGCAAATAAAAACAAAATCACCCAAATGACAGACGAAATGCATATTACCTTTCTGTCTGGCTTTAACTATCACTTCTATATGTCTCATTGCCGCTTTTAAAAGTTTCTTGGTTATAATAGATGGAATATCCACCTAGAAAAATTAACAAAAATAGGACTGTTGCAATGGTAAGAATACAATACTAGAACAAAGCTTAAAAAGTGGAAGAAACAAGATTAAAGTATGGGTATTTCTTGATAAAGTATAATTAATAAAGTGTATGTTTCAAAACTGCTATGGTTAAATTTCAAATATATTCACCACAAAAAATACAAGTATTTAAGGTCATGAGTATGCTACATAGTTTAACTTATTACACACTGTATTTATAAATCCTAACATCATTTATATCACATAAATATACAATTATACATTTTCAACTTAAAATAAAAATTTAAAAACTGGAATGCACAAGACATGAGGAGAATATTCTCAAAAGTAGGCAGGCAATGGCCAACAAGCAAACAGAAAGGTACTCAACATCACTAGCATCAGGAAAATGCAAACTAATCACAAAATACCACTCACCACTATTGTTAGAATCAAAAATAGTGATGAAAGGGTGTGGTGACACATGCCAACAAACCCAAAAGTTGGGAAGCTAAGAATTCCAAGTTTAAGGCCAACCTGTGCTAGTTAAGGAGACTTAAAGAACAACTAAAAAGAGTGAGGGTAACTAATTTGGACAAGAATATAGTGGAAGAAGAATGTTCATACACAGATGATGGACTCACAAATGCTGTAGTCACTTTGGAAAACATTCTGGCAGCTTCTCCAAGGTTAAACATCAAGCTACCATTTCACCAAGTGACTATGTTCTTAAATACAGAGTCAAAATAAATGAGAACACATCTAACCAAAATACTGTTGTTTAGAAATCTTCATAAACAAAAGTTGGAAATAATGCAATGTCCATCAACTGAAAAATGAATAAACAAATAGATATATTCTTCAATGGAGTATTGTTCAGCCATCAAAAACTGAAGTGCAGGCCAGGCATGGTGACACATGCCTTTAATCCCAGGGAGGCAGAGGCAGGTTGATCTATCTCTGTGAGGCCAGCCTGGTCTATATAGCAAGTTCCAGGCCAGATGGGTCTACAGGGAGACCCTAATCTAAAAAAAAAAAAAAAAAGAAGAAAGATGAAAGGAAGAAAGAAAGAAAGAAACGCTGAAGTGTTTAGATTGGAGAAATGGCTCAGCGGTTAAGAACATTGGCTGCTCTTGCAGAGGACATGGGTTCATTTCCCAGCACCTACATAATATCTAACAACCAACTAATAACTTTAGTTCCAAGAGATTCGATGTCCTTTTCTGGCCTATGCAGGCACTGCAAAATATAAGTACAGTTACATATATGCAGACAAAACACTCATACATATGAGGTAAAAATAAATTTTAAAAAATGAAGTGTTGATATATGCTACAATATGATAATATAAATGAATCTAGACAATATCATGCTAAGAGAATCAGCCACAAAAGGCCACGTATTATATTAATCTATATAAATGAAATATCTACAAGAGACAAATTCAAAAAGACAGGGAGCAGGATTGCTGGCCAAGTAGACAGGTGTTGGAGATTATGACTAATATGAATGAGTTGTCTTTCTGGGTGACAAAATATTCTAAAACCTACTGTGTAACTGATGTATGCACAACTCTGAATATGTTAAGAAATTCTACAAATTCCATGCTTGAAGTGGATGAATTATACAAGTTATATGTTAATAAAATTGTTATAAATCAGGCATAGTAGCATACCCCTTTAATCTCAGCACTTGGGAGGCAGGTGGATCTCTTGAGACAGAGGCCAGCCTGGGCCAGCTGGGGCTACAGGGAGTCCCTGTTTCAAATAAAAGTCATAAAAAACAAACCATTAATTTACAAAGTAATTTTCATGACTATACCATTATGATGTACTACATTCACTCAATGATCCAATCATTAGATAATTAGGTGCTTTGTTTTGTTTTGGTTTGCTTTGCTTTTCCTTAGTATAACTGTTATCAATGTTCCTTATACTGTAATAAATCATTAACTATGTATTTGGTAAACATCTTTGCATATATTATAAAATATAGTTTAATTTGGGAATATAGCAAGTTTTGTTTTAATTAAAAAGTGACATATGATGATGTAGGTCTATAATTCTAGCATTTGGGAGGCTGAGACAGGAGGACTGCTTCAAGTTTAAAGCCAGGCTGGGCTACGTTAGGTGAAAGACTTTGTTTAAAAAGAAACAGCAGAAGTCTTTAAAGATTACCAAATCCAGCCAGGCATGGTGGCACACAACTATAATCTAATACTTGGGAGGCAGAGGCAGAAGGATCTCAAGTTTAAGGTCAGTTGGAGTAACACTGTAAGTTCAAAGCCAGCCTGAACTACAGAACAAGCCTGTCTCAAAACACAAAAGGCTAAGGGAGCTAAAGAGATGGCTCAGAGGTTAAGAGCACTGGTTACTCTTAGAGAAGGCCCAGGTTAGGTTCCCAGCACCCATATGGCAGCTAACAACTGTCTATAACTTCAGTTCCAGGGGATCTGATGCCCTCTTCAGTCATTCACAAGTATTGCACATCACTGGAGTACTTAAATATATGCATATAAAACACTCAAACACATAAAATAAAAATAAATAAATCCTGGGCTGGAGAGATAACTCAGTGGTTAAAGAGCACTGATTGTTCTTGCAGAGGGTCCAGGTTCAATTCCCAGCACCCACATGGCAGCTAATAACAGTCTATAGTTTCAATTATAAAACAAACAGGAGATCCAACATCCTCTTCTGACCTCCATGGGCACTGCACAACACAGATGCACTTACGTATATGCAAGCAATACACTCATAGACATGACATAAAATAAAAAATAATAAACTTAAAAATAAATAAATCCAAAAAAAAAAAAAACAATTAAAAAAAAACCCCACACGGCTAGGGATGGAGCTTAGTGCAGAGTGCTTGCCAAGCACGTCCTAGGCCTTGGGGTCAATCCCTAGCACCAAAAATTATATAAAGAATAACTTTAAAAATTTTTTTAATGTATATGAATGTTCTACCCCCATGTATGCCCAAAGGGCTGGAAGAGGGCATCAGATCCCCTGGACCTGGAGTTAAGGGTGATTGTTGGACACCATGAGGGTGCTAGGACCTGAACCCATGTCTTCTAGTGCTCTTAGCCACTGAGCCAGCCCTTCAGCCACAAGAATAAATTTTTTAATTACTAAACTTCTCTTAGTAAAGACACGCCAATTTCTTTTTTTGTGTGGAATTCAGCATTTAGTTTTCTTTTAATGTTTTCACCTATTACCCAGAATAGACAAGTAATTTTTGAAATATATTCAGTTGAACTTTTTAAAAAATATTTTCTTCTATGTGTGTAAATGCACCTGCATGTGTGTAAATGCACCTGTGTCATGCAGTGCCTGTGGAGGTCAGAAGACAGCATCAGATTCCCTAGAACTGGAGTTACAGACAGTTGTTAGCCGCCAGGTTGGTGCTGGGAATAGAACCTGGTCCTCTGTAAGAGTAGTCAGTGCTCTTGATGTGAGCCATCTCTCCAGTCCCCTTTTCAAATTGTTTTTATTATTCTAATTTTATGTGTATGAGTGTATTGCCTACATGTAGGTAGGTGCACCCGTGTTTTGTAGTGCCCTTGGAGGTCAGAAGAGGGTGTCATATTCTCTAGAACTAGAGTGACAGACAGTTGCTAGCTGCCACGTGGGTCCTCTGCCAGAGTGGTCAATGATCTTAATCAATGAGCCATCTCTCCAGCCCCTCAGTTGAACTTTTATAGTATTTTTATTGCTTCTCCAAATTCACTTACTTTTTTCTCAATCCAACATTACTTATTTTTTAATGTGAGAATTTTATACATGAGTACACAGTATTTGCATCCTTTTCACACATGCCTCATCTTCTCTAGTGTCCTCCCAGCCACTCCTCCAATTCATGATCTCTTCTACATTTATTTTTGTTACATATGTATTTATCCTACTGAGTCTAATTAGTGTTACCTTTATTTGCATGTGTTAGGGACTGACACTTAAGATTAGGGGCTCATCCTTGGAAAAGAAAAAGAGAGAGAGAAACTGAGTCTCCCTGCCTCTGCAACCATTAACTACCCGTAGCTCTTAATAGGGCCTTATGAAATTTTCCTCCATCCTTGTTGGCATGTGCACTGGAGGTCACACCAGTTTGAATTTCTACTTTCCTTGCCTACTTCCCCCAAATCAGAACTAGCAGATATTCTTTGTTATCGTTCCCAATTTGGCAGGTCAAACAACAGTACAGTGCCTCACATTAATTTATATTTGACGTGAGACAACAAATTTATAATTGGCCATTTATATTTTTCTTTTGTAAGTTTTTGACTATAGAGTTCTTCAAATGGAAGTAGAAACATTTAACATGATTGATCTTTGTTAATTAATAGCATATACTTATGTTAATATGGTAAAATCTGTTGAATTGATAAAGCGGTAGAGGCACGTGTCTACAGTCAACAAACCACACACACACACACACACACACACACACACACACACACACACAAACTCAAACATAGAAAACATTTTAGAAAGTCATAACCACTGCAATTTACTTAAATTCAATAACTGAAATATGGTATTTTTACATAGTTCCATTTTCATTTTTAAATTCCACAATCCAATATAACTTAGCATTACACAAATCAAAACTGATCAATAGTGATTAATCAATTGTTAAACTAAAAAATAAAAAGAAGAACAAACACTCCTGAGATTTAAAAGAATCTCTTTCAAAATGATAAAGTCCCCAAATTCTCATTAGAAACATGTATACCTTGTGAATTCTTCGTACCAAGACAGATGCAAAAAATCGTAATATGATCCTCAATTCATCAACAAAAGACTCGTCATCTGTCACATCCCTTCAATCAAAGAGAAAAACAAAAATTCAGCAGTTCAGAGAAATTCAGCTTCACCTTGGTGAAACCAAGAATTTCCTCTTTATTTATTCTATGTTTTTACTACAAATAATACATTTTGTTTCAAAACAGAGAAAATGGATAAAAAAGAAAACAAATATTTCACCAATTAGCACCAAGTCACAGACATCATTAAATTATAGCATATATTTCCTTGCCTATACACATATAATCTTTTTTGAAAAAGAACTAAGATCATTTTCTAAGCACCACCAAATAAACCTCAAGGAAACAAAACAATGAACAGTGGAGAAGTAATAAAATACAAACATTTAGAGGAGTTTAAAAATAAATATTTTAAAAATCACATTATTTTTTCAGGAAAATGTAGCACATAGACTGTGTATTAAATTAGTCTTAACACATTGTGCATGAACTGAAATACTGGTTGGATGTTTTTAATTAGAAAATTCAAAATGCCCCAAATCAAATAAAATAAAAGCATATCATTAGACATTACACCTATAAATCAGATTTCTGTTTTCAAATATAATTAAACATGATGTTTTAAAAAACACGTATTTCTTAAATGACATAATTCAGATGCCTCTGATTCTAAACTAGAAATTTTTTTCTTTTTCTAGGGCTGGAATGCTCTCCATGCCCTTCGAGGAACAGTACCCTAGTACCCAGCACGCTCAAAGATAGAGTTACTGGGGAAAAAAAGATGATTTTTCAAAGAATCTACTTAAATCATCCTTCAATTTGTGTATGTAACTCTGTGTGTGTGTGTGTGTATGTGTGTGTGTGTGTGTACAGAGATGTTTGCATACATATATGCATATAAGCATGATGGAGGCCAGACATCAACCTCAGGTGTCATTCTCCAGGTACCATTAATCTTGGTTTGTTTTTTTTTTTTTTTAGATAGGGTCTCTCATTGGGGCTGGAGCTTGCCCCAGCCAAGGGGCTAGGCTGGCCGGCCAGTGAGTCCCAATGATCTCCCTGTCACTGTATGTTTAGCACTAGAATTACCAACAGGCACACCACCATGCTCAGCTTTTAAGTGGGTGCTGATTATCAAACAGATCTTCATATTTGCATGGCAAGTACTTTACCAGCTGAGTTATCTCCCCAGCCTCTAATCTTTCAATTTAATGGAACAACAAACTATAGACTTAACCATCCAAAGTACAATTATCTCAAAACATGAAAACTCTCTGAAAATTTTTTGTTGTTTTTTGTTGTTGTTGTTTGAGAAAGAGTCTCCCTACATAGGCTATGATGGCCTTGAACTTGCAACCCTCCTGCTTCACTCTCCTGAGTACAGGAATTACAAATAGGTACCATCATGCCCAGCCCTAAAAATTACAAAATCACTACCTTTAGTCGTAATGATAAATTCTACAAGTTATCATAAGAAAAGCAGCCAAAGTTTATCTCTTTTTTCCTTTTCTTTATTAGCATTAAATTATTAGTTGAGGGCTGGAGAGATGGCTCAGTGGTTAAGAGAACTGGCTGCTCTTGCAGAGAACCCAGGTTCAATTCTCAGCACCAACACGGTGGCTAACAACCATTGTATAACTCCAGTTCCAGAGAATCTGACACCCTTTTCTGACTTTCGCATGTGTTGCATGACACAGGTACACTTATATACATGCAGGTAATAACCTCATGTACATAAAATAAAAATAATAAATAAAATATTTTAAATTATTAGTTGATTGCCTATATCAATGATTTCTTTAAAAAAAAAAAAAAACAAGACAGGATCTTACAAAAAAAAAAAAAAAACATACCTGTACCATGGATAAACAAAGTTTTCCAATACCAATTCAAGAACCTGCACAAAATATTTTAGGAGAAAAATAACTACAGGAAAATAAAGAGTAACACTTAGTGATAATAGATTAGCAACAACAATTTTATTATCCCAAATACTGATAGTAATATCACAGTTTCTAGCAATGTTTAGTTCAACTTTACATAGTTGTGAGATCAGTGAGAACATCTGAGAAAATACTTTTAAAAAATCATAAACTTAAAACAAAATGTTTCTATTAGAAGGGCAAACATATTCCTAAATACCGCCATAATAAAAATTTCAGTAAGGGCCACCAAGATGGTCCAGTGGGTAACAGTATTTGTCACACAAGCCTGAGTTTGATTCCCAGAACCCACATTAAAGGTGGGAGAAGAGGGGCTGAAGAGATGGCTCAGCAGTTAAGAGTACTAGCTGCTCCTGCAGAGGATCCAGGAATGATTCCCAAGCCAGAGGTTTAAGCATTCCATTTGTTGGGTCTGAGTGTAGGAAGTTGTAACTAAGAAGTCACCAGATTGTGCAGTAATTAAAAGTGTAACAGAGAGAAAATGAAAATATTGAATCTTACAAAACAGAACTTTTGCCTTCCCTGTAGTAGTAACAAAAGTTGTCCATTCTCTAAGTATTACAGCTACAATAATTTGGATTTTTATTATCAAAACTAAGCATTAATTTTATCTGGAAAATGACCAAATCCTCCTGTGCTTCCCTTCTGTGCAGTTCTCTCCTGAGGCACCCACTGTGTGTGTCCTCTTCTTGTCACTTACAGTACAACAAAAGACTCTCAACTAGTCTTCCTGCTTCCAAACCTGCTATGTTCCAGCCTCCACAGCCTCCAGTGATCTAAGATATGCATCTGACCATACAACTCGCTGGCCTGAAACCCCTAATCTATTATATCAAACCACAGTATCTGAAAGAAAAATGGAGCTGTGCTAGTTTTAGAAAGTGTCACATATGAACAGTTGCAACCACACCCTTGTTAATTCCTGAAGTTCTAACTACAGTGTGAAAATCACTGGCTTCCAAGATCAATTATCTGAACTCTTATCACATAGCCTTTTGATTTCTTAAAATACTAGTTACAAAGTAAGCCAGACCTGATTTGTGATTTGTGTGTGTGTGTGTGTGTGTGTGTGTGTGTGTGTGTGTGTGTGTATGCGTGCAGATGAGCATACCTCTGTACTTAAGCAGAAACCGGAGGCTGATTTCAGGTATCTTCCACTACTGCTTTCCATTGCATCATCATCATCATCATCATCATCATCATTATTTTCGTTTTTGGTAGTGCTGGCAATTGAACCAGTGTTGTGCATGCAAGGCAAGCACTCTACCACTGACCCAGACCTCCACCATACTTTTGCAGACAAGGTCCCTCACTAAACTTGCTGATTTGGGACCAGTAGGTCACTGAGCCCAGAAGATATACCTATCTCCAGATCCCCACCCAATGCTAGGGCTATAAGCATGAACTAGCTTTTACATGGGTGCTGGGGATCCAAATGCCAGTCCCTGTGCTTACTCAACAATGACTTCACCTACTGAGCCATCTCTCTAGCTCCCTACCCCCAAATCTGAATTTTCAACCAAGTTCTACAGATGACACTTGAAAAACATTACTAAAAATCTCTAAATTCCAGATGGTCTGTGAAAAACAGCACCCATTTCATAAGTTATGTGTAAATTACACTTAAAAATGCAGGTGCTTGGGCTGGAGAGATGGCTCAATGGTTAAGCATACTGGCTGCCCCTGCAAAGGACCCAGGTCTGAATCCCAGCACCCACATGGTGGGACTAACGACTGTCCATAACTCTGACTCTGTCTTCTAACCTTTGGGAGCATTATACAACATGGGTATACTTACATACATGCAGATAATATACTCATACACATAAGATAAAAATAATATAAATACACTATTTTTTTCAAAAAAGAAAAATGCATGTGCTTAGCAGAGTCTAACAATAAGCATATCAATAAATGACCGCTACTAAAATATTGTCTCATTGCCCACACCCCTCACATTTTGCTCTCCAGCTTACTAGACACATCACCTGTTCAAGTCTTTTCCACTCAAGAACATTGAAGAACCTTCCACTTATCAGTCTGGCAATCTTTCAGTCACCTTTTTGCTGCATCCCTCAATGCTGGCGAACTTCCTCTTCTATCCTGACCCTATACTTAACATGCTCCTATTGTCACCTCCATGTGGCGCACTGTGATCACCTCTCTGTATGTCTACATCCAACTCCAAATGGAAGTTCTAGGAGAAAAGGCCCAGCTGTATCTCATTATCTTTTTAGTCCCCCTAACTCCCTGGTTACTGTCTCCATCAAGATCTTTAAAATTATTTTAAGTGTGGGAGCTAATATTTATTGAGCACCAATATATGCCAGACATAGAGTTTAAAGTTTACCTAAGTGTCTAAATTTCTAGTAGCCACATTTTTTAAAGTAAATCAGTGAAATTTTGTTTTTTAAAAACTAATAAATCCAAAATATCATAACCTGATGTCAACTAAGAGACATTTTATACTTTTTTCTTACCAAATCTTCAAAATCTAGTATATCTATGTATACCACATCTCAAATTGTACAAGAACATTTCAAATATTTACTGACAGCTATATGTGGTAGTGGTTGTCATACTGGACTGTGATACACACACACACACGCATGCACGCACACACATATGTATATACACACACACACACACACACACACACACACACACACACACACACACATATATATACACTTTTTTTTGTCAAATTCAGGCCCTTGCATATGGTAGACAGGAATGCTACTACTGATTTCTATTCCTAGTCCTGGACAGCACAGCCGTAAATCAGCAAATCAAGGAAACAGAAAAAGTCTTAAGAAGCAACAACAACAAAATGTCAAGTGTTTAAATGTCATTTTATGCAGTTTATATTTAATCAAGAGAGAATACAAACTGAATCAAAGGACAAATAAGCAAAGCTCAAGGGTCTGATACTATTCTTGAGCTACTTAGCATTTACTGTAATTCAGTACATGTCTATCATATACTAACAATATATGTGACCCCAAATTTGTTCCTAAGGAAAAATGGAGACACCCTGCTCCCAACCCTCAAGGACCTAACTTCTATCTCAGATGCATGCAAAAGATACATCTTTACAAAAAAAGTAACTAAAACATGAGAAAAGTAAAAGGAAGCTTTGTTGTTGAGAACAAATAAAACAAAAACCTTCAAGTCAACATTTCCCCACTCCCTGTTCTACCCCAGTGTCCAAACTGGGGCCATAATTCAGTAAATACATGCTTATTCTAAGAGTTCAATCTTCCTTTTAATTATGAAATGGCTATTTCCCTATCATAAAGATACTTGTTTGTATAGCAATAATTTCCTTGACTCAAATGTCTACATAAATTTGAGATCTAAGCATAATTTGGAATTACTACTATTTTGCTTAATTTTGTTGTTTCTGAGACAAAGTCTCACTGTGCATTTTTGTTACTGTTCTCTCTCTCTCTCTCTCTCTCTCTCTCTCTCTCTCTCTCTCTCTCTTTTGAGACAAAGTCTCACTATATATAGCTCTGGCTGACCTAAAACTCCCTATGTAGATGTGTCACCATGCCTAGCTTTTTTTGTTTTTTTCAAGGTACTTACTTTGCAGTACTTTATCTAGCTCTGAACTCATTCAGTAGTATACACTGAGCTGCGACAGTAAGTCAGGCTGGCCTAGAATATGCCATTTAGCCCAGGTTGACTTCAAACTCATGATCCTCCTGCCTCAGACTCCCTAGTGCTGAGATTATAGGAATGCATCAACATACCTGGCTTATTAAGGTGTGTTATTGAATTTTTTGATCAAAGTATCTGGAAATTTTTTTCCACAGGTATTTAAGATTTTCTAAGTAGATATACAGTCATGCAACAAATAATATTCAGCAGCAGGTCCATACGATGAAGAACCTGAAAAGTTCGATCACCTGAGGGAGGCACTATTACAGCTGTTCCCATACGATGCCCACTAGCATGTCTTGGCAGTGCTGGTATAAACACATCTACCGCTCTGCTAGTCATAACATACAATTTTGTACGGCTCTAACACTTGATAATAGTGACTGTGTTATTGATTAATGAATTTACTGTTATGTCATACTTTTTAATCTATGGCATACTATATTTTATAGCATTTATTTACATACTTTATATGTTTCTAGCTCTGCTGGTTAGTTTTAACTGTCAACCTGACATAACCTAGAATTACCTGGGAAGAGAATTATCTAGATCAGGTTGGCCTATGGGCATATCTGTGAGGGACTGTCTTGTTAACTGATATAGGAAGATTCAGCCTATGATGAGTCACACCATTGTCTTGGCAGGGGGTCCTAAACAGTTTAAGAGAGGAGAAAGCCAGCTGAGGGCAAGCAAGCAAGGAGACATGCGTTTATTGTCTCTGATCTTGACAGTGGCTTTAAGTTCCTGCCCTGACTTTGCCTTAATTTTGGATTGTAACATGAAATTGTAAGCCAAAAGGCATCCCTTCCTCTAAAGGGGTTTTGTAGGATCTTTATCACAGCAACAGCAATGAAGCTAGAACAATACTACACTTTTTATTTTAAAGTATACTTCTACTTATTAAAAGAAAAAAAGCAATTGCTGTAGAACAGTAGGCCAGCAGCAATCTTAGATGGTTCATGTTGCCTATTTTCCATAACAGCATCAAGAGGCCTGTCTAATGACTGACATGACCATCTAGGTTTGTCTAAGTACATTCTGTGATGCTCTCACAAAGATGAAATTGTTTATGCATTTTCTAATATACTCCCACCCTTAAATAACACATGTCCACATTTGGCAATATTCAATTATATCAATTACCTCTGAGAGAGATGCATCAACCTTGGAAGAAATTTTCAGGTCTAGCCATGGCTGATAGTTTTCAAGTAGCAAGGAAGGCCTAAAGTAAATCAAACAACTAAATCATATGTAATATAAAAATGTAACTTAAAAAAAATCAACCAATAAAAATATTTAACTTGGGGCCAGCAAAGTGGTCCCAGCATTAGGTAAAGGTGCTTGCCTCCCAAGTACAATGACTAAGTTTGATTCTCGGAAGCCACATAAGGCTAAAAAGAAAGAATTAACTCTAGAAGTTGTTCTCTGACCTTCACATGAGAACAGTAGCACACAGGCACCTCCCACCCCCAGGTTAATCATATACACAATTTTAAAAGGTTTAACTTACCTATGTCTTTTACATTTCACTTTACCACAAACAGCACAGCTATGACCTTGTGGAAATAATTCTTGAAGTCCTAACTGCTATAAAAGGAAAGAGAAAAGAGATCTGTCTTGACATAATATCATTACACAGAGAATCCATTTTTCAACAGTTTTGTTACACCATGTAAGCAATGAGAGGACTTTTTTTTTTGGTCTAGTGCTTTAACAGTGAAACCATTCTTTGTAATACATTTCTGCTAAACTGAACTGCCAATAGAGGCAAAATGCTCTGATGAAATACTGCACAATACCTAAGCCAAAATCGGGGGCAGGGGGAACCACTCAGTGGTTCAGTGGTAGAGAATTGTTTATCATGTACAAGGGGCATGGGTTCAATCCTTAGCCCAGAAAAAAGAAAGAAAAATACAGTGGGAACCAAAGACATTTCTCACACCAGGCACGGTGACACACATTTGCAATTCTAACACTCCAGAGGCTAAGGCAGGAAGACCTAAAGTTTGAGACTAGTGGGTCCTTTAAAAAAAAAAAAAGACAAACTTCCACACTCAAAATTAAACATAAATGTTATAATCACTTAACAAAAAATTCAATCTGTCTTTGAATGAGTCTTTCACTACAAAAGTATAAGGGAAAAAAATTATTTTCTATTTTTTCCAAGCCATAAATTCAATGAGAGAGATGATATGTGGTAACTCCTAAGGTTTCTTACCAAATCAGAAGATTTCAAACTGTTTTCTCTAAATAAAAATTTCAACTAATCTGAACAAGTGACTGAATCAAAGAACCATAGAACACAATCTCAAGACGTCCCACTCAAGACTGGACACATAGCTCAATAGTGTAACACTTGCCTATTGGGTACCAATGCCCTGGGTCTGTATGTATGTATTTAGTTTAGTTATGTATATAACTAAATCCTGCCTATAGACCTCCATACCAGAACTCTGCCTTACAGAAACAAATTTACATGTTTAATATATACCATTATTAAATTTGAGAAATTATTTTGGTTTAAAAAACTGCTTAATTATCACTGTTTTCTATGGTGCACTTGCGTGTTTAAGAAATGACTGGGAAGGATGGAGAGATGGCTCAGTGGTTAAGACGCTGGCTGCTCTTGCAGAGGACCTGGGTTTGGTTCCCAGCACATATGGCAATGTCCATAATTCCTGTCCTCCAGAATCCAACACCCTCTTCTGACCTCCAAGGGCACTGCACAACATGAGAACACTTACATACATTCAAGCAATATATTCATACACAAAAAATAAAATATTTTTTAAAAAGAAATGATCAGAGTTGAAAGGCTGGTGGAGAACTTCCTTAGCACAAATCTGTGGGTTCAATCCTCAGTGTGCATGCACACAAAGACACAAAGAAATTAACAGGGTTAGATGGTTATTTAACCCAGAATTCCTTAACTGTTTGTTCTTTAGAATTACGTGAAAAGCTTTTAACAAATACTAACTACAGGGCTATAACCTAGAACTCTTTACGCACATACACACACACACACACACACACACACACACACACACACACACTTCACATTTTGAAATTTTTCTATGGACTTCATATTATATTCCTTTATAAAATAAAACTAGATTTTTAAAAACCATTACTTTAAAATGCTTTTAGTAATAAATATTAGACAGCAGTTAAGTGTGGTGGTACATGCCTTTAATCCCAGAACTCAGAAGCAGAAGCAGAATCTGTGAGTTTGAGGCCATCCTGGTCTACATAGTGAATTCCACACCAGTCAGAGTAACACAATGAGACCCTGTCTTCAAAATAAGTATTTGAGAGACGGTTCAGCAATTAAGAGCTGGCTGCTCTTGCAGAAGACCCAAGTTTGATTCTCAGCACCCACATGGTAGCTAACAACCATCTGTAATTCCAGTTCCAGAGGATCCAGCACCCTCTTCTGACCTCCTCAGGCACTGAATGACACAGGTGCACTCACATTCAGGCAATACACTCATACCCATAAAATTTAAAATAGTAAATAAAAAAAAAATCAGCATAGAATCATATAAACTGACTTTTAAAAATAAAAATCACAGGGCTAGAGAGATGGCCCAGCAGTTAAAGAGCACTTACTGCTCTCCAAAGGACCCAAATTCTATTCCCAAAACCCAAGTCTAGCAGCTCATAACCACCTGTAACACCTGCTCCAGGAGATCCAATGCCCTCTTCTGGCTCAAAGAGCACCTACATAAATGTGACATACACTTACACATACACATAAATAAAATAAAATATTGGGTGGGAGCACAATTTTACCTTGGGTTTGTATTTTACTGTGAAGAATATATTTGGTAAGAGAGAATCAGGTCCTAATGAACAGTAGAATGTCACAACTCCAGCAACAAATGACCAGAAGATCATTAAGACATGAAGATACCTTAGAAATAAATAAAAATCATCAGACCAAAGAAAATGTATAATACTAAGTTATTCCTTTAATGGTCTACTAACATTCATTATACACCTATCAATCAAAACCAATTATTCCAATAATGATTAACTTTCTGTAATATATTTGTCAAAGATAAGAATCATAAAATGCATACTATCAAGTATATAATTTCATTTAAAGCATAAGGAGGAAATTAATTTCTCAACATTTTATAACATAGTTCCTACCTCATTTTTAACTAGCTTAACCTCATTCTTCCAGTATATTTTCTATTTCACATTCCACCAAAATTCTGATTATACCATTAAATTAAAATATAATTTTTCAAAGTACTTATTTGGTGTTAGACAGTGCTAGGCTCTAGGGGTGTAATAGAGAACAACTCTACCATAGTCCCTAATAATACAGAAAACAATCTAGTGTTAACAGCTGAGTAAATGAGTATAATGCTATGTGAACACATGTTTGATATTATGAAAGAACGTACATGTAATCCAGATTTGAAAGGAAAGAAAAGCCTTTTTCAGAGAAAGCAACAGCTATAGAAAAATTTAACCAGTGAGGAGGGGTAAACCAACACAAGAGGGTAAGGGACTAGGCGAAGAGATAGGGGAATTCAAACTAAACAGGCCTACATCGCTATAGTCTGAGCATAGGTCTCACAAGAAGAGACCCTGAGAAAAATCTGGATACAAGCAGAAGCCAGATGATATAGTGCCATATAATATATCATAATAAGGTACCTTAGAACAGGCAGCCCTTCATTATCATGATTTTCTAAATACCAATTCCCTCACATGGTTCAAATTCAAGTATGTTTATTAATTGTGAATAACTGTGTAAAATACACAGTTTACTGTTAACTCTTCAGTCCAAAAATCACAACACAGGAGTGGGAGAGATAGCTCATCAGGTAAGAACACCTGCTGTTCTTCCAAAAGACTCAGGTTCAATTCCCAGGACTCATATAGTAGCTAACAACCATTTATAACTGAACAGACATCATTTTCTGGCCTCTGTGAAGCAATGCATACACACCCATACACATAAAATAGAAATAATAAATATATTTTTAAATCACAATACAACAGTTCATCCTGATCGATGACCATTCACAACACTTCTGTTGGTAACTGGTCACTCACAGCACATCTATTAGCTCCAACACACAACAGCAAAACATAGAGCCTTGTTACCTCCTATTCCAATAACAAATTCATTTGACAGTCTATAAAAATGGATAATTGGTGACCACAAACATGAAAGTAGAACAAAGAAATGAACAATAATAATGCTAGAGATGAAATTCAAATAAAAGCATGATTACAAAATAAATAGGTCACTCTGAAATACTGACATTGCTATTGTTTAAAATTCTAACAAGACCAGACCTGTCTGGTCTACATAGTGAGTTCCAGTAGAGCTAAGGATGGAGCTCGTTGGTAGAATGCTTGCCTAGCATTCAAGAGACCTTGAGTTTGGTCTCCAGCAACACAAAAATTGGGCATGGCAGTAAATGCCTTTAATCCTAGCACTTGGGAAGTAGAGGTCATCTTTAGCCAATGTGGGCTCATAGAGTGACAGAATCTTATAGACAACAAAAGGTGAAAACATTCCTAAGTGATTCTAGCAAAATATATTAAAGGAACTCTTGGAAATATTTCATAACAGTGAATAAAATGGAAGTCAATCCACACTTAGAAACTAGCAATTCAGTTAGACACAGAAAAGATATTCCACATTCAAATTACTCTCTATACATTTTTTTGCAAAGAAATAGAGTGAACTTCATGAACTAGAGAAAAAAGACTAGTATCCATCAGTCTTAGGACATCTCAATAGCAGAATCTGGAGCTCCAACAACAGACAGCTGGAAGCTCCCATTTGAAAGAAATAGTAGCGAGAATGAAGTCACACTGAAGAAGGGGGGATCTTGCTAAGCAAGGTCTCACTAGTAGACCAGATTAGCCTCAAATGGAGAGAGATCCTCTTGCCTCTGCCTCCTGAATGCTGGGATTAAAACTGTACACCACCACACCCAGCACAAGAAAGTTTTCATGGTGTTCTATTGGTGGTGTATTTCTCTGAGGCCCAGCAATACCAGTCTTTTCTGTAGATACTACACTTGCCAATATTCTCCTCTTGGCCGAACCCGATACAAACTGAGTTTCTGTGATCTATCAACAAAAGTCCTGAGTAGGCCAGCACAATGGCTGAGTCAGTAACACTGCTTGCCACCTGACAATGCAAACCTCATGAGTTCTATCCCTGGGATACACAGAGAACAGACTCCACAAAGTTGTCCTCTGACCACACACTTGTTGAGACATGTACAGACACACACACACACACACACACACACACACACACACTTTAAATTTTAAATAATTTTAATCTAACATTTAATCATAAATTTTAATAATATTTAAACAATTTTATATTTATAATTTTTATATTTTAAATAAAAGGTGTGGTGGCACACAGCTTTAATCCCAGCACAGACAGGAAGCAGAAGCAGGTGGCTCTTGGTGAGACTGAGACCAGTCTGGTCTACAAAGTGAGTTCCAGAGCTGAACTGGGGGCTACAGAGAGACCCTGTCTCAGAAAGACCGAAAAAATAAGAGCTGGAGAGATGGCTCAGCAGTTAAGAGCACTGACTGCTCTTCCCGAGGGCCCGGGTTTGATTCAAAGCATCCACATGGTGGCTAACAACCATTAACTCCAGTTCCAGGGCATCCATCATCATCTTGTGTCCTCTACAGACACTATACAACATAGATGCACATCCACAGAAGCAGGAAAGACACTCATACACATAAAATGAAAATAAATAATAGCAAATAATGGTGGAGGGCAACTGAATAAATACATCCCATTGACAAGAAAAAAAAGACTGAACAAGTACCAAGTAACACCATGGAAACAATGAAGAAGAACATCGTCTCAGGAGGGGAAGTGGTGGCATTACGTCAAAGCCACCCTGGCAGCAAGACAGAACCTCGTCTCCTAGGAGCACACAGGCTAACATAAAAGCTGCTGTAGCAATCTAGAAGAGTCCATGAAGACCTGTACCAGGGAACAGACAGGAAAAAAAAGCTGATTCTTTTGACAGATATTTGGAGGAAAAAAAATAAAGGGACTAAAGTAGCTGATTAGATATAAGCAGAAGGAAAAGGTTTGAAAGACCAAATCAGTTTTTTGGACATGCTGTTTCAGGTATCTTATAACATGCTGTAGAGAACAGATCCACAAACGACTACCTGTCTTTCTAGCTAGCTATCTGTAATCTAAATCTTTACAGAGAATATTAGCTGAAGACAAAGAACTGAAAAATAGCACAAAGATCATTAATTCATAGTGATAAATGACACAACCAAGAAAGAAAAGGTAGAATTTAAAGAGAGAGAGAGTTGAGAGGTAGCTCAGCAGTTAAGAGCGCATACTGCTCTTGTAGAGGCCCACTGTTTGGTGCCAGCATCCACAACAGGTGGAACTGCGTGATTCCAGCACCAGGGGATCCAATGTCTCTGGCGTCCACAGACCCACACAGACACACATACACCTACATGAAACGTATTTATTTTTATTTTCTGTGTATGAGTGTTACACCTGCATGTATGTAAGCGTACCCATTTTTTGCAATGCCCGTAGAGGGTGGGAGGGGTACCAGATGCTCTGGAACTGGAGTTACAGACGTTGTTTGCTGCCATGTGGGTGCTGGAATTCAAACCCAGATGACCTGCAAGAGCATCCAGTGCTCTTTAACTCCAATTCCAGGGCATCCATCATCTTCTTGCGGCCTCTACAGGTACTGTACAACATAGATGCACAGCCACAGAAGCAGGAAAGACACTCATACACATAAAATGAAAACAAATGATAGCAAATAACGGTGGAGAGCAACTGAATAAATATGCCTGATATTGTGTTTAAACATGTGTGTGTGTGTTTGTGTTTATATATATATATATATATATATATATATATATATATATATATATATATATAATCTTTAAACATTTAACGATAGACATGGTGGTGTACACCACCAGGTGGCAGAGGCAGGCAAAAAGGCCACTATGGTCTATATAATCTACCTAGTGAGTTCCAGCCAGTCAAGGCTGCAGAGCGAGACCCTGTCTCAAAAAAACAGTAGAGGCACCACAGAAAGTAGCACATATCCATCATTTCAGCACTAGGAAGACGGAGGCAAGAGGAGTGCTGATAGGTCAAGACTAGCCTAGTGTACAGTGAGAATCTGTCTCAAAAACACTAAGAGGGAAGAAAAACTAAAGTACATAGAGGTCAGTAATAGTTCATGTCTGCAATCCCAGCACTCAGAAGGCTGCTACAGGTTTCAAGTCAGCCTGGTCTACATAGCATGTAGTTGGTTAGCTTGCTGTGCTGCAGAGATTCTGCCTCAAGAGGGGTGGGGCCAAAAAAAAAAAAAGGCTGAGCTGGGGGCTGGAGGAATGGTTACTAGCTTACAATCACTTGTTCTTCTACAGGACCCAAGTTCAAGTCCCAAAAACCACATCAGGTAGCTCACTACCACCTACACCCTCAAGCTCTTGGGGGATCCAATATCTCTCTGGCTTCTATAGGAACCTGCATTCATGTACACATATCCACACACAGAAACACACATATACACAAAATTAAAAAATAAAAATAAAGTATTTTTAAGACGAGGCCAGGTGTGGTGGCACACATCTTTAATATGAGAACTCAAGCAGAGGTAGGTGAGGTGGATCTCTGTGAGATTGAGGCCAGTCTGGTCTACATAATGAGTTCCAGGCCAACTGAGGCTACAGAGAGAGCCTGTCTCCAAGACAGTGGGGAGACAAATTTCTTTGGCAGAGGAAATTTCAAGACAACATAACATTGAGTATGTGGCTTGGTTATTGCTGATAATGCAACCAAAAAAAAGTAGGACAGAAAGAAACATAAATGTACCATTTGAAGAAAAAGAAGAAGACTGGGAAGCTTAATATTACAGTCAAGGACTGTGCTGAAAAAGAGGTGGTTATTGTTAAAGAGATTAACACCATTAAGGAGAGACCTCCTCCCCGACCCCCACCCCACTGAAAAGATGAGAAGGGTGTACTTAAGGCAATACTCCACCCAGCTATGCTTCCAACTGGAGAAGGGAAAAGGTCATGGAATCTTTAGGAGGAAGTTATGTTACAGGGAGTGAGTTTTGAGAGTTTACAGCCTCACCTTACTTCTAGTACACTCTGCTTCACGTTTATGATTGAAGATGTGTGGACTCCCCTTCCTGCTCCTGCCCACTACATCTGCCACTTGCTGCCAGGGCTTCCCACCACAAAAGACTTATCCCTCTGAAACTGTAAGCCAAAATCAACTGTCTTCCTTAAATTATATGTGGTCATGGTGTTTTGTCTCAGCAACAGAAAAATTAGTATAGAGGCTGAGCATGATGGCTCACACCTTGATCTCAGCACTCGGGAGGCAAGCAGCATAAGCAGGTAGATCTCTGGGAATTCAAGGCCAACTTAGGCTACATAGCAAGTTCCAGGTCAGTCAGGGATAAATAATGAGATCCTGTCTTTAAAAAAAAAAAAAGTAACTAATACAGTACCTTGTACCAGTAATTCCAGCACATGGATGGCTAAAACAGGAAGAATGCTCTGAGGTCTAAGCCAGTATGGACTACATAATGAAGTCCAAGTCAGCCTGGACTACAGAGTAAGACCTTGTCTCAATGGAGAAAAAAAGTTAAAGTCACAAAAGTTTGTAATTTTTTAAAAATCTCAACAAAGATTGAATATAATCAGTGTAATCAAGCATTTGTAGAATAAAGTAAGAGATAGACTGAGAGGTGTCTCAGCTTTAACAAGTTCTAATGATAGAACAATAAAGAACTACAATGGATTAAACAGTGACACGGAAGTGAGAAAGCAGAATGGGTACATGTAGACAACTCTTCTAAAGAAAAGCAACGTTAAGGTGACAGGTAGAAAGAACAAAGGAAAAGTTTTTGGTAAGAACCTCATCATACTTACATGCTAACAGGAAAGAAGGAAATGGGAGGGAAATAAGCTGGAGAGAAGAGACATGGATGAATAATGTTCTAGAGAAAACAGGAAAGGCTGAGATTCAGAATCTAAATGGAATAAGTGGTTATAAAAGGGGGAGGGGGACCTGAAGAAATGGCTCAGTGGTTAAGATGGCTAACGGGTTAAATCCTTGCTATGCAAACATTGAGGATCAGAGTTTGGATCCCATTACCCATAGAACAAGTCTGTCATCCAACCCATCCCTTTAAAATCAGCTCCAAGGAAGGCAGAAACAGGAGAAATGCTGAGAATCAAGGAGGGACCCTACCTCAAAGGAACAATAAGTGAGTGATAGAGGAGAAACTCGACGCCCTCTTCTGGTTTTCACACACGTGCACAGGCACACATACGCACATACACACAGACCTAAACAAGTAAATAAAAAAATTTTTTTTAAGGGAAAGGGTTAGAAGACTCTTTCCCAGACCCCAGAGGAAAACTAGATGGACCAAACTGCAATTAAATTTGTAGCTTTGGAGACTGAAGAGATGGCTCAGCAGTTAAAGAGCACTGACTGCTCTTCCAGAACAGTTCCAAGGGTTCCAACACCCTCTTCAGGCCTCTACGGGCATTGCACAACATGGGTGCACTTAGATGAAAGCAGGCAAAATACCAATACCCATAAAATAAATCAAAAATTTTAAGAAAAATTAAATTAAAAAAATTAAACTTGTAGATATGGTAGCACAGCTTCTATTTGAGATAGGAGATGCTGAGTAATGGGGAAGGTAACATGATAACAAGCTCTAAAAGGTCAGGGAGCTCTGAAACAGCTGCTAGGGTGGAAACGGTATTCTCAGTAACTGCTAAGTATAGAAGCTCAAGAGTTAACTTGCAGCTACAGACTTTTCTCCAACACAATCAGTTTTCAGGGTATGAAAACTGAAAAAGCAAAACATATCTGTCCCAATTAGATTTAACTGTCAAATTGACACAGCCTAGAATCATCTGAGAGCCTCAAGTGAGAAATTTCCTAGATCAGTTTGGTCTGTGGACGTGTCTGTAGGAGATTGTCTTGATTGTTCATTGATGTAGGAGGGCTCAATCCACTGTGGGTGGGATCATTCCCTGGGCAGGTAGTCTTTGGCTGTATAATAAACCTAGCTAAAGAATGGAGAGATGACTCAATGGTTAAGAGGACTTGCTTCTCCAGAAGACTGGAATTTAGTTCCGAACACTCAGGTCAGGAGGCTTAAAACTGCCTCTAAATCTAGACCCAGAGGCCCTCTTTTGGTCTCTGAAGGCACATGTATACACATGGACACACATACACACATACATACATACATACATTCATAAATGAATCCAGACTCAGTTCTAAGCACCTACTTGTGACCACCTGTAACTCTAGGGAATCTGGTACCCTCGTCTGGCCTCCTATACACAAGTAGAATTGATAAACTCATATGGGCACACATACACATACACATAAAAACAATAAACAAGGGCTGGAGTGATGGTTCAGTGGTTAAGTGCACTGGCTACTCTTGCAGAGTTCCTGGGTTCAAGTCCCAGCACCCACATGGCGGCTAACAACTCTCTGTAACTCCATGCAGGCAATATACTCATACATATAAAAAAAATAAATTTCAATGCTGAAACAAGGAGTTCACAGCAAGTCAGAGGACAGCCTGGGCTGCATAAAGAGTTCAAAGTCAGCCTGTGCATCCTAGCCTGAGACCCTGCCTCAAAAAAAATAAAAAGTAGTCCTATACTTAGAACGAATGACAGTAAACTCTACATACATCAGTGTAAGCTATAACTAAAGTCCACTACAACAAAAACATTAAGAAGAAACTTTGTAGTTTTAAGGTATTAACCATA
Source organism: Eospalax fontanierii (assembly GCA_035773235.1). Taxonomy (NCBI): domain Eukaryota; kingdom Metazoa; phylum Chordata; class Mammalia; order Rodentia; family Spalacidae; genus Eospalax; species Eospalax fontanierii. Next base: position 63,140,615 of record CM069539.1, on the reverse strand, counting down.
AACATAATAGCTTTAGTGACATTCCCCTGCATGTTCAACCATAAGTGATTTTTGCCCCCAGGTAGCATTTGGAAGTGTACGGAGACAATTTTTATTTTAACATCATCTGAAGAGACCCTCCCTCAGTCCACCACTACCATCATCCAGAAGCTAGAGATCAAGGATGATGGCAACTGCTGAAAATACCTACAATGCACAGGACACCTCAACTACATCAAAGAATTACCTGGCTCCAAATATCAAGAGTACTAGATGTGTGCAACCCTATATTCGTCAGCACAGAGAAACACTGAAAAACAAGCTAAGTAAAAAAGCTAGGGAGTTAAAAGGAAATCCAAAAATACAATAAGTAAATAGTAAAGAACAAAAGCCAAAAGAAAAAACAATGACAAGCGAATTTAACAAAATGTAAGCTGATTTCTTGGAAAAATTAATAAAATAAGCCCACTCTAACAGGACTCTACTGGCAGCTACTAGGAAACCAGTTTTTCCAAGTTTTGTTCTTACTGTAGTCCACGAGATCCTTTAGTGAATATGTGTGTGTTATGCATGTGAGTGTGATGTATGAGGTACGTAAACATTTCTGTGTTTGCGGAGGCCAAAGCAGAGCATTAGGTGTCCTCCGTCACTAACTTATTTCTTTGAGAGAAGGTCTCTCTCTACCTGAAACTACAGCTTGAGGTTTTTTTGGCTAGGCTGGCAGCCAGCTAGCCTCACCCATCCTACTCCAGTGCTGGAATTATCAGTATGGGAGCAAGCCTGACTTGTTACATGGCAGCTAGGATCTGAACTCTGAGCCTCAGGCTTTCATAACGAACACTCAACTCCTGAGCTCTGTCTACAGCCCCCTCTCCACTCTCTGCAAAGTTGTTTGTTTTTAATGGAAAAAACATTTTTTTTAATTTGAAAAGAAAATGTATGTACGTGCACGCACATCAGTGAATGCACACATGTAGGTGTAGGTGCCTAAAGTCCAGAAGAAGGCACTGGATCCCCTGGAGTTGGAATTCCAGGCCTCTGTGAGTCCCATGATGTCTGTGCTGATCTAAATTCTAATCTTCATGACAGAGCAGAAAGTGCTCAACCACAGGGATCATTTCTCCAGCAATCCCTCTAAACTTTTTAAATTAAAAAAAGATTATTAAAGGAACAGCATAGCTGAATAAACAAAAAGAGATTTTAGTTCACTGATGTTATTTAGTAAAATATATCAATTCCCAGATTAATTTAAAACTTAAAGAAAATTTTCATGATCCTAAATATATTTAACACTCTTAACATTATTATTACAAATTTAATTCCATTCTCCTTGAACACAGGCCAGGCTAATAACCAACAGACAGACTGTAGAAGTAGTGTTGCTTTCATTCCAAGGCTTTGTTATGGGAAGCTGAGGCCTAGGGACCTCACCATGCACAGAAAAGTCACCAAGAAACTAACGTGGCGAAATCAGGAAAGTTTATTCCCACTAATGGACTCAAGTGGTATTTCCTCCCAAACAACGAGTCCTAAGTTTAGTTCCTTTAGTTTTATAGGTTTGCCCACATTACTCTTTAGCTGTGACAATACTGGTGGGTTTAAGTTACAGCTTATGTGATTACAAGTGATTATGTGTCCTAAGACCATGGAAGGAAATCCCTTCTTTGGCATGTTTGCGGGGGCAGATATCTAGGGCATGAATTAAGAAATTTTTTTAACAGAATTTTATTATAGGTTCCTTAGCAAGCAAGGCAACTGTAAACCAAGGTTCCACTAAATAACTATTTGTTTCTTAAGACTGCTTTCTCCATTTTAGTTTTGATTTCCTTTAGACACAAATTTTAGTAAGCATTTACAAAACAATCAGAAGGTGAGTAGTACATTTTAAATTATAAGCTATCTGTCATAGAACAATATTTAGACACACACAAAAGTAACATTAAATGTATGGGTATATTTGTTTTCCCATCAGCTTGGTCATAAAAATGATGTGGCATCTTTTTTCAGGATATTCACTGTTATAGGGTGCCAAACAGGAGTCACCACATGCAAAAGGCAAGGTAGATTTTATTGCGGCGGGGCTGACTGACAATCGAGCAAGTTCTGAGAAGCAGCACCTACTCACTGTAGCACCCAGCTTTTACAGGTGAGGACAAGGTATATACAAGTTTGTTTCAAAAATAAATATCCAACCCAAAATTCCCATCTGAGATCCTAGAAGAAGTTGTTTACATTTTAGTCATTGCCTTTGTTCCCAATTGAGACACATCCTGGAATTATATCCAATCCTGAAGACCACGAGAAAATGTCAAACTCAGAGTTCCCTTTCTTCAAAAACCAGGATGTCACTGCTGTAACATGGAGTGTCTATGGTTTGGTTAGGGACCATTATCACTTCAGAGACATAGATGTGGTCATTAACTATGGTTATTTGTTTAAGATGTTTTGCATGGGATTAGATACTCTCCTTTCACACAAGATGTCTGCATAAGACTACATATCCTTTCAAACAAAATGTTTGCATAAAATTAGATACCAAATGGGAGTCTTAAGTTCCCACAGGGTCTGGTGGGAAAATGAGGTAACTGTTAAATTTACCTTTGTAACCTAGCACCATGTCAGAAGAAAGGCCAAAAGAAAGGCATGTACAGGTGCTCTGGTCTATAGCCTAGCTACAATCACAGCTAACAACTTGCACCAATCACCAGTGTCAGTAAAGAGGCCTAAAAATTATTCAAGCCTATACCTTGAAGCTGCCCAGCAGAGGCAATGAACAAAGTACACCACTGATTCATACTCAAACAGCCTTTGTAAGAGCAAGCTCAAGTTTGTTGTTGCACTATACTATTGAATTTGACAGCAGGTAACCAAACAGAAACTGCGATCAAAACTCCAGGTGAACTTTTTTCTAAGCTAATTTAAGAGAATATTTTGATTATTATTTTTATTTTATGAGTGTATTGCCTGCATATGTATAAGTGTACCCATGTCACACAATGCCCTCAGAGTTCAGAGAAGGTCATTGGATTCTCCTGGAACTGGCGGTAAAGATGGCTGTTAGCTGCTATGTGGGTTCTGGCAATCAAACCCAGGTCCTCTGCAGGAGCAGCCAGTGCTCTTAACTGCTAAAGTCATTTCTTCATTCCCCTCCCCTCCCCCAGATCTTTTGAGAAGTTCACACACTGAATTCTAGGCAAATAAAGCTTGAGAAAGAGCTGAGCGAGCTTTGGGAAATGTGGTGGTTTGAATGAGGTGTGTCCCATGGTTGGAAGTATGTGAACACTTGGTGAACTGATGCTGTTTGCAGAGGGTCAGAAGGTGAGGCCTTGCAGGAGGAAACATGTCCCTGGGGCAGGTTTTGAGAGCTGACAGCCACACTCATCTCAAATGTCTGTCTCTCTGCTGTTCCCAGCATGCCTGGAGATGTGATTTCTCAGTTTCCTGTTCCAGCCACCTCTGCTGCTGTCTCCCCAACATGATGGACTCTTATACCTCTGGAACCTTAAGCCCAATAAACTCTTCTTTCTATGGAAGAGTTTCTGGATTACGGTGTTTAATCACAACAAAAGAAAAGTAGTACAGAAAAGGGCGAGAAGGATCTTTACTGGCAGGTATTAAAGCATTAAATTAAAGCTCTAGTGTTACAAATTTTTAGTATTTAGCTGGGTAGGGTAGTGCATGCCTGTATTTTCAGAACTTCAGAGGTAGAGGCAAGAGGATCAGAAATGCAAGGTCAGCCTGGACTACATGTGACACTGTCTCAGATGAAAAGGAGAGAGGGAGGAGGAAGGAGGGAGGACGGAGGAGGAGGAGGAGGAGGAGGAGGAGGAGGAGGAGGAGGAGGAGGAGGAGGAGGAGGAGGAGAGAAGCTGAGAGGTGGCTCAGCAGAAAGTTTTTGCAGAGGACCCAAATTCTGTTTCCCTGTACCCACATCAGGCAGCTCACAACTACTGCAACTCCAGATCCTGTGGGACCCGATGCCCTACTTCTCGCCTCCTCAGGCACTGCACTCACATGTACAAACCCACACACAGACACATACATAATTTAAAAGTTTTATTCATTTAAAAAATAAAAAGTCTTAGCTGGGAACAGTGATGCATACCTTTAATCTCAGCACTCTGGAGGCAGAGCCTGATGTATCTCTGTGAGTTCAAGACCAGACTGATCTACATAGCGTGTTCCAGGCCAGCTGGGGCTACAGGAAGACTCTGTCTCAAAAAAATACCAAAAATTAATAAAATAAGTAAACAGTATTAGGCCTAGAGACATGCTCAATGGCACACCCTTACCTACAGCACATACAAGGCCCTAGACTCAATGCTCAGCACAAAAAGAAAAATCTAGAACTACTATAGACAAGAAACTCAGGCATAGTAATGCACACCTTTAATCCCAGCATTTGAGAGACAAGTCAACCTGGTCTACATAGTAAGTTCCAGGCTAGCTGGAGCTACATAGTGAGAACCTGTATATAATAATACTACTACTAATAATAATAATGAAATAAAAGAGAAAGTAAAAGGAAACAAAAGAAAATGGATTTTGAGGACAAAATATAGGCTATTCTGGAATCTGAGTATCTATGTTCAAATCCAGCTTTAATATCTAGTGCAATTTACTTAATCCAGACTCCTCTCTAGTTCTATATAAAGTGAGGGTGGTAAAATACCTCACTCATAGAGATGTATAATGATTAGATAAATATTTGGAAGTCATATTCCCCATACTAATGCATGTAAAGTTTGGAATTTTGAAAGTGATCACTTAAAAAATAACAATAATGAAGTACAATTAAGAGCTCCATATATTGAAATCTATATGTGTGCATACAGAACAATTTTAATTTATATAATGACGTTATAAACTACAGGGAAAAATAAGCAGAATATAGTGTTAATGTTTTACTGGCATAATTTCTAAAAGCTTGGGCTTCTGAATCAAAATGGCCTGTACTGGAGTTCTATCCTAATTACAATACATGAAGCCAAGCAAATTTTTAAAAATATTTTATTATTATTATTTTTTTATGTGCATGTAAGTAAGTGCATCCATGTAGTGCAACGTCTACAGAAGTCATCAAATTTTCCTGGAACTGGAATTATGGACAGTTGTTAGCCGTCGTGTGGGTGAATCCAGGTCCTCTGCAAGAGCAGCCATCACTCCTAACTGCTGAGTCATCTCTCAAGCCCCCCAAGCAAGTTATTAATCAACACTAAGCTTTACTTTGCTCACTAGAGCTAGTCATTATCAAGAAACAAAAAATTTGGCAGGCATGGTGGTATACTCCTTTCGTCCCAGCACTTAGGAAGAAGAGGCAGGTGGATCTCTATGAGTTTGAGACCAGCTTAGTCTACACAGTGAGTTCTAGGCTATCCACAACTGCATAACTACATAGTGAAGAGAGAGAGAGAGAGAGAGAGAGAGAGAGAGAGAGCACAAATTAAATGTACAATAAGGTAACACTACACTTAATACAATGATAAAAATTCACCCTACAGATAATGCAAGACAAAAGTGTCAAACATTTTTGGTGAGCAAGAGCATAAATTTAATAACCATGTAGAAGTTGTTTGATTGATTCTACAAATACATGCTGTATATAACCCAGCATTTCCTCTCATGAGCATGTATCCAAAAGGAATAAATGTACTATCAAAAGATGCATGTAAGCCTTGACATGGTGGTACACACCTGTAATCCCAGCACTTAAGATGTAAAAGGAGGAAAATCCTAAATTCAAGGCCGGCCTGGGCTACACAGAGAGTTCTAAGCCAACACAGACTACTCAGTAAAGCCCCTATTTCAAATAAAACAAACAACTAACAAACAAAAAAGACCAACAAAAAGAATATCCACAAAAGCATTACTCATAAAACCAAAAGAAGAGCACTCAAATGTCCTTAAACAGCAGAATGGATAAACAAATTACAGAGTACTTCCAAAGGGCTACAGAGTAACAAATCAAAAAGCAAAGCATAAATGATATATGGAACTAGCAAGAAAACCCAACTGTTTTATATTTTGATCTGGATTGCAGTTACATGGGTAGTGGCATTTAAAAATTCACAGCAGTGGTTGTTCTGGACTTTGCTGCAAGTTGTAACTCAATTTTGAGAAATGGAGGCTAGTAGAACCTATCATTGCACAACAAAGCAATAACTGGTAACATTTAATGAGAGCACATCCTAAGTGCTGAATACCATTCTATTTTTCATAAATTAGCCCACTCAGCTGGGGAGATGGTTCAGCTGGTCAAAGTATCTGCTGTGCAAGCATGTAAAAGCAGTGTCAAGGTTGTATTCCCAGCATTCCTACTTGACATGAAGCAGGAGGGTCGGCTGGTCCACAGTTAGCAGCACAGCAGCAAACAAGAGACCCTGCCTCCAAAAAACAGGGAAGGGAAGGACTAAACACCCAAGGTTGTCCTCTGACCACCACAAACTCACTGTGCCACATATGTGCGTCCTCATACACAAAGACACACCACACACACATTAGTATTTTTTAAATTAAAAACATAAATTAGCCCACATAATCATCAAAATAATTACACACGATATGCAAGATTGCTGTCCTCATTTTAAAGTGGACATCAACAGATAAAAGATAACTTATCCAAAGTCACACAATGGAAATGGAGAAGGAATCAAAATCTGAGCTTTACATTAAAACTTTCAATCACAACAATGGCATAAATAATTTTAAAGCTCTTAACAGTCTCTGGTGCAAATAAAATACCCAGTCTTGGCTAATATTACCACTATCATTATTAGGGTTAACTGAAAATATTTTTTATCATAAAACACTACAACTGACCAATAAACAAATCTACATAATTTTAATTATGCTTAGTTTGTCCTAACAACATTAGAAACGTTAAGCATCTTTAAACATATAAAAAGCATGCTAACCCTCCCCACTCATCCCCCAAATCACAAGCGTCTAAAGGTTATAGCTATTTACCTTCCCATAGATAAGAGTCATAATCTTAATTCATATTGAAAGATATATTTACTAAATAACACTGAAATAAGAACTAAAAGTATTATTCTAAGAGCATTATTGTATTTCAAGAAAGAGTTCTATCCTAAGTTTAACTATATGGAGAAAAAGCTTCAAAACTCCATGTTAATCAGATTTTAAACTAAAAATGTCTTTCAAAGTTATTAAAAAAAAAATTCAACAGGTGAAAGGCCCAAGTAGAAATCACTTAGAATACTGAGCAAATGTTCCCAGGGTTATCATTCCATCGTGATGGCCCTAATGATTGTTTATCTATGCATGTCCTAGCTGCCCTTCCTGTTGCTGTGATAAAAACACTCTGAGAAAAGCATCTTAATGAGGGCTGGCAAGACAGCTCATCGAAGAAAAGTGCCTGCCGCCAAGCCTACAGCAAAAATTCAATCCTCAGGACCCACATGGTAGAAAGAGAGAACTCTGGAAAGTCGTCCTCTGACTCCGCATGTGCCATGGCACACAAGGAACCACACATACACATATGCTCAAACAAAACAAATAAATGCAATATAATAAAATAAAAAAAATGTAAAGCACCTTAAGGGAGAACAGTGCTCATGTGGCTTAAAATCCCGGTTATCTTCCAGCTGCAGAAGTCAGGGTAGCAATAACTGAAGCAGCCAGTCAGCCACACTCAAGCAGAGAACAAGACTGCTAGAGTGCTGTGCTCAGCTCACCTTCTTTACAGGCCAGACCCAAACCCAAGGATGCTGCTCTGGAGTACAGGCCAGATCCTCCATCACTTAACCTAATCAAGACAACAACCTCCCCACACATGCCCACAGGTCAGCCTGATGGAGACAATTAACTGTCTTCCCAGATTCAAGACTGTGTCAACTTGACAATGAAAACTGATCATTAAAATGCACTGAAATTTTCCTTAAAGATACAGAAAAGATAAGCCTACCACAACCCACCAGAAGGAACCAGGTTTTTTTTCCTGTAGCGATCCACAGGCAATCTAAGCATACACTGTAACACGTGCACACATCTCAAAGAGAATCCCACACAAAGCACACTATTCACCTGATCTATGCCTTCTCTAATACTTTTCCTGGAAGAGGGTATCTAATCTTTTATATTATTTATGATGCTAACAATTATTAGCCAATTAAAGCTGTCACAACTGAAGAACAAAAAAAAAATGCAAAAAAATTTAAAACTACTCATAAACCAGATTACTCAGAGACAAAAGCCCTTATGTATTTCCTCCCTTCTTTGAATAATACAGATGCGTACAGACCACAGGTCAGATGGCATCTTGATTCAACAACACAGATGCTATGACGTAGGTTAGGGACCTCAGAATTCTGCCTCAGTCTGCTCTCGATACATGGTTATCCGACTTTAGAGAATTACAGTGACTTATTCCCAAGGCAGAATGAGAATGCTTGAATGAAATTTAATAATTTCACAAAGCTTACATTTTGTTCACACTCAACCTATTGGTCTAGCTTGGAATACCTTTCACATGAGAGAAATGGAGTAAATAAGTTTTACTGTTAAAGCATCCCACTTCTTCCACGCTCCTACAAATACCTACTCCCCAACACGATCCAGACACATTTTTTGTTATAAAATACCAATTGCTATTGAAGTCTATTATTTAATCCCAAAATCAACAAGCAAAGCGATTATGAGAAAAAAGCTAATGTGAGCACAGACGTAGGAAATGGTAGCCATCGTAAAAAATAAATTCCTTGTGCATGCTTCCCCGTTTGCCCTGCAGATGAATTCAAGATAAAAGAGCTACGTGTTCAAAGCATGGGAGAAAACAACATGAAGATGCTTTAAAGTACAGATCTATTTACATGGCTACTTCCTGAGATAGTAAGACGCAGAAATCGACTTGCTACTTCCAGGGGCAGAGCCTTCAGAGCTCGAAACGTCAAATAAACCATTTTAACTTTTCAGGGTACGTTAGCTTTTTAGGAAAAGACTCTCGAGGAATAGTCTGGGGGTGTGATGTGTACTACTTGGCTCTGACTTCAGATCAACAAATTTTTACTGTCTTTCCAACAGGAACCCGGGCTGCAAAGGTGTGTACGTGCCCTCCCATGAACTCGCCGGGCCAGGAGGTTCGGCCAGACTGCAGCCGCCAGGGGACCTAGAAGCTCCTCCGTCAGCTGACTTACGTCCCTTCACCGTCTCCAATGGAGCTGGCTGTGCACATTTCAATTTATAAAAACATCGCTGATGACGTCCAGACTGGGAGAGTCGGTTGAAAAGGAAGGGCACAAGCAGGTACTACCGAGACCGCACCGCCCGGCCGCGGCCTCCCGAGGCTCGCTCGCCGTCACCCTCTCCCGCTGCCCCGCGACCCTGCGCGGCCTTCGGCCCGCGGTACCTGTTGAGGAGCAGGGAGGCGACGCTGAGGCAGAGCAGAAGGAAGCAGAACAGCGGGTACTGGCGGCAGATCTCGCGGCCCACGTCCAACCGTAACCGCTGCTTCAGCCTCTCCGCGACCTTCCGCAGTCTAGACCCCATCTCGGTCCGCCGGACCGACGCACCGCTCGGAGAGGCCGCGGCCGCCCCCAGCAGCCGAGATCGGCGGATCCACATAACCGCCCACCCGCAGCCGCCACAAGCCCCGCCCCACAGCCCCAATCGCGCGTGCGCGGCCTCCGAGCTCCGTCCACACACCCTCCCCCGAAGGAAGTCCTCCCTCAGATTCCGCGGATGTCACCTTGCCAGGGAGGACGCTAGGGGTCTCCCGCGAACCTTTGGGCCACACCACCCACCAGCCTCTTCCGGAAGCCGTGGGAAACCAAGAAGGCTGAGACAGCTACAACGCTGTGAAGAGGGGAAGGCTACCTAGGCGCAAAGGCCCAGTGTGGTGCGTCCCGGGCTCGCGCAGCCGGATGGGAGGTGTAGTTCGCAGGGCCCTGCTCCCTCCCCAGCCGTCTCCAGATTCTTGATAGCCAGCCTCAGGGATCAGAGCGAGTCTTTATAAAGGGTGTGAACCTGGGAAGTACAGTGGAGAGACAACCCAGGCCTAAAGGAAGCCCACCAGTGCGCCACCACAGAGAAAAGGCGTTTGGAGCGAGTCACCAACAAGATGGAGCTTGGTTCACGTCGCTCCCCGAGCCTCGACAGAACCCCCGCGTTGGACCGAGCGGGTCGTCAGGATAGGTTAATTCATTTTTATAATTCCATTAAATTTATTTCATTCATTCCCGTATTCTCGTAGTAATAGGTAAAATTTAGGCAGCATACTAAGCACTTTAACCTCACACATTCAGCCCAAAGTGTGCCTGTTGTAGCTTCTGGCCACATTGCTGAAGCAAAAATGATTGGAGTTCACAGCGAAACCGAGATATTGAAGCGATTTTAATGCGGCTAAGCGCTGTCATGGTACCTGTTACTACTCTTCCCTAGACTTTGACCCTCTAAAGCGAGTAAACTCACTAAAAACTTGGAAGGGGTGGTGGAGAGGCGCGTTAAAACGGGGTTCCTACGCCCCAGCTGGCCTGGACTCTTATCTCAGATAGATCCACCTACCTCTGCCTACAGAGCACTGACATGTAAGGTGAATAGCCACCCCCGACACAAAAAAATTTACAGGCATTTGTGGCTTTACGAATATTTTATCAATTGCTCCGAAAATGTGGGTCATCCTTCTCAGAATGTATATTATATTGCTAAGCATTTAAGTTCAATACTATCCTTGATACTTAAGTTTACTAATTTCTTTAGGATTTACTTTGATACAATTACTGCGCCACACTCATGATATATATTAACTAGTATCTCTATACCTAGTGACATTTCCAGTAGTACATTAAGGATGCATTTCACTGATCATTACCAGTAGTTATTTTAACACTGCAAATATACTCATGCTGTAAAGCTTAAACTTTTAGATGTTGAGATACATATTTAACACTAATTTCATTTTTGCAGGTTTACGCTTAATAATCTTAAATTAGGCATGGTAATCCACTGTAATCTCAGCACTCAAATTTAAGACCAGTATGGGCTTACATAAACAAGGATCCTATCTCAAATCAAAGAGACAGAAGGGCCAGGTTACATCACCTGGTAGAGGGTAGCAGGTCTGTCGAAGTGTGGAAGGCTCTGGGTTTGACACCCAGCACTGCATAAGGAAAATCCCTCAGATTATAATCCTGCTTGTGTGCAAAAACATATTGGGGCTAAGACTGAAATAGAAGCAGTATATAAAAGCTGCATGATGAATTAATCTGCAATTTTATCAATAAGTACCTAAAATATGAACTTTGAGTGGTTTATGCTTGTTACTTAACTTACCTAACAAGTCATATTTTAAAACGTTTGCTTGCAAAACTTATTCTGGAATTCTGTTCAATTTTCCACCAAGAGCCAGTATATTAGCAAAATGTTTTCAGTTCTGTTGAAATTAAACAATGTTACAGCATTCAACTGCCTCTCCCTATTTCTTTGCAGAAATTAGAATCAACTAAACAGTTTAATGTCTATATTGGCTGTGTATCAAAAAAAAAATTCACTTGTAATGATTGAAACCTGCCTCATACGTGCTAAACAACCAGAGCTAATTCCTCCCCTTGATTCTTTAAAATCCACAGAAAGTAAACTGCTGCTTCAAGCCTCATCTAATATCTGAATGATTAATATTCACAACCAATCCTGGTTCTGAAACCAGTTCACTGAACAAGACTGACTTGATCTATCTATACTCCTGCATTGCATTCTCACCTCTAAAAACAGGTTTTCTTCTTCCATAAAGTTTTCAGATTAATTTCTGAAAATTAGAAAGTGTCTAGAAATATCTTTATATGTTTAGAAATTTTTCTGGATTTAACAACATGATAAAAGTAGGTAAGCCAACTATCTAAGATAAAAATTACCTCAAGTCCAGATGTTAAGACTTGAGACCCAAAGAGGTTTACTGCCCTCCCCAAAATTCTAGGCACAATCCACCTAATAGCATCTGGCCACATGTGGTTATTGAGGACTTGCATTCTAAGGGTAGAATGCAAAAGAAAGCCAGAATGTTCTTTTATCACTTTTTTTAAGTTTTATGTAGCTTCACCCAGCTGGTCTGAAATTTGCCTTGCAGACCAGGCAAGACTCCATCTCAGTGCTGGAATTAAATGGATGTCCTGCAATGCAACATGAGTTTTATTTTAATATTTTTAAAAACTGATTATATATTAAGAACTCTAGGGAATGTTTATTTTCAATGACAGAAAATTCAAAATAATTTGAACTGAATGGTTCTCTGCAACATTGCAACTAACTGTGCAAAAGATAGTGCATTAAATGTTCGGGGTTTAAAAAAAAAAGGCTCACGCTGTAGTCCAGGCTGCTCTTAGAACTCTTCACAATCATCCTACCTCAGTTTACTAGGATTACATGCATGAGCCATGATCACGCTCAAGCAAAAGTTTGTGTATTTGATAAATACTATAATTGTGTGCACTAGAAGCATGAAAAGAAAACATAATTCATTATCTAAAGGCCCATAGACATCAAACTTCAGTAGTATTCTGTTATTAGTATTTACTGAATAGCAAGTTAAGTCTAAGGCACTGTGCCGTTTTTCTGACCTCCAAAGGGTTACAATCTAGGGGAGACAAGACACACATAGATGTAAAATACAGGGCAAAATTGAAGACTAACAGTTGCGGGGCGGGGAGGTTAATGACAGGTAGTGGGGATACTCACTGATTAGGATCTGGAAAAGCCTCTAGGAAGGTATTTGCCCAAACAGGACTTATTGTCATTTTTGCCTATTTTCAGAAGTCAGGTAGCAGGAGGCAAAGTTAAAATACAAAATGTTTTCATTTAATTTACATTTCCCCACCCTACCAACAACTTCTGTATTTTGTTTCATTTACAAAAATGGGTTCTCCCTTGAACACCCAGCAATCCTCCTACCTCAGCCTCCCAAGGATGGAATTAAAAGCATAAGCCACCAAGCCCAGCTCATGCCACTTAATTCTGATGCTAAAAGCAAAGCCTATTTTATCATGTTTAAGGTTCACAGCTTGTAAAGCATGGGTGTCTGGTGACTTAAATACTCTACTCCTAGAATCCCAGTCCTCCCTCTCTCAGACATTTGCAATTTGGAGCATGCAGATACATTTTCCAAAAAGACCTGTGCATGTCCTAAGTCTCAATCATCAGTTAGTATTTGACCTTTAGAGTTACTCCTGCTTTTAACAGCTTTAATTTCATACTTCCTCTTCTCCCTGCAACCTATCCCTAATGTATCTTCTAAATAAACGCCCATAAAATGGCTTGCTTTCAAGACTGATTTAAAAAAAAAAAAAAAGAACTTCTTTCAAGGTAGAGCAATTCCTTCAGGGTAGAAGTACAGGAAGGAATTTGTAAAGGTCTGAGGAGATATTTCAAAGTTTTCGTATCTAACCATTTTGTGGTCATTAGGTAGAATGGCTCAAGTATACATTCCATAAAAATCTGTATGTCCTCTTAATTTTAGCACCCGAAAGATTAAATAGTTTATACTGTCCATTTATCTCTAAGTTATGACCTATCTAGCTTTTAAAATCTGTCATCAAAGTAGGTAAATCAGAAAATTTAACTGCCAGGCCAAAGAAATTGGAAAAGGCACTTAGAATCTAACTCTACCACTGCTTGTTGTTAAAAGATTGCTGATACCAGTCTACTTTATAGTTTTTCCTTAAATAAGTAAAATGCAGAAACAAGATTAACTGCTCTTTATAAAATGGACTGTATTTCAGATACTTACAGACTTCAAACTGATTTGGCAAAAACATTTTAGGCTTCTGTAATTCTTCCTCTTACCTTTCACTATCTGATAAAACGTCCTTTGTGCCAGGTGGGATAGCAGTCTGCAATTCCGGCATTTTTAAGAGGGCAGAAGCTGGAGGACTGCCTCAAATTTGAGGCCATTCTGATCTACAAAGAGCTTTCTAGGTGGGCCAGGACTGCATAGTGAGACCCTATCTCAGAGGAAAAAAAGCATTTTGATATGGCAACTCTAATGCAATCAGACATGATTGACAGTCAGCCACATACCTATAATCCCAACCCTTAGTTTAGGCAAGAATACTGCCATAAGTTTCAAGCTTTACTACAGGAGTTCTAGGCTACACTGACCACAAAGACTGTCTCATAATAACAAAAACTAAAACTTTCAGTATCACTAGCAATAGTATTTTAATTATAATTCTGCTAATAAGGTTATCATCAAATAACTTAAATCATTTTTTACATATAAAAGAAAACTTTTCTTGTGTTGTAAGCCAACTCAAGGCATTAAGAAAAAAATGAATATAGTTCATGTAAGTAGAAACTGAGTAGTTCCAGAAATTTTTATTTAAAAAAAAGCTTTTACTGGAAAAATAATTTCCAAAGACGATTACCATTTGAATGAAGGCTTAAGTCACATGAACACAAGACTGTAAAGACCTGAATTCTGAGGATTATCAGAAAGTTTTATGGCTTCCACTCTTCAGTGTCGTGACAAGTCAAAGCTGTATATGTCAGTACTCAAGATAACCAGGACTCTACTAACCTCCAGGTGCTCACAAAAGGAATTGTTACTTCTACAAAGATCACATTTTAGTTATTTATGGAGATAAAACAACTAGCTTCCTTAATGCCTATGGAATTCACCTGTGGCAGCAATGGAGCCATTTTGTGGGGACTCAGTACCTTCAGAGTTCAGGCCTACAGCAAAGATCCCCAACAGAGAAACTTTCAAGTACTGGGTCCTCAAATCTTGAAAGCACAATGTTTTCATAAACTCATTTAAACTACACGGACTTAGACAAGTTCCATAGTTCTCTCACCGCCACTGTAGGTTTTTTCTTATCATGTAAAGCAACACACATATGGAACTGTTATCATAATAGTCTGGAGAGTTGTTAACAAATGAGCTATCAGAAAATTAAAGGGTAGCAGTAAATAATTTAAATGGTTCTAAAGATGCCTCATATAAAATATTAACAGGTGTTTAAAAACTATAGCTTTGCTCCCCAAGACACCTTGCAATGGTTTACAAATGGCTTTTTGCCTCAAAATAGTTAGAAACCATATAGTACAAGTAATGAAAAAGATCAGCTTATTTACTAGCAAGCAATTTCAGAGCAGAACTTTTACTCCAGTATGGAACATGTTTCACATGTTTTAATATGCCCACATTACAAATTGTCTTGAGAAGGTGTACAACTTAATACAACAACAATAAAAAATGTTAATTAAGCCAAAAGCAGAAAAGAGTTGATAGTATACAAGACAAAATTAGAAATCTAGAAAAACTGGAGCTAACATGACATTTAATGACAGTCAGCACCCAGTCATATGTACCATGTAACATCTTTTTAAGTTGAGCCTAACCTATTTAAGAATGATTAATATGACTGGCTGTGGTAATGAAGCACTCCAATGCCTACAGACAACTACGTGCAAAACTTCCCATAATAATATGTCACATAATAATATGTGACATGAAACCCTAATGTAGGTAAGATCAAGGAAACTAGGGGAGGAAAAAAGATAATGAGAGTTAGAAAAAGGGCCAGGGGGACTGTTTTAAAGCCTGATTCAATATAGTAAATGCTACAAAGGTTAAAGACTTAACAAGTATGTATTTGTGTATTAGGATGTTGGCATCCAGCTTAACAGCTGTTGAAAACAAGTGAGAGGAAAGTACACTTAAATGGATCATTCTAAAACCAGCAAATTCACTGTAAAAAGGTATAATAAATAATGGGGTTTCAATGGACAAAATTTGCAGAAAATTGGCAGGAGAAATACTGATGAGGAGGGGATAACTATGCCAAGCTGAAATACTTGCTGATCCTGTAATTTTTAGGACTCAACTGAACTACCAATAAGATATAGGAAATTAACTGTCTTGTATTTCCTCATCAGACTAATTAACTTGGTCATATATTTCAGGAAAATTTTGCTTACAATTTCAGAAGAGACTTAAAATAAACATCCTAGAGATTAAAACATACAGTTGCTTCAAGGGTATTAGTTGCCATTTACATGACTCAAGCCAACTCCCAAATGGAGTATCAACACAGCAATTTGGGGAACTTGGAAATAACTTGGGAGTAATGCTTTGTGGCTTGATGGTTTTCCTCAAAATATAAAGACTCCAATATTAGTTTCTTTAACTGAAATATGACACTGTCCCTGGAAGCAACTAAGTAAAAAGGAAAATCATACAAGTGGAATAATCATGTTAACAAGGTACTACAGAATCAACACAACACATTTCACAACAAAAGCACACTATGAAATGAAGAACAAAAATCAGGCAAAATTTTATTCAAATGCAAGCTATGTCATGGAATGTTAAAACTAGAATACCAAAATTTGGTATAATTCAGGCTTTTTACAGGCAAGAAAACCCAATCTCAGAGGTTAAGTATGTGATTGTGCCTAGCTGCTTCTACCTCACTCAAGAACTAAGAAGTTTTTGTTTTCACCTAAAAATATTTGAGAAGGGGTGAGACTTAAGTTATTGAAATATTGTGAAAATAGTGAAGTAATTTTACTCTACCTATACCTTGTAAGCTTATGTGAAAAATATATAACCCAACTCATTTACCAGAATGAGAAATCCCTATGAATACAAGATACCAGTGGAAAACCAGAGTGTCAGATATGCACAAGCTCTAACTGAAAGATCTAGTACTAAAGATGACTTTCTCAGGGCTGGAGAGATGGCTCAGTGGTAAAGAGCACTGGTTGCTCTTTCAGAGGATCCAGGTTCAGACTGCAGCATCCACATAGCAGTTAACAACAGTTCCAGAGATCTGATGACCCTCTGCAGGCACTGCACACACGGGTGTACTTACATTACAGGCACACAAAACACACAGACTAACAAATTCAAAAAAAGCTTTTAGAGACTTCTTTTTAGTTTCCTAGTGTTCTCATTCTCTCTGTCTGCGCCCCCCACACCCCTAGCATCACACTGAATGTGGAAAGATGGCACTATTAGCACTGAAAACTCAGCCAAGATTTTTGGTATTCAAAACCTTAAGTCAATTAATATTTAATATCACAAACTTAACAATTAACATTTAAGGGCCTGGAAGAGATCCCTGAGAATGGCCATAATGCCTCAAAATGTTTGCTTTTATACACAAAACTTTTAGAGGAAAAAGATTAATCCAAGAAGGAACATGGGCACTCATCAAAACCTTGACCATCAAATCTGAAAGATACATGCCACAAAAAGATAGTCTCATTACCCAGTAAAACAGAAAAAGTCAAGCCATCAATGTAAAAGGACAAATCATTTTAAATGCTCTAAAACCACAAGAGAGTTGGATGTAGTGGCTCACTCCCTTAATTCCAGCACTTGGAAGGCAAAGACAGGCAGATCTCTCTTTGAGTTCCAGGCCACCTAAGGCTACAGGGGACCCTGTCTCAAAAAGACCAAAAAATAAAATAAAATAAAATAAATAAAAGCCATAGGAGATAAAATGCTATATTCTGAACCTCTGATCCTATTTCCATTTTTTTCAAATTAACCTGCTATGCTCAAACAATGTCAACTTGTGTGTGTGTGTGTGTGTGTGTATATATATATATATATATATATATATATATATATATATATATCGAGTAAGGTGATCTTTATTAAACAAATGTTTTGCTCGCCAGGGGCTAGTTTTGTGTTGAGTCTTCCCAGGTAGTCCAGGTGGGCCCTCTAACACCCAGGTGCTAGAATGGGGTACACCAAGATTTAATTCATTTTCTCTAGATTACTTTAAATGACAACTATAAAAGTGCTAAAAAGATGGTTTCTCCTAAGAAATCTAGACTAAAATACCCAAGTTATACTCTACTAGTCACTTCCATTTTTATTTAATGTTTATAATGTAATGCCTGCATGTTTGAATGCACTCATGTTATGCAATGCCTGCAGAGGACAGAGAGGGCATCCAATCCCCTGAAAATGGAGTTAAGGGACAGTTGTTAGCATGTGGGTTCTGGGATTCAAGCTCAAGGTCTTTTGTAAGAACAGCCAGTGCTCTTAACTACTGAACAATCTTTTCAGCCCCTAGTCATTTCTTTTTTTAAAATGCATTTATTTACAGAAAAAGACAAATACCTCTTCTGTAAAAGCTGAAACTGAGGGTCCTATATTAATTTTGCACTCACTGAGCTACATAGAACAAAAGCATTTTCCATTGGAGGTTTAAGAATAGGCAAGGCAACTTGACTTACCAGAGTGGAAAAGGAAGAAATTCAGGTATTAGCCAGTTAGTTGTAAAACTGCTTTTGAGGTCTATGTCCCTTCTCAAAAGTTAAAAATGTGAGAGCACTTGAGACTCTTGCTATCAAGCACTAAGCACTACTATTGCTTCTCTGTTCCTCAGCTGAAAATAAAGCTTGTTAAGTCTTTAACACAGGATTTGAAGCCAGCCATCTCTGGGGATAGGTCCAGGAACAACAGATTTCTATCAATATTATTCTTTCATGAATATGAATAAAGAACCATCAAACACTTGAGAAAAACTGCAAACAGTAAAACAACCAAAATGGACTATATTTCAACCAACTGGATAAGATACTAACAATTAAAACTAGCATTTAAGAGTAATTCTTGAGTCCAGGAGTGCAAGGCCGAGTGAACTATGTCAATTACATGGCTGTATTACATTCAAGGCAGTGACCTCTTAGCAACAGAGAGCCAGCAGGTTATAAGCTGTAAATAGCCATCACAGTCCTGTTTGGCCAATGGGTAGCTGTTCTTCTGTGTTTTTTTTTTTTACTACTTTTATTTTTATTTTATGTGTATGTGTGTATTGCCTGTATGTGTGCAAATGGACTCAGGTCATACAATGCATGCGGAGGTCAGAAGAGGGTGTCAAATCCCCTGGAACTGGTTATGGACAGTTGTTAGCTGCCATAGGGGTGCTGAGAATCGAACCTGGGGCCTCTGCAAGAGCAGTCAGTGCACTTAACCACAGAGCCATCTCTCCAACCACAACAAATGTAGTATCAACACAGTGAGTGGCTTTCAATTCAAGCTTAAAAGAACAAAAACATTTTTTTTTAAAGTTTAGCAACTCTCCTTTAAAAAGTCCACATCAATATCTGGATTATATCTTATTTTCTTCCTGAGCACCTTTTACCTAATCCTCATGCTTAATGTATGTGTATTTATGTATTGCCTTTTGATAAACTCAACTCTGCTTTTAAGAAAAATCATCAAAATTCTCAACAAGAAATCAAGACTTCAAGTTAAAGACTACTCTTGCTATATAGCATAATTGTCTCAAAAAGGGAAGGGGTATAATAAATGAAGACCTATGCATCATTCCTGAAGGGAAAAAATACAGCCTTTTTTTCAAGGCTGATTCCATAATGAAGGAAAACTTCTGCTCAAATCAAGTCAGACTTACCACAATGCCTACTCAGACAGAAAAATGAGACCAACTATCAAACAAGAGCAAGGGTAAAATAGTTATCTTCTACTGTTTGTTTGCGGTTCATGAAACACTTCTGAAAGTACTATCTGAAAACAAAAGCAAATGGAAATAAAGAGCAAGCTACAGAATCTTACAAAATAGAATTCAGAAGTGCGGGGGGGGGGGGGGATCCCACAATGCATTAACTAAGATTAATAGAAAAGCCCATCAAGAACATCTTAACAAGAGAACAAAGGTAACTAGCAACCCGAGGAAAAGCACCAGTGACTCCTACCTACTGTCTTTGAATTTTGACCTTTTGGCAAACATGGCCTATTTTAGCATACTGGAATGTACTATGTCCTATGTTTTGTTAGTCTTTCAGTCTATAAGCAAGGTGCACATAAGTCAGTATTAACAAACTCAACAGTAGCTGCAACAGCTAACAGGAACAAGGAAATAAAGAAAAATAAAGTACCATGTGTCATTTACTTATTTTATGGAGTAATGTAAAAGAAACTAGTTCGTTCTTTGTTGTTACGTTTGTGTTTAAATAGGGTCTTATTATGTATGTCATCCATGCTGGCTTTAAACTTGTATTTCTCCCGTCTCAGTCTGTAAAGCATTGGGATTACAGGTGTGTGCCTCCAAGCCTGGCACTTAAGTGTACAAATTTAAAATAGAATTACAGAACTGGTGGTGAGCCAAAATTTTCAAGGGGTAAAGAAATATTGTTTCAATGTAATGATCTGAAAAAGTTATGAGAATTATAACAACTCCATCTGGGAGTAGGCTGGGATAGATGCAGACTTACAGTCTGTGCTGTTTAAATGCTTTTCAATGTTTCTAAAAATTATCAATGGGGCAGGAGTACAGAGTACAGGCTCAGCATGAGAATCTTGTATTCAATCTCCAGTATTAAAGGGAAAAAAAAACAGTACTACTCAGGTCAAAATGTCAAGTACCAACATAAAATCATGATTATCTTTACTAAAAACTACTCGACTAGTAATACTGAGCCTACCTTTACAAATGACCTAACTTTAACTAATAAGTAAGGCTACTAAAGCAGATGCAGTTTTTACTGTTATTTTAAAGTGTAGTAGGCACTGTAGATACTATTAAAACCTGTGGTTTCAAAATATTAATTACCTTCCCATCTTCAAATTGCTACACAAAGAACCTTAAAGAAACCATGGATTAGAACCCAGCTATTCTTTTTGTTCCTATTTTTATTCTTTTTATGTGTAGGAGTGTTTTTGTCTGCATATATGTGAGTGTATCACATTCATGCAACACCCACAGAAAAGCCCGTCAGATCCCGTGGAACTGGAGTTATGGATGGTGGTTAGCTGCCATGTGGATGCTGAGAGTCAAACCCAGGACCTCTGGAAAAAGAGCAAGTGTTCTTAACTTCTGAGTCATCTCTCCAACCCAAGCCAACTATTCTTATTCAAGAAAATAAGAACTAAATATAAAAATACAACTTCTCAATGAAGATACCTAAGGAGATTTTCTTTAGTACCATCCAATTAAAATGAAAATTATCAAAAGGAAAACTGATGGGTGGGATTTCTAGAGGTCCACCATAAGGGAAGACTGACATTCTTTTCTGAGGAAAATGCAAATAGTGACTTTCACGTATGTTACCTCACATGCAAAGCATGCAAACTAATATTGCCACTGGTCCTTCAATGTGAAGAGAATTTTGAATTTTATGTTTTTTTTTTTAAGTCAGACTGATAATTTAACCATAGATCTTCATAACAATAATTACTGAAAATGATATAGCATTGTTAACATTTAAGCGTGGCCCTAAATATCTCCTTTTCACATTATGTCAAATTAACCCTAATACTAACAAACTGAATTTCTACCAACTGAAAAGTCCTCAAGATTGTTTTTTAATTGCCTACAAAGTGTCACTCAGATTTCCTGCCCACAAAGAGCTTCCATTCTAAAGTTATGATCATCTAAAAATGGTACCTAGGTAATTTAATCAAGTGTTCAAAAAGCCATAGAAACAGAATAACTACACTATCTACTCACTGTGCCTTTTAATTTATTTTCTTTAATGCTAGATAAACAGATCTTCAGAAACCCAAAAAGTTTACTGGAATTTATGTAACGTCATAAAAATGAACATGAGTCAACATAGGGTGAGAGGTTTGACAGAACTGCAATTCTCCTTAATAGTTCTGAAGCATTCCCAAAAAACGTGACTATCATTTCAAGAAAAAAAGTAACTGAACTCTTATTTTCCAAAACTATACTACATTATATATGCATAACTGTAGAGTAGAAGTTACAAGTGTAATTTGCCAACTTTTAGGTGACCTTTACCATATTACTTAGAATTTATTATCTCAAAGGCAGACTGAAAATTAATGAGAACAAATTAGTACATAAGCTTTTCTAATTCTTCATGACATATGAAAAGCAATTAATGCAATTATAAGTCTAGTTCCTAAGTCATTCAACTTTTACCTCAATCTCCCAAGTAGGTGGGATTATAAAATGTACCCCTACACCTGGTACACGTGGAAGGCTCAAATTAAAGCAACTAGTATAAATACTGAAACTCTCTTCAAGTTTCAGTCATTACACACACACACACACACACACACACACACACACACACACACACAAAGACACAGCTTCTAAAAAATTACCGTTCAAATAGTACAGTACATGTACTTCATATTATCTCGAGTATTCAAAATTCATCTTACTTAACATTATCACCATTAATGAGCCAAAACATAGGAGGTACACGGGGATTCCTCTGGATTGTAATGGAAAATCTACAAAACTGTATTACTATGAGAAAGCCTTAGTTTATTTTTTAATCTGTAATAATAGCTCATCTACATAAAAACTTTATAATCCTTTTCCCTGAAAAAAAAAAGCTAACCTTGGTTTTGTTACCAAAGTTCTAAGTTGGAATCTCATCACAATAATCTTTTCAGAATACAGCACAAGGCAGGAAATGCCAATTGATGAACAGTACACTTATAACTTTTGTAATTCTCCTGAAACCAGAACTTACTTTAAACTGTAACACAAAATTTAAGTCAGTTAAACTTATAGAAAGTCAGTTCTAAAAATGACCCTGTTTTCAACTTAACTAAGTTTATTGTTTGTGTGAGAAATACATCTTAGAAAGTTCTAACATTTGGAGACTTTTCCAAATACTCCAAAAGTGCATTATTAGGACTTCCACAGCAAAACGCAATCAAACCCCCATAACAATTCTGAAATTATGAGTTATTTTCATTAATCAATACCAAGATTGGTAGTCCTAACAGAAACTACAAATTCTGCATTAAGTGACAAATCTTAAACTTGCTGAAGTAGCTCAAACTACTCATCTGCTCCCGATCCTAACCACCGTCACGAAAAAATGAAAAACTACCTTAAAGCTCAGACAAACACCTGAACATATTTTACAAGTCCTGTATTTGACCATTTACCTTAATATACACATCAAGGTGAGTTCACTTCTCCAACCTCATTTGTAGTTATTTAAATGTACATTTAATAGAAGAAAATCATTTTGGGGTTTCTTTGTTCTCTCACCCCTTTCTCCTAAATTACTTGGTACTTCTATCTTATTTTCAAATCTTGAAAATCAACTTTTCAGGAATAAAGCCTAGAGTATGGAAGGAACACTAAATGATGAAACCTCTTTCCAATGAAGTAAATTATCATGAAATTCATAAACCTAAAGACACATGTGACCAACAGAGTATTTCCATAGCTTAAAAAAATGTACCCAATACCTTTATTCTATACATCTCTCAGTATGTGGCTTGCAATTAGGAGTTTCCAGGGGATTTGCTTTTACCATTGGCTAGTTACTTTGAAATGTATGCATCATCAAAAGGCGAGAAATCACTAAAGATTCCAAGTGTCTTTTTAAAAGCTGTTAAAGTGAAAAATGATGAAATGGAGAACACTCACAATAATTCTTGGACTCCTGGAGATCCTAAGACATGCTACAAAAATAGGTCTTTATTCTTAGGAAAATATAGTCAGAGCTAGCTTCCTTATGCTATACATAAAATCTTAACATCAGAGGCAGTACAGATAGTACAGATAGTTTTTGAACTGATCTCCAAACAAGCACAAATCCACTACGTTGGAAAAAAACAGGTAATTTGAGGTTTTTGGCGAAAGACAGTACTTCACACATCTAATCCAAATCAAAGAACCTGCAGACAGCTTTCAGTGAAATGATAGGAATGAAATAAATATAAATTCTATGGATAAATAAATGTAAAAGAATTTAAATAAGCTAACCAAACTATTTTTTTTTAATTAAAAGACTAGTCAGGTACAAGCTTTTGTTTCTCAATGTCAGATTTCTAAATGTATACCAGACTACTGTAAATATTAAAAACTTAATCTTTGACCCAGAGTATTAATACTGATTTGCATTTGCAAAAAAAAAAGGTTGTCCAACTGAATGCTTCTCATTCTGAATAACATTATAGTTATATTATTGAAGGCAGACTGTGGTGCTAATATGGTTTGTCGTAAGAACTTTTAAAAAGTGACAGACCCCAAAAGTCCATCTAGTCATTGGCCCAGTAAAAAGAAAAAAGAAAAAAAAAAAAGTGAGCCTTGGATCAAAATTAGCATCTTTAGTGGCATGCCCTATTGAGTGGTATGATTGCTAAGTAATTACACCTTAAAAACCATCTCAAGGAGTCTCTTTATTAACTTTATACCCACCATTGAATTCCTTTAGTTAAAATGTTTATGGTATACATAACTGGGGAGAAAACAGTCATGGAAGGTATTTTTGGAGTTTTTAAAACCTGAGCAATCAGTTATTTACTCTAGGCCTAGCTTCCTTTTTGTATGAAATCCTTCTGTATTTAATTTCTCCCCAGACTATATTACATGGTGGTATTTTAGTGTTTCTGGTCAAGGATTTCAAAACAAGCTGTACTGGTGTTAACTTTGCCCATGTAGCCTGATGTTCATTCTAATATTAAATAAGTTTTTTCAAATAGCATATATACAACTATATAGCCCAGATCATCCCATCAATTCATCTGTCATTCTATTTTATCAGGAGAAAACATCTGTATTTTGTTTACTCAGATTTGTAATAAGTAAAAGTTTCTCATGATGCTATTAAGTGCTATCATGAGTGTGCAATTTTTTGTGCAACTCAATTCTCCATTTTAAACGTGATTCAATTGCAATAGCTAAAAATTTGGGACAAAAAAGCATGCTTGGGAGAATACAAATTAACACAAAAATTTTCTTACAAAGCAACTTCCAGAAAACTGATAAACTATATTATGTACACTTTTGATTGCCAAGTAGTCTGCAGAAACAAAATCTTGCGTCTGTTTTGGTAACTTTCAACAATCAGAATTCTTTAAGGATACACTTTTCACCCCAAGGAAGGGACTTGACTATATTAAAGATCCTTTCCTTGACAATATATATACAAAATTTGACTTGTCATCTGTCCATTCTCTGAAGCTGTCAAAGCCAAGAACCCATAAACAAATCACAAATGCAATAACCTACATTAGATAACATTCCCCCTTTTAACATGTTGACATTTTTACTAAAGGATTAGTTATTTTCGCATTTCCATTTCTCATATCTCATGACATTCCATATAAATTGCATTATTGCTTTATAGGCCACACAACATTCAAAATTATGTTTATATGCATTGCCTGTTTTCCTTGATCTCTTGATAAAAAGTTTGATACTGATTTTACTACTGAAATTTAAGTTTGAAAATACCACAGTTAGTATTTCTTCTCAGAACTTAATTGTTCACATCACTAATCACTACATGCATATTTAGCTCTGATTATATTGCTCAAAAACTGCACCCATTATCAGAACAGTGCAAATAATATTTAATTTTAAAATTATAATGGCTTGAATTCAAAGTCATTCAAATGAACACTGTCAAGTAATTTCACTTGAGTCTCTATTTCCTTACCACTGTTTACATAACCCTTAAGTCATCAATTCTTCACAATTTCTTTTTGATCATCAGTATTCCCTCCCACGTCCCCAAACTAAAAGCCAAATAAGTCTTGGAAACCCACAGAGCTCCATACTTTAATGTTTTCTTAAAGAACACATTTGTGAAGTCACAAAAGTGTTCATCTTTCAACTTTGACAATGCAGTACTTTAAGTCAAACAAACCTGTTCTAAAAATCCCAACAAATCATTCTGAGAATTAACTTAAAAGATCTTGACAGTGTCCCTTAAAAATGGTGTGACAGTTAAGTGCCAATAGGCATGGCAATGACCTCTTAGCTGGGATCATTTTTAATTCCTTGGAGCTGAGAAATGCCAGCACCAAGAGTTACACTGTGATTCATTTTACTGAAGGCTACATTTAGTTTACCCACTTTCCACATCCTAGTATACTTAATATGTTAGAATGAAATGTAAATGTTTTGTGTAGCCCTCAAACTTACACTAAGATTTGAGAGAGGTGTACTTTTAAAAAGCACAGGGCAATATATAAAATCAGTGGAAGAAAGTTTCATTAAGCACCAGGAACAAATTTTTGTCACCCCATACTCATTTTGTAGGTAAGTTTCAATAACCGGCAAGGCACATTTACATATATTCCAATGAATACTTATTGACAAATTTTAAATTACACTCTATGCCCCAGCTATCCCAGTAACTGACATACAACATACTAAAATGGTTTATTAAGGTAACAAAAAAAAAAAAAAAACAATTAATGGGAAACATACAGGCTATTGGCAACCACTATTCTAAAATTATGTTAAGTACAAATGAACATACTGAAATGTGTGCAATTCTAAGTTTTTAAACCAGAAGTTTTTCTATACTAACACACATTTATATTAATGACACATAAAAAAAATAAAAACTTTATTACAAAAATAAGTTACACTCGCCTCCAGCTTACAGTATAAAACAATTTTATTTGCAGGAATGCAAAATGATTGTTTGCCATGAGCATTTTGAACATATGACATGTCTAATTTTCTTGTTAAATTTGCATTTACTGGGGAACTGGTGTGTATAAAACCTTAATTAAGTATAAGTTCTGATCTTCATCGTGGTGCCTATTGGGTATGTGGTATGACTGCAGTATCCCTTTGGGGAAGGGGTAAAGGGGTTTCTTTACACCAAGTCCTACTTAAACTATAATTTTACTTTTGACTTTAAGCTATCAACTTAGGACTTGGCAAAAAAATTTTTTGAGGGTGATTCAATAGAGGATGCTTCACCACTGAACACTCACTGTCATCAAGGTGCTTTAGAAAATTAAAAACAGCACAAATGATTGTACTCTACTCTAAGTTATCATGACCTGCATAAGAAATGGAAAGCTGATTCACATTTTTATAGTGATCAGCAGTAACAAATGCACTAATGAAACATACCTTTTACCTAAAAAGCTAAACTACAGCCATATACTAATTTCTATGATTTATGAAAAAACTTCAAAATATCCAAATGTCAGGCTTTGCTGTACAATTGTCAGTTTTAGTCTGACTTTTTATAAAGGGACACTGCAGTATTTAGTACAAGTTCGGATGCACTTTTTTTGAACATCTGATGTCTTACAAAAGTAACATCTTGCTAAACTATTATACATCCAAATAACTACAATATCTGAAGAAGCAAGGCTGCTTTTTCAGCCACAAAATACGACAAAAGCAAGGCCTGTTATGATGGTCATGAGGAAGTCTTACAAGCCTCTGAAACTAAAGGCAACTAAGAATGTTACATTTGGTATATTAAAACCTTACCCTCATATCATATTTAACAAGCCTTGCTTTTATCTACAAAGATTTCTATGTACAGTACAGACAGGGTATAGTTCAATCCTCTGCTACTGAGGTAGTTAACCAACCCTTTAAAAAAGGTTCTGAAAAGAACCACTATCTGGAATGCCTGACTAACCAGCTCTGATGATTACACCTGAAACTGCATATCTGAACACAATTCAAAAGTGATTACTATAAAAAAGATATAGACAATCATGATTAACCTTGGTGAGCAGAAATAAAATTTAAGGAAACCAACAGTGGCATTCATCTATATCACTGCAATAAAATTTAAATGCACAAATTCAAGAGAATATTTCAGAATACCACTGCTGGGGTCCTTAATTTAAAAAAACAGGGGAAAAATCTACTTAGAGCAGATTTTTTAAAGAGAAGAACTTTATTCTTTATTAAGATACCATGCTAGAAGTTATGAAGGATTTCTGTTGGAACACATTTGGAAAATAGAGTAGCTTTAGTTTAATAACTTGCACTGCAGAGAAAATTGTTAAAGAAATTCATATCAAAGTCCAAGTATTAGTTCAATGTCCCGTATTTGATTCCATGATCTTCATAGGAAGGTCTTCTGCAATAGAATATGCTCCTATACAGCCGAGATATTTTAAGGTTGCTTGATTTCCTTACCATTACTCCACTGCAAGCTTCTGGTGTAATCCCACATAGCAAGTCAGTCTTCATTGTAACAGGTCAGGACCGGCCTCGACCCCTTTTCCCTGCTAGCCAGGTAACAAAAGGAATCAGTTAGATAAGTCATTTTAAATTAACTATGTGTACATACATAATGATATTAAAATTTAGAAAAGCTTTATCACAGTAATCTTATATAAAGTTTACCAACAACAGTTGTCTTATAAAATAACTATCAATTTCCTTCTGTTTGTTTTGCACTTGCTTTCAGTTGAGGTTTGGGTTTGTTGGTAGTTTGGGGTGGTTTTTGTTTTGTCTTTTGGGAAAGTGGAGTAACCTGAGGTCTGAAAAATGGATTCTTTTTTTCCCACAAACTGATTTTATTTCAAAATATTTTTAAAGAAACACTAAAGGGAAATCTAAGAGAAGTCATACACTTTAAGGTAACTGCCCCATTAACTTACAAGGAATTCTAATTCTCTTTCTCCTTGGTCTTTATGAAACAGGGTCTCCCTGTGGCCCAGCTGGCTATGTAAACCAGGCTGGCCTCAACCTCAGATATTTGCCTGCCTCTCCCTCTCCAGTGCTAGGATTAAAGGCATGTACCACCATGCCTGGCTTGGAATTCCCATTTTTGAGAAATCATGAAATATAAGCAAAGTAAACATCAAGATTTGACCTTGACATTTAAAATTCATTGAGTTACATTTTAAAAAGAAAATCATTCTTTTGAACTCAAGCAGCCTTAATCTCAAATGTAAATCTCTAA